>CP141136.1:3750000-5000000 GCA_035236585.1 Warburgia ugandensis
ACTGGTTTCCAGAAATGATATGAGTCCAGTCATTGTTTTCCAGGTTTTTCCGGGGGTTAGTTAAAAGTTAAAATCTATAGTTCGTTCCACTGGGTTTCTATCTTTCAATTGTATCTCATTCTAGTCATCCTATTGAGATTGCTCTTTCCTGCTCAGAATATTCTCTGCCATGCGATTTTGTATTATTACCAACAACTAAATAAAATGAGAGAACTGGAAAGAGCTAGATATGAGGGCAGCTACACTTAACCAAGTTTAAATATATCAAATATACGGGGTAAGTTGTGGGCAACAAGGAAAGAACTGCAAAGACTCCTAAGAACGGTCAATGAACTTATCTGTTCAGCAAACTGGAAGTGAAGAGTTTGACAACTACCAAAAATGTGGAGTAAACAATAACAATGATTTGGGAGAGTCTTGATCACAACAGTTTGTGTTAGAAAACTCTAATGCTCAAACAACCTGTTCAACAACCCCAGAACCATTAACTCCAATCTGCAAACCCTAGACCCTGTATCTTTTTACTTTGTAGTCATGCCATGTCCACCTTGTCACAATCTTCATCCTCTCACTACAATGTCTTGTTTCATCTAGTTCTCTGATAACCCAATGACAACTATCTATTCTGAAATGTTAACTCCCTCCAATCATTGCTATTAATAATAGAATCTCCCTACAATCTTGCTTTGCCCAGAGAAATTGTGAAAGTTGGAGGAACAAGTCGAATGATAGTACTTGCAGAGGGCTGTCCCACTTCAAACTGGGAGCATAGTTCTGGAAATGATTTCTGGTATGAAGAAAAAGAAATGATTATTATTTGGTCAGTTCCATCCTCACATGAGGTCCTAAGCTGGATTCTTAATATACCCTTTGACAAAGTCCGGCTCAAGACTCCCAATATTTTTTGATCTAATCAATTTGATTATGCAGGAGCAGCTTTAGTTTGTGCTACATAATCTGTGAAAAGGGAAACAGTTCCAGACTACCTACTACAGATCAAGAAAATTTTCAATCATTCTGCTGCTATTGTAGCTAATGGTTTTAGAAAGTCAAAATGTGGGATAATGTATATGGTGTTGGCACAAGTACATTATGTCCACTGTGCCTAGTCTCACCATTGATGTACAACAGCATGCAAAATAACCTAATTTATATGCTAAGATCATATCAGAATTAACTTAAATAAGAAAACATAAATTAAACTATGACAAGCACTTTAACATGCAGAAAATCAGTCTTAATTTGCAAGAATCGCCTACAATGAGTTACAAGATCTGCAGACTAACTTAGATCTCTATCAATTAAGGTAAGATTGAAGTTTCAACCCAGATCGTCCCTCTAATTGACAAACAGTCCTGATTAAGATTTGGATCTAGGGTTCAGGAATTTAATGCAGGATAAAAATTCTAGATTATTACCGACGCAAATCACGTAACCACACGCAACTCACAAATCGTCCATTAAAAGACAAGGTAGAAAAGTACTAATTGACAGAATATGATGAAACAATAGTAATTGGGCCTTGTACCTAATGCAACTTCACGCCCGTGGGAAGGAAACTAGAACAAGGAATCCACCAAGTCTAATGAAATTTTCATTCATTATTCATCAAAACTACTTACACAAAAGAAAAAAAGATCTTAAGTAGGGAATATCCAACCCTAATCTAGGACAAAAGACAAAATTGGCCCTACTTAAGTCACAACATAGTATAACATAACATTAAAAAAAAGAAACAAAACATGGGATGATGGTCCCCATCAACCATGTACACAGCACATGTTACTAGTGTTAGATCTCCTACTAATTTAGCAAGATAGGATAGATAGATGTCTGTATCTATGACAACGAAAGCCTCTTAGGCATTCCACCGGTGACGCATCTTCTTCAGACACTTTTTAGGTATTGCATTTATTGACTACTATTACTTCAAGACATAGACACAGCTATGGCAACAATCAAGGATGTGGCTGGGATTCCCTCCCAACCACCAGCCTTAGTACCTTCCCATTGTTCATAATGGTTATACTATTGTTGTCATTTTCTGCAAGGCAACAATTGAGGCTTCACCTCACAGAAACTATTTGCTGGTTGTACTCCTTATTCATGATATTATCATCCACCAGATCTGTGGCATTGGATGCCATACCTCTATGGCAAGACCAGTGGGTGCTCTATCGTCATAATAATCATCCCACAGAGGATGATGCTACCATTATGACTCTCCTTTGACTACCTCACCTATAACTCTGACTCATCATCATCATCAACATCAACAAGACTTTATCCCAATTCGGAGTCAGTCACATGAATTTTATTCCTCCATTTCCCTCTATCAAGCGTCATGGCTTCATTTAGTCCAGAAATTTTTAAATCTTTTCTCACCATTTCTACCCACGTTCTTTTGGGCCTTCCCCTTGCCCTTTTACAACCGTGGACTTGGATTGTCTCAATCCTTCTAACCGGTGTTGTTTTCGATCTCTGTTGGACATGTCAAAACCATCTAAGCCTAACCTCGCTCATCTTGTTAACTATTGATGCTACTTGTAAGCTTCCTCTAATGTTTTCATTTCTAATTTTATCCTTTCTTGTCTTGCCACTCATCCATCTCGACATCCACATTTAGGCAACGCTCATCTTACGTACATGTTGCTCATTAATTACCCAACACTATCATCCATAAAGTATGGCTGGCCTTACAGCCATCTTATAAAATTTTCTTTTCAATTTGAGCGGCACCAACCAATCAAATAAAACTCCAGAGGTACATCTCCATTTGTTCTAACCTGCTTGGATTCTCTGGGTAACCTCACTCTCAATCGCTCCGCTCTCATGAATTATCAATTGCAAGTATCAGAAGTGTTCTTTTAGGGGGGCTTCTTAGTTATCAATCTTTACTGGGACTTCACTCCCGCTCCTCTCCTTGCTAAAATTGCATTCTATATACCTTGTCTTAGTTCGACCAATTTTAAATCCTTTAGATTTTAGTGCATCTCTCCTTAACTCTGGGTTTGTGTTTATGCCCTCCCTTGTCTTATCAATCAAAACTATATCATCTACAAATAACATGCACTATGGAATCTCCTCATTTAGATGTTTTGTTAAAACTCATCAATAACCAACGTGAAAAGGTACAAGTTCAATGCCGATGACTCTGACTCATCTTTATGGCTGATATCTTGCTTGCTACTCTATTTGCAGTTGTACTCAACAATGGAACATTGTATTTCTTGTATTTCTACATTCAAGTATGTTCACCTCCTTTGCTCCCTATGTTGGTCATTCAAGTTCCCATTACACCGTTGGAATTGTTTTGTATTTTCCTTGTTTGATTCCTTCAATATTTCCCATGTCTATATAGTCTCTAGTATTCAAATGACTTACTATTTGTTTCTCGATTTACCTTTTGAAGCTAGACCAGTAGCCAGATATAACCAGCAACAGGGACTTGATTATAATGAGACTTCTGTGCCACACATTAAAGCAACTATAACATGAGTTATTTTGGCATTAGCCAGTTTATCTGGTTGGAGGATCACTTGGTTTATGTCAAAGATGTTTCTCTACATGGGTTTCTTAGCAAAAAAGGTCACCATGGAACAGTCAGATGGTTTTAGCAGATAGAGGTAAATGCAAGTTTAGGAGAACCACTTATGGGCTTAGGAAAGTCCATTGATCTTGGCTGAGAAGATTGATTAAGTTCTTAAAAGCAAAGGATATTGGGAATGTGCACCAGACAATTTGCTGTTCTTCAGACACCCTCAGTTAGGCATCACTTCAGCTATTATGCCGGTGGTATAGTTATCTTTGGAAATTACTCACTTCAAATTTCTTGAGAAGGGGGGACAGTTAGGCCAAGATGGATTGCATGTGTTTGGCCAAGTCCAGTTATCTCAGGTTGTATGCATATACTTACACGGAGAATATCCTCTATACAGTTGTTTTCTGCTGTTTTGCTGCTGTAACATTTAACAAAAACTTATGGTCTTCAGTGTTGACAATTTGAAACTTACACTTCTACTTTTTTGACATTATCTTTTATGAGTACCGTCAACTTAATTTGTTTAGTTTTGAGAGGTGAGCACATAACAGGTTGTACACATGTCTGTATTACAAATTTGATCCTACATATCCTAGAGTGAGACTCTGACTGCTACTATGACATAGGAAATGGCTATCTTTGCAGCATGGAATGCTCATTCTTGCTTAGAAGTTTCTTGTCTTGAGATTTCCATATCTGTGATTAGTAGATGCTCTATTAAGAATCATGTTTGCCAAGTCCAAGCCCATACATGCATACTGTCAAAGAAGATGATAAAATTTGGCCATTGCAAACGTCCCAGAAAATTAGGCCGCCAATTACCAATTGAGAATCAAAATCTATAAGTGTTTAATCAAACAAGTAACATCTATAGATGGTTAGCCTGATTTCAAAGGCAGTCTTTGACCTTCTTGGATGACCATTGCAGCAGCGCATGTCTATCTGCTTTGTTTCAGAAAGACACAATAAAAAACTTCATGGGTACATAAAATTTAGTAGAAGTACAACTAAATTAGATGGCATACCTTAAGCTAGAGAAAAAAAAAAAAAAAAAAATCCAACGTTCATCAAATTTTGTTAACATTCTTTATGTCAACCTAGTCTAAGTACCATCTAAAGGGCAGCCTGGTGCATGAAATTCCCACCTATGTGGGGTCTGGGGAAGGGGTGGACCACAAGGGACTTTAGTACACAGCCTTACCTTGCATTTTTGCAAAAGGCTGTTTCCACTCTTTGAACCCATGACCTCAAGGTCAAACGATGACAACCTAGTCTAAGTACCATCTACATATAAAAAAGTGCAAGTTGCTACTGTTAAAATGTGGTGAATATCCATTCCTGTTTCATAATTAGAACTAAACATTCTGGTAAATCTCCCACAATGATACGTAAAAGATGTGGTAATGTATCTCATCCTTGACTCCTTTAAGTTTTTTTTGGAGCAATTCATCTGCACCAGTACCTGCCTCTACTATTTTATGGTAATGCTTCAGTACCAGAAATTATTTTTCTTCACATATTTAAATCAGTTTATAATTTTCCATGTTGCTAAACTATAATTGAAGAAAAGTTAGCTTTCACATAACTGTTTTGACTACATCTTCCAAGAAAGGATTTCACCAAATAGAAATCAATCTAAACCATGAACAGTTTTCAAGGAGATTAAGCAGACAAACAATTCTACCAGTGAAAAAGTACAAGAAGAAAGTTTTACCATAACCATACTAAGCTAGCAATAAGAAGAAGTTTCAAGAACCTCACCTGCTAACATAATTCTGTGTAATAGCAATAGAGTCCTGAAGGTTGATCACCAAATGCCACCACCCATTTGGCACAAAGATCATCTCCCCAGCTTTACAAACGCACTCAATGGGCCTCCTTGCCCACTTCTTCGTTGCTCCATAGAAATTCATGAACCACTCAATTATTGAAACAGGACTTGCCACCTCCGAACCATCTGGACTCGGATGGACTCCTGGTGGTACTACTTCTGGTGGAAACAAAAGCCACTTCTTGGACCCTTTGATCACCACATTCCAAGCAGAAGTTGAATTCGGATCAACATGAAACGATGAACCAGACCCAGCTGGCCCAATAATTATCCATCTATAATCAGGCCTCTCTTTACCCAAAACTGAAAACAAGTCCTCTCTAAAATAAATAGGAACCTCATAATCTGAAACCAACTCAGGCACTTTCTCACCAAACTTCGGATCGAAAAGATACAATGGGCGTTCCTCTTTCACTAAATCCGCATACCTAAAGTACTCCTCAAGCTTCATCTCAACAGGGCCAACCGAAAAGGTGGTATCCCCACACACCTTAATCAGATAATCCCTATCCCATTTCTCCAAAGCAGCCCAATTATCCAAACAACCTTCCAACAAAACTGGTTTATTTGGTTCTTCAAAGTTCAATATAAAATCTTCTACTGAAATTCGACTTCTCCTCTGAATATTATCTGTTTCTAGCCATTCGTGTTTCATTTCAAGGCTTGCACAAAGCCAACTTTGAAAGAGATAATCAGAATAGAAATCCCTCACATTCAGACGTAAATTCATATTTCTTATATCAAAACTAGGCCACAAAGAAGAAATGTATGTTGATTTCCACGAGCCCGTAAAGGAAAATCCACCTTTCAAGTTTTCTAGTACTAGATTTCTCCATAAAGGTTCATGTTTGCAGAAAATGTATAGCGATTTACTAACAGTAGCTAAGATACCCAAATGGGTGGGACCCAAAAGACCAAAAATGTCAATGAGTATATCATCACTGAGAATGTAGAGATTACCAAGTCCCGTGTTCCTGGAGTTGTGGGAACACTGATTGACGAGAAAGTTTCCCAAGGGTTGAACGCCATAAGAGTGAGAAGCTGCTGAACATTTTAAGCTGAAACTTTGTCCTGTTTCTTCTTCTTCAAAATCTTCTTCTTTGAAGTTTGGGTTTCGAGTTTTATGGGCCTTTTCTTTGTTTCTCTTCTTCTTGTTCTTCGTTCTGATGAGGTGGGAAGGAGTGTTCTTCCTCTTCCTGTTTGCAAGCAGCATTCGAACGGAAAGAGGACGAAACATAACGGCGCATTTGTTTCTGGTCGTAAAAACCAGAAGTCTCTCTAGGGAGTGAGTCGGGGCGGGGCAGGATTTTCTGTGTGACCTAACAATGGACGGAGCGGATGATACAAGAACGGGGTCGGGTGGTTTTAAGCATCTGATTACAGCATAATTTAGATTGAAGGTGATTTAGGGTACAGATTCACTGAATTAAACAACTTGATCAATCTCCTCGTTTGTTTATCAATTATGTACGGATTGCGATAATTTCTAGGTGTAAAAATTCCAAATGTCATTTTCTCTAACTTTGTTTATTTTTTACTTTCCCCTAACCAATCACATAATTAGGGATGGCAAATCTTGTCCGCAAGTTGTGTTCTTATCATGTCAAAACTGACCTATTAGAATATATGAGTAGATACGAACAGGACCATTTTAATCATATCAAGAACCCGTGACTCGAATATGACACAATTATTAAACGAGTTAACACGACTCAAGTAACACAATTAGAAGGATGTACAATAACCAATATAGGACAATTTTTTTAGTAAGAACATAAGGCTGTTTTTCAAAAACTATATTATATTGATGGTTTTTTAAAATTGTAAGAATATAAGATGGTTTTTCAAAAATATAAAACCATCCTATACTCGGACAAAAATATAGAATGAATTTTGAAAACCCATCCTATATTGCTACAAAAGTATAGGACAATTTTTGAAAACTCATCCTATATTTATGTGAAAATATATAACGATTTTTGAAAACCCATTTTATATTGATGATTTTTCAAAAATCATAAGAATATTGGATGATTTTTTAAAACTCATCATATATTAATGACTTTTTAAAAACGTTAAGAATATAGGACAATTTTTGAAAACCCATTCTATATTGATGATTTTTCAAAAATCATAAGAATATAGGATGATTTTTGAAAACCTGTCGTATATTGATGATTTTTCAAAAAACTTAAGAATATAGGACGATTTTTCAAAAACCATCTTATATTGTTATAAGAATATAGAACTATTTTTGAACAATCGTCCTATATTTTCATTGGTCGTGTTATTATGTTGTGTCATATTTTGCCTCCCCTATACATATTATCTACTCCTTTCATCTCCATGAAATAGCTGAAATTACAGCTAATATATACATTTTAAAGTTGTAATTACAGCTGAAATTACAATCGATAACTTTTAAAGTTGTCTGCATAAATGACTTTAAAAATTAGGACTTTTAAAGTCGTTTATGTAAAATAATTCAAAAGTACTTCAACGGTGACCCACTTTTAAAGTCGTTTAGGCACTTCTGGAGTCATTTAGCCCTAAACAACTTTAAAAGTGGGCTACTTTTAAAGTCTTTTAGACCTAAACGCTTTTGAAGTCATTTACGCTAAACAACTTCAAAAGTCTTTCTTTCTTTCTTTTTTTACATTCCAATCACTACTATCTGTATACAATTCAATATTATTCATAATCTTACAATCTTTATACATATGAAAAACACACATACATTTACTTCTACATTGTGCATAAAACATACAAATTCATCATTAATTATCCATCTACATCTATCTTGAAAAACCACAAAATGAGAAATTAACCACAACACATGCATTTACTATAACATCCACATTCACTTCATTTGTAAATCTATACACATTAGCATTTACTTTCACATTCACACTAAGTTACCCTCATTCATCATCCCATAAAAGTTACATAATTCAATGAATATAGTGAAAACTAACTCTCATATTCATTTCACTTACAGCTCCCCATAGTCACACTAAGTTACCCTTATTCATCATCTCATAAAAGTTATATAATTCCATGAATAGATTGAAAACCAACTTCTATATGCACTTAACTTACAACCCCATACTCCACACTAAGTTACCCGCCTTTATCATCCACCAAAAGTTATATAATTTAGTGAGTATATTGAAAACCAACTCCCATATTTACTTCACTTACACCTCCATTCCATACTCTAAGTTTTCACTCATTCATCGCTTAAAGTTATATATATATATATATATATATATTTCAAAAATAATAATAATAACTAAAAGAACACATACAAGAGAAATAGAAAAGCAGTAGGTTGTTTCATATGATTGATTATCTTCTTCTCTTATATACCTCCCTTAAAATTAAAATAATGGGAGGGTGCTATTATCAATTTATGCCCCAATAGCAGTTTTTGGATGTTCTTGTCTGAACTCCAATTTTTGCATTATTAGTATCATTGGAAAGCTATTTTCAAGGATGTTTCAAATTTTGAGGTTTTGATGGTCAATTTTGTATTTTCCAAAAAATTCATTTCATCAAGACTTGAAAATCAAAATTCCATATTCACAGTTCATTTTAATTCAAAATTGGTCAAACTTACATAAAATGAAATTTAGAAATTACATCCTTCCCCTTTAAAGTAATTTCATCTTCAAAATGCTTTTCACATTACTCATTAAACAATTCTGGGTATGTCCTTAATCTTATCAATCTTGGTTTCTCAGGTGGCCTCCTCAATTGAATGGTGTTGTCAAAAGACCTTGACTAGCAAAATGGTCTTCATCCTCAATCTCTATGCCTTTTGGTCCAAAATCTAAATGGCCTCCTCAAAGGTCAAGTCGGGTTGCTGCTCTGCTAGCACACGTGCAAGTACATGAGAAGGGTCAAGCACATACTTCCACAATATCAAGATGTGGAACACATCATTTACCTCTACAAACTACGGTTGTAAGGCCAATTCGTAAGCTACCAACCCTATCCTCTCCAAAATCTCTAAAGGACCAATGAATCGAGGGCTCGATTTCCCTTTTGCCCAAACCTCATGACTTCCTTCATCCACAAAGCCTTTTAGAAACACATGGTCTTTGATCTCAAATTCCAAGTGCTTCCTCCTTTTGTCTATATAACTCTTCTGTCAAGTCTATAGAGCCAAAAGCCATTTCTGAATTAGCTTCACTTTGTTTGCACATTGTTCCACGAACTCAAACCTCATCAATTGTCTCTTGCCAACCTCATTCTAGTAGGTTGGTGAATGACATAGTCATCCATATAATGCTTTGTGCAGTGCCATGTTGATAATTGCGTGAAAATTGTTGTTGTACGCAAACTCAACAAGCAAAATATTCTCATCCATGTTTCCCTTACATTCAATTGCACAAGCCTATAGTACGTCTTCCAACATGTGAATGATTCTCTCCAACTACCCATCTATCTGGGGATAAAATGTAGTACTCAAAATCAGAGAAGATCTCAGTCCCTTCTATGCACTCCAAAATTTCAAGGTAAATTTATTATCCTTATCTAAAATCATTGTCATAGGTGTGCCATGTAGACTAATGATCTCCCTGATATACAATCTTGTTAAGCTGCCCAAGCATTGTGTCTGTTGAATTGGGAAACATGTACTGACTTCGTCAATCAATCTATGATCACCCAAATCATGTGATGCCCACTTGATAACCTGGGCAATCCAATGATGAAATCCATGGTTATGTGGTCCTATTTCTATTAAGGAAGATCAAGAGAGTGTAGCATCGCTCTCAGCCTCTAATTCCCTCTTAAACACCTTGCCATGCATTCTCCTATATCCTTCTTTATCCTATTCCACCAGAAACTTCTTCTCAAGTCCTGATACATCTTGGTTCCCTTAGGGTAGATGGTGTACTATGAGTAGTGTGCCTCTTGTAAGATTTCTTGCCTCAACTCTCTATCTATTGGGGCCACCAATCTCCTACAAAATCACACACTCCCATATGAGCCCTGAGTGAACCCCATTCTGTTAGCAACTGCCCATGTTTTTGCTCTTCCCTCGAAGAGTGGAGAATTCCCTTAACAATGGTAGACTTCATTGCCAAATTGGCCATAAATGAACCCTTGTCCCTGTGTTGAATCTCGAGCCTGCAATAGACCACATCTTGGAGCAAACTCCACCTCTTAGAGAGCATGCATGCCATTAACCACTAACTCTTTTAGCTTAATGCATTAGCCACCACATTAGCCTTCCTTGGATAATACTAAATGGAGAAGTGGTAATATTTCAAATACTCTATCCATCTCCTCTACCTCATGTTCAGATTGTGTTGAAGATGATGTACTTGAGGCTCTTGTGGTCACCTCGCAGCTCTCCCCATATAAGTTAAAGGGCAGCCTCGGTGCACTAAGCTCCCACCTATGTGGGGTCCAGGGAAGGGGCAGACCACAAAGGCCTAAAGTACATAGCCTTACCTTACATTTTGCAAGAGACAATTTCCACACGTTGAACCCGTGACCTCAAGGCCACATGACGACAACTTTTACTATTGCGCCAAGGCTCCCCTTCACCTCTCCCCATATAAGTAATGCCTCCAAATCGTCAAAGCAAAAACAATTGTAGCTAACCTAAAGTTGTGTATGAGGTAGTTAAACTAGTGCTTTTTCAACTATCATGAAGCATAAGCTACCACCCTCCCAATCTGCATCAAGATACAACCGAGTACTTTGCCTAAGGCATCATTGTACATAACATACCTCACTGCTCAATGGTAAAGTTAGCGTCAATGCAATGGTGAGTCTACTCTTTAGCTCTTGAAAGCTAGCTTCACATGTGTCCTCTCAAATGAATTTTGCATCTTTTCGCGTTAGTTTGTTCAATGGCAAGGCAATATGTGAGAACCCCTCAATGAATCTATGGTAGGTACCCTATAAGACCTAGGAAACTTCATACTTCTACCAATGACTTGTTGACCTCCCACTTCAATGTTGACCTCCCACTTTCATTGTCCACTGCTGACCTCCCAGCATGAAGAATAAAATAAAATGTCATCCACGAATATAATGACAAACCTATCTAAAAAGGGCCAGAAGATGCGATTCATAAAATCCATGAAGGTTGTTGGAGCATATGCCAAACCCAAAATGCATCACCATCAACTCATAATGATCATAACAAGTATGAAACACCATCTTGAAGACATCTTCTTCCCTTATCCTTAGCTTGTGGTATCCCAGCCTCAAGTTAATCTTTGAAAAGACCTGAGCTGACTTAAGCTAATCAAAGAGGTCAATAATTTAGGGAAGAAGATAAATATTCTTGACAATGACTTTGATCAACAACTGGGGTCAATGCACAATCTCATTGACCTATCCTTCTTTTTGACAAAAAGGACCAGTGCTCTCCAGAGTGAAATGCAAAGATGAATCCCTTTCCCAAGAACTCCTAGAGTTAACACCTGAACTCTTTCAACTCTATTGAAGTCATCCTGTATGTCACCTTGGAGATAGGTGTTGTGCCTGGTACTAGCTCAATAGTGAAGTCTATCTCCCTCTTAGGTGGTAGTCTATATAACTCCTTGAAAAAGACGTAAAAAAACTTCTAGACCACCTCCCCCAATGCGAGCTTAGGTTTCTCAACATCCAAAGCCACAACCTTCACCAAAAATGCTTGGCACCCTTCAGCAATGTGTTTGGTTACCTTTATGGATTAATGACACATACCTATGTACTATCTTGGCTCTCCTAAAAGGAGATCCTCTTTCTATGAAAATCCATTGTAGCCTAATGCATGACTAACCAATCCATGCCTAGAGTGATATCAAAGTCTATCATTTCTAGAATGCTCAAGTTAGCATCTATCATTTTAGGAATTTTATGTTCCAATCTAGATAATACGAACTATCCAACTTCACCTTCAAAAACAAAATGTTAAAGTTTGCAATTTAACGAGCTAATAATGATCACCCAAGCAATTCAAATGCCTAAACTTTTGCACATGCCATATGCTTATAGTCAAGAACTAACAGGAATTACTCGTGTACAAATCATGAATCCACTATCAAAAATAGTAAATTTACAACATGCATCCATTACTAAGATACAACTAATCTATGATCACAAAATAAGAAGTCGACAAGGGTATAATTGACTTCAAAATCAACATCAACTCATGAGAGAGTATTTATGTAATATATCTGGAAAACATAATTGAAATTCAAGTCTCATGTAGTAAATTCAAATCAGGGAGGTCATTGACCATGTTCACCAACTAACATAAATTGTTAAGAAAAATCGAACAACATTCAAGCATTTTAAGCATGGAACATGTTAAAATTAGTAGTTCCACATTTCATGTCATTTTCAGCATTTAAATCAAAATCAAGATTAAATCATGACAAGACTTGGTAAATCTTAAAGTACCTACTTGTGATTCGATGGTTCATATCTTCCAAGTATAGTCACTGATTGATCCAAATGTTGATTAATGGATTGGAATCACCAATTTGAGCTTCCAACACTGATCAACAACAAATATGAGAAAAAAAGCATCATAGATCACCAATCGAAAATATTCTGGCCACATATTGGCATGCTGGGATTTAGGAAAATCGCTGATCAATTTTCAGTTCATTGGTTGACAATTAATATGAGAAAAAGATGAGAAATAGAGTCATAGATCTACACATTTGGGTTGCATACCTACATTTATAATCATAGATTAATAAATAACATAGAAAAAGGGATTATAACTTCTTAATCTACACTTTCAATTGTCGATCAAAGAGGGTATAGCTCGAATATACTTTTCCATCCAAAGAGCTTTTGGCTACTGACCGATACTCCGATCAAGAAATAGAGGCTAGATTCTTGTAGATCTAGTTCATATCCATCGATCGACAAGTGAAATATGAAAGGGGAGTGATTGAGAACTGAGATATGATTCTAGCTCACTTTAGTGAGTTAGATCAAACAAGGAGAAGCTCAAATCTACGACTGTATTTTTTGGCCAGCCGTTAGTGAATAGATTGGGCTAAAGAAAACCAGAAATCTTATATCTACTTTTCGACCATGGTTGAAATCCCAAATCAGAAAAAAAAAAAAAAAAACAAAACAAAACAAAGCCTAAAACTTATTTGCTTACCCAATTTGTCAAAAAATGATCATTGACAAAGTTTTGTGGTTTCTTGTCATCAGAGAAGAGTAGCAAAGGAAATCTTTCGCTTAAGAAGAAATGAAATAACATTCGTCGGAGAATTTCTTGTGGTCGTTGTTGCTGAGGAAGAAGATCGGAGATAGGTTATTGCTGATATGTCCTTTACATGCCATTTAACTATTGGTCCAGCTTGATCTTGATAGAGATGCCCAATTGACTCTCTCTAGTCGTCAGAGAAGAAAATGGGCCTTATGTTGTCCACAAAAGTAGGTTTTCCAACGATTGCATGGAAGAAAGAAAGAGATCAAAGATGGTTCATCATCGATTTCCTCATTATCATCATCAAGACCTTATCCCAATTAGGGGTCGGCCACATGAATCTTATTCCTCCATTCCACTCTATTAAATACCGTGGCTTCATTTAGTCCCAAAGTTTTTAAATATTTCCTCACCACTTCTATCCACATTTTTTTGGGCCTTCCCCTTACCCTTTTAGAACCTTCAACTTGTATTGCCTCAGTCCTTCTAACTGGTGCCGTTATTGGCCTCCTTTGAATATGTCCAAATCATCTAAGTCTAATCTCCCTCATCTTGTTACCTATTGGTGTTATCCCTAAATTTTCTCTAATATTTTCATTTCTAATTCTATCCTTTCTTGTCTTACCACTCATCCATCTCAACATCCTCATTTCTGCGACACTCAGCCTATAAGTATGATGTTCCTTAACAGCCCAACACTTCTGATCTATAGAGCATGGTCGGCCTTATAGCCATCCTATAGAATTTTTCCTTTAGTTTGAGTGGCACCTGCCAATCACATAAAACACCCAATGCACATCTCTATTTGTTCCAACCCGCTTGGATTCTCTGGGTAACCTCCCTCTCAATCTCTCCACTCTCATGAATCAATGATCCTAAGTATCGGAAGTGGTCTCTCATGGGGACCTCTTGGTTATCAATCTTGACTGATACTCCACTCCTACTCTCCTTGCTAAAATTACATTTCATATATTCTGTCTTAGTTCGGCTAATTTTAAATCCTTCTGATTCTAATGCTTCTCTTCATAACTCTAGCTTTATGTTTACACCCTCCCTTGTCTCATCAAGTAGGACTATATCATCTGCAAATAGCATGCACCAGGGAATCTCCTCATACAGATGTTTTGTTAACTCATCCATAACTAATGTGAAAAGGTATGGACTCAATGCCGATCCTTGGTGCAATCCGACAGTGACAGGAAAATCACCAGTCATGCCACTAGTGGTCTTAACATTTGTTACTGCTCCCTCATACATATCTTTAATTATGTCTATATACCCTTGCGAAACTCCTTTAACACCCAACACCCTTCATATTAACTCTCTAGGGACTCTATCATAAGCTTTTTCTAAGTCAATAAAGACCATGTGTAGGTCTTTTCTCCTCTCCCTATATTTCTCTACTAACTGTCTTAATAAGAAAATAACTTCCATGGTAGCCCTCCCTATATCACTCTTTCAAAAAGTTTCATGGTGTGGCTCATAAGTTTGATCCCTCGATAATTAGTGCAGCTTTGAATTCTCCTTTATTCTTATAAATTGGTACAATAAAGCTTTTCCTCCACTCATCAGGCATTTTCTTTGATTTTATAATCTTGTTAAACAGCTTGGTCAACCAAACTACGCCAATATCTCTCATATACTTCCAAACCTCTATTAGTATACCATCAGCCCCCATGGCCTTTCTTGATTTCATCTTTCTCAAGGCCTCTTTTACTTCAAGCATTCTAATCCTACGTTCATATCTATAATATCCAGTGTTATTTAGATTTATAGTATTTTCAATCTCTATATTCTCATGGCCATTGTCATTTAACAATTTTTGAAAGTATGTTTCCTACCTTTATTTGATCTCATCATCTTTGACTAATACCCTTTAATCATCGCTTCTAATGCACCTAACATGCTCTAAGTCCTTACCCTTCTGGTCTCTTACTTTTGCAAGTTTAAACACATCTTTCTCACCTTCTTTTGTTCCTAATCTATTATAAAGCTTATCATATAATTTAAGTTTAGCCTCACTTACTATTCTCTTAGCAACGTTTTTAGCATTCTTATATTGTTCATAGTTTTCATTATTTCTAATCTTCTGTCATGCTTTAAAATGCATTCGTTTTTCTTTAATAGCTTTTTGCACTGTTTCATTCCACCACAATGTTTCCTTTGTTAATAGCCTTTTACCTTTAGATACTTGTAAGACATCTTTTGTCACTTTCTTAATGGACTCAGTCATATTAGTCCACATGGTATTTACTTCTATTTCATAGTTCCAATTTGCTTCTACCATCAACTTATTTTTGAATGAGGTTATTTTCTCTCCTTTTAAGTTCCACCACTTAGTTTTTGAATGTGTATTAAGTTCAATTCTTTTACTCCATCTTTTAATATGAATATTCATAACTATTAACCTATGTTGTGAGGTTAAACTCTCACCGGGTATCACCTTACAATCCTTACATATAGATCGTTCATTATTCCTAAGTAGAAAAAAGTCTATTTGGCTTTTATGAAGTCCACTTTTAAAGGTTATTAAGTGTTCATCTGTAATATCCTTAATTTTTAAGATAAAAATAGGAAATTATTAAATAAATTAAAATAAAAATTTATGGATGAAATTCTTTCCTGAAAACATAATAATTAGAAAGTGCTCGTCGATACGAATCCAACGCCACCAAGAACGCGAAAAACGGAGCTCAAACGAGGGAGTTATGAGCCGTCAAAGTTGGAAGGGCAATTTGGTTATTTGGTAGAGACGTATTAGACAGGGGTCCAAATTGATACTGGCACCCCCGTCTTCCACACGTCTCTACCAGTGCCGGAAAAATCGCCGGAGAGACGTGGAAAGAGGCGTGTGGGGAAGAGTTTCTCTTCCCCAAGACTCTAAAACCCTATATCTATGCTCCTTTAGGAGCCAAAACGCTCCACTTTGAGCGTTTTCCATGAATGCTACGCAAAACCCTAGCCCTGCAAAAATCTGAAGTTTCTGCGAGTGGAGCCCCGGCAACACGAGCAACCCCGACCAGGCACAAGGTAAGCCTCAAATCCGTGTTTTTTCTGTATTTATTAATTAGGAAAGTATTTAAAAATTAGGAAAAAAATCAGATTTTTGGGGGCTTTGTGCACGCTACTGTTGGAGCGCGATTTCACGGATCAAACCTTATCCGTTTGAAAATCGCACCGTCCAACTAGTGCACAAGAGACTCAAGAGCATACCCTTTAAATTTGGGAGTGATCCAACGGTGGAATTCTCCAAAAAACTCAAAAACCAGTACCTAGGGATGTTTTTAGGAACTTGGGAAAAATCGTTTAAAAACCATGGGTTTTGGAAAAATTAGTGCAAAAGGAGGGCATAAATGGATTCTAGAGAGAATTCTGAAGAAAATGGCCCAAAAATCACGCAAAACGGAGCTCTGTAGCTCCGCCGGAGGCGACCGGAATCCGGTCGTCTTCTCCGGCGTCGGCGCCCTGGCGCTGACGCCAGGACGCACTCGGAGACGCACAGAGGACGACGTCGTATGACGTCGTCGTCGCACGCGTGCGGGACGGCCTCGGTTGGCTGTCGCGGTGGGACCGGGACGCGGCGCGTCCTGGCGACCGTGACGCACGTGCGTGTACGTCGGTGTAAACCGGCGGAAAAGGGTGCCGCCGGTTTAAACCACCTTATGGTGGTTCGGCAGGCCCCATTTTAGCGTAGTTTTTACTAAAACTTGATTTTTGGGAGCTAGAGAGGTCCAAATCACGATCCGGAAGAGGCGTTGTGACCGTATTGACGACGCGGACCTAGTTTTAACTTAAAAACTTAGAAATGACCACTTTTTATTTAGAAAATTTTTAAAATAGTGATGTGACATGTACAGGTGCACTTGAATATACCGATTAAAGGGAGTTATTAGCAAGCTAGTGGTCTCACACTGAGGTAGGTGACGACAACTAATGTTTTGCCTTGATTTTAAACCATGTTTAAACATAGCATCATGTGTGATTGTGTTTTAAATTGCGATTTTTATTTACCATGGATTTCATGCGACATTGCGTACAGGATGGTTATTCCAAATTGAATTCTTTTACTAAATAAACTTATTTAAAATGCTTTTACAAGTATGATGTTAATTAGTTATGCTTAATTAGAGTTTTATTTCTTATTGTATATATAGAAAATACATGAATTTACATGGAAATGAGAATAGAGGCTTATTAGCTGGTCCTTTTATAGGCTAACCCAGGATGAGGGGCATGTCTTGGGGATTGCAAGCTATAAGTGCTCTTGAGTTTTAGCATATACATATGATTTCCGTGTTTTATATTTGATGACGGGTGCTCTCGCCGGTGGGAGTCATCTTAGGAAGGATAGGGTAGGCCACCCACCTTCCGAGATTATGATGTGATGAGTTTGTGATATGATAGACACCTGCCCATAGATGGCATTCGGTAGGGGTTTGATAACATGGATAGTCCACACTACCGGTCTGAGCCTTTCCATGGGGACAAACGCTAAGTCTCCCGTTATGGTGTCGACGGGGAGCGGCGGTGGTTGATACCCATGGAGGGTTGCCACTGCAGCATGATGGCCAATATTCTTGTTATGTGTGCATGTATGATGAGCATGGTTATAGATGGTATGCACAGGTGTGACGACACTCAGAGGTTGACTATGTGTACTCCTGATCAGGGATGTTCGTGCGATGTGGTGGGACCCATTACCTTAGGGTGCCCTTATTCTTGTTGTATGCTCCATTTTATTGATTCATGTCATGTTTTAACTCCGTGAATTTCATGTTTTAGCATATGGAATAAATTGGCATTTATTAAACATGGCATTATGATATCACTATCTTCATAAATGTTAGATTTTTCATCAGTATTGTTCATTATTTCTTGCATTTATTACATTAATTGTCTATGTACCTACACAAGCGATAGCTTGCTGAGGCATTGTTTTGTTTTGCAATGCCTTAGATCTCGAGCGCGACACCAGGAAAGGAAAAGCGGTTGATAAACCTTGAGAGCTACTGAAGACTAGTTTCCCTATAGTTTTAGACAGTAATGTGAGTCATTAGAGTGGATTATCATTTGGATTTTTATTATGGACTGCATACTTTATATTTGGATGTGATTTAGATCTTTGGACATATATTGGACATTTATATGGGATGTTATGATGGATAGACCCTGGGCCATATTATTATTGTCTTTTGAACGTTTATTTGATTTAAAATAAAGGCGCCTATTTATTTGACGTTGATTTATACGCGGATTATTTATTTATGTTTAAATTACATGTACGCCATTTTGTGAAAGGAAAATTAACACCCGGAGTTTTTAAGATAGGTTTAGTAAAATGTTAAATAAATCTTTTCTCATGGGATCCCAAATGCTCTTATTTAAAATGCCATTATTATATATATATATATAATTTGTCTTAAAAATCCGGGGTGTTACATCATCCCTCTTCTTAAAGAGTGTATTTGCAATGGATAGGTTATATGATAAAGCAAAATCGAGGATATTTTTCCCCATCTCGTTTCGTTCACCTATACCATACCCTCCATGTATTCTATCATATCCTTCCTTATCTTTTCCTACATAGCCATTTAAGTCTGCTCCCATAAATATCCCCTCAGTGTTGGGAATTTCTTGCATGACTCCTTCCATATCTTCCCAAAACTGTCTCTTAATTATATCTTGTAACCCTACTTGTAGTGCATATGCACTTATAATATTTATAATCTGTTCTTCTAGAATTATTTTTATTATTATAATTCTATCACTAATTCTTTTTATGTCCACAACTTTATTCTTTAATTCCTTATCCACTATTATTCCTACGCCATTTCTATTATTTTCCTTTCCTACGTACCATAATTTATACCCATCTATTTCTCTAGCTTTAGCCCCTTTTCACTTGGTTTCTTAGATACAAGCAATGTTGACTCTCCTACGTTTCATCGTGTCTACTAACTCCAAACTCTTACCTGTTAGTGTCCCTATATTCCATGTAGCGATGCGAATCTTATGTTTTGGAGATAGCCTTTCTCGACCTCCATGGTATGAACCCATGTCCACTTTTCACTGCACCTGGGTTCTGATGCAGCACGTGGCTTCCGAGGGGACGCTCTAGCAGCCCTTGCCCATTTTTCATTACACCCAGGATTCGATGTAGCACGCGCTTCTGAGAGAACGCCCTAGCAACCCTTGCCTATTTTTCACCGCATCCGGGATCCGATGCAGCGCATTGCTTATGGGGAACGCCCTAGCTTGAACGAATTTCAGTTTTCGATTCATGTCATGTTGGGGTTGCTATAGTTTTTAAAAAGCTGAAGATGATTTTCATTAAAATCATCTTCAACTTCACCCTTGCCGGCTGGCTACCTGATGCAAGGGTGGCCATATTTTAAGAAGTTGAAGATGATTTTCATTTCTTCTTCACAAACTAATATACAAATGCATATTTATTTGTAAGAAAGAAATAATAGAATCATCTTCAACTTCCCCCTTGTCGACTGACTACTTGACACAAGGGTTGCCATCTTTTAAGAAGCTGGAGATAATTTTCATTTCTTCCTCACAAACTAATATACAAATGCATATTCATTTGTAAGAAAGAAATAATAGAATCATCTTCAACTTCCCCCTTGCCGGCTGGCACCTGATGCAAGACCTTCCTCCTTTTTTATCCGGGCTTAAGACCAGCATTGGCGGAGTTATCATCATCGATTTCCTATCGCCAACAAAATTTGATAGTCGAAATAGAAAAACGGCTAAAGAGAATAGCTAGAGAAGCAGCTAGCTATTTTGTATGGTAGGCTGTCTTCTTCTCTTATATACCTACCTTAAAAATTAGAATAATGGAGGAGTGCTATCATTACTTTTCAGCCCTTCATTTGTTGTTTTTAGATTTTCTCATCCGAACTCTAATTTCTGAATTGTTTGTGTCATTGGAAAGCACTTTTTTAGCACATTTTAATTTTGAGATTTTGATGGTCAATTTAGTGTTTTTAGAAAATTAATTTCCTCATGCCTCAAAAAATAGACATATGAATTCACATTTCATTTTAATTCAAAAATGGTTGAAAATTATGTGAAATGGAATTTAGAATTTGGGATTATCACAGATTTGTATACTTAATGTATCTGAATTGAAAGAAATAGTAGCTACTTCCAAGGTAAGTAGTGCATCATTCAGGTGAAGTTTGATAGGATCATCAATCTGGTCTATTTTTGGACAAGCAATACACTAGAGTTTTAGGGAACTAATGCATAAACTATTGGAAGAAAACAAAATGAGTTTCAAAAAATGAAGATTCATAAGGAGGTTTTCTATTGTAGTGTCTCAATCGATTCATTGGGCTTCTCAACCAAGGATTTGGAATATCATTATAAAGATGATTCTAAAAATATATTCACCTAGTTGAAGGAATGTACAGACCCAACCTAGGGATTATAAAAAATTGTGGATCGTCCTATTCATGAAACTAGATCAATTCGGGCATCCTTTGTTCATATCAAGAGATCTACAAACTGTGAAGCTGATACTCTAGCTCGAGAAGGGTTAAGTTGCTAATTCAGTTACAGAAAAAAAAATTCTCTCTGAATGAATGATTTCGTGTGCTTTAGATGAGCTTCCTCACATGGCTAGGTGATGTCTCCTATTTGATAGGTATTTTTCTATTCTATGTCTCTTTCAGTGGCTATGTTGAGGCACAGCGTTGCATCTTTTGCTCTACTCTGTTCTGATTTTAGATGCTTTGGTTCCCCCAGGATAGAGCTCTTTTTCTCTTTTTGAGTTGCTTGCTAGAATAATTACAGTGGATGAATACAACAACTCTCAAAAAGAAAAAGAAAAAAGAATAACTCACATAAAATGGGAAAGTGGAAACAAATAACAGGCTAAGATAAGGCCCTCAATTGAAAGAACAACCAAAACCCATCCTCCCTTGCTTCATCACATGCATGAGAGAGAGAATTCCTCTTTAGAAATTCCTAGAATCACTACCAACTAAATTAGTCTCTCCCTAAGACTAGCAATATTTGGACGTGTTTCTACATACTAATATACCCTTCTGCAAGGCGATCTTAGATTATTTGATTTTCTCTTTGAAATCATGAAGCGATGCTTGGATAACAAAATGCTTGAGCTCAACATAGTTCTCAATCCTTATTAATGGTTCTCCAAAGAGATTCTTCAAATGCTTAAGAGGCTTAAAACAACGTGATCCATTATCACCTATCTTTTCATCATTTTGGGTGAGATTTTCGGTAAAAATATGGAAAAGTCAGTGGACAAGCACCTATACTTTGGCCTGCAAGTATAAATTCTAGCACGTTGGTGTCTCATTTGCAATAAGCAGATGATACATAAACTTTGAGGTCACGGGTTCAAGGCATGGAAACAGCCTCTTGTAAAAATACAAGGTAAGGCTGCGTACTATAGGCCCTTGTGGTCCGCCTCTTCCCCAGACCCCACATTGACGGGAGCTTCGTGCACCAGGCTGCCCTTTAAGACGATACATAGACTAATTTAAACAAGACCGAACTGTTCGGTGTTTAAGTATCTGATGATGTTATTAAGAAAACTGCAATGATTGGGCGTTGAAAGGTCTTACATGTCATTACCCTTGGTCTCTCCTCAAGGTGGGGAGACCAAGAGCTACTCACTGGGAGCCGATGGTTGAGAGGCACCATCAAAAGCTTGCTTCATGGAAAAGACCTTGTTTATCCTAGAAGAGTAGTACTCATTAAACCACCCATGACTAGTTTCCCCATCTATTCAGGTGACTCTTCAAGTGTCCCATTAATCTTATTAATCAGCTGGAATAAATCAAAGAAATTTTTTGTTGAGCTGAGAGGAAAAGAAAATAAAATAGCATCTTATCTCTCGGGACAATATACGGCTTCCTAGGCATGATGGTCATTTGGGCACTAAAGAACCCAATTTGATGATGGACTTCTCACCAAATGGTTATGGCGGTGTGCCTCAGATCATTCAGGACTATGGCAGTCTTATTTGAGAAAGGTCTAGGCTAAATCATAGTTGGTGGGTGGAAGCAAATGAGTGCTCTTACTTTTGGAGAGACATTTCCGAGGGCTGACTTCTTCAAAGAAAATACCAAGTTCCATGTTTGTATTGGAAGCAAGATCAAATTCTAGAAGCATGTTTGGATGGATGATAGAAATCTAGCAGTTGGTTATCCTATTTATTTTAGAGCTGCTGCAAACGGCAATTCATGGGTTTCATACAGTGGCATTTCTAACGAGAATGGAAATGCAACTAAATGGAATCTCTCTTAGAAGGGCGTTGAGGAGGCTTGAAGATGTTCAACTTGTTGAGTTAATTAGCAATCTTAATTTAGTTTTAGTAGAAGCAAACAAGCAGGATAAAGTCATATGGATGCCTCAAGCAAGTGGCTCATTCACAACAAAATCAGCATATACTCTTTGCTTTCTGTTTAAAATTAGAGATTCGATTGCGCAAAACTCCACTCGAAGAGTTGTCATGTTCGCTTGGAAAGCAGCACTAGAAACGATTCCCACATGGGGCCATCGATGTGCTATCTTTGTGAAAAAGAAGCCAAGTGCAGAAGTCTCCTCCTGCTAGAATGCTCCGTTTCTTATCCTCTGTGGAATGCTATTCTTAAAAAGTTCCAACAGAAATGGATCATGCCTAGAACTTTAAATGAGTTGTTTGTTCAATGGGATGGCTCAAGTTGAATGCTAGAAGCAAAAATCTATGGAATCTCTGTTTGATGGCCGTCTTGTAAATTATATGGAATGAAAGGAATTCCAGATGCTACAGAGGTGGACGAAGGGGCATTGAAACACTTGGACGAGTGTATCTTCCTCAGCCGCTAGATGGGCCTCAATCACAAAGGAATTGTATGGCCATACAGTGGAGAACATACCTAGAAAATGACAAGAAATCACGCAAGCCAAATTGCACCCTCCACCACCGAATTCCTACAAGCTGAACTTTGATGGTGCCTGCTACGGCAATCCACGGTTGTGCGGTGCTGGTGGGTCACCCAGAAATTCTAAAGAAGATGTCAGTTTCGATTTTGCAGGCAGTATATGCTACATGGAGATTCAGATGAAGCTGAGCTTCAAGATATTTTACTGGCATTAGCATATCCATATTTCTTAACCATTCTCCTTTTTTGATTGGCGGCGACTCTACCATCATCATTGGTTGGACGAAATCGGAATTAGAACTGCCATCGAGGTTCTGGCCTCTATTGTATAGATTCAAGGCTCTAATCAAAGGGGAAGAAGTTTCCTTTGATCACGTGCTCAGATGCGCAAATAGCATTGTTTACAGTCTTGAACTTGAGGGAGTTCTTTTAGAGGAAACCAGAATCAGATCCTGTTAAGCTAATTAATCAGCACATGGAGTTTTAATGGATGGCATTTTTGAATAATATGAGTTAGATATCCATGGTTGTGCGGTGCTGGCGGGCATGAACACTTCTTGTTAGATGTTGTGTACAAGTTCACAGCCTATCTGTTAGCCGGGGGCATACTTCTCTTCTAAGACGGAGTGTGGGATGAAAAGGGGTGTATTCACTCTCTTAGAAGTTGGTGTTGCTATCTATGACAGCAAGTATGCAGAGTTGGATTTGTCTACAGAATTTTGTTTGCAGATGAGTGATTTCACTTCCTTCTGGAAGTTGTTCACTGCTCAGACAATGTATGCAGGAAATTGTTTTTGGTTTTCCTAGAGTCGGGTTTCAGGTTAGATATCCCGTGTCTTGTTTTTGGATTCCCCAACACAACCCAGAGCGCCCGCCCCACCCCCCATCAATAAAAATTCAACCTTTTCAAAAGGAAAAATGAAACCAAAAGTGCCTTCAACGGCCACATCCTCTCCAACACCCATCAAACCATGCCCATGAAACTATGCAATATCAGAAGACGCATGAGGCAACTTGCACACAATAGAATTATTGTTGTCAAGATATAGGTGCAAAGGAAACAAAATATGAGATCAAACATATTGTTCACTCAACTATAGAATCTCTTCTGTTCAATTATCAAGAGCAAAGTGTCAAAACTTGAAACACAGACACAACATGGATTTTTTTAAAAGGAGTCAACGCTGTTAACACAAGCAAGAATGCAGCTTTACACGGAAAATGCCGATATGTTTTTTTGGTAAACAGAAAATGCGGATAACGTGTGTTAAATTCTTTTTTTCTATTTAAAATAAAAGTGAAATATAACATAGACGTAGAAAATTTCCAAAACTTGGCTAAAGCGGCAAGTCCTCCATACAGAAAGCAGAACCAGCCTAAACCGCATAATACCATAATAAAGATGGCGACAAAGTAATGAAACATCCTCCACCTATGCACGTACATACACAGGTGGAGACAAACTCCTATAGCAACCAAAATGGTAATGAAGGAGCCTTGATAAGAGGAATCTGAGGTAAGAAGTTCAGCAATAGCAGAGATGTAGAAACTGTTACACTGCAGGAATTTTAAATTAGAAATAGGAGCAAGGATTTTTCGTAGATCTTCAATTAGAACTAGGACTATTGCAGGAATTTGCATCTGAAATTCTGCAGCAAAGTTGAACAAAAAAGGAACCAGAACCTGCTCCAACAATCAATAAAATCCAGTGTTTCCTGGGGAAGAAACCATAAGGACATATGGGTGTCTGGGTCAGAAATCACCCTGGAAAGATCTTTAGTATGTAACTCAGTTACCCAACTCGCTTTAAAGATAAACACCAGAAAATGCAATTCAAACAGAGCAAAAATAGAGCACAAAAACCAGAGGAAATGTGAATCAGATTCTTTTCATGAAAAAACTGGCTTCTGGGCCACCTTACATCCATATTTATAGACTCCAAAGACTTGCAACTGCAATTGAAACAGGACTCTTAACCTTATCAAGTTATCAACAACCTCCAGCAAGAAAAAAAATAACCTCTATACTAGTTCTCACAGAAACCAAAACTTTCGAGGAACACCTACATAAAACAGGAAAATCAGTAAATAAAACTAACTTTTCCTAGTAGAATCAACAAATAACAAAAGACTTCCAAAAGTAATCCTGGTTATTGTTCATGTAAAAACTACCATGTAAATATTTCTCAATGATGAAGACAGAACAACATTAACTAAAAATCCCATTGTAGGACTCCTACTCAGCATGGGAGTTAATTTGTAATCAAAGTCAAATTCATAACCCATTGCTCAAAAACTCTCAGAAATTACAAATTTTCAGAACTAAAAGAATAAACACATGGCTCAATAACATTCCATGAAATTAGCATGATGCCAAGTCTGATGATGGATAATAATGTGACAGTTCATGCCAAGTTGAGAAGAAGTCAAACCCCATGAAATTCCAACAAAAATTGCAAGCATCTTATGAAAATTCTACCTTTCCTTGGAATGAAAAACATCAGATCCATGAATCCACTTGAAAATCTGGGATTCACTCCTCAGTGAATCCATGAAGCCTTTCAAGTATTTAGCTTAGCATAGAGCTCTGATATACAGTCATACCCGCATACCAGAGATGGGATAAAATGGACCAGAACTCACGCTCACATTTAATAAAACAAGTAATGTTCCTGCCGAATCCTCCATCTTCATTGATTGTCACCCTCAAATATTATCTTAAAAAACTATCACTAGAATGTCTGGAATCGGTAGTTCCTTAGATCAATCTCCTAGGAAGATATTCTTCTCAAGGTTGGGTTTCATTTTGATCATCTAAAGTACTAACATCAGTTGCTTGAATATCCTAAGACAGCTCTCATGGGAATGTCATATCCAAATTGATTTCTTCTATCACATTTCAAGCATCCAAACAAGATCTTGAGGTAATTAGGGTTCCTACATGCATTATTCTCATTCTCACTAGGGCCAATCACAAACTCACCACTCAGGGTGCTCCATGATAATTGTTTGATTTGCGCATCAAAATCCTGAAGGAATCCAGACTTATGCATTGACAGCCACATTTTCCCACGTCCAGCATCTTACCATCACCATAAACTTTGCTCCAGAAGTAACTAAGACAGCAAGATCTCTTTTTTTACAATTCTGATCATGTTTAAATTTTGTTAATACAATCCAAATCCCAAAGCATACTAAACTGGGAACTATTAACCAAACTGAAATCATATGCACTTTGCAGATTATCCATGACATCATAAAAACATGACAATGGTCAGAAGGACAGACAAACAAGGATACTGGGATCCTAAATAGTCTGTTATGCGTCCATACACAAATGAATCATGCATTATGTTAAACGTATTGTAATGAAACAGTTAACTTACTGATACTATTTCACTAGGTACATCAACGCACATAAAAGCAAAGCAATGACATGACATGGTTTGAAAAATTAATAACTGTCCTCGCATAAGATACTTCTTAAATACTATCTTAATGGGTTGGCAACATGTCACTTCATGTGCCTATTCCTGCAGTTTCACTTATTTCTCCCCCTTTTCAAATCACATGGTATCTGTCTGTTTAATGAAAGCTTATCAAACCTTCTTTAAGTATGGCCTACATTAAAGAATGCAAGCGGTAATATAAATGGATGGAAGATTTGCAGATTACAGTCCCAATTTCTTGCAAAAAGAAATTAATTTTCAAATAATACTTCCTCTGTTATTTTTCCTATCCAGGCATAGCTTTCATCCATAGAGAATCTACAAGAATAACCTTCCTACCAATGAGATTTTAGTCTGGTATATGCCATTTCTCTAAGACTGAAGAGGAAGGGGGATTGAACCCACTGCACCAAAAAACATTATGAAGAAAACCAAATTAACAAAGTAGAAACAGTGCTTACAATGATCTTGATGAGAAGAACAAAACCATGATAAGCAGAAAAACTGGCAGCAAGATAATGTGAAAAGAATGGCAAACCCGAAAATTTCACTGGCTGATGATAAACAGATTACACGCAAGGTGAGAGCCAACCATGAGATTGACCCAATTCAATCTCATGGCCTTTACAAAGATACAGACATCAAGATTGGGACCTTTGTCAATAATAAAGAATGGAGATAGCATTTGCAATTGCAGAAACATACATCAGCTCTAATATACATCTGAGGATGTCAAAGTGCATGCCTCAAATTTCACTGGCAAAGACCAAATGAGCACCCAAGTCTATACATATCCATGCTTTACTGATCAAGTCCATGAAAGTATCTTCAACTCTGAGAGAGAAACAGAAACAATGATGCTCGATGATGTAGAACCTACAACTCCAAAGTCACGCAAAATCCATGAAAGAATGCATTTCTATCAGTATGAGTGTGATTAGCATCAATTTGATGATTTATACAGATGAGATCCTCAGAAATCTTGCTCAGGTGGTGGGAGGAAGAAAACATTCAGACTTGTCCCTTTGTAACACATCTCCACTGCCGCGTGCGAGGGCCCCTGTCTAGCAGCATCAATAAGCCAACATTGTTGTTCGACAGCCCAAACATATACCTGAGAAAAGATTTTGATGCAAAAGGTTGTAATCTTTCAGACCTTAGGTATGTATCAAAAGCATCATGAATTAAAACCCATTACTGTTACGTACTTGCTTCGATGTGCTTTCTTTCTCCAGAAAACGAATGAGACAACCCACTGGAACATAAAAAAGAAAGAAAGGAGAATAAATCTACGAGCAAAAACAAGTTATCAACAAAGTAAAGCATCACATGTAGTTGACAGGTATCAATACTCATATGAAGTGAAAAGTAGATAGCAGTTCTCATATAACTCTCCTAAGGATTTCACCATAACAAAAGTGTCATATATTCTGATGAACCTAATGTGTAACTGGTACACATATACCCTCTTGACAGTATTGGGTAGGCCTTTTTTATCAAGCAATGCATCCTCATATGACCACCGCTCTAAAATTTGGACTCAAAACAAAACCATGAACCCTAATTTTGCAAGTCTAGAAACCGAAGTACCAAAGTAAGGGAATGGGAAGTTAAGAACAGATGGAAACAACGTTAACAATCCATGAAAGCATGAGCAGAAAAAATTTATCGAATAGAGAATTAGAAACAGAATTATGTATTCCGACAACTAACGACAATAGGGAAGAATGAAGAAGTGGAGAACTAAGAAACCAGACAGCAAGAAATGAAATGTTATGGACAAAAACAAAACAGTTGCAGGGAGGAAAAATCATTTTTGAACAGATCAGACAAATTATAAATGGAATGTTATTCGACTGTATCTGTCCATTTACATATGTGTGTGCTTATGTGATAGGGCACCTATTCGCCCTTAAATACTCCTATAGTGTCATAAACGCCTTTAGTAAGCCTAGCATTTCCAACAATTCCAATGGCATCTTTATCTCTTTATGGGCCTTAGTGGATAAATGGGAATTGCTAGTTCTACCTTGTGAAAGAAAAAAGATTTCTTTCACATAACTAGCCATTGTTTGCTATAACTACAACAAGCAACTACAAATGCCTATGGGAATTGATTGGTCCACATGTATTCTGTTGAAATGCAATCTCTTTCTGCCTGCCCCTTTTCGGGTTATCTAAGTCATTCATCATCTACATCATGACTTAGATAGGCTACACAAGAAATCATAGTTCTAAAAGATATTGTGTAGCCTGTCTAAGACAAGACTAAATGATGGGTCATGATTTTGGTGTCTAGCTTCTCTGAGAAAGACCTAAATGATGAATGGCTCGGGTCATCAAAAACAATGCCCACATGTTGTTTTCTAATTTACCTATCCATCTGAGCTATCCCTATTATGGCTCTTTTCTACATACATATTTGTAATTGCAAAGTAATGGCAGGCAATGGCACCACTTTCTGAATCATTAAAATGTTTATCTAGTTGGGTTTTGGATTAGTCGTGCATAAATTTCTTCCCCAACGGATGATTCTAAGCCTTTGATTTGTTACAGGTTTGCTGGAAAACACAAACCATTGGAATTTTGATTTTCTAACTGTTTGTTTGAAGGCCAAGAAACAGAATACAATGTTCTCAATGGTTAATGTCCTAAACTAACACAGATGCAAATTAATTAGATTTTGGGATAGAAGAAATACCTTCAGCACAGACATAAATGAAAAGCTTCCAATCAGAGATGGCTTCTTCACGGGCATCCTTTTGTCTGGTGACATGTCTTTACATAGCTGTTGAGCTATTTCCCTCAGCAATACCAACTGCGCTTTGTCTGTCCGCATTGAAATAATTGCCTGCCTCATTGATTCCCTATCTGCCTCAAGTGTCTGAAGCCTCATGTAGAGCTTCTTGATATCAGTTTCCCCTGTATCAATCCTGGCAAATGAACCCCTCGGTGTGCCATAGTCATCATTCAGGCTGGCGAATTTCTTGGATTCATTAAAACCATCATGCGGCACTGCTTGGACAGAATCAACAGTGTATATTCTGTCACTCATGTCATCCCCAAAGTCTGATGTATTATCCATCTTTCTTTGAACTGTAGGCAATGAAAAATCCTCTGCTTTTGAGTAGTCCTCCATCTTCTTGAGGTTGCTTCCACGTCTTGGAGTTTCAGTTGTGCCATCTGGACCGGCTTCCTTAATTAGTCCAGAGAAAGAACTTGAACTGTCAACTGAGAACCTTCTAACATGTCTACTCCGCCTTGGTGACTGTCCAACTACTGCTTTCTCAAGGAAGTTCCTCGTGCTGGAGAAATCCCTATCCATATGATTGCAGCTAGGATTTCTTTCCAACTGACAGATCCTGTACTCCAAATTCTGCAAATGTTCCCCGGCATGAGGTGTCTCACCAAAAGCATATTTCTCTGACGCAACATCATCGCACACACCACAGTCAGGAGAAACCTGTGTCTCATTCAAGCTGCATTTAAGAGGAGGGTAATCAAAGGGAGGGTTATCATATTGAAAATCAAAGCTCTCCCCTGCTCTCTGGTAACGAGTGTGCCCATTTGGCGTTGAAACCTCAGCCTCAGCCCCAGCCTCAGTCTCACTGTAGCCGAAACTCATCAGCCTATGCTTGTAAGCCTGAACCTCACAAGTAAGCGATTGAATAACCTGATCCCTCTTGTACAAGACATCCTCCAATGCAAGCAGTTCCTGCTGGTCATGCGCCATTCTCTCCTCAGCAAACCGTTTGAATTGCCGCACTTCCATCTGAACCTCGGCTTTCTCCCTCTGCAACCTCAAAATCATGGACATTGCCTCATTTGCTGCAGAAGCCGATGCATTCCTCTCCTCTTCCAATTCTGTGTATAGCTCCTGTATTGTTTGCTGCTGACTACTAAGTGTCTCCCGCAATGCAGAACATTCATTTTCAATCTCAACCCGAGCAACAGACAAGTAGTTGAAATTCTTCCAATTATTATCTTTTTCATCTGAGATCCATTCGAACTTCCTCTTCACAGACCGGTTCCATTTAGGAGCAATCAGAGTGCAGCTACAGGGGCAAATACAGCATTTAACTGAATCCGTGGGGGATTTCGACAATCCAGAATCCATGAAATGCCACCAGGCATCAAATTCAAACACTAAGATATCGTTATGCCACCCGAGAGCTAAAATTACTCTCAGGACTCTACCTCCAAAAGGTCTAGAACCGATTCTATCAAGGAAAACGCACTTCTAGCTCTCTTTACCTGTTCAACAACCAAAATTTCCTTTTTCAAATTGAAAAATCTATCAATACACAAGAAAAATGAGGGGAGAAAACCAACAAACCGCGATTTTGTTTCAAAGAAATCAAACGACATCGTTTCTGTCTTATGCAAGGTAGAACATACCCGGAGTTATAGCTCCCGTAAGAATTTGAACTCTACGTAGGAAAAGCAGACCAAAACTGGCGAGAAAGAGCGAAATTCCTTCTCGCTTGAGACTTTTGGCAAGGATCTTGATCCGTAGCCCAAAATGAATCGTAGATTTTACCCTTAAGAAGAGAGAGAGTTTTTGGATCTCAGAATGACCTCAAACGAATCAAACCAGACGTATGATTTCCCCTGCTATCTCTTTATTGGAAGAAGAAGAAGAAAAAACCACGGAGGGAAATCGCTCGCAGGAATCGCGTCTCAAGGAACGCGCGGAGAGAGGGAAGCTTGGAGGGAGGTTTCAAACCCTAGATTTTTTTTCTTTTTTGTTTTCTTTCTAGTTTTCTGTCCCCGTTGGACGAGACGCCCGAAATTGTAGTTTTTTCTTTATTCTGTTTTTCAGACTCGGCAATAAACCAACAGAATATCGCTGGCGGGCGTTTGTCCGGCACGGCAACAGCGCGTGTTAATACTGAAAACGAGGGTAAGCAGTAGTCTGGCAGTCCTAATTTGAACGCGAGGACCACGTCTTACTTGTGTTTTTTGGACTACCAAAGTTGGTGGTAGTAATGATCCAGACGATGTGCTGCGGTCCACACAGGGCTGTCAATTGGATCCGACGGCCCGAATCTTCTTTATACAGATCTTAAATAGGATTCAGCAGATCTCTTTGATCTCAGTAGGGGATGATCAGCTTCTCCTCCAAATTAGGATGCCTTCTGAGAGCTAATTGGTTATTTATTTAGGAAGAGGATGATAATTTGGAAGCCCATTTGTCCTTGAAAAAGTAATGGAGATGATAGAATTTGCTTCTATATGTATACATACATTGTCCATCATAGCTAGTTTCAATGAGCTTAACGTTTGACCCCACATGGGTGAGCTAAGGCCAAAAAGCTATCCTCAGATGGGATTAATTGCAGGCTGCAACTCCCTGACATGAAAGCCGTGATGTTGATGCATGTTAACAGCTGCAATGAAAATCATGACGTTCTCCTACAAAGCTGTTATCATGAGAAGGACCTCTTTTTTCTTTTTCCTTCTATCTCATCCCCAATTAACCCTATCTTTCTAGAATATTTTAAAATATTTTTCAAACCTTCACTATAAGGTATTTCTATGACATTCAAAATTAGTTTCTAAATCTACACCATAATATACTTCTATAAAAGCTATGGAGTTATGATGAATTTCTTGTTATTTATAGCAACAAGTTATCATAATACACTCATATTTTTATTTTTAAAATTATTATATAAGAGCACTTTTATTATTTGAAACAAATTATATAAATTGGTCAAGTCTCTTAGCTTTTTCACCATTGATTCCCTCGCTCTTCTCGATTCATCGATTTTTTGACCCTAACTCTACTCAAGTCATAAAATTTTTTTGCCCTAATCTTAACAATTACGGTCATTAGGGTCAAGCCCCCTTAATTGACCTAACCTATTCCCGTGCTTAGATTTCAATTGAATTTAGGAATTAGGGTATAACATGTCAATAGTTTGCTTTGTAATTAAAAAATAAAAATAAAAATTGGAGAGATTCCTATATTGTACGTTGTTTACAAGTCATAGGAAACCTTGTAGACATGTACTACTTACCCAGTTTCTATCTTTGTCATAGACTTCAAGGAGCAGGATTCTACTTCTCTTGTAAGTTGCTCCCCATGTAAGGGGGATTTTGCATGTATTATATGTGTATGCTCTCTCTCTCTCTCTCTCTCTCTCTCTCTCTCTCTCTCTCTCTCTCTCTCTCTCTCTCTCTCTCTCTCTCTGACTACTATTTCATTTCATGCCAAGATGAAGAACATATAGCGTTCTCATTATGAGAAATTGATTGTCAAGCTAGTAATAGCCTACGATGGTTATTTGCCTACCTTTCTCGACTTCTGAGGTCGAATCTACCACAGTGGGGTCTTGCACTTCCACAAGCGTGACCTTGCAAGAAACCTGATCATCTTTGTGGATTGCAATTCTATGAAAAATATTAACATAAAAGAACATCTTTTGTAGCACCAGCCTTCCATTACAAGTCTTTTGTCTCTGTTGATGAGGTAATAGAGTGGTGGTATAACAACTTATCTGTGATAATCCTGTATTAACTAAGAATCAAGGTAAGGAAACAAATTAACTAATAAAAGAAGAGAACTATTTTACTAGTAAAAAAATTTATAAGGATTTGATACATGAGCAAAGTAAAGGAAAGCAAATAAAAGAACTTCATTTTTAGTCTTGAATTCTGCTGTAGGGTACACAGTTTGTGTCACTCAATAGGAGCTTATACACTTCTCTTCAACTCATAATATACTAAAGTTACCCTCAACATGCCACAACCAAAAGTCAAATTTTATCTAAGGATCCTTAGGAACAAAGTACCAAGGCAGTCAAGAGAAGAGGAGCCTAATACCTTTCCTAAAAGATCACTAACCACTAAAAGAATTAAAGAGAAGTTATGGAGTGAAAGTACAAAACGAGTTGTTGCATCTCCTTACTAGAAACTCTTAAGGAAGAAGGTAGCTCATAAGAACAGAGGTAAGGAGCTGGGTAGAGGTCATTCATCCTTAAGTTAGGGGCAGCCATAGAGAAGGCTTCCTACCTTAAGAAGAAACTAGAATAAAAAGAAAATAAAGGAGGAGATAGTCAACCTTGGTTTAGGACTCACCAAATTCTAGCCTAAGGAGATGAAGTAAGGAGATAGGTCTTTTATCATAGAAGGGATCCTACTCTTCTATATGATTCCTTTAGCTAGGACTTAGAGTGGCTTTATGGTAAGATTTGTTATTTCACTCAACCTCTTGTTCTAGGATAGGAAAGACTCCTTGTTGTCATGTAGGAGAAAATGGGAGATTAGGGAAGGGGAATTTGCTGGTGCCAGAGATCTTAGTAGAGAGGGTAGGATGCTAGGCTTTCTTCTTTTTTTTCTAGTGTTCCCCACATTTTTTCTATTTTCCAAATAAGGCATGATTAAGTACATGGAATAGAATGAAAATCAAATGGAACTTTAGTCATTCGAGGTCTCTAATATCCCTAGAATTTAAGAACTCTTAGATTTTAGAACTTTAAATATTTAAGGTCTCTAACATCTGTAGAAAAGTCATTCAAGGAAGCTTAGATTTCAAGACTTCTCATCATTCTAAAATTCTAATGTTGGAAGAATTCCTATTATACCATGAATCTTAAGCCATAGAACTTTTAGTAGACCAAGAACTCTAGAGTGACTAGAACTTATAACATCTTAGGACTCTTAAGCTATAGGACTTTTAGTTGACCAAGAAGTCTAATGCTGTTAGAACTCTTGTCAATTCAGGTGTCATAGTTTACAAGTCTTTGATTTAGACAAGTGAGTCTTGGATTGTAAGAGTTGGCTGGTGTAAGGAGTCTTGAGCTGAAAAACTTTAATGGAGATAAAAGCCTTGAGTTGTAGGAACTTTATTGGAGTTAGAAGTCTTGAGCTATGGGACTTTAACATGGATTAGGAGTCTTTAACTTTTAGGACACTGAGTTGTTTAATAGCTATAGGACACTTGGTAAACTGAATTGAGTAGGAGCTCGATAACTTTTGGACCCCTTAAAGAAAAATTAGGAGCCCAATTTTGGGTGTTGACTGGGCCCCAGTGGTCTGATTCTCTTGAAACTAGGACTCTTGTGATTTTTGGACTTTGTATTGGTTAGGAGTCTTTAAGCTATTGGATTTTAGATAAAACTAGGAATCTTTTGGCTATAGGACTTTAGATAAAACTGCCAATCTTTAGGCTTTAGGACTCTGGATAAGCCTGGGAGTCTTTAGCCTGTAGGACTTTAGATAAATTTAGACGTCTTTGGACTCCAAAACTCTAGATGGATTTAGAAGTCTTGGAAATGTTGAAGTCTTAACTAACCCAGGGGTCTTCAAATGATAGGTTTTGGGTTTGTTCAAGAGTTTGGTAGTTGTTAGAATTTGAATTGATTTAGGGCACTATAACTATTTAAAAGTCTTTGGCTTGTTGGACTCTTAATGAATTTTGGGAGAGAAATTGGGTGCCCAATTTTATAGGATAAATGGACACATTAATTAGAGTCTTGGAAGGCCAAAACTATGGTCACTTTAGACCACATTTAATTTATAATTCTTGTGATTTTAGGACTTTAGGAGTTTTGAAATAATATAACTTTGAACTAATTTAGAAGTCCTTAAAATTTTGAACCTGGGTTGAACCTAGCCTTACTATGATGGGAGAGCTTCTCATGTCAATATCTTCTACTCTGAAGTTGTCATGCCAATGCTAATTGAGCTTGTAGAATTTAGGACTATAGAACTTCAAGTGGATTTTGGACTCAAACATCAATCAAAAAGGAAGGAAAAGTTGGACATGTAGTTTTGTTTGTCAACTAGCTTATTGGTGATTGAACTTAGGAGATGCTAGAACTCATATAACTTTAACATTTCAATTAAATTTAGTTAGACTTTGAATATATTAGGAGTTCTTAAATTATTGGACTTTGAATCCAATTTGATATCATAGAAATTTAGAATTTTGATTGATTTTGCAATCCTCAATATTTAGGACTCTAAATTAGGTGCCTAGTTTAAGGTGGGGGCTGCAATTCAAGTTTAGTTAAGGATTTGTCTATTATTTATTGCAATTGACTTTAGAAGAATCGTAAAAGATTTCAAGACTTCTGATTCAATTAGAACTCTTGTGTTTTAGGAGTTTGAGTGTTCAAGTTCTTTTAAATGTCCTAAAATTATGGGACTATGTAGAACTTCTATGTCAATGGGACTTTCTAAGATTTTCTCTATTCTAGCGCTAGGCTAGTTAGGACTCTTCCTAAGAGGAAATTTGGCCAAATAATTTCTCTAGGGCATGACTAGCTATAACCATAAAAATAAATTTTTTGAAACCTTGGTCTTTATAGAGATCTCTCTCAAGGCTGATGAACATTAATAATGGAATAGAGATGCTAGAACTGAGGGGAAGAGAAAGAATGAGTTTCTCTTTCTCAAGCAAGGCAAGCTCTACCTTTGAGAGAGAGACTTGAAAAATATAAGAAAGAAAATTAAGAAGAGTAATGATAATCACCTTTCTCCAAAAATGCCTTGGAGTTTCTAAAAATCTCTTTAAAACGCCTTCTTTGATATCTTTCTCTTTTTCTATATTTGATTTGGGTAGTAATGGGGACATTTATAGGTTTTAAAGAGCAAGGAATTACATGAGTTTTAGGAAATTGGGGATGTGGAGAGAGAGAGAGAGAGAGAGAGAGAGAGTGTGTGTGTGTGTGTGTGTGTGTGTGTGTAGGGGAAAGAGAGAAAAGAAAATATGAGGGTAGGGAAGTGAGAGAGAGAGATAGAAAAAAAGAAAGAAAAGAAAGAAAGAGTTTTTTATGAGATAAGTTAGGATTCTATTGTGCGTTAGGACTCTAGGTAGCTTGATGCTGAAGCAAGCTCCCATATATAAAGGGGACACCCTTAGCCCTTTACACTAAGTTTTTATCTCTTCTCTCTTTCCCAGTTTTTGAATTCTTTTGCTACAATTTTTTGGGTATTCTTCTTGTTTGAAAATTTAGGATCACTCTTTTTCTTTGGTGTTCTTATTAGTTTGAAAATTAAAGAAAGTTCTTTAGGATCACTTTTTTCTCTCTCTAAGATTACTCTTGCCTCTTTAAGGATCTTACGATCTTGATTGCCTTACACCAAGTTCCTTTGGTTTCCCTATGGTCGTGGCCTTAGACTAGTTGTCAAGGACTTTTGAGGACTTGGCTTTGGTGCACATTTCTACTATATTTACATTCAGAACTTGTTATGATTAATCTAAAGTAGAGTAATTCACCTTTATAGGCATTCAAATTTAGGAGACTAAAGTAAAATTGGTTATAATCATGTAAATGGGTTGAGGTACAAATTGAGTCTAATTTAGTTGAACTCAGAGATAAAGCTACCATTTCCTTTGAACAATTTGGGATGCTTCAGCTATTTTCAAGAACCTACTATAAGCATGCCTTTAAACTAAGGTTCACCAAATTTAGTTTGTGCAAGATTTCTAGGAGTTAATTCCACCACCTAATTCATCATTTCATTTAAAAATTGAGACGTCCTTTAGATATGAATTCAATAAAAATGATTTTGAGAAAAACACTTCGGTAATTAAATGCATATAATTAATTTTACATTGATAACATATCTGCCTTAGGAAATTCAATATAAGTGGTTGTAAGTGCATGACCCTAGAATCTAATAATTTTGAGAAATTATACTATCCCACACTTAAGAATTGCCATGGTTTGAAATCTCTTTTAGATTATCAGTCTCTCTCTAACCTCTACTTTTCAAAGTTGTGAAGTTTAAGGCTCCAATGTCTATAAAATGCTATGGAGTAAAAGAAAGGTTAGGAGGATGGCAAAAATATCTCATAGATAAATCACTTGGATCACCAACACAAGATCCTAAGTTTTGTACATTTAGGTGTCTTTTGGAACCCTGTTCTTGGCATTTTTCTCATTTCAGTTTTTGGAAAAACACCAAATATGCATTTAATTTATTTATTTATTTCAATTTCAAGGGAGAAGCATTTTGTGTACCACTCCAAAATGTAGAGAAATGAGGATTATTTTTTAATTCATGCTTCTAAGCTCTAGAAATAGCAATGAAAAACAATTGCTAGATAGACACAACCTTAGCCACCTAATGAAGCACGTTCTAAGCCACTAACCTATCAAAGATACAATCCAGCAATATTAATGGTTGGACAATGGAAAACCCTTTGCTCTTAGCCACTCCTGATTAGTTGTCCACTTGTGTAGGAATTCATATGGAAGCACTTGCATTAGAGTGGATCCATACATAGGTCTCATGCTACACTCTTGCAAAAAATTCAGGCCCACATGTTCTTTTCTTTTTTTTAAAAAACATTACACTAACTTTAGTAAGTTAATATTTTATTTCTTCTAAAACCAAGGAATACATCACCTAATCTCATCAGCTTTATATCACCAAAAAAAAAAAACTTGAATGTCCCCAAGCCACATCTCCCCCAATGCCAAACTCAAGAAAACTCACAGTGGAACTAGTCATATGTTTAAGATGATGTTCTAACTGGATGGCAAGTAACATTGTATCAGTCCTAATGCACGGTCAACTTTTGGCTGCCACACATATTTGAATAAGACTATTGATCTTGTAGACCATTGTGATCGAGGCAACTCATATGAATGAGCCAATGCTGAATGAATTGAGGTTTACTGGCATGATGAACGTGAGGTCAACAATGGTGACTTCATTGTGCTCGACCAGTCAAATTATTTAAGCCAATCGTGTTCCTGTGGCACTCCTGAAGACAAAGTGGCTGGAACGGAGACCCCAAGTCCCAACTGTCATCTTTCTTCTATTTTCCCTCCTTTTGTTTTCTCTGGTAGTTTGGAAAGATCCTAACAGCCTGTTTCATCTCTCTTTTGGGCAGCGATTGTTTCTTCTGTTTTCCTGTTGATGTACCCATAGATCTGCTCATTTAGCTCTTCAACACAAGTATTTTTCCGAAATCTATCCGCCGACTGGCTTAACTCTAGGTCGTGAGGCTACATGGACTTGAATTATATGGTGGATTCCATGGTTTCCCTTTTTCTTGTGGATGTACACTCAGATTTTTTTTATTTTTATTTTTTTCTTTTTCCCACCAAAAACTGCCCCATGGCCTCCCAAATGATAATATATAAGTTTTGTAAGGCAACTGGTAATAGTATTTGGCAGATCTAAGCCATTAATCATGCCCATAATGGCTTAGATAGGCTACAGATCATGATTTCATGACCATTGGGTGTTTTTAGCATTTTTTTTTTCTTGGGGTAAAAAATCAGAACATTCTAATTTTTCATTTTTCAAATACCCAAACTATGTGATTAAAATAATGCAAATGCATTATTTTTTGTGGGTTACCTAATTTCTATACCATGAACGGATTACATCTCCCGAAACAGGTATCCATCCAGGGCAGCACCCACCAAGCTATCGCTTCCACCAGTATTCATCTATTATATAGAGACCTGCACCGACCAGACTAGACGCTCCTTCCAGGACTCATCTATTATATAGTTCTGGAGGAAATTTTGGGTTGCATTTGATAAAGTAGGTAGGAAAGTTTCATTTACTATTCTAAGGAGGGTATCATCATTTCCCTGCTTTAGGAGGGATGAGTCAAAGGACTCAAACCCCTCCAACTAAATCATAGATTTTTGTAGACCACTGATTCAGGAGGCTCTGGTGCTTACTTTAGAAGCATGAGGAATCAAATTTCAAAGGAACTCTTTGGATCACATGGATGACGTGATAATAAGACTCTTTCCAACTTGTCGTCCGAAAGTTAGTTGTTGTGGTTGTCACGATTTTGCTAGTCCCAACCAACACTAGCTTTATACCATCTTATCCATTTCCTTTTTGTGACCCCCCATTCACAGTGCACTTATGGCGACACACTTAACATACAAGTGCAAGTAAACTAAAAGAGACCACGGCACTCGCATGTGCGGATCTACATCTTTTGATGGAGAAATTACATGGCGTTAATACATGAATTAGCACTAGAAGTGGGAATCCTACAAGGTTAATGCATATTATTTTCTTTTGGAACTTACACCAGTGGGAGGCCATAAACCAACAGTCCCTATGTATATGCTTATATCTTGTTGTCTTTCAGGAGCCACAGTCTACATCCTGAACTCCTTGAAAAAGATGTAAACAAACTTCTAGAATACCTCCCCCAATGCGAGCTTAGGTTTCTCAACATCCAAAGCCACAACATTCACTAAAAATGCTTGGCTCCCTTTAGCAATGTGTTTGGTTACCTTTATGGATTAAATGACACATACCTATGTACTATCTTGCCTCTCCTAAAAGGAGATCCTCTTTCTATGAAAATCCATTGTAGCCTAATGCATGACTAACCAATCCATGCCTAGAGTTATATCAAAGTCTATCATTTCTAGAATGCTCAAGTCAGCATCTATCATTTCAGGAATTTTATGTTCCAATCTAAATAATACGAGCTATCCAACTTCAACTTCAAAAACAAAATGTTAAAGTTTGCAATTTAACGAGCTAATAGTCATCATCTAAGCAATTCAAATGCCTAAACTTTTGCACATGCCACATGCTTATAGTTAAGAAGAAACATGAATTACTCGTGTACAAATCATGAATCCACTATAAAAAATAGTAAATTTACAACATGCATCCATTACTAAGATACAACTAATCTATGATCACAAAATAAGAAGTCAACAGGGGGTATAATTGACTTCAAAATCAACATGAACTCATGAGAGAGTATTTATGCAATATATCTGAAAAACATAATTGAAATTCAAGTCTCATGTAGTAAATTCAAATCAAGGAGGTCATTGACCATGTTCACCAACTAACATAAGTTGTTAAGAAAAATCGAACAACATTCAAGCATTTTAAGCATGGAACATTTTAAAATTAGTAGTTCCACATTTCATGTCATTTTCAACATTTAAATCAAAATCAAGATTAAATCATTACAAGACTTGGTAAATCTTAAAGTACTTGTGATTCGATGGTTCATATCTTCTAAGTATAATCACTAATTGATCCGGATGTTGATTAAAGGATTGGAATCACCAATTTGAGCTTCCAACACTAATCGACAACAAATATGAGAAAAAAAGCATCACAGATCATTGATCAAAAATATTCTGGCCACACATTAGCATGCTAGGATTTAGGAAAATCACTTTTGGCTCCATCCAAAGAGCTTTTGGCTACTGACCGATAGTCCGATCAAGAAATAGAGGCTAGATTCTTGCAGATCTAGCTCATATCCGTCAACCAACAAGTGAAATCTAAAAGGGGAGTGGTTGGGAACTGAGATATGATTCTGGCTCACTTCAGTGAGTTAGATCGGAAAAGGAGAAGCTCAAATCTATGACTGTATTTTTTGGCCAGCCGTTAGTGTATAGATCGGGCTAAAGAAAACCATAAATCTTATATCTACTTTTCCACCATGGTCAAAATCCCAAATCAGAGAAGAAAAAAAAAAAAAAAAAAGCCCAACACTTATTTGCTTACCCGCTTTGTCAACAAATGATCACCAACGAAGTTTTGTGGTTTCTTGTTATCGAAGAAGAATACCAAAGGAAATCTTTCGCCAAAGAAGAAATGAAATAACATTTGTCGGAGAATTTCTTGTGGTCGTTGTTGCTGAGGAAGAAGATCAGAGATAAGTTATCATTGATATGTCCTTTACAAGCCGTTTAACTATTGTTCCAGCCTGATCTTGATAGAGATGCCCAGTTGACTCTCTCTAGTCATCGGAGAAGAAAATGGATCTTATGTTGTCCACAAAAGTAGGTTTTCCAACGATTGCACGGAAGAAAGAAAGAGATCAAAGATGGATCATCATCGATTTCCTATCGCCAACAAAATTTGATAGTCGAAATAGAAAAACGGCTAAAGAGAATAGCTAGAGAAGCAGCTAGCTATTTTGTATGGTAGGCTGTCTTCTTCTCTTATATACCTACCTTAAAAATTAGAATAATGGAGGAGTGCTATCATTACTTTTCAGCCCTTCATTTGTTGTTTTTAGATTTTCTCATCCGAACTCTAATTTCTGAATTGTTTGTGTCATTGGAAAGCACTTTTTTAGCACATTTTAATTTTGAGATTTTGATGGTCAATTTAGTGTTTTTAGAAAATTAATTTCCTCATGCCTCAAAAAATAGACATCTGAATTCACATTTCATTTTAATTCAAAAATGGTTGAAAATTATGTGAAATGGAATTTAGAATTTGGGATTATCACAGATTTGTATACTTAATGTATCTGAATTGAAAGAAATAGTAGCTACTTCCAAGGTAAGTAGTGCATCATTCAGGTGAAGTTTGATAGGATCATCAATCTGGTCTATTTTTGGACAAGCAATACACTAGAGTTTTAGGGAACTAATGCATAAACTATTGGAAGAAAACAAAATGAGTTTGAAAAAATGAAGATTCATACGAAGGTTTTCTATTGTAGTGTCTCAATCGATTCATTGGGCTTCTCAACCAAGGATTTGGAATATCATTATAAAGATGATTCTAAAAATATATTCACCTAGTTGAAGGAATGTACAGACCCAACCTAGGGATTATAAAAAATTGTGGATCGTCCTATTCATGAAACTAGATCAATTCGGGCATCCTTTGTTCATATCAAGAGATCTACAAACTGTGAAGCTGATACTCTAGCTCGAGAAGGGTTAAGTTGCTAATTCAGTTACAGAAAAAAAAAATTCTCTCTGAATGAATGATTTCGTGTGCTTTAGATGAGCTTCCTCACATGGCTAGGTGATGTCTCCTATTTGATAGGTATTTTTCTATTCTATGTCTCTTTCAGTGGCTATGTTGAGGCACAGCGTTGCATCTTTTGCTCTACTCTGTTCTGATTTTAGATGCTTTGGTTCCCCCAGGATAGAGCTCTTTTTCTCTTTTTGAGTTGCTTGCTAGAATAATTACAGTGGATGAATACAACAACTCTAAAAAAGAAAAAGAAAAAAGAATAACTCACATAAAATGGGAAAGTGGAAACAAATAACAGGCTAAGATAAGGCCCTCAATTGAAAGAACAACCAAAACCCATCCTCCCTTGCTTCATCACATGCATGAGAGAGAGAATTCCTCTTTAGAAATTCCTAGAATCACTACCAACTAAATTAGTCTCTCCCTAAGACTAGCAATATTTGGACGTGTTTCTACATACTAATATACCCTTCTGCAAGGCGATCTTAGATTATTTGATTTTCTCTTTGAAATCATGAAGCGATGCTTGGATAACAAAATGCTTGAGCTCAACATAGTTCTCAATCCTTATTAATGGTTCTCCAAAGAGATTCTTCAAATGCTTAAGAGGCTTAAAACAACGTGATCCATTATCACCTATCTTTTCATCATTTTGGGTGAGATTTTCGGTAAAAATATGGAAAAGTCAGTGGACAAGCACCTATACTTTGGCCTGCAAGTATAAATTCTAGCACGTTGGTGTCTCATTTGCAATAAGCAGATGATACATAAACTTTGAGGTCACGGGTTCAAGGCATGGAAACAGCCTCTTGTAAAAATACAAGGTAAGGCTGCGTACTATAGGCCCTTGTGGTCCGCCTCTTCCCCAGACCCCACATTGACGGGAGCTTCGTGCACCAGGCTGCCCTTTAAGATGATACATAGACTAATTTAAACAAGACCGAACTGTTCGGTGTTTAAGTATCTGATGATGTTATTAAGAAAACTGCAATGATTGGGCGTTGAAAGGTCTTACATGTCATTACCCTTGGTCTCTCCTCAAGGTGGGGAGACCAAGAGCTACTCACTGGGAGCCGATGGTTGAGAGGCACCATCAAAAGCTTGCTTCATGGAAAAGACCTTGTTTATCCTAGAAGAGTAGTACTCATTAAACCACCCATGACTAGTTTCCCCATCTATTCAGGTGACTCTTCAAGTGTCCCATTAATCTTATTAATCAGCTGGAATAAATCAAAGAAATTTTTTGTTGAGCTGAGAGGAAAAGAAAATAAAATAGCATCTTATCTCTCGGGACAATATACGGCTTCCTAGGCATGATGGTCATTTGGGCACTAAAGAACCCAATTTGATGATGGACTTCTCACCAAATGGTTATGGCGGTGTGCCTCAGATCATTCAGGACTATGGCAGTCTTATTTGAGAAAGGTCTAGGCTAAATCATAGTTGGTGGGTGGAAGCAAATGAGTGCTCTTACTTTTGGAGAGACATTTCCGAGGGCTGACTTCTTCAAAGAAAATACCAAGTTCCATGTTTGTATTGGAAGCAAGATCAAATTCTAGAAGCATGTTTGGATGGATGATAGAAATCTAGCAGTTGGTTATCCTATTTATTTTAGAGCTGCTGCAAACGGCAATTCATGGGTTTCATACAGTGGCATTTCTAACGAGAATGGAAATGCAACTAAATGGAATCTCTCTTAGAAGGCCGTTGAGGAGGCTTGAAGATGTTCAACTTGTTGAGTTAATTAGCAATCTTAATTTAGTTTTAGTAGAAGCAAACAAGCAGGATAAAGTCATATGGATGCCTCAAGCAAGTGGCTCATTCACAACAAAATCAGCATATACTCTTTGCTTTCTGTTTAAAATTAGAGATTCGATTGCGCAAAACTCCACTCGAAGAGTTGTCATGTTCGCTTGGAAAGCAGCACTAGAAACGATTCCCACATGGGGCCATCGATGTGCTATCTTTGTGAAAAAGAAGCCAAGTGCAGAAGTCTCCTCCTGCTAGAATGCTCCGTTTCTTATCCTCTGTGGAATGCTATTCTTAAAAAGTTCCAACAGAAATGGATCATGCCTAGAACTTTAAATGAGTTGTTTGTTCAATGGGATGGCTCAAGTTGAATGCTAGAAGCAAAAATCTATGGAATCTCTGTTTGATGGCCGTCTTGTAAATTATATGGAATGAAAGGAATTCCAGATGCTACAGAGGTGGACGAAGGGGCATTGAAACACTTGGACGAGTGTATCTTCCTCAGCCGCTAGATGGGCCTCAATCACAAAGGAATTGTATGGCCATACAGTGGAGAACATACCTAGAAAATGACAAGAAATCACGCAAGCCAAATTGCACCCTCCACCACCGAATTCCTACAAGCTGAACTTTGATGGTGCCTGCTACGGCAATCCACGGTTGTGCGGTGCTGGTGGGTCACCCAGAAATTCTAAAGAAGATGTCAGTTTCGATTTTGCAGGCAGTATATGCTACATGGAGATTCAGATGAAGCTGAGCTTCAAGATATTTTACTGGCATTAGCATATCCATATTTCTTAACCATTCTCCTTTTTTGATTGGCGGCGACTCTACCATCATCATTGGTTGGACGAAATCGGAATTAGAACTGCCATCGAGGTTCTGGCCTCTATTGTATAGATTCAAGGCTCTAATCAAAGGGGAAGAAGTTTCCTTTGATCACGTGCTCAGATGCGCAAATAGCATTGTTTACAGTCTTGAACTTGAGGGAGTTCTTTTAGAGGAAACCAGAATCAGATCCTGTTAAGCTAATTAATCAGCACATGGAGTTTTAATGGATGGCATTTTTGAATAATATGAGTTAGATATCCATGGTTGTGCGGTGCTGGCGGGCATGAACACTTCTTGTCAGATGTTGTGTACAAGTTCACAGCCTATCTGTTAGCCGGGGGCATACTTCTCTTCTAAGACGGAGTGTGGGATGAAAAGGGGTGTATTCACTCTCTTAGAAGTTGGTGTTGCTATCTATGACAGCAAGTATGCAGAGTTGGATTTGTCTACAGAATTTTGTTTGCAGATGAGTGATTTCACTTCCTTCTGGAAGTTGTTCACTGCTCAGACAATGTATGCAGGAAATTGTTTTTGGTTTTCCTAGAGTCGGGTTTCAGGTTAGATATCCTGTGTCTTGTTTTTGGATTCCCCAACACAACCCAGAGCGCCCGCCCCACCCCCCATCAATAAAAATTCAACCTTTTCAAAAGGAAAAATGAAACCAAAAGTGCCTTCAACGGCCACATCCTCTCCAACACCCATCAAACCATGCCCATGAAACTATGCAATATCAGAAGACGCATGAGGCAACTTGCACACAATAGAATTATTGTTGTCAAGATATAGGTGCAAAGGAAACAAAATATGAGATCAAACATATTGTTCACTCAACTATAGAATCTCTTCTGTTCAATTATCAAGAGCAAAGTGTCAAAACTTGAAACACAGACACAACATGGATTTTTTTAAAAGGAGTCAACGCTGTTAACACAAGCAAGAATGCAGCTTTACACGGAAAATGCCGATATGTTTTTTTGGTAAACAGAAAATGCGGATAACGTGTGTTAAATTCTTTTTTTCTATTTAAAATAAAAGTGAAATATAACATAGACGTAGAAAAATTCCAAAACTTGGCTAAAGCGGCAAGTCCTCCATACAGAAAGCAGAACCAGCCTAAACCGCATAATACCATAATAAAGATGGCGACAAAGTAATGAAACATCCTCCACCTATGCACGTACATACACAGGTGGAGACAAACTCCTATAGCAACCAAAATGGTAATGAAGGAGCCTTGATAAGAGGAATCTGAGGTAAGAAGTTCAGCAATAGCAGAGATGTAGAAAGGAGTTGGGTGAACCCCAGTACTGCTTCTGCTTGGAACCACACTGGGTGATAATTGATCCGATCTCTCTCATAATCAAGGGACTGTTGTCCTGAGAAAGAATCCAAAGAAAGAGGACTGTTGTCCTGAGAAAAAGTACAAAGTTTCTCCACTTAAATAATATATCCAAGTTGGATTTAACATTGGTAAAAATGATGATAATAGGGAAGATGTGATGCATAACTCTAAGAAATAAAGGGTACATGAGTGAAGGCAATTGAGGCTCCCGAGTGAGACAACAAAGAGGAAACAGAAAGGAGTAAGAACGAAGGATAATAATACACTTTTGAAGACCAATTCCTCACCTGATAAGAAAATTCCTAAAAGTTGGAAGGTAGACCATTTGAAACACTTGCGCTTCTTTGGAAGGAGAAAGTAGTTTGAGTTTGAATTAGTGGCAAACTAGAAATGCTAGAAGTTATTTCAAGTTTGATATTGCATATGGTAGACCACAAGAGTGTGCATAATGAAGATTTAGATTACATTAAAAGATATTACTGCTTGAATAAGGAACAACTATTTCAAAGTGGCATCCATAGATGGTTAGCTGGTGATGATTTTGTAGGAGATTCAGATCTCTACAATGGAATAGAGATGTTTTCAGGGTGTGTAAAAGATAGCAACATTGACAGTTATGTTCAGAAGGCTTATTTTGACAAGTCTCTATAGCGGTATAGAATGCTAGAGAAAGATGTTCCTAGGCAAGTTTGGTTGTATTCTCAACAACAGAGAATGACTTGGCTCAAAGGCAATGTGCATTGAGTCAAAATCCTTGATTGAGTAATCAAGGCTTATTTTCATTTTATCATCTTGGGTAATTAGGTTTAGCTACTGATCCATCACAATTGACTTCATTGGTAACGTAAAGATGTGCATTCTGCCTCGATGAAGTGAACTGTGCCAGGTCAAATACTTTTGCATTGAGAATGCCTATTATTGGCCGTATTGTTGACAATCCTCTGGATCCATTATGAGGTTCAGCATAGGATTTCCCTACTGACATGTGGAGCTTTGGACACAACCTTTGACAGCCATTATTGCAACATGGTTCATTTGGGTGACTTAATGAGTGAGTGATATCACTTTGTACCTCTTCTAAAGAAAGTATATATAGAAGTACAGTTCCAATGAGTATATGGAAAAAAAGACCACAATAATTGACTGCATATAAAATTTCATTTCATAAATTAGAGGATGTCATTTCATGAATCACAAGAAAACAGAAATGATGATGAAGACTACTATATAAGTGTAAAGTTGTAGCTTGAGTACAAACTAAGTACTAATTGAATCCAAATGATTTCTTGTGATGTTAGAAGGATATTATGAAAATATTGTTAATGAAAGACTAATTTCTACTCTAAGTAAGAGTGTCTAATAAATGATCCTTACTCAACCATAATCCATAAACTTGGGATAATTATGAATGATTTGGAATCTAGTCTCTATAAAGATATGAGTTATAATTGGATGAGTCTAATTATGAGTTGATTAATCTTTGAGTTCTTTTAATATTCATGAAATTACGTGAGCATAGACTGGAAGATGTGATGACAAATAGAGAGAATTTCGAATACAATGTTGATATATCAACAAATTAAGGATGAGTAACAAAGTACACAACGGAAGTGACTCTTTATAGCTCAAATGGACAAAAAAGCTATATTAGTAAGGAGTTTAAGGTTGCTAGCATAAATCTTTGAGGAATGATGTGAAATAAATTATGAGGATGAAACTTCTTTAAGGGGAAAAGAATGTAACGACACCAATTTTTAAATTGTATTTTTGTATAAATTTTTAGTCATTTTAAAAAAAAAAATCAAATTTGGACTTTTATGTTTTGAGTTTTAGGAAATTAAAATTTTGAAGGATACCTAGGCCCTAAAACCTCAATACTTGAAATGTACTCGAAAAAATAATTCCAATGACACTAAGTACGCAAAAATTAGAGTCAGAATGAAAAAGTTGTAGTTTGCAAGTAAGGGATAATTTAGTAATTTTACATAACAATCTTAATTTTTTTAAAATAGAGGAAAGAATTTTACTTAATAGGAGGAGCCAAAATTGATAACGGCACTTCCCTTTAACAAAAACCTGAAGGCTCTCTCTCTCTCTACTGGCCAGCCACCGAAGCTCTACTACCTGGACAAGAACAGAACATCGAATCTTAATTGCATGCCCAAAAACCTTCTCCCCTTCAACTTGGTTAGACTAGAACACACTATGCCCAGACTTCTTTTCCCTTTTTTCCCATCTCTCTCTCTCTCTCTCTCTCTCTCTCTCTCTCTCTCTCTCTCTCTCTCTCTCTCTCTCTCTCTCTCTCTCTCTAACCAAAAACATTGACCGAAGCACAGCCACCGATCACCGCCACCTTTCTCTTGTGGTGCCTTGCTCTTCCTCCCACCTTCTCTCATCATCCCTCTTCTTCCTCCCTCACTTCTTGATTCCCTTTCTCCATCACTAACAATATCTCTACAATGGTGAATAGAGCTATAGGTATTATGTGCACATAGGCAAAAATTACTCAGATTGAAAATCTAAGTAGTTCATAACGTTCCTTTCAATGTCTTGAACAAAGCCCCTCAACAAAATCGATGATCAGGGTTAATGCGATGGAGATCTAAATGCACCACTATTGTACGATCAAGATCACGTAGATTTGTGACTATCCAGTAGTGATCCGTTAGATGAGAACCATCAAGCCACATAGAGTCACATTATTGGAGGACCATTTCAAGCAATTATCATATGTTAAAAAGTGTGATTTTCAAGGGATAATTAAGAAGGTTTGAGTGATATTTGTAAAATCTAAGATAATCATGCATAGGTGGATCAATCAGAGAGAAATCTCACATTTCACTTTTCATTTTCCATCCTTTCCATCCACCTAACTAAGGTTCCCATGTTTTTTAATTAAGGAGGGAGCCACCTTCCTAGAAGGTGACATGTCCCCCTTGTTTGAATGCTTATTAAGGTGGTTTCTTAATTAAGAAATGCCTAGATCTATCTCCATTCAAAGCATATCAAAACCTTAAGTTTTTCTCATCTTTTTCCTAACCTTTTTTTTTTTTTTTCCTTTTCTCTCTTCATTCCAACCTCAATTAACCAGCTAATTAAGGGGGTTGGAATTCCACCACCTTCCTAAGAAAAAGAACCCCCCCCTACTCAAATTAGAAACCAACCATGTCATCATGATTACATTATCGTTCCACCTCATCTTCCACATAACTTTCCTCCCTCACCCTCTACCTAACTTTCCTAATTGAATTCCTAGATCTAGATCCACCTTCCTTTCTTAGAATGTCTTCGTTCAAAGTAGAAACAATTTATCTATAAATTTCCAAGGCCTTACACATTTTCACCTAAGTAGAGGTTGGGTGAGTGTTGATTGTTTTACCGCAAGTGCACGGGCTATTGTAGGGTAGCTTATGCAAGTACGGGTCGATCCCACGAGGACTTGATTTAAAATGGAGTTTTCAATAAAATCTAATTAATAAAAGAACCAAAACAAAAACTATACTAGAATTAAACTAACAATAAAATAAAATTCAAATTTATTCAACTATTGCAATATACACAATTATTTATTCCAAAAACACAGAAAATAAAACTAAAAGCCGTCCTGGATACGCCTGTCCCTGGATAGTCAAAATGAGGATAAAACAGAACCGGGATATAGATGTAAATAGAACAGGGACCCAAATGGAATTAAACAGGGGACACAAATGGGATTTCTGAGACCGCCGGGCGGACTTGGAATTCTTCAAGGTTACGGTTTTAAACGAAAAACCAGGAAAACTCGTTGAGGTGAAAACCGGAGGAGATGGGGAAGAAGAGGAAGAAGAGGGAGAAGGAGGAAAAAACTCGGGAGTGGAAACCCAACTTGGGTTTCTGCTCTGTACTGTGTGGCGACACAAAGACGCCGTTTTCCAGCGACTGGACCAGAACCCTACGCAGAAGGTGATGGAGCCACCGGAGATGGTGGGGGAAGAGGAAAAACCCAATCTTGGGTTTCCGCTGTTTAGACGACCCGGATGGGTCTGGGCGTGTTGGGTTGAAGAGAAGGAGACGATGGTTGAGAGAGAGAGAGAGATAGACGGAGGAGGAGAAACTGAGGAAAAGAAAGGAGGAAACCCGGATCTAGGTTTACTTTCCCGGGCCGACCGAAGATGATGGAAGAAGCCAGATATTGGGGAGAACTTGGAGAGACGACCTGGATGGTGAAGATGGAGGAAGGGGAACCTGACCGGCTAGGGCGATCTGGGCTAGTACAGACAGGCTGGTGCGGTGCTGGGTTGGTCTGGGAAACTGCTGCATGTTGGGCTGAGGATGCAAGGAAAAATCGGTGATTGGCTGGGTAGTGCTGGGCGATGGTGATGAAGTTGAGATGGTGTCAGAAAAGATGAGAAGGGTGCTAGGTAGAGAGAAGAATGTAAGGCAAAGAGGAGAGTCCGGTGATGGGTTTGGTGCGGGGGAAAGAAGAACGAGAGAGAGAGAGCAGATAGGAGGGGAGAGGACTTTGAGAAGAAAAGAAGTGGGGTTGACGGGTCTGCTTGGGAAAGAAGCGTCCAGGAAGAATGGGAAGTGAGGAGAATAAGAGGGAGAGTTGGGTACGTGAGAATGAGGAAAGGAAAAAGAAAAAAAAAGGAAAGAAGGAAAAAGAAAGAGAAAGACAAGGAAAAGGAAAAGGAAAAAGAAAGAAAGAAAAAAGGAAAAGGAAAAAGAAAAGGAAAGAAAGAAAAGGAAAAGAGAAAAAGGAAGGGAAAGAGGAAAAGGAAAAGGAAAAAGGAAGAAAAAGAAAGAGGAAGAAAAGGAAAGAAAGAAGTGGGGAAAGGAGTTGTTCTTTCCATTTTGTCCATTATTTTTATTCCATCCATCTCCATGGGTGATCTGGTCCATCCATCGCCCTTTAAGCTAATCTGCACCGTTATCTTTTACTCGTATCCATCCGTGTGTCCTTTGGTTGATCTGCAAAAGAAAAGACTAAATTAGAATCATCTGAACCGCACATTAGTCATCTAATGAACTCTAATGATCATCTGACCGTTGATTTTGACAAATTAAGGTTTGGATGGTCAATTGGATTTATATTCAAAATCAAGCTAAGTTTTGTAAAATTGAACGGTTAGATGATCTAATTGAACGCTAAATTAGGGAAATTTTGACCAAAATTAAACACTTAACACACCCCCCAACCAGCATTTTGCTAGTCCCGAGCAAAACATGCGAAAAACCAAATTTCAAGATTTCAAATTTTATTTTTAAGTCAACTCCTCTTTTTCCTCAGAGAATTATCTTCAATAAATCACATCAACTTTATCATAATAATAAAAATGACTGAAAAATTCAAAACCCTACCCATATGCCAAAATAATTCTAATTAAGCTCAAATCTCAGAGTGAGTGTGTGCATGTACAGTTTACATATGGAATCATCTTGATCTCTAAATAAACTTCTAACTTTTGAACTCCATCCGAAATATGTTTTGACCTCAAGCCTCACTAATGACATACACTCAGAAACAAAATCTCTCAGATAAAGGGGTCAAATCATATCTCTCTTTTAATTATGTGAGTTGAGTCAATAAAAGCAAAATTTTCTCACATGTACTCATGAAAATTGGGAGTTACTAAGGAATTTCATTGTTTTGATCCCTTTAGAATAGATGCCATTACCTTTGAATATTTAGAAATACTACTCTTTTATATCCTGTCCATTCATTTCCTCATCAAGACTATATTTCTCCTAGAATCAATAGGTCTTTAACTGGGACGAAATGTAGGCTTAGGACAGGGTACCAAAGAAAAGGTATAAGGATATTCAAAGTTTCTTTAAAAAAATAAGTAGAGGTCTTCTACTAAAGTTGATAATTCTTTCTTTCTTTCTTTGATTTTTTCTAAAGTGAATATTTTTGTTTCCATTTTTCTTTGTATTCTTCAAACTTTTTTTTTTTTTTTTTCAGACTATTTCAATACTTTTGACTCACTTTGAAGAATATTTCTTTTCTTGATATCCACTTTTCATTACAACTAAAAGATATTTCTTCATTCTTCTCTAACTCATTTTTCAAAGAAAATGGGTAATGGATAATTTATACTGGGTTAATATGGGTAAAGGATAATTTGGGTGACAAAAGAAAAGGCTTATATTAAAGGCTCAAGTTGGCTAACTAGTGGTAACAATACTTTATGGGTAGGCTTTATGTCTCTAGGTTAACAACAAGGATGGCCTAAATCATTTTCTAGGTTTCCTATAATCCATCAAATTTAATGAACTTCTAGAATTTTAAAGGTAATATTCTAACTATTCAGGTAATTAGCCAAAATTACGAGTTTGGGATCAATTTTCTTTGAGCATGATGAAGAAAATTAGGAATATTTATAACCTCTCAAAAAAATGAATGGCTCTAAAACTCACTTAGGTTATAGATCTCCACTGAATTTCTTCAGAATTTCTAAGTTATAGCCACTTATCAATCTAGACTATCTATATGCAACTGCGTGTACAGATGTGATCTGAGACTTTGCTTTCATAGAATACTTTAAAAAATGAGTAAAAAGATGAATTAATCATATTCAATTTCATTAATAAGCTAAAGTTATCTAGAGTATACTTCAGAAAATCCAATTCTCATCATAGTGTAGGAAATGACCTAAAATTTTTCAATTTTTCAAAATTTTTTTTTTTTTTTTTTTTTTTTGAAAAACAAGGAAAGCACCTAAAAATATAAAAAACTAGAATTTGCTAGAATTCTACACCCCCCAACCTGCCAGAAACATTGTCCTCAATGTTTAAAAATTAGGACCTAAAATGAATATGAGTGATGTAGAAAACAACAAAAATGAAAAACTCTGGGTTGCCTCCCAGTGAGCGCTAAGTTTAACGTCGTCAGCCAGACATATATCCTCATTTATTTTTGAGTTTTCCTGAGTCCAAGAATGAAATGGCAAGATTTCTCACGCCACTTCAAAATCTCACGATAGTCTATATATTTCATCCACCTTGAAATTTTTTGTGATGGTTGCATTATCACACAATAGACTAACATGAATGTCAATTGAGTGAGACCACTTTGATGATCTCCTATCTTCAAAATTTCACGGTAATCAATATAACTCCTCCACCTTGAAAATTTAGGTGGTGGAATCTTTATAACAATGTGAACTACCGTGAATTTAAATTCTTTTGAACCATATAGATGTGAAGAGTCCTCCCTTTCCCTTACATTTTCCTGAGATTGAGATATAAGCTGACTCTGCCCTTCCTTATAAGATTGTTCTTGTATTAATAAAGGAGGGGGCATGGTTTTGCTTACATCCTGATTATCTTTTAGTGTGTACCTTGGAGTCAGTTGATGTATGGACAATAGATCAATGGACTCTTTCTTGTCTGTTTCTATTGGCATAGGCAACAAATCAAGTGGGCCTAATTTATTATCTAATGATTGTTCAAATGAAGGCTGTAGGTCCCTATCAGGTACATATTCTATGTTAAAAGGCTTATTTGGGGTTTCAGGCTCTGTAAGGGGTTCTACAGATGATGGGAGGGAAGTGATCTCACTTAATGGAAGCTCCTCAAAGTGAGGTTTCCATTTTCTTGTATCCATGATAGGTACAGAATCAAGGAGGGCATTAACTTCCTCTATTAATGCATCCTCATTAAACTCATTAAAATGGGCCAAACAGGCCTCCAGTGGGTCCGACAAGGAAGACGACTGAAACTGATCTTGCACAACTGAATTGATCATGTTAATACTGTGCAAATCATCAGTAGTTTCACTAGGTTGGTTACAAATGTTAAAGATGTTTAGCTCTAATGTCATATTGCCAAAGGATAGTTTCATGACACCATTTCTACAGTTGATTAAGGCATTGGACGTAGCCAAAAATGGTCGTCCCAGGATAACTGGTATTTCATTCTTCTCATTCACCACAGGTTGTGTATCTAGAACTAGAAAATCGACAGGAAACAAAATTGTTCTACCCGGATTAACACATCCTCTATTACCCCTCTCGGTATTTTTACGGAACGGTCCACTAGCTGGAGCGTAGTAGATGTAGGTTTTAGTTCACCTGGACCTAACTGTTCATATACCGAGTATGGTAATAGATTTACACTAGATCCTAAATCAAGAAGAGCTTGGTTAATCTTGTAGCTGCCAATAATGCAAGTAAGAGTGGGGCAACCAGGATCTTTGTACTTTGGTGGTGTATGGTGTTGAAGAATAGAACTAACTTGTTCAGTCAAAAATGCCTTCTTTTGGACATTCAACTTTCTCTTTATGGTGCATAAGTCTTTTAAGAATTTGGCATACAATGGGATTTGTTTTATAGCATCTAAGATCGGTATGTTGATCTTGACTTGCTTGAAAATCTCTAAAATCTCATCATTAGAAGCAGACTTTGGGGCTTGACGCAACCTTTGAGGGAATGGAGCAGGAATAGGACATGGATCAACAGGTGAAACAGGGTCCTTTTGTTTAAAGTTTTCTTTAACTTTCGTGGCTTTTTCTTCCTTTTCAGTCTTTTGAGGCTCATCTTTCTCAATTCTTTTACCACTCCTAAGAATAGTAATGTGACCTTAGTTTGTTCCATGGTAGAGCTAGATGTTTCATCAGATGCATTAATGCTAACTGCATGCACTCCCTTAGGGTTTGCTTGTGGTTGAGCTGGGAACTTTCCTTTTTCCATGCTTTGCATCATTTGACTCATCATGTTTTTTAATTCATTCATGGTCTGGTTGGTTTGTTTTATTTGACTTTCTAATTGAGAAATTTTCCTTTCCTGGTTTTGAATGTTTTGATTATCCTCAACATGCCTTTTAGGTGGAGGCAAGTAAGGTCCAGAAGGAGGTTGATGAGTTTGATAAGGTAAGGTAAGAAGTCCTTGGTTTTGTTGATGAGGTTGATATGGTCCTGATTGTGGAACATTAGCAGTAGGTCCATTTTTCCAACTAAAATTTGGATGGTTTCTCCAGTTGGGGTTATAAGTGTCTGAATATGGGGAGAAAGGTCTTTTATATGTGTTAAGTGCATTAGCTTGATCATGAAGTACATCTTGAAAAGCAGGGATTGTAGGACATTCCTGAGTAAGATGTGACATACTTTCACAAATACTACACACTTGTTCTTCTTTATTTGAGTTTTTCTTTCCCATTTCTATGGCTTCTACTTTTCTTGCTAGGGATGCTACTTTAGCATTGATATCATCTTTTTCAGACATAGCATACATGCCTCCCCTAGCATGGGTGTTATTGGGCTTAGGTCTATACGTATGTTCTATTCTTTCCGAGTCAGCCCAGTGTCCGTGCACTTTCGCTAGCCATTCCAAATACTCCTCCGCCTCATCCGGTTGTTTGTTGAGAAAGTTGCCATTACACATCATCTCTACAAACCGGCGCATGTCGAATTTAGTCCTTCATAAAAGAAGGCGATGATGCGCCATGGTTCATAGCCATGATGTGGGCAAGTGAGTTGTAGTTCTTTGAACCTTTCCCAAAGCATTGATAGAATGATTCTTTATCCTTCTGAGTAAAGTTCATTATTTTGCGGCGAAGTGTATTGGTTTTATGGGTAGGGAAAAACTTCTTTAAGAATTCCCTAGTCATTTCATTCCAGGTTCTTATGGAACCTGATGGCAGTGCATTAAACCACATTTTTGCTTTTTCCTTTAAAGAGAAAGGAAAAAGTTTAAGCCTGACAGTATCTAGACCTATATTTTGTGTTCTTTGGGTACTACATACCTCATCAAATTCTTTAAGGTGCAAATAAGGACTCTCACTATCTAAACCATGGAATTTGGGAAGTAATTGGATTACTCCCGTTTTTAATTCTAACGCACCAAAGATTTTGAGGAAGAATTACACGGGATGGTGTCTTTGGTGCGTGTAGGCTGAAGGTAGTCTTTTAAAGTTCTACCACGAAAGTTTTGATGACCCTCATTATTATTATCCCCATGTTCACTTTGTTGGTCCCACTCCCTATTGTTTCTTCTCCAATCTCTATTTGGTTGATGATTATTCCTCCTTGGTGGAGGTTGATATTCATCTTCTATCAAGGGTGGTGGGTCCTCATTCATGATGAGTGGAGCCCCTTGACTTCCATGGGGTGAATTACCCCTTGAGCGTTGATCAGCCATAGATGTGGCCTGATCTTGCAGTATGTCTTTTTGGTCGTACTTGACTAACCTTCCGGTTTTGTCGCGTCTCCAAAAGTGCATACAAGGGAAGCTTCTTTTCGTTTTTTTGTTTTTTGTTTTTTTGTTTTTGTTTTTTGTTTTTTTTTTGTTTTTTTTCTTTGAGAAAGCTAACCTAAATGATGCAACCTAACTTCTAGAATGATGCGCAAACAAAAGGGCACACTCAAATAATCCTAAGGCTAATAAGCAACAATATATTTGATTTTCTTGATTATCTGTGGGGACGATGCTTTTATTAGCCTAGACTAGCGCTCCTCCTCTCTTTAGAAGTTGATTACTGCTTACTAGTTGGGTTCTGTCCAAAGTGGTTAATACAACCCTCGTGTAAGGAGGCGTTTAGACCTCAACAAACGTCAATAGGAGGTGGGGGAAGAGCGAGGCTCTATTAAGTAACCCCCAATAACCACAGTGATCAAAAGCCACTGGACTGACAGTAAATCGCGTCCTATTAAGAGGGTCCTATGAGCATGTGATGGCCCTATAGGTCTCTTCTGATTGATTTTAAATTAACGTGAAAGGAAGGTTTGCGCGCTTGAGATGATTATCCTAAGTGGGCCAAGAGGTGGTGATGAAATCCACCCTTGATCTTATGGGGGTAGGGTGCCCTTACTAATTAATTTCACACAGCATGGCAATTCGATCAGTATATAAATCACCTTAAAACATTAAACATGCCCTAAGAATGCAATTAAAAGCAGTAAACTAATGCAAAATCCGAAAATGCAACAATTATAAAAGATGCTTCTATATGAGTTACACTACCAAACAATGCAAATTATTCTAAATGCAAACCCTAATCTAGGAAATAAATGAGTGAGGAAACTCACAGTGGGGTTTCTGATGAAGATTAAGTGTGAGCCACCTTATCCCACACTTGCCCTGTATTATACAACCCTTTAAATTTTAAAATGGAAATTGCAATTTACAAGGATCCTCACTACAAGATTCACTCAAAAGGAAAAAAGAAAGTCCTATTCTAGGAAAGCAGAGAAGTTTCCATTTTGGTGAAGATCCACTTGCCCAATTCCTCCACTTTCCAATTTCCTGAAAAATAAAATTAGAAATTAGTACAAACTTCAGGAAACAAGATGCTTATGCCCTAAAAAAATTGAAAAATGCACCTAAAATTTTCTAAAATGCTAAAAATGGCAATTCCTAATTTTATGTATTTTTCTGGATTTTTCTGATTTTTTTTAAAATTTTCTGATTTTTTTTTATTTTTTTTGGATTTTTTAATTAAATTTTATGAAAACTCTTTTGCAAGTCCCCGGCAACGGCGCCAAAAACTTGTTGATTGTTTTACCGCAAGTGCACGGGCTATTGTAGGGTAGCTTATGCAAGTACGGGTCGATCCCACGAGGACTTGATTTAAAATGGAGTTTTCAATAAAATCTAATTAATAAAAGAACCAAAACAAAAACTATACTAGAATTAAACTAACAATAAAATAAAATTCAAATTTATTCAACTATTGCAATATACACAATTATTTATTCCAAAAACACAGAAAATAAAACTAAAAGCCGTCTCGGATACGCTTTGTCTCCTGGATAGTCAAAATGAGGATAAAACAGGCAGGGATATAGATGTAAATAGAACAGGGACCCAAATGGAATTAAACAGGGGACACAAATGGGATTTCTCGAGATCTGCCGGGGCAGACTTGGAATTCTTCAAGGTTCCGGGTTTTAAACGAAAAACCAGGAAAACTCGTTGAGGTGAAAACCGGAGGAGATGGGGAAGAAGAGGAAGAAGAGGGAGAAGGAGGAAAAAAACTCGGGAGTGGAAACCCAACTTGGGTTTCCTGCTCTGTACTGTGTGGCGACACAAAGACGCCGTTTTCCAGCGTCTGAACCAGAACCCTACGAAGAAGGTGATGGAGCCACCGGAGATGGTGGGGGAAAGAGGAAAAACCCAATCTTGGGTTTCCGCTGTTTAGACGACCCGGATGGGTCTGGGCGTGTTGGGTTGAAGAGAAGGAGACGATGGTTGAGAGAGAGAGAGAGAGAGATAGACGGAGGAGGAGAAACTGAGGAAAAGAAAGGAGGAAACCCGGATCTAGGTTTACTTTCCCGGGCCGACCGAAGATGATGGAAGAAGCCAGATATTGGGGAGAACTTGGAGAGACGACCTGGATGGTGAAGATGGAGGAAGGGGAACCTGACCGGCTAGGGCGATCTGGGCTAGTACAGACAGGCTGGTGCGGTGCTGGGTTGGTCTGGGAAACTGCTGCATGTTGGGCTGAGGATGCAAGGAAAAATCGGTGATTGGCTGGGTAGTGCTGGGCGATGGTGATGAAGTTGAGATGGTGTCAGAAAAGATGAGAAGGGTGCTAGGTAGAGAGAAGAATGTAAGGCAAAGAGGAGAGTCCGGTGATGGGTTTGGTGCGGGGGAAAGAAGAACGAGAGAGAGAGCAGATAGGAGGGGAGAGGACTTTGAGAAGAAAAGAAGTGGGGTTGACGGGTGCTTGGGAAAGAAGCGTCCGGGAAGAATGGGAAGTGAGGAGAATAAGAGGGAGAGTTGGGTACGTGAGAATGAGGAAAGGAAAAAGAAAAAAAAGGAAAGAAGGAAAAAGAAAGAGAAGGAAAAGGAAAAGGAAAAGGAAAGAAAGAAAAGAGGAAAAGGAAAAAGAAAAGGAAAGAAAGAAAAGGAAAAGAGAAAAAGGAAGGGAAAGAGGAAAAGGAAAAGGAAAAAGGAAGAAAAAGAAAGAGGAAGAAAAGGAAAGAAAGAAGTGGGGAAAGGAGTTGTTCTTTCCATTTTGTCCATTATTTTTATTCCATCCATCTCCATGGGTGATCTGGTCCATCCATCGCCCTTTAAGCTAATCTGCACCGTTATCTTTTACTCGTATCCATCCGTGTGTCCTTTGGTTGATCTGCAAAAGAAAAGACTAAATTAGAATCATCTGAACCGCACATTAGTCATCTAATGAACTCTAATGATCATCTGACCGTTGATTTTGACAAATTAAGGTTTGGATGGTCAATTGGATTTATATTCAAAATCAAGCTAAGTTTTGTAAAATTGAACGGTTAGATGATCTAATTGAACGCTAAATTAGGGAAATTTTGACCAAAATTAAACACTTAACAGTGAGATAACCTTGAAATATTGCACTCTTTGCTTAGTGATCTTTAGAGCTGCACTTTGGTTTTCTTTACTGTTATTCTTGCTTTGTATTTCTAGTTATTTCTTTAATTATTTTCGCTCTAATTCAGGTTAGCTGTTTACTTTTATATTTTTTGTTTCATTGCCTTAGTTTCTATTATTTTGCTTTCTAATTCTAAAATCATCTTTTCACTTAGCTTCCCTCTTTTCTTTGATTCACTTTCATTAGTTTTTCTTGTTCATTCACTTAAGATTCAAGTTAATTCTTCTATGGTAGTGATAGCTAAGAGAAGAAATAGCTTGCAATCTTGCTTTCCCCCTTAGGAATTTTATGTTTTTCTCCTTCAATTCCACTTAGTTTTTGACATTTTTTCTATAGTTAGTTAATCCATCTAACCATCGTTTCTCTTGAATTCCCTTCTAGGTTTTCTTTGCATGTCATTATACTTTAGATTGAAACTTTTGTTATAACTTAGATCAAGTTTTATGCCTTAGAATTGTGAGCAATTTCCAAATTTACTTACATGTAATATGCGCACTATTTTGGGTGCATTTTGGCATTGATTCAATAAAATTCTTTGAAGATTCTTGTTAAAAAAGTAGTAAAAATGAATAGATGAAAAGCTCTATCGTGCCAATGTATATGAATAAAAGAGACATAAGAAGCATGGATCAAACTTATGAGCCAAACCATGAAACTTTGGGAATGAATTATTGAGAAGAGGCTACAATGTGAGATGAGTGTATCAAAAAGCCAGTTTGATTTTATGCCTAAGAGTTATATCATGGAAGCTTTTTTCCTAATTAGACAATTAATAGAGAAATATAGGGAGAGGAGGAAGGACCTTCACATGGTGTTTATTAACTTAGAAAAAGCTTATGATGGGTCCCTAGGGAGTTAAGATGGTATGTGTTGGGTGAGAAAGGGGTTTCACACAGGTATACAAACGTAATTAAGGATATGTATAAGAGAGCAGTAATAAATGTTAGAACCACTGGTGAAGAGACAAATGATTTCTTTATCAATATAGGATTGCACCAAGATTCAGCATTGAGCCCATACCTTTTCACGTTAGTTATAGATGAGTTAACAAAGCATTTGCACAAGGAGATTTCATGGGGCCTGTTATTTGTAAATGGCAAAGTTTTGATTATTAAGACAAGGGAGGGCGTAAACACAAAGTTAGAGATGTGGAGAGATGTTATAGAGTCTAAAGGATTTAAAATTAAATACACTAAGATATAATACATGAAATGCAATTTTAGCAATGAGAGGAGTGGGAGTAAAGCACCAGTAGAGATCGATAACAAGAAGTCTCCCAAAAAGACTACTTTCTTATACTTGGATCCATAATTCATGAAATCCAAAAGTTTGAGAGGGATGTTACCTAGAGAATCGAAGTGGGTTAGAACAAATGGAAATGTGCCTTTGGAGTTTTGTGTGATACATGGGTACCACTCAAATTGAAAGAAAATTTCTATAGGATGGTTATAAGGCCAACCATGCTCTGTGGATCAGAGTGTTAGGGAGTTAAGGAATAACATGTACATAGGGTAATTGCAGCCGAAATGAGGATGTTGAGATGGATGAGTGGCAAGCCAAGAAAGGATAGAAAAGAAATAAGATATTAGAGGAAACCTAGGAGTAACACCAATAAGTAACAAGATCAGGGAGGGTAGACTTAGATGGTTCAGACATGTTAACAGAGACCAAAAGTGGCACTAGTTGGGAGTGAGTAAATCTAGGTCAAAGGCTCTCAAAGGGCAAGGGAAAGGCCCAAAGAGATTGTAGATAATGTTTGCTACACTAAAATTTTCTTGTCTTTCCCAAATGATAAGGAGAAAAAATAAGACTGGGTCAAGGGAAAATGCCATTTCGGAGTTTTATCAAAGACATGAACAGATGTGGCTTGAAAAGATTTAAAAACTTTTGGACCAAATAAGGTCCTGACCATGATGGAGGGGAATGGAGGAACATGATTCATGTGGCTAACCCCCAATTGGGATAAAGCTTTGATAATGAAAATGATGAAACAAACCTATTTGGTTTCCTTCTTCGTCAAGGGATTCTTTGTTAAATCTCTTTTGGTGTCAATTTGTTATCCCTTCTCATGTCCTTCTATTTGTAAGTATTTTGGGACATCCCTATTAAAAAAATTTAAATTAAAAACTCATAATGGGTCCCATATTGCTAGACCATCTTTCTTTTGGTTATGGCTTACAAACCTACCTTATTTAAAAAACTAAAACAGGTAATAAGAGATTAACGTGTGGAAGTTACTTATTCCTATTTGTCATAGATGTAAAGGTGATATCATGAGAGAGGCTTGTTTCTCAAGTCTCCCACACCCATGGGGGCATGCTTGATGGAAGAATGTGTCCAAAGAAGCTTTTGGGAAAGCTTAGTCTAACAAAAAAAGTTGTAAGTTTAGGGTTCAATCATCCCTTCCATACAATTTTGCATAAGACAACTGTTCTCCATCCAAAATCAAGAGCAAAGATTCATATTTTAACATCAAATGTGCTACAATGGCTTGAGTTAAGTTTTCTATTTCATCTTTATTGCTTAAAGTGAAATAAACAACTTACAGTTGGTATTAAAGCAGCTATTTGATGTTATGGCAATCAGTTTTTTTGTTGAAAGGTCTCGCCTTTAATATTGTTTAATGCAAATATCTTGTATAAATGTAATATTTATGTATATGCAAGAGATATTCTTATCTAGTTTTAAAAAGTAGATAACATTCTAGAATTGCAGGTCAAATTAGTCCATAGAAAAAAATAAGATGGTGAAAATAGAGAGAGATTTTTAGAAAAAAAATGCATTATAGTTGCCCAATGGTGCAAGAAAGCTCTCATATTGGGTAACTAGAGTTCGAGGCTAGGCATGGATGTGTGTGTAACTTTCTAACAAATAAAAAATAAAAGTTGTGGGGACCTATTGAGAATAAACAAAATTATAGAAGGATATTACTGTAATGTTATTACAAAATTTCAAGCAAGCTTCTTTTTTCTTTTTTTTCTAAATTTCCATTTTCAAAAGCGTGTCTCTTACCACAATTTAGAAAAGGACCATTGATGCAAATTTGCTATTATTATAGAATTTCATACTAGCCATTCCAATAATTTTAGAAGGCTTTCTACTAGACTAGAAGCTTTTTCCCTTCAAACATCAATGTTGAACATTTAAGTTTAACGTCAAACATAGTACCATGGCTGGGGATAAGTTTTATCTTTTACCTTCTATTATTTAAAATAAATTAAACAATTTACAGTTGGTATTAAAGCATCTCTCTCATGCTATTGTAGTTGTTATTTCTTTGTTGAAACATCTCATCTTTAATCTTGCTTTATTCAAACCTCTTATTTCTACATTATTAATACTACGTATATGCAAAGAGAATGTTCTTATCTAGTATGTAAAGGTTATCAAATTAATAAATGAGAGAGAGAGAGAGAGAGAGAGAGAGAGAGAGAGAGAGAGAGAGAGAGAGAGAGAGAGAGAGAGAGAGAGAGAGAGAGAGAGAGAGAGAGAGAGAGAGAGAGATATTTGTAGGAAGATTGTAAGGGTGAGATCTTTCAAAATTTTAAAAATTGTGGTGACCTATTGGAAACAAACAAATCTATAGTAGGATATTACTGCAATATTGTGCCCTTACATAATTTCAAGCAATCCTTTTTTGAAAAAAATTTTGTTTTTAAAAGGGCGTTTCTTGTATTACAATCTACAAATGGACCATTGAAGCGGTCTTAGGTACTTACAGAATTCCATAGTAGCCTTTTGATAATTTGAGAAGGTCTTTTACTCTCCATTCAAACATCAAAAGATTGAAGATTTAAGTTCAACATCAGTCATACTATCATAGCCAGAGATAAGTTTCTTGTTTAAAGTAAACTAAACAAGTTTACAATCTCCCGCCTAGCCATCCATATGGTTGCATTGTCTTGGTTGGTTTTTAATCACAGTTCTTTCTTGTGAAGTCCTCGGACATAGAGAATGTTCCTTTGCTAGCCAATGTGCTTTCTATAGGACAGAAGAGGAGACTATTTCTCATCTTCCCATATTTTACCCCTTAGTTTATAGCACATGGAATTTTATTTCCAGCTCGTTCAGGATGAGTGGGTCTATCCTCTCTCTTCTTTGAAGTTTGTTGCTCACTCCACTTGTTGTTCAAGCTCTCTTAAAAGGCCCTTTGTGGAAATCCAAGTTGATTGCTTCCTTTTGGCCAATGGGGAGAACACATTGAGAGAGTTGTTAGGGGAAATGCCTTTCCCTTCAATCCTTGTGCTCTCATATTCACTCTCTCATTGCTTTCTGGAGCGTCCCGCAAGCCTCTGTCCTCATTATTCTTCCTTTTAGTTGATCAGATCCTGGTTCCATTATTGACCTTTCAATGGGATTATTTTGTTCCTACGCCTCCTTGGATCCCTCCTTTCATGGTTCCTTTAAATTTAATTTTGATGGTAGCAGTTTGGCAAATCATGGAAGGGCTGGTATTGGTGCATCTTGGAAGGACATGAAGTCCTTAACTTCACACGTTCTATTAAGGTTCAATACTAACTTTACAGTGATGTAAAGCAGTTGGTTTACAGACCCAATGTGTCCTGCAACATTTGAAAGAAAACTCTTGTAACATCATTCCGTTGGTGTCTAAAGATGATGAACCTCCTTGGTGACTTGCCAGTTGGGTAGAGAAGATTTTGAATTGGACTAGAGACAGATGTTAAGATTGAGCATGTCCGTGTATATCTGGAAACTCAGAGCAAATTAGCCCTCTTGCGAATTGCTGTATCATCTTCACTTACAAATATCCTGCATTTTTCTTGCTAAATTAGCCTGAACGACACCCCTACTGGACCTCACACTTATTGTTTTAGCATCACCATTAGCCCCAAAACTCTTAGAACATTTTGCACAAATCTCAAAGGGGCCTTTGGTCAAGATGGATCACATTAGAATTCAATTCTGCTTTGCCTGATTCCATTGAAAATCCACACTGATAAGCCAACTAAGTTAACATTTTGCACAAATCTCAAAGAGGCCTTTGGTCAAGATGGATCACATTAGAATTCAATTCTGCTTTGCCTGATTCCATTGAAAATCCTCACTGATAAGCCAACTAAGTTTTCACATTCCAAGTAGAATCCATGACAGGTACAACTTAATTTGGTCAATTTCACTTGAATTGAGTTCAAGAGTGCATTCAACTAAAGCGTGCCAACCATGAAGTTCGCCAAAAAATCCAATTCAATCATAACTAGTAGTATTAATAAGATAAGAAAGTCTAATCAGCATCTTAACCTCGTGTAGTACTTGCAAGAATCCACCACATAATCACCCAGTCTCTATTAATCATTTTCTTTTCTGGGAGAACAAAATATGTTAAAGCAGAAGAGAGAACAACCAGCAGAACACGAAAAACAGACAGCGCCACATCCAAAGGCACATCACACTTCCAAACTTGGATGCATTGGCGCCGACAAAATGGTCTCGCAGTAAACTATACATGTTCATTAAGTACTTTTCCAATTGAATTTCCATTCTTTTCTCCTCAGTACTTTTCCAATTTGACTGCTGAACTAAGAAGAGAGCCGAATTCGACACCTCTGTTGACATGAAATCCGGTTTTAATAATGTTTCTAAAAGAGCAGCCCCGGGGTGCATGAAGCTCCCGCATATAAAGGGTATGGGGAATGGGCAGGCTACAAGGGTCAATAGTATGCAACCTTACCTTGACTTTTGCAAGAGGCTGTTTTCCACGCCTTGAGCCCGTGACCTCAAGGTCACATGATAACAACTCTACTGTTGCGCCAAGGCTCCCCTTCTTTTAATAATGTTTCTCAATGTTAGAAATTTACTGAACAAATTGTTGAACCAGGCACTTAAGCTTTTAGTAATCCTAACTGTTCAACTTTCCAGCAACAAATTATAGAGTCACGTCTACCAAAAATTGTCAACTAGACAAACCCTAACCACTGTACTATAGGGCATATAATCGCAACCTTGTGAAGTCCAAAAACAATGTGGTAGAAGTCCTAATGTTTAAAAAATTACGAGTTCAATATCAAAGCAATGGATTACTTTCCGAGGAAAACACTCAACCCTTTCTCCCTTGCTAGAAGATTAAAGAAAAAGAGTCATCTTTTATAGGATTAATCGTGACATGTTCTGTACAGAAAATGCAGTGCAAATCAAGGGTCGTGAACACATTACATGGAAGATTCAAATCAATAAGCAGCCATTACAGGCACAAGTAATGAGTTGGCTTCGGCAGAACAGACCCTTTCATACCTGAAAAAACTCTCAGAATATCAGTTATCTTCTTCTTATACCTAAAAAAATTGATACCAGAGGCAATACAGATGAGTGAAGAAACTACCTATTGCTGCTTGTTAATAATGATTTAGCTTCCAAAAGAGACCTTTGAATATCTCTAAGCTCTTCTTCTGCCTTCTGTGAAACATGCCACGACTGCTCATCCAGGTGAGAAAGTGCAAAATTGTGCTCCAACAGTTGGTTCCTCTTTTGGGTTCCCATTACGGCAGAAGCTCTTAATTCCCCTAGGCTCCTCATCGTGAGTAAAAGTTCTCCCTCTTGTAGCTTTATCTCTTCTTCTTTCAAATCAAATTCAAGAAAGCAACTATGAAATTCAAATATCAATTTCTCCACCTCATCCTTCCCTTCATCTAACATCTTCATAAGGGTCTCCTTCTCTTGAAGAACATTCTGCAACTTGATTTCTGCCTCCTTCATTGATGTTGAACCTGACACTATCTCTGCAGTAACATTCTCAATCTTGGTGGCTAACACTGTGGAGCCGTGCTTCAATTCTTCAATTTCCCTTTTCACAGATGCTACCTTGTCTCTCGCCTGCTTTATCTCAGTGCCCAGCTTGATTCGCTCTTCCTCAGACTTGAGCAAATCCCCAGCTTTGTTGAATTGCCAACTTCTCTGGGCAGCAAGATTTGTTTGATCCACATTATCAATTGCAAATAGCACCTTCTCACTCTGTCTTTGGCATTCTGCATCTTGGAGTTTTGATTTTAAGTAATCAATGCTGTTTCTTAGAGCAACTTCGGATTGTTGAGCCTTCATTTGAGCAGTCTCATTCTCATCTTTGCAGGCTTGAAGAAATGTCAGCTCTTCTTTCTTTTTCTCAACAAAGTAAGAGGACGCATCCACCTTTGCCCTTGATCGGGCTTCTCGCTGTTCCCAATAACCAAGCGATGAAGAAAAGCTTGACAAAGATGATTTCAGAGCTAATAGCTTCTTATGTGTTACAACTTTTCTCTCCTGCATCTCGCTAGATTGGAGTTTTAGACCAGCAATTTCTTGCTGCTTGGCCTGAATGCAATTCTTAGCATCTTCAATTTCTTTTGAGAACTTTTCTAATTCAATAATTGAATTCTCAAGCAACCCAAAGAAACTTATAAATTTTGCAGCATTTGCAAGTTTATCTTCTGCCAGTTCCAGCTTTACTGAAGCTAACTTTAGCCCCTCATCAGATAATTCTCCAGAAACTCCAGGCTTTTTAGGACTGGTAAATTCTTTCACTTCAACATCTTTCTTCTGAATAGAAGATACCATTCTTTTAAATTCATCCCTCTCCTGCATGGCTTTCTCATACATACCCATCAGTTTCTCATTCTCTTCTTGAATTTCATGAAGTTGATGCTCCAAGTGTTCAACTTCTTTCATTTTCAATTGATAGCTTTCTTGGTTCGCATGTTCATGACCATCTTCAGTAAATTCTGCATGATCTTCGGCATTCACTGCATGGGAAGCAAGCGTAGCCTTGGAGTTTCCTTCGGCAACAACAGTTTCATATAGTTCAATCAGTTTGCTATTATCATCAATCAGAACTTTTAGCTTCAACTGCAATTCTTCATTCTCTTTAGACAAAACAATGGCTGTTTCATGAGCTTCTGCTTCTCGTTCACTTGCAGCTGCAATTGCATCGACCATAGTCTTAAGTTCCATCTGGTTATTTGTAGCATCATGATCTGGGCAATTTACTTGAGAACACTCAACCAGGAGCTGCTCATTTGGTTTTCTTGTAGAAGTGGTGGATGCCCTCACTTCCTCTAGCCGTGATACCAGCTCATCTACACGCCTGCAATATTTATTGAAACATTAATACTTTTACAAAATACATCATTAATATACATCAAGTTACTGAATCTCTGTTATAATGGAGAAACTAACAATGTTTCTTGAAAAGGTAGAAGTCCCCTTATTTTCATATATATAAAATGTTACAAATACCTCATTTGAATTTTAAAATTGATTTGCCTTATTTTAAGTCATTTAATTATCTTAGCTAATTACTATCATGTTCCCTTAAAATAAATTTAGTTTAATAATGTTTATATATTTATAGTTTTCAATTGATATTTATCTTTTCATATTTATTACTATCATGTTCCCTTAAAACAAACTTAATTGCATGATTTGCATGATCATACACAGATAGGATTGCTGCTGCTCAGCAAGGGTGAAGAATTTCAGTTACTTAGAAAGCTTTGTACTGTATATGACACTAGAAGGGAAACAATACCAAATTCGGCTGTTTTAATAATAACATTTACTCTGTAACTACACCTTTGTAATAGGCTTTGGTTGCTATAATCTTGAAACAATCTATCAACATCTGATCAGATAGTGTAAAAGAAAGAGCGGAATGCCTTCTCAAAATAAGAGGGTGCTAGTATTATTTTCCATAAAGAAATGTCATCATAAAGCATATTCCTCAGTTGGTGAAAGCCCATTAATAGGAAGTACTGATTGTTTAGGAGCCAAGCATTAACTATTGAGCTAAATTTTTGAAGAAAGATGTTCAAGCATTCATGATAAAAAGAAAGCAAATGATTCTAACCTCTCCAATTTTTCTTTGGCTTCCAGGCAAAAGGTCAAGTTCTTTCGTAGAGCTTCCACTTCCCTCTGATTTTGAATTGCCTGCAACACAGCTCAAGTGTTATAATAATGAAGGCTGAAAGACAAGTTAATTTTGCGCCTTGCAAAGATTTTCAAGTTGAGAACCATTAAAATCTTGATTGAAAAATCAAAGTTACCTGAATATGTAGGAATTCATTCTCCACATTAGTGGATGAGTGCAAGGATGACGGTTCCTACATTGAATGACAAAAGATTGTTAAACAAGAAGATTATTAAACCTCCGTAGTTGCTTAGTAAAAATATGATATGTCCAATAATAATAATAATAAAGCATTAATCTCATGCTTAATAACCCTAGGGTTTTTCAGCTAAAATTAGTTCAAGAATATCTTCTGTTTTTCTGATAACGTACAAAGAAAGAATTTCTCCCCTGAAGTTGGAATAATGTCAATATTCTTGGTTCTAGAATATAACAAGAGACATTTTAAAGGTACTTAGCCTAGATGAGAAACCCAAGTAAGAAGTCTACTTATCAATACTAAGCTCTCCAAGCCACTGAAAAGTCAGTCAACAACTCATCATCATCAACTTCATCAAGACCTTATCCTGATTAAGGGTTGGTTACATGAATCTTGTTCCTCCATTTCCCTCTATTAAGTGTCATGGCTTCATTTAGCCCCAAAGTTTTTAAATCTTTTCTCATCACGTCTATCCATGTTCATTTAGGCCTTTCCCTTTTAGAACCTTTGACTTGTATCGCCTCACTCCTAACAGGTGCCATTTTCGGTCTCCATAGAACATGTTTGAACATGTCAAACCATCTAAGTCTAATCTCCCTCATCTTGTTACTTATTGGTCCTACTCGTAAGTTTCCTTTAATGTTTTCATTTCTAATTTTATCCTTTATTGTCTTGTCATCATCTATCTCAACATCCGCATTTAGGCAACACACCCTATGTACATGTTCTTCCTTAACTGCCCAACACTCTGAACCATAAAGCATTGATTGGCCTTACAACCATCCTAAATATTTTTCCTTTCAGTTTGAGTGGCACTCGTCAATCACACAAAATTCAAGAGGCACATCTCCATTTGTTCCAACCAATTTATATTTCTGGGTAACCAAGGGATATTTCTTCTCAACACATTCAAATACACAAAGAAAGTTTCTTCTTTTCGAAATAGTACAAAGTTGTCATTTAACATTAGGCTATACTTCGTTCAGTTTTTCATTTGGGTTTCAACCAAGTATAGAAAGTCTCATTACAATACAATACTCTCAAACAAAGCAAAATACATGTCTTCAAGGGGTATACCTTGAAGATTATTCTCTTCAAGTCTTCTATCGTCTGGAGCTCCTAACTTTCCTTCCCTGTATTTGGGATATTGTAAACATTGCAACATTTACAATATCTCATCAAGCAATGCTTGGTAGGGGATTCAAGAAGCATAATAATTGACAATATAATTCTAATACTTCATACATAATCCCGTTATCCCTAAATATATGTACATCCATATACATACATACTATACATGGGTAAATCAGTTAAATTTATGAAAGTAGTCAAATATCATTCCCAGCTAAGCCGATCAATTCTCTCCATTATGAGAATTCAGTATTTCAGCTAATCCTACACTGCTTTCCTTCTTGGTAAATATGGGTAATATACTATTACCTAACATTTCATTAAAACATAAGCCATTTCCTACTCTCATATGCATCATAGGGCAAAATAATCAAAAGGCTAACATGCTGCAATCAGATCTGTACTAGCGCACTCAGATAACTGCCCTGTTCACCACTGATAACATGGTGGAAAATATTACGTCAATGACCATATGGGGAGACAGGACGGCCTAGATCGTTCTGGCAAAACGGGCAAGGCGGAACTGGTGGGCGGCGCCGGGATGAACGCGTGACACTTGACGCACTCGCCCAATAACCGACGCTCGAGCGCAGTCGTCCCTTTGCGACGACATCACACGCGAGGCGTGCGCGCAGAAATGCTACCGCGTGCCGCATTTCGCACTTTGTCCTGGGGAACCCGATCCAATTGGGAGATCGGCCAATCAATCCCTCTCAATTCAGGGTCCAAAACTTAATATAATTTCGTGAAACTTTTACCCTAGCGGTTTTGAACCTATTTGGATCAATTGGAAGGGTCAGATTTTCCATCTGAGCCCTCAATCATCATGAATTGAAGGTTCTGATCTTTACTTTATTTTTACAATTTTTCACCCAACTCAAATTACAGTAAAATAAAATTTTCATTAAACAACAATAAATATGTCTAGGAATTAGTTCCACCTACCTGATTGGAGAAAAATGTCGGTTATATAGTCCAAATTAAGAGAATACCAGTTTAATGATAAGATAGCCCAAGATCCACTTGTCTTGTGATTTCCATTCGATCTTGAAATTTCTTTGGGCGTTTTGTAGCTAAGGTATGGTAGGAAATTTTATACGGTGCAATCTGTGATATTTGATCTGGAACAAAGTGCCTAATTGAATTTAGGTCTCTTGTTCCAATTTAGAGAGAGGAGAGAGAAAATGAAAGAAAGGGATCTTTTGGGAATGGATCTATGTCTGGTTTTGCAGGAGAAGTCAAGATAATTTTGTGGGAATTTTGTGGACATTTTTAGAGGATTTTTGGGGATGTACTTATAAGCATTTTGGGTGTTTTTCATGATTATGTGTAGTGGTTATGGTTTATTCTTTTTATTATTTAATTAGCATTGGATTCTCCACCACCACCTTTTTCTCCACTACCAACTGGTAGTGGTTTGACCCATGATTTCACGTGGGCTAGTCATTGGATTCCTTTTTAGGTCCCTTGTGGGCCCCCACATAGTGTAAAAAGACCATTTTGCCCTTTATGTATAAAAATTATGGTTTATTCCCAAGATCTAGGAATTGAGCGTACTTAGTGGCGTTGGATTTGTATTTCTCAGCACATTCTAAATTTTAATGTCTCAGATCTCAATTATGGGTAAAATAGTAATTTTACCCTTTTGTCCATAAAATAAAGAAAATTAAGGATTTTTCATCCGAATTCAGAATTTGTTGTGCTTACAGTCATTCTGAAGGGTTCGCTGAGTTCAATTTCAATTATAAATGTCTTATCCTTTGATTATACTTCTATAAGAAGTACATTCTAAATAACCCTAATATTCCAGCCCAAAATTTCTGAAACTCAAATTTTATTGATTTTCTCAATCAATTACAAAAATTCGGATTATTACAATCTTCCCCCCTTACAATAATTTTGTCCTCGAAATTTGTAATACAATACTTAATCAAACAGACTAGGGTGTGTCTTCCTCAACAAAGTGATGTTGCCACAGGACTTTCACTAACGGAATGCTTCTGGCTTTAGCTCTTCTGGCACCCTTTGAAGTACATGTGTGTCATCTTGGAGGTGGTAAGGCTAATTTGTAGGCCATTGAACCAACTCTTTCTAGGATTTCAAATGGACCGATGAAATCTAGGACTAAGTTTTCCTTTGCTTCCAAACCTCATTACTCCTTTGACAAGTGATACTTTTAGAAATACGTGCTCCCCCACATCAAATTCCAGGTCTCTACGTCTTCTGTCTGCGTAACTCTTCTGTCGATTGTGTGCTGTTAACAACCTCTTCTGTATCAATCTAACCTTGTCTATACACTGTTCCACTAGTTCTGACTTTATCAGCTTTCTTTCTCCAACAGGTTGGTGATCGACATGGCCGTCCATACAATGCTTCATATGGTGCCATACCAATACTTGTTTGAAAACTGTTGTTATATGCAAATTCTACTAACAAAAGATGTTCATCCCAACACCCTTTCCAATCTAATGCACGTGCTCTCAACATATCTTCTAAGGTTTGAATAGTCCTTTCTGATTGGCCATCTGTTTGGGGGTGAAATGCTGTACTGAATTTAAGTGAGGTTCCCAAGGCTTGTTGTACACTCTTCCAACATCTTGAAGTAAATCTTCCATCCCTATTAGAGATAATGGATAGTGGAATCCCATGAAGACTTACTATTTCTTTGATGTATAACTTAGCTAGACTGTCAACTGATTGGTTCTGCCTAATTGGAAGGAAATGTGCTGACTTTGTTAGCCTATCCACAACCACCCAAATAATGTCATGGCCTGCTCGGGTCCTTGGCAATCCTGCTACAAAATCCATAGTGATATTGTCCCATTTCGATTCTAGAAGTTCCAATGTTTGTAACATTCCAGCTAGTCTTTGGTGTTCAGCTTTTACTTGTTGACAATTTAGAACATTTAGCCACAATTCTCCTATTTCTCTTTTCATGCCTTCCCACCAAAAGTTTCTTTTTAAATCCTGATACATCTTTGTACCCCAAGGTGTATAGAAAATTTTGACTGATGGGCTTCTTGTATCAATTCCTTTTATGTATCTAAAGGAACCACCAATCTCTCTTGGAAACGTATACCCCCATCTGTACCCTTAATAAATCCTTTCTTTTTACACAATTCCTGAGTTGTTGTATCTTCTTCTTGGGCTTTAAGGACTCTTTCTACAAAAGCTGATTTAATTGTGATCTTTGTGAGTAAAGCTCTTGGCTGTCTACTTAATGCATCAGCTATACATTTGCTTTTCCAGGATGGTATTGGATGGCAAAATTGTAGTCTTTGATATACTCTATCCATCTTCTTTGTCTCATGTTCAAATCAGCCTGAGTGAAAATGTATTTAAGACTTTTATGATCTATGAATACATTGAATTTTTCTCCATACAAATAATGTCTCCAAATTTTCAATGCAAAAACTACAGCTGCCAATCGTAGTCTTTGATATACTCTATCCATCTTCTTTGTCTCATGTTCAAATCAGCCTGAGTGAAGATGTATTTTAGACTTTGATATACTACATTTGCTTTTCCAGGATAGTATTAGATGGCAAAATCGTAGTCTTTGATATACTCTATCCATCTTCTTTGTCTCATGTTCAAATCAACTTGAGCAAAGATGTATTTAAGACTTTTATGATCTGTGAATACATTGAATTTTTCTCCATACAAATAATGTCTTCAAATTTTCAATGCAAAAACTACAGCTTCCAATTCTAGGTCATGTACTGGGTAATTTATTCCAATTCTAGATGCATAAGCAATGACCTTCCCATTTTACATCAACACCTCCCCTAACCCTTTGCCTGAAGCATCACAGTATATTTCATATCCCCCACTTCCAGATGGCAAAGTCAATACTGGTGCTGTAGTTAACATCTTCTTTAGCTCTTGAAAACTATTTTCACATTCTTCTATCCAAGTGAATTGCACCCCCTTTCTTGTCAAGGAAGTCAAAGGTAGAGCTATACGAGAAAATCCTTGAATGAATTACGGTAGTATCCTGCTAGTCCAAGAAAACTACGTATTTCTGTTACTGTTTTAGGTTTCTCCCAATTCATTACAGCTTCAATCTTGGTGGGGTCCACTTCTACTCCATTCTTGGAAATTACATGACCCAAGAAATTGACCTTCTCTAACCAGAATTCACACTTACTAAATTTACCAAATAGTTTATGTGTTATGAGGGTATTTAGTACAATTCGTAAGTGTTCTTGATGTTCTTTGATACTGGTAGAGTAAATCAGTATATCGTCAATAAATACAATCACAAATTTATCCAAAAATTCCTTGAAGATTCTATTCATCAAATCCATAAACACTGCCGGTGCATTGGTCAGCCCAAAAGACATGACTAAAAACTCGTAATGCCTATATCGAGTTCTGAATGCTGACTTGGGTATGTCTTCATCCTTAATACGCAATTGATGATATCCTGATCTAAGGTCAATTTTGGAAAAGACCTTAGCAGATTGGAGTTGATCAAAGAGATCGTCAATGCAAGGAAAGGGATACCTATTTTTCACTGTGACACTGTTCAACATTCTATAATCTCATAGACCCATCCTTCTTCACAAATATTACTGGTGCTCCCCATGGTGAACTACTTGGTCTAACGAACCCTTTGTCTAATTCTTGCAATTGACCTTTCAACTCTGCTGGGGCCATCCTATAAGGTACTTTAGAAATTGGAGTTGTACTAGGAATTACTTCAAAGGTAAACTCGATTTCTCTGTGTGAGGGTAATCCTGGTAGCTCTTTAGGAAAAACATCTTGGAATTCCCTGACTACTTCAATTTCTGTTATCCTGGGCTGTTCAACATCTAAGGAAATCACTGTTGCTAGAAATGCCTAACACCCCTTGGACATATGTTTGACTGCCTTCATAGCTGAGATAATGGATTTGTCTAAGTCATTGTGTTTCCCATACAGTATTAATACTTCCTCACCCGGTATACTAAATGTGATTTTCTTCTTGTGACAGTCCATAGCTACCCAGTATTTTGCTAACCAGTCCATACCCAGTATGATATGAAAATCTATCATGTTCAATAAAATGAGGTCTATGTCTATTCTTTTGCCCAATACTTCTAGTAAGTATTCTTGTAATTTAACTGTTTTTCCAACTGGAGTTGTTACATCTAGATCAAATCCCAAGTTTTGCACTAACAGTTGTATATTAGATGCAAATTATCAATGAAGAGGAAATGGTGGGGAGGGTAATGTTCTTGGAAAAAGGAGAAAGGATAGAGATGGTTGAAATTTAGATCCGATGGTGCAGAACAATCGGATGAAACGGTCCTTGCAAAAGTTGAGGATTTCCTTCACTAATGTTCAAAATTTTCATTCCTAACCTCCTCTATCCAAGGGTTTTAATGAATGCTCTGCCCTATGTCTTCAAGGTCGTGTGAATTTATTCCAGTAATCAAGTCAATATAGTGTTTGAACTTAGAACTAATCCTCAAATACAAATTTGATATAATTTTCTATTTGGGATTTCTACATTTGAAAAACAGTCCCAAGGTTGCATGTAGCACTGCTCTTGGATCAATTTGTCAGATTTAAGAAAATGAATTCAAGAAATGAAAATAAAGACCCAAACATTGGAGATCACAATCAAAAAGATTTTCTCGAAACAGAATATCTCAAAACCCAACCAATTTTATTTGATCAATGCAAGGGCTCTTGTAGTTCAAAACCCCAACAAAGAATTAAGTTCTTTCTAAATTATAAGAAATAAACCTCTGTTCATAAAATCCCCTTCGCATCACTTAATGTAGCAAAGAATGGGCCTGTGGTTGCATGTAGCACTGATTTTTTATAGAACTGTGAGTTTTAAGCAAGATAAATTCAAGAAATGAAAATAACAACCCAATTAGAGATCACAATAAAAATGATCTTGTCAAAACAGAATATCTCAAAACCCAGCCAATTTTATTTGATCCATGTAAGGGCACTTGGACTTGAAAATCCCAACAAAGAATTAAGTTGAAATATAAAAATTAAAAATTAAAAATTAATCTCTGTTCAAGGAATCCCCTTCCTGTCACTTAATGTAGCAAAGAATGGTCAAAATGCCCTCCTCAATGTGTCCTCAAATAAAATTGTCTTTATCGTAAAAAACCTCTTGATTAATAAAAGAAAAAGCCCAAAACTCCTCAACCTCTATGTGTTAAAGGGAATATCTTTTGCTGGAATGTGGACCCATATATTGAAAAGTTCTTCATTCAAATTCTTCAACAGACATTTCAGCACACTGAAGAAGGCCATCCAGTAAGAAAATGACTAATTCACAGACTACACCAACAAAAATGACAAGCATAAAAAAATTTATCCAAGAAATAGGACATGTTATCAGATATTGCATCTTACCTGACTGGATGTCAGTAGATTTTCCTCACTACCACCAAGGACTCCAAAATCCAAACTTCCATTCTAAAGAAGAATCCAGAAGTTATGCATTGAAATCCCTCAGAGCAAATAATTTAAGATCAAAATCAAACAGAGAAAAGGGGTCTAAGAAAAGGCATGTTGTCAACCTGAAGCTTGCCTGGATCCTTCTCATGCATAAGTTTCCAATCCAAAGCCTCCAGCAACTGCAAAGAACAAGATGTGCAAGAGATCATAATCCTATTTATAAGATAAATGCAGGGATAACTTTAATATATATAATCGGCTGCATACTTTACTCTGTAATATTTTGATCTGTTCATTCATCATCTCTCGTTCACCACCTTCATAGAATGATTGCAGTCTGATTCACGGAACACATATCAGCTTCCATGGTAGAAGTTTGATTTTTCATTAACGGTGTGATTATCAATGGGAAACAAGATCTAACCAATTCACATGAAGTATAACAAAATGGAAATTTTAGTTGCATAAGGAAATAAGTTAGGAAGTAATGCAACTGTCATACCTTCTGAGTTCTTCTTTCAACTGCAGATTTTCCATGGCAAATCTGGTTACTTCTTGGTTACGATCCACCTGGCTACGAAGGACATCTATTTCCTTTAAAAGTTCATCCTTTTCTTGTAGGAGATGCACCTCAGCTGAGATCTTACCAGAGGCAACAGCCTCCAATCTTTTAATTCCTGCTTCACGGAAACGGAGTCTCATTTTTAAACTTTGTATCTCTTCTTCTCTTTGTTTGGCCTAATGCAAAAGACACCATTTCAAAGCTTCAGTAACAATAATTTTGAATTATATAACATTTTTGCTATCGATCTCCAACTGGCCCTGAATATGCTCCAGATGACGATCAATTAGACAAATGCACAAATAAATACATAAGTCAGCTATTGCAGAAAATTTTGTGATTAGATTGCTAAAAATATAAGCTGAAAGTTTCATGGCAACAAATAAAAAGAGCAGCCCAGTGCACAAAGCAACCAGTTATGCAGGATCTAAGGAAGGGGCAGACCACAAAGGCAGCTTGTTGCAGAAAATTTTGTGATTAGTGCTAAAAATATAAGCTGAATGTTTCATGACAACCAATAAAAACGTCGGCCCAGTGCACAAAGCACCCACTTATGCAGGGTTTGGTGAAGGGGAGGACCACAAAGGGTCTATAGTGAGCCTTACCTCGCACTTTTGCAAGAGGCTGTTTCCACACCACAAACCTGTGATTTCCAGGTCACACAACGACAATTCTAGTGTTGCGCGCCAAGGCTCCCTTTCAGTTTCATGACAACAATTAAACAAACAAATAGTCGTCGTTTAATTACCAGCTGAATCGCTGCCTCATTTTCAGCAGCTAATGCCTTCAAGGCAATTTCTTTATCCTTTTCCCTTCTGAAAGCTCCAACCAAAGCAACTTCATATTCCTTCTTCTACAAATGCAAACAAATTAAATAAGAATGTAAATCGTAAACCTAAAATTTTCAAATAATCACCAAGGCACATTTGAGATGAATGGCAAATCAGAAGGCTGTAAATGACAAAGTGGCAGCTAAACACAAAAAAATGTGAAGTAACATGATACCAGCTGAAGCATTCAGGCAGCTGTTCATTGCAACTTGACACCAGACTACAATGACTTTGATACTAGTCAAATCATACCTGGGATGTTCTTTTAACAGACGTAAGTGGACTTAATGATGCCTGAGCCACATCCCATTTGAAGGAGCCTGGCGACCCAGGAAAGCAGACACTCCAGTTATCACAGTCCTGGTTTTCAGCACCTCCATTAACTAAGTCACGTAAACGACTTACTTCTTTCTGCCGACATGAAGGGCGTGGTGAGATCTTACAATGATCTGACAAGCTCAAGTTGACTAAAATAAAGTTCTATATCCATAAATGATATTTGCAGCACAAAATACAATTTAACTAACCCTATAAACTTTATCAAGTTTCATTATACCAGTTTGAACAAAATATTGAAGACATTTTCATGGCGTGATTATCAAAGCAAGGCTTTCCATGAATATCATTTAAAATTTGACAAAATGAAAACAATATCACATTCCAATAGAACAAGCAAAATCTTACACTGAGTGTATCAAAGCAAGGCTTTCCATGAATATCATTTAGAACTTGAAAAAATGAAAACAATATTATATTCCAATAGAACAAGCAAAGTCTTACACTATGGGTGTGATGCATTGGTTATCAAAACTCAAAAAGGCAAAGTTACAGTTTGAGATGCTTTTGTTTCACAAAATGTTGAAAGCACTTGAAATTGTCCAATTTTCAGTTCCTGATGGTATTATAAGTATAGTTAGACTTTGGTAACTAAATAATTCACTAGAGCATGCAATAATTTGGTCTTGACTAAGGTTAATGGAAGCACCTCCCCAAGTTTGGAAGCTTACTTCTCATAACCCCTCTTCTAGGGCAGGAAGCCCTAAAGGCAAAGTTACAATTTGAGATGCTTTTGTTTCACAAAATGTTGAAAGCACTTGAAATTGTCTAATTTTCAGCTCCTGATGGTATTATAAGTATAGCTAGACTTTGGTAACTAAATAATTCACTAGAGCATGCAATAATTTGGTCTTGACTAAGGTTACCAGAAGCTCAATTCTCATAACACCCCTCTTCTAGTACAGGAAGCCCCAAAGTTTTATTCTCTGGCTTTTGACCCTCCAAACTCTGGAAAAAATCCATTAAATCTGGTTCATTTCAAGAAGAAGAAGGGTGAGTTTGGTGATTTTTCCATTCCAGCACCAACTCCATTCTAGCTGGTTTCTACTGGTATGTTACCTGTCATGATGGATCAAGATTTTAGATATAAAATGGATAGACTTGTGGTTACTTGTTGTGAAACTTGTGATGTGTTTCAATTCTGTAGTGTGTTATGCTTCAAAAATTTGCGTCTATGACATTGTTTGTGATTCTCTTTCAATAATTTTTATGATTTCTTTGTTCTTCTAATCTTCTCTAGCTTTTGTGAATTTTTTTAAAAATTCCCCACTTCCCCGCTTCCTACCATAAAAAATCACACCCTTTCCGCTTCTCGACACCATAGCTGCTTCCAGTTTTGCTGTCAGTAATTTTTATGATTCTTTATTCCTGTGATCTTCTATAGTTTTTGCAATCTTTTAAAATTCTTCCCAAAAAAAAAACTCACTTTCTGTTTCTGGTTCCATTTCTTGACATCATACCCGCTTGCCACATTGGCAACCTTGGTCTTGGCTTGAAAACATTAAATTAGAGTTCTTATATCAGGGACCTACATAGTTCACTTGGAAAATAGTAGCAGAAAAAGGTGCAAGGGGGGCCCATTTTCAGTGACCCAAACCATCTATCTCATGGATGAGCCATAAATAAAAAATAGAAACGTATGAATATTTTAAGTCTCCAAAAGTCTTGACCTTCGAAAGGATGTCCAGAAAATCAAAAGCCAATGAAGTCCATTCAATAGTAAGACCTCTACATATGATAGGCTCATTAATAGCAAGGTCTACCAGATAAATTGTTAGGATTATTCAAAACTGCAGATGTACTCTTTTTGCCTACTATTTCTGAGTTAAAACTCTGGCAGCCACTGTATAAAAACTAAGAACTCGATACATTATAAACCTATAATAAGCTCATTTGAATATACATTTCCAAAATTTCCTCAAGACACATTCAAAATGTTGTGGTTCAATGATGCTCACCATCAACATTCAGTAAAGCATGAAATTCCATAAGTGCCCAGCGATACATAAATTTTCCAGCCAGAGCAAAATAAATATAAGACATTGCCTCCTGATACTAAGAACTCGATATACTATAACCCTATAATAAACTCACAGGAATATACATTTCCAAATTTCCTTAAGAACCCACTCAAAATTTGTGGTTCAATGCTGCTCACCCCCAACTTTTAATAAAGCATGAACTCTCATAAGTGCCCAGTGATACATAAATTTTCCAGCTAGAGCAAAAAAATAAGGCATTGCCTACTGATACTATACCATGGATTTAACTTGAACCTTTTTAAAATGATGCAAAACAGAAGCAACAATATCATATTGAATAATTGAGGACTTAAATAAGATAATACCCCACTAAGTCAAATACAGGTTCATCAATCATGTGTTCAATTGACATGGATTGACTGTAAACATTTATTAACTAGTCATGGAGATCATATTACAAGTACTAACCTCATAATATGATAAGCTCAAAAAGTATGGTCAGTTTTACCAAGAAAAAGGTATACCTTAAGCTGCTGAATCTGTATGCGCATAGTAAGGACATCTCCAGAAGCGTCTTCATTTACAATTGCCTGAGACAATAGTTCTTTCACATATTACAGTTACAAATAACAGCATAAAAGTGTTGGATCTACAACGAAAAATGGATGGAGATATGACGGGAGAACTGACATACATTGTTCTTAATGAACTTTGCACGCTGAGCAAATTTCAGTGTGCTAAGTGTTTCCAGTGCACAGCTGCAAGTAACCAAACAAACAGTCATAAGTAAATGAAATAGACAAACGAAGCTCATTGATAGTTAGGAACAGAAGTTGGTTATTACCAACTTATTGTAACCTTCTCATTCCAGACTTAAAGTAATGAATAGCATTTGGATTTCAGACAAAAAAAACTCAAATGCATAGAAAATACTAGAAGCATGAAGAATTAACACATAACAAATAACTTACCAGTTAGAGGGACTTATATTTGCAATTATTGTTGTCTTGGAATTCCCTCCTAATGAATCCTGAAAGTGAGAGATTACAAAAAGAAGGATTTCTCATAAAGTCAGAAAGCTCTGAGTTACACTATGTCTCAAAATGGGAAGCCAAATTAAACTTAGCAAACTGTATAATGTACACAAACAAATCAATGGCATGTCGCTTGAGATACATGTCACAAATACCAAATTTTTATCTTAAACTATTCCTCAAACATGACACCAACATAAAGTGGCCATCACAACATCTAAAAGACAGCAGCTAATACTCCCGTCTTCATTCATCATTTTAGAACAGAATGTTTTGCATATAAGAATGAACTTTATTGACAATAGTATACTCTATTTTCACAAATTCAAAACAGGATTGCAGGGATCCAATTTCCATGTATAGCCAAAAGCTCTTTCCTATGATAAAAACAATCAACAAAGTTCACTGTCTTTCCATTCATAATCGACCATCACAATGAGTTGCTGATCCATTCAATACTGCATACAGTACTAACAATATCTTATCTTTCATAAAAAGGCACGATTAGCATTTCAGGGTGCATTACTATTCTGATCATGTGAATAATACAGTGTAATGCCCTTGTCCGTTGGAGAATCATAGTTATTTTTGTCAGTTCTAATAGCATCCTTTTCTACCTTTTCTTGTATTAATAAAGTTGATGATTTAATGGGAAACTGGATGTATATCTTTACTTTCAGCAATAACAATAGATCTCTGTACCTGAAGTAGAAATGTCAGCTTTGAATCTCGATATGGAACATGCTGCGCCTTCCCATTGGAAATACTCACAAGATTCATGATAACAAGTCTGGAAGACAGCTTAAGTTCTTAATAAGTATTCAGCAATTTCAGAAATAAATAGACATCATTTAAAACATATTAAAAGAACAGATATCAGGACAAACCCTAGAGTTGAAAGGGACTTATTGATGTTAGTAGCTTCCTTAAGGCGTTCACCTTCAGCGCCTGAACTCTTCTGCCTGTGATTGAAGCTTACTTTTTAAGACAATGACCAAAATACTTGAACGGAAGTACAAAGTGATTTCATCTTTCATGTCAACAACTAAATGGTAATCAGTCAACCAGTGACTTGACCCAATGAATAAAGTTCAGCAAAGAGAAAAGAATCACTAGCATAAATGAGATCAAACTGAAAACAGAATTGGATACGACAAGAACCGTCCTTAGAGACATCAGAGATCAAATCTGAAAACAGTCTGTAGAATAAAGGTTTTGCTTTTCCTGTTACAATGACTGCAGTTAATATAATAACAAACCATACCTCTCTGAGCCTGCCAGGTCTACAAGATTTAACCGAGCAAACCTGTGATGAGTTACACCTTGAGATTCCCACTGCAAGTAAGTCACAGCTAGAATCGTTATGAAAATTCCATAATTACAGAACACACAGATTTAAAAGCTTGTTAGCTGGAGTAATGTGCTGATGGAACACCAACTAACTTCCAACACTCAAATGGTAAGTGCTTATTTATTAGTTTTGCAATTACTGGTTGTCCTCTCATGCAATAAGTTCTTAAATAAAGGGCAGCCTGGTGCACGAAGCTCCCACATATGCAGGGTCCAGGGAAGAGCCTTACCTTGCATTTTTGCAAGAGGCTCTTTTCAGGCCTCAAACCTGTGACCTCCTGGTCACACGGTGACAACTCAACCGTTGCGGCAAGGCTCCCTCTTTCTCAGTAAGTTCTTAGATAAGGGCCCAAAATATAAGGTCCAACGATTTATAGCAAGAAGATACAAGGCAAAATTTTCAACCAACCTTACTCTCGATAACACAAGTAAACACACTGTGAGAGCGGCTGCTGGCATGGTTCATATTAGTGGAGGCCACCTTTCTATTAGCTGCTCCCTGAGAGTGCATGCATATGAAAGATCACATCAGCAACATACACAAAAGTTAGAATTCGAATTAGTACATACCACACACTAACAGTTACAAACTAATTGGTAACTATAAAGCAAATACTGATGAACCAAATTCGTCGTGTGTAGCAACATCTAATTCCGTGAACAAAAAATTAACGGTCATTTCCATAAGCAATTCAAGACCTGGACAAGTTGTTGAATGACATCTCTAGCACTTGAGACCTCATACTCTCTGAGATTTTCAACATAAACACCCCTCTTTGCATCTTCTCTTATCTGTAGAAACCAAACAAAATTTCAGAATAATGGTTGGAACACAAATATGGAAAGCTAAAAGAAAATACAGAAAACAATCCTAAAGAAACCCGAAAATCACAACGTTTTCACCATCAACTTTCTTGAAGTTGGATTTATGGAAACCATAAGGGACATGAAAACTGAAATGACGAATTCTCATTTTTCTCCTAAGAAACAGAAGAAGTAAAGCTGAAGGTAGAAACAGCTCAGAATGAGCAGGTCAATAAATGACCATAAAAAGCATATATACCAAACAAAATTTCAGGATAATGGTTGGAACACAAAAATGCGAAGCTAAAAGAAAATACAGAAAACAATCCTAAAGAAGCCCAAAAATCACAACATTTTCACCATCAACTTTCTTGAAGTTGGATTTATGAAAACCATAAGGGACGTGAAAACTGAAATGATGCATTCTCATTTTTCTCCCAGGATACAGAAGAAGTAGAGCCGAAGGTAGAAACAGATCAGGATGAGCTGGTCAATAAATGAGCATAAAAAGCATATATACCAAACAAAATTTCAGGATAATGGTTGGAACACAAAAGCAGAAAGCTAAAAGAAAACACAGAAACAATCCTAAAGAAACCCCAAAATCACAACATTTTAACCATCAACTTTCCTGAAGTTGGATTTATGGAAAAGGACGTGAAAACTGAAATGACACATTCTCATTTTTCTCCTAAGAAGGTAAAAACGGATCAGAATGAGCAGTTCAATAAATGAGCATAAAAAGCATATATACCTGCAAATTGACATTTGATGGGTCTAGTAGATCAAGAATTTGTTCATTGTAAATTTCCAAAAATGAACATTTACAAGTATATCTCAGTTTTTCTTCTTTGCGTGAATCCTTTTCCTGTCACACCACAACCCATGAACCAACTTTAGACCAAATTGTTGGAAGACAAACAATTCAAAATACTAAAACCAAAGTAGAGCTCCACAAGATTCATTCTTTCACTCTAGAAATGAAAATTCTCACCAATAGTCTTTACTTTTCAGAGAATATTAATGATACTACTGAAACGCTAAATCTTTTGTGAAGTTTCATGAAGAAGAAGAAGATAAAATCATGTACACATGCACATGATGTGTATGTGTGTGTATAGACAAATAAAATATAACATACATGACTTTGAAGATTTAAATTTGATTCTCAAAAGGTAAGGTTTATTTTTTGTGCTTAGACACAACTCTTCTTCCTCTTCTCATAGAAAAGGAGAGATATTTCTTGATTCTCCTCAAAATACCAAAAAATTACAAGATGTATACCTTTTGGATCCTTGAAAATAAACATTCAAACACTCGAGGTGTCATCCCACAGTTGACACTATGTCTGCGGGTTCCTCCTTCAATGTCACCCAACATTGTATGGGTCTTTCCACTACCAGTCTACAATGAATTGCAAAATATTAGTTTATTTTAGAATTAGGCAGTGGAGTATCAACAAAAAAGTGCAAGCAAAGACTCACTTGACCGTATGCAAACATACAACTATTGTAGCCTCCCATGCAATTTTCTACCATTGGCAATCCAGCCACTTTGAATAGCTTCTCCTGTCAAGTAACTCAAATGAGTTTGTTCTAGAATAGAGCTCAGAGATTAGATTTGATCAACTAAGTAAATTAAATTACCTGGCTGACACTCTCATCAGCAACAAGATCAAAGGTGAAGCGAGACTCTGGATGCCCAGTCCATGTAATTGCTTGACAACTGTCCTGTCTAACACATTTGCTATGGCCTTGGAGGGATATTTCAGAACTGTTCAGTGGACGTATTCGGATGATAACCTGCAATTGGAGGAAAAAATGAAGGGCAAACTTTGAAGAAGTATACATTCATAAATGGGAAGCACCTTAAGAAAATGAAGCCTTTTAGTTTTCAAGGATTCAAAGAGTTTCAATTGCCAATTCCATCCCATAGACGCTCCATTATTTCAGGAACGAAGGTTTCAAGCTTTCCCCCAAGAAGTAAGTACTACATGTTAAAATCCAGTAATAATCAACGTAAAAAGTGCCATATTTTGGTCTATGAAAATCCAGGTTACTTTTATTATTAAAGTCCCACAATTTGCAAGGAGGCATTTCAACTGAAGAGGACCTAAAAGGCTTCTGACTTTTCTAGGAGAAAATTGAAAAAGAAAATACAGTTTCGAAACCAACCAGAACAATAGAAATGTTCAGTAACATGTGGGATTTGCTGGAACAAGCCAAAATGTTTGGGCACAGATTATGTTCTGATTTTCTTACAGGAATGACATGCCCCAGACATAATTCCTGGAACTTAATGGAGTAATGGACTCGACAACTACAGTTATGTTAGTATTACACATGTTATAACATAGAATTACAGCATGCCAACTGCAAAAAATAACATTGGAAAGATATATAGTAGAATATCAGTTCATTAGAAATTTAGAATATAAGATACATAAGAACAAAATAAAATATTATACAGTTATGATATAGCGATTGGAAGAGATAAATGAACAGTGAATTTTTTTCCTCACAGTTGCATGAAACAACAGTCAAAACAAGAAGTTTCAAAATAGAACGTTGTTGCTATACAGATTAGATGCACACTATTGTTATGAGGTGTTCCTGCATTGGAATAGAATAACTATGGAGGAATTCCTTGTCGATTTTGCTCTAATGGAAGCATGTGATACTTATAAAAAATAGAATACAATAGCTACAGACCTAGTTCCCTGTTTAAGACTAGCTAAATGATCAGTGCAACAGAAGTTCCCTGTTTCCCAAGTTTTTGTAGTAGCAAAGTTTGAAACAATGCTCAAGCTTGGGAGCTTTTCTTCTGATACTAAGTCAATTGGAATCGAGCATGATGGGTTCAATATTGGAACCTGACATGTCAAGTTAACCCCCCCGAGCATTGAGCTATCTGCAAGTCTTTTAAAACAGAAATACAGAGCAAACACCAGATGAGAATACACTGAAACAAATGATACATGACAATCAGCAGAATCAAAACCAAATTTATATTTTTAACTCCAATTTTGCATTCAATGTGCAATACAACGAAAAGAGAGAATCAACTGCGATGTTATCACTTCCAACTTGCTAAAAGCCCCATTATCTTTTCACTTACTTAAATACACGAAATAACAGTTCAATATTTAATGAAGAGGACTGACGGAAGTTGTTAGTTATTAACCCTGCCCAATCTCCACCACCAATGGTGACATGCACCATGTGCAGACCACCAACACAGCCTCGGCATAAGTACACACACAGCCCTAATTTCTCAAAGAACCAGAAAAAAGATGCAAGGATTCCCATAATATGCATGACTTCATACGTGCATGTTGAATCAGAAAAGCCATAGAGTCTTTAACATCGATTAACAAGCTTGTAATGGGAAAAAGAAGGGAGGGAAGACGCGTTACTATAAAAGATCCAAGTGGGGTAGAGAAAGAAAGATTACCTGTACACTCTGATCTTTCCAGAAAGAAGGATCTTCTTGAAAGTCGAATGTCTGGCTAGAACCTCCTCGAAAGCTCTCAAAATCATCCATCTCTCCAGTGCTCAACATCGGTATCGTTGTTGCAGAAGACTGAAAAAGTCGATCCTTCGAAGCAGATTTGAAGAGAGCCGGAGAACTTCTCACTGATTCCGAATCCGAGGGTTCTTGAAACCCAAATCGATTTCTAAAAGCACTGGCAGCTTCTGCAAATGTGGGCATTTTGAATTCAAGGAGAAAAACGAAACCGTAATGCTGCAGAAACCAAAAGTGAGGAAATTTGCAGGAGAAAATCCAGAGAAAAGATTTAGATCAAATGGGAAAGGATATGGGTTTGTGAGAGTGAAACTGGGAAGAGGAAATGGTGGGGAGGGTAATGTTCTTGGAAAAAGGAGAAAGGATAGAGATGGTTGAAATTTAGATCCGACGGTGCAGAACAATCGGATGAAACGGTCAATTTCAAATTTTTTAGACCGTTTGGTAATGTGGATGCCTTTGTTTTCTGTTTGTTTACTTCGTTTTCAGGCGGAAGCTGGGTACGATTTGAAATTTAAGGTGTAATTACGAATATAACCCCATTTACTTATGTTATGACACACTACCATTTCATTGGTTTAAAACCGTGAAGAATTACCTTTTTTACCGAAGGAGACTTTTCTTTTAGATCTAAGTCATTCGTCACGTTTGCAATGGCTTAGATAGGCTACAAATCAAATTTCAACTATACATCTTTGGGTCAGAAATCAAGACCATTCATTTATGTTTTATTTTTCCAAAAACACAAGTAGCTAGGAGTGTCCAAATATAGTGATTTATAGTGGGTTATCAAATTTTTGCTTTGTACATGATGAACAGCTCAAATCATTCAACAGAGTGTTGTAGGGATAGTATCTACCCCTTAGGATGCTTAAGAATGTCTACTCTTATAGCATATTTTTGTTAGAGGAATGCCCACTTAGGTTGAGAGTGATCTAAGTCATTCTTGTCAGGGGTCTTACCTGTACCACACAAAAGATTACATGAAACTCCCCTTGAGCGAACTTCATCTATTTGATCTATAATCATTTTGAAGGCATTTTTTGTTTTGTCCTTTTTTGAAATTTAATTGAGGGATTAATGAAAAGACTTTTCAATTAAAATTCACTTAATTTGGTAGCTAATTAGCATCTAACTATGATTAGGAACATAAATTTACTACTCAATTTTTGTCTGATTCAACTAAATAACAAAGGAATCAGTAGTAAAGATACCGTTCTCGGTGACATTGAGGTCACGGGTTCAAGGCATGGAAACAGCCTCTTGCAAAATACAAGGTAAGGCTGTGTACTTTAGACCCTTGTGGTTCACCCCTTCCCCGGACCCCACATAGGCAAGAGCTTTGTGCAATTGTGCACTGGGGCTGCCCTTTTTTATTTGTCATCATTCACATTCTTATTACTTTCCCATGCAGAAAAGAAAAGAAAATTAGTACCTTTAGTTGGTCACATGTCACAGTGGCAAATAGGAAGTCTATGAGAAATATGTTAGGCAATAAGAACTTATTAGGAAAAAATAAAGTAGAAAATCCATTGCTAGTGTATTCATCTGACCCTTGATCAACAGTTTTTCCAACTCAATCACAAAGAAATCAAGAAGATACTCACATCTCCCCATGGTCAAGGAATCAACCTCTTCTCTCCATTCTCTACACACTTCAAGAGACCAACAATATGGATTGAATGAAGATGGTACTTAGCAAAGACAAGGCCACTAATCCACTAAGGAGCCTTACAAGGGATATGTAGAAAGAATCAAGCCAGCACGAAGATGTCATGGTTAGAACCTTGGCAAATCAAAAAACAAAGCCAAAAGAATCATTCAAGATACTGACCTTCAAGATGAACCACATGCAGGTAAAAGAGCTAGTAGTAATCAAGGAATAGGAGAGGCCATGAGAGAAGTAGTGGTAAGCATGACTCCCCAGTTATAATGTGAGAAGAACTAAATGCCCAACACTATGGCCACATTTTGGTACTTTAGGATGGCCCCTCGATTAGACATGAAGAAGGTAATTCTTAAAATGACGAAGCAGGTTCTAACCTGTAAGTAGTTAATGTAGGCCCCTCCATCATATCTCTCAAGTATCTCCACATTAGGGTCACTTGCAAGGAGCTAAGCAACCTCCATGTGATTCCTCACCCCTTGATATACCTATGGCAAATGATCCAAATCACAAAGCAATGAGTGGAACAGGCTACATGATCGAGGTGGCACCACACTGAAACATCTCTCCTAGTCCCTTCATCAGGCTAACCTCCTCGACTGGCACACCTAGCCCTCTGAATCCTTGGTCTTTAAAGAAAGTAAGCTTTAAAGGTGGAACTCCAAGGTCAAGATTAGTGCACAGAGCTAGTATTAGTATAGAATGTCTCCATCAAAGCATAACTCATAGCCTTCATGATCTGATCCTATGGGATGGGAAAGAACTTTCAAAAGATAGAATAATTGAGCATCTAATTAGCCCAGTAGCAACGGATCCTATTCCATACTAATACAACAATAAAATAACCTATTCATAATGTCATTGGGGCCTCTGCAACTATGGTTTATCAAAATTAGAAGAGCAGTTCAAAACGAGAGAGAGAGAGAGAGAGAGTATCATTCCTTTCATTTTCTAAAATATGTCATTCTAAACCTTCAAATCATCCCAAATTTTTGCGGTTAATCATTCCAGGTTCTCAAAATATTTCATTTCAAAATTTTGGGATTGTTTAAATACAAAAAGTGGGCTCATGATCTAAGCAATTTTCAAGCCTCAAAATGGCGTTTCTAAACTAAATTTTCTTTAATAGTGGAGCCGGACAAATCAAGGTGGTGCAAGTCAATAATGATGGGAGGTCATGTCAGTTACCCTTTGCCACTTTAAAGGGGCACTGGTCACTCTTAATTTTGCCTCAAAGTACTTTGGCACCAGTGAACTCAACATCCTTAAACTGCCTCAAGGAGGAGTCTTGACACCAGTGGCATTGGATGCTCTCCAATTGCTTCAAGAAAGAGTCCAGCTCCAATGGCACCAAATACTATTTTTTGCCCCCACATAATAATGCTAGAGTTTTGATTGGGGTAAAGTGGCACTAGATGATCTCATTCCAAAAGGTGGTACCGGTCACTCTCAATCTCTCCTTAAAGTGGTGCTTGTTGATCTTGCCTTAATCCAGACTAAGACTTGGCAAAAGAGAGTGTTTGACACCTTTTATCCCCAGTGATGGTGACATAACTTTACCAAACAATTTTACCACCATGCCCTTGACTAATATTGCTTTATTCCATTAATCTAGATGCTAGTCTACCTACTAGTGCCAGTAAATAATAAGGACACTTTTGACCTATTTGGAAGTTAGGTTGGTTATTGTTCTGATGTCTTAGCCTTATTGGATACCCAGAATAACTACCAGTGTCCAAAACTATAGATAGGAGTCCTCCCCTCTATTATAGGCATTCAAAATCAATCCTAGATTCAAGATACTCTCTCTCGAGAAGTTTAGTTTTCTCTCTCTTCTTGCTCACAAGGTGAAAAACTCTGTAGTTTCTTTTACTAGTTAAGGCATTTAGGAGATATGAACCTAAGTCTAGCCATTCTATACTCCTAAGGGTTCAAGCTATGACCTATTTTGGTCTATGCTCTCGAAGGTTGAGACTAGGATTCAATCCCTTACGAATAAATCTAGGATCTATTTTCATTTATGCTCCCTTGGACCTCCTTGTCTATGTCTATGTATGGTGATGCCTATGGCTAACCATCATGAGCCTTACACCATCTTAAGCTTAGTCGTGATGTAGGGATTAACCAACCAAACTTAGATCACCAATGTCTTAGCTAACCATTAGTTAAACACTAAGCCATGGTTCACGCTGACATGTTATCTATATAACCTGGCATAAGCATAGTTCCTAAGCCATTCTTGGTTAAGGTATGTACTGGTGTACTCCATACATGTTTATCACCCTACTATTTTAGGAGTTTATGACATATTGCCACTTGGACCTCATTATGGCTAGTCATATCTTACCCATGGTCCCTTTACCACTCTTATGGCTACCGTAATACCTGTGCATGACTCATTTCTTGCCTTAGAACTTTGGCATATAATAAAAGAAAATGATGGATAATCAAAGGTTTTGTATTTTTATTATTGATGTATAATTAACAACCCAAAGGATTGGGGTTTATATTCACTTTCATCTGATTAATAAAAACCCACTATTGGGAAATTTTGTAATATTTCTATTATGCTTTTGCTTGTTTGAAAATGTATTAAATGAACATTTTAACTCGTAGAGGTTTTCTAGCATGCCCAGCAAGACATATCTCTCATTATCTTAAAATCATATTGACCTTGTAGATCTACTCAATAATATCCAAGACTAGAATTAAGAACATTGATTGCTTCATTGTGGAGAACATTTTCATTAACATACACACTAACATGTGTTTTCCAAAGTTTCAGAAGATTGAGAACTTCTCTTGATTTGAATAAAAAAATTTATGTGATCAACCTTGAATCATGAATTACAGTAGAACCTCCTTACAATAATATTCCATAAATTAATTGTTTTAGTTAGCTAATATAAAATGTTTAGTCTTGACTTAGGCCAATGTGGTAGCTTAATAAACTCATTAAACTAATATGATAATAAATTCTTAGAATTAATTTAAGGATTCACTGAATACAAAATTTATATTCTCTTAGAGAGGAAATTGGAAGGTAGAGATTTTGTTTCCTATTTGAGAAAAAATTAGAAAGGTTATAAAGAGAAATATGAAGAGATAAAGCTAATTTATGAAAGAAAGATACAATATGATTTTTCTATTTGTTATAGGGGAAAAAATAGACAAAGTAGAAAAGGCATACATCCACTCATAAGAAAAGAAACATGGAAATTACATAAAACCTTATTAGATTATAAAAATGATAAGCATCTCATAAATTAATTAAGGGCTTATTCAATAAAATAAAATCCTATTAAATCAATAGACTGGTCCCAAGGCTATTAATTAAGGGATTCTACTATAGCACCTTGAACATGAATCTATGGAAAAATCGTACCTTATTTAGGATTAAAACTATAATCCCTCAAGTATGTTCCTCACTAATTGAGAATCAACATATCTTGCTTCTTCTTCTTCTTCTTCTCTTTGAGGTGGCTCCATGTTCTCAAGTTTCCTAGGTCATTCTCAAGTTAGGAAACTATCTAGCTAGCCATACTCCAATTAGCTTTTAGATGTGATCTTCTATGAACCTTCTAAGTATGGTATATTTATTGCTTTTCAATCAAGAAACTACTTTCCTAATTTGAATCAAACTCTCTCAAAACCTTGAAGACATTTACTTCATGTTGGAAATGATGATGTAGCATCAAGTAAATTCACCCACAAATAACCACATATGGCAAACATTAGAAGATTAATTACATAGGTACCCTTATAAGTAAATTATCATTTTACATTTATAAATAAATTATCATTATACCCTTCGCTTAGCTCTATTTATTTATGATACCAACACAAGGTAGGTGGACCTACTTACTCCTAAGTAGGTCACCTTTCTACATTTGAGTATAATGAGTCTCATCCTAATGAACTTTAAATTTCTTTCAAAACACCTTTTTGGAAATATCTGAGATTAAATATGTTTGTGTGTACAAAAAATTTGCTAAACATTTTATCAAAGATCTCCAAGGCCTTCGGTTTTATCAAGTTCATCTACAAGATGCCCAACAATGAATATCTTACTCTATATATGAATGTGGGTCCTACATTAGACATCATATAGTCTTATGAGTTTATAAATGTCCCAATGCACTTAGAGTCAATACTGAATAGATTTTATCATAAAATACACTATGATTCCTTGAGTTCAAGAATGATTATGGTTATATATGTCAAGTACTACTTAGCACTATAAATATGTGACGTCATGTCCTATGAGCAAAATACTTCTATACACTATGTATATTCAAGATCTCTATGTTAGATGACCTGAAAATTGGTTATCTCCATCTTATGAAAACGTCTCATTTGACATGTATCACTATTTAATGGAGGATTATTTTAAGTTTATGTAGAACTAGAATTTCATTTCTCAACTCTATGGTTCTTATCCATCATTTTATGGAGCTCCTACTATGTTGCTAAGGCTCAAGAGGTCATCACATAACTCTTTAAGTATGTTTTTCATCATATGACTTTCTTATATTCTTAGTACCCTATTATGTAGTATTGACATACAATGATCATTGAAATAACCAATGGAAGATTACACTAAATGCCCTATGATGGCTTTGCAAGCCATACATTTCTAACAACATGATCAATGTATATGTCACTAAGGTTAAGCCAAAGTCAAGGCTCCGAGCTCCCGTATTCATGATAGTAGCTCCACTTTCCCTATTAATGTAAAGAAGGGAGCTTCCTTTCTACCTACCATTAGGATAGATGGTTTGGTGGCTAAAAAAAACAAAAGGATTTTAAAGAGTTGGAAACCTGCAATACTTTCATATATATATATATATATATATATATATATATATATATATATATATAGAATAATAAACAACATGAAGTTCTTATATGGGTGAAGCTATATATCTTATCTCAGGCTAGTGAGTTAAAGTACAAGTGAGACCTACTAATTTAATTATCTAAACCATATTCCTAAGATTAGTATTAGTATTAGGAATATGACATGGATGGTCTCATGGTTTTAAAATTAATGGTTGATCAAGAAAGATCAAGGACCATCTAGCTTGGAACGGTCAAGACCAACTTTAAAATCACTTAGAATGTGACATTGATGTGTGAACATCATTATTATGGAAGGATCCAATGGGTTGGATTGACCAAGAGAGGCATTTTTATGTCAAATAAAAAAGATGCCTAATTCTAGCACTTTTGGACATCTTAGATCAAATCTAATGTGATGCTTGGGCATTCTAGATGAAGCCTTGGAATATAAGAAAAGTACCAGTTAGGAGTTTCTAAACTTGGAAGGTAAAAACTGCCCACCCTCCCTCTTGCATGGTCAAGGGGTCAAAGGTTGAGCAGCCCAAGATTCTAACTCTTTGATTTGGAAAGTCATAGCTAGAAAATTTTAAAAGTTTAGAAGCTTGCTAATGCCTATTGTAAGAATTTAGAAGTTGCTTAGATGCATTTAATAACTCTCCAAAGAAGGTTTAGTAAGTGAGCCAGTTTTAATAAGTTAGGTTAAGGATCATATAATTAAAATGTTTTCCTGAGTTAAGCAACTTATATAATTAGAAGGGTTATTTAGTAATTTGTACTTTCCTAATGTGGAATGGGTGTTACCATTTATAAGTACCCCATATATACATGAAATATGCATACTAGGATGTTTTTCTCTCACTATCAGCAACAAGGCCACAATGCCATCAAAATTGATATGCACACCCTTCATTACTGATTAGCCAGCATAGAGAAGAAAACTATGAGAGTGATTATTTTCAGGCTGGCTGGCTATCTTTATATATAACTTCACTCGTAAACTCATATTTTGCTTTTTCAACCAAGAAAAAATTCTTTAAAACAAGGAGATGCAAGGAAATTTCCACTTGGCCTTCAACAAAGACGATCAACAGTTAGCAATATACCCAAGAAAAAGACTGCCAACACTTTGACACAATGGCCCCAAATTTTGTTCATCTACTCCGTGCATCCTTTTTTAACTTAAATTACCTAGCTGGTAGCTCAAACCATATCACCAAAGCCCCTTTTCTAGCCTCACCCTTGTTATATAGACTCCCTAATTGTTCATTTTCTATGATTGAAACGTACTTTACTCGATCTAAAGCTAGAATTATCCCATCCTCTTGACTTTTTAGCTATTTGAAATCCAAATTATGATAAAAAGGTGGGGCCCGTCATGCCCTTAAGATGTTGTAGAATTTCTTGCTATTGTTGATTAATTCACCAACAGGTGAATTCAATAGTGCATTAGGAAATGGTGGAATCCATCATAGAATTCAATTCCATGTTCACTAATCGATCCTGGCCCTTGATTTGTCAAGGGTTTGTGGCCAAAAAACATAATAGCTGCATTTTTATTTTTTTAACCAACAAAAATGGCTTGTATATGGATGAGTTGTGCTAGGAACGTGGCACACGATTAGATCAAAGACTGAACGATTAACTTGAAGATCATTATTTTCTAATCGAATTGTACTTTTGTACTACTCCATTCCTAGTCAAGTCTTTCCTTTTGTCTCTACTAATTATGTGGAAAAATTGGAGGCGGGTTCCAATCCTCTTTCGTCTTCTTTCTTAACAAGTGCATGGAAATTAAGTATACTTTTGTCCCGTCAATCATGCTATTTAACTGTTGTTGATCGATTGGGACGTGCTCTTATTTTCCGCCTTAAACTAGAGATAATGTGGAAGTCAATAGTCGAGTCTTCAACCTAATCGTGCACCATACACTTGGAAGAGAGTTGTTATATAACTCTCACTGGGATGTTGTAGACTTTCCTGCTATCCGAGAGTACATTACAAAAGGGTGGAATCTACCGTAGAATTCAATTCCATGTTCAATAACCAATACCTTTCAAGTTTCAAACTTTTCTACTACTCTATTCCTAACTCATCATGGTACACGATTAGATTGAAGACTTGACGATTGACTTCAAGATCATTGTCAATGGATTAAGGTGAAAAATAAAAGAAGGTCCCCAATCCACATGATCTGGTCCATTGTTTTGATCCTATCTTAGACACACCATTCCCACAGGGTAGAGATGAATTGAATGGATGGGTCATTCCTTTTTATAATAAGTTAGAGTAGGACCCACTAAATAGACCAGACATCCTAGGTAGTGAGGAGTACACTCTTCATTTTCGTCCTAAGATAGATTCAAAGGTCAAATTTAAATCTCCTAGAGTGGGACTCACTTAAAAGATATCTAACAATCTTATTTTCAGACGCTGCTTGTTCATCACTACTTTAGGCTTGATGTTGGAGAGATCTAACCCATTCATATTATTGGCGATCCTTTAGATTACTCCCACACCATAAACTTCTTTTATTGAATGCTTGCAGCGCTATGTTTCTCTATTCTTTAAATCATTATTATTGAAATAAAAACTAAATTTAAAACAAGTAAACATCATCCGATTGACATAATTTTTCATTAGCAAGTTGAACTCAATGTTGCAAACAAGACGAATGCCTTTGGATCTAAGAAAAAAAGAAGATTAAAAAGCCAGCGTTTGCCTTAGTGTTTGAGAATACCTAGTGTAATTATACATATCTGGTTTGTGGGATATAAGCGGATGGTTAGAAAATCAAAATGCGATTGATGTGTAGTTGACAACAAGAGGAATGGGAGGCCAATCAAAGGCCCTAAAAAGAGCTTACCTAGAAGCGTCCCTCATTTGTAGTTCAACTATTTCAATTCGATCAATTGATACAACTGATGGAAAAATCTTCAATTTGAGTTGCTTGCCTGATGGAGCCAGTTGCATTTTGTAGTTAAATAAAAAAAGAAAGAAAAAAAAGTGCACCAATTAGTAACATGATGCCCCATTATTGAGACAAATGTTGAAGAGGATGTGTATAGTGCTAGTGAAAACCAGATGAAAGTTAAATGACACATTGAAGGATCCAAATATTCTTCAACAAGTAATTCTAAGATAGACAAAGATTGCTTCTAACATCATACATTGTGAAACTTGTTGCTTACATAGCGAATAAATCCCTGAAGCTTCACCATATAGAAGTCAAAACTTTGATCCATCATTCTGTAGTATGACTTGTGCCAGTTCTTTTTGATAATGAGAACACCGATAGAACCCTAAAATCCCAAAGCATAGTAGATAGCCACATATGAATAAAAGCATAAATCATTATGTAGGAGTCCATATTTTTCTTTTTCATTCTTATCAACGGATTTTGATGGGATATTGAGTGGGTAGTTTTGGCTTAGCAGTTGTCCACAGACTTAGATTGCTAATGAAACTACTCTCAGTGAAGGTTGTAAAATGCCCATCATATGGAATTTCATCTTAAGTTGAAAACCACTACATATTAGAAATTCTACTTAATTAGAATTGCTTGGGGAGAAAGAGAGATTAGAGGAGGTAACTACTAAAAAACTCAACTCTTCTTGATCTATATATATCATATCGAAGCTAAGGAAGAAAAAAGGATGAAAATTCAGAAGAAAAAAAACAAAGAAAAAGGAAGAATATAAACAGTGTGCTCGGCTGGTGAACATAGGGTATTAGTGTATGATTTTCTGATTCACCACTTAGCGAAAATATCCATGGTAGATTTCATTAGATTGATAGAGATCCAATTGTTTTAGAAACCATGTTTCACTGTAAAATTCTATCGGCAAGTGGTCGAAGTAAGCTACCAAAGTAGTGCACTTGATTATGGTGTTGTTGTTAAAATTGATTTTTACAGATTGGATTGATAGCCTCACTCTCTAGAAATATAAGCCAGTTTTCTTCTTCATCATTTTGTATTGTTTTTAAAGTTAATTTAGCATCTTTGTTAAAATTGTCCAAGATATTTATTCTGATGTAAATTTTTAGTTTTTATTTTAGTTTAGATCACGTAGTTGAAATTTTTTATTGCTAAAACTGCTACTATTACTTTCTGGTTTACTATTACATTGTGACATATGCAAGTTGTATTTCTATTTTATTTTTTTTATTTTGTTGAAATTTGAGATGAAGATTCTTAGATATGATTTGATGAGTCATACATTAAGATCCAAGGCAATCAATCCAATCCATGAAAGTTTACGCTTTCTTTGTATTTTCTTCATATTTAGTAATAGTTTTATATTAAAAATTTTAAGGGTATTTTTTCATGTTTAGTATGAGTACCTAGATCATTCATCTAGGGTGGGGATGAATCCACACCAAGTCATTATTTTACTAATGCACAAGTGATCAATTAATTTAGAACTTTTAATCATCAATTTCAAGGTTATGCTACATAATTTAGGACACATAGTATTTTTCATAGTTTAGAGACTAACATATGATTAAATAACATCATCATCATCAAGACCTTATCCCAATTAGGGGTCGGCCACATGAATCTTATTCCTCCATTCCACTCTATTAAATACCATGGCTTCATTTAGTCTCAATGTTTTTAAATCTTTCCTCACCACCTCTATCCACGTTCTTTTGGGCCTTCCCCTTGCCCTTTTAGAACCTTTTACTTGTATTGCCTCACTTCTTCTAACCAGTGCCGTTGTTGGTCTCCTTTGAACATGTCTAAACCATCTAAGTCTAGTCTCCCTTATCTTGTTACCTATTGGTACTATCCCTAAATTTCCTCTAATATTTTCATTTTTAATTCTATCTTTTCTTGTCTTACCACTCATCCATCTCAGCATCCTCATTTCTGCAACGCTTATCCTATGGGTATGATGTTCCATAGAGCATGGCTGGCTTTATGGCTATCCTATAGAATTTTTCTTTTAGTTTGAGTGACACCCGTCGATCACACAAAACTTCAGATGCACATCTCCATTTGTCCCAACCCGCTTGAATTTTCTGGGTAACCTCTCTCTCAATCTCTCTACTCTCATGAATTATTGATCCTAAGTACCAAAAATGGTCTTTAACGGGGACTTCTTGTTATTAATCTTGACTAGTGTTCTACTCATACTCTCCTTGCTAAAATTACATTCCACATTTTTTGTCTTAGTTCGGCTATTTTAAATCCTTCAGATTCTAATACTTCTATCCATAACTCTAGCTTTATGTTTACACCCGCCCTTGTCTCATCAAGTAAAACTATATCATCTGCAAATAGCATGCACCAAGGAATCTCCTCATGCAGATGTTTTGTTAACTCATCCATAACCAATGTGAAAAGGTATGGACTCAATGCCGATCCTTGGTGCAATCCTATAGTGACAGAAAAATCACCAGTCACGCCACTAGTGGTCTTAACATTTGTTACCACTCCCTTATACATATATTTAATTATGTCTATATATCCCTGAGAAACCCCTTTACCACCCAACACCATCCATATTAGCTCTCTAGGGACTCTATCATAAGCTTTTTCTAAATCGATAAAGACTATGTGGAGGTCTTTCCCCCTCTCCCTATATTTCTCTACTAATTGTCTTGTAAGAAAATAGCCTCCATGGTAGACCTCCCAGGCATGAAACCAAACTGAAGCTCCAATACACTTGTTTCATGACGCAGCCTCTTCTTAATCACTCTTTCAAAAACCTTCATAGTGTGGCTCATAAGTTTGATCCCTCTATAATTAGTGCAGCTCTGTATGTCTCCTTTATTCTTATGAATTGGTACAGTAGAGCTTTTCGTCCACTTATCAGGCATTTTCTTTGATTTTATAATCTTATTAAACAACCTGGTCAACCAAACTACCCAAATATCTCTCATATCCTTCCAAACCTATATTGGTATACCATCATGCCCCATGGCCTTTCCTGATTTCATCTTTTTCAAGGCCTCTTTTACTTCAGGTATTCTAATCCTACATTCATACGTATAATATCACATGTTATTTAGATTTATAGTATTTTCAATCCCTATATTCTTAGAGCCATTGTCATTTAACAATCTTTGAAAGTATGTTTCCCACCTTTGTTTGATCTCATCATCTTTGACTAATACCCTTTGATCATTGCTTCTAATACACCTAACATGATCTAAGTCCTTATCCTTTTGTTCTCTTACTTTTGCAAGTTTAAACACATCTTTCTCACCTTCTCTTGTTCCTAGTCTATTGTAGAGCTCATCATATGCTTTAAGTTTAGCCTCACTTACTATTCTCTTAACAACCATTTTAGCATTCTTATATTGTTCATAGTTTTCATTATTTCTAATCTTCTGCCATGTTTTAAAACGCATCCGTTTTTCTTTAATAACTTTTTGCACTGTTTCACTCCACCACCATGTTTCCTTAGCTAATAGTCTTTTAACTTTAGATACTCCTAAGACATCTTCTGCCACTTTCTTAATGGACTCAGCCATATTAGTCCACATGGTATTTATTTCTCTTTCATAGTTCCAATTTCCTTCTACCATCAACTTATTTTTGAATGAGGTTATTTTCTCTCTTTTTAAGTTTCATCACTTAGTTTTTGGATGTGTCTTAAGTTCAGTTCTTTTTCTCCATCTTTTGATATGGATATCCATAATCATTAACCTATGTTGTGAGGTTAAACTCTCACCGGGTATCACCTTACAATCCTTACATATAGATCGTTCATTATTCTTAAGTAGAAAAAAGTCTATTTGGCTTTTATGAAGTCCACTTTTAAAGGTTATTAAGTGTTCATCCCTTCTTAAAGAGTGTATTTGCAATGGACAGGTTTATATGACAAAGAAAAATTGAGGATATTCTCCCCCATCTCATTTCGTTCACCTATACCATACCTTTCGTGTATTCTATCATATCCTTCTTTATCTTTTCCTACCTAGCCATTTAAGTTTGCTCCTATAAATATCCCCTCAGTGTTGGAAATTTCTTGCATAACTCTCTCCATATCTTCCCAAAATTGTCTCTTAATTATATCTTGTAACCCTACTTGTGGTGCATATGCACTTATAATATTTATAATCTGCTCTCTTAGAATCATTTTTATTATTATAATTCTATCACTGAGTCTTTTAATGTCTACAACTTTATCCTTTAATTCCTTATCCACTATTATTCCTACATCATTTTTGTTATTTTCCTTTCCTATGTACCATAATTTATACCCATCTATTTCTCTAGCTTTAGCCCCTTTCCACTTGGTTTCTTGGATACAAATGATGTTGACTCTCTTATATTTCATCGTGTCTATTAACTCCAAACTCTTACCTGTTGGTGACCCTATATTTCACGTGGCGATACAAATCTTTTGTTCTGAAGATACCCTATTTACTATCGCCTTTCTCGACCTCCATGGTATGAACCCATGTTCATTTTTCACTGCAACTAGGTTCTGATACAGCACGTCGCTTCCGAGGGGACGGTCTACTAGCCCTTGCCCATTTTGCACTACACCCGGGATCCGATGTAGCGTGTCACTTCTGGGAGAATGCCCTAGTAACCCTTGCCTATTTTTCATCGCACTCAGGATCCGATGTAGCGTGTCGCTTATGGGGAATGCCTTAGCTTGAGGGAATGTCTGTTTTCGATTCATTTCATAGTTGGGGTTGCTGTAGTTTTAAAAAGCTGAAGATGATTTTCATTTCTTCCTTACAAACTAATATACAAATGCATATTCATTTGCAAGCAGAAAAGAAATAACAAAACCATCTTCAGCTTCACCCCAAGGGTTGCCATATTTTAAGAAGCTGGAGATGATTTTCATTTCTTCCTCATAAACTAATATACAAATGCATATTCATTTGTAAGAAAGAACTAACAAAATCATCTTTAACTTCTCCCTTGCCGGCTGACACCTGACGCAAGACCCTCCTCCTTTTTCATCGGGGCTTGGGACCGGCATTGGCGGAGTTATTAAATAACAATTAGTATAATTATTAGATAGTTTATGATTGTAACAAATACAAGCTATGCTTTGAATTTATACTAATTAACCTAGGCATATCATTAAAATTAAGAAAATAAGTAAATTTGAATTTTAACGAATGCATTTTTCATTTTGATATTCCATTGTTGTTATATTAATATGTGTGAACTAAATCAATAATTTATATATCTAAATGTGTAATTATTAATGTGACGATCGAAACTATCTGTCTTGTAACTTTTCCTTGGGATAAGTGCATTGGCACCCATATGAATTTTGCATCAGAGTCTCACATTCAGATGCTGCCTAGTCATAATTTCAGGCTTGATTTTTTTGAAAGATTTGACCAATTCATATTATTGGAGATTCTTTATATACTTTTAGTGGATGCTTGTAGCTACATGCTTTTCTATACTTTCAATCACACCCATTAAAATAAAAACTAAATTTAAAAGTGATTGACATATTTTTCATTAGCAAGGCAAATACAATGTACCAAACAAGATGAGGGTATTAGATTTGAGAAAAAAAGATTAAAAAGGCTGCATTTGGGTGTGTATGGCATATAAGCGTGTGATTAGAAAATAAAAACGTAGTTAGAATGGGTGGGCGATTGAAGGCCCTGAAATTACTTTATCCAGATGCGCCCCTCATTTGGCATGGTGAGGGCTCACCTTTAGAAGAGTCCCTCATTTGTAGTTGAATTGCATTACAACCCGATAGAATAATCTTAAAATTGAGTTTCTTAGCTAAAATTTTTATTGAGATGGTCAAATTACACAATTATGCTCCATCCTAACCTGTGAATATAACATTAGTTAAGAATTAATCATTCAAGTAATCATTAACAGCAATTGCATTTTGTAGTAGATAAAAAAGAAAGAAAGAAAAAGTACCAATTAGTCAGATGATGCCCCATGATTGTGGTAAATGTTGAAGAGGATGTGTGTTGTGTGAGTGAAAACCAGATGAAAGCTAAATGCCACATTTAAGGATTCAAATATTCTTCAACAAGTATTTCTAAGATAGAAAAACACCGCTTCTAACATCGTAAAGTGGAAAACATTGTTGTTTACATGGTGAACAAATCCCACAAAGTCAAAACTTTGATCCATCATTTTGTAGCATGACTTGCGCTAGTTCCATTTTGATTGTGTATATATGAATAATTGTCACACATTGGTGGGTCCTAAGATGAACGATTGCAAGAGTGACTCGAGTGTATGCATCAGCAATAGGACCCTTGATCTAGTGGGCCACCAAAATATTGAACACAGCCTTGTTTCTCCAACGATGACAAGATGCTCCTAAACTACGCCGTCCATGGCATAAAGTGTGGCTCCAGATTGCTCCTTGAGAAATACTTTTGGAACATGAGTCATATGCCATGGACGAAGATGCCAAGTAGATGAATAGTTTGGGCTAACAATTCTGCAAATCCAGACCATTCACAAAGTGGGTCCCTAGCTAACAGTGCACCAGAAATCTCTCACGTTGGATGATCTTAGTCGACTAAGAACTTCTTTACTGTGAATAAAGGGCCTTCTAAAAACAACTTGAAGTGTCTGGTGCCTGAGTGAGTAGCGTCAGTTTCTGTTCCATGCAACAAACGAATGCATACAAATGTGTACTCCGTAGTGGGCCATTATTGGATTGGAAAGAGCTCATTGGCTCCATCTCCATTCAATGACCTTGAGCTTCTAGATCAAAATTACATGAATTTATTTCTGCTTTCTAAGGTTGACATCATTAACATATTAGCAAAGCTAAAATTAGCACTAATTCATCACACAACGGTCAAATTGATATGCTAATTACGAATAACTATACAACACGGGAGCAAGGTCAGAGCCAAGATTTTGTGTCAAGGGGCTAATAGATTAGAAGATTTGAGGACAAGGGTTGTTTAAGCTTCAACTTTCCTCCAAAAGATATACAATCTCTTGTCCATAATGCGTGTTTCCTTTTCAAGAATTCAAACAGCAAAACCCCAAAGTTCACAATAGGTGCTTTCATGTACGTAAACCAAGACAAAATATACAAGAACTCACCAGATGTCCTGGCACTTGAGATGGAGAAAACAATCTACAAATCAGGCCAACGGACTCTTTTCGGAAGTTATATTTACAACTAGATAACACTTTTTGTTTAAAAGCGCAAAATAAAAAAGTAAATAGAAAACAGATACAGATAGTGTTTCAATGTTTCAAACCGCCTTAATATCAATTTCAAACTCCTGATCTCAGTCATAAATGGAAGTGCTGGTCGTTGCATACAATTTTTATTAAAAAAATTTGAGGCCCAAAATAGTGACAATCCGTGTTTCCATTAGCCTCAATGCTATGATTTATAATGAATTACCTTTTTTGATACGGAGATCATGATTAATAGCTTATATCTACAAAAAAAAAAATATATAAAAAAAAGGATGCAGACTTTTTCTTACACGCAAGAGAGTATGCGTATGCCTACTAGATTCTTGAAAACAACGCTCATAAAAGTTAACTCTTAAAAAAAGGCTTGCAAAAGTTATTTAGATTGAGTCTTGATAGGTGTAGATGATATAAACATGCCTTCTTCTCTTAATAATGGTGATTATGTTCTCTAAATCTAAGCCATTCATTATGTTTGTAATGGATTAGCAGGGCTACGAATCAAATTTAAAGCTTTCTTTGGGCCAGAAATGAAGACCATCATAAGCGCAACTACTGTTAAAAAAACAAAGGCTACGATTATATAATGTCACTGTGATAAAGTCAAATGGGTCATAACTGGGACCCACTTAAATGAAGGGACACCATATGTTAGTCGATCGACACGTAGCCCCCGACCAAAGCTCATGATCACAAGCCATGCACCCTCATTTGCACCCAAAAGAATTTCATATACTAGTCCTGATATTTTGAAACGTTAAGGCAACATCTTGTTTTCAGGCTTCTGTTTATGATTTTAGGCTTGATTTTTGAAAATTTAAACCCATTCATATCATTGAAGATTCTTTAGATTACCCCACACTAAGAACTACTTTTATTGGATGCTTGCAGCTGTATAATACACTTTGCTTTGAATCACAACCATTTAAATAAAAACTATATTTAAAACAGAAGTTAAACAGAACGGTGGTAAACGCCTCAGATCTGCAATTGACAATTTCCCATTGGATGATTGGATGCAATGCTTATTTGATTATGTGTCTTCCAGCACTTATGTACCATCAAAGCCCTTCATTTATTGCCCAACACAGGATGGCCCATGACTTAAAGATGATCGAAACGCCAACTGCGCGTGTAAAATTTCCATGAATCGGAGGGTTGTGATTGTGGCCTACAAATGGACTCGACGGTTTGGGATCACCAATATAAACATGAAGACTTTAAAAGATAACATGGGCAGATTCTAACACCAGAAAGTAAGGCCTTTTCTTTCTTTTGATTTCTGGTGGATCCCAGCTCAGACCCTTTTTCTGAGACATCTCAAGAAAATGTTAGCGAGTTGGCAAGCGAACAGGTATCAGAGTGGGCCAAAATCCCCCAAATCCATTTTCACGGCACAAAAGCTCCCAGACGAGGGCATGGATTATCAGATGTGTGGCTTTTGGATATGACCTGGTTAAGACACAATTAGATCAAGGGACGGATCACGCCTGGATTTCCAACAACGAAAAGCAGGGTTTGGACGAAATTTTTCTTATTTTTTCATGGGTGAATGATGTTTCTATGTGATTCTGCTTCAAGAGGATGTCCTTCTCTCCAAAACTCACATCTCGTAGAAATGTCTAAGTTCTTTATTTCTGGGTCTTTTATGATTGTAAAATGGATGGTAAGAGGATTTTTTTTTTTTTTTTATTGCTTTACACGGTTTATCAAATGACCATGGATGACAAAACAAAAGTGGGCCCAACCATTATATTTGTAATACATGTGTATGAATGGAAGAAATTCTCAAGTATGGATGAGTTGTGCCAGGAACATGGCACACGATTAGATCGAAGACTGAACGATTGACTTGATGATCATTATTTTCTATATGAGTTGTACTTTTCTATTGCTACATTTCTAGTCAAGTCTTTCCTTACGTCTCTACTAATTATGTAGAAAAATTAGAGGTGGAGTCCAATCTTCTTTCATCTTTTTTCTTAACAAGTGTATAAAAATTAAGTATTCTTTTGTCTAGTCAATCACGCTATTTTTTATTCCTGATGGATTCCACGAGAATGGGCCAAAATTTGCCTCGATCCATTTTTCACACTAGAGACAAAGGTAGGGATTATGTGATGTGAGGTTTTTGGACATGGCCTGACTAATATAGGATTAGATCAAGGGGCCGGATCATGGTACGATAGGGACGTGCCCTTATTTTCTGCCTTAAATGAGAAATAATGTGCAAGTCAAGAGTGCATACGAAAGAGAGTGGAATCCACCGTAGAATTCAATTACATGTTTACCAGCCAATCAGAGCCCTTTATTTGTCAGGGGTTTGCTGTCAAAATACATACAGCTGCATTTTATTTTCCACCTAACAAAAATGGCCTACATACATCCACTTTGTTATCTTTCACCTAATCGCAAGATCCGATTGGACAGTAAGAGGTGCTTGTTTGGCATGAATTTTAGTCAATGGAGCTTGTAAAGTTGGAGAGTCAAGGCGTGCATCAACGGCATGTGCCTCCCAGACAAATGTGGGGAATTGCCCGTTGGCTAGCCCTTCAGTGTGCTAGACAGAAGTCATGTCAGCTTCAACTCCATCTTGACCTGAAATGATATTACAAGGAGTCAATAGCCACGTCTTTCCTTGCATATCTAATAATTACGTGGAAAAATTGGAGGTGGGTCCAATCCTCCTGAACGAGCTAGTGCATGGAAATTAAGTATTCTTTGGTCCCCTCCTTCATGTCAACTAACTGTTGTTGATCGGTCTCTCGTTTCAACAATGACAACAAACAACAGCTATGTAAGAAAACAAGGGCTTTTCTTTCGTTTGATTTCTGGTGGGTCCCGTGAGAATGAGCCAACAATACAAAAGTTTCCAGAGACAAGGGTGTGGATTATCTGATGTGAGGCTTTGGGGCATGGCCATTTAAGATAGAATTAGATCAAGGGACCGGATCACTGTGCGATTTGGATGTGCGCTTATTTTCCTCCTTAAACTAGAGATAATGTGCAAGTCAATAGTCCAGTCTACAATCTAATCATGCACCGTGGGTTTGGCAGAGAGTGGTGAAAGAGTATATGATGGTCCTAACCTGGCACCCACTGAAGGACCAGACTTCCCTTTGGTCGTATATATATGAATAATAGTCATACGTTGGTGGGTCCCAAGACGAACCAATGCAGGAGTGACGTCAATGTATGCATCAGCAATAGGACCCTTGATCTGGTGGGCCACCCAATATCGGATACAGCCTTGTTTATCCAACGATGAAAAGATGTTTCTAAACTACGCCGCCCACGGCATAATGTGTGGCTCAAGATTGCTCCTTGAGAAATACTTTTGGAACATAAGCCATGGGTGATGGTCGAGGATGCCAAGTAGATGGATTGTTTGGGGTAATAATTCTGCAAATCCAAACCATTCACAAAGTGGGTCCCTAGCTAGCAGTGCACCACAAATCTCTCACATTGGATGATCTTAGTCGACTAAGAACTTTACTATGAATAAAGGGCCTTCCATAAACAACTTGAAGTGTCTTGTGCCAGTGCGATTTGCTTCAATTTCCATTCCATGCAACAAAAGAATGCATACAAGTGTGGACTTCGTAGTGGGCCATTATGGGATTGGAAAGAGCTCATTTGCTCTATCTCCATTCAGTGACCCTGAGTTTCTAGATGAAAATTACATGAATTTATTTCCGCTTTCTAAGGTTCGTCATTAACACATTACCAAAGCTAAAATTAGCACTAATTCATCACACAACAGTCAAATTGATATGCTAATTACTAATAACTATACAATGTGGGAGCAAGGTTGGAGCCAATATCTTGTGCCAAGGAGATAATAGATTAGAGGGCAATGGTTGTTTAAGCTTTAACTTTCCTCCAAAAGATATATAGTCCAAAAGTTCATAGTAGGTGCTTTCATTTACTTAAACCAAGACAGAAAATACAATAACTCACCAAATGAACTAGCCTCTTGCAACGGTAAAAGTTGTTATCATGTGACCTTGAGGTCATGGGTTCAAGGTGTTGAATCAGTCTCTTGCAAAATGCAAGCCAAGGCTGCCTACTATAGGCCCTTGTGGTCTGCCCCTTCCCCAGACCCCGTATAGGCGGGAGCTTTGTGCACCGGATTTGCCCTTTTTATGAACTAGCACTTGAGATAGAGACAACAATCTACAAATCATGGCAATGGACTCTTATCTGAAGTTATGTTTACAAGTGGATACCATATTTTGTTTAAAAGAGGAAAAGAAAAAAAATAAATAGAAAACATATACAGATAATGTTCCAATGTTCAACGGTTCAAACCACCTTAATATCAATTTTAGACTCCTGATCTTAGTCATAAAGGGAAGAGAATGGTCGTTGCATACCATTTTTATTAAAAAAGTTTGAGGTACAAAATAGTGACAATCCGTGTTTCCATTGGCCTCAATGCTATGATTTATAATGAATTACCTTTTTTGGTATGGAGAACATGATTAATAGCTTATATCTACATAATAATAATTAATATATGAAAAAAGAAGGGCGTAGAATTTTTCCTACATGCAAAAGAGTATGTGTATTATGCCAACTAGACTCTCGAAAACCAAACTTGTAGAAGTTAACTCTTAACAAAAAGCTTGCAAAAGTTATTTAGATTGAGTCTTGACAGGTGTAGACGATCTAAACATGCCTCCTTTTCTTAATAATGGTGATTATGTTCTCTAGATCTAAACAATCCATCATGTTTGTAATGGATTAGATGGGCTACGAATCAAATTTAAATAAGAAAACTTTCAATAAGAAAAACATTTCAATAGTTAAAGTGCTAATCTGTAAAAATAAAAGTTTAGAAAGTAAAAAATCATGAAACAATAATTAAGGGTAATAAACTATAGTTTTTACTTGCTATAAATACATTATTTCTTATGGATAATTAAAGTTGGAAAAACCATATGAAACAAGCTAGGGTAACCTATGGTGGGACTCTTTATGTGAAAGTAAAGCACCGCCAAGTACGTCAACTTATTATAATATTTCTCTTATCAAATAAAGCTAAATTTTACAAAACTTAAATTCACATCCCTAATAATACTTTTTCATTCATTTTTATCAAAAATTTCAAATATTTTTTATTCGCGAGTCTTTTTGCAAAAAATCCATAGAGATTTCCTTGAACCCTGTAGTTAACAATTGACAGGGATATTTCCAACCAGTCTACACTCCATGACCATGACAAGTCATTCAGCTAGCTAGCCTCATTTGAAAATTTTCTTAGTTCTTCTTCTCAAATAATTTCATTGGAAAATTACAATATAGTGAAGAAAATCGCTTTACGTAAGAGACCAATGATCTGGGAATCCTTTCTATTCATTATAGGTTCTTATCATCCCTATCAAATGTCCAAATTCACATTAAATGAATGTTGGGTTGGTTCTCATTGGCGTGATTTTTGGTCCAAATAAGATCTTTTTCGATAAAAGGTGGGATCATCCAAATCTAAGGCTGCTTCATGAAAAAGGTAAAGTACATGAATCACGCCATTCATATATGCAGTGGTCAGATTAATAAATTTGTTGGGGAACTTAGCGTTCCCATTGCAGCCGATTTTTTGGTCTCCATCTCGAAGGACCATGACCTCGATAGTCAGCAGGAAAAAGTCTTCCTTCATCAATCAATTGAAAATTCCTTGCTAATTCACATTAGTCATCCGTCTCCCCTCTTTGGAGGAACAATCAAGAGCTACCCATGAGATGAGAGAGAATTTTCTTGCATTTGATTTCTGGTAGGCCTCATTTATAATGGATGAAGGCTCCGTGATCCATTTTACAAGGTACAAGAGCTTTGAAAAATAAAGGCTAGGATGGTGTGATGTACCACAATTTTGGACAAGGCCTGTCTAAGGTAGGATTTAGAACAATGGTACAGACTACGTGAGGCAAAATAGAGTGGTAGAAAGTACTAAATAGTTTGAAGGGGTCCATTTAGAAGACCGGATCTGATTGACAGTCTTAGCATCAGTAGTCTGACCTCAATTTCATCACTTACTATACATTTAATGGTCAATAGTCCAAATCTTGATGGTCTAAACCAGTTATTGTGGGACCACATTAAACAAGGACCCCTTCTAGACCTGACTTTCAACAACAACGATCCATAGACCTTATTTCATTGCTTGACTCTCTTCCTCTAATAACCTGGTAGAAAAGGTAATTATAAATTGGACCCAATCGAGCACTCTTGGTCTCTTTTTGCAGCCATCCATCAACTGAGAATTCTTTGCATCTTCTTCCTTCATCAGTGCATAGAAACTTTTATCCCCTCAATCACTCTAATTATCAATTGTTGATTGACAATCAAAGCTCATTTGGTTCCTAGTGGGTCCCTACGAGAATGGACCAAAATCTCCTCAATCTATTTTACAGCATCTTAAAAAGCTCTGACAAACAAGGGTTATGATTATGTCATGTGTGAGTCCGGGCAGGGCCTGCTAAGATAGGATTTCCAACGATGGGCACGGGCAATACAAAAAGGCACCTAGAAGATGAATGGCTTGGATCTCAAAATATGGGCCCTGCTTTACTACGTACTATATGATCTCACAATTCTTTGCTCATCTTCTCCACTAGATGATCCCGGCACTATTATCTTTTAGAGTTTTGAATGGATGGTTCAGATAAAACTATTCAGCAATCTGAAGGATAATTGTTGCGTGTAGGAATTTTGGCCAACCAATACAAAATTAAGACTCTTTTCAAAGGATTAGTAAATCCCAGTGTTAAAAGGCAAGGAATGATAATATAATACGTGCACCATTTTACAGCAAAAGCAGCATGCGCTAATATCGTTCAACTGTCCGGATTTTAGGTGGGCAGCCCATCTAAGAGGTGACCTAAATGATGAACGTCCTAGATCACGCAAGAACATGGCGTGCATATGCTATTGTGAAATTGAACCAACCTTCGTGGATTCACACTCACAACTTCTTACCTCTATGTCCTCTCTTTTTTGCATTTGGTTGCTTAGAGAACTTGAAGAATTATTAACCCATTCATATTTTCAGACGCTGCTTGTTCATGACTACTTTAGACTTGATTTTGGAGAGATTTGGCCCATTCATATTATTGGAGATCCTTTAAATCACAATCATTGAAATAAAAACTAAATTTAAAACAAGTGAACATCATCCGATTGACATAATTTTTCATCAGCAAGCTGAACTCAACATCCCAAACAAGACGAACGCCTTTGGATCTAAGGGGAAAAAGAAGAAGATTAAAAAGCCAGCATTTGCCTTAGTGTTTGAGAATACCAAGTGTAATTATATGTATCTGGTTTGTGGGACATAAGTGGATGGTTAGAAAATCAAAATGTAGTCGGTGTGTAGTTGACAGCAAGAGGAATGGGAGACCAATCTAAGGCCCTAAAAATAGCTTACTGAAAAGCGTTCCTCATTTGTAGTTCAATTATTTCAATTTGATCAATTGATACAACTGATGGAACAATCTTCACTTTGAGTTTCTTATCTAAAAATTCTATTGAACTGATGGAGCCAATTGCATTTTGTAGTTAGATAAAAAAAAAGAAAAGAAAAAAAAAGTGCACCCAATTAGTAACATGATGCTCCATTATCGTGGCAAATGTTGAAGAGGATGTGTGTAGTGCCAGTGAAAACCAGATGAAAGTTAAATGACACATTGAAGGATCCAAATATTCTTCAACAAGTAATTCTAAGATAGACAAAGACTGCTTCTAACATCATACATTGTGAAACTTGTTGCTTACATAGCGAACAAATCCTTGAAGTTTCACCACACAGAAGTCAAAACTTTGATCCATCATTCTGTAGTATGACCTGCGCCAGTTCTTTTTGACGATGAGAACACCGATGAAACACCAAAATCCCAAAGCATAGCAGATAGCCACACATGAATAAAAGAATAAATCATTCTGTAGGAGTTCAGATTTTCCTTTTTCATTCTTATCAAGTGATTTTGATGGGATATTAACCGAGCAGTTTTGGCTCACTTGCTGTCCACAAAGACTTGGGTTGCCTATAAAACTACTCGCAGTGAAGGTTGTAAATTGTCTCTCGTATGGAATTTTGCCTGACAGATCATTGAAGGAGACATTAAGAACAGCAAGTGAATCGAGTTCAATCATTTGAAGGGGAATTCTTCCAGTCAATTCGTTGCGAGATAGATCCAAGCTCTCCATGTTTCGGAAGGATGTAGGAATAGGACCTGTTAAAAGGTTGTTGGACAAATTTAGTGAAATAAGTTCTCTTAGAGATCCCAATTCTGGTGGGATGTTGCCAGATAATTTGTTGGATGACAAGTCAATTCCTTTCATCAGATACAAAGGATATCCCATGTAAGGCATTGACATACCCTTTGTGGTGAAATCATATGGCCTACTAGAAGACAAGTCAATTCCTTTCAATGGTAAGAAAGGACCTCCCATTGACGTACCCTTTCTGGTGAAATCAAATGCCTGTCCTCCTAATCCAATTCTTGGAGTTAAAGTAAGATTGCCAAGACAGGTTGGAATGGTTCCAAAAAGATGGTTATGTGAGAGATCCAAAAGGCAGATACTCATTTGACACAACTTATTAGGAATGCGGCCTTGAAAACCATTTCTTTCGAGAAGGAGGAATTCCAAGTTAGGAAGGTAATGAAAAGAATTTTTGATATTTCCTGACAAGTTATTATTCCCAATATCAAGATGATATAACCCAGAAGAATTTGATACGGTTGGTGATATTGTTCCAGAAAGATGGTTTCCGTGGAGCACTAAAACCTCCAAATATTTCACACTGAAATTTCTAGGGAGCATCGCCCCATGCAAGTTATTCTTTGACAAGTCTAAAGAAGTCAATGGGGGTAGTTCTGGTATCTCTCCAAAGAAGTCATTGTTAGCTAGATTTAGATGACCCAAAGACCAAATTTTAACAAGAGATGAAGGAATGGTCCCATTCTCGGACATATCAAAGCGTAACAAATATGGAAAAACACTACCAATGTTTTCTGGAAGTACCCCATGAATATGATTATTAGAAATATCAAGGTGTCGAAGCACAGGCGTAGAGTTATACTGAGGTTGAGGGAGTGGGCCGCTTAAACGATTGTTTCTTAAGTACAAGATCAAAATATTGGGATTATATAACAACTGAGAAGGAATGCTACCAGTGATTAGGTTTTCTGATATATCCACATGTTGCAAGGCAGACTGTCTGCTGAGGAAGTAAAGAAGATCACGACCTTTGTATTTGTCCATGCTGCAGTTTGACAATCTCAGTACCTCTAATTGAAAAGATGGGACCCAAGTTGGAGGTATGGGTTCAATTTCCAAATGTTGATTGTTGGAGAGGTCAAGGGAGTGGAGCTTGGAGAGGTTGGAAAACATAGCCAAGGAGATCCGTCCGTCTAGTTGATTATCTGACAGGTCAATATATTCAACCAGAGTTAAATTGCTGAAAATGGATGGAATGCTCCCATGTAACTGATTGTAAGACAAATCTATGTCTTGAAGGGAGTGCAAGTTTCCTAACCATGAGGGAATGCTCCCCTCTAACTGATTACCATTCAAATCCATGTGTTGAAGGGAATTCAAGTTACCCAAGAAAGATGGAATCTTTCCATGGAGTTGATTACCAGCGAGATTTAGAGATTTGAGGAAACGCATCTCTCCCAAACACAAAGGGATTTGATGGAACTCGTTGCTTGATAGATGTAATTCTCTCAAAGAAGTCATCTTCTCCCAAACACAAACGAAGCTCTCATTCATTTCATTGTAAGAGAGGTCCAATATTTGTAGGTGCTTCATTGACGGAAATGCTGCAACAAACAAAGGCAAGTAATTATCCTGCGTTAAATAGAGCAATAAAATGATATGTCTTATGCTTTGTGCACTTATTTTCAAGAGGTATTAAACGCAAGACTTTGCTGGGAAAATTAAGGTAGTAGTATGTACCTTCGGGCATGATCCACCCACCAATGCGATTGTTCGCTAGATAAAGTCCTTGCAATTCTTCGAGTTGAGCAAACCAGGTGGCATTTGGATACCATCTCCCACAATCATGAGGCCTTCCGTAATACATGTATATATTGACCACACGATTTGTAGAGTCGCTGCACGTGATGCCGTCCCATTCACAGCAGTTCTCTCCCACCCAGTTCTTTCCCTCCCAGCTGCGCCCCCCAGAGCAATTTGAGTAGTGGTTAATGGAGTGCTTTATTTTGAGGAGAGCTTGCTTTTCTTCTGCTAAACATGCTTGGCTGCTCGACCAACAGTAGCAGCTAAGCGCACTCACTAACACTAACGAGGCCACAGTGCCATGAAAATTGATACGCACACCCTTCATTGCTGATCAGCAAGCACAGAGAAGAAGACGATGAGAATGATTATTTTGAGGCAGGCTGGTTTTCTTTATATATAGCTTCACTCATAAACTCAGTTTTTGCCGTTTCAACCAATTAGAAGAAAGTTTAGCACAAGGAAATGCAAGGAAACTTTCACTTGGCCTTCAACAAAGACGGTCAACAGCAAGCCGCGTTAATGTGGAAGTCAATAGTCGAGTCTTCAACTTAATCGGGCACCATACGCCTCTAAGATAATGGTCAAAGAGTCTATATCAGTCCCCACTTGACACCTGCTACATGACCAGACTTCCCTTTGGTTTTATATATGAATAATAGTCACATGTTGGTGGGTCCCAAGACAATGAATGCAAGAGTGACTGACTGTATGCATCAGCAATAGGACCCTTGATTTGATGGGCCAGCAAAATATTGAACACATCAACGATGACAAGATGCTCCTAAACTATGCCATCCAAGGCATAAAGTGTGGCTACAGCTTGAAAAATACTTTTGGAACTTGAGTTGTGTGCCATGGTCGAAGATGCCAAGTAGATGAATTGTTTGGGGTAACAATTCTGCAAATCCAAACCATTCACAAAATGGGTCCCCAGCTAGCTGTGCACCACAAATCTCTCACATTGGATGATCTTAGTCGACTAAGAACTTCTTTATTGTGAATAAAGAGCCTTCGAAAAACAACTTGAAGTATCTTGTGCTAGAGCGATTTGCTTCAATTTCCATTCCATGCAACGAAAGAATGCATACAAGTGTGGACTTCGCAGTGGGCCATTATGGGATTGGAAAGAGCTCATTTGCTTCATCTTCATTCACTGACCCTGAGGTTCTGGATCAAAATTACATTAATTTATTTCCGCTTTCTAAGGTTTGTCATTAACACATTACCAAAGCTAAGATTAGCACTAATTCATCACACAACGGTCAAATTGATATGCTAATTACTAATAACTATACAATGTGGGAGCAAGGTTGGGGCCAATATCTTGTGCCAAGGAGATAATAGATTACAGGGCAATGGTTGTTTAAGCTTCAACTTTCCTCCAAAAGATATATAGTCCAAAAGTTCATAGTAGGTGCTTTCATGTGCTTAAACCAAGACAAAAAATACAATAATTCACTAGATGAACTGGCCTCTTGCAACGGTAAAAGTTGTTGTCATGTGATCTTGAGGTCATAGGTTCAAGGTGTTAAATCAACCTCTTGCAAAATGCAAGGCAAGGCTGCTTACTATAGGCCCTTGTGGTCCTCCCCTTCCTTGGACCCCGTATAGGCAGGAGCTTTGTGCACTCGATTTGCCCTTTTTATGAACTAGCACTTGAGATAGAGACAACAATCTACAAATCATGGCAATGGACTCTTATCGGAAGTTATGTTTACAAGTGGATACCATATTTTGTTTAAAAGAGGAAAAAAATAAAATAAATAGAAAACATATACAGATAATGTTCCAATGTTCAACGTTTCAAACCACCTTAATATCAATTTCAAACTCCTGGTCTTAGTCATAAAGGGAAGTGATGATCGTTGCATACCATTTTTATTAAAAAAATTTGAGGCACAAAATAGTGACAATCCGTGTTTCCATTGGCCTCAGTACTATGATTTATAATGAACTACCTTTTTTGGTATGGAGAACATGATTAATAGCTTATATCTACAAAAATAAATAAATAAATATATGAAAAAAGAAGGGTGTAGAATTTTTCCTACACACAAAAGAGTATGTATATTATATGCCTACTAGACTCTTAAAAACAAAACTTGTAGAAGTTAACTCTTAAAAAAAAGCTGGCAAAAGTTATTTAGATTGAGTCTTGATGGGTGTAGACGATCTAAAGATACCTTCTTTTCTTAATAATGGTGATTATGTTCTCTAAGTCTAAACAATTCATCATGTTTGTAATGGATTAGATGGGCCACGAATCAAATTTAAAGCTTTTAACTTATATTTTTTTGGGTGAGGAATAAATACCATCATAAGCACATCTACCGTTAAAAAAACAAATATAAGATCTCTGAAAAACTAAGGCTACGATTATATAGTATCTTTGTGATAAAGTCAAATGTGTCATAACTAGGACCCACTTAAATAAGGGACACCATATGTTAGTCGATCGACACGTAGCCCCCGACCAAAGCCCATGACACCGATGGTGAGCTCGAGAAGTCCTTGGCAACAATCTATCGTAAATTCCTTAATAACTGTTAACGAACTGGATCGGTCGCTCTTTTTCATAAAGTCAGGAACAATGAAAGTTGGACCCACTTAATGGGCCAGACATCGTAGATAGTCAGTAGTCCACTCTTCAATTTCGTCATCGACGTAGCATACAAGGCATTAGTGCAGTTTGAACTCATGTAGTGCAGTTTGAACAAATCCCTGAAACTCTTCTTGCACCACGCTGCCGTCGCTACAAGGCTATATACATCGACGTAGCATACAAGGCATTGCGTCACCCGGGTTTAAGGCTGTACATGTGTGTATGCCTCTAATTTTCACCCAAAAAATGGTACGTTGTTAAACATTATTTTTCTTGCAAAGAATTATAAAGCAAACAATCTACAACTTAGGATGATATTGCCTAAATCTACTTGAAATCTTCCCATTGAACCTTCTATTCCCAAAATTATCTGCTAAGACCATCAAATTGGAGACATTTTTTCAAGCACTCAGAGTACTTGCTCAAGAACACTAAATGCCTCTTTTTTCATGCATGATAACACTTTTTTAGTAGATCTAAGCCGTTCATACAAGTTTGAGAATACGAAAACCAAGTAACCCATGAGAAATCAAAGCATTTAAATGATCTATTGGTTCTTTGAAAAAAATCAACAAAAATTAGATGGTCATAACTTCTGTCCTAAATAACCATAAATGTCGACATGAAATTTGATGTCTAGCTATTGTGAGTCATCCTCCAACACGATAAATGGCTTAGGTCTACCCTATAAAAATAAGTTTTGTCATGCAAGGAAAAAAGGGGGACGAGCGTACTCCTTTCCTCTTAAACGTTTATTCCTACACGTCTTACTTGGTCTCATCCTCTCTTAACATTAACGATCAAAGGACCTCAATTACATATGGGTGATAAACATTGCAATATCACTTTGTGACTTAACATTCTAAGTAACTGGGCCATTACTTTGAAATTATAGGTAATATAATGGTAATTACGTCTGGCTCACCCTTCTAAATAATTACCAAAACATAAGATGAAATAAGTAATAGACCCTAATTAATGAATACTTCCCATATAACACCGCAAGATTATGCATCAAATTCACATAAAGAAGTTAAATGCTTGTAAAGTATGCTATCATTAAACACTACCCGCAGAAAATAATATCTAATCCAAGCATACTCCGAGCCATGCCCAGCAAAATGATGACCACCCCAATCACTTTTTAAGTGTATGATCCCGGCTTGTGCTATTAGATGCAAACTTCTCTAAGACATTGTGTCATCAAAACTTTCAAAGTAATATTCTCCACTCGGGCCTAGTTTCATAAATGAAAGTTGCTTACTCCCTTATAGCTTCTACCACCTGCGCCACTTCTGCCAAAAAGGAAACCTGGCCAGTCAGGCAGCAACTTGAATTTATAAGCGCAAAGGACAGCAGCTGAACTACTGACTTCACGCTTTTAGATCATCTGACATTGATGAAGGTATACAATTCATTGTAAGAATATCTCGTGTGGCAGACTTTGCTGATTCTCTATGTAGGATGACTATCTGCAGGTGGCAAAGAGAACAATTAGACATTTTTTTAGCAATGAGGAATCTGATTCTTACTTTTGGGACCACTGCTATAATGTTCACATTATGTCCCAGGATTTTGATATTACCTATTTCTAAGAGTTAGAATTTTAGGTTTGACATACCCATTCCATATTCAATGGTTGGCCGGGTTTTCTGCACATGTATGTGTTTGGATATCGGTATTCAAAACCCCATGTTTTGACATTGGCACCCTTCTAGTTTGAACTTTCCGTTGCAGCTACAACTCCCAGCAAACAACCAACAACCAAAAGGGAGGTTTAAATGAAGACAGTGCCAATTTCAAACACGGGAAGGTATAGAAGATCACATGCACAGAGGGAGAGAGAGACCTGCTGGTACTCCAAATCAAACTGCAAAAATTCCCCAGTACTACTCTCCGCCATGCTTGCCAAGCCCTTCAGATCCTTGACCATTAAAGGCGAGAACCTAGAAGTACACAAAAGAATAATGTCAGCAAATGAGATTCAAAAATATGAAACAAGAATTAGAAAAGCTTCTGATATCCTGCCTAACCTGAGTGTTGACAACGTCTTCATAACCAATATTAATATCAGCAGCAAGCACCTATAAAGTGGCACAGGAAAAACAAGCAAGGGTCAAAATCCACCGTCATGGTTACTGCTAAGCCATTCAAGGATCAAATGCATTAAAAACAAAATGAGTAATCCGTTCTTAAAGCATGTTGCGGGAGGTAAAAGAAACCTGCAAAACCACCACTAGCTGTTCATCTATTGATTGTGCCATTGCATGCAAGTGCTTGTCCAACAGCTTGACAGGGGCATCATACTCATAATCCTTTCCATACTGGAACAAGAAACAAGAGTTTAGGGTCGTAAGACTTTTCCCTTGAGTTATTTGAAATACTACTTGTTGAGTAAGAAATGAGGTTCAGAAGATTTGATACAATAGCTGTAAAACGGTTGAAATGACCATGGACCATTTCACAGCCAGATCAATCTCATAAGATAAGTTCCAAGGCCTTTTTCTAAACTTCAACCCATCATTCGTTTTTTCTTAGAGAAAACAGGGTAAAAACTTTAGCTGGACTAATAGCACAAAAAGTAAAATCATGAAAGATGTACTAGCATTTTATTCAACAACATAGGCTGCAAGTAGAAATTCTCAGTGTAATAATAACATAGATTGCCATGTTAACTTTCAACATGACCAAAAGATGATGGCAATGTGGATTACAGAAAAACCTGACACCAATATTTACATTCATAAATACTTTACCTAGTGCTGACAACTCTTAAAATCTAAATGTTAGCATATGGTAGTTATTACATTGATTTACAACCATCTGATTCTGTGCTGAGGAAAAATTCTACTGCAAAGATTTAGAACCAACTATTTGATTTTGTGTGATGGAAAATTTTTACTGCACAATATCAATGCTACTATGCATGTCACCATAAAAAAAGAAGAAACTTCATTATCTTTGCATACACTTGTTGAAGGACGATTATCAAGGATATACACAACAGTATGGTCACCAAAATATAGAAACGAAGTCCTGAAGGATGTCTGAAACAGATGATTGGCATTTCATGTTCCTTAATGCAAAACAATCAGCTGTTCACATTTGCAAGCAAAGATTCATAACTTGAACAGTAGAGAACAAGCAAAATAGCCCAGAAAAAAATGTTACAATTAACTTTACTACCAAAATCCATGTAACAGAAAATGTTTAGAACATTCAAAGTTAACAAACAGATATCATCTGACAAGTATTATTTCTGCTAGCATATCATGTGACTTGTAGGGAAAAGGAATAAAAAATTATGATCTGATCAAAGTTGGATGCCCCACCTCAGAACGAAGATATGGAACTGATATGGTCGTAAAGACAAATCCAGCAATGATGTAGTATGAAGGCGGCTTCCCTCTAATATGTGCAGGGATAAGCCTTTTGTAGGTTGCTAGTTTGATATTGAAAGTATGAATTTTTGACTTGGGTAGAACTTTAACCTCAGCAGTGTCTCCAGTATATTTTTGTGAAACAAGGTAACTAAAACCAATACGCTCCCCATGCCTGAAAGGAACTAAAACAACACAGAAATATAGTGAGTATAATGTATCCTTACACAGAATGATACACGAAGTTAACATGAGAAGGATCAAAGGGGGCACGTGTTGTAAAGCAAGACTTAAAAAATGTCACTCTCGAATGATAACTCTTTGTTTTTGTTTTTTTTTTGTTGGGGGAAATATTAATGGCAATGGTAGCTCATAGTTTCACTTGGGTATTATTAAAAACATAGCCCGTGTCTCTTCCATGCAGCAATATATGTATAACTGCTAGTGAGAACTTTAGGAGGGGTAAGTGCTACATTTGACCCTGGGACAAAAGATATCTCTGATCAGGGCCTAATTACTATATCAATGTTATAGTTGCCACACCGAGGAAGAGATGCAGCAAACATTATGACAATGAATGAGAGGTTGCAATTCATGGAATGCTTTATATCAATTAACCAAATGAACTAAATGGAGGAGAGAAGTATGAAGAAAGAAACCTCCGCATTTGCAAGCAGAAACATGTATAATCAGACGATGTAGCAGTTACAATGCTCTGTGTGTGTATTCCATAATAAACCAATATTCTAGAATATAAAGGAAAAAGTGATACTCTTAACCAATTGTCATTTTAGATTGCTTGATTCTTACAGAGGATAAATTGAAATTGCAGGCGTCTATAGCAACCTACTTGTGTCTATCTAAAATGGAGCACTTCTTTCTTTTCTTCTGTTTGTTTTCAACAATATAGCAGGAAACTGTTTCAATAGAAAAGCAAACAGCAAATTATGAGTGAGTTATTCAAGGGGTTTTTTGAGAGCTGAGCAGCCCCTCACATGCTATCGCCACTAAACCAATATCAAACCATGGAAGCTGCTTGAACATGTATATATCACCTAGGAAAAGCCAGACCACAAAGACACAGAACTCATATAATATAAAGTTTAAACAAATCACATCACACAAATAAATGTGACATAGAATCACGAAGTAGAATTATATGTAGTACTATCATTGATCATGTAAGATATAGATGCTCAATATCATGACATAGAAGCACACAGCAAAGAGGAAAGGTCTAGTGAGTATTGCTATGAGAAAGAATCTCAAAAAGTCAGGAATCAAATGTTAAATATTTACCAGTCCCATCATTAGCGATATCAATTCCATCAAAGCTAAGGATAATATCAGACGGCTTCAAACACTGGGACTCTGGAGCAGTAGGCTCTATTCTTCTTATACGAACACCTTTCTGGCTAGATGCCATACCCATTGCCTTGCGCAGATCTGGATTTTCCATCTTCTGCCACTCAACTCCAAGAATTGGGAACCCTGACATGATAAAATGGTAATGTAAGGATTTTTTTTTTTGTTAATTGCATGAGAAATGGCACATACATGATTTCTGGAAGCAAAAAAGGCAATGTATAAGACAAGGGTGGAAAAAAAGAAAAGGAATTTCAGTATAAAGCTTAAAAAAAATGTTCGTTAAGTTAAGAAGTTCAAATTGAAAACTACATAAAAACATTATTGTTCTTATGGTAAGCCAATACACTGGAACCAAATGAACAAAAATAGCGTACTCCAGGAATAGTTGTATATTCTCCAGACTTCTCATAATCACAAATGAAGTGCGTAATGACTGGCGTTGGTATGACATACCCAATATTTTATCCATCTTCATGTTTAAGTGACTGAAATGCTATACCCACACATTTGCCTTTGTCATTAAAAGCAGGACCACCAGAATTTCCTGAGTTTATAGCCGCGTCTATCTCTCAATCCAACTCATACACAAGAAAAATCAGGACATGATGCAAATTTATAAGGTAACAGAAGGCTAAGCTCTGTGAAAAAGTTATTAAAGAGAAATGAGTGCGTTTTAAAGCAAGGTAGAGGGCTAAAAATAGCAAAAACTTGTGGTAATATAAGAATGCTGAAATGTTGCTAAGATAGTAGTAATTGAGGCTAAACTCAAGGCACAAGATGATCTCTATAATATACTATGATCAAGAGAAGGTAAGAAAGATGTGCTTCAAAAGTAAGAGAACCGAAGAGTAGGGACTTAGACCACGTTAAGTGCATTAGAAGTGATGATGAAAGGGTATTGGTAAAAAATGACGAGATCAAACAAAGGTGGGAAAGTTACTTTCAAAATTTATTAAATGACAATTACCCTAAAAATACAGGGATTGAAAGTATCATAAACCCAAATAACGTTGGACTTTATAGGTACGGCTGTAGGATTAGAAAATCTAAAGTAAAAGAGGCCTTGAAAAGGATGAAATAAAAAAAGGCCCTAGGGCTCGATGATATACAAATAGATGTTTGAAAGCATACAGGAGATATTGGAATAGTTTGGTTGACAAAATTGTTTAGTAATATTGTAAAATTGTAAAAAATGTCGAATGAATGGTTGGAGCTCTATTGTACCAATTTAGAAGAATAAAGGAGCTATACAAAGTTGCACTTATTATCGGAGGAATAAACTTATGAGCTATACCATGAAACTTTTTAAAAGAGTGATTGAAAAGAAGCTATGGCGCGAGACGAGTGTATCAAAGAACCGATTTGGTTTCATACCTGGATACCATGGAAGCTATTTTCCTGCTTAGACAATTAATATAGAAATATAGGGAGAGGAGGAAGCACCTCTACATGGTCTTTATTGACTTAGAAAAAGCTTATGATAGGGTCCCTAAAGAGTTAATATGGTGGGTAATGGGTAATAAAGGGTTTCACAAGGGTATATGGAAATAATTAAGGATGTGTATGAGAAGGTGATAACAAACAATAAGACCACTAGCGAAGAGACTGATGATTTTTCAATTACATTAAGCCCATACCACTTTACATTGGTTATAGATGAGTTAACAAAACACCTGCATGAGGAGATTCCACAGTGCATGTTATTTGCAGATGACATAGTTTTGAATGATAAGACAATGGATGACATAAATACAAAACTACAGTTATGGAAAGCTGTATTAGAATCGAAAGGATTTAAAATGAACCAAACTAAGATAGAATATATGGAATGCAATTTTAGCAAAGAGAGGAGCAAGACTGGAGCATCAGTAAAGATTGATAACCAAGAAGTCCCTAAAAGGCCACTCTCGATACTTGGGATTAATAATTCATGCGAGCAGAGAGATTAAGAAGAAGAAGGATACCCAGAGAATCTAAGTGAGTTGGAACAAATGGAGATGCACCTTTAGAGTTTTGTGTGGTTGATGAGCGCCATCAAACTTAAACAAAAATTTTATAGGATGGCTATAAAGCCAGCCATGCTATATGGATCAGAGTGTTGGGCAATTAAGAAACAACATGTACATAAGATAAGTGTCGCTGAAATGCAGATGTTGAGATAGACGAGTGGCAAGACAAGAAAGGATAGGATAGAAATAAAAACATTAGAGGAAACTTAGGAGTAGCACTAATAAGTAACAAGATGAGGAAGATTAGACTTAGATAATTTGGACATGTCCAACAAAGACAGAAAACTGTACCAGTTAGGAATGAGAAGATCCAAACCGAAGTTTCTGAAAGGGAAAGAGAAAGGCCCAAAAGAACGTGCATAGAAGTGGTGAGAAAAGATTTAAAAACTTTAAGACTAACTGAAGATAAGATATTTAGTAGAGGGGAATGGACGAATAAGATTCATGTGGCCAACCTCTAATCAGGATAAGATCTTGATGATGATGAAAAAAAAGGCTAAGCTCTGAAGAAACACCAACAGCTAATTCAACACATAATAGGGAAATAAGCTCCTAATCAGTAGGTTAGTAGTAAAAGAGTATTATAACCTGCAGCCCTAGAAGCTCTGTTGACCTGTGGACATAAGATAAGATCTCCGTGCGTGATACTACACCGCTAGTCACAGAGATAGTGTCTCCTCCAATTGGGTAGCCAACAACAGTCACTGCATCTTGTAGTGCAGGCAAGGATCCAAACTCCACTGGTTCAACACCTTCCCAAAATTCATCATCATTGACTGTCAACATGGCTGTAGAATAACAAAAAATACAAAGTGATTAGCATTCATATTCAGGAAGGTCAAGTTACAAGATATACCTCTTTTTACAAATACGCACAGGCCTTCAATTCTTCTTCAAACATATGCATATGAAAGGTTATGCATTGGACTTGAATTGGCATATACACGTTATAACAACAGAGACCATGGCTTGGCATATGTTAGAGAGAGGGTGGCCAGCAAATAGAACCAGAAAGAAAAAGATGTTACAATAAAAGATCTTCACAATATATATATATATATATATATATATATATATATATATTGATGATTTTGTCTTCCAATGTGAGGATTAAAGTGATCCTGCTGTTGAATGCATAGATCTTCATTGACCTTGATGATCTTTTCAATGCTTCCAAAAGGTGTCAAATTTAGGCACATCATTGTCTTTAACAAAGAGAGCAATTTACCTCAAACTCTCAAAGCAATAAGTTTCTTTATTGGAATGTTTCAAAAATATGAGATTCTTTTATTTTATTTTATTTTTTCTTTTGGGGGTTTTGGAAGGGCTCATTTTTTTTTTTTAAATATAAGTAAATGTAGGGTGTCAATCTCAAAATGGAGACACAATGTTAACTTTGCAAAAGCAAGTAGACTGACAGTCAATGCAAAGAAGAACTCCAAAATTGTGAAAAATACAAAAATATAATTTAATATTGCTGACAGCAATATTCGTGGGTAAAAGTTTATTTTATTATCACCATCAGGAATTATTCGCCAGAAAAGCTATTTTCCTCGACTTGGCAAAATTTGGCCGAGTCTTACATGCAAATTAAGGAGAGTTGAAAACCACATTGACTTGGCCGAGTTCCGTGTCAATGCAAAGCATGTTGATATCATGAGCAAATGGGCATTTTGGTAATTCAAGTCACAGAATATAAAACAAAGAAAGAAACCCAATATTTATGACAAGTTGAATGCTTTAATTAAATTGCTCAGCGATCCATTTGTTAGAAAAAAATCATGCACCTTTAAGTTTGGTAATGGTTGGAAATTGGAAATGCAGGGAGCATATACAAAGACTGTTATGTTTGACTGTGTCTGAGATGTCGACAAAGACTGCTATGTCTAACATCGTGTACAATACAAGCAATTGCTACTGTCATATCCTTAATCAATATTTGAAGGGAAGCCTTGGTGCAACGGTAAAAGTTATCGTCATGTGACCTTGAGGTCACAGGTTCAAGGCATGAAATCAGCCTCTTATAAAATACAAGGTAAGGCTGCCTACTATAGGCTCGTGTGGTCTGCCCCTTTCCCGGACCGCACATAGGTGGAAGCTTTGTGCACTGGGGCTGCCGTTTTATATCCTTAATCAATATCTACAACAATATATGCTCAAAAAAAGACTAAGCGACACATGCCTTTCTTTTAGATAGTTCCAATAACCTCCCATATAGTCATCTTAATAAGAGAGAGACAGGAAGCAGCAGAAAAACCATTTAGCATCATCACGCAGAATTAGATTGCAAACAATCACTTTGTATGTCTATAATATTGTGTCTTATATCAGAAACAAGCTAAGAAATGTGAAACTAAAAAACTACAAGTGGATAAATTTATCCACTACTCTCTCCCATTTCTCAATTTTAGGCATACTGCATGGGAAAATAAAGCAGCATCTGTTATGGCCAACAAAAGTATAAGCCTCGAGAACATCACAAAAAACAGAAAATGGATATCCAAACTCCAAAGGCCCATGAGAAATTAAAAGCTATTTCCATCAATCAACAAGAAATGATTCATAACAATTAAATGTAGAAACGTACAAAACCTTTACAGAGCAATCAGGGAACCTCACTAAATATCATACTCCAGTCTATTAGAGACACAGAATGGACGGGTGCAGCAAACAGTCATTGCCTTCGACTATCTAAACTTTTGTTTTCTGTTATCCTAAACAGATGAAACCCTCACTTATGCAGCAATATAGAGTTAACACAATCCAAAAATAATCCTATTATCATCATTCGCAAATGTAATCGCCTCAGCACTGCGTGACTCTTGTGACAATAGTTTGAGTAAACATGAATTCTTTCACTAGTTATTGACAATTCACTGCATTCAAAGAAGTTCACAAACATAAAATTCAACATATCCAATAACTAATATCTAATGAAACTGTAATGTTCCCTGGCTGTCACCTATATTGCATCCAGTCCCAATTGCAACATTCACAACAATTTTCCCAAATGGAATCACCTCGCGACAGTTTCAAGACAAATATAAGTTAATCTGAGTTCTTTCACAAGTTATTCACAATCATTGCTTTCAAACAAGTTCATAAAGATAAAATTAAGCCTAACCATCAACTAATTCCGAACAAAAACCACAATGGACAGTAGTCCTCACCTATATCGCATTCCGTCCCAATGGCAAGAACCGTGGCCAAATACTTTGAATCCGACCCACGTTTCTTCGGCTTCACCTGAGTGTAATGCTCCACAGCATGCGCATTTGTCAACACCCTTCTCCCACCAATGATAAACCCACTACTACTCGAACTATACTGACGATTTCGCTGCCACAGAAGCAAAAAATTCGGCTCTGTGTGAACACAAAACACCTTAACAACGGCATCCATTGAAGGCACAACCTTTGCCACATTCTCCCACTTGGTGGTTGTTCAATGATGGAATTATGCCTTGATAGAGCGCAATCTCCATTAGCAACGGCACGAGGGCTCCGTCCCAATGCGGAAGGGGCGTCAAAACCATTTTCAGACTTCTTTGCCTTTGCAGGCCTGCCTCTTCTACGATGAAGAGATGATTTTTGTAAGTGGTCCCTGAACTGCTAAATTTGGTCAGCTGTTTTTCTTTTGCGTCTCTTTATGCTCATTCAGAAGGTATAATTTGTAAACTAAATCATCATCAACAACAACAAAGCCTTATCTTGATTATAGGTCAGCTAATAATTTGTATACTAAATGCATATAAAAATGTAGACATGGAAGTGTAGGGTCCCAGTAAGGGCTTTAGTAGGATGTGTTAAATTTTAATGCATCTCTTTTGATACATGCTATTGCAATTTGTCCTTGTTTTTTACTTTTATTTTTCAAGATATTTTGTGAATTTCTTGGGACCTGAATTATTGTGTTGATTGGATAGTTTTGAGCATCTCCAGTTGAGGTCTAGTAATATCTGTGCACACTGCTGTTAAATGTCTTTTTCATATGAACTCAGAAGCCAATGAGAACAAGGAACTAGGGCTCCTAATCATTTATTGATCTTTGTGCAGACTAATGTGTTTCTTGAGGGCCAGCCAGGGTTTTGGATTAGAAAAGGATTTAAAGAGCCATGTTGTCAGAGTTATGAATAGGATTTCTTTAGGGTAATACTTGCGTGAAACTTTATTTTCTGTTTAATGTATTATTTAATTTAGTTCTGGCGACTATTTCTTATGTCTGAAAGTAAAGATTTAGCTAGAAGATAGAGTGCAAAGTGGATATGGGTTAATTTTGCTATGGACACTTATTACAGCAATCTATGAGTGTTCTCTAGATGTAGACGGCATGCTGTGTGTTTCTTTTCCAGTGCATAAGTACGACACAAGGTAGTGTCGACCATACTTTTCCTTCTATTGTCTGCATCCTTTTCATTGGATGTTTTCTTCTCCTATGAGGCAAACTTCACTTTGTAAGGCTCTTAATCATAGTATTTTCTAAACAAGTATCCTCTACATGGTTTTTGCATTCCTCTTCCAGGTGAATTATGCTCTTACAGGCTTGGTTCATGTGCCGTCTTGTCAATTGTGTATTCCTTAGAACCAGCAATCCCATCACTCTAGAACACCAAGAATGCAGAATAGAAGTGTGATTAGTTCTTAATTTATATTTACTTAAAAGTTGTATGAAGCTACTTATTATTGGTCATTGCAGCCGGTAATACATGGCAGTGTTGATCCATCCATCTTGGGTTCTCTAACTCCATCTATGCAACTTGATCTTCTTGTTCAAGTAAGATATTTATCAGCAGTTAGTATTATTTTGCTTTATCGTCATTTAGTGTTATTTTTCCTCTTTCCTTCTAAAGAATTGGCATTTTGGTCTGCAGATGAGGGAGAGGTTGATGGCAGAAAACAGACAGAAATATCAAAAAGTTAAGAAGGTAGACAGCAGCTTTCATCAAGTGTTTTTGTGTTCCTGAACATTATGAACATTGACTGACTACTTTGGTATCTATATCATTTTGAGCTATGCCTATCATTTCTGAGAGCTGGTGTTACTACCATCATTTAGTATTTGAGCTAAGGAAATTCAAGACAATGATCTTTTCTTGTTGTGATTTACACAGTTACAGATAACTTTTACTCTGTTAGAGTAAAATATCCTCTGTTTTAGATATGGACATTTTGCCTACGGTAGCTTCTCTATCCCATGTCTATGTGAACAACTGGTGGCTTCTCTATTCAATTTCAGACCCCAATTAAGAGTCCTTGTTGTTCAGTTGCAATTAACTTGTGACAACCGTGGAATTTGTGCTTAACCTTGTCATGTCCTGGTTGACTGAAAACATTCTTTTTTTTAATTAGTTCAACCAAAACATTATATTTCTTGCCAGATTTTAATATTGTTTCCAAATCTGAAAACTTTGATGAGCTGACATGTTGGATTTTCTGATACATCCAGGCTCCTGCAAAATTTTCTGAACTACAAATACAAGCTTATCTTAAAACTGTTGCTTTCCGTCGAGAGATAGATGAAGTGCAAAAATGTGCTGCTGGAAGTGGAGTAGGTGGTGTAAAGACTTCGAGGATAGCTTCTGAAGCCAATAGGGAGTGCATATTTTCATCATCATTTACTGGTGATAAACAGTGAGTAAACCCAAGTGAGTGCCTTTTTGTGTTACATGTCCGTGTACCTATATACATCTAGGTGGTAGGTAAGAGATACATATATGCATGCTTTTGCACCCATACTTCCACAACGAGTGGGAAAGCATGGGAACTTTGTGCAGCTAGAAGTTACCATACGTAACTTGTCATGGGCCAAGGCCACTTCTGTACATTATGCTGCATTGACGAGAGAGGGCGTTCAGGGTTAGCAGAGTTAGAGGTCTTGGGATTCGTATGACTCGATATTTACAGAGGAACTTGGATCTAATGAAAGAGTTGGAGCAGGAGAAGATACAGGAGAAGATTTACACCTACGAAAGGTACAATAACGAGATAGTTGGTACCCCAAGAAGCCTGCCTGAAAATACCCTCTCTGTGGGAGCTTCAATTGGTGATAGAGAGAATCATGAAACAGTTGGCTTAAGTGGCAGAATGGATAAGACATTGTTGCTGGACCAATCTATTCATGTTGCCAAAACTTCTATAGATATGTCCATCTCAGAAGATGATATTGGGCATGCGGGTGCAGATGATGATGATGATCTGTTTGCACATTTAGTGGCAGGAAGTTCAGTATCACAGTTCACTTCAGAAAATTTCTGTTTGGACAAACATTCATGTGATTCTGCATCTGGTCGTTTGGGGGAGGAAAATTTGCTTACAGAAAAAGGTGAGAGTTCCCATGGACACATTAAGCACAATCAACAATCTTTTGTGGATGGTAAAGTCAGTCATGAGGCTGAGGTCCTCAATAAACATATTAAAGATCGGCCAGATTTGTTGGAAGACAAAGTTGGTGATGAGGATGAAGTGGACTGGGAGGATGGAGATTGTGCTCTTCCAGAAAGTGCTTCTCCCTGCCCAAATGAACAGAACAAATCCATATCAAAAGGTTCTTTGGAGGAAGAAGCTGATTTCCAGGAAGCAATAAGAAGAAGTCTTAAGGATTTTAGTACGGAGAATCTACCCTATTGTCATCTGAAACTGCAGAACCAAAAGAACCCAGGAAGATGGCTTCCTCAACTCGAGTCATGACATTTGACAAAGATGAGGTCAGATCTGTTGAGACACCACTACAAATTGGTCTTCCAAAAAGTCAGTTATCATGTGAGGTGCTGAATGGACTTGAAAACCATGAGAAAGTTGGTGGTGGAGATATGCTACACATGGATTCTCCATCAAAGAAAATGATGCACTCTGTAACATCGGCAGTTAAAACTGACATGGAATCAATACAAATAGGGGATGAAAGCCAACCTTCTATGAATGGAGTTGTAAGTCATAAATTTAGTGAAGATAGTAATGTATGCAAGAAAACACTGGATGCAGGTCAAGATACTACCCTGGAACCAATGGAGGCCAAAGTAAGTGGGCAAGAGAGGCATTTGGATAATTCTAATCATGGAAAAAGGCTAGAAAGCACCTCAGAATCCACAAACAGTTTTGCTGATGTTAGAACTCCTGCTGTGGCAGTGGTTAGTGATTCTTCTAGATGCATACAGAAAAAACAGCCATATTTCCAATTCAGGCCAATCTTCTGAACTGAGAAATGCCATCGCTAGATCTCAAGAGGGTTCTGTCACAGAAGCACCAGTTATTGAAGATCATAGAATGCTGGAACAGATGAGAGTTGAAACTTGTTATGTTCATCCTGTTGAAGGTGGTTCTGGAAATAAAACTACACTTCAGGATGAGTTAGAGAAGCTAATTTGGATGAGGAAATGCTACTTCTAAAACAAAAACGGATTGATTTAGGAGATGAGCAGAGAAGGCTTGAAAGAAAGGGGAGTCCGTAAGCACTGAGATGTTTGCTGAGTGTCAGGTATGTACCCTGCTTCATTCCTTTATTACAAAATTACATTACATATGTCAGTCACCTCTATCAGTCAACACTTAAGATTCCTGTTTAGAGTAAGTTATCTGCTTTGTGAAAGGCAAACTTCAATTAAGGAAAATATTACGTGCATGTTTGTAGCAAAAAACAAGAAACTTAGTTGCTTGTTTCCGAAACTGTCAAGATCATTAATAAGTGAAGGTATAACTGGGTGAACTTTAGAGGTTAAATGATAGATAGGACTGCTTTTGACTCTCCATGCGGAGATCTTATTTTTTATTTTACATTTTCACTCTGAGATGTTGGTAAAATGAGATAAGGGACGATTCCATCATCTTGGAGACACCAGAGGAGTCAGTTCAAAATCCCATTAATCGTCCATTCTTAGCATAGTTTGTCCAATCCATATGACTTTGGCATCCATTTAATATAATGCTTTTCACTTTTTTCACAATTTTACAAAATATGACCAACTGTTTGTGAGTGTGAAGATCGCTTCTTCTTATCATTGATAAAAGCCTAGTAAAACTTCAGTAAGAAGCAGTAGACATGTGCAGGCACATGCTGATTCTTCTACCTGCTCTCTAATGATTCTTCTACCTTAGCATTTTATTCTTCCTGCACGGCAGGAAAAGAAGAGAGCTCCAAATCCCTCCTTGTACTTGTCACACAATCTTTTTTAACATGATTCTGTTTTGAAAGTTGTGTTTGGATGATGAGAAACGAGACAAGTTAGTGAAGTGGATAATCATCAAAGGCAACAGTGTCCACCTGTCTAGGTCTTATTGCACATGGCCATGATATACTATTATGGATGGGAGATGTCCAACCACAAGATTGACGTGGGACCTTGATTTTATTGAATCCTTTTCTCACGAGGACCTCCAACATGATGTGTGGGATTACTTGAAGGTATCAGTAATTTATTTTTATTTTTTTCTAAGTATAAGAGCAATCAGCAAAGATGTTAGGGAAACCATTTTCCACTTGTGCACCCTGTGCTGGTCCATGTCAACTTTTCGCCAAATTTGTTTTTAATTTACTATCTCAATCCATCTTCAAGTTGTTTTTGAAGTTTTCAACTTGTGGATATCTATCTTCCTTAAAACAAGGATTCTGCATACAGCCATTTGGAAATTTCCACCTAAAAGAAACATAAAGAACATTATCTGGACTTGGTAGGGATGATCTCTGGACAAACTTCTCCAGACTGATTTTTGGGAAACTCCTAGCAGTTATGATAGCATGAGTTTTCAAACAAGATGAATGGGCTTGATTATCCAAAGGCAGGGCCTGTCTATGAGGGTCCTGAAAGCAGTTATGATAGCATTTCTCAAAGAAACATTACTGAGAGCAAGCTATCAACATGTTATTTCCGAAACTTTTGGTCTAGTTTGGTGAGAAAGAGAAATTCTGACATAAGCTCTTAATTTTCAAAGGAAAAGGCATTTGAATCTGACATGCATGCAGCCATTTGGAAATTCCATCCAAAAGAAACATCATGTCTCTCTTTGTAAATCAAGTTACCAACATGTTATTCCCCATACTTTGGTCTATTTTGCTAAGGAGGAATTCAAATGAAAAGGTACTTGAATGTTATGAAAATTGGTCTGATGTAATGAATGAGATAGGAATGTCAGCCAACAAATGTCTAGTACAGTTGGGCGCAGACTACTCAGCATCTCCCCTGAAGTAACCTTGGTTGCAGGTTCGAGTCCCTACTTTCTCCTTTGGCTGGGGATTAAATGGAGGAGTGTGTGAGTGATTTCCTTTGTAATTATTTGCTTTGACAAAAAAGGAAAGAGGAATGTCAGGTAATATAAGTAATGATTCCAGACAATCAGATGTGTTGGACGATTAACTGAACTGCAAGGTTTACATCTTTAGTTAAAAATGTAACCATATGCAAGAGAAGATTATGCGGACCTCTGTGACACTGATGGGCTGCAATTAGATTACTCATGATGCTGTTCATTTTATCAAGAAATTGATATTTAGTTTGTTTTGATATAATTTATGTGTAGACCATCTAACTTGAGGATATATATGTTCATGTTGATTGTAATTTATGGTGTAGAACATCTAACTTCAATATGTGTTCTGTTTGGCTGATAACAGGAACTGCTCCAAATGTTTGGGTCACCATACATCATTGCCCCAGTGGAAGCAGAAGCCCAATGTGCTTACATGGAACTTGTAGACTTAGTCAATGGAGTTGTCACTGATGACTCTGATGTATTCCTGTTTGGGTCCCGAAGTGTTTACAAGAACATATTTGATGATCGCAAATATGTTGAGACATACTTCATGAAGGTTCGTACTTAGCAAAGCACATGCCTTTCTATATTCTTGTTTTACTTGGTTTAGTTTCCTAAAGGTTTCATTTGTGCATGGGTTGCTTGTTTCTATTCTAAAGTTAGCTCTACTTCATCTGTTTCTGTTCTATCTCTTTATGAATCACCATTTCTTTTTCTCTTGAATCCAATTTTATGTACTGTTAAAGTTCAACAGAACAGTTTCAGCTTGGTAAAAAAATGCTGCAGTATATGCTCAAAGTTGCACGATTCTTTGAAGAGCTTTCTATCTGGATTGTGATGCCTTATTGTTCTATCATACTGCTTATTCTTTTCTTGGTTGAAGAAAATATTATGATGGTAATGCAAAACAAGTTGTAGTCAAAATGTAAATTGACACAAATCTCTGCAGAATAGCAAAGTCTAGTAGTAACAATTGTTCATTGATAACACGTCTATGTTTTGTTGTGACCTTGCTGATAGATGTTAAACTTTCTTGTTTGCACCTGAAACATAATATGGATATGGATGTGGCTTTTCATAATGCTTACTCATGTGACAAAGAGCAAGTCATTGTGCTTTTTCAGGACAGAGAGTGAGCTCAGTTTAACAAGGGAAAAATGGATCCGCATGGAACTGCTTCTTGGGAGTGATTATTCTGAAGGTATCACGTAATATCCATTCCTAAACTCGTGTGGTTTACTTAGCAGGAAACCTGTATCTCAATGATTTCCCTCCCATTTCTTTTATTTATCCAGGACTAGATGCAATTCATATTTTGAGACTCTAGTTTATCTAGATATTTGATTATCCAAGTTACATATTTTTCTTGCTATAATCTGGATAAGGCTTTGATGATGATGATGATGATGATAATGAGAGTATATGACATAGGCTAGAAGTTTAAGGAGCTAAGTATGCTTGCTCATTTTAGTCTAGCAACAGGTTCTGCTTCTGTTTTCATTATTTCATTTTTATTTTGATGATGCAAGGGGATTCGTATAATCAATGCAATTGAAGTTGTTAATGCATTTCCCGATGAAGATGGTCCCCGGAAATTCAGGGAATGGATTGAATCTCCAGATCCATCCATTTTAGGAAAGCTTGGTGTTCACAATGGAGATGTTTCAATGAAATTTTTTTCAAAAGCGACCAGGGACAGTGCAGGTGAAGGTCATGATATTCAACAGTCTGTGCATGACCTTTCAGGCATAAAACAGGCTTTCATGGATAATCATGTAAGCTATAAGGTTCCTGCCATGTTATGTTTCCTTTAGGGTGTGAATGGTCTTTTGCCCATTCATCTTTCTAGTAATTGGGTCCTACCAATTTGCTCCCCTAATTTGCAAGCCACAGCGAAATGGATAAATTCGTGCTGATGTTGTAACATTGTCCTGTGCTATTTTTCAGAGAAATGTAAGCCAAAACTGGCATATTCCTTCATCTTTTCCCAGTGAATCAGTTGTTTCAGCATACACCTCTCCCCAGGTGGACAATTCTACTGAGCCTTTCTCATGGGGAAAACTGGACCTGTTTGTCCTCAGGAAGTAAGCATATCGTTATTTTTGTGAATACAAGTTCGTCTTAACCTTGGATAGTTATAGAACAGCTCATACGCCGTTGACTGAACATCCAACTTTCTATCCAAGTATGCATATTTCATGTATATATGGGGTACTTATAAATGGTAATACCCATTCCACATTAGGAAAGTACAAATTACAGAATAAACCTTCTAATTATATAAGTTGCTTAACTCATGAAAACATTTTAATTATATGATCCTTAACCTAACTTATTAAAGCTTGCTCACTTACTAAACCTTCTTTGGAATGAGATAGGCACTTAGCTTGGCATTTCCGTATCACTTGTGGACTTATGTGTGGTGAGACGTGTTGAAGCTCTTATCTTCCAGGTGGTGTGATTGTATCCTAAAGGTGGTGACTTTCTCTCCTCCCCAAGTTCTATTTCTCTCAATGGTGTGATTGTGTCCAAGAGTAGTAGATGGTTTGTAGTTGAATAATACAATGATGTTTTTATATTCGTACTAAAACTAATATAACTTAACTCTATGATGGTGATTTTTGTGTCTACAGAAAACCATTGGACTATTTTTACTATTCATTAATCTTTTATTTCATGTACAACTCTTAGCACCCAGTTATACAGTGTCAGAGTGTGTGAATGATCAACTTACTTGGGATTGTTTTCAAATAAATGGACATTGTGGAATTTGGTGTCTTTTCTTTTAAAGGGAATCCAAATCTTCATTTGAATTTGAACTCCCTTGTCCTTTCTATTTGGCTTACGAGAAAAATAAGCAAACTATAGTCCCATATTGGAAGTTAGAAAAGTTTCTCTCTCCTTTCCTCGAGCTCACTCTTAAAATGGTGCACCTTGGTCATGGGCGTGAGCCACCAAGATAGATGATCTATGGGGTGAGGTGCACGTGCGTGCTCGTGTGTGTTACGACGGGCCCTTCAAGTGAGGTCTAGGACGTCCAGCTCATCTTCGAAGAGATAAAGTGACACTTCCAAACTCGTCCAACCATTGAAGCCCACTAGAGAAAGAGAAATAAGAAAGTCGATGGGCTTTCCTATGCGGCTTTAGGCGTGCCTGGGAGACCAAGTTAGGCTAGCATTGCTCCTCTACACAAAAGGACAACCCCCCCCCCCCAAAGGCTCTGGGGTTTTTTTTATTTTTAGAGTCTGTCTAGTTAGAGATATATTCTATTCTCTCTCTTCTCTCAATAGCATGTCCAATTAGAGACATTTTTTGTTCTCTTTTACTCTAGAGTTTGCCTAGTTAGAGCATTCTCTACCTTGGTTGATTCATAGTCTGCTCAATTAGTGGCATTCTTTTCAAGGGTTCTTCTACTCAACAAGATATCTAGTTCTAGACTTCAAGTTAGAAAGATGAGACATGAGAGTATCTCTTTCTAGTGCTCTTGTTTATAAAGTCTTTGAACTTGAGAAGTTCTTCTTATTTTTTTAATCCTAAAACTTCAAACTCCTTGTCCATCCATGATATTATTTCTAAAGTAAATTGAGTTCTACACTTGTGTCTCTTTAATAGGTTAACTGTATTTGAGGACAAACTTTTGAAGATTTTATTTTAAGGCATTTATCTTGAAGACAAAAGTATGAACCAATTTTGAATATGCAAATTAGCTGAGGTATAGATTGAGATTGGCTTCGTTAAACCTCAAAGAGGTTTCAATTATCTAAGAGAAATAATTGAAGAGGTTTCAATTATCTTCAAGAAGTGTATTTTCACATGTGGTTCTAAACTAATGTTCATTGAATTCAATTTTGTACAAGATATATAACAAAATCTAAGAGAAATAAAAGTTACTGCTTAATAAATAAAGTTTTTAAAGACTCTTGGTTATCAATGCTTGTTTTGTGATTTAATGGCGAAATAGCCATTAGTAACTCCTCATGAAGTGCCTATTTTCAAAAGTATTTGCCAAGTAAGACCCTGAAAGGCAAAAAGTAACTTGTAAAAAACCTAACTTTGACCTGTAAATTGTACTAAGAGTCTAGTACTACATGCTCTTGACTCTTTTTTTTTCCCCACTTTATATATATAAAGACTAACACACCCAATAGGCCTTTATACTTTCATCCTTTCCATACCTATCCTTGGGACACACCCACCTCAACTACACGCTCTTTGCTTTTGAGTGGGAGAAGAAGTCCATGACCTTTTATATGGGTCAGGAAGCTTTGTTCTATAAATCTAAACCATTCATCTTCTTTGAAAGAGATTTGATAGGCTAGAGATCCAGTTATTCATTGGTTTCTGTTAGCCTATGTATGTTTTTATGATAAAAAAACAGTGAGCATCCATTTTTGTTAAGTTTTTAGAGGCCTAAAACAAGTAGTTAGTATGATCCAAATGCATTGACTTATAGTAGATAATCTATTTTGGCACGAAGAGCATGATAACGATTTGGATCTATAAAAGAATTCATCATGCATAAAAAAATAAGGCAGTGGACCTCTTCTCATGCTCATGATCTTGTATCAATGTGAACCATTGCAAGTAAACAACTTTTTATGCTTATCCAAAATCTCACGTCTTTCTTACTCCACCAAAATACATCTCTCTCTCTCTCTCTCTCTCTCTCTCTCTCTCTCTCTCTCTCTCTCTACACACACACACACACACACACACACTATAACTTAATAGGGCATACTAGTGATACACTTGGCCACATGCTTGTGAGTGGTGGGAATGAGAGCTGGGGGGAGGAGCGCTACTCTTTTGCATCATTCACAGAATGATCAACAAGATAGTTGGTTTGGATCAATGACGAGGAAACCTGTGTTCTTGTATCTTAGTATTCTGCATTTGGAAGAGTAATAGGAAAGCTAGTATAGTGCACGACACTGTGTTGCACGATGGCCTTCCTTTGTTTCATCCCACATATCAATATCATTTTTTAGATTTTGAATGAGTAGCACTCTAAAAACATTGAAGAATGGGTGATCTTAGAATTAGAGAAAATTGCAGTTCATATTTGAGGTACAAGACATCCAAAGTCGGAGAAATTAGATGGACAAATTAGATTAACCAAAAGTTGGTTCTATCATGCACGAATGGCGACATTATAGCAACGCATGCACTACAACATTTGTCCTTTTCAACAATCTTCAAGAAGCACATTTTGATGGGTGGATCTAAGCTAAGGTTCATTGAATTCAGTTTTCTACAAGATTTTTAACAAAATGAATGAGATATAGATCAAAGCTACTGCTTAATGAATCAAGCTTTTAAGATTTTTGTTAATTAATTCCTTACTTTGTGATTTAATGGTGAACTAGTCATTGGTAACTCCTAATGATCATGAAGTGTCTAGTTTCAAAAGTATTTGCCAAGTAAGTCCTACAAGGTTAAAACTAAATCCCCTATAAAGATCCAACTTTAACCTTAAAGTTGTACTAAGAATCCTAGTAGTTGTATACAATCTTGGCTCTTGAGTGGGAGAATAACTTCATGGCCTTTTTTATGGGTGTTGAAGCATTGTTCTATATATCCAAGCCATTCACAGACTAGAGATCAAATTCATTTTCATTAGTTACTTTTAGCTTATGCTTTTGTGATAAAAAAAAGGTGAGCATCCAATTTTCTTAATAATGCATTTATTTATGTTGGATTACCTAGTTTGACATGAAAAACTTGTTCAACGGTTTAGATCTACAAAATAATTCATCATGCATAAAAATTAAGGCTGTGAAATTCTTCTCATTCTCAACATCATGTATGTTTGCGGGGACTCTTATATTAAATGGTTTTCTACTAAATACTCTCTCTCTCTGGACCGTACCGATTTGTGTTGGTAAAGACCGACGATCGGTTTACCCCTAATTATTCACAATGACGGGGAAACATATGTTCTTGTCTCTTAGTATTCTCCATTTGCAAGAGTAGAGAGGCAAGCTAGTATAGTGCGCGACACCGTGTCGCCCACTTTTGCATGATGGCCCTTTGGTTAATCCCACCCGCATATCTCATTTTCGGCACTTTGGATGAGTAATACTCCAAAAATTGTGAAGACAAGGTGATCGTGGAATCAGAGAAAATGAGACTTAGATGTTTGCGGTACAAGACATCTAATGTCTGAGAAATCAGATGGACGAATTGGATTATTCAAAAGTGAGCCCCTCATGCAAAATGGCGAAAATACTACAGCATAACTCTTCCTCAAGTGCACTACCCCACCATTTTAAAGCCCGTAAAAAATATGCCCTCTGCGGCCTAAGAATGCCACTGATGGAGTGCGAAACTACATGGCTCCTGGTAATACCGCACTTGAAGGAGCCACCTTTGGATGATCCGCCAGTTTGATTGCTATTTTTGGTAGTGGTCGCGCTTTACCATAGCAATCCCGGATAAGATAATAGAACATGCAAAGGCACAACCGACGACAAACATATGAAGCCACTTCCCACTCCCACTACCCAACACTGGCCACGTCATTCCTTCGTTCTCATCGCCCATCGCTTCCACTTTCAAATACTCCGTCCGCTGTAAAAATCCATCATCTTCCTCAATCCACCTGGAAACCTAATTCCTTACCAAATATGGACCCAACAAATTCTCCCCACGAAGTAGATAACTGCCGAAACGTTCTCCGTGTATACAGCGACGGCTCAATCCGTCGCTCCCCTAACCCCAGCTTCAACGTGGCCGTCCACGACGATGGCTCCGTCCTCTGGAAAGACTCAATATTCGACCCAACTCACAATCTCAGCCTTCGCCTCTACAAGCCTGCTCAATACCCACCGTCCGTCAAGCTCCCCGTCTTCTATTATTTCCACGGCGGTGGCTACTGCATCGGCTCCCGCACCTGGCCCAACTGCCAGAACTACTGCCTACGCTTAGCCAGAGACCTACAAGCCGTAGTTGTGGCTCCTGATTACCGGCTCGCACCGGAGAATCGGCTCCCTGCTGCGATTGAGGATGGCGTGGCGGCTCTGTTGTGGCTTAAGGAGCAAACTGTGTCGGAAGATGCTGACACGTGGCTGACTGAAGTTGCAGATTTTGGGAACGTTTTTGTTTCGGGCGATTCGGCTGGGGGAAATATCGCTCATCATTTGGCGGTCCAATTTGGATCCAAGGTGGGTCCGGTTAGGATCAGGGGGTATGTCTATCTGGCACCATTTTTTGGTGGAATTGAACGGACCAGATCTGAGGCAGAGTGTCCGAAGGATGCTTTCTTTCCTTTGGAGCTCAATGACAGGTACTTTCGTCACTTCAGTTCTTACGTGTCCATCAGTGCATGAGCTTAGGTCCGCTTAAACTACAACACGGTTGGTGATCGTAACCGTCCATTTGACTTCTTGGACTCTGACGGAAAATAAGGCGTAGCCAATTAATATCGGCCATCATAATAGATAGAAAGGAGTGGCCTTATCAAAACAGGAGTGTGCAGAAATCATTTCCTTAATTCCTCGAGTTTTAACCGATTGGGGACCTTGTAGGTTTTGGAGGTTGTCTCTACCGGTGGGAGCGAAGGCGGACGATCCACTCTCGAACCCTCTTGGACCAGCGAACCCGAGTCTAGAATCGGCGGCTTTAGGTCCAATCTTGGTGGTAGTGGGCAGTGCAGATTTGCTCAGGGATCGGGCGGCCGAATATGTAAGCAAACTCAAAGACTGGGGAAAGAAGGTGGAGTTGGCTGAATTCCCTGGGAAGCAGCATGGCTTCTTCACCATAGATCCCTTCTCTGATGCTTCCGATGAGTTAATGCGACTCATCAAACAATTCATCAGTGAAAATTCCGACTCGGACTGAGTTCGCCTGTTGTCCATCGGTTGATATTAGATGCTAGCTTTTATGTTGTACGGTGTCTACAATTTGGCATCTCAGTCCTCTTTGTAAGTTGTGTTGCCCGTGGTTACGTGATTCATAAACTTGAGAAATATTCATGAAATTGGTGGATTCTACCATCTAACATGCTGTGCTTAGAGACGATCAGTTTATAAACTTGATAAACAAGTCTAAATTTTATTTCTTCTCCGTTACATATCTAAAGGCGGAGCAAAGAGAGAAATCATGAACAGTGGGGTACAGAATACGTGGTTGCAGGGCACCCATCTCTTGGTAGTCAGTTTAGCATTCTTCTATATTTCATTGAGAAATCAGCAAGAGCTTTAAAAATCATGAAAAATGATAAGGAGAATTGCACTTCTTGCTCATGGAAGAAGTATCAATTTTGAGATCCACATGGCCGCCTCGGCATCATCCAATTCGTTAATTTAGCAGATAATGGCAAGCCTCTACCATTGACCCTGATTTTGTCTTCACTGAACATACCTACATAACTTCACCTAGCCTTGCGTAGTGGTCGGAAATGCCCCAAATTTTGTGCATCTGCCAGATGATAACTGGTTGGAAATTTAGCAATTTGGGGGTCGTCGCAACTCCATCCACAAGTTTGGAATGGGGGTGACAATCTGCACATGGTAATTTTCTTGCTATGGCAGCCTTAGAACATGTATAAAATTATGCTACCAGAGATAATAGTTCTGTCTCTGTTTCAAGGCTGAGAACAAGAAGGAAATATCATCCGTGGATAACTCAGCTCACCGATTTAGAATAGTATCTGACATTAGACAATCAATCTGGTTCTGACATATACAAAAGCATCAGGGTCAATTCTCCTTGCTACGAACTCAAAGGTGCATTTATCTCTTCTTCTATCTTGTTCTCATTCCAGAAAGCAGGCCACCCACCTCCCGTGTCAACAGACATCTGCCCAGTTACGGATTCTCACTTGCCACAGCTTTCCACTGGGATCATGAATGATCACGGGCTTTCTGTCTGGAGAAGTTTTGGGATTGTTTGCACTGTGATAACATAGCATTGACATAGTCTGCCCAACAAATGGAAAATGGTGAGATAATGAGAAATATATGGGCCAATTCTAATAAGTATATTCCGGATAATTATAGGTGAGTGATGCTAGGGACTTTCGAATTGCAAGAAAACCTAAAGAAGCTTAGGTACTAGCCCAAGGGTACCAGTGGCTCGAGCCGACGGTGTGCTTAATGTTGGACACGTTTTCACTCATGTTGTGACAGATTTATATACATTTTTTGGTTTTGCTTTGATTTGAGTAATTGCATTAACTAATGTGGAGAGAAGGCACAGTTAAGCTTGTAGTAAAGAGAAGAAAAATAAAGCTTATACATGGTCCATGAATGGAGAAAACAGGCAGTTAGGCTTGTTATAGAGAGAAGAAAGTGAGGTTTGTAACGTGGTCCAAGAACGGAGGGAATAGAAAGAAGAAAATAAAGGGAAAAATTAAGAGTTTAGCTGGTGCAAAAATTAAGGGAATCTTAGTTAGTATAAAGAAGAGAGTGAAGTGTACAAAATAAATCTTAGCTTGGGGAAAAGTAGCAAATAAAATGTAAAATAATTAAGTTTAACTTGCTTAAGGCGTTTATGAGAGAACATACAAATAGAATCTAAAAGTTTTTAGCTTGTAAATGGTGTTTACCAGAGAAATGAAGAGAGAAGAACTAAGCTTAGTAGCTCATGTAGCATAAAAGGTTTATTTATTAAAATATTGAAACAAGATTAGAAAAATGCTAATATTTGTAGCTTTACTACTTTGCTAACATAGAAATAGAGACTAAAGTCAAATTAAAAAACATTAAAATCTGCAATTCTAAAACAACAAAGCATAGAGCATGAGTTTATCCATTAAAATATTGTAAACATGACTGCCAACTTAGCTTTACTAGTCTTAACATTGACTTAAAAACTATTGAAAAATGCATTGTACAATTCTATGTTTGCCCAAGTCTTATTGATTTTGATGAGAACAAAGCTTTCCAATTGTATTTGTAACTTGATTTATGCATGTGCAAGTTTATCTCAAAAGTTATAAGCAATTGAACGAGTACCAAACTAAGAATTAAGGTGAAAATTCCTTTGGAGATATCATTGGAGTGACATAATTGAAGTTTCAACTCAACTATTTTTGAATGTATCGAACTGTTTTTAGAATTAGCCAAAAGACAACTGGAAACTGTTTTGTGGTTTGAAAGAATCTAGTTGATTGTGTGCTGAAAATAGTCAACTGCTTATGAAATGAAATGAGTTTCACTTCCGCTTTCAATACTAGCCGAAATGGACAATTGAAGTTGATGAAAAAAAATCAATTGGTGAAGAGGACAAATTTAGAATATTTTTACTAGATTTAGATTCCAATTGACTATCCAACAAAAATAGTTAACTATTTTAGTAGATAGCTTGTTGAGATGTCCCTTTCAAATTTAAAAACAGTCTCTTGGTGAGCTATATCTATTTCAAATAACTAAAATTTCATCTCCAATGGATCAATTGGCTACAACACTATAGTTTAGAGACCTCAGATGTCCTATCAAGATTTTAGAAGAAATTTATCAAGTTCTTAAGCTCTCAATCCTAAATTTAAACATCAGTTCCAAGCTTACTTTGTTCTAATTCTTTCAATTGTTCGTATTACTCTCTCTTAAATCTTTGTTATTGAGCTTTATGTACTAAGAGAGAAAATTTCTTTGTATTTGAAATAGTGGAGCAGTTCTTTTGTTCTTGGAAAGTTTTTCAAGTGTTTGTAAGAAGGTTGAGCTTCCTGCAAGTGCTCAAGTTCTTTATTTGTATGCTAGTATAGAGTTAACTGGTGGTAAAAAAATCTTTTAGGGGCATAGAGGAATTTAATGTAAGTGTTATCTTGAGAGAGTAAAGGTAAGTGCCTTTGCTGGCCAACTCAATGTCTAGCTTCTTGTGTATCATTGTTTTTATTTCTGAAATAGTTCTTGTTGTTGTTGATTTAGGGCCTCTCTCGGGAACTAACAATTAGTAATAAGAGCAGGTGCTCTTATTTTTAAAAAGAGTCAAAGATCAAACTTTTGACTGCAAATATGGCACAACAAGTTGTAGGAATTACTCCTTGGGAAGGTCAAGTAACTCATAGGATTCATAGGCATGTATTTTTTGATGGCACCAACTATAATTATTTGAAGGTTAATATGAAGATCTACATAGATCTAAAAGATATGAACTATGGAGGATAGTAGAAAGGGCATTTTGTGCTGATGGATGGAGTACCACACCATGAACCGAAGAGTCAATGGAGAGAAGAAGACTACAAAAAGTCTCGTATAGATGCCATAGGGGTTGAGGACCAAAAGGTTAAGGATTCAAGTCCATTTACCAATCCAAAAAAATTTATAGTGAGTGTATCTGCAAAATAAAGAGACATACACAAAGTTGTAAATACAAATTTGCATTGGTATATATAAACTAACAAAAGCCATGGAAGGTATCCATGTGATTTGGGGGAAGCAAGATGACACTTTTACCCATTTACTATTATGGTGTTGGAAAAATAAGAAACAACTAAAATGGAAATTAACTAATTCCCCACCTAAAAGAAATACAGAAAACCAGAAAAGTAGGTTCCTCTATCTGTGTGTGTGCGCACGCGAGAAACACTTCTAATTATTGGGTCACTAGAGTTGACCAGAACCAACCTAGGTGTAGCTTCGTGCTGTGCTAGCCATGTTTTGGCCAGTATGGATCAGCCACATCCAATTCATCCTTACTACCATTAACCAACTTGCTTGAAATATCATACAAATATCAACAAGAGAAAGTTTGTGTCTATATTACATGAAGATTGCAAACACACTTCCAAATATGCAAATTTCCCGTAGAGAATACGGAAGTGAAATACAAATATGCTTATCAATGCTTATACTGTGCTTGGGAGGAGCATATTCCTTGCTATGTACTAGGAGATGACCCTGACTTTACAAAGAACTACCACACAGTTGTGATGGTGGGTAATAAATTTGATGAAGGTTAAAAAATCACCACTACATTATCACCATGAAGAACTGAAGCCCTGAAAAGCAGAGGAACCAGCAGATTCCCGGACCGAGTCCCCACCAAAATCTCTAAGGAGACGAAGTAGAAAACATAGGACTTCGACAAAATGCTGTTAAGGATCTTTAAGGAGTTGCAATAATTGGAGAAGATTGAAGGGCACCCTTGGCGCAACGGTAAAAGCTGTCATCGTGTGACCTTGAGGTCACTGGTTCAAGGCGTGGAAACAGCCTCTTGCGAAATGCAAGGTAAGGCTGTGTACTTTAGGCCCTTGTGGTCTGCTCCTACTCCGGACCCTGTATAGGTGGGAGTTTTGTGCACCAGGGCTGCCCTTATGATAATTGGAGAAGATTGAACTATCTACTCCAAAGAGACTGAATGAAATTGGAAAGACAGATAATCCAAAGTGTTAACCTTACCAATCCCTGGGGGGATTGCCTTCTTTTGAAAAATAAAATCCAAGCCCTGATTGAAGAAGGTACAATCATTATCGACAGCCCAAAGAAAGCTTTCAGCTACAACGAATGTGGTGGGCAATCGGGGTTTTGACCTTGAGATGGAAGATGACTCCATTGGGGCATCAACCGTCTTGGATGTACGCTCCCTTAGCAGATACTCCTCAAGGAGTCCAGATGGTTGAATTTTGGATCAATGGTGAGCTGACCCCATTGGTAATAGGTAAGATATCACCCTAGGCCACCCAATCCTTCTAAATACGTAGGGTTAAGTGAATCCACAATAGACGAGAGTCAGAACCCAATGGCTACGCATGAGAGATGTATCTAGAGAATGGTTTAATCTCGAGATATGAGAGGCGCCAAATCTCACACAGCCAACTTTCTATGGGCCACAATGTAATAGTCCTAATTGGCTATAGAATGGTTTAATCTCGAATATGGCCTACAATGTAATAGTCCTAATTTTTACTTTTCCCTTCCCCAAACACTCTAAGGCCAAGAATGTACAAAGCTTCTCCTAAATCCTTTACTGCAAATTGAATTGGCATCTAAGCTTTCATGTTCCTAAGCCGTTCCCATTCAGTAGTATATTACGTACATACAAGAATAGGAAGGTAATAGCAGTTCCATTAACCTTCTTGTAAACAAATGCTACTTCCTAATTTTCTAAAAAACCAAGGTCTTTAACCACTCGATTAAATCTTTGCTTCCAACTATCCAAGGCTTATTTCAACTGAAGATTGACCTGTGTAGTTTGCACTTTTTATTTGAAAATTCCACAAATACATAACCTTGTGGCTGTTTTAAATAAATATCTTCCTCAGGGTACCATTTAAAAATGCATTCTCCCTTCATTCCTAATAAACTTGTAGGGAAATCCTTGAGCCTTCATTTTTTATAAACTTGTAGTCAAATACCTTCCCAATGGTATATTCTTTTGAGGCTTCTCTAAAAACAATAGGAGAAGAACACTTTCACCCAAGCTCTAAGTTGAGAGGCCTTTTTATTTCACTTTTCTCGTTATATGACTTTAACAATCAATTTTTACCATCATAATCAGATCCATGTGGAGAGTGAATTTGATCAATATCAGATTCCATCTAGGGTCACCTCAGTACTGTCACTTGAGTCTTTGTCTTCACCATATTCATCATCACTCTTCTTCATTTTGAGCACAAGACCTGACTAATCACTGTTACTGTACCAATTCCACCCTTATTGGAGCTTCCTTGATGTCAATTACTACTAGTGCACTTCACTAAGCTCATTTAAGTTGACTAGCATTTCACTAGGCCTGTGTCACTTCCCCGGGCTTTTCTTGAACCTTTGGGACGTCACTAGGATTATTGATACTTCTAGCAAATGTAGGAAAGGAGGATTTCACATATGGGTTGTGTTTCAACCACTTCTGAGTTCACATTATGCTCCACATATAAATGAACCCTTTTATCTTCAAGCATATGATCAACCATCCTTAGCATATAACTCTCAAAAGATAGTTTTATCTGTCCATCATCTAAAGATTTGTTTTCATATCTATAATCCAACTTCTTTACATTATAACCTATGTTTGTTACCCTGTTCTTCATATCAATGACTAACATCAAATAGTAGCCTGTGTTCATCTTTATAGAGAAACCTTCAATGTATCTCATACTAGCACTATCTTCAAAAAAAAAAAAAGCATGCCGTATGATAACGCATACTCCTCGTATACATAAGCAACCAATAGACAAAAACAATGATCATCATCAAAGCCTCATCCCAATTAGGGATCGACTACATGAATCTTGTTCCTCTATTCTCCTCTATCAAAGGTCATGGCCTTATTTAGTCAGAAAGTTTTCAAATCTTTTCTCATTACTTTAATCCAAGTCCTTTTGGGCCTTCAACTTGCCCTTTTAGAGCCTTCAGCTTGGATCAACCTATTCCCTCTACCGATGAAATTTTTTGTCTTCGTTGGCCACGTTCATACCATCTAAGTATACCTTCCCTAATCTTGTCACCTCTTAGTGCTACTCCTAAGTTTCCTCTAATGTTTTCATTTTTAATTATATCATTTATTGTCTTGCTACTCAATCTCAACATTCTCATTTCAGCTATGCTCATTCTAGGTACATGTTGTTCCTTAACTACCCAACATTGATCCATAGAGCATGGGTGGCCTTACAATCATCCTATAGAATTTCTTTTCAATTTGAGTACCAACCCACCAATCATGCAAAAATTCTAGAGGTACATCCCCATTGGTTCCAACTCACTTGGATTCTATGGGTAGCGTCCCCTTTGATCTCTCCACTCTCATGAATTATCGATCTCAAGTATCGAAAGTATTCTTGTGGGGAGACTTCTTGGTTATCAGTCTTTGCTGGTGCTTCACTACCAATTCTCTCCTTACTAAAATTGCATTTTATATATTTTGTCTAAGTTTAGCTAATTTTAAATCCTTTAAGACTCTATAGCATGTCCCCACAACTCTAGCTTTGTGTTAATGACCTTCCTTGTCTTATCAATCAAAACTATATTATCTCAAATAACATGCACCATAGAATCTCCTCATGCAAATGGTTTGTTAGCTCATTCATAACTAATGTAAAAAGGTACGAGTTCAATGTCAATCCCTAGTGCAATCCTATAGTGATGGGAAAATCAACGGTCTCTCCACTAATGGTCCAAATATTTTTTACTGCTCCCTCATACATATCCTTCACTATGTCTATATATCCATGTGAAACCCCATTCTCACCCCACAACCATCATATTAACTTTCTAGCAACCCATTATAAAGCTTTTTCTAGGTCAGTAAAGACCATGTAAAGATCTTTCCTCCTTTCCCTGTACTACTCTATCAAATGTCTAAGTAGAAAAATATCTTCTATGGTATACCTCCCAGGCATGAAACTAAACTAGTTTTCCGATATACTTGTTTCATGTCATAGCCTCTTTTCAATCATTCTTTCCCAAAATTTCATGGTGCAGCTCATAAGTTCCATCTCACAAAAATTAGTGCAACTATATGTCTCCTTTACTCTTATAAATTGGTATTATAGAGCTTTTTCTCTATTCATCAAGCATTTTCTTCGGTTCTACAATCTTGTTAAATAACTTCGCCAATCAAACTACTCCAGTATCTCTCATATACTTACAAACCTCTATTAACATACCAACAAGCCCTAGGGCCTTTTCTAATTTCATCTTTTTTCAAGGCCTTTTTCACTTCAAGTATCTTGATCTTATGATTGTATATATATAGTCCAACATTATTTGGGTTTATGATTCTTTCAAACTCTATATTCTAAGGATATTTGCCATTTAGCAATTTTTGAAAGAAATTTTCTCACTTTTGATTGATCTCGTCAACTTTGACTAGTACCTTTTAATCATCACTTTTAATGCATTTAACATAGTCTAAAACCTGACGCTTCTATTCTCTTATTTTTGCAAGTTGAACACATCTTTCTTACTTCTCTTGACCCTACTCTATTATAAAGACCATCATACGCCTTAAGTTTAGCCCCACTCACTACTTTTTTTAGCAACCTTTTTAGCATTCTTATATTGCTCAAAGTTTTCTTTATTTCTAGTCCCCTGCCATGTTTTAAACACTGCATGCTTCTCTTTATTAACTTTTTGCATTTAATCACTCCACCACCAAGTTTCCTTTCCTAGTTGTCTTTTACCTTTAGATACTATAAGAGCATCTTTTGTCATTTTCTTAATGGACTCGGTCATATTAGTTCACATAGCATTTACTTTAATTTCATTGTTCCACTTTCCTTTTACCATCAACTTGTTTATGAATGATGTTAGCTTCTCTCCTTTTAAGTTCCACCACTTAGTTTTTGCACACCGATTAAGTTCATTTCCTTTTGATTTCTTAATATAAATATTTATAACCATTAACCTCTATTGTGTGGTTAAACTCTCATCTGATTTCACCTTGCAATCCATACACATTGACTTTCAATATTCCTTAAGGAGAAGTCTATTTTGCTTTTATGTTATCCACTTTTAAAGTTTAGTAAGTGCCAATCCCTCTTCTTAAAGTATGTGTTTGCTAGGGCTAGGTTATATGCTAAAGCAAAATTAAGGATGCCTTCCCCTATCTCATTTCTTTCTTCTTCGATATCATACACTTCGTGCACCCTATCATATCCTTCATTTTCTTTTCTTAAATTACAAGATAAAGGCTTCCTCCAAAAGTTAGCCCCAAAACAAATTGCAAGAAACTTAATATTGGAAGAGAGGGACACTATATCCCCATTTTTCAAACAAAACATAAATCAAAACCACCATAAAATTATCTTAGAAGTTGCACAAATGGAGTCAAACTAAAACCCTACACAACTAATCCCAAGTTAGCGACAGATCCACGTAGTTTCTCCAAACAAAGGTGACACCCAAATGTTCAAATCAAATGAACATACTCTACAACCTCACTTGTTACATGGTGCTGCAAGATCAATCTACTACATTTGCAATCTAACATTCTGAATCCTTTACTTCCAAAAAGAAAAAACCCTAAGAAAAAGATGCCAAAAACGTTGTGTATCGTCCAATCACACTGCCAAGCATAGTATTGACGAAGCTCATCTAAATGTCTAGCAAGGTGAGTAACTAAAAACAAAATACCAACAGCCTGAAACAAGATGAAAAACTACTTAGTTCTTCCAAAAAAGGAAAAAAAAGAAGTAATAAAATCATGTTATCAAGAATGACCAAAATGCTACTTGAAGTTAAACAATTCAGCAGATAAGAGCATCCTCATTATACCTCAACCTGCTTTCCATTGCCTAGTCACATTTAAATAGGACACCAATTGTGTTTCTACAAATAAGACTTTCAATATTACATATAGAAGATACAGAATCTGCATATTCATGGGGGAGCCGACAATAAGAAGCAGCAGACAGCATTTAGTTTTAGATACATATGTGGGGAGGAATGAGCTTCCCTGGGTTCAGGATATTGTTGGGATCCAAGGCAGATTTAATTTTTTTCATCGTCTTCAGTGCCTCTATGCCAAGTTCTTCTTCAAGGTACTGCAATATACAGACAAAGTAAATACTCTTATGCAATAATCCTTGATGTGTTGACAGACTTGATGTGTTGACAGAAAAAGGAAACTGGAGATGAACAATTGCAATGATCTGCCAGACCACATAATTTCATGGTCGGACCATAGGTTCCCATCAGTTACACAGACAGGAGCATGAAAGTGTGGTATGGATCACCTACTCCTCCCAAAGACTATTAGGTACATGTATTGCTTCTAAAATTACTGTTTCAAGCATTTGTTGAGTAAAAGGTTGGTTTCAAATAACTTTGATGATTTAACTTCAAGATAGAAGTCTAAATTCAATGAGTGGAGATGTTCTTCTAAGGGAGTGACTCAAGCATACATGAAATAACTAGTAAAAATAAAAAAAGGGCAGCCCGGTGCACGAAGCTCCCATGTATGCCAGGTCCAGGGAAGGGCAGAGCACAAGGGAAAGTTAAATAAAAAAGAAACTAAACCAAAATTCAGAAGAAAATTAATGCACAAAGGAAAAGTTCATAGGAATATATTCTTTTATGGACTTCTCTTCCAAAGGTTTTGATGAAATTATCTCAGAGATAATATCACAAATTTTACAGAAAACAGGAATATAACAAAAAAAATTTCAAGAAAAAGTAGATACTTCACGTTTAAGAAAACCTACCAGGAAATATAGATAAAACAAAAATCTTTTGAAAAATCATGATAAAGGAGAAAATATTAAGACATCTTAGAACTACCTCAACGTAAAAGGTACTAGTATAAGTGTGCTATCTAGAAGATTTTTGGAAATTCTGAAACATTGATCATCATGAGCACAGGTGAATCAATGGGCATGGTCTTTGTCATTGCCACATGTTATGTGTTACATTTCAGACTAAAAGGGCAGCCCTAGTGCACGAAGCTCCAGCCTATACAGGGTCCGGGGAAGGGGTGAACCACAAGGGCCTATAGTACACAGCCTTCCCTTGTATGTTTGCAAGAGGCTGTTTCCACACCTTGAACCCGTGACCTCAAGGTCAGACTGAAAGTACTAAATCAGAAAACACCAAACAAAGATGCCATAGTCCACGCTGCTCTTACTCAAGAGGCAAGTGCAGGGAAATACAATATATGTAACAAATAAGACTTTCTAAATGATTTCAATCATGGAAGTCAAGATGTCATAAGTCTAGTATCTATTTTACTTTGTGCCTAGAACATCGAGCACTAGCTGTTGTATGCCAATGGAGTGTATATTGCACCAGACAGTATCAATATCACATTTTTAGCTCACTCTGTGAACTGGTAAGAGAACCTATGCGTGATGCAACATGATATAGAAATTTAATTTAAATGCACAACAGAATAAACACCTTCATTTTTCCAGTACCAACCCCATGTTCCCCCGTGCATGTTCCTGTTCAGGTAAACGAGAATCATTAAAAACAAGCATTCCATGGCTACAGATATTGGAAGCTACCCTCATCGTTAACAGACGTTAAAAGAATATTCATAGAAGTGAAGGTAGAAATATGAAAAGTAAACATGCAATGGAAAATCTAAGATGGACAATGTAAGACTTTAGAGGCCACATGCAACTTCAATATGATCACTCTTCCTGATTTGTTTAGTCATCGGATGCATCAGAGCATAAAGCAAATATCCATCTCAAGGAGCAAAAGTTTAGAGAACCAGAAAATATGTTTAGAACTTTAACAGTATTTGATGATGCCATACATATGAATATCATAAATATTGAATGATAGTCCCAGCCACCGATGCAATTAACAGACAACCGCTCAACAATTATGGACGCAACCAGGCTAACACAATGTTGCCCATGGTGACCGTAACATTCAGTCTAAAGTTTCCACATAAGGCCACCAGATATATTAATAATGAGGACATTTCTGAATTAAGTTAAAAAAGGAAGGGGGAAAATATGGCAGGGTGTGCCACTGGACCTGAGGGTATGTGTGTGTGTGTGTGTTACACGTATGTGCATGTATAGTTCTCTATGTTTTGATCCTTTAGACTGGTTTTCAAGGCAGCATTCACCAGGGTATTGGCTCACAGAATGCTGTGATTAATCCAATTTCCCTTATTAAGATAGATCACAATGCTCAAATAACAGATTGGCAAAAGTATCACGACCTTCCATTGACAAGGCAGTATGGACCATGAAATGGTTAAGCCTTGCAGCTTCCTTGCGTTGTTCTTCTTGAGTTGGATCAAATAGAATCACAGTGTGGAAGTTCCCATCACCAGCATGAGCAATAACAGTACTGGGTCAAGAGAGATAATTAAAGAAAATGTTATACAACAATCTCACAACTTGTAAAACATCCATAGATCAGTGAGGTGACCAAAATTCTCACAAAATTTCATTGAAATGGATTGAGTATATACTTGAACTCTATTCAGTTGTTTCCACAAGCATGTAGAGAAAAAGGGCAAAAAGAATGACATACCACACCAAGGGTGATGCATCAAGCTCCTTCTTAGATCTTGATATGCATTCTGCAAGCTTTGACAAAGGAACACACACATCCTGCCGGAAAAAGGATTTGGTAAAAGAGACAAGCCAATAATACAAAACAAAATGAAATTGAGCTATCAGCGCAGGAATATCAAACTAAGTGTATGAAACTTCAACTTGAAGTTGTTAATACCAACGGTGGAAGATATGAAACTTCTATGCAATATGGAAACTGAACATATTGAAAATGTTCAAGAACATTGTTCTCTCAGAAACATCCCAATAGAAAAGCTCCCATACCAAATGAAAACATATTATCTAGGAACTAAGAAAATCCAGGCTTAAAATAAATATAACTCATACCCAAACTATCCATGATGTAATGCAAAAGATTCAGGGAATATTACAAGCCAGTATGACCAATGATGCTAGATACAATATTAACAGGGGGAAAAAAAATGTATAATTATTTCACAAACAACAAAGAAGTTCATCAATTAGAGAATGATCTTTTGCTAAACAAGATGCTCAATTTTTTTTTTTCTTTTGGTAGTGATGAAAATTGCGAATGAAGAATTATGGAATAATTAGGATTTCATTCTTCTTTAAAACTACATCCAGTGTTAGCTTTATACTGAAAATCCTAGCTATGAAAAGGAAACTAACTAGGCTATCTCAAATCCCATGATTTATGGGATATTTCTACAAAATAGGCAACTAACTAAATTAGTCTAATTCTAGGAATACAGGCTGTTACAAACAAACTCCCCTAAAATAGCCTAATTACTATACACACGTAAAATACAGGCCATTAATTTTCGTTTTCCCACACTCCCCCTCAAGCTGGTGAATAGGTATTTGCCATTCCCAGCTTGGATACGAAACTTTGAAATGCTAAACTACTTAGCCCCTTGGTAAGGACATCAGCGAGTTGGCCATGCGTAGACACATAAGGTGTACAGATCAATCCACTGTTCAATTTTTCCTTGATGAAGTGTCCGTCAATTTCAAGGTGCTTTGTTTGATCATGCTATACCAGGTTGTGAGCTATGCTGATTGCAGACTTATTATCACAATTGAGTCTCATTAGACCACCCCACTTAATCTTCAAGTCCTCTAAAATGATTTTCAACCATAGTAGTTCACACATACCATGAGCCATTGCTCCTCCATGTCACGAGGTTTCCACCAAGAAAGGTGTAATATCCAAAAGTTGACCTTCTGTCAACAATTGATCCAGCATAGTCGGCATTTGTGCATGCCTCAAGTGCTAACCCTCCATTCCTTTTGAACAGAATACCTTTACCTAGTGTCCCTTTGAGGTATTGTAACACTTAGTGAGCTGCCTGCAGATGAACTTCCTTCGGGCTATGCATGAACGGACTGATCACACTCATTGCATATGCTATGTTTGGTTGTGTGTGAGATAGACAAATGAGCCTTCCCACCAAGCATTGATATATTTCTGTATCTGCTGGAGCATCCTCTTCTGCCTCTCCAAGTTTAAGATTCAGGTCTATCGGAGTACTTGCTAGTTTGCATACGGTCTTGCCAGTTTCTTTGAAAAGATCTATAACATACTTCTGTTGGGAGATAAAAATGCCCTGCTTAGAGTGAGCCACCTCGATCCCAAGAAATTATTTTAATCTCCCTAACGCCTTGATCTCAAATTCCTTAGCCAAACATTGACTTAGAAACTATCTCTCCTTATCATCATCTCATGTCACTATTATGCCATCAATATACACCGAGAGAGCTGTGACTCCCCCTGAAGATGAGTGTTTAATGAACAACATATGATCTCCTTGACTTTGCCTGCATCCCATGGCTATCATCACTCTTACAAATCTTCCAAACCATGCTAGTGGTGATTGCTTAAGTCCATACAAGGCCTTTTTCAATTTACACATAGTATAAGCAGTTAAATTATTATCACAACCAGGTGGGACCTCCGTATAAATTTCTTCCTCTAGTTCTCCATGCAAAAATGCATTCTTGACATCCAATTGCTATAAATCCGAGCAAAAGTTTCTTGGTAATCAATACCCTAGATTTGAGTATAGCCCTTGGCAACCAACCTAGCCTTGCATCTTTCTATCAATCCATCTGCACTATATTTCTCTGTATAAACCCATTTACACCCCATGGGTTTCTTTCATGCTGGCAACTTTACCAACTCCCAAGTTTTGTTTTTTTCTAATGCCTCCATCTCCACATTCATTGCTTGTTTCCATTTTTCATTTGTCAAAGCCTCAAATAAGGTGGTAGGGATGGCAATAGTGTTTAGGCTGACAAGGAAGGCTCTATGAGATGGTGAAAAACTTTTAAAGGACAGGAAGTGTGCAAGAGGGTATAGGGGTCAATTGGTGCACTCTCTAATCCCTTTCCTAATAGCAATAGGGAGATCCTAGTCATCATTGTTCATATGACATTCAGATTGCAATGAAGGATTAGAAATTGTTACCTCATTCTCAGGATCTGGGTTGGAGTCTTGGATTTGCACAGATTCAAGGACAACTGTCTTCTTTCTCGAAAACACCTTGCCTTTGCTGAATCTCACATTCTTAGGGGCAGAGTTTAAATTTTCTGTCATGGGTTCAGACCTAGGATTGGAATTTTCAGGCACGAGTTCAGGCAATTCAGGTACGGGTTGCTCAAGCAAGGGTTGTATAGGTTCAACCAAATGACTTGTGGGATAAGATTGTTTTGGCACGGGAAGTGATGACAGATCAAGGAATAAAAAGTCCCTCCTATCCTTAGCTTCCATTATCGAATTCTCCCCCCCGAAGATAAGTAGTAGTGAAATAAGATTCTTGTTCATGGAAAGTAACATCCACCGAGACAGAGAATTTTTTTGATGGCAGATGGTAACACTTATACCCTTTCTGAGTTAAAGAATAACCCACAAAAATACATTTTAACGTCCTTGGATCTAACTTCCCTCTGTTTTGACTATGAACATGGACAAATGCTACCCACCCAAATATCCTAGGAACAAGATTATTTATAGTGTGTAGGTTTGGATAGAATGTTGAAAGTATGTCCATTGGACTTTGGAAGGCAAGCGATTTAAGAGTTAGGCACATTTTTTTGAAACATGAAGGATCAGGTTGAGTCAAGAAGGTGACCATTCTTTCTTTCTACTACTCTGTTTTGTTGCGGAGTATTAACACAAGATGACTCATATATTATTCCTTTCCTTTGAAAGTATGGAGTTAGGACTTGATTGAAATAATCCTTAGCATTATTCGACCTAAATCTTTTGATATTGACCCCAAATTGAGTTTTAATCATAGAACAAAAATTTGGAAGGACAGTACTGACATCGGATTTATGTTTGAGCAAAAAAATCCAAGAGACTCGCAATCATCAATGAATGAAACAAACCATTTAGCCCTAGCAACATTAGGAATAGGAGAAGGATCCCAAATATCACTGTGAATAAGATAAAAAGGAATAGAACTTCTTTCATTGCTAACCGGAAAAGATATACGTTTGTGTTTAGCAAGTACACACACTTCACACCAAAAAAGTTCAATATCTAGACCTTTAAATAAAGAGGGAAACAAACATTTAATAACCGTAAATGATGGATGTCCAAGTCGTTGATGATGAAGCCAAACTTTTTCTTTATTGGATGAAAAAACCTCTGAGACAAAAGAATGAGACGATATGCCCTTGGTAATGCTTGATTGACTTGGTGCTTTGAGAAAGTAGAGTCCATCTTGTTCTCTAGCATGTCCAATCATCTTCCCCGAATCCTTGTCCTGAAATACACAATAACTATGATAAAAAGCCACATTGCAACATAAGTCTTGAGTGAGCTTTTGGATAGAAATGAGGTTTGTGGTTAACCTAGGGACGTGAAGAACATTTTTTAACATCAGTGATGGGCTTATTTTGACATTTCCTATACCTATTACAGTAGCAAGGAACCATCAGCTGTGACTATTTTCCTACTGCTTGAACATGGGGAATATGAGGAAAAAATGTTTGGTGAATGGGTCATATGGTCGATAGCACCCGAGTCAATGACCCAGGAGTTGGTAAAGGTTATATTTGAGACATTTAATCTAATAGAGAATGGAAACTTACCTGAATATGCCAATGAACAAGTACCTAACGGTTTGTCAAGGTTGCCAATAAGTGATCTCACCTTCTCGTCTTCCACTTACCTATCTCTTGTAGTATTGCTTCATTCTGCTGCACTTCCACAATATGGGCCTGGCTGTTATTCCTTGGTTGCTTACCCTTCTGTCCCCACTCACGTCTTGGTGGTTTTCCATGTAGCTTCCAACACCGCTCACTAGTATGGCATGCCTTTTTACAATAAGTGCACCATAAGTTGTCTTTGTAGTCACGGTTTTGAGTTTTTGGTTGACCAGATCTTCCATTGCCAAGTACTAGTGCTCTTTCCATATTTGTGGCTGAATTGTTGTCACTTCCAGCCACCATAGCAGAGCTGTCCGTGTTCTGTGGATAAAGCATCAGGCCTCTTCTGCTTTCCTCTCCTCGAATCAATACCACCACCTCATTAAAACACGGAACTTCTTGTTTACCAAGAATCTGGATTCACACTTGCTCAAATTCTGGGTTCAGTCTAACAAGAAAATCATATACTCGATCTTGTTCTATAAAATCCTTGAGAACAGTAGCATCTTCGGGACACTTGGTTTTTATTACCCTATAATGATCAAGTTCTTGCCATAAAGATTTCAATTGGTTAGCATATTCAGTAACAGTTTTACCTCCCTATTTTGCAGCAACAATCTTTACCTTGACCTTGTATACTTGGGCTGCATCTCTTGCCTTAGAATACGTCTGTTGAATTGCATCCCAAATGTCCTTGGCAATACCCAAGAACATACATGTGTCACTAATTTCAGGAATCATAGAATTCCACAGCCATGCCATAATCATGGAGTCTTCTTCATCCCATGCTTCAAACCGAGGATCTCCTAGTTTTGGCCCCGTACCCATGAGATGATTAATCTTCCCTTTCCCTTTCAGCACGATGCAAACAAGTTGGGACCATTTCAGATAATTTTTTCCATCCAGCCTATATGCAACCTAAATATTCTGTAACTCTCAGGGATATTGGGGTCAAATAATCTCCTCCGATTGGGTTGTAGCGGTTGTTTCTTTGACATTGTTTCCTACGATAAGGGCTAGTCTTGGCGAAGGCTGATCAGAAATCTCCAAAACGAAAAAAATTCCAGACTCACGAGTCTAAATCTCTAATACCTGATGAAAATTGAGAATAAGAATTATGGAATAATTAGGATTTCATTCTCCTTTAAAACTACATCCGTGTTAGCTTTATACTGAAAATCCTAGCTATGAAAAGGAAACTAAGTAGGCTATCTCAAATCCCATGATTTATGGGATATTTCTACAAAATAGGAAACTAACTAAATTACTCTAATTCTAGGAATACAGGCTGTTACAAACAAACTCCCCTAAAATAGCCTAATTACTATACACTTGTAAAATACAGGCCATTAATTTTCATTTTCCCACAGGTAGTAAATATATTTGAAAAACAGAATAAAATCAATCACATGACCAAAATTGTCCCATAGACAATTCCTCAATCCAAGCTCCCCTTTTTGCAAGAGCATCGGCAACATCATTTGGTGATCTGAAACCCGGACTGAGAGAAAATCAAAACTAGCAAATGTGCCATTTCATCAATGATTGCAAATAACTGCCAAGGGCCATAGGAAGTACTATTTGGCCAAGCTATGACATTTGATAAAATCATCTTCCACAATCCAACCAATTCAGATACTGCCAATCTTAAACCTGTAACTAAAGCCCGAAGGCTGCTTCATTTGAATCCTTAATACCTATTTGCATAGAAAATTCCAAAATACTGCCCCATCATGATCACAAATCATTCTTATCCCTGCAGGATACAAGATTCCAAAGCAAGCTCCATCAAAGTTCAATTTCAAGGAACCCAAATGAGGTGGGAACCAAATTCCCTTCACCTTAGTCTTACCTGTTATATCTATAATAATACAGTCTCATCCATGGTGCAAGCCAAAAGAAGAACAGCAGGCAAACCTCCTTCGTGGATGCTGCCCACAAAAAAATCAAACCATGTATCCTCACACATGATTTGGTGAGGCTTCTCTTAGTCTTCAGAAGTTTTCCTAGTCATGCTCCCCCAAAACAGACCATAAGATGGAAAAAACACCAAAGCCCAAAGAACATTTTCTTCCCCACTAAGATGAGAGCAACTCCACCCCAATAGAAAAGAGCTAACTGATCTAGGAAACACCCAAATAATGCTGAAACAATCAAGAATCCTCCACCAAATAGAATGAACCACCTAAACTGGATAAAAAAGTGATCACAAGAATCCTCTTGTTTACAAGAATCCTCTTGTTTACACAAAATGCACCGATTAGGAAGAACCAAATCCTTAAACTTAAGAAGTATTAATCCTTTGAAGACATGCTGGCAAACAGAAACATTGAATCTTAGAAGGGATGACAAGAGACCAAACATTCTCAGACAGTCAAATGGGTCCCACTATGGGAGAGACATGACGTGAAAGAATGGGCACTAGAGACACCAGAAGAAATTGGAGATCAAACCAACTTACTGTTGAGTCCTTAATTTTGTCAAAAATAACATTAGATTACTATTTTATTAGATAATTTAATAAGGTATTTTTATAATTTTAAATCAATTTTAGCTATAATCAATCATCTAACCATTAATTTAAAAAGTTAATGATAGGATGATCATTATAGCTAATTATCCACATAAGATAATTCTAATCTTGTATTTTGTTTTTGCAGATAAGCCAAAGTACGTTGGACGGTTCAGATCAACTTATTTTGATGGGTCCCTCGCCACAAATCTGAGCAAATCTGACCAATGATGGCAAATCTAGCAAATTTGACCAAATCTGGGCAATGATGGGCAAAGTTGACCAATGATGCAAATCCCCTTACAAAGGAAGGAGGGGTTGGATTTAGGGTCTTCTCTTCTTTTTCACTCTTCCTCTCTACCTCTCTCTTATTCTCCTCTCTTTCCCATCTTTCTTCCTCTTCTTTTGCTCCCCTTCTTCTTCTCTCTTCTCTCTTCTTTCCTCTTCCCACTTTCTTGTTTTCATTTTTCTTTCTTCTCCCTCATAGAGTAGAGGTGGAAGGATTGTTCCTCTCTCTCTCTCTCTCTCTCTCTCTCTCTCTCTCTCTCTCTCTCTCTCTCTCTCTCTCTCTCTCTCATTTCATTTTCCTTCACCGCACCCCACCTTCCAGCACCGTCCCAAGCCAACCCACTTCCTATCAGCCACACCTCTCTCTCTCTCTCTCTCTCTCTCTCTCTCTCTCTCTCTCTCTCTCTCTCTCTCTCTCTCTCTCTCTCTCTCTCTCTCCTTTTCTTCCCCATTTTTCTGGCAAACCCCAGATTGCCCGCATCGGAGTTCACCCAATCACCGACCAGCTACTGCTGGCCAGCCTTCTCCCCTAAACCAGCACCGCCCGGAACCCTTTCCCCCAGCTCCATCGACTGGCCCTCATCTTCCTCGAATCACCAACCTCCTCAGCCAGTCGACGGCCAAACCTCTCTCAGGCATGCATTCATGGATTGGCCGGCCCAGATTCCTTTTTTTTTTCTTCCAAGTCGCCGGTCAGCTAAGAGGAGAAAACCTCATCTTCCGCTCGACCCCCAACTCCTCTTTCTCCTCTCGTTTTCCAGCAAAATCCATCCCCGCCTGGAATCCCTCTTTTACGCCTCTGCCTTCTTCCTTCTTCTTTGATTCGGACAGTGCAAGGGGAGAAACCCAAATCGGGGTTCCTCCCTCTTTCTCCCTTTCTCCCTTTTTCTCTTTTCCCTCTTCTTCCCCATTTTTCTTCTTCTTCTTCTCCTCCTCCTTCCCTCCTTCTTCTCCTCCTTCTTCCTTCTTCCCCCTCCTACGGTTTTCCATCATCACCATTTTCCTAGTTTTCGAGTAAAACTAGGTCCCTAATAAAATTCCAATTCTGCCCCTGGCAGATCTCAGTAACTCCAAATGCATCTCCAGTTTAATTCCATCTGGGTCCTAATTTAATTCCATCTGTGTCCCTGTATTATTCTGGTTTTGTTTATCCTCATTCTGACTATCCAGGGACAAGCTTATCCAGGATAGCTTATTTAGTTGCATTTTCTGTTTTTCTTTTGGAATAAATAATCTTGTACATTTCAGCAGTTAAATAAATCTGAAATTTTCTTTTATTGTTAGTTTATTGCTGTTATTTGTATTTGTATTAATTGAAATTTGTGTAAACTCCACATTTAAGTCGAGTCCCTGTGGAAATCGACCCGTATTTGCATAATTATACTACAACAGCTGTGCACTTGCGGAAAACACTCAACACTTACCCGTGGAAGAATAAATAACAACCTCCTCAAAGATAAGAAAAAAAGAGGTATAAGAAGTGATTCGACAAATTAGAAGGTAGAAGAGTAAGTTTTCTTGTTTGTAGCTAGCTTCTGAAAGGATATATTGAAGTATTAACAGTTTACATATTGCTCATAGAATGCATGGGAAAACCTAACACACCGGTCAGTTTCAAACTAAACCAGCAACCTAAAATGTTTAAAGATGCCCAGGTTTAGCCATTTTAGAAGCCTATCTGCAAGGGCTGTAGGTGGATTACATTGCTGAGGGAATATAAAAAGAAGGGAATACACTTAAAGAAGGAAAGTAAGGGGAATAAGTTGGAGTTCGAAATAACATCTTTGAAAAATAATGTCAGAGACCTACAAGATAACAAGCAGATAATGGGGAAAAAATTTCACTGATTTCTGAGGTGTCATACTCATGGATATGAAAGATGGAAAAAAAAAGAAAGAAAAAGGACAGAAGGGTGCACGAAGCTCCTGCATATGTGGGGTCCAAGGATGGGGCGGACCACAAAGGCTCTAGAGTACACAGCCTTACCTTGCATTTTTGCAAGAGGCTGTTTCCACGTCCCAAACTCGTGACCTCAAGGTCACACGACGACAACTTTATCGTTGCACCAAGGCTCCCCTTCAAAGCAATATCTCAGCATCTCTCCCCTATATACATCTGTCATGTCCATGAGTATGATACAAAAGAAAAAAAATTAAGCCACTGGCATAGTCTTCTTCAAGATCAAAACCTATGCCAAAAAACTTGAGCTTCTCAACATTGGAAAAATAAACTTGGCCATCTGCAGCAGCATAGTTTCTTCTTTGCAGGCACTAGCTTTGTCATCATCATCATCAAAGCCTGATTAAGGGTTGGCTGGCACTAACTTTGTCAGTCTTCCAAAATCCATGTGTTAGACACAAAGATACTAGCCTCATACTTGGTAACTTGAACCAACAGACATGTGAGGGAGGGGAGCTACTAATCTAGAAGAAAGATCCACACAAACAAAGAAGAGAAATATGCCACAGTGCCTCATATCCTACAGTGTACAAACATGAAAAGGAAAAGCTTCCAATGAATGACCTTGATATACAGGAAAAGATAACAACAATGAAGAAATTCTCTTGTTGAAGTTATTTGATTTAGATGAGCAGGAAGTGATATGTACATTTTTGGGTTCCCTAGCAATAACTGTTTGCAATGTTGAGGATCAAATTCAGTTAGTTCTTTATTTGTCAAAATGATTGAAATTGGTCTATGTAGATTTCAAGTAGATCTAGTATCCAATGGATGTCTTTCTATGAATACAAATTTCAAATAACAAGATGTTAAATAATAGCACAAAGAAATTTTAGATGGGAAAGGAGTTCATTTAGGAAACTGACTGAAATCATTGCTTCAAAATTGGGTTCCATTGCGAAGCAAGCCCAGAGCGCCTCCTTTCTTATCTGCAGAAGATACTCTGAGTCAGAAACATGCATAGAAAAACACAGAAACCCGTACTAACACCAACTGTCTTATCATGTACCAATTTGTGCCAAAAATCTCCCTCCAAACCTCCAACTTCTTAAAAAAATGGTCAACCTACTCAAAGTGTGGTGGTTGTAAGACTTTTATAGGCTTCAGTATGCTTGAGAAATGATAACAGCCTTGGAGAGAAGTTCTCATTAAAATAACAAATTTGAAATAACCAGCCAATTTAGGAGTTTATGAAGTAGTTAATTCCTATATAAAGGTCTAGTGGTCCAGGAATGAATGTTATGTGAAGAGTAGAGGTGTGTAAGGAAGCTCCAAAGAAAAAAGTATTACACAACCAGAGAAGTCAGTTGACTGCATAAAGCAAGGTTAAGAAGTTGAAATTTAATTATGCTTCTTCATGTAGATTTTCATTGGAACTGGAACTGCATGCAAGGATTACAACAGACTCTTATCCCACATTGTTATCCTCATAGAACTGAATATCCAGCTGTAGACTTCTAGGGGATACTAGGTATGGGCAATCCATTTTGCTGAAATTAAGTTGTATAGCAAGAAATTTTGGAACTGTGCACATTTACTAATAAACAGCTAGTATGAGTGTTTTTCTCTCAAGTTCTCTCTCTTCTTCTTCATTTTTAAAATTTTAGTGTCCAAAGTTTCCATGAAAAATGGCTTGAAATGATCAAAATATAGAGTTCCAAGAAAAAAACTTTGATAAAACAAAAATTGTAATAAATAACTCTGTTTTCAAAGGAGTTAGTAAGAAATAAGTGAGGTGTAATAGGAAAAGTTATTTAAAACTTCAGGGCTTTGCAATATTTCTCAAGATAACCAGGCATTGGAGATAGCAGGTATCTCCTCTTGAAAACCATTCCATATTTTCCTTAACTCAAAAATAAATAGCATGCTTCACATCTCTGATTCCACTAACCACCCAATTATGCATGCCATACCCTGTTGTCAGACCTTAGCTCAAAGATCCCAACTGCTATGATGTTTTTCTTTTGTTTCTTTATTCCTAGCAGTCAACGGATTCCCATGGTGACCTATCCCCATGATGTTGAACCCACGCAAATGGTGATCCTCCTGATCAATCATTCATGTGAGCCACGTGTTATGTAGGGACCAACAGCCACAGAAGAATAACAAAAATTTTGGCACAAGTTTTCAACACAAAATGGAAGTAGGAATGAGTTTTCTGAGTTCCTAAATACCAAGTACATTACTACTATTTCTGTGCTCTACCCTCAGCCCTCCCCTCTCGCCATCAAAATAGCTACACAGACAAAAGTAACAACACAGCGTTTTTTAAAGAATATAAAGTGCATTGCTGAAAATAAAAGTATGACAAAGCAAAAAGTTACAGATGGGGAAAAGAGCAGTTCCAACTTTCAAAATGTACATATGGGCTATACTATTCTAAAATAGATGACATACCATTATTTAAACATGGAAAATGGATGTGGTGAAAGATAATGATGTAAATCATGTAATAGGATTACATCGTTACCTTCCATAGTTCCCTTTTATCCTCCAAATCTTCGACAAAAACAAAATCAGAGCCATTATGCCGAAGAACAATATCTCGCACCAGCAATGTCTGTTCACGTGAATATGCCTCTATCAAAATGGACATGACAGGAATCTATCAGTTACATAGAAGAACCTATGAGTGTATTCAAAGCATTTGCAATTGACAATATTTGCAGTCAAAGAAAACAAGAATGGCAGAGTAGATGTAGCAGAAAAATAGGAATCTCATACTAGTTCTGGCCAAGAACCTCATACTTAGCAAATACAAAATTTGGAAACTAGAGCAAGTTCCCACCAAGTGTAAGTTCCATGATGGAAACTTTCTATTTTATATGTGCTTTTAATCTCAACATGGAGAAGATATACTGAGAGAAACGCATCAAATATACCATAAATAGCAAGTCTTACAAATGTATAGTCACAAATTTGCAGCAAAACATGAATGCAATAGTGCTATTAGCAATCACTATATGTAAGGCAGTACCATTGAATTAGATTCAAGCCTTGTACAATTAAAGGAGCTCTTCAAATCATCTAACCAGACACAACAGTGATGTGTGGACTCCTGCAACCCTCAAATAGCCATTTAGAAGAAGATCAAATCAAGAATTAAAAGTTTCATCTGCATTTAGGACCAAAGTAATTATTTGATGTAAATGTAACAGTTAATTGTCCGTATTCTTAATCTTGGCACAATGGTAAAGTTGTCGACATGTGGCCTTGAGGTCAAGGGTTCAAGGCGTGGAAACAGCCTCTTGCAAATATGCAAGGTAAGGCTGCTTACTGTACACCCTTGGGGTCCGCCCCATCTCCAGACCTCTCATAGGCGGGAGCTTCGTGCACCGGGCCGCCCTTTCTAATTGTCTGTATTCTTAATCACAGTTTTCTACACCATTTTCCTAGGAAATAGTTCCAGTGAAAACAAAAGCTTTGTTAACAGCACCATAAGCACTAAAGCAGAAAACTTGAAACTAATTCAAACAAAAAGTAATCATCTGCAGGTTATCTACTTGCAATTTTGACTAGAAAAGCAAAAAAATATGTTATCAGAAGTCATCTGTATGTGATAAGTATGAGTAAAATGAATAAAATCCATAAGTTCCTCTAGCCTATTATGAGTAAAATGAATAAGATCCATTCATTTCTCTAGTCTATTGCACAGAAATTTAAAGGTAAAACCATGGAAGTTCCACTAGAACCATATGCCTTGACATCAAACAATCACAAACACAATTTTACAGACAGGAAGCTATTTGCCTCAGGCAAAAGTACTCGCATGTTGCTTAGAAGAATAATGGAGTGCAAGTTGTTACAGTCAGACTTTACAAAAATCACATAAAAGTAGATCAATCATCATCATCAAGACCTTATTGTGATTAGGGGTCAGTCACATAAAAGTCAATTAATGTTTATATTTTTAATGTGTTAGGATAACAAGTAACAAGGAGATGTGCATGAAGTTAGACAATAAATGAGGACTAATCTTATTATTTTACTGGTAAGCGGCACTTACACCTAAACGTGCACATGTGGGCTAGAGAGAGAGAGAGAGAGAGGAGGAATCATATTGTACTCCCGGGAGTAATTGGGAGCATATGTCAGGCAGAGAGGAAAGGGAGTAGCGGTCCCATTTTTTTGTCCTTTTTCCTAGATCTAAACTGTTCATCTGAAGCAGCCTCATCTACATGGCGTGGGTACCCAACCTCACATCAAAATATGATCTCTAAGGCCTTCTTAATTGAACCTCTTGTGGTTGAAAAATAGATTGTGTAAACAGAAAACAATATCTCTGTCCTCAAAACAGTCTATGTTTCAACCACAAGGGTGGTCCCAATAAAGGTCTTAGAGGTCATCTTTAGATGTGAGGTTATTACCCTGCCCATTTAAACGAGGCTCAATCAGATGGACAGTTTAGATATAGGAAAATGGAAAAAAGTGGCCCCGCTATAATTCCTCAATTGATCGAGACAGAGAGAGTTAGAACTACGATATAGATATAGTTGGAACCGTAGTTGTATATGTGAATTAATTTGTAATGTAGTGTAGATGAATTTGACATGAATCGAGATGATGAGTGTAGATGAATTCAATATGACTCCCAGAGAGACAGAGTTAGAACTAACGTACAGATACAGTTGGAATCATAGTTGTATATATGAATTAATTTATAATGTAGTGAGTTTTGCTTTAGTCAGTCTGTGTCCAACCAGGGAGTCTTCTCCATATATAGTATAGATGAATGAGACAAGCCAGATACAAGGCATTCAATGGGTCACATGATAAGAAACAAGAAAAACTTCAGTTCACAGTATTGATAACTGAAGCTTAGGATACATACAAAAAATTGGGTTTGAAGTATAAACGTTGCTAATAGAACCATAAGGAGCATACGAAAAGTTGTTGAAGAATATAGGTGAAAAGATTATGAACTAGACTCGAGCAAAAACAGTTTTGATCTAGAAATAGAGTTCAAAGTCGAAGTGAACTTTGATAATTCAAGCAATTCTTTCCCAATCAAATGACAAATCTACTTATGCACCAATCTTACATTATAGCACAACTCCAAAGCAGAACTCACTAGTGGCAGCACTGAACAATCTTAAAAGAGTATGATAGCTTCCTGTAAAAGGAATATTGAACAGCAGACCACCGAAAAAAGTTAACATTGATTCTTAGAGTGAAGATCATCATAATTGACGATCCACATATCATATGTTAGCATGTCCGCCAAGAAACTAATCAGGTGGCAGATTGTTGTGTCAGAAAATGCCAGGATGTTTGTTATCATTATACAAATAAGTATTCATTCAGTGTATCATACTTCCATATTTTTCTTTTCTTTGAAGGTCTTCTTATTGAGTGACAGAAGGATGCTTAGGAATACATTCTAAGAATATTCAACAATTCAAGAAGGAATATGTACAAATGCTTATAAAACCAGACTTGCTTGCTTCTGATATTCTTTAGTAGGTTGAATTGTTAAGGAGTTCAACTTTGACGTACCAGCCATGACTTCCTCAATGAGCATCACCTGGTCCTTAACTAAGTAAAAGCCTTGGGTCAATCTAAGAGAATGCAGTTACTCCATGGCAGATCAATCATCCTGGCCAGTTATAGGATCTCTTATCAATTTAAGTAACTGATTAATGTAAGAAATGAGAATTTTCTTACTCAGATTCCTAGATCTAATTGCCTCAAGTAATTGGAACAAGGCATGTTAAAAAGGACACATGCATGAAGAAAACGGGAAACCAAGATTATAATACCTCAAATTTGTCCAGTTTTAGTATCATTAATCTCCCATTTGGTTAGTATGTGAATTGTCCACAAAGAAAGTTCAGGATGAAGCTCAAAGAAAACATCTGATAGGAAGATTTCAGGAGAAAAAGCAGGCCCAATCTACTTGTTCTTACTGAGCTTTTACTGCTACTTGCAAAGATGTCTTTACAATGAACAATTTTCTCAAGAATCTACAAGCAAAAAATATGACAATAATTTGCTTAATAAACAATAGAGATAGAATGACTGTTACCTGTGCCTATAAATTCGAACATCAATGTTGGAATTTCAGGCAAACTCTTTCCATTTGCAATATTTATCGCTTTAATTTGCACCTCGTCCAAGAGTTCTACCCTTGATACCTAGAAAACACATATTAGGGAAATAAATAAATAAAAGTGGTGCATGCACATAGCATCCATATTAGAGGTGGATGCTCATCACAATTTTGAGAATCTGATGTCCTGTGCTCTAGTTAACTAGACTGTTGTAAGCAAAATCAGGTAACAGTACAATCATGGTCCCATGTCTTTGGATGATTGCTTACAGGAATTTGTAAAAGATTGCCCAGTGATTGACTCACCACTTGTATTTGACCATCTGACAAGAATGGAAGGCACTACAAAATTTTAATCGTCGTTGTCAACCTCCATGTCTCCAAAAGAAACTGATAACTGTCACATCACAATCTGATACAACCCCATGTAGTAGTAGTAGAACCTCCCTGAAGAACATGCTTACTATTTTCACAGCATCAGATGTCTTGAGAGAACTGTGTCATCTTGAAGAAACTACCAACCACCACAAAACAGAATAACTTAGTGAATTGTCTTCAATAACTCCATGACAAAGTTCATGCTAAGGGCTTCCAGTTGATGATCTGGTATTATCAATGGCTGATTCAACCCAGTATTAGTTCTGATTCCATACAACAGCCAACAACTTTGACATTGCTGTACTATCTAAACACACTATCTTTAGACTCTGCCAATAGAAACAGTTATCTGCCACGGCAATGGTCTTATAACAACCAAAATGTCCACCCAACCCTCTGGCATGGATCTCCATGCCACAAACTCACAGATGAGAGGCTTGTCATGCCTTTAGACTTTAGAGTAGGTGTTGTAGTTAGCTCAGAAGGCCATCCAGTGACTTACTAACGTGAGAAGCGCCATGAGAATAGACTATCTATTCCAAAGATTTATTTCCACGAATTCATGGTACCAGAGATTCATACCAGTGATTTAGTGGACATTTGAGTAGTGATAAGACCATTGCTATGGTGTAACATCAATTCTATTTGCAGAGCCTAGTGAAAGATGTGGTTAAAAAGATATTCCAGCAATGTCAAACTAGTCAGCTATTGACGGGGACTAGAACCAATGCCAGGTTATATCAGGCATTACCAACAGAGGACCATTACAAGAAGACATTAGCACGAACTTTGTCCTAGGGTTACTGAAAACAACCCAGCATGTTGATTTTGCTTGGTAGTGGTTGACCACTTCTTCAAGATGGCACACTTCCTCGTGTCAAAGGACATCTCATGCAGTGAAAATAGCAAGTCTTTTCTTCAAAGAGGTCATACGGCAACATGGGGTTGCCAAGACCATTATTTTTTATTGTCATATGAAATTTCTGGAGAACTCTTATGGCTGTTGATAAAGAAGAAAACTAAAATTATCTAGTGCCTTCAATCCCCAACGAGATGGGCAGAAAGAAGTGGTGAACTAATCATTGAGAAACCTGTTACTGATCCAATGAGCGATGATCCAAAAACATGGGATCACAACTCATGGCAGAGTTTGCTCCAATTATGCACAGGGGAATCACTATTCAAAGTGGTAATAGGCATTCAACCACGACAACCTATTGCCATGTCAGCTTAATCAAGATGCAATAAATTATGCCTATTATGTCAAAAGCATCTATGATAACATTCCACGCCACATTATGGAGAACAATGCAAGCTACAAAGTTGAGCCTAATATGCATAAGCGATATGTAGAATTTAAGATGATGAAGCGAAGGTAAGCATCCAGCCTGAGTGTTTTCTTAGAGGGAATATCAGAAGCTATATCTTAAGGAAGCAGAAGCAGGCCAATTTAAAGTTCTCAGAAGACCCTACTGCTTACCCTTAAACTGTCCACTAATTAATATGGAGACTAGACTGCCTATCATGAGCACCATCAAGATGAGATATGAACAACAGGCCATTCAATTCCCACTTTCTGGTGAATCAACATGAGATCTAAGATGTGCTAGAGGATCACTTTGTTTCAGCCAAGATATTGTGGTGGTTATCATAAATTCCTCATTAAGTAGGAGAATCAACCACATATTGACAGCTCTTGGATTGTGGCTAAATAAAGATATCTGACAGATTGGGATGCCCACCAGCGGCATGCACAAAAGATAAGCAGTGCCAGGTTGAAGTTTTTCAAGCTGGGGAGAGATTACTGGGACCATCCTATAAGCCCAATTAAGGTCTCTAATAGAAAGAAGTTGGGTCTAATTAATTTATCAGTAAGGTCTGCTTTATTATTTTTATACTGTTTTTAAGTTGTGGATTAGGATGAAGTTAGTCTTTCAATTAAGTGAAGTCTTAGCATTTTTTTCCTCTCATTTTCTTAGGAGACAAGTAAATGGACTTCCACCTTATTTTGAGAAAACAAGCCAGGGCTTTCCTTTTGATATATATTAAAGCTTCATAAAGTTTATGGCAGCCACTGCTTCTCTCGGAAGAGATCTCATGGACTTGCTGCTTGGACAGATTCCAAAGCAATAAGTTAGGAAGACTCTAACTCCTTCAAGTTCTTAGGTATGACCCAATAGAAAATTTATCTTTCTTCCTATACCATCCCCTACTTAATGCCTTTCTCTTGTTCCTGATGGGTTCCTCCATCTTGAACACTCTTTCACATGTAAATATTCCGAGTTTCAATACTGAGGTTGACATTTCCTTGATATATGAACTGTTCATACTCGGATTTGTTAGAAACCCGAACTTCTTCAAGTTGTTCTCAGTTTCTTGAACGAAGGAGAACTATTAAAAGAATTACCATTCCTTTTCTTGAGTTTTATGGGAGAAATCTTGGAAATGCAAATCATTAATCTCAATTATATGAACTGTCAGATTTAGCAATTCATTGAGTTGTCTTGGGCCTTCAAATTCAAAATTTCTCATCAAAGTCAGTCTGTTGGATTAATCCATAAAGGTATTATTAATTACTGTTCACAAAAGGAGGATTTTTGGAGTATTCCAGAAAATAGAATGTCTCTGATTAAGAAACTTTCATGTCTTAACTAGGACTGTGTTACATCTGTTGCATCACAGGGTCATTTTGGGAAGTTTTACTCAAGAAGGGCTGATTCACACGGCAATTGACATAAGGTTTCTGTTATTTGGAAAGAATGAGGACAGCTTGCTCATGGAGAATAAGTTGGTTATGGAATTCAGTTAGAGATGATCAAGGAGAATCTGTGAGAGCGGGAGTTTTCTTTTTTTTGGGGGGGGGGGCTGTAGGGCGGGGGCGGCTAGAGAGGAAGAGGAAATAAAGGAGACGGGGAGTGGGAGAAAGATACGAAGGAAGTAGAAGGGAGGTTCTAGCTCTGTAAATGAACATTATCAATTGGAATTCCTCATAAAACCGTTGTTTCTATCAATTGATCTATCAATTGGTATTAGAGCAGTTCGATTGTGGGGCATGGGTGGAACCAGGATGGAAAGAACTGAACTATTGAAGAAGGAGATTGAGGGAGTCAGAGGAGAGATCGGTGACATGAAAGAAAACATTGGTCGATTACAAACCAATGTTATGGCTTTCAGAGAATATCTATTGGAAATTAGAGATTGGATCAAAAGGAAAGAAGGGCGTGGACACGCAAGAAATACTGAGATCGGTGAGACTTCCAGCTGCGGTAGGCAGAGTCCGTTCATGTCGTTGGACCAGACTCATCTGGAACCTCATTTCCAGAGGCTGGATTTACCAATATTCGACAGCAAGGAACCTTATGGTGGCTTTGTCGTGTAGAGCGTTATTTCCAGGTGAATCAGATCACCAACGAGAAGAAGGTGGCCACAACTGCCGTCTGCTTACAAGGAGACACTCTCCACTGGTTTTCTGTGGGTAGAATCCAAGGCTCCCTTCCGATCATGGCCTTCTTTCTGGTCGTCCCAGCTTCAACGCTTATGCTCATCACATTCGGACAACGACTACGAATCATTGTTTGCGTTGAGACAACGAGGGAGTGTTTCCGACTAGCTTCAATCGTGTGAGCTTCTTTTCGATCCCCTGGTAGATCTCCCGAACGATTTGCTAGGGGAAGCTTTCGTGAATGGGCTTACAAAGAGATTAAGGCCAAGGTCAAGATATTCAAGCATGCTACGTTAGTTGGGCTCCTGGAACTAGCCCACAAAGTCTAAGAGAAAAATATTGCGTTGGATTAGATAAAGGGTGGCCTACACTGAGTGGAAAATGGGGCCGCAAACATGGGGGCCCAACACATTCCACGCGGAATTCCTGTAGATGAAAGGGGGGTACTAAGGGAAAATTTGTAATTTGCCTCCTCTCACAACGCTAATCGTTCCAAGGGTTTCCACACACAGTCTGACCACGATCAACGTACCGACGATCCGATCGCCGAACAAAAGAAATCTCCCCGACGGCTAACCAACACAGGATTATAGTAGAGACACGCCCAAGGTTTATGCTATCAATGTGATGAGAAGCATCATCTCGGACATTGTCGTAAGAACCGTCAGCTATAGGTTCTACTACTTGTTGACAAGGAAGACAACTCTGAAGTTGGCATAACTCTCCCATCAAAAGCGAGCAACCATCGAGATGGAGAGAATCAACCTCTGGAGTTATCCCTAAACTCTATTGCAGATTCACGACCAAGACCATGAAACTAAAGAGGTCTGTCATGTTGATTGACAGTGGTGCCTCTCATAACTTTCTTGCCAAGCGTATAATTGCGAACTATAGTTATTCATGGACTGTTCTTGACAATTTGGAGTCCAAGTGGAGGATGGCCATTGCATTAGAGGTGAAGGTGTATGCTAGGGAATTTCAATAACCTTGCTGAGCATTACAGTAACCCAAGATTTCCATCCCTATGATCTTGGCAAAGCAGTAGTCCTCGAGGTTGCTTGGTTGAAAACCTTAAGGGAAATTGCAGCCAATTTCTGTGATCTTATGATGTGGTTCACAGTCAATGGTGTCTAGTCATACTCAGGGGAGATCCAACCCTCTCCAGTTCTCTGGTTTCCCTTAAGTCTATTATGAGGGTTATCCTTAAGGCTGATTTAAGGTACATGGTCATGTTCCAAGGTATGGATGCCGAATTATCACAACCCCCAAAAGAGTGTCAATCAATGCTGGTTTCTCTATTGCAACAATCCTCCCACATTTTTTATTGATCTTTAAGACTACCAACTGCTCGTCCCCACAACCACACCATCTAATTGATGGAGGGAACACAACCTCCACACAAGAGGCTATACCACTACCCGCATTCTTAGAAAAACAAAACAAAAAGAAATCATCAGAGAAATGATGATTTCGAGTATCATCTGACATAGTAAGTCCTTTTTCTAGTCAAGTGAAAGATGGAGGGTAGAGGTTCTGTGTAGACTACTACGCCCTGAGCAAGATGACAATGCCTGACAAGTTTCCCACCCCTACCATTGATGAACTCTTAAATGAATTGGGGGTGCCATTTTCTCCAAGTTAGATCTTAAATCAAGTTATTATTAAATCCGCATCAAGGAGGACGTAGCAAAGACCACCTTCAGGACACATGATGGGCATTACGAGTTTTTGGTTATGCCTTTTGGCTTAACCAATGCCCCATCGGCGTTTCAAGCATTCATGAATGAGATATTCCAACCCCATCTACTTAAGTATATCCTTGTCTTCTTTAATGATATCTTGATTTATAGCTATAATTTCACTTTGCACCTCGAGCACATCACGATTGTCTTACAAAATACTTGGGGAACACCAGCTAATTGCAAATAGAAAGAAGTGCTTGTTTGCGCAGACCCTGTTGGAATACTTGGAGCATGTTATTTCTACAAATGGAGTAACAGCTGATACCTCTAATATAGATTGTATGCTTTCTTGGCCCATTCCTAATGACACAAAGCACTTTGAGGATTTTTGGGATTACCAGTTATTACAAAATGTTCATTAGGAACTACAGCCTCATCCAGCTCCACTAACTTACTCAAGAAAGACGGCTTCACGTGGTCATTGAAAGCCCAGACAACATTTGATGCATTGAAACACGCCATGACAACTGTTCCTATGTTGGCCGTACCTGATTTTTCCAAAACGTTTTTGCTGGATCTGACAAAGGAATTGGTGCTATCTTAATGCAAGAAGGGCAACCGATGGCTTTTTTAAGCTAAGTCCTCTCACTTCGATCTCAGTTTAAGTCAATTTATGAAAGGGAACTTATGGCCATAATCATAGTAGTACACAAACGGCGACCTTACCAGAAATCAGACGAGCCTTAGATTTCTAATGGATCAACGGCTACTTTATGAAGAACAACAAAAATGGTTAACAAAGCTCAATGGGTTTGATTTTGTCATCCAATACAAGCCAGGATTTGAAAACAGAGTGGCTAACGCTTTGTTTAGGTGCCAAGAGTTTCATGCTTGTGACTCCAATAATGACCAGGCATGTAATGCAGCTCCAACGCGCCCTTCCTCCCAACCCAAAGGGGAACATGACCCACTTCTTCAAGTCCTTGCTGTTTCAATTGCTCAGTGTTCTGATTTGGATTCACTAATAAATGAGATATAGGGTGACCTCCAGCTTCGCAATATTTTTCAAGACCTCCTAGTAAATCAAGATAGTCACCTGAGATACACCCTCAAACAAGGCCTCCTGCTATTTTATAGTAGATTGATTATTTAGAAATCTTCACCTCGCATTGCAGTATTCTTGCATGAGTGCCATTCCACACCAGAAGGGAACATTCTGGTTTCATACGCACCTATAAGCGTATCTCCAAGGTGGTCCATTGGGAAGAGATGCGCCAGGTTATCCAAAAATTTGTCTCTACATGTGACATATGTCAAAGGAATAAGTATGCTCTTACAAAGTCGGCTGGATCACTTCAGCCCCTTCTTATTACTGAACTAGTTTGGAATGATTTGTCCATGGACTTTATTAGTGACCCGCCTAAAGCCCATGGATTTGACACTTTGTTAGTCATCGTTGATCGCGTCACCCAATTCAGTCACTTCCTTCTTTTCAGCCGCCCTAACATATCAAAAGATGTGGCCCATACCTTTATCAAGGAAATTATCAGGTTAGATGGTTCTCCCCAATCAATTTTCCCCGATCATGATCATGTATTCATCAGCCATTTTTGCTCTGAGCTTTTTAAACAGGCTAGAACTTCATTAAAAATGAGTTTAGCTTATCATCACCAAACGGATGGACAAACTAAGGTGGTCAACCACTGTTTGGAAACGTATCTACATTGTTTCACTGGCAACGAGCCTAAATCCTGGCTTGCTTGGATATGTTGGGCGGAATACTGGTATAACACTACTTATAAGAGTCTGCACTGCAGGAATGACGCCCTTCAAGGCCTTGTATGGTTAAGACCCTTCCACCTTATTGACATTCATTGGTGGTGAATCTCTTGTGGAAGAGGTTAATCAATAGGTGGCTGCTTGTGATTTAGTTCTAGCAAAATTAATTCAGAACTTGGAGGCAGCCCAAACTCGCATGAAGAACCAGGCTGATTCGCATCGTCAAAATCTCACTTTCCAGCCAGGGGATTATGTTTGTTTGAAGCTTCATCCCTACCGCCTCAAGTCCCTGTCAACACAGCTCAATGAGAAATTGCATCCTCATTATTATGGACCCTATGCCATACTTGAGAAGATTGGACAAATGGCTTATCATCTAGAGCTACCACAGCATGCCAAACTCCATCTGGCCTTCCATGTCTCCCAGCTCAAACCAGCCGCTGCTCCTACCCTAACGCCTCAAACATTACCAGCTTGCCTCTCAGAAGATCTTGAACTAAAGGTATATCATGTGGCAGCCAAGCAAGTTCGTCATTCTCCTATGGACAGTTAGAGGTTCTCATCCAATGGGAGGATCTTCCCAAGCATGACAACACATGAGAACTCTTTGATGTCATCAAGATATAGTTTCCTGACTTTCACCTTGAGGACAAGGTGGCAGTTTTTTTGGGGGGGTGGTTTAGATGAGATCAAGGAGAATCTGTGAGAGCGGGAGTCTGGGTGGTAAACAGGAAGAGGAAGTAAAGGATATAGGGGGAGCAGGAGAAAGACAGTAAGGAAGTAGAAGGGAGGTTCTAGCTCCTCAAAAGCTAGGGACTGTTGTTTTTTTCTTCTTGAGAAGTATTTCCCTGTTATCAAATACAGAATGCTGTAGCTATTTTCTTGCAGTACTTATCATTGAATCTCTGTCAATGAACATTATCAATCGGAATTCCTCATAATACTGTTGTTTCTATCAATTGAAATATCACTGTTTTCAGCATATTGGATGTTTGCTCAACTTCAATAACCAGTCCATCAGAAAATAGATCTATGGACCGAATTAGAAGTTTTTATAAATATTACTTGTGAGGAGTTCCTATTTCCTATATTTATAGTTTGCTTCTACTTCCTAACTTATAAAAAATGGATCTTTGTGTGCACGCGTTTGTACACTCAAAAATACAGACCAAAAACCATTCAGTGCATACACCCAAATGGTTCTAAGTCAGTGGCCACCATCCAGCAAAACAGCTGAATCGCAAGAACCAATACACCAGCTAGAAGTGAGAGATGAACAGAGACAACAAAATGGATTTGTAAATTTAAACCAAACAGAAAATGTAAAATGTAAAAAGACAAGAAAAGCCTTTTAAAATTACCAAAAGCCCATTCTCTGAGGATAATTAAGGTTCAAGAAAAATTTGTTGACTTGCTAACCCACAACACTAGCAGTTGTAGGTTAGAAGGCCCCATATGTGGTCTATACACACAAATACATATATAAAATAACATAAATACAATGAAAGCATGAGTACACAACCTCAATCCTCCAACATTGCCTTTCAATATTCTTCATGTAAAACAGTAACATATGGTATTATTTTGGGAACCGTAGCATATGAGAAGTGAGTGACTTGTAACATTTCAGACACTCCCCCTAAATTTGGATATAGATAAGATGCGTCCCACCTTGTTCCATTTCAAAATTTCATTTCTGCACAATGCATGTACAATGATATCTATTGATCTTCATATTTGATACAAGGTGGGCAGTTATCTTCATATTTGTCAAAATCAGTCTACATGTATATCTACCAGAGCATTCAGAATACCTTGCATTCTACCAGTATTTTCAAAACCAATCTCCCTGAGTAAAGTACTAACATACACCATCTTGCAAGCTGCATGTGCCACCATTCCATATTAATCTAGCGGATCTTTTGCTTTCTGCTCCTCCACGACCAAATTTTCATGCACAAATGTGGAGAAGCCTGATGTAGATTGTCTATTCTATTTAGATGCTACCATAAAACATTCAATGTGGTTGTCCAAGAGCATGCATAAACTCACTGACCGAACCAACTGCAAATGTAACATCCTGATGATCAGGTTTTAAACAAATATGTCTGCATAACAGCTCATCGTATCTCCCTTAACATCATCTAAGTTGCCTGTGAGAAGAGGAAACAGAAAGCAAGCAATTTTTTCAAGGGTGGAAGTGGAAGCAACCTAGGCTATTTTTCTGTATTGATTGAAAAAAAAAAATTCAAATTGAATTTTTCCAGAGAGGAGCGCATTATCAAGTAATAGGAACACAACCTATTCAAATTAAGTTAAAACTTTGCTAATAAATTTAGGTAACTGTTTTATTCTATTTTTTTTATTTATAAAGTAAGAAAATGAGGTTATATTCAAATTAAGTTGAAACTTTTCAGGTGGCTTCTTCTTTAATAAATATTTATAAATTATTTTATTGAATTATTTTCAGCTTTTTAATCTTTTAAGATACAAAAACATCATTATAAAGTAAATACATGCTGCTCAAACATATGAACATTATGAGGAAAGAAGAGATGGGAAGCACAATGAGAAGCCTTAAAAGTGGAACGTGGGACCCCTAGTGTCGACATAATATAGGAAGGAGAAAGAGAAAACATAAGGAAGTAAACCTTATCATATTCAATTACAATAATGCCCACAATTCTGGATTGAATTTTCAAATAGTACCCCCTGTTATGAAACCATTCAACCTAAAATTTTCAAGACTACACCTAGTGAAAGGGCTAGATCGAGATCAGCACTGTGCTTCATGGACCAGGAAGTGTAGTCGTGCAAGCCTTTGAAGCATGAACTCTTGAACTTGCAAGCTAAATTGGAAGTCAGGATTCACTTCTGGAAACACAAGTCAAAGAAAATTGGGAAGCTGCTTTGCTTCCTGTTTCCTAAGCACAAATCCGTGATGCAAGGTTCCACACAAATACATGCCTCCTTATAAAAGACAGACTTAGCCACTTATACATGCTTTTATTTTCAGAATAGTACTACACTATTGTAGGGATAACTTCAACTCCACTGGGCTTAAAACAATGAGGAGAAAACCATACCCTAGTTGCTTTTATGTAAAAGTTATAAATTCCACTTTGAATCACTACAGCAAGAATCTCCATATCAGAAGTCAATTTCAGAAACCCATGTCAACAACAAAAGTTGGTATCCTATTATATGAAATTCATGACATCAGAACTAATATTATACAATTCCACTAAACACAAAAAGATTGTTGTTCAATGAAAATTTAAGGATATTAAACAAGAAGAAAACATAAATCCAGGAACAAAACAGATAAAATCAAAGGCCAACAAGAACAAAAGTCACAAAGTAGGCGATTCCAAGTATACTAGTATATACATGACTAAACTAAAATGTTTGGATAAGACTGGAAATTTTGGTCTCATTTATCAAGAAAAAATGGGGATAAAGATGGATGTTGGCAATTAAGAGTGAATTTCACCTGTATCCCTGCCAGCATGGTGGCAATTGCAACATCAGCTGCATCTTTAATTGTTTGGAAATTGCACATTGCAACCTGTAAAAGGCAGAAGTGCATGAGCAAAGTCATAAAAGCAGAAACTTTGAATCAACATTAAAACAGTACAACAAGGACTATTACTGGCCAAACATAGTGCAACTGTATAAAAGGATAAAAAGCAAATGCAGGGAAAATAAGTTGCTAAAGCATAACATTTGTGAATGGCCAACTCCACATACAAGTTGGTCAGTATTGCAATGAAATGAGCAATAGAAGATGTGAAAATAGCAATTGATGGATTTACTACAGAAAATCTTTTGCACTTTGATAGCTTGTAAGCGTTATTGTTTTAGTAAGAGAGCCCCTATACAAGGCATTTATGTACTCAGTTAATTAGCTATTCCAAGGGATAACTGGTCATAACTATTAGCCTACCATGCAACCTGTACCACATGAGCATATGCAACATGTCACAGTTATTCCACAATAGATTAAATTTTAAAAGCCATGTGAAAAACAGAGAGTTTGATGCCAAGCACCAGAGGTCCATCAAGACTTAGCCACTTGACAGAACCATAAAATTACTTATGAACGACTGAGTCGTAGTTTCAAGTATGACACTATTTGAGAGAAATCAATCCGACCCTCTTAACGTGAGCAAAGAAAGAGAAATTACAAGTCCTAATTTGGGATTATTGAGATAATATTGCATCTCCTTAAATCCCTCACAGATCGACAATATCTCCATAAATCCCTCTCAGATCCACAATTAATTACCACATAACAGCTATAGATAACAGCTGACTCACTTACCTTGTATCACAGCTGTGGATAACTGTTGACTCCACTTACCTTGCACAATTTGATCTTATCCTGTATAGTCAGCCCTTGTATCCCTCTATATATTGAGAAACAATAAATGATGAAATGTAGAATTCACCTTACTTCCATTAGTTCAACTGAAAAAAGGTACTATATCACTTAGACAGCATTTCCAAAAGGCAATGTTGCAGAAGCTAGCCATAGACAGATCATGGCATGAAGACAAGTGAAGCACAATTATAAAAGTTGATGTTATTGGACCCAATAATAGTGAGCGCCATCCAGCCAGTAAGAAACAAACTCATATGCAAAGGTCTTCTGAACCTCATACCTTTATAGTTTAGTTAATTTACTATGGCGTATGCCAATCGAAAGTATTAAATATCAGGCAGTTTAATGATGTTAATATTCCCATCATTCTAGTGATTATAATTGCAGTGAGAAAAAAGGTGACTATGATTAATACTCTTGATGGATATGAATTCATCATCTGATGCATGAACTTTGGGACTAAATGAAGCCATGGCATTTAATAGTGGAATGGAGGAATAAGATTCGTGTGGCCGACCCCTAATTGGGATAAGGTCTTGATGATGATGATGATGATGATGATGATCTGATGCATGAACTGAAGCTACCAAGCAACCTACAAAACCTTCTATTTTTTAGTGCATAACCAAATTGCAAACTAATTATCTTGTCAACAATCTTATGCTCAGAAAAGGCACAGTGAAAAGATCACCATTCTACGTAAGGAAAGACATAGGACAACACAAAATCATCTAGACAAACGGCTGAATTTCAGCCAAGGGGTTCTCAAAGAAATTTAATAAAGCTACTACAGTACAAGTTCTACAAGTTAATGACCAATAAATTAAAATTTGTGCTAAATAATACAATGTCCTCAGTCAACTCAGGCCAATAGGGTAAATTAATAACCTCAGTGAACTTACACGATAATAAAAAGGGAAGCCCCGCGTAAGAAGCTCCCGCTCATGCGGTGTCCAGAGAAGGGGCAGACCACAAAGGATCAATAGTACACAGCCTTACCTTGCAGTTTTGCAACAGGCTGTTTCCACGCCTCGAATCCATGAGCTCCAAGTCACATGAGGACTACTCAACCGTTGTGCCAAGGCTCCCCTTCAAACTTATAAGATCATACATTTTTAAAATTTTCTTAAAGGCTCACTAAGTACATAAATTAATATTCTCAAATCTGAGGATCTCTTTTAATAAAAAATTGAGTTCAAATAAGGACAGATCTGGCAAGGGCACATTCATTCATGCAAGAGAAAGAGACAGAGATTGGTAGTTTTAGAAAGAGAAAATGGAAAGAATTGGGATTGTTTGATAAAATAATACAAACAACTAGACATCCATATAAATTAATTTATTGGGACTTTTTGACAGATGAAAATCCCACTAAGTTATTAGAAAACTTCCAGCCCAAGGCTACTTTTATTGGACCTTTACTGTCTGTAACATAGCAGCCTTAGCTTGGTTGTCATAATGTAAATAATTAACTGTAGCTTGTCATTTTCTACATATAGTTAGATATTTTCTCAAATAGGTCATTCAACCAATATTTCATTGAGGCGAGAAAAAGTCTCATGTTTGATCTCCATAGGTTTCTTTCATATGTCCTCGCTTCCTTAGTCTCTTTTTAATGAATTTATTGTTTCCTACAATACCTGCAATGTGAGTCAAAAGGCTGACTTGTAAAACAACAATGAGCTTAAAGTGTCATGCAGACCCTTGAGGAAACACTGACATCATGACCGATTCCTACTTAAAGGTGTTAGATGCTATGAAGTACAGAGACTATCAATAAAGCCCCATAAAAAGAAACAAGCCTTATTACTGCTGCAAACCACTTCACCCCATTGTTTTCGCATAGAGATAATTGAATAATTGCAGATACATATCCATTCGTGGGCAACTTACATATCTAGTGGCAAAATAAGTTCAGCAAATTATAAAGAGAGCTCAAGCTTGAGGAGGAAAAAGAGATTACCACAGAGTGCTGAGGAATTCTCTGAAGTCGCAGTGTAACTTCTGTTATTACACCCAAGGTACCTTCACTTCCAATCATCAACCGGGTCAAATCATACCTAACATACAGAGAAGTACTAGTTGCAATCAGGCACAAATGGAGAGAAATTACCTTATTCGAACTTTTAACAGTCACAATGTTTTGAGAGAGAAGGGCACTTGGGCAACACCACAATGTGGTAGGCAACCACCACGCAGTCATTCAAGAAATTAAGCTGATCAATGATCAACAACCATTCATTAAAGAAAGGCTAGCGAAGAAGTAAAGCATCTAAATCTAGCATTTAACTGAAAGGATTACACAATTTTGTGGGTTATTAACACATTAGATCTCCCATGAAACACTAGAAAATTCATTTTCACTGCAAAATAAATTACTAAATTCCAATATAAAACATAATAGAGACTGAGAACGGGGTGAATATGGGTGTATTAGTGTATAGGATTGCTGAGATATCCTGCGTATTCTTAACCTTCTTAGTCTTTTCAAAGAATTCTATCTGTCCAAAGGACTATGACAAAAAGACTTTCAAAGGTGGATGTCTAATGTCCCTTTTAGGGTAAGCCATCTGTAATCACAGAAGAACTGAGCCCTTTGGGAGAGCGAAGGTTCTCCTAACAACAGATTTTAGATAGCAGGCAGATAAAACACATTGGCTGAAAGGGGAGGCTTGAAAAAATATGCTGCACACCTCGTAAAGAGTTTGGAAAATTGGTTGAGCATTTATATTCATTGTAGCATGGCAAGAAGAATCTGTAAGATAGAGTGCTTCTAGAATATTGTTTGTTTGTAGTAATATGATTGATTTGCCTATAGAGGAAGCTAGAATCTTGAAAGGAACTCTGATAAATCAAGATTGGTATAAGGTTCCTTTCATGTCAGCCATAATTTATTAGGCGTAGTGGCTATGTGGAATGCCTTTGCCGCAGACACTTGGGGACTCATGTGTTGAAATCATGGAAATTTTTATTTGTAGTTTGATAGTTTGGGCATGGGAATTGATGTACAGCATATAGTTACTGGAAACTTATAGGAAACTGTGGAAGCTCGCTTAAGAAGCCAGGAATTTTCCGCTCACCAGAAGCACTTCAAAAGTGGGAAAAACTCAAGGATGCATGATTCTCCTTTGGTTTGTTTTTTATACAGTTCTTTTCAAAGGAAAAATGTGCTTAGCACCAACTCAGAGTTGCAACCTGAATGCATAGAACATAGAACACTCTTATTGGCTTATCTCTTGTGATTTCTCTAATTTTCTTTAGCTTTCTGTAATTTTCTGTAACTTTCTGTGATTTTCTTTTTCTTGTTTCACACTTTGCACTTCCCTCCATCCTCTAAGAAGTCATTCTCTTCCCAATAGTCTCTAATGGATTAGAAGCTATATTGGCCTTCTCCATCACCACATAGATTCTAAATGAAGTGCCAGAAAGATAAAGGGGTAGCCCGGTGCATGAAGCTCCGGCGTATGCGGGGTCCAGGGAAGCAGTGGACCACAAAGGGTCAATAGTACACAGCCTTACATTGCATTCTTGCAAGAGGCTGTTTCCACACCTCGAACCCATGACCTTAATGTCACACGACGACATCTCTACCATTGCAACAAGGCCCCCCTTCAATGCCAGAAAGATCTATGATGTTAATATGAAAGCAACTGAACATATAAACTGAACTTTAGATGTGTATTCTAAAAATTAAATATTTATATATCAAGAGAAATCAACAAACTAACATAAAAGTTCGAACATGGTAAGGAGACATTAGGTGCAGGGCAGAGGCAGGGTATGAACAAATAATATCAAACAGAAAGAAGAATGAGTTCATCTATTATAGGAAAACAAAAGATAGGTGACTTATTGCATTGTGAACCCGGACGCCAATTCCACGAAGCAAAAATGAACAACTGGCAAACCAGAAGATGTAATGACCCTAATTTTTTTTTACACCTAACTGCAATTCCAAGTAGACATTGACACTAGCTGAGTAAAGATGCAGTAACTGTAGATTCTGACATGGATATCACCACCAAGGTGCATCCAAGAGATAAAGATTATTGTGGCACTCCTTTGGCAAGGAGTTTCCCGCTGCAAGGTGCAAAAATGAAGGAGCAGAAGAGCTAGGATGTGAATTGAGGGACAGCAGCAATTCACAATGTAAACTAGGTACAACCAAACTGTCAGAACCAGGTAATGAACCACTACATGGAATAAGACATCATAGAACACCAGAGTAAAAAGGGTAGCCCGATGCAAGAAGCTCCCACGTATGTAGGGTCAGGGGAAGGGGTGGACCACAAGGATCTATGGTACGCAGCCTTACCTTGCATTTTTGTAAGAGGCTGTTTCCACACCTCAATCCCATGACCTCACAGTCAGAAGACGACAACTCTACTGTTGCGCCAACACTCCCCTTCATCATAGAAAACCAGAGTCATCACCAAATAATGTTGGCACCTGTTTCAATAACCAAACCAGCTTTTGATAGAGTGTGCAACTCTGTTTGCAGATCTCCTATTTGGCAGGAACTATGTTGTGTAATTTCTTCAACAATAGAACTACAAGTTGATCAGATCTGTGGCAGGTATAAAAGATGCAGTAGACACAGTACCTCAAGGAGATGATGTGACTGTCATCCTAATGTAGGTAGCATCCCTTCTGAGGGCCAGCTAACTGGGACTGCCGTTTTTAAGATTGAAATGACCATGACAAGTACAATGGTGCATCCAATGATCAGAGAGAAGGATGGAAACTCAAGTTATTAGATTCTGTTGAAGATATGATGGATTTTTCTATGCAATTAACTCCATGCCTACATAGACTAAAAAGGTGAGGGAGATTAGACTTAGATAGTTTGAACATGTCCAACATAGACAAAAAAGAACGCCAGTTGGAAGGAGTGAGGCAATCCAAGTCGAAGATTCTAAAAAGGCAAGGGGAATGCCCAAAAGAATGTAAATAAAAGTGGTGAGAAAAGATTTAAAACTTTGTGACTGAATGAAGCCATGACACCTAATAGAGGGGAATAGAGGAGCAAGATTCATGTGAATGACCCCTAATCGGGATAAGGTCTTGATGATGAACTCCATAATCTAAAGGCTTCCTAATGGCTTGATGCAAACCCTTTTGAATGGTCTGAATTTCTGCTTCGCACTCATAATATGTGTTTCTGATTGTTGAAAAGAGTTATCCACTGTTCTTCATAAGGTACGTGAAGGTGTCAAAAGAGATAGTTTATCTATTGTAAGGTCAATATTACTGAAAGAGGAAGGAGGTCAAACATGACAGCAGTGGAGGCACTACAAGAGAAGGGAAAAAAAAAAGTGAGATTCCATAGATAATAAACAGTTTTTAAGACTTGACAATCAGAGAAGGAAAAAAAAGATAGAGAGAGAGAGAGAGAGTGGAGTGTTTATGGTGAAAAAGAAGGTCGTGCGAGAAGGGTGATATTGACGAACTAAGGGTGGTTGTAGGATAAGACAAAGGGTTGATAGTGGTCAGAGTGTAAAGAACTGGTAGAGTTTGTTAGTGATGGATGGTAAAGGAATTAGTTGAGAAGAAAAAGTGTGTAGATGTCTGTTTGCAAAAACAGGTGAATGCTGAAAAAGGGAGAGACTACCTGTTCACTGGAAAAGGAAAACGGATTTATGACTGTAATGAGGAAATAAAATAGAAGTCTGTGGAGAAGGTAACGTAGGCTGTTGATTGCAGGACATAGGAGATGATCAAGACTACTAACTCCAGAATGTGGAACTGATGATAGATTTGGCTGAGCCATGGCATTCGGAGCAGATTATTTAGGAGAAATGATAGTTATTTAGGAGAAATGATAGGTACTGTTGGTTGAGATGTAAAAACTAGGGAATATTGGTTGATGGGAGACAGACTGCTAATGATGATAGAGTAAAGAGTCTTGGTCTAGTGATGAGAAATGATCAGATGAGGAGGGTGGTGGAACAAGGAAAGGGCACATGATCAGGGGCCTTGGAGATAAGAAGTCTGAGGAACAGAGAGAAGTACTGTACTGCAATGCTAAACCTGCATTCATGCTTACTGAGAGAGAGAGAGAGAGAGAGAGAGAGAGAGAGAGAGAGAGAGAGAGAGAGAGGAGTGTAGGGTGAGGAAGAGGGAAATCCAGTTGTGTGAAGGGTTTCTGGGTTCTACAAATGAAAGAAGCAAGGTATATTAGTAGAGTTATAAAAACACAGTTGGAGATAAAGCATTTCTCCCCAGATAAGAATCAATCTTCCACATGTCTATTCAATGTCTCAATGGTGTTCATTTTCTGAAGATACACAAAACCCCCATCACAAATTCTGACAATAATAGAATGAATTGTTAGATCATAGTTTTTGCCTTCGGGAAATGCACTACAAAATGGTGAATAGATAATGCAAGATGCACCTTAGCAGCACAGCGAGAGAACCTTCACTGAAAAGAATCATAATTTTTGAATCCCCAAACAGTGAAAAAGAAGGGTAGAGATGGACCATAGTAACAGTGTCTGTAAGTTCCATATCAAACTATCATATTCTTTGAATTTCCCATGAGAAGGAACAGATGCAAACATACCCTGCAGCACTCTTTCGAGCACGAGCAGCCGTCTTGATTACATCACCATTTGCTAGAACGGCCTGCATGGTAAATAAAGTATAAACAGAAAAACCAAAGAACTGAGGCAAAAATCTAGAGGCTGAATATTAACAAACCTTCAGACTGATGACGTTATCACGCATAGTTCCGTACCTACAAACTGAGTAAATCATTATATCCAATTAAAAAGAGAGAGCATTCTTTCAAATTTGAAAAAATAAGGAAACTTTGCCAATAAGATAGCTTGCATGAACTGACAAAGATTCGGCAGAGACCAGAGAATATGAATTAGTAAGCTCTGATAGAGATAATTCTTTTAATCTTGGGATTCTGACATTTCACAACAATAAAAAAAGGAGAGCCCAGAGCATGAAGCTCCCGCATATGCCAGCTCTAAGGAAGGGGTGCACCACAAGGATCTACAATACGCAGCCTTACCTTGCATTTTTGCAAGAGGCTGTTTCTACGCCTCAAACCCATGACCTCAAGTTCACAGGATGACAACTCTGCCGTTGCACCAAGGCTCCCCTTCTGACATCTCGCAATAATGAAAATAAAAATATGAACAGACACTTTAATTTCACTCTTATCCATGCCGAACACATATCGAACCCACATCAGTGTCGATCCCAGTGTGGACACTTACAAACACACTAACAATAGTCCAAGTTAAAACCGGTGTTTCGTATGGAACTTTTGACATCTAATTATAATTTCTGATGGAACTACTGCTTTATCACTTGAGTTTTCCTCTTGATTAATTTTATATATTTTAAGCAGTTTTACTAAATGGTTTACTTTTTCTTCTTTAATTTTCTATTCTTCATCTGACTGTAAATCATAGAGCTTTTGATCTATCCAAAATTGTAGCATGGTTGAGTGTCAAATGAGAATCTGTGGAAGCTGCATGCTGGATATACATAAGTGATCACTTACATGTATGTACACACATGCAGTGTGCAAAAGTGTGTGCGCACACACTAACTATATAATAGTCTCCCCAGTTCTGGATTTTTGGGGTTATTATGTTGGACACTCACATCCATGTCAACACTCAACACACAAGTTATGGTCTTTCCATTTCTAGAATTTTGGGGTTTATTGTGTTTGACAGCTTGTATCCATATCGACACTTGACACCAAAGTCCATGTTTGTAAATTATAGCCACTGAGATACTGCATTTATGTCACCTGTTAACTGCCAAAACTTGCATTTAGCCTTCATCTTGTTACTTGCATCTTAGATTCTCTTCCTTTAAGAAAGCTTATGGTGCTCAGTAAGTTCCTGTGGGATTACTGTTTCACTAGTAACAGGCTTAAAATATAGCATAGTCTGGTAAGTTCATCCAAATAAAAATTTCTTATGTTTGGCAGAAGGGAAATTATGAATGGTGGCAAATTCAAAGTATATGCAAGGATAATCTTGGTATTTCCATATTATACTTAAAAATGAACCAGTGTTTTATGGATTAGAACATAGTCCTTGAAGAAGTGAAACTGTAGTGAGACATATTCTAGAGGTCTAAAACAATCAGCATACATGTAGAGAAATAGCTGAACAAGGAACTTGAAGCTACATGCAATCTGAAAGGCTGCGCATTCAATGCTTCTGCAAGTATGATGCCAGCAATCAATGGAGGATGTAATCTCTAACTGGCTCTTCACATCAATGGAACATGCCAAATCAATATAAGCTAACATCAAAAGAAGTCAGAATTTGAATATGTTCCAAGTTTTAAACTTCCATCTTTTTGGAACAGGAAGATGACCATCCATTCACCATTTCAGAAGTCCGGTTTTTAATTTCAACAAACCAACCAAAGGATAGGAGGGCGCTTGTTTCAGTATGGTACAAATAATTACCACGCTATGATTATCAAACACTTTTATTTTTCTCATATCCGTGTTAGACACGTATTAGACCAGCATTAGTGTTGACCTCAGTGTGGACACTTTCAAACATACTAACAACAGTCCAAGTCAAAACTGGTGTTTGGTATGACACTTTTAACATCTCACTATAATTTCAGATGGAACTACTGCTTTGATACTTGACTTTTCCTCTATATTTTACTTACTTTTAAGAGCATTTTATTTAGTGTTCTACTTTTTCTTTTTTAATTTATTTTCTACTCTTCATCTCATTGTAAATCATACGTATAACTTTTAAGCTATCCAAGCTGTTGCATGGCTGGTTGTCAAATGAGAAGCTTGTGGAAGATGTTGGTTCCAATCTTTAAAAATCTGGAGTTATAGTTGCTGGTACCATTTAGCGAGGGGCTCATGAGGGAAAACAAGAGGCGCATATATACTACCCTAAGATATATATTGCAAGACAGCTAACCTAATCTAAAATCAACTATATTCTGGAAGGAATCAAGTCTTGACTCAAGAGCATCCTTCAAAAAGAACATCCCACTATCCTAGAAAGCAACCCTGCAGGGGTATAGTCTAGTTAAATAACTTCTCAGGCACTTTTCTAAGATTTTTAGAGATTTAGTTGATGAGACATAAAAAGCAGCATATTTTCCATGCACAAATCCAGCAACAAGACCATATTGGATATAAACTCAGTTTGGAACATTTTCTACATAATCAGATCAAAGTTCGTGACAGAGATTAGAAAATATGAGTTTGATTGAGATCTGAGATCAGAAAATATTGAGTTACATTGACATTTGAAAACTTAGGAGCAAGAAGAAATGAGGTATATTTGGAAAGAAGAAAAGGTGGGAAGTTCAGTTTGATAAGAAAGGGGGAAAAGAGAATAAGTCAGTTTCGAAAGTGTTGGTGGAATTGGAGATGTTCCACTGCTTCTGGCTTATTTATACATAAAAGCAAGTATATTTAGAGCTGTAAGGAGTGTTACTTCTGGTCATCTGAGACATTTGAAATTTCCTAATTGACAACTCTCTTCCGCTCATCATAAGGAGTTACAAGTCTGTTTTAGGCTTATAACTACCCTACCATGTGCAAAACCCACTACCCACGTGAATAGTCCACTTCTTTGGTAAAATACTAGTATGCCAACAGCCACTTGACTAGTAAAATGGCAGCCTTATAAGCTATTAGAATAAAAGGGGCAGCCCCAATGCACAAAGCTCCAGCCTATGCGGGGTCCGGGGAAGGGGTGGACCACATAGGCCTAAAGTACACAGCCTTACCTTGCATTTTGCAAGAGGCTGTTTCCATGCCTTGAACCTGTGACCTCAAGGTCACACGATGACTACTTTTACCATTGCCCCAAGGCTCTCCTTCTTTATAAGCTATTAGAATATAAACCCATAATCCCATGGAGAATGGTGGCATACCACAAAAAGAAAGTTAAGAGCTCAACAACTCTATTCTTCCAGGAAAGCTATTAAAGAAATAAATGGAGATAAAAGGAGCAATACCTTACAGCTAGAGAACCAGAACAACGAGTAGAACACATGCCTCCAATTGTTGCACCAGGACCTTCCACAAAAGAAAATGAAAGCCTCAACTCAGTTATAACTGTCAAAGTATTGACTTGAGCACAGAAAATTAAGTACTATAGTATTCCAAAGCCAATGGATAATCATATGAACAAATGGAACTGATGAAAATTATGATAGGGGGTCTTAATACTCTCTATAGTTACGACACAAACATCTCCAATGAGAATGGCCATGCACACCTTTTCCTCTTCCATTCTGAACTTTTTAAAAACCAAAATGAAAAACAAGAAAGGAACATAGCAATCATTATTTCCATTGAGAATGGCCCCCATGCTCTTCTATCTTTGTGAATTTCTCTACATACAGTACAAAAAGAAAAACAAAACTGACGCTATTTCCATTGGGAATGGCTAGAGATAATGGTGAAGTCAATAGCAACAACAGAGGTATTCTCTAACTAAGCAGTTGAATATTCACTGGAAAATAATTTGAAGCAGAAAGAGCACCAACTAAATAAATGGCTCAGGAACTTGCCATTTTTTTATTACTCAACAGTATGTATCTCATCTGACTACCTAAAGAATATGTGAATGAATTTTGACAAGTGCATTTCCTAAGTAAGAGCCTTCAGCCAAAAACCAACAGTATTTTGATTTAACTAAGAAAAATAGACACCTCAATCAAGTAAATCAAGCATCTTAACCAGAAAATTTGAATGTACATTCAGCAATGAGACTTGTTTTGATTGGATTGCTGCTGATAATATCCTAGAGTGAACTTTTAGAATCATCTATGCAGCCTAATTCACAATGAGGTGATAACAGACCACTAATATGTCTAGTGGCCACCATTCACAAAAATGTTTAGCAAACAAGAACATCACTTACATTAAATAAGGAAAAAAGTGCTGTAACAAATACAAGTCACGGCCTCTTAACCAGCAAACTGAAACATACAGTCAACCATCGACCTCATCTTTCTCAGGACTGAAGTTTAGGCTGGTCCTCACTGACCTGTGGTGATTAATAAGTACATGTGTGACAGTCATTTAACTGATGTCATGAGGACAGTTGACAGCATTAGGCAGTTGGACAACTAGATGACAAAGTCACAACAGAAAAGTAGCACTGAGAAAATACTAACTTATGTTTTAATTATTACTAACTGTTGATGGTATCGGATAGAATAATATGATTGCCAACAGCAATAGAATGCCAAAATGGAGGATCCTCAGCCTGACTAATCATCTCATAAGTAATAGAAATCACCTGGAAGGCAACCCCCAACAAAATTAGGAACTTTAAACCCTGCCTGGCCAGGTCACGGCAACTTAAATAGTTAGAGAGCCAATAGAGATGATGATGGGCACCAGCAAGTTGGGATCCTACAGAGACGCCTATCTACACAAAGATTTTCGTAGAGCAGATATTGCTATTTCTTGATGCTCCTTTTTTATTGGCTTTCTCTATTTTACCATTTTACCCTTCATTAATGGTATTCTCATCCAGGTCATGTTTCTTTATGAATAAAACCCTTCAGTTCATGTCTGGTCATTTGAACACAACCAATTCATCTCCTCTTCGTTTTCTACTTCCTCTTCTTCTTTTTCTTCTTCCTTTTGGACCTAAAAGTACATTTGTCTTGGTGTCAGAGCAAAGATCTAAGAGTAGCTTGACATCTCTAAGTAGTAACTGTGTAAGTGAAAAGACTTTCTTTTCCCCACAGGTATTCACCATACAAGTAGTGTACAGTCAACCCTAAGGAAGGTAACTCCCATGTAATATTAAAGGAAGGGGTGTGCATCCTATAAAAGTGTTCTTTTATCAAGCTTTAACAAGATATGACTTGTATGAGAAAGCTATTCATTTTATTGCCCCAGACCCCGCATAGGTGGGAGCTTTGTGCACTGGGGCTGCCCCTTTTTTTCTTGTTCAAGCAGACACACGAAGTCATGACTATTAGAGTTTGATAAGTTTAAGCTTTTCTTCACAACCCTAGTAATTTTTGCAGATGAGTTTCTATTTTGACATGTGACCTTGAGCTCACAAGCTCAAGGCGTGGAAACAGCCTCTTGCAATGCAAGGTAAGGCTGCGTTCTATAGACCCTTTATGGTCCATCCCTTCCCCAGCCCCGCACATGCGGGAGGCTTCGTCCACCAGGCTGAACCTTTTAATGAGTTTCTGTTTTGTAATTAAACATTGCTTGGTTTAAGGTGACCGACCCCTGATTGGGATAAGGTCTTGATGAAGATGATGATAATGATTGGTTTGGGGTGTTTTTGTTGAGATCTGGATAAGTTTTACAAAAGAACCCAATGTCAAAACAGTCCCTCTCTACTTTGAAGTGATTTTCATGCTATGATATAAGTGAACCCTTGGGCCTCAAAGGGTTTCTATCAATGGGAGATTGTGCAATGCGAGCAGAACTTAATAATAAAAAAAAAGAGGAGGGAGGAAATATTGTGGAAATTGCACCGAGCAATGGCTGCTATTCTTTTCATCTTGTGAGGGTGTTTGAAAGGAAAGGCACAGTTGTTTGTGTGTTTTGATCAATATAGTTACCATAGAGATGACTTCAAGTAGTGCATGTGGAGATTCTTCAGCAACTTACACGTCTGGAAACTAGTACAGATTTTTCTGTGATGATCATCAAGAGATAAGATCACAACATCAAATTAGATGATCCAGCTATCTTGAGTGGTCTAAATCTGTTAGGATATATATTGGAGCAAGAGGCAAACTTGGTTATGTAAATTGTAAGATTGTGGAAACATTGGAGTTCGATAAGAAATATGATAAATTAGAATAAGAGAATATGATTGTCATGTCATGCTTATTAGATTCAATGAAACAAGAAATCAGAAAGGGGTACTTGTTCTTGAACACAGCATAAGAAGTGTGGCACTCGGTAGCTCAGAATTCCACGAGTCCATCACTTAAGTCAAGAGATGGCTCACTATGATTCATTTACTCCAGCTTGCTCTATTGATACTGCACCCTACAAGAAAAAGGTAGAATGAACTCATATACTTGAGTTTTTTGGTGTGGCTGAATCTGGAATTTAAGTTGGTTCATGTTCAGATACTTGGACGAGATGAACTCCCTTAATTAAAAAGTGTGTGCACGTGCGCGCTCGTGCACAAAGTGAAGACAGTAGACACAGCACCATGAATCAGCATAATGTTGCAGAGAGATTGGCTCTTATGTCTAGAGGTGCTTCACACAAGAATAGTTACAGGAGGTGGTGGTAGAAAATTCCAATCGAGTGTAGAAAGGTAAAACCTGAAGTGCACTTTCTGTCCACTATCCAGATGTACATGCAAATTCTTTTACAACAGAATAGAAAAACAAACCCGTCTTCTACATCTCACAGTCAACTAGATCTAGACCTCCCACTACTTTTGCTCACTTTGCTTCAACAGGCAATGTCTCACCCATGTCTGAGCAGCCTATGCCACAAATTGCAGATCCTTCCTCTCAGAAGATCTATTACCAATTCTGAGAGGTGGCTCAATTTTCGGCCCAAGGTCCAAAATAATCCATATACCACTGCATCAGCTCATCATGCATCTGCTAGTCCTAGATCCATGTCTTGGATTCTTCATTAAGAAGCCCCAGATCATAGGACGGTTATGTCTCCTTTGTTCTCATCTTATTCAATTTGTTTGGGTAGAGATAAAATCAGAGCTGCCATTTGGACAACGTCCTTTATCTCAGGCTATCTGTTAGCATCCTTCCTGATCTTCCTTTGTTTTCTCTCCTTCATGTTCCTAATCTTTCAACAAATCTGCTGTATGTCAGTAGCACTATAAAAAAGGGGCAGTCCAGTTCATGAAGCTCGTATGCAAGGCTAGGGGAAGGGGTGGACCACAAACGGTCCATAGTACGCAACCTTATGTTGCATTTTTGCAAGAAGCTATTTCCATGCCTTGAATCCGTGACCTCTAAGTCACACTGCGACAACTCAACCATTGCATCAAGGAAACATTTATTTCCAGACTTTTTTAGTTCAATTCTGTTAGTTGATGTTCATCATGAGGCGTATGAATTTGCTAGACATTGTAGAAATTCATTACTTTTAAATACAAAGTCCCATTTCAAATCATTCTTTCTGATGCGTGGGGGCCTGCCCAATAGTTTCTTTATATGGCTCTCTACTTTTTGACCTTTGTGGATAACTGTAAGCGTAATACATGAGTTTACCTTTAAAAGTAAGAGAATGAGGTATGTTCTATCTTCTAGCATCCATAAAATGATTTATAGTCAGTTTGATACACCTATAAAAGTTTCAAGATCAGATAATGGGGATGAGTATGCATCATCAAGTGATACAGTGAACAAATCTGTTAGAGAAGCAACAAGCTAGAGACAACAGCAGATAAGAAGATAAAAGATTGGAAGCAAAGAACAGTAAAAGCAATACTTCTTTAAGTGAGTACTATTGTGAAGCTCTTTGGTTGGACCATACACTAATATAACACTACCAAAAACTTCCCAGTAAACAATTTCAGCACATGATTCATCGTTCCTATGTGCTTGGTGCATTACACAACCCAAAGCTATTAGCAACCATTCGTATTACAACCCTCTCCCCCCTCCCCATGTTTTAATGCAGTTTTCCATTCATCAATGTACCTTATGCAGAATTGATGATAGCCACTTTTCAAGTACATCTTGGAAAATACTGTTGCACCAGCAATTGATGTAACATGTCATTCAGTAGGCATAAGGAAGCAGCATTTAGTCCTAATCTTGTTAACGGCTCTGTGGTCCACATGTCCACAAGTACTGTCCTTCTTTGGTGTCATGAGGAGAAAATGACACATGGGCTGATGCTTTCCCTCATATACCCCTTTTCAAGAAGCTCATTCATCTGCCAACTCAACTCTTCATGTTCTTTATGCCTCATCCTATATGCTGTCTTGATAGGTAGACTTAATTCCAGAATCCAATCAATATGGTGCTGAACATTCTCATGGGTGGTAATCCAACAAGGAAATCATTTAGCGGAATGTCTAAACTCCTCAATCAATGGGCCACTAATACATAAACCAAACCACTCTCCTTGGCTTCTTCTATAAACCAAACCACTAACATTTTAGGTTAGCTCGTCACCACTCCCAACTAATACATAAACCAAACCACTCTCCTTAGCTCCTTCTATAAAGCTAGCCATGCATAGAAAATTAACGCCCTCTCCTTGTACAGATTTGGCTGCAGTTTCTCCCTCACTGAGGCAAAACTTATCTGAACATAGTCCTTCCAAAATATGTACGCATTTTTCATGCCACCAAGTACAGCACTGCTGTCATATTGCCATGATCAGCCCAATAGTATATGACTAGTATCCATGGTAACTGTGTCACACCAAACTTTTGTCAAAATACTATTGTCTAGTGGAAAAAAAAAACTAGACAACATTTAGCAACACCTATCTCATTTCCTTTTCAGATCCATGTAAAGCTTATAGGGAAGTCAATGGGTCTGCACTTCCAAGTTAAGCTTTGAGACAGCTTATTCTGAAATCACATCCTTGAAGCTACTGTTATCAGTAATCGGCTTGCAAATCTTTCCTTCAATAGAGCCAGAATATGAAAAATGCAGTGCTACAAACAGACCCCTTTAACCTTATGTCAGCTTGGCAATAAACTCTTCCTTATCACAAGGGATTCGCCAGCATGCGATTCACCAAATCATCTTCCTCATCTGCATGGTTATCATTCTCTTCTTGGCAGTCATTAGCATCAGCAATATCATCTAGTTCTCCTTCCCCAATCATGAAAGCTGCTTCAATTTCTAATTTTTCCCAGAATTCTTACAGCAGTCTGAAGATTTGTGACCTGATTACCCACACTTATAACACTAAATGCTAGACCCACTACTAGAATATAGGAGGCCAACAGAGCCAATAGCATGACCAGTAGCTTCTGTATTTGAGTTCTTAGAAACAATAGCAGGCATAGTTTGTGAGCCTGCTATGTTGTCGGGTGTTCAACCACTCTTATAACCCACTTTGGACCAACCTTCAGCAAAAGGCCCAAACCTGCAACTTCCTCGTGCCTGCTGTTGTCCTGTAACCAATCAGTCGGGTATGCCTCTGAAACAGCCCATATAGACTGCAAATTTCAGCAGGTCTTGTAAAGACTGCCTTAAACCACCAATATAACAGGCAAATAGCTGCTTGTCATTTTCTGCAGATCATTTGGATTAGTTAATCAATTCACAAAAGGCATCTGTATATTCATTAATAGACTTACTTCCTTGCCTTTAGATGTGCAAATTTGAAACATGATCTGCATAAGCAGAAACTGTTCCTTCAACTTCTTCATCATCTTCTCCGAACTGGTAATCCTTGATTCTCCCCGATATTGACAAGCAGGTTTCGTTTGTTCCCACAAGTTGAGGGTCATCCTTTCAGTCTTACAGCAACAATCTGCACTTTCTTTTCATCTGGGATTTCCTTATATTCAAAGATCCACCTGACTTTATAGAGCCAGTATATAGATTATATGGCTGCAATCCACCACAGAAATCTAAAACTTCAACTTTGATGTGAAAATTCCACTTCTGGTCGCCTCGAAGAGATGGCTTCCTATGTGAAGCACAGTCATGAAACAAGTTCTCAAAGACCTTCTCAAGTCCGTCATCGTCGTCATCACAGGGTAAGGCCTTCTATTTGCTTTAAAATTCTCTCAGCTCCTCCTATAAACATGCACCAACAGCAGCAGCACCTCATCCTCTACATGGAACCATGAGATACAACAATCCAGTAAACAGACCTCGTTCTGCTCTGATATCAACTGTTTCAGTCAACAAATCTGTTTGCACTGCAGCAAGGCGGAAATAACAGCAGATAGGAAGATAAAATATCAGAAGGGAAGAAAAGAGTACAAAGCAAAGAAAAAAAGGGCTGAGAGGACCCAGTATATCCAAAGGAGATGAACAAAACTGCTCCACCTCAATGTGTTTCAGATAATACTCAAACTTCAGCAAGAACTGCCCAAATGACTACCCATTAGTCTTTGACAGACTCAAGAGTCACAGAAACACGATGAAGGATAATCAAAGACCTTTCGGATTCCCCGTTCAAGACAATGGAAAACACACTTCTAATTACTACGTCTACAAACTTGTGTAAGGACTTTAATACTCTTCAACAAATTCTAAAACAGTAACTACATGTTTAATACTAGCTAGGACCACAAACACAACATATTAACCAATAAGAAGACAAAAGTAGAAGCTAGTACTGTTGCTGGAACACTGTAACATTTCTTGTAGCAGCAGTTCTATTTCTCCTTTAATCATGCATCATACTCAAAAAGTACCTTCCTGAGAAAGGTATTGAACCTCAATTTAGATGTCCAGAAACACCAGAACAAAATCATGTTGCCGAACCAAAAAACAGACATTTTCTTGATGTCTCCTGTGCTCTTCTTTTCGTTGCAGAAGTTCCAACGAGGTATTGTTCTGAAGTTGTTTTAACAGCTGCATACCTCATTAATGGATGCCTTCTTGTGTATTGCAATTGAAGTTCCATTCCAGCTTCCTCATCCGGATCAAGCATTATCTTCCATACCAGTCCATGGTTATGTTTGTTGTGTCCATGTTAACAAAACAAGTAGACTTTCTTGATTATCCTTCATCTCAAAAGGTTTGCAAGTGCTATAATCCACAATCCAGTAAACATTTGCTTCTGTGGACTTCTCCTTACTATGAATCTGGGTCCTTTTTCTCTGACAGTACTACCTCTCCTCAGGGGTTAGTTTAGAAGAGAGGTCTTTTCTTCCTGCTACTCTTCCTATCCCTGTTCTTCCACATGATTTTAGTGCTTGGTTCTACTGCCGTCAGTTCTCAGCAGGAGAAGCATTTATGAGTATCCATTCCTAGACAAAGGAACATGCCTTAATGGATCTTTCACAACAAATTGGACCCTCCTCAAACAACAGGTGAGTCATCCATTCTAGAATCATTGTTACACTTGTTAGATCCTATCAATTCCAGCAAGCATGAATCTTCTGTTTTACCTTTCCTTAATTCCTATTTCTGTTTGGAAAGGTAAACAGTGTTTGCACTAATCATCCCATTTCAAATTTTGTTTCATTCGGTTCTAGTCTCCATTTCTTCTGTTTCCATACGGATTATTATAGCTGAGGCACTTTCTAGGCCAGAATGGAGTAAAGTGATGTATAAAGAAATGGAAGCATTAATGAAAAATGGGGCCTTGGGATCTTGTTGAACTCCCTATTGGAAAGTATGTGGTTGGCAGATGGCACAGTAGACAGATACAAAGCCAGGTTGTTGGCCAAGTTATTTAAACAAAAACATGGGATTGATTACCAGGAGACATTTGCTCTTGTTGCAAACACAAACACTATCAGAATTCTTTTCTCCTTGGAGCCAAATCAGTCATGACTTGTACATCAGCTTGATGTAAAGAACATCTTCCTTCATGAAGATTTACAGGAGAGAAGAATATACGGGAGACCTCTAGTATTCAATTCTCCAAAAGACACAGGGAAAGTGTACAGATTGAAGGCGTGGCACAGGCTAAAACAGTCAACGAGATCTTGGTTTGAAAGATTTAGTGTGCAATGAAAATGATAAGACAAGCTGACCATATATTGTTTGTGAAACAAACTCAAGTTAACATTATTGCCTTGATTGTTTATGTAGTTGATATACTTGTCACAGGGAACCCTCCTGTAGAGATAGATTACATAAAGAAGTATTTGGGAATGGGATTTGAAATCAAAGATTTTAGACCACTAAAATATTTTCTTGGAATTGAAGTTTCCAAATCCAGTAAAGACATCTTCATTTCTCAACAGAAATATGTCATTGAATTACAGGTTAAAAGAATGTGACAGAAACCTTCTAGTTAGTTCAGGTGTTTTACAGCGACGGATAGGGTGACTCACTTATCTGCTGATATTCTGAATGCAGTCAGTTTATGCATGCTCCTATGACTGTTCATATAGAAGCTGGTCGTAGGGTTTTGCAATATTTAAAATCCTAACCCAGAAGGGGTATTACATTCTCTAATCATGGGAATCTGTAAGTGGAGGCATTTACTGATGCAGATTGGGTTGGATCTGCTACTGACTGCAGATGTACCTCTGGGTATGGTACCTTTTTCTGATGGAAATCTTGTGACATAGAGCAAACAGCAACCAATTGTTGCAAGATCTAGGGCAGAGGTAGAAAGCAGAGTGTGGATACCTCTGGGTATTTTAACTTTATGGTGGAAATCTTGTAACTTGGAGAAGTAAACAGCGACAATTGTTGCAAGATCTAGTGCACATGTAGGATACAGAGCGTTGGTTCACGGAGTGTGTGAATTGTTGCTGCTTAACATTCTACCAAAGGGAATTGCGAGTTAAAGTTTGTATTGTGACACTAAAGCTGCTATCAACATCAACAATCCAATTCAGTATGATCAAACCAAGCACATAGAAGTTGATCGTCACTTTATCAAAGAAAAGCTTCAGGCAGGATAGAGTTTGCATATTTGTGAAGACCGTAATATGCATACATTCTAACTAAAGGAGTCACAAAGTGTCAGTTGGATGACAGTCTTAGCAAGCTGAGCATGACAGACATCTATGCTCCAACTGAGGGTGAACGTTGACAACCCTTTATTACTGTATGCTTTTTCGTCTCTCTCGTTTTCTTTTTTACCCATAATTAAGAGTATTCTTGTCCATGTAATATCTTTATAAATAAAACCATTTGATCATGTGTGGTCATTAAGACGAGCAATTCCTCTCTGTCTCTTCATATTCTTCTTTTTCTTGATATTCTTGTTTTATTGGACCCAAAGGTACATTTCAGCTCTACCATAGCTATGATTTTGAAATCTGGAAGCGCTATTGCAAGATCACCTGCTTTGCAAGTACAATGATCAACCACGTACTCCTTGACATAATGTTGTGTTAGTAACAAGCTGTATGAAGGTTTGTCAATTACGATGCAAATGGGACTATAGTATCATTTTTTTTTTTTAATTCCTTCCTCTTTTCATCTGTTGCTTGCTAGGCTAAGTTGCCTTCTACAACCTCTTTTACACTGCTAAGATTCTTGTCCTTTTAGCCCCATAATTACAACTTGTTAGAGCATAAGTGTAACAGCAAGCTGTGGATATTAGCAGAGAAAATAATAGACTAAATAACTGTTCAGGTTTGACTGCCATAGTGTGTCATTTTGTATCTTTTTATAATGCTAGACGAGGTGAGCAATCATTTGGAAGTCAATTTGTTGCATGTATTAAAACTGAGAAGAATATTACAAGAACAATTTCCCAAAGGGTGTGGAATCATTTGTCTTTCATCAACTTTTGAGTTCTAATTAGTTAAATACATCAAATAATCCAACTATGTGCAAAAATGTGATCGTGTGTGAATATCAAACCTTAGCAATGGAAGTAACTAATTTTAGAAAACAAATTATTGCCCAAGTGTATAATTCTGTATCTTTTTCTCAAGTCAAACAAGGTAAGTGACCCAGCTGCAGTCAGTAACACCAACTAAAACTGAAGAGGATATTTACAAGCACCGTTGCCTAATGACAAGGAATCATTTGTCTCTCGTCAACTTTCAATTTCTGCTCAGCTAACCACATTAAATAATCCAACTCTGTGCAGAAAACGATCATGTCTAAGGGTGAAAGGTAGGCAGTAAAATAATCAATTTTTAAGAAGAAACAAAAAAAAAATATTTTAAATAGTGTCAGACCATGAAATGGAAAAATGAAATTGAAAGTTAAACAAAGCACAAAATAAATACAATGATGTATACAAACTAACCTGGGTCCAATGGAAAGAAAAGACCATAAGGCTTCAGATATTCATTAAGTTCCATCCATCCAATACCTGGCTCAACAACCACATCCATGTCCTCAACATGCAGTGCTTTAATAGTCTGAAAAACCAACATAGTGAGAGCATGATTAAAAGAGTGGAAAAAAGTTAGAGAAATCAATAACATGCTCCTCCCTTCTTCATAAATTGTAACACTGCATACACATACATACATATTTTATATGATGTGTAGGAAGGAAATTGTAGGCAAATTTCAAAAGCATTCACATGCCTAGTTTTTGGGCGATTGAAGCCATTCATCATTTAGGCCTCTTAGATATGCTACACACCAAAAAGAACATGACCATTGGATGTTTCTACCCAGTAGTTCTTTTAGCCACTATGATCATCCAATGGCCATTATGCTTTGTGTGTGGCCTATCTATCTAATAACCTAAATGATGGATGACTTAGATCACCCAAATACTTGATGTATATATGCTTTTTTAAATAAACCTACACTTGTACCCTTAGCAACCCATTACAGGCGAATTTCAAAAGCATCCACATGCCTAGTTTTTGGGTGATCAAAGCCATTCATCATTTAGGTCTCTTATAAATGCTATGCACTAAAAAAACATGACCACTGCATTTTTCTAACCAGTAGATTTTTTAGCCACTGTGATCATCCAATGGACGTTATGTTTTGTGTGTGGCCTATCTATCTAATAACCTAAATGATGGATGGCTTAGATCATCCAAATACTTGATGTTCATATGCTTATGTATGTATGTCCTAGGAGTATCAAAAGGTAAAATGCAACCATCAAAGGAAACTTGGTGGTGGAGTGAAAAGTGCAAAAAGTTATTAAAGCATGGTCGAGGACTAAAAAAAACAAAAACTTTGAGTAGTATAAGAAATGCTAAAATGGTCGCTAATAGAGTAGTAAGTGAAGCTAAACTTAAGGCATATGATGATCTCTATAGTAGATGAGGATCAAGAGAATGTGAGAAAGATGTGTTTAAACTTGCAAAAGTAAGAGAAAAGAGGAGTAAAGACTTAGACCACATTAACTGCATTAGAAGTGATGACCAAAGGGTGCTAGTCAAAGATGACGAGATCAAACAAAGGTGGGAACGTTACTTTAAAAAATTACCAAATGACAATTACCCTGAGAATCTAGGGATTGAAAGTACCGTAAACCCAAATAACATTGGACATTTTAGGTACAACCACAGGATTAGAATACCTGAAGTGAGAGGCCGTGAAAAAGATGAAATCAAGAAAGGAACTGGGACATGAGGGTATACCAACAGAGGTTTGTAAGTATATTAGAGATACAAGAGTAGTTTGGTTAACAAAGTTGTTTAACAAAATTGTAAAATCGAAAAAAGTGCCGGGACTTGTATCATTTGATGATGCCCTGTGAATCACTAGAAACATGTGAAGTGTATGGCTAACCCAATCACGAGAGTTTCGTAAGGGGACTAGAGCAAGCTACCATGAGACAAAAGATGAATAGAGGAAGAGCTCTATTTTACCAATTTATAAGAATAAAGGAGACATACAAAGTTGCACTAATTATCAAGGGACCAAACTTATGAGCCATACCATGAAACTTTTCACAAGAATGATTGAGAAGAGGCTACAGCATGAAACAAGTGTATTGGAGAACCAATTTGGTTTTATGCCTAAGAGGTTTACCATGAAAGCTATTTTCTTGATTAGACAACTGAAAGAGAAATATAGGGAGATGAGGAAAGATCTCCACATGGTCTTTATTGACTTAGAAAAAGCTTATGATAGGGTCCTCGAAGAGTTAATATGGTGCATGTTGGGCAATAAAGAGATTTCACTAGGGAGCAATAACAAATATTAGGACTACTAACGAAGAGATTAGTGATTTTTTCTATCACAATAGGATCCCCACAGATCTGCATTGAGCCAGTACCTTTTCACATTGGTTATGGATGAGTTAATAAAACATCTGCACAAGGAGATTCTATGGTGCATTTTATTTGCCGATGATATAGTTTTGATTGATAAGAATAGGGAGGACGTAAATAAAAAGCTAGATTTCTGGAGAGATGCATCAGAATCTCAAGGATTTAAAATTAGCCAAACTAAGACAGGGTATATGAAATGCAATTTTAGAAAGGAGATGAGCAGAAGTGGAGCACTAATAAAGATTGATGCCTAAGAAGTACCCCTAAAAGAACACTTTCAATACTTAGGATGAATAATTCATGAGAGCAGAGAGATTGAGAGGGAGGTCACTCAGAGAATTCAACTGACTTGGAACAAATGGAGATGCATCTCTAGCTGTAAGACCGACTATGCTTTATGGATCAGGGTTGGGCAGTTAAGGAACAACATGTGCATAGAATGTGCATAGCTGAAATCCAGATGTTGAAATGGATGAGTGACAAGACAAGAAAGGATAGAATTAGAAATGAAAATATTAGAGGAAACATAGGAGTAGCACCTATAGGTAACAAGATGAGAGAGATTAGACTTAGATGGTCTGGACATGTCCAATAGAGATAAAAACTGACACTGGTTAGGAGTGAGGCAATCCAAGTTGAAGGTTCTAAAAGGACAGGGGGAAGGCCCAAAAGAACATGGATAGAAGTGAGAAAAGGTTTAAAAACCTTGGGACTAAATGAAGACATGACACTTAAGAGAGGGGAATGGAGGAATGAGATTCATGTGACCTACCCCTAATCGGGATAACGTCTTGATGATGATGATTACGTCTTGCTCTCCATTTCCATCTAACACAAATCCGTGATCATTTTTGCAAGCTTACTATCTTGAAGCCTAGCCACTTTGACCTTGTTGGATGCTTCCCAACCATTTCATCCTTTTCAATGGTTTTTCAAATTAACTTACACTTCTACCCTTACCAGCCCATTATATATATATATATATATATATATATATATATATATATATATATATATATATATATATGAATTTTGAAAGCCTTAAGGCTCAGTATCTCAGATGAACCTCCCATTAGTCAAATTAACAATGGGGAAGATTTAAATAGAAGTCAGAGACGGAGATAGTTGAGCCAGATTGCCTCATGCATTTTCCCTTGGGAAAGATTTAACACCAGAAGTTTCAATCAGCAGTGTGTTTTGTCAACATTGTTTTCTGAAAAAGTGATTTCTGTGTTTGAAAACCAGAAAATAAAAGCTGTTTCCAAATGCAGCTTTACATAGCAATAAGAAATTCATCAAGAACTTCAGGACCATCACCAACAACCTAACCAATGTTCCTTTCATGTATCACAGAATTTACTAAGCTGCGAGAGATGCTTTTCATCAATTACTAAGATGTTACGAACCTGACTAGCAGCATAATTTTGAACCAAGGGAAGACAACAAGAAGAATAGTGAAGAACCAAAAGGGGATGAAGATGTGACTGATCTCCTGATCCCAGCGTACTGAGATTAGTGATACAGAATCATACGCTTTTTTCCTAAGAATCCCTCTCAAGCTGCAGCATATCAAAACATGACCCAGCTTGGTACAAATATAATATATTTTGGCTCTTACTGAAGGCTTTATGCAAATCAGCAAGTCAATTTTCAAAATTAACAAAGGGAATACAAATGGCACCCCAACAACTTAGCCCTAACAAACTTACAATCAATTCCATTATGTCATCATGTTCATCCTTACGTGTAAAATTTGATTAGGAGCAACGTGAGCAGTAGACTGGTTACCACAACAGAGGCTCATTGCATCTTTAGCTTCAAAGAAAACCTCAATCATGTCAACTCATATGTAGTATGGGATGCAGCCACATAGTCAGATTGAACATGAGACTCTACTCCTTGACTTCTACTACTGATTGACAGTGAATAGCCCAACAGAAAAGGTAATAACATTTTGTACGATTTGGATGCCAGATCCCTCACAGAGATGTCAAAATTCTTGCCTATATATGTAGTACTTTAAGAGTATTTTGTGTACATGTAGCTGTTAAGTGATAAAACATTAGCTGAGCAGCACATAGAAGTGATATGGACTTCAGACTGAAGGATCAAGTGGAAACCTATAGTAAAAGAGTTTATATGCATACTTTCATAAGCGACATGTCAATGCAAACACCTCCATGAGGTGACAAGGTATGTCCCTCGATTGATGTAGCTCCACCATAGGGCACAACAGGAACCTGTGTCCAAGAAAAAGATATGAAGTAATAAGATTGGGAAGCCCAATAGAATCCAGAATATAATTGAAGCAAAAGTATACACAAAACTATCTGATGTAGCTGTGTACTTGTAATCCTGTTTGTCTTAGTGAGTAAAATCTAGCAACCGCTTCATGGAAAACCAAGCTCATTAGACCATTGCACCATTGAAGAGAAAAAATAAATCTGAATCTTCAAAATGAAAGTCTATGTAAATTAATAGCTTTGAAACAGCAAACATCACCGAGTTTTATCATGAAAAGAAACAGATTTTACACCTGTAACAAGTTGTATAAAGTTATTACATATAAACAGTATGAAATGATATGGCCAAATTTTATTCAAACAAAAAAACTGACCTTATGTTTGTCACAAGATGCAACAATCTTAGACACCTCCTCCTGAGATCTGCAGATTCAAAACATGAAATGTATTTGCTGCTGTGAAAATATACTCAATATGATGTTTTATATTTGTTTAAAACAGAGCCTGTCAGCAGTAGAATTCCAGTTGAAAGTTACATCTGATAGCATTACAAACAAGAGCATAGACAGAAACACAACAAAGAAGTCGCAGAACAACTCAGGTAATCTTTCTTCCTCCCTCATGTTATCATGAAAAATCTCAAATCATTATGGTGAATTGTTATTACTTGTCTCTTTCCCATCATATCCATGGTGTATCCATCTATTCAGCTCATGGTTTTTTCATATTCTTGACTACTGAGATTGATTCGCACCTAATGGTAAGCATAAGTTGTAAATTTCTCAACTCACCCTCCAACTTATGTTTACTTCTGCTCCAGAATCTGTGTTGTAAAGGACATATAGGCAGGTAGGTCCTTGCTAGAAGCATTACACGTTCATCACTGCATCTTCATTATCTCACAGACTCATCTATGACAAATCCAACAAGTTCAACTGATGTTGCGGTTATCTTTAGGCTTTTGTACATTTGCTGAACAGAATCTGAAGAAAATGCACAGTTTAGTGTCTCTTTTCTCCTCATGTTTATGAATGCAGGCTGTAAAGTGCTGATACTGTTCTAGTCATCAACTTGGCAAGTAGATGAACACCCTGTAACTTTTGAGTAATAAGATTACATTTCAAATTTCCACTTTTCTAATTCATTCAGATGATTACAATCAGATCTCAGTACCTCTTCATCTTGTTCTTGTCTTCATGGGATTTTTGTGGATGACTATTCACAGTTTACATGATTATATTTTCTCATACAGTAATCAGACCATTTTTGTGTCTACTCAATTTCTAAATGAGGGATGGAGAGGAAAGCATTGGTGGTCCATTATTTCCTACATTGTGATATATCTTTCATAAATGAAATTCCTGGATAACTCCACCAATGCTGGTCCCAAGCCCGGATGAAAAAGGAGGAGGGTTTTATGTCAGATGCCAACCGGCAGGGGAGAAATTGAAGATGATTTTGTTATTTATTTCCTTCTTGCAAATGAACGTGCATTTGTATATTAGTTTGCAAGGAAGAAATGAAAATCATCTCCAACTTCTTAAAAGTATGGCAACCCTTGCGTCAAGTGCCAGCTGGCAAGGGAGAAGTTGAAGATGATTTTGTTATTTCTTTCCTACTATCAAATGTTTGTAAGGAAGAAATGAAAATCATCTTCAGCTTCTTAAAACTATAGAAACCCTAATATGACATGAATCGAAAAGTGACATTCCCTCAAACTAGGGCATTCCCCATAAGCGACGCGCTGCATCGAATCCCAAGTGTGGTGAAAAATGGGCAAGGGTTGCTAGGGCGTTCCCCCAGAAGCGACACGCTACATCGCATCCTAGGTGTAGTGAAAAATGGGCAAGGGCTGCTAGAGCTTCCCCTCGGAAGCAACGCGCTGCATCAGAACCCAGGTGCAGTGAAAAGTGGACATGGCTTCATGCTATGGAGATCGAGACGAGAGCTGGTAAATAGAATATTTCCAGAGCATAAGATTTGTACCGCCACATGGAATATAGGGACATTGACAGGTAAGAGTTTGGAGTTAGTAGACACGATGAAACGTAGGAGAGTCAATATCGCTTGTATCCAAGAAACCAAGTGGAAAGAAGCTAAAGCTAGAGAAATCGATGGTATAAATAATGGTATGTAGGAAAGGATAATAACAGAAATGGCGTAGGAACAATAGTGGATAAAGAATTAAAGAATAAAGTTGTGGACGTTAAAAGAATTAGTGATAGAATTATAATAGTAAAATTTATTCTAGGAGGGCAAATCATAGATGTTATAAGTGCATATGCACTGGGTTAAAAGATATATTCAAGAGACAGTTTTGGGAAGATATGGTGAGAGTCATGCAAGAAATTCCCAACACTAAAGAGATATTTATAGGAGCAGACTTAAATGGCTAAGAAAAGAAAGGATATGATAGAATACACGGAGGGTATGGTATAGGTGAACAAAATGAGATGGGAGAAACTATCCTCGATTTTGCTTTGTCATATAACTTGGCCATTGCAAATACACTCTTTAAGAAGAAGGATGAACACTTAATAACCTTCAAAAGTGGACTTCATAAAAGTCAAATAGACTTTTCTCTACTTAGGATACTGAACAATCAATGTGGGATTGTGAGGTGATACCTGGAGTTTAACTTCACAACATAGGTTAATGGTTATGGATATCCATATAAAAAGATGCAAGATAAGAAATGAACTTAATAAGTATCCAAAAACTAAGTAGTAGAACTTAAAAGAAGAGAAAATAACCTCATTCAAAAATAAGTTGATGGTAGAAGGAAATTGGAACTATGAAACAGAAGTAAAACACCATATGGATTAATACTGCTGAGTCCATTAAGAAAGTGGCAAAAGATGTCTTAAGAGTAAAAGACAATTAGTAAAGGAAACATGGTGGTGGAGTGAAACAGTGCAAAAAGTTATTAAAGAAAAATGGATGTGTTTTAAAGCATGGTAAAAGACTAGAAATTATGAAAATTATGAACAATATAAGAATGCTAAAAGGGTTACTAAGAGAATAGTAAGTGAGGCTAAACTTAAGGCATATGATAGGCTCTATAATAGACTAGGAAAAAGATAAGGTGAGAAAGATGTGTTTAAACTTGCAAAAGTAAGAGAACAGAAGAGTAACTACTTAAATCATGTTAGGTGCATTAGAAGTAATGATGAAAGGGTATTGGTCAAAACTAATGAGATCAAACAATGGTGGGTGACGTACTTTCAAAAATTGTTAAATGACAATGGCTCTGAGAATATAGGGATTGAAAATACTATAAATCTAAATAACATTAGATATTATAGATATGAACGTAGGATTAGAATACCTGAAGTAAAAGAGGCCTTGAAAAAGATGAAATCAGGAAAGGCCATGGGGCCCAATGGTATACCAATAGAGGTTTGGATGCATGTGGGAGATATTGGGGTAGTTTGGTTGCCCAAATTGTTTAACAAGATTATAAAATCAAAGAAAACGCCTGATAAGTAGAGGAAAAGCTCTATTGTACAAATTTATAAGAATAAAGGAGACATACAGAGCTGCACTAATTATTGAGAGATCGAACTTATGAGCCACACTATGAAACTTTTGAAAGAGTGATTGACAAGTGGACCAGAGAATCAGTTTGGCTTCATGCCTGGGAGGTCTACCATGGAAGCTATTTTCTTACTAAGACAATCGGTAGAGAAATATAGGGAGAGGAGGAAAGACCTTCACATGGTCTTTATCAACTTAGAGAAAGCTTATGATAGTCCCTAGAGAGTTAATATGGAAGGTGTTGGACAAGAAAGGGGTCTAGCGGGGGTATATAGACATAATTAAAGATATGTATGAAGGAGAGATAACAAATGTTAAGACCGCTAGTGGCGAGACTGGTGATTTTTCTGTCACTGTAGGATTGCATCATGGATCGACATTGAGCCCCTATCTTTTCACATTGGTTATGGATGAGTTAACAAAACATCTGCACAAGGAGATTCCCTGGTGCATTCTATTTGCAGATGATATAGTCTTGCTTTATGAGACAAGGGAGGAGGCAAATACAAAGCTAGAGTTATGGAGAGAAGCATTAGAATCTAAAGGATTTAAAATCAGCCAAACTAAGATAGAATATATGAAATGCAATTTTAGCAAGGAGAGGAATAAGAGTGGAACACCAGTCAAGATTGATAACCAAGCAGGTACTTAGGATCAATGGTTTATGAGAGTGAAGAGATTGAGAGGGAGGTTACCCAGAGAATCCAAGCGGGTTGGAACAAATTGAGATGTGCATCTGGAGTTTTGTGTGATAGGTAGGTGCCGCTCAAACTAGAAGGAAAATTCTATAGGATGGCCATAAGGCCAGCCATGCTCTATGCTCTATGGATCAGCATGCTCTATGGATCAGCATGCAGAAATGAAGATATTGAGATAGATGAGTGGTAAGACAAGAAAGGATAGAATTAGGAATAAAAATATTAGAGAAAATTTAGGGGTAGCACCAATAGGTAACAAGATGAGAGAGACTAGACTTAGATGGTTTGGACATGTCCAAAGGAGACCAAAAACCGCACTAGTCAAAAGGAGTGAGGCAATGCAAGTAGAAGGCTCTAAAAGAGCAAGGGGAAGGCCCAAAAGAACGTGGATAGATGTGGTGAGGAAAGATTTAAAAACTTCGGGACTAAATGAAGCAATTGTACTTAATAGAGATGAATGGAGGAATAAGATTCATGTGGCCGACCCCTAATTGGGATAAAGTCTTGATAATGACAATGATGATGGTGATGGTGATGAAATGAAATTCCTGGATCATATGCTAGGACCTAGATAGCAAGCACAATCAATTCTTTCCTTTTCTTCTTCTCATAGACCAAATCCAAGAATGTACTTCTTCCAAGAGTACACATCAAAAACTTCCAACAGACTTTTGTTTCTCACTAGGACTTCTTCAGCAGTTTTCATGCCCCAATACTCTTAGCAGTACTACCAAACATAAAAGATGTCGCACCATAAAATCTGCTTCTTTTGATGCTATTTTGTTCTGGGTGCCCTAGAATCTTTGGATAAAGCCATTCCCATAATAACTCATTGTTCGTTCTTAAAATAACTCATTCATTGTTCTTTGACTTATGTTTGCTTCTAATCCAAACTCTGTGATGTGAAGGACATATAGGCAGGTGGGCTTCTTGCTAGCAGCATTATGTGAGCATCATTCCATTTGCAATATCTCCCAGACTCATCAGATGACAAATCCCATATATTCAACTGATGTTGCTCTTATCTTTAGCCTTTAGTGCATTTGCAACATGGCCTATGAGGTATCAGCACTTAACCTGCTCAAATCTGAAGATTATGTGCAGTTAGTGTCTGTTTCCTTTAGCTGTTTATCTAAGAAGGCTGTCAAGTGTCAGGGATGCTCAAGTCATCAACTTGGCAAGCAGACTGATTCCTTGTAACTTCCAAGGAGGAGAATTAAATTTCAAATTTCCATTTTTCTAATTCGTTCTGATGATTACAATCAGATCCCAGTGCCTCTTAATCTTGTTCTTGCATTCATGGGATTGTTGTGGACGACTATTCACATTTACATGAATCTATTTTCTCAAAAAGCAATCAGATCTTTTTCTTTTTCTTTTTCTATCTCCTCAATTCTATATGAGGGATGGAGAGGAGAGCATTGGTGCTCCTTTATTTCTGACATTTTATTCCACTTTACAATTCTTTCCATTGTGATATGTTTTCAGGATTAAAGTTCCCAGACCATAAGGCAGGTAGCAAACGTAATCAATTTTCTCTCTCTTCTTCCCATTCACCAAATTCAAGAATATAGTTCTTCTGAGAATACACATCAAAAGCTATCAGAGGACTTTTGTTTCTCACTGGGACTTGTTCAGCCATTTTCATGCCCCCATACTCCTAGCAGTCCCACCAAAAATAAAGAATGTGACTCCATACAATCTGCTTCTTTGATGATATTTTGTTCTAGCACCCTAGAATCTTTGGACATAGTAATTCCTACAGTAACTCATTGATTGTTATTCTAGTATCCATAAAACGCTTGGTAATGCTCCTTCTACTCAGTTTCTCTCAAGAATATATCCTAAGAATTCAGACTTTTGCTCTTGGGATTGTCCAAGTAACAAATAAGATAGTCCTCAAGATCTTTGGAGTTTGGTCTGGAGGAGTTTCAGCCTCAGTTCTACTAGTAAAGCTTTGGCCTTGACAGGCCAAGGGGAACTTTGTTAGATGGTCGAAACCAATTCAAACCAGAATTAGAAATCGATCAGAAATCACTATGCATCATTAAGAAATCACCTCCAAAATACAAATAGAATCCTAATAGCTACTAAGATCACCATGGAAAGAGGAAAACATAAACCACGTATTCTAGGGGGAAAAAACCCAATTTGAACTCAGCATCCTATGAATGGTTGAGATCACCATGATTCCCTAGAAGATATGTGAATAAATCCCCTAGAAGTTCCACATGAGACAATCCTATAGAACATTTTCTCCTTAGGAATGGGTAGATATATGAATAAATCCCTAGAAGTTCCACATGAGACAATCCAATAGAACATTTTCCCTTTAGGAATGGGTAGAACCCTTTCTTCTTCAATGATACTCGTGCATTATACAAACAAATAACATTTCACTGATAATTCCCTTGTAGAAAAGAAATAGATTTTCTCATTACTAGATGATCAAATGCAAATAACAAGTTAATCGTCTATATGGATATGACAGAGCTTGATCTCAACAATTGGCCTCAAATTATCAAGGATAAAAACAAGGCATGCAAAAAACGAATAAATCAATAAGATCATAGCAAATCTAATAAGAAAAAAAAAAAAAAAAAAAAAACACCTTGGGAAAACAACCACATCAGGGATATTCACGGCTTTGTGAAAGCTGTTCTGAGGTTTCCCATGAAAGTACCTCTCTTCATAATCAAAAGTCATGTTACCCTGTAAAGCATAGAATGGTAGCTTAGAACTCCCCCTTGCAGAATGCCTCAAGTTGTTGAAACCTCTCCTTAACCAAATGTAATGGTTCAGAGGCCATCTATGGAATGAAGATGCATAACACACAAGTTAAATAGAACATAAGATCAATGAAACAAACATATTCTTTTCACTCAGAGTAGATATTATTAGTGAAGGAAAAGAAAATTCATGGATCCATCACCTTACAGATAGACTGCAAGTCATCAATAAGCCCCTGAGGAACTTCTTTATAAGAACCTTGAACAACAACTTCAACACTCTCCTTTTCCTTCACACTGGTAAGATCAAATCAGATAGTCTCATTTACAATGAAGTTACAATTTGTGATTATGCTCAAACATTACTAAAAATACTGTCTTTTTTTTTTCTTTTCAGATTGCACTGGGTCTGATTTGCACTGCCATGCCCCATACACAGAAAAAAGATCAAAGTATGTGTGTGTGTGTGTGTGTGTGTGTGTGAAGTCTTTAGAGCATCTAACGTACTTGAAATTCAGAAGTAAATAATGCAAGTAAAGTTCAGAAGTAAATAATGCAAGTAAAGTGTGTGTGTGTGTGTGTGTGTGTGTGTGTGTGTGTGTGAAATTCAGAAGTAAATAATGCAAGTAAAGTTCAGAAGTAAATAATGCAAGTAAATTTCAGAAGTAAATAATGCAAATAAAGTGTGTGTGACTTTGGCAAAATGAAGTCTTTAGAGCATCTAACGTACTTGAAATTCAGAAGTAAATAATGCAAGTAAACAACTGATAGTTGGTTCCCACAGTTCCAAATTTAGGCACAAGATGACAATTTGTGATTATGCTCAAACATTACTAAAAATACTGTGTCTTTTTTTTTTCTTTTCAGACTGCACTGGATCTGATTTGCACTGCCATGCCCCCATACACAGAAAAAAGATCAAAGTGTGTGTGTGTCTGTGTGTCTGTGTGTCTGTGTCTTTTTTTTTTTCTTTTCAGACTGCACTGGATCTGATTTGCACTGCCATGCCCCATACACAGAAAAAAGATCAAAGTGTGTGTGTGTGTCTGTGTCTGTGTCTTTTTTTTTGTCTTTTCAGACTGCACTGGATCTGCCATGCCCCATACACCGAAAAAAGATCAAAGTGTGTGTGTGTGTGTGTGTGTGTGTGTGTGTGTGTGTGTGTGTGTGTGTGTGTGTAGTTGGTTCCCACAGTTCCAAATTTAGGCGCAAGATGAGCCTCTCCCATGGTATCTATAGTAGGTCAAGAGCTCATGGGTGCGTGTCTTCAACATTCAAAAAAAAGGTTGGGAGTCGGGAATAAATCAGCAAGGCAAGAGTTTGGAAAATTAAAAATGTTTGGTAAAAGTTCAAAAAAATCATGATTGACATGTGAATTCTATTTTCTTATTTTGGATTTATAGCTGGATCTGCAAATATTGTACGAAAATTTGATATGTTACTCATGAAAGACAAATTTAATACCGTAAAATCTCATTCATTCGGTAAATGCAGAAAATACCAGAGTTTCTGAATTGTTTCTGACAACAAAATGACATGACTTTTTCAAGAAAAAAAATTGATTTATTGAGAAAATTTTGTACTGAATTGTTTATTGGGCTAAGAGGAATGCCAAAGTACTCAAACAAAGTGCTAATTTTGATGAAAGTGCTCCACCTTTGGATGATCCAATCCGTTCCTTTCAGTTCCCTTGCTTTGAATATCTCCTAAGAAAAAAATCATGATTTGACCATGCTTGCTAAACTACTAGACATCAAAGTAGCAGCAACAAGATGAATAGGTCGGATAATCCAAACGTGGATCCCTTGCATGCAAGCGTACATTGTGCCCTTGGTTTGAGTGCTTGGGTTTAGCATTCCTATTAGGTAAATTGTTATTCAAGCAGATTATTTGTGCCGAGTTTGAACTTACTGCAAGCTTATTAGCATAGACAAGTCATTATTCAGACTATTCAAAGATCCATAACAAATGATAGACAATAGCCAAATTTCAAAGTGAAAAAAAAAAGGGACCTAAATTTCAGAAGGGAGAGTTTCTTCATCCATAGAATATAATTTCAATCCAGTGAGAATGAAGGATAGAGCACGTATATAAACAAAAAAAGAACGAGTTATAAAATTATAAAAAGATCAGAAAGCTAGCTACAAAATAAACAAAAATCTTGCAAGCATCTACATATTGAAATTCAGGAAAAAAAATCTTAATTAACAACTTATTATTTATTTCTATGGTCGATCATTCTTCAAGACAGAATATGAAAACATAGCAAGATAATAAAATTGCTACTAAATCAATTCTCGGCAGAGAATACTTATAACATGTAACACACGGATCTTCAGACATAAACTTGTAGTTTGTTTCTATGATCGATCATTCACTTGTGATAAAAGTCAAATTCTAGTCCTAGCATACCATTCAAAAATGCAAATTGGTTTAAATTGTGTTTTCAGACTAATGAAGCATCCCTAACAGATGAAAATAAAAACAACAAACTAAAAGGAAAATGAAAGAACGGTTCCAGGATCCACCCAAACAAAAAAGTTCAACAAATAATGTAAATTTCCAACAAAAAGAACCGTTATGTTCATAAACAGATGGTTCCTTTGATTCGCAGTGGAATTATGAAAAATTCAACTTCAATCTACTGAAGATAAAGAAGAGAAACGCTAACCTATAATCAAGATTGGAATCACACAAAGAAAGATTAGTTAGATGATCGAAAGCGAGTGTTCCAGCAGAAACTGCAATAGCGAGTGGTAAAATAGAAATAGGTAATGATCGAAGCGGGTTTTTCTCTTGCGATTGACGAAGTTGATGACCGTATGGAATTGTTCGAGGATGATGATGACGAAGAGGAGAAGAAGTTTGAAGCAATATGTACAACTTCTTGGTTGAAGAACTGAAACGAGAAATCCAGTTCGATAACGCCATGGAAAAGGAACGAGGTAGAGAATTTTATGTTGGGATGTTGAGCAAGTTTCATATTCGCGAAGGCGAAGGCTAACAAGACGCTCCATGCAGTTTTTGTGGAGCCCACATTGCCTGATCCTATTCCTTCATTCATGTGATTAGAACCATTAGTCCTACCTTGGATGTGTAATAGATAAAAATATTCTAGCATCTAAAACGGTTTAATTCAGAACAGACATATTACAAACTTTGATCATCAATGGTGATGCCATAATTATTCTATCACAGGTTTTTTATCCATTACACATATAGAAATCTAAATCGTGCAAAGGTAAGCCCCACAAAAATTGGTACTAAAAATGCTCTCACATTGAAGTATATATTATCTAGCATTCCTCTTTTGCAAAAGAGCAATGAGGAATGCTAATAAACACTCATGTGATAGTGTTTAGGTACCACTTTCTTGTGGAGTCTAACTTTGCATGATCCTACTCACAATCGGAGGATGAATAAGGTCAAAAAGTACGTGGATCGGATGATTAGAGCATCACCTTTGATTTGCCAAAGTTTGTAATTAGTATGTTTTGACTTGCACCTTTTTAGATGATAGAATCTTCCAATCCACATGCTTTTTGATCTATAAACATTAAAAGTGGGACTAGTTACATGAATAAGTTGGATAATAAAAAGGTGAACTCCACAAAAGGTGGTATTGAAACGCTCTCACATGGAGCTTCTACCTAGAACTTCTCAATAGCAAAAATCATAGTATTAACACTGAGAACTTAGCTAAGTTGATTTGATTTGAGACTTTTTGCATTTTGTATCTTGGACTTGCTGCACAGAGACTTCTGACATTTTGCATCTTGGATTTGTGAATTTTGTTGAGCCAAGAAAAAAGAGTTTTAATGGCTTACATATCATACCAGTAATATTAAATTATATTTTTGCATTTTCTACATTATCCGAATACTCCGCTACATTGATCCCAAGTCAACTTATTTTGCAAAGCTCGAATTATATCTACATTTTGAGTTTTGACACCTTGACAAAAACAATAATGGGAGAAAGTTAATTGGTTGCTCTTTTGAGCGGAACCAAAGACAATATTTGGTTGCTATCAACAACAAAGGCAAAACACAGAATCTTGCTTGCAGGACATAAGTTGTTGTGCAACTCCTCACTTTTACCATGCAGCCCCACTTCGGGTTGAATGGGCCCATTCGTCTAATTTGTTTGACTGTGGATAAGGACAAACCCTTGAGCAATTTAAATTGTATGAGTTTGGAATCCGAAAAATGTCCTCTTTATCACAATAATATTGAGTGTCAAAAATAGTTTCTAAAGAATGGCCCAAAATCAAAGAGTGAAAGGTACATTTTCCCAATAGTGGAATCATCTAATCATTGTAATATTTGATATATAATATAGCAATAGTCAAATAAATCAAATGAATGGGTCTAATCAACTAAAGGTGGTCCCAATATGGTGGAGAACTCTATGTTATCTTCTACCCTATCTTGAAGGACTCTATCATTCCTCAAAAATAAAAGGATTATGGCATTGACTAGACGCCCAAAAGTGATGCATTTTGAAAGTGCAATCTAGATAAGCCGCAATTAGAATGATCTAGACCTTCTTTTTGTTTAGATTGCACTGTTTAGGCTAGCTTGCAAAAATTCATGCTCACTGAATGCTTCTTGCAACTAGTTTTATAATTGAAAAGTTTAATGGTCAAGATTTATAAATCCCATATGGGATAGCTAGAACTATCCAATAATCATGAATTTTGATGCCTAGCAACCTAAGGCAGATCAAACATAATGAGCAGATCAAATCACCCAAATGTGTGGCCAATTAAAGTTGCATTTTCAAAATGCATTACTTTCTTGTTCATAAATCATTTTCCTAATACAATTGCCCTACTTCAATTCATTATCCCCTTAACAAAGCATAGGAATACCTATAACTCTATATTCGCCTAGACTTGTGAAGATCCAAATCATTCATAATATTGACCTTGACTTAGATGGGAAATGCTCCAAAATTCTTATTCATTAAAGGGTCTAACCACCAGTGCATAGTAATAAAATGGACACTAAAACTTTTACCTATGCATCTTACAACTCAAGAAGAAAGTGGCTATCCCCAATTAATAGGAATCTTCAAATGTTTCACATTTGAGTCAAGGGCAACATTGTGAACTAATCAAATCTCCATAAACATAGGCCCATCTAGAGTTATATATGTCTATAGTATTAGTAAGGGGCTAATGAATAAAAAAATAGTGGCCGATTTATCACTTCCCAAAATAAAATAAAATACATCAGATTTGGTTGCATATACATGCTCTTACCTATCAATTATCTTCAATTATGAATGCTATCATTCGATGGCAAGACATGATAAGTTGTCCAGTGAGCCTCAATTTTTGTTTGAAATGCCCACTTGTGGTTGAAGAAAATACAATGATCTTTTACAAGTAAATAATTATTAAGCAAATCATTAAGACATTTTGACTTACACAGATTCTCCTAAATCTAATCCCTAAGCAAGGGACAAGTGGCAACTTGAGCATACAATGAAGCATATTATAGGGAGATGCCGAGTTGTAAATGACCAACTATGCTAGATATTTTTTGGCATAGTGATTGGATAGTTGTAGTATCTCAAAAATTGTATTTTTGGTCACTAAGTGTGTACTATATTGTTTATATTAATTTTCTAAATGCATGTACTTTTTTTATCATCAAAAGTACATCTTTTCAAATGTGAGAGTCATTTGATTTGTATGTTTTTACAAACCACTAGTCAGAGAAATCAAACGAATAAATAAAATCCATGAAACTTTGGGCCTTCATGCAAAAGTGGGGTGCCACACTACAAGTTATCATGTACTCACATTCCATAAGAGTATTCCTCAACTTAAAATGTATGTGTGCTTGTGCATGTGTTTTGAATGGTAGACACACACATCCCAATGCACATTTTGGGACCCTAGTCTCCGAAGGGAGAGACTTTTTAGATGGTAGACAAGCACACCCATGCCCAATCTTGAACTTAGGTCACTCAAGTGAGAGACTCCTTGCAAGACTGCCTTAGAAGGCTCTAGTGCCTCACCTTTAAGTGTATCGAGCCACATGCATAATAGAAGAGTAGGTTTGCATATTATTATTATGCGCCATACATGTGGTTTTTCCATCTCAAAGCCCTTGAGTTTGCAATCACACCTAAACTCTCTTGTATTAATGTAAGGAGTACCACTCAAGGAGGATGTGGAGAAGTACACACCAGTTTGAAATCTTTTTTTTTTTTTTTTTTAGATTTAACATTCATTATGTTTAGGGACAAAAATCAAGCAAGTAGAAATCATCATCATTCAAATGGTTCTACCACTTCTCTATAAAAAAAAAAAGAATAATGTTTTATGATTTTTAATTCAGAGAAATTTACATTGAAAAGCATTAATGGACAATAAATGTAGTACATAATCTATATAAGTCATTGTAGAGATGACAAATGGTTTATGTCTATAAAAAATAATCGCCTAGCATAACAGAAGGGAGATGTACTTCTCCACATGCCCTTGAGCATGTATTCTTACTTAGACTCTCTTCTCAAACATTTTAAATTGAGAATGATATTCTTTTCAAAACCATACCACAAGGGATTTTTCTTTTTAGACAATCAGTTTTGCCAAGAATATGGAAATGAAGTATTACTAAATAAACTAGAATATGATCAACAATGACATCCTCAAAATTACTTGACGCTTTTTACATATATAGTAAATAGTGGATTGACATTTATCCTCAAAGCTTAAGCTAATAGGTGTCAATAATATTTATATGTCACACCCACACACACACACACACACACACCCACACACAAAAGACCCTTTTTTGGCTCTTGCATGTGAAACCAAGTGCAATCATCATCTACCTTGCCTTGGAAATTAATTTGACCAATGGAGGTTTCAAAATTCAAACTTATGACTTGGATTGCCATTTAAACTAAAAGTTGAAGAAGCTAGGATGTTGGATAATAATATTAATATGTCTAATAGTACAAAAATAAAGGAAAAAATATAGATTATTATCTCAAAAATATTCGTTAATGACACTTTTGTCTTGATACTATTTTTTTTTTCAATTTAATCCACAAACTATGAGAAAAAAATTAACAATTAGTTCTTCCATCAAAGAATGTTAGTTTTGGAAGCAACTCATATTATTTTAAAATTATTTATATTTTTTAACTCGCAAATGATTTTATTAAAAATCTAGGAAATTTGAGAAAAGGAAAAAGTGTTACAACCCTTTCATCACTGGTCAAATTTATAGTAATGAGAGAGAGGGGGAGAGAGTTTGCAAAAGTGGCAATAAAAGAGTTTTTTAATTGGGATTTCCCCTTTTTAGTCCTTCATCCCCCCAAGGTCCAAACCCTACTACCCATTAACAAAATCTCCCCACCCCTCATTCTAAACTCCCATGCCCAAAACTACATTAAACATTAGTAATATAGGTTTTTTTTTATCTTAAAATTTGCTTGATTATCAAAAGATCATAGAAAGAAGAAGGTGGAGGAGAAGGGTCTAAACCTCCCTCTGTGCTCCCCAAAGTGCTTAAAAATATAAACATAAATAATAAATGATGGGGGCAAAACTAATAAAGGACTAACGGAGAAATAAAGTGCAATAGTTCAAGGAATAAGCTGTAAAAAAGATAAATTAGGGACAAAATTTTCACCATCGGATAGTTTAGAAAGTAAATCGTAATTTTCCCAAATATAACAATATGACTTAGACATGTAAGCATGATAAAAAAATATAACAAATTCTTGCCTAAGAATGGTTTATTGAGATTTATATTTATTCTTGCTCATTTCTATTTTTTGTGCCACTGTGATAATGCTAGAAACAAATATGCTCGCTCTAACATTGCTATTATTTCTTATAAGATTTGAAAGAAAGTTATTCTTGTTAACTAGAAAAATATTTAATTTTGCTAACCAAGATCATGGGAATGATTTTTTATGACATGAATAGTCTTTTTGTGATGTAAAATTTGATCAATTTTAAGTTAAAATTTTGACAAAATCTCAATTATGAGTTTCTTGGATTTCTCCTATTTAGGAATATGTTAAGCTCAATTTTGATGAGGAATCATAAAGAAACGTGAGTAGAGTTGTGTTGTTAAGGACTGTCTCTTGGTTGTCTTTTTAGTTTATGCGGGATCTTCAATTATTCTTGAGCTTAATTTGACAAGTGTGCACAGAGGGGAACACCAAAGTGGTAAAGTCCTTAAAAGAAAATTCAAAAGGTCCATGGAGGTTATGAATGCACCATTTCCATCTAGGTCACACTTTTCATGAAGAAAATATAGTGGTGGATTGTTTAATGTCAAGTGGTACTACTTCAAGGGTCTTTAATAAATGAAATGATACCCAGTCTATTGCATTGTTAGTGTGGCTTAACTAGCATGGTATGGCTAACCCATAGGTTCATAAGTTTAATTTGAAACGTTAGTTTGGGTCATGTGAATTGTTTTCCTTTGTTTTTCTCTTTAAGGTTGTATAGATTTTTATAGTTGTTTATATGTATATGCATGTTGTTTTGCCAAAATTCAAGTGAAATTGAAAAAGATTGGCAACATATATGAATTTAAATACTTTTTTGTAACTCCAAATTGAAGAGTATTTTCTTTAAAAAAAATATTGACTTTAACATTTTTTCCTCTATAAAAACTTTCACATTAGAAAAAAAGAGGATAGTATGAAGAATTGGAGAGATAGTAACCATATTAATTGAAAAATAAGAGAGCATATCTCAATTCCTATCTTTTGCTATTTTTGAAGAGAGATGATGTTTGAGAGAGAAATATGTTTTCTTCTGGAAAAAGCCATTGCCACAAATAGTTTTTGCAAGTAGCATAAATCCTCACTGGCAAATGGGGTAGAAAAGTCCTCTTCCCTTACCCTACTATGTGGTCTCAAGTATAGCCAAAAAATAAAATAAAATTCAATTATATTTCTCTCTCAAACCTTGGTATAGGTGCTAGTAAGAACAGAAGAAGAAGAAGAATGAAAAGTATATTAAAATTAGTGGCTCATTCTTTTCTACTTGGACTCATTACTCATTATTTTCTAATCATGACTCCTTCCTTGCAACTTTACTGTTGGCTTTCTACAATAAAAAGTAAAAAGTAAAAAATCTCATGTAGAATTATCCTAAACCCAGTAACATGGTCTCACTACAAAAATTGGTGTATTCTAAAACAAAAAAATGAAGATAGTTATTATACAACCATCTTACTAAAATAAATTTAAGATGGTTACAAAAAAACGTATTATATAATATAAGTTAATAAGATGATTTCTCAAAATTCATCTTAAAGAGTCATTGGAAGGAATTAAAATTTTTGAATTTCTTCATGGAAAGAACTTAAGAAGATGTTCAAAAAAAATCATCTTGAAAAATACAATGTAAAGATGGTTAGAAAAATTTGTCTTAAAAATATAATGTACTTAAGAAGACAATTAAAGAAAGTCATCTTAAAAAATACAATGTTAAAATGGTTAGGGAAAAAACATGCTATAAAATACAAAACATACTTAAGAAGATTTTTTTTAAAACCATATTAAAAAAATACAATGTAAAGATAATTATAGAAAATGGTCCAAAAAGTATAGTGTAGTTAAGATGACTATTAGAAAGAACTGTCTTAAAAATACAATGTATTTAGGAAGATAGTTAGAAAAAATTGTCTTAAAAAATACATTGTACTTAAGAAGACGATTATGAAAAACAATGTTAAAAATATAATTTAACAATGATTAGAAATAAATCATCTTAAAAGGTACAATGACCTTAAGAAGACGATTAGAGAAAACCAACTTAAAAAAGACACTGTAAAGATTATTAGAAGAAAACTGTCTTAAAAGATACAATGTAAACACTTCCATAAAAGAAAAATTAATGACAAGATCTCCAGTGGTTAAGAAAGGAAAGACTATTTAAGGGAAGAGGGAGAACTAGCTGACCATCCTCCATCCTTCTTCTCTCCCTCTCTCACTCGTCTTGCACTCCATAGTGGATTTTCGCTAGCAATGGAGAACACAACAATCTCTCTTTCTAGTGTGTGCAATGATCGTTTTAGATTCTTTAGTGAAGCAAATCTATCTGACGAACTATTGTGTGATTTCATTCAAAACCAATTGCAATCCTCTTTTACAGTGGTCACCTCGTTTTTGAGTCTGCTTGATGATTAATGGCCGGAGAAAGCAAGATATTAGATTTGATGGTTTACTTTAGTCAGAATGACATATCTGTAAATATTAATGATTCCTTTAGTTTATACATGATGACTGGCAGTCGAAAAAAGGAGATCAGTAAGGTTCAAATCTCAACTCTCTAATTGTTGATTTCTTCTTCAAATTTCACTCAACAATGTAAGAGAAGATGTTCAAAGTTAGTTATGGCCATCATGGCACCACCACAACAAGAACGAGCTACTTCTATCACTAGTTCTGTTGGATTTCTTTCCTCACTACCACTTTTTATTTAGTTCATGATTCTATCTTTTATTGGTCATTTACACTCATTGATATCATATACTTTTCTATTTTCAGGTCAAACACATCATGACAATGATTGAAAAGATCTAGGACATGGACTTCTAAGAGGTCGTAATTGGAACTTGGAGACAACATGTGGGTGAATGTTGTTGTTTTGATGACCCATGATGTTTGTGGACTATGGACAATTGGGAATTTCAAGAAAGAGTTTGATTAAAATGCAAAATGTGCATTTTTTGAGTTCATTTGTTTCTCATTCGGTTCTCTATCATCCACATAGTTGTAAATTAAAAACATTCATTATGCAGTAGTTGATGAGTCTATAACCTTTCAATTCTACACCAACCAAAGAATGCAAAAAACACATCATGGCAACAAAAATAAAATGATCAATTTGAATATGTTACCAAATTGAAATTGTTTTATAAGATTCAAAGTTGATATGACTTGGCCTTTATCCTTTGGAGGAACTATTAATCATATCGGGCTATCATCCATTCATCCACCTTATTTTCACCTTGTTCAACTCATTTGCAAGTGGCAACCTATAAATTTTTATATTACACTTATTATCCTCTTTTAGTATTATTACATTTTTATTCTTAAGCAAATTTAAGTTGTATAACCGAGTGCTACATCACTGGCTTTTGGTTTTGGGCTAACACTTTGCATTATAGATTGAAATTCTATTTATCTTGCATGAAGCATTCACATCCAAATAGTTCTCTTTGTATCTTACATATTAGTGTCACAATGAATGTTTTCATAATTGTGTATACTCTTTCTTTGTGGGTAGTTGAGTTGAAGAGCTGCACTAAGCACTAGAGTTTCCATTTTTGCTCAAAAGAGTGAACATTCTTCCTTTTTATTGGCTATCTTTTTCTTTTCACTTGATTTTTTTTCATTGGATTTTATACTATGACCTTTTTGATCTTTTTCTTCTTTTTAAATTTTTTTATGTTCATCTCATGAATTGTATTGTTTATACTTTTTCTCAAAATATTCTTCAATCTTCTCTATGTATTTCCAAAACAAATAGGTAATGGATATATTGTAGGGGTTTAATATAAGTAAAGTTTGTTCACAGACAAAGAAAAGGCTTATATTTTAAAGGCTCAATGGATTTAACTATTGGAAAATAACATAGGGAAGGCTAAATGCTTTGGGTTAAAAAAGGATGGCCTCTATCACTTCCGACTATTCATATAACTTAAAAATGATCATAAGCTTAAGAGATATATGGTATAGTCTTTTGTAATTTCTCAATAATTGACCAAGATAAAGAATAATGGGACCAACTAAGAATTAATGTTTGCTAAAGAAAATTTTGAATTTATGTATAACTCTCAGAAAAGGAAGAATGGCTCAAAACTCACTTGGGGTTATAAATCTCCACAGATCTTCTTTAGGATTTTTAAGTTATATTGGCTCTTCAACTTAAACTATATATATAGCTATTTTATGCAATTAATATTATAAGTTTAATTTTTCATGAAACACTTTAGAAAAAGAATAAAATAGTGAACTAATTGTATGCAACTCTATTAATAAGCTAAACTTCAACTAATAACTTAATATTCAAAATTTTTGAATCCTCATCTTTAGAAAGGAACTTATCATAATTTTTTTTCAAAAATTTTAAAAAATGTAAGAAAAGCATAGAAATCTCATGCATATCTATACCCCCACCCTGAACTAAACATTGTTCTCAATGTTTTGAAATATAGGACACCTATATGATGAATGAGTAATGTAGAACACTAAGACTTTCTCATGAAAAAAATGGGTTGCCTCCTAGGGAGCGTTAAGTTTAATGTCTTTAGCTAGAAATAGCCTAATATACCTTAATCTAGACCTTACTAGTTTAACCTAAATTTTCCTGACCTAACACTAACAATGAAATGGCAAGATTTCTCATGCCGGTTTAGAATCTTGCAGTAGTATATATATTTCCTCTACCTTGAAATTTTTGGTGATGGTAACAATATGACACAATAGACCACCACGATTTTAAATTTAGTGGGACTACATTGATGACCCACCATTTTCAGTATTTTACGATAGTCAATATGATTCCTCCACCTCTAAAATTGAGGAGGTGCTAACATAATGACATTGTGAACTACCATAAATTTAAATTTTATTGGACCATATGGAGATGAATGATCCTCTTCTTAACCAAACTAAGGGATAACATTGACCATTGTATTCAATTCATCATTTTCCTCCATTTCCCTTACATTTCCTAAAATTGGGGTATAAGCTGACTCTGTACTTCGTTAAAAGGTGGTTATTATATTACTAAAGGTAAGGACATCGTGAGGCTTAAACCCTGATTATCTTCTAATGTGTACCCTAGAGTGGTTGATGTATGGTTAGTACATCAATTGACTCTTCTTTTTCTTGTTCTGCTAGCATAGGTAAGGTTTCAAATGGACCTAGATTACTATCTGGTATTTGTTCAAATAAGATCAGTAGGTCCCAATCAAGTACATCTTCTACATTGCAAGGATCAATTGAAATTTCAAGTTCTGTGGGGGTTTTACTCTGGCTTGCCATTGAGAAGTATTCATTAATGACACAGTCTACAATAATTCCTTCACCTCCTTAATAGATGCATCTTTATCAAATTCATAAAAATAAGTAGGACACAATTTTAGAGGATCTAGGTTGGATGCTGGTAAGGGTTCATTCTCCTCCTAAATGGATGACTCTTTATTATAATCATATAAAAGGAATAGGACTTGGCTTGAGTAGATATGAGTTAGAGATTTCTATGGATGGTTGTGGGCTTTGTGGCTCAGAATGATCATAAGAGATGTCAATCCTATTATTAGTAGCAATGGTCAAGGATGGTGAAAAACTTTGGGGCTCAGAAGGTTCATAAGAAATTTCCATCTTATCATCACTATTAATGGGTAGGGATGGCCAAAAACTTTGTAGCTCAAAAGGATCGCAAGATAATCCCATCCTATTCTCAGTAATAAATGGCTCCTCATTATTCCCAATTAGTTCAAATTCCTCAACCCTTTTCATAAATGCAGCATGGAATTGACCCATCACTACATGAAATTATTTAGTTGATTCCATATATAACCTAATGGTCTATTCTAATACTTGTTCCCTCTGTCTTGGATGCAACGACTCGAAAGGCTCATACTACTATGACATTGGAGTACTGGAAAAGGATTGATTAGTTTGAAACCATGATGGTTATCCCTAATATTAGTGATAATCATGGTAAGGTTGATCAGGGTGGGACCATGATATTTCTGCTTAATACGATTGATAATCTTGAGACCATTGTTGATCATGATGCTTAGCCCATCTATTATAATCTTGGTAATTTGTCTCAAGATAATTGTAATTCCTAAGGTTTGAGAATGCAGTAGGTGTACCCACTAGCCCCTGATAATATTCCATATAATTGGAGCTCGATGGCCATGAAATAGGGGATATGGAGCTTCATAATAGGCATATTCATTATTGTATTGAGGTTGTTGGTATGATTCAATATAATAATTACCATACTGATGTTCTTGATATGTCTGAGTATCTTACCTTGAACCACTTAAACTATCCAATATACTATTCATCCTATCCATCATAACATCAAATTTCTTGTACCAATCAGGAGTAAATCGTGCCGCTATCTCATACATATTCTCACAAGGTAATGGCTTAAAAGTCAAATAGTAATACAATGGTTTTAGACCATCCCTTTCTTGATTGGCCATTGTACTCAACTTTACATACAATGAAACTAATTATTATATACAAAGAATGAGTACTCTCTTTTCTTTCTTTCTTTTTATTTTTTGATGAAAAACCCTAACTATATGATGCAAAATAAATGCTAGTCATAAGCTAAATGATGCACAATTAATCCTAATAGCTTACTAATTGAGCTAGATGATCTTTGGTAATGTGTAGGATGGTAGCATTTAGACCTAAATCCAAATAGCTCCTCTTATACATGCTCGATTATTGCTTACTAGTTAGCTTTTGATCTAAAGTGGTTAATACAATTCTCATGTTGGGAGGCATTTAAACCTCAACCAACGTCAACAAAAGACATAGAAAAATCACTTGGATTTTAGATACCCACTATCATTACAATGCTCAAAAACCACTTGAGTGACAATGGATCTAATCCTTCAAATAGGTTCATACGAGGTCAAAAATCTTAAGTCTCTTTCTACTTGATTTTAAATTATGCTCAAGGCTGGGACTACAAACATACAAGGATCAATTTTAATTACCTATGTGGGTTAAGGATCTGGTGATGAAATTCAATCCTTATCTTATGAGGATTCTTGTGGGACCCTTACTATCAATGTGATATATTCTACCATAAAGCATTGAACATGTAATGCAGTGCAAAAAGCAAACTAATGGCTACCTATATGCTATTTAACAAAGGGTCAAACATCTTAATAAACAGGACCCTATAACCATGCAGCCTATGCTTTAGTTATAGCCGACCTCAGGCTAACCTTTGATGCAATAGCCTTAAATGAAATGTAACAAGTAAGATGAATGCCCTAATCTATATGAATTATCCTACCATCCATAATGCAAGATTACACTAAATGCAACTAAACTAAAGAAAATGAAAAGAAAGTGAGGGATACTTGCAGTGGGTTTTTTGATCAAGATCAAGTGAAGGCCACCATACTTCACACTTGCCCTATATTATTACAACCCATTTAAAAATTGAATAAAATACAAATTACATTGGGCCTCACTACAAGTTTCACTCAAAATTCTAATCTAAGAAAGCAATATAATCATGATCTAATATGATGAAACTTTGGCCCACATGATCGCCACCACTACTTTGCTAAATTTCCCTTGCACATAATCAAACAAAATTGGTCAATTTTTGAGGAATTAACAAATAAAAGAAAAAATTGATGCAAAATCCCAACCTAATGCAAAATAAACCTAGACTAGAGGTAAATAATCTAAGTTAAGATCCAGTACACAATTTTTGTGATTTCTTGACAACGGGGCCAAAAACTTGTTGTTGTTTTAAATAAACTCGCAAATGCATGAATTTATTGTAGTAGATGCACTTGAGTGAGGTCAATTCCATGAGGAATCTAATAACTTGTGTGTTAGGTGGATTCTTCTTTAAATTATCTAACCTAGCCAAATAAAGTAGTTTTTAACCTTAAGGATTTAAACTAACATGAAACTAAACATGCGTGGATTAAAAGCATGGAATGATAAAACATGTTAAAAGTAAATAAGCTAAAACTTAGAAACTTTCCTAAAACATGCATTCTAAACTATTAACTAATGCAAACTAAGATGCATTACTCTAGGAAACATGACCTTAAAGAACTTGCCACAAATTGAAACTTTCCTAAACTAAGATGTAAATAAAAAATTAATGGAATCTATACTCAAATCAAATTACAAATTAAACAAGAAAACTACATGGGAAGAACAATGAATCAAGCATTTAAAAGAAAGCTACCCAAATATCATGCACATGATCCAGGAAATGGTGCACATGATTCATGGGTTAGAAAATAACCTAAATACTTAATTTAAAGACTTAACAACATATAATCTAATTCAAGCAATGACTAAACAATCTAACATTCTAATTGGGTTCTAAGAAAGCAAGTAAGAAAATGTATATGGTGCTGGAAGTTAAACATGAATAGTCCATTAAGAAATTCCAATATGTGTTGGTTTTGAACATCCAATCAATTAGGACTTGGAAAGCATTGTAATTAACACTTTTTATGCAATAAACATTCAAGCTCTAAAGTATTCAACCACTAGAAACAAGTTGCAATAATAATCCTTAATGAATTCCATTGATTGAATGTCATGTTACATCAAAAATAGAATGAATAAACATGTATAAAATTTATGGAATTTGGTGCTATTTCAAGGCATGAAACTTGATTCCAATCACATATAAAGCACCTTCTAACAACAGTAAACCAAGCTCAACTATCATTCAAGTAGAACCCAAAAGAAAACCAAGAGGAGAAACTAGGAAGATGGAACTATTTTAAGGAAAAACATCATCAAACTGGTGCTAGGAAGATGGCACATAAAACATGAAGGGCACTCAAAAGATTTAAGCTATTGTTTCTCTTAGCTGTCACTACCAGAGAAAGAATGACTTATATTTAAAAAAAATAATCAAGAAAAAGACTAAGGGGATGAAGCAAAGATTTAAAGGAAAAAGCGTGATAATAGGCGAGTAAGAATAATGGGAATCGATGAATCTAAGGCACCCAAATAACTTGATCTAAAGATCACTATCTCTTGGTTGTCACTACCAAAGATTAGTGATCCTTAGGAACAAGGATCTAGGCTGACATTAAGTAGCAAACAAACATGGAAGAGTAAGGAACATGGCATGATGAATAAAACATGGAAGCAAGGAAGTTAACAAGGAAATAAAACAAGTAACAAATGAAAATAAACAATAAAATAAAACCATCAAAGAACTCACCTGAAATCAAAGCAATAACTAAAGGAAGACAACCAAAAGGAGGTGTGGAGGGATGGAGGAAGATGGCTGCTCCAAGGGAGGAGGAGTGGAAGGTCTTTGGAAGAGGAAGGAGGGAGTACGTTGGAGAATAAGAAGAGGAGGAAGGGTGGAGACGCCTCCTTCTTAGTAGGGGCATTCTCCCATTCTCCAAAGGGTTTTTTTGTGACATTCCCCCTTTATATGGATTGGCTACTATCTAAAGGAAACCTTAGGGGAGAGGTGAGTGGAAAGGAGAGATTGGTTAACCTAAGACAACTAAGAGGGATCTAAGAAGGGGATAAGGTGGGACAAGGTGAGATACACCTACTTTTTAGGAGAGGGCATCTCCCCCTTGTAAAAATTGTAGAGGCTTATGGGAATTAAAAAGAGGTGGGGATAAAGATGGAGAGAGAGAGAGAGAGAGAGAGAGAGAGAGAGAGAGAGAGAGAGAGAGAGAGAGAGAGAGAGAGAGAGAAAGTGTAATAGTCGGGAGGCCCACCCAGTAACAATATTGTCCGCTTTCCACTGACAGTGCCCATACACCGCAAGCGGTCACAGCTTTGTTCTTACCCAGTTGCCTAGTTCCCCTCAAGCCATCTTAGCAACCCTCAAGGTATCTTAGTCACCCCTAAGGATTTGTTCCTAGCCCCATGACGCATTGGCTAAGATGGCTTGAGGGGGATGCCCCAAGATAGTCTGAGGTCAAGGCTCAAGATAGTCTAAGGGAACGAGGGCGATGAGGTATTGAGAGTTAGGCACACATCACCTGGGGAGAGGAAACTGGGCTGTTGATAAGAAATCGGGAATCTCTAACGGTGTGACGCATTTTAAAGCCGTGAGGCACTTTGTGCCGAAGCAGATAATATCACACTATTGGAGCCCTGGTCTATTACAAATGGTATCAGAGCCAGTTCCCCTCATGGTGGGGCGGGCTAGCCACATGTGGGCGATCACGTGGAAACATGGGGGGATGCGTGTCCCTAAAGGGGGAAAGGTGAACCCGCAAGCGTTGGCCAAGATGGCTTGAGGGGAATGCCCCAAGATAGTATGAGGTCAAGGCCCAAGATAGTTTGAAGGAACGAGAGCGTAGAGGTAATGAGAGTTAGTCCCACATCGCCGGGGGAGAGGAAACTGGGCTGTTGATAAGAGATCTGGAATCTCTAATGGGTGTGACGCGTTTTAAAGCCATGTGGCCTAACGGCCAAAGTGGACAATATCACATTGTTGGAGCCCCGATCTGTTATAAATGGTATCAGAGCCAGTTTGCCTCATGGTGGGGCCAGCTAGCCGCATGTGGGCGCTCACGTGGAAACACACGGGTACGCATGTCCCTAAAGGGAAAAAGGTGAACTGTTGTAGTCACCAAGATGCCTTCAGAGTGGGCCAAGATGCCTTGAGAGGGATGCCCCAAGATAGGTTGAGGGACGAAGCAGGAGGTACTAAGAGTTAGTCCCACATCGCCTGGGGAGGGAGATCTGGGCTGTTGATAAGAGATCGGGAATCACTAACGGGTGTGACGCGGTGTAAAAACTGTAAGGCACTCTATGCCAAAGCGAACAATATCACACTGTTAGAGCCCTAGTTTGTTACAGAAAGAGATAAGGAGGAAGAGGTGGAAAGTAGAAACTAAGGTAATTGGTTGGGCTAAGAGGGGCTTTAGGAAGGTGGCAAATGCCACCTTCTTAGGAAGGTGTGTTTCCCACCTTAGTGAAATCTGTGGGTGCTTTGTATGGTGAGGTGGATAGAGCGAAAAAGGTGGAAAAAGGAAAAAAATAAGTTAGGTTCTTTCTATTGGTCTACATGCATGCTTATGTGTCTTGATTTTCATCCAAATATCTCTACATTATCATCTTAAAAATCCACTTTTTAGCTTAGGATAATTAAGTGAAATTTTGCTCCAATAGTGGCACTCCATGTAGCTTGGCTTAAGTGGCTTTATGGCTTGCTTTGAGGACTCATTTGGCTTGGCTTCATTGCTCACACCCTTTGGCTTTGTTTGCTCCTTAGCTTGTCACCTTCTCTCATGGCTTATATGGCTAAGGTGACTTGAATGACTCCTATGCAAAGATGGTGGAAATTCATGGCTTATACCCGAGCCCATTTTAAGCACCTTTAGCTTCTTCAATTTCTTCTTTGCTTGCCCTAAAGATAATCTTGATCCTTGATCATACTTTGAATTTAGGCCTTGGCTTTCTTAGGTTTCGTAGTTAGACTAGGAAACCTCATGAATGACTTCAATTTTCATCTCAATCAATCGCGGCCATTGGATTACCTTCTCATCACCTACAAGAGATAAGAAATCTTAATTAAATCTTACAAACATATAATTATTCACATACGTACTTCTCATTAGTCTCTGAACTTGCAAAATATCACACTTTTGAAATATTAGGTTAGAAGTTAAATTTTTTTGCCAAAAACCTTAATTTAACACTATAAGTTATAACACATGGGCAACTAATTGGGTAATTTTTATACAAAATTGGACATTCATCAACTAGCTCCATGAAAATCACCCACCTTAGATTTTGAAACTTCTACCTGCTTCCTCATGTTGCAGGTTTGGGGTCATGAAAAGATTGTCATTACTCCCGATCACTGCATATTCATAATTGATGAGCATGTCAATCATAATGTGGGCATCTTAAAAGAAATATGTATAGAGCAAAATATCATGTACTTCTATGATATAAAGGATGTTGATAATTGGACACTCTTAAAGGAAATCCTAATTTTTATACAATATTGGACACTCATTAACTAGGTCCATGAAATTTTCCCACCTTAGATTTTGAAACTTCTTCCTACTTCCTGATGTTGTGGGTTTGGGATCATGAAAAGATTGTCATTATTCCTGATCACGACATATTCATAGCTGATTAGCATGTCAATCAATATGTAGGCATCTTAAAGGAAATCTGTATAGAGCAAAATATCAAATACTTCTATGACATAAAGGATTTTGATAGTTTTAGGGTATGGTTTCTAAGTTTTGTCTTTTCTTTATAATTTTTGCTGGGTATGAAATAGTTGAAACTTCCACGTTTCACTTGTCTATAAGCTTGGTACATGAATACTAAGACCTAGCCTTCCACTTTGCAAGTTAATCTAGGCTACAAAGGTGTGTCCATATTTCTCTAGCCCAAGAAGGTCATTACAAACCTAGTGAAGTATAACTTTTGTTATTGAAAATTTTCAAAAGTCATTTTCTATATTTAGTTGTATGCTTTTGCATGCAATAGCCGCTGCTTTAATGTCAACTTGTTTATAGGTCCTTCTTGGCAATGATTCCCACACGTGCAATGTTGGAGCATTTGGTCAATTTACTACTAGAATTGGAAATACTGGTGGGGGTTTTGTCATGGGTATTGAAAAACTCCTCAAGGTTTTCAAGGAATCATTGCTGATATGTTTTAATAAGTGTACTTGTATTTTCTTTACTGACTGTGTTGATCAAACAAATCATTGCTGCATATGAACTTGCCATCAATTTATCATTTTTGTTAGTTGTTACTTGATTTTCTTGTGAGATGTACACTTATATGCATTCCATATTTTCTCATGTGTGCCCCATTGATTGAAATCATAAACAAATAAGTTTTAAATCTTTTTAAGTATTATAATAGTTTGGTAAATGATAACTAATCTTTTATTTATTACTAATGCATTTTAATAATAAATTTGAAGTGCATGGGATGTATGGGCCGAACTAATCAAGCCTTAACCATGAAACTTATTTGGAAGAAGATAAAGGTAAGAAAAACTAGTTAATTACTCTACATATAAACTGAAGTTATAATTAGGCATGATATTTATCAATCCTTTCTATTTTTTTTATTGCATGTTTCCCTAAATAACAATTGAATTGGGAGTGTGAATACTTTATTTTAAGATACATGAGAACACTTATACACCATGGTTTAAGCTCTAACAATTGAAAAAGTTAGGACACTCTACTGATCATAATCTTACATATTTTTACAATTTTTAGAGTTGGCTACATGAAATAATATTTAAGTGTTGCATATATAAGTAGTAAACTAAATTAAATACATTGTTTTGTAGGCAGTGGTGCTAATCAATTTGGGAGGCAAGGGTTACTCCCAAGTAGATTTAGAAGAAATAAGATGTGAATGAGCCTAATTTGTATTGAAATTCAACTATGAATAATCTACTTCTATCCTACTAACATTTATGTTTATATATAATAGTTCTTTATTCTTTGTTGACGTTTTGATTAGCAATACAAAACTTCTTCATTTAATTATTGAATGTGGATGTATGCTGTGTAGGCAATACACAAGGGGCTTGGTGTGTGTGCCCGAATAACAAGGAGCAAAAATAAATATTTAAAAAGTCTAAAAATCCAAAAAAACCCAAAAGTCCTAAAAGGTAAGAAAAACATAAAAAGATATTTCTATAATAAAATGTTAGGCAAACAATTTAATTTTTATGAACCAAATAATATACAAGCACAGTTAAATAACATTTAAGAGTTTAAGGTTACTAAACTTCACTTCATTTCGATCATCCCTGAAGGATTCAAGCTTATTCCTCATTAACATATCCAGGAGAACCAATACCTGGACCATGCAACTCCTCCTCCGTGTCCTCCTTAGAACCAATTTCCTCCCCTGGTTCTACAACTACTTGAGAGATGTTCCTCTGGCTTAGGCTCTGTCTCCTCTGCCTCTAATACTATCTAGTAGGAGTAACACATGAATTGGTTATGATGGCACCCTCAACATCTCCCATGTGAGGTTATATATTGATAGATGAGGTCATCCTCAATATCTGCTTCAACATTCTACTCATCGCTCTTATCAACCTCTCTTAAGACAATAAGATCTACACGTGTTTGCGATCTTAAATGCTCCTCACGTTGATGGTAAAAATGTTGATTATATTGAATGTGTACTAAATAATTCAATGTTTTTGTGTGCAATTTATTTCTTTTCTTTATATGAAGTTGGAACAAAATGCTGAATTATAAGTAATGGATAATGGCTAATTAGATTGCTCTACAAATTAGTAAAGTAAGACTTGCATTCTTAAAGACACTTTAATTCTGCTTTCAAGGAGATCCATTGTAGATTTGGGAAAGGAATTTGATAGTAAGTTTTTGAAGAATTAGGCATTCAATCCCAAAAGTGACCCACCCATCGCCTATAGAAGTTAAATAACAATTAACACTTAATAAATAAAATAAATTAACGAACCTAACATTCAAGAAAAAAGACTTGAAAATTGTAAAAGATTTACAAAGGCCATGGTCTTTATCTCTAATTTAGCCAAGTAATTCACAAACAAGCCTGTCACACTTTTATATAGGCATAGCTCGTTAGTCACATTACATGCATCCTTCTGATTTGCATATAGGGTATTAATAGTATTAAATAGGCCTTCTTTGATAAATCTTTTGACCTCAACATCTTCTTACCTATCGTAGTAGAATGCAAGGTTAAGGTAATAACCAACCACATGCAAGCATTGACAGAGCTGATTCATTCATCTACTGTCTACAATGTCATAGATATGAGCAACATAATGCTCATTCTCTTTAAGAATTGCTTTAATTTTTTCCTTGGCTCATGTCATAGCCACATAAATATAGCCTATTGCAGGCTTCTCTTTAGTATCCAGTAGCCTCAATACCTTTATGAGTGGGGCCATTATCTTTGAACAAAATAAGATGTTGTTCCAAAAGCCATTACAACTAATAATATTTTAAACTCTTTGACTAACCTATGTATTGCTCCATTAACTATTACTCAACCCCTGGTAGTGAAACATCTCTCATGGTATGCTTTACCTTCAGCAAATTTTCAATGTCTTGAACTTCAAATAGATGCAATGTGCTACACATGGTGTCCAAAATAAATGCTTCTTTCTTATTTGTAATCTCCTTACAACTACATAATTTGATCCATTGTCTGTGATGACCTACAATAGGCAATGAAATTCAAAAGTAACTATTAAAATTCTTAATAACAAAAAAATTGGGACTAAGATGAGGGATTACCTGGACAATATTTTCCTCTCCAACATCATTTATGACATCATCCAACATCTTTACAATCAAATTTGAGCTCTTTATATGCTCAGATCTATCAATTGATTTTAGAAAAATTGTCCCAGTTGGACAGTTTACAAAGAAATTGATCAGGGTGCAACCCTTGTTGTCAATCTACTAATATGACATTATAGAGAATCTCATCACGTCCAACCATTTCTACACTCTTGAACAAATTAGTTCATATTTTCAAATTTCTTTTTTAAGAAGAGGCACCCTCAACTTATGGTAAGAGTGCCTTGAAACCTTAACATAAAAGAATACACATGCTAAAACTTAAAAAATCTGCACAAAAGTATTAATATGTAAATTAAAACAAACAAACAAAAAAATGTACATGGACCATGTCACGCAGCCAACTCTTGCATCGTCTAAAATGATTGACATTGAATGTTATTAAAGACAACATCATTCTCATAAAATAAACTTGTGATATAATGGCTTTATCTCACCCTCAACTCCTTATATGCATTATTTATTGTGCTATATTGCAAAGGATCCTTCTTGGGATTGGGGTTAAAGTGAAGATCAAGAGGTCCCTTTATACCACTCATGGACCCCATGTTGCTACCAATAACAATCCCACTACCACCACTACCATTAGGTCTCTCATTATCAACATCAAGAATGTCATAATCATCATGAATCTTAAACAAGTTCTTTGGTAGCATTTGCTCTATAATAATTCTCTCTTTCATCTTTCACTACTACACATGTGGCTTTTAAAGTCATTAAAAAATGCTAATCAAAGTCGATTAAAAAACAACTTCTAACAAGCCGACTTAGAAAATTAGTAACAAAAGTAGTTGTTTAGTAAATGCCTTCAAAAGTCATGGTTTACTAAATGACTTCAAAAGTCTTGACTTTTAAAGTTATTTACAAAAAGACTTTAAAAATCCCTTCTTCTTTTTTTTTAAATTTACATTGCAATCACTACATGTATACATTCAATGTAGCACTTAATACAATTTTCTTACAATCTTTATACACATGAAAAACAAACATACATACACTTCCACATTGGGTATATCACATCCAAATTTATCATTATCCTTCCACATCTATCGTGAAAAGACTTTATAAAAGAAACCACAACACATGCATTCACTACAATATCCGCATTCACTTAATTTGTAAGTCCATACATATTTGCATTTACTTTCTTACTCTAAGTCCCATCATTCATCATCCCAAAAAAGTTATATACTTTAATAAATATAATGAAAACCAACGTCCATACTCACTTCATTTACAAGCTCCAAATTCACTTTATTCATACTTACTCATTTACTCCCACACTCTTAGTTTTCGCTCATTCATCTCTTAAAATATATACATATATATTTCAATGAAAATAATCAAAACTAAAAGAACACATGCATATGAATGAAAAAATAGTTTATTATGTGTTTACATTCATGTAATTACTCCAAGTGTTTTAATTGAAACTCATTACAAACCAGTCCCATTCACTTTGTATTTTGTTGAGGTTTACTCTGGAGTAACTCTTCTTATTTGCCCACTTAGAAAACACAATAGCCTATAATACAATAAATTTAATTCAAGTCACATTCTTTTAGCAAAATCCATAAAAAACTACAAAAAATATGATTATAAAAAGTAAAAAAATGTGTCTTACCTTTTTTAATTTGAAGACGCCAACGTCATCGAATATTATGGTCCTCATGTATCTCAGCACATAATACCTGCACTCCCAATTAGATTGTTGTCTAGGGCACTATGCAATAAGAAAAAAAAATCTTAAAAAATCATTTGGAGTAGTGTAAGTTTAATTAGTTGTAGAATAGGGTAATTAATTGTTATCTATATCTTGATAGTCTTTTAAGTGAGTTTCGGTGGTTATACAGTCTCGATCACATTAGCCTATATTAACCATGCTCTACAAATTTAAATTTCAAATACATTATAGATGAATAAAAATTTATTTATCTACACATGATATATAAAAAGAATAATAACTTACTTATTTATAATTTCTACAAGGGCAAAATGGATGATCCATCCACAAGAATAAAAAAAGAAAGCGTGCCCACCTTGCACATCTAAAATGAGCAGCATCCAATGAGTCATATGTAGACAGTCATATGAATTGTAATTAAAGTTGACAATCCCCAAGTATAGAATAGGTTGGTAAGAAAATTAAAACTTGGGCATTAGAAGAAGCTTGGAAAAATGTCATCAACACGCCTCTCTGTCGGCCATTATTCTACTGCTCCACAAATTATTCCAGGGTTAATGAATTGGTAAAGTATACCCTCAACCTCAAAAAGGTTAGTTGCATCATTCAAGAAACTACACAAAAGAAATAAATATTACCTATACCATGAAAATATAAAATATAATATGAAGCATTTTATAAGTAAATAGGTATATAAACCCCATGTAGGAGATAATATGAGGGTGCTCGAGTTGATCATATAGGCAAACTCGTAATAGGTCCTTTGCCATAAGTGGCACTTCAACAACGTCATCAACAAGCACTCCCTCCTTAATTCTTATGGGGTTAATTTCCATATCTTCATTGATGAGAATGTAGATTAACCTTAAGGATTCAAGCATGTTAGGTAGGACTTCCTCACAATCCTTAGATGATTGTTGTAAAAGATGTAAAAAAATTTAGCTAAATAATATTGATCAATGAAGAGGACCTAATTTATGATGAAAAAAAGTATATATAAGTACCTATTTTATTAGTGCAACAATAGGTGATGGTGCAATGATGGGTGACCTCGATGAAGCATGTTGTTGATTAACCATATAAAGTTACTAAATAATTAAATTGAGGTCTCTAGCTAAAAATTATTGATGAGGAAGGTAATAGGATAAGATACATATCATGGACTATATGAGAATGACTAGTGCCTCCGCCCAAGCAATATGATATGTAATTGCCTGCCCAATAGTTATAATATTTTTCCTTTCTAAAGGGAAAGGTAAGTTGGCATTGGCAACCAAAGCCATGGTAATGGACACTCTCTTAGTATATGGTGGCATACTAATTCCCTGCAAAATGGTTGATTCATGCTCATAGCATGAACCAACTCCTACGATATTTTGACGGGAATCTAGGACCAATAGGCATTAACCCACCTGCAAATTAGATATACAATAGAAAGGTTGAGATAGAGAATTACTAGGAGACATTGAAAATTTTCATTTTTGTCTATATTATATACACCCCTCATTGGCTGGAATTTCTGTTTTAAGGGGCATCAGTTGTCTTTCATTAACTTCTTAAGTTGGAGAATTGCAGCTAGCATTTGATGGCGGTACAGGAGCGATGCAAGAATTATGTGCAGGGGATTAAGAAACTATCATCAAACCTCCTTTACACAACTAGCTAAATATATCTATTTTTATTTTCTCATTCAACTCATTGTAAGCCTTCTAATCTTGAACCGTAAGTAATCTTTTACCAAAGAATTTAGAAGGAACAATACTATGCCCCATGTCCATAACTTGACTAGGATGGTCCTTCTTCTTGCCCATAGCCCTACATAGGATGTCGCCATTGGAAGCACTGCTGCTTAGAGTACATGTGATTTCTTATGCAAGAACGTCCTCAAAGTTTTAATTAGAAGGACATGATCATGTAATCTAATTAATTGTATAAAATTGAAGTTAGTAAAGGGTAGATAGGTGGAACCACTTACAAGTGAGAAGTAACTTATGCAGTAGTTTCATTTGAGAATGTTTGCCAGTATGACCCACCAAATGCCCCATCTTCCAAAGAATGGAGAAATCAATGGGTTCCAAGTCCTATCTATCTTTTACTATCAAGCAAAACACTATAGTTAGATAATAGAATGTATATAACTATAGTAGCATTAATTTGGAAGGGATAAATTGTCACAGATGCTTACTTCACGCTCTTTTAAATGAGCATGGCCAAACCTAGAGGAATAAATTGTCACAGGCACTGTGTATAGCCTCGACGAATCATTGACACATGGAGCTATGTAATTGCGAATGAGGTAAGTCTTCCATCTTCTCCATTGCTCACCATCTTCTTGTAAAACACGAGTCTTCTTCTGCTCAGGTACATCAAAAGGTCGTCTACAAAGTATACAACACATTACTATATACATTCAAATAGGGTATGTTATAAATTATATCATACATATTAGTAATTTTTACATACTTTCATCATTTTCCATATTGAATCTTTTGTCGAGGATGGTGCAAGCCATGCTTCTTACTGTGGATCAGAGAAAACTACTACAAGAGGCTACACTATCACTAATCTCTTGCCCCCTACTGTTGTATTAGATAGTTTTTTTAACTTCCTTTGACTTTGTCATGATAACCTTTACCATTGTTGTTCGCCCTTTGCCTTTCTCCTTTGAGTACTACTCACACTGGCCTCTTGTTCATGCTTTTAGTTTTGCCCATATTCTTCATTTTGATATTTTTCTTGTTCCATATTTACTGCAAATAAGAAAATAATGATATTAGAATAATGAGATAAAAAAGGCCATGTAATGCATTTAGAGAAAATAAACCAACATGACATAGGTAGCAAACAAACAAAAAGCAAATCAAATAAACAAGAGACTTGCTTTTTTAAGTGGAGAAGAAATTTGAATTGATGTAGATACTTCTTAAACACAATAATAAGATGAACCTCAAGCATTGCCTAAGGAATGAAGATACTCTATGATCATTCAAACAATTAAATTGTTGGCGATCCATTGATGGGGTAAGAATAAGAATCAATTTAAGGAATGCATATCAATTTACTACTTTCATGTCTTAAATTAAATCTAGGACTTGTTCTTATGATGTTGATGTATATTGGGTCATGGCAATGATTGGGTCATTGTTAAGAAGAGGGTTTATTTTCTCTTTGGAGGAGAAATGAATGTAACATTCTGATAAGGCAAACACTACTATAGTTATGCCCACTAAGTGTCCTGTGGTGTATGCTTTAAATCACTCACAAGAGCATGAATCAATATAGTAATTTACATATAAGAGAGACCGATCCCACGAGGAATCCCATGGTTTTGTATATTGACTATATCTTGCTTAATAAAATCAGTTATCCTAGACAAAAGAGATGGTTTTTAATCTAATCTAAAAATTAAAATATCACGGAAAGTAAAACATGCATAAAAATAGAAACTTTCGAAGTACAGAACTTTCTAAAACTAAACTTAGAAACTAACTAAACTATTTTGAAGATGCAACAACTTTAAAAGGAGTGCGCATGATGCATGTATGGTGTGTATGGGGATAAGAGAGAATGAATGCATGAGACAATCTAAAATAAAATGCATGAATCCTAGGACTATTGCTCATGGAGTTGTTGATATGTTCATGCATGAAACCTAAACGGTAAACATGGGATCCAACGAACTTAAACTCATTAGAAACAACTTGGAACATTGTGCAAAAAACATGTGCCCTTCTATTGAATAAAAAATCTAATAAAAAGAGGCGCAAGTACATTGAAACAAGAACCAAACAAATAAAGAAAATGAGGAACTCGAGCAAGGAAAGAATGCATGAAACAAAGGAGTTAATCTGAAGAAATGAAGAAAGAAACAAGAGCAATGAACTAATTAACCAAGAAATTAAGAGTGCAATGACCAAAGAACACAAGCAAAAGGGAGGCATGGAGGCTTAGAAGAGAGCAGCCAAGAAGGAGGAATACATTGTAAACATTAAAGGAGTTTCAAGGTGGTTGCTGCAAGGAGAGGGTGGGAAGGTGGTCTTTGGGTGGTGGTCACTGTAGGCGAGGGAGGGGGTGCTTTTAATGGTGATCGCTATAGGCAGGGGGTGCTTTAGGTGGTAGTGAATGAAGGTCGGGTGGTTGCTTCCGGTGATGGTCTCTATAGGCAGGTGGGGGGTGCTTTGGTGGTGGTCACCACAAGTAGGGGGTGCTTCAGGTGGTGGTCGCCGCAGGCAAGGTTGAGGGAGGGGAGAAGGGTTGGGGAGGTGAAGAGAGGTTTGAGGGGGATTGTAGGGTGGAGGTAAGGTGAGGGGAAGAGGGGGTTGTATGGAGAAGGTAAGGTGAGGGGAAAAGGGGGTTGCGTGGAGGAGGTAAGAGGAGGGGGGATGTACCTTAATTAACTTGAGTGAAGTTTTCGTTGAGGCAAGGCATCGTCGGTCAATGGAGAGATCGCAAAGTGCATAACTATAGATGATAGAGATTGAGAAGCAAATGGCGGGATGAAAAAAATTTGATCCTATATACATTGGATTTTTTAAATTGTTTTTCTCAAACGTCTTTAAATACAGTGTTTTATAAAGTCGTTTGAAAAAATGACTTTGGAAACAGAGATTTTTAAAAAACAACTTTAAAAAACACCATTTATAAATTCGTTTGAAAAAAAAGAAAAAAAGAAGAGAGTTTAAAAAACAAAGTTTTTAAATTCATTTTTTCAAATGACTTTAAAAATGTCTAATGTTAAAGTCATTTATTTGGACAACTTTGAAGAAGTATTAAAATCTAATGTATTTTTCACTTCAAATATATTTTATTTCACTTTACAATTTCTTACTTGAATACAATGAAACTAATTTTTTATAATAGTCAGTATTTATTCATGCATTCTGTACATAATAAATACAAGAATATGCAAAAGAATTTACTTTTCAAATAAATCTTCAATTACATATATATATATATATAATGTCACAAATATAGTATTTATCTTAGTTCAATCCATATAGCACATGATAAAAGAGCTAATTATAAATATAGAATTATTGCAACTCACTAATACAATCTATATAGCCTCCTCATATATTGCTTTCAACCCAAGCACCCTCCTCTCCATTATCACCCACATAATCCTCATTCTCACCAAGTACTTTGATTGATGGGATTGTTTTGGTAATACAAGAGTAATCTATTTTAGTATCGCCTAGGTTGTCTTCATCATAAAAAATCCCTTGGATAGGATGATAAAATTATTGAACATCTCTTATTCCGTCTGTCTGGCACATAAATACTTGTTTTGCTTGAGATGCCAAAATAACTTGATTATTTTTATTGCTGATCTTGTTGAGGTTCACTAATGTCAATCAAAGGGAATCAGTTTTGATGTTATCTTTGTTGTGTTTTACTCAATCGCACTTAAACACAACCACAGTTTTGCAAGTATAATCCATGGCCCATATCTTTCTTATAACCCCATATCCTTTGAACTAGAAAAGAATGTAGCATTGGTAACTAAGCTAACATCACTATTCTGTTGCACTCTTGAGTTATCACAGTCTTTTGTGTAAAAGTGATAACCATTGATGACATATCTACATATTTTATTACTTCTAGATGTGGTCTGATAACCAGTGATGGCATATCCAGCATATTTTATTACTTCTGGTAGCAGTCCCATTGCCATTCAGCCTAAGGATTTGGATATACTATTGCCTGGTACTTCTCGGTGTTCATGAATTTGTGTATACACATATTAAGTAGGATATAATTGTTGCAAGTAAGATTATATATAAATATAGAATGTAATTTATTACGTATGAATTCTTTCATTTTACCTTTTGACAGAGCTAAGTATTGAAAGTGCGACAATGTTCAAATTGTAGCTACTTCTATTTCTTTGTATAACTTGGATTCTTTGTCTTAAGGGCATTCATGTGCTCACTACACACACAAAAATTAATAGAGAGATCAAAGAAAATATACTATTAATAATTAATTTTTACCTAATCACATGATAAACTTACTCAATGCATGTTTGGAGTTCATCAACATTTCATAACCCATAAAGGTGTGCTTGGTCCTATTCCTTATAATCAAAGGTCAATACATGACAACTCGATAGAGTTTCACCAACCTTGGGATCATGAAATACAACTGATTATTTCTTTCTTGGGATTCCAATTACATCCACTCCTTATAAGTACTCTGTGCAAAGCTCCATTGCTTCATTTGCAATATAACATTCGACTATACACTCCTCTAGCCAATTATGACTTCGTACATATCCTTTAAAAAATTTCATGTACCTTTCAAATAGGTACATCCATTGCCAAAAAACTGTCATACAGAGTTTGACCTCATCAATGAGTTGAATTATTAAGTGTACCATGATATCAAAGAAGGATAGTGAGAAGATCATCTCAAGCTCACATAAAGTTGTCATTAAATGTCCTAGAATTTCTTGTAATTTTGAAACATCCACCATCTTCTTACTCAAATCATTAAAGCAGCAGAATTTTGTAATAGCTAGCCTAACTTTGTCAGGTAACACTAAAAGTATTGCTACAGACAAGAGTTGTTGCATCAATGCATGGCAATTGTGGGACTTCATTGCTGGCACTTTCAGCTCTTCCATGGAGACAATGTTTTTAAAGTTTGAAGAGTAGTCGTCTGGGACTTTGAGCTAGGACAAGGTTTTACACACTATTCTTCTCTCCACTCTATTGAGCATATAATTTGATTTAGGAAGGTATATTCCTCTACTGCCTCTATCTTGTGGATGCAACCTCCTCTTAAAACCGATTTTCATAAGATCCATTCAAACTACAAGTCCATCCTTTGTTTTTCTTGGGATGTTAAGCCATGTATCAATTAAGCTTTCACACACATTCTTCTCAATGTGCATGACATCAAGCACGTGGCGTAGATGTACTGATTTGTAGTATGCAAGCTGAAAGAATATTGATTTCTTCTTCCAACAACTTCTTTTACCTGGATATTTACTTGATTTCTTCTTTTCCTACAAGATATTAATGTTTTCAACCTGCTCTAGTACTTGTCATCATGTCAACATCTTTGGAGGTGTCCTTGTCTCTATATTACCGTTAAATTCTCCCTTCTTAAAATGGTATGGATGGTCTTTGCCCAACCATCTTCTATGGCTAAGGAATGTCATTTTCCTACCATGTTTAAGTTGTACAGTACATGTTTGATCACTACAAATAGGACAAGCATTGTATCCCTTCATGGTGCATCCAAACAAATTACAGTACGCAAGAAAGTCACTTATTGTCCATAACATTATAGCCTTTAGGGTGAATGACTCTTTGCCATATGTATCGTATGCTTCCACGCCTATGTCCCATAAGTCACAAGATCATTTGATCAAGGGAGCTAAGTACACATCAATGTCTTTCTCTAGCTGCTTTGGACCCAATATCAACAAAGTTAACATCATGAACTTCCTCTTCATGCATAAAAGTGGTGGGAGGTTGTAACAAACTAATATAACGGGCCAACAACAATACTTGTTGCTCATACAGCCATGAGGATTAATCTCATTTGTAGATAATGCAACTCATAGGTTTCTACGTTCTTTAATAAATTTGGCCACATGAAGTCGGTGAGCTTCCATGCTAAGCTATCTGCTAAACGACATGAAAAGCTATCAACTACTCTATCCTTGGCATGCCATACTAATTCACTATTTTTGTAATATGAAACATTCTTTTGAACCTTGGAATATGGGGAAAATACCATAGAACCTTTGCAGAAAAGTCTATAACCATCTTAGTTGAATTCTTCTTTAACTTTCATTTTGACTGTCCACAAGTTGGGCATGTAGTTTTATTCTTATGCTCCTTTTTGTACAAGATGCAATCATTGGGATACACATGTATCTTCTCATACATCAACCCAAGTGCAACTAGAGTTTTTTTTACTCCCATGTGTACCTCGCCAATTTATTATGTTCGATAGCATCTTACTCACTACTTTCAAGACTTTTTTAAAACCTTGATCTGAAAAACCAAATCTTAATTTTACATTATAAAGTTTTACCACTGCAAACAACTTGGTATAATCTTTTACACTCAGGGTAGAACGGCTCATCAACTTCCTCTAATTTAGTATAAAATTGTTCAGGGTCACCCTGAAAGTCATTGTATGCATTTGAAAACATCTATGTAGTAGTACTGTCTACCACAATTCCTATATGTCTTCATATCTTCCAGGCCTTGTCGAGGGCATGTGCAAAAGTTCTTCTCCATGCCAAATCTATAAGCAATAGCTTTCAATGATTCCATCGAAGCACAAGTGTTCTCTCAACAACCCTACAACTACTTTTTTTAAGTTTTCACATTTCGAGTATAGACAACGCATGCGATTACAATCACCACCTGCCCTAACTGCAAACTCTATGAACTTTTCTGTTCCCTCCTCATATTCTTTTGATGTTCTTGTAACAATCATCCAAGCATATTTGTGTATAGATGAAGATAATCAAAAAAAGCAAAGAAAAAGTCAATGAAATAACTCTTAAAACATAATGGTAATTTTAAAGTAATTTTCTAGAAATGACTTCTCGTGAAAAAAAAAATAAAAAAATCACTTCGTGCTAGACTAAATTCACTATTTTTAAGGTCGTTTTCTTCAAACGACTTAATTTTAAAGTTATTTTTCAAACAACTTTAAAAACTAATATATTTTTTACTTCAAAATATATTTTATTTCAGTACTTTACAATAACTTACATAAATATACAATGAAAATAATTTTTTCATGATAGTTAGCATTGATTTATGCATTCTTTGCACACACATAAATAAACAAAAGAACAAGAAAATCAAGTATTTTTTGGAATAACTCCTCATTTATTATCTTTTTCTTATATATATATATATATTAAATGTTACATATTATTATATCTTATTAATACAAGATCATGATCAAAGAGCTAATCTAAAATAATTTCATCAAAATCTAGCCCCTACTATTCAACCGACACTGCTCCAAGGGGAGAGACAGGATAAAGCTTTAAGCTGCAACTTTCTCGGCCAACTTGATGATGCCATTTCTCTTCATCAAACCTTAATTTTGGATGAGAACCATAAATCCTAATATTCTTCCTTTCTCCAATAGTGAGGGTTAGCGAGAGAAGCAGTGGTTGTTCACAATGAAATAATATGATTTTTGTAGAAATCATGATGATCTAACACACTTCTTAATCCCATTATCCATAGTGACAAAACTCGCTTGATCTGTAAAATGGAAACATGGAGAGTTGGTAACAAGAAAGTCATGTGTGATAAAAAGAGATTTTGGTATACTTACAATATTTTTCATGTCATAAACAATGAAAATATTCAAAATGAAAAGCAAGGAAGGAAATAGGACTGAGAGAAGCACAAGGACTAGAGGAGGAGGCCATCTTGACACCTGTAAGATGAAGAACATGAACACGGGATATAGAAAAAAATAAGATAACTTCACCCTTTTATAGATGAAGGACTTTTGAAGTCATATTTATAGTCCCACGAACAGCATCCGCTCACACCTTCAAATAATATATTATGAATGGAGACATTTTTCTTTCTTTCTTTTTTTTCTTTGAACATAGCCTCTCTCAAAATCACATGAAAACTCTATTTTTTTTTAAGAGTTGGTTAAAAGTCGACACTATAAGGTGTAAAAAGGTCCACACCCCATTTTGTGATGGATGGAATTCTTGTCTAAAATGGTTAGATAGGCTTGAGACCAAATTTCATGATCGTTAAATGCTTATAACTTATTTTATATGAGTTAAAAATTATAGCCATCAGTGTTTCAAATTGTTTTCATTGACCACAAAATAAGTGGTGAGATCATCCAAATGGATCAATTTTTATGGGCTCTCTATTTTTGGCATGTCAAACAAAATAAATGGCTTAGATCTTTCAAAAGAATCTACATCCATAACAAAATGAGACGACAACTTCTTTGCATGCCTTGGATTGCCCACTCTTAGCAGGACCCTTTTTCCTTTCTGTTACTAACCCAAAACTGTGCCTCTTAAAACTCCTAAAAAGATAAACATGCAAGCAAATAAGTAAAAACTCTAAATTAAAGCCAGTCAGTTATAATCTGATTTTCGGTTTTAGACGACCAAAAAGTAACAATCACTGAAAGCTACACTGCATTTTTGTGTCGCTTCGCTAAATGCTTCCTCAGAAAAATATCAAAAAGAAGAAACAAAGTTCCACAGAAATCACGCTTAAGGACCTATGTTTAAAATAGCACACTCAATGCCCCAAGCCAGGATAAAAAAGGAGGAGGGTCTTCAAAGCCACCAAGAAGGGGAAGTTGAAGATGATTCTATTATTTCTTTCTTACAAATTAATATGCATTTGTATATTAGTTTGTGAGGAAGAAATGAGAATCATCTCCAGCTTCTTAAAAGATGGCAACCCTCAGAAATGTAGCCGCCTAAGGGTAGTTGAAGATGATTCTATTATTTCTTTCTTACAAATAAATATGCATTTGTATATTAGTTTGTGAGGGAGAAATGAAAATCATCTTCACTTTCTTAAAATATACACCCACATGTAGCTAGCCGGACAAGGGTGAAGTCAAGATGATTTTAATGATTTTAATGAAAATCATCTTCAGCTTTTAAAACTAAGGCAACCCCAACATGACATGAATCGAAATATGAAATTCGCTCAAGCTAGGGCGTTCCCCATAAGCGACGCGCCAACAGACGATCCCTGGATGCGTGAAAAATAGGCAAGGGTTTCTGTGGCGTTTCTCCCGTGTCGACGCGCCACATCGGATCCCGGTGTATTGAAAATGGGCAAGGCTGCTAGAGCGTCCCTCGTGTTTAAGCGACGCACGCATCGAACCCGGTGTGCAAGGAAAAGTGGACATGGGTTCATACCATGGAGGTCGAGAAAGGCGATAGTAACATGGGGAATCTCCAAATCATAAGATTCGCATCGCTACATGGAATATAGTGAACGTTGACAGTAAGAGTTTGGAGTTAGTAGACACGATAAAACGTAGGAGAGTCAACATTGTATCCAAGAAACCAAGTGGAAAGGGGCTAAAGCCAGAGAAATAGATGGGTATAAATTATGGTACGTAGGAAAGGAAAATAATAGAAATGGCGTGGAAATAATAGTGGATAAGGAATTAAAGAATAAAGTTGTGGACGTTAAAAGAATCAATGGTAGAATTATAATAATAAAAATGATTCTAGGAGAGCAGATTATAAATATTATAAGTGCATATGCACCCCAAGTAGGGCTACAAGATATAATTAAGAGACGCTTTGGGAAGATATGAGGGAGTTATGCAAGAAATTCCTAATACCGAGGGAATATTTGTTAGGAGCATACTTAAATGGCCATGTAGGAAAAGATAAGGAAGGATATGATAGAATACACGCGAGGGTATGGTATAGGTGAACTAAACGAGATGGGGGAGAATATCCTCGATTTTGCTTTGTCATATAACCTATCCATTGCAAACACACTCTTTAAGAAGAGGGATGAACACTTAATAACCTTTAAAAGTGGACTTCATAAAAGCCAAAATAGACTTTTTTTACTTAGGAATAATGAACGATCTATATGTAAGGATTGTAAGGTGATACCCTATGAGAGTTTAACCTCACAACATAGGTTAATGGTTATGGATATTCATATCAAAAGATGGAGTAAAAGAACTGAACTTAATACACATCCAAAAACTAAGTGGTGGAACTTAAAAGGAGAGAAAATAACCTCATTCAAAAATAAGTTGATGGTAGAAGGAAATTGGAATTATGAAATGTATAAATACCATGTGGACTAATATGTATTTAGTCAATTAAGAAAGTGGCAAAAGATATCTTAGGAGTATCTAAAGGTAAAAGGCTATTAGCAAAGGAAACATTGTGGTGGAAAGAAACAAAGGCAAAAAGCTATTAAAGAAAAACGAATGCATTTTAAAGCATGGCGTAAGATTAGAAATAATGAAAACTATGAACAATATAAGAATGCTAAAAACGTTGCTAAGAGAATAGTAAGTGAGGCTAAACTTAAAGCATATGATGAGCTCTATAATAGACTAGGAACAAGAGAAGGTGAGAAAGATGTGTTTAATCTTGCAAAGGTAAGAGAATGTAAGAGTAAGGACTTAGAGCATGTTGTGTGCATTGTAGCGATGATCAAAGGGTATTAGTCAAAGACGCTGAGATCAAACAAAGGTGGGAAATATACTTCCAAAAATTGTTAAATAACAATAGCCCTGAGAATATAGGAATTGAAAATACTATAAATCTAAATAACACTGGATATTATAGATATGAATGTAGGATTAGAATGCTTGAAGTAAAAGAGGCCTTGAGAAAGATGAAATCAGGAAAGGTCATGGGGCCTGATAGTATACCAATAGAGGTTTGGAAGCACATGGGAGATATTGGGGTAGTTTGGTTGACCAAGTTGTTTAACAAGATTATAAAATCAAAGAAAATGCCTGATGAGTGGAGGAAAAGCTCTATTGTACCAATCTATAAGAATAAAGGAGACATTCAGAGCTGCACTAATTATCGAGGGATCAAACTTATGAGCCATACCATGAAACTTTTTGAAAGAGTGATTGAGAAGAGGCTACGACATGAAACAAGTATATCGGAGAATCAGTTTGGTTTCATGCCTGGGAGGTCTACCATGGAAGCTATTTTCTTATTAAGACAATTAGTAGAGAAATATAGGGAGAGGAGAAAAGACCTACACATGGTCTTTATTGACTTAGAGAAGGCTTATGACAGAGTCCCCAGAGAGTTAATATGGAGGGTGTTAGGTGTTAAAGGAGTTTCTGGGGGTATATAGACATAATTAAAGATATGTATGAGGGAGCAAAGAATAAATGTTAAGACTACTAAAGGGCGTGATCGGTGATTTTCCCCGTCACCGTCGTATCGCACCAAGGATCGCATTGAGTCCATACCTTTTCACATTAGTTATGGATGAGTTAACAAAACATCTGCATACGAGGAGATTCCCCGGTGCATGCTATTTGCAGACGATATAGTCCTACTTGATGAGACAAGGAGGGTGTCAACATAAAGCTAGAGCATGGAGAGAAGCATTAGAATCGAAAGGATTTAAAATTAGCCGAACTAAGACAAATATATGGAATGTAATTTTAGCAAGGAGAGTAGGAGTGGAGCACTACCAAGATTGATAACCAAGAGGTCCCCATGAGAGACCACTTCCGATACTTAGATCATTGATCCATGAGAGTGGAGAGATTGAGAGGGTGGTTACCTGCAGAATCCAAGTGGGTTGGAACAAATGGAGATGTGCATTGGGGGTTTTATGTGATCGGCGAGTGACACTCAAACTAAAGGGAAAAATTTATAGATGGCTACAAGGCCGGCCATGCTCTATGGGATCGTAGCAGTTGGGCGCTTAAGGAACATAATACTCATGGTCGAGTGCTGCGTAAAATGAGGATGTTGAGATGGATGAGTGGTAAGACAAGAAAGGATAGAATTAAAAATGAAAATATTAGAAGAAATTTCAGGATAGCACCAATAAACAGTAAGATGAGAGAGATTAGACTTAGATGGTTTGGACATGTTCAAAGGAGGCCAACAACGGCACCAGTTAGAAGGAGTGAGGCAATACAAGTTGAAGGTTCTAAAAGAGCAAGGAGAAGGCCCAAAAGAACGTGGATAGAAGTGGTGAGGAAAGATTTAAAAACTTTAGGACTAAATGAAGCCATGGTATTTAATAGAGTGGAATGGAGGAATAAGATTCATGTGGCCGACCCCTAATTGGGATAAGGTCTTGATGATGATGATGATGACTCAATGCCCCAAACTTATGTACTATGCGTGTCACCGTTAGGGCCCCATCCAATGGCTAGGTGTTTTTTGTTTGGAAAATGGCCTCCCACGCCATTCTCATGAAAAATTTGGATGACAAAGTAGTAGCTTTATAATCGGACACCATAATCACGGGATTTCAGGCTACTAAGATGCAGTACAAGAGGCATCACAGGCCTTAACAAAATCTTTCAATGGATCACAAAAGTTTCCAACTACAAAAAAGTCCACATGAGATTCTCACAGAAAGTCCTTCGGATCTATTAATGGATGAACGAACCTCTTCTTCTCACAAGTCCTACGAAGAAGCTGACTGCCCCACCCATTTTTCATTATTGCCGCAACAATTACAACATGACAATGATACCCTCCAAACTGGCAGCCTGTTAATTCAAGATTGGGGCCTTAAGTAGGCTACTTCAAACTCAGTGCCCTTAGTGAGATTTTTGTGTAACTTCGGAGGTGCATTTATGAAAGAAACTCAAGAGAAACTGGTACTCGTGTAGACCAATTTCTTTTATTCTTCACTTCATTTTATCAGAAGTTCCTGACTGTCAAAAACAAAACAAAAAAGAGTGACAAGAGTAAAGTAGACTAGAACAGCAGAAAAGAATCTGTACGGGGCCTTTGCTTTGTTGCAAATCCGGATAAATACAGTTATATAATACAACAGATTCAAGTTCTCCAGCTTCAACTCATAGCCGTCTTGAATATCCAGAACCTCCGCATTTCTTACAGAGTATCAACCCTTCACCACAAAAGGAAACATTTAATGTTAGAGATGCATATGCAAACCACATAAAGCCTAGCCATTATACGATAAAAATGCATGTTTTCACACTCCGCAGGCATATGGGTTGACACTATTTAAAGTTCTTCTCTTTTCCTTTTTTCTCTGATTGATAAGGTGGATCGAACAAGGCACATAACCAACTCGGCCAAGTGATCAAGTACTCCCCGATCCCATTGATTAGATATGGAACGGCATGTTTGATGCAGTGCTCATTGCAGCAGCGGTTCCACCATGAGATCTGTCTGCTGACGAGCCCAATCGCCATAAGAATGTTTATGTTTACCAGAGCCTTTGAACTAACCAAGCCTTTCACCTATCTGAATGAATTTTAAATGAAGAATTTTCTACAAGCCAAAACTATTATTTGGTAATATGGTAATGTTGTGCGAGCATTTATAAAGGTGCAAGGAGCTAGGCCGGATGGCTGGATCCCTAGATCAAACAGCTTTATAAGGATCTGACTGAATATGAACTATCATCCAAGATGAAGTTCATTATCAAGCCGGATCCAGATGTAAGCTCCATGTCTCATCAACCCTAATTAGTTATTTCTATTAAAGTCCATGAGTAGACACACAAGGTGCTTATGGAGAATGGGCACACCTATGATACTAGTTTTCTTTTAGATCTAAGCCATTCATTATTTTGGGAATGAATTAAATAGGGTAGATATCCCAATTTCGTGCCCACTGGATGGTTTTGGTTTATGTTTATTTGAGTTGATAATCACAACCATAGATGATAACAACGGTGATGGTGATGGTGATGATGATTTTGCCAAGTCCCAAAACAGGTGGTTAGAATCATTGTAATGCATTGGTTTCTCGCATGTTACCTAATTTCTATATGCTGCATATGACGAACAGCTAGGATCTTCCAGAAAATGCTCCAGAGGACATCTACTCCTCATATGCACCCTTTATTATTAAATATGTGTATGTTCTATTGGGTAGACATCTAGTTCATAATCTATATACGCTCTCAGGTATCAAATTCCTAAAACATTAAGTTCCTTTTACCAGCTCTAGTCACTAGTCTCAAGAAGATTGGCCCGCTTAAACATTTTAAAGTTAAAATCATAGAAGTGTTTAACCTTACTATTCGGAATTAATAAAAGAAACCAACAAGACCTTCCAGCCAACAGTGACAGCAATTTCAAAGCGCATGAAAAAATGGCAAGTCAAAGGTACTAAAACATCTTAGGAGCTCAGTGGTATTGTGAACACATTTATCAGCCTTTTGACTTGTCTTAATTTCAGAGAGAAAGGTGAACAACTGGCCAATTTCACAGAAGGCCAGAGTTTAACTCTTTGCCAGTTGAACCAAGTGAATCTGAACAGTTCAATTAGTAAGCTTTGATAAGACTGAATCAAATACATGATGCCAATTTTAAATGAATAAAAATGTTTCAAGAACTCAAGCACACAGAATCAGTCTATCAACTTCTAACCTGGCTCAGGCAGGCGGATGACAAAGTCATGAACATTAAGAAAGTGGCAGTTTAAGCTCAGTACTCTGTGCTCAACCTTGGCACAATGGTAAAAGTTGTCATCATGTGACCTTGAGGTCACGGGTTCAAGGCGTGGAATCAGCCTCTTGCAAAATGCAAGGCAAGGCTGCCTACTATAGGCCCTTGTGGTCCACCCCTTCCCCTGACCCTGCATAGGCAGGAGCTTCGTGTACCGGGGCTGCCCTTTACTCTGTCCTCCACCTAACTAAGTAGAGTCCAAAAGTTCCAATTACAGAGTGTCTGTAGTACCTTATCAAATTACAGTATCTTGAAGGGCCAAAGAAACAAAACTACCTCGATGTTCCTACCATCTTAATGATCAAGTAACAAGTTCTGCATGTCTTAGAAGATCAAATAGAAAGCATACCTGCACCTTTACATACCCGACAATCCACCAAACCTGTTTCTTGCTTCATCTTACCATCATCACAGAAAACACATTTTGTGCCACCTAATCCACCAACAAGAATGAAGAAAGTCATTGCCATGTTTCCTTGTCTTAGAGGAGAAGAAAATAATGTGACATCTAATGACATGAGAACATTGTAAGCAATATCAGATGACAAGTTTGATGGCACTGACATGTAAGGTCCCCAATCTCCTCTGACAGAAAAATAGCTAAGATTTATACACTCAATAGCACCAATAAAATTAAAAGCAGTAATGCAATTACTTCAACAGATGAGTCTTCCAAACATATTGGGGAAATTTTGAAGACCAAAGAAGGGAATGAAGGTATTAACAGTTTGTAGAGGAAGAGAACAGGGGATCTTTCTAGAATATTCACCCAGTAGTCTATCTTTTGTGGCATCCTTAGGCCGTGGCAATAATATAAAGTTCTTCAAAGGACGATTACAAGAAGAACAATTTAAGATCCAAAAAGAGGACCCTTATTGAAAAAAAAATAAAAAAATCTTTAGGCACAAAGCATAAATTCACACACATTCTTACATAATATATAAGTTACATCAGATTAATCTTGCAGGGGAATTGGCAAGTTGTAAAGATACAAACTGTTATACACAGATTAAAGAGATGAATATGTAGATGATGAGCTCAAAGAAAAACAGATAGACGGAGACCAAAGGCAATGAAGATACTATGTAATTACTGCAGGACCATTTTTTCTTTTATCTGCTCTTGCTTGTCAGCTGCTTTTCTGTCATATTTCATGTTTGCAGGAGAACCTTGTAAATGATTGTAGCCTAAGGTGCCACTGGTGGTTGGTTGACCACTTTTTCGAGATATCATCTTAGCCAACAATCATTTACAAGGTTCTCCTGCAAACATGAAATATGACAGAAAAGCAACTGACAAGCAAGAGCAGATGAAAGAAAAAATGGTCCTGCAGTAATTACATGGTATCTTCATTGCCTTTGGTCACCATCGATCTGTTTTTCTTTGAGCTCACCGTCTACATATTCATCTCTTTAATCTATGTTTGATGACTGCAAGCAAGATTAATGCATCTAAAGAGTCTATATGTGTATTGCTGCTCAATATTTCTGTCCACCTGTCTATGCATGTCAGTAGCAATCTGTGTATATGGAATATTAGGAAACAACAAGGGAAGCAAGTGAAATTTCAAGAGGGATAACTCCTTCAAAATCAGAGGAGATTGAACAACTGCCCTTAGGTAAAGCTAAACTACTCAGCAGGGAGGGTCGGTGGGGGTGTGCTCGGAGGACATAAATCCGTAGACACACAGAGATGTGTTTGTTATATGTGTCTATCTGTTTATGTATAATGCCATATCCATATGTTTGTGTGTTTGATTCATGCTATTCCCTAATATCATCAGTCCAAAAACTCAATACATTTCCCTCAGATTTATCTCTTCAGAAACGTTAAAAACCTATGATTTCAGGATAGCAACGAGTATGCCGGAGGAAGATTTTGCACAAGAAGGGCAACATATCAAGGACAGATTAATTTTGCTAGATATGGAGCTGACCCCTAATTAGGATAAGGCTTTCATCATCATCATTGAGACTTTATCTCAATTAGGGGTCGGCCACATGAATCTTGTTCTTCCATTTTCCTCTATTAAGTACCATGGCTTCATTTAGTCCTAAAATTTTTAAATCTTTTCTCACCACTTCTATCCACTTTCTTTTGGGCCTTCCCTTGCCCTTTTAGAACCTTCTACTTGCATTGCCTCACTCCTTCTAACCGGTGCCATTTTGGGGCTCCTTTGAACACGTCCAAACCATCCAAGTCTAATCTCCCTCATCTTGTTACCTATTTATGCTACCCCTAAGTTTATTCTAATGTTTTTATTCCTAATTTTATCCTTTCTTGTCTTGCCGCTCATCCATCTCAACATCCTCACTTCCAAGACGCTCATCATAGGAAAATGATGTTCTTTAACTGCACAACACTCTGATCCATAGAGCATGGCCGGCCTTATGGTCATCCTATAGAATTTTCCTTTTAGTTTGAGTCGCATCCGTCAATCACACAAAACTCCAAATGCACATCTCCATCTATTCCAACCCACTTGGATTCTATGGGCAACCTCCTTCTCAATCTCTCCACTCTCATAAATCATTGATCCTAAGTACCTAAAGTGGTATTTTATAGGGACTTCTTGGTTATCAATCTTAATTGGTATTCTAGTCCTACTCCTCTCCTTGCTAAAATTGCATTTTATATATTCTGTCTTAGTTATGTTGATTTTAAATCCTTTAGATTCTAATGCTTTTCTCCATAACTTTAGCTTTGTGTTTATGCCCTCCCTTGTGTCATCAATTAAGACTACATCATCTGCAAATAGCATGCATCATGGATTCTCCTCGTGCAGATGTTTTGTTAACTCATCCACAACTAACATGAAAAGGTATGAGCTCAATGCCGATCCTTGGTGCAATCCTATAATGACAGGAAAATCACCAGTCATGCCACTAGTGGTCTTAACATTTGTTACCGCTCCCTCATATATATTTTTAACTATGTCTATATACCCTGCAAAACCCATTTTTCGCCCAATACCCTCCATATTAACTCTCTAGGGATTCTATCATAAGCTTTCTCTAAGTCAATAAGGACCATGAAGCTTTTTCTATAACTAGATAAGCTTGTCTGCACACACTCAGCATTTGCCAAGAAACATGTAGTAACAACATGTTTCCCATTACTATTCACTACAGGCGGAAATTGCATATTCTCTACCAGAACAAGGCCCCATTTCTACTCTACTTGTTGGGTTCGTCTTGAGTCAGATGTACATTCTTTGCACATTATGCTTTGTTTCCAGTAAATTTAAGAGAACAACCTAAACTGATATTGCTGATTCAGTATAGGTTCATACTTCATACATGCAGATCACAAACTTGTTAAGTATGATTTCTCTTTGCTTGTAAAGAAGACATGTAGAAGTTCAAAGACAGACACAAAATTAAATGAATGGAATCCTTCTAACCAAGCTAAAACAATTTTCACATCAACAATTCTAAGAGAGCGTATTAAGCAAAGAACAGTAACCATAAGTCACTAAAACAACACTGTTCCTTCTCTTTCCTAACTACCAACTTGCTCGTACATAAATAAGTTAATCAAATGGACTTGATTTGCTTAATACATGCAAAAACAAAAAGAAAAGAACATAGGAAAAGTATCGGACACCAATGACTGCACAAACAGACCCACATTAACGCCAAATGTTTTAGCCTCTAGAAATGCATCTCTGATGAAAGCCATTTTCATTGCCAACAGTTTCCAAGGTTTCCTAAATTTCGAAGAAAATGAGATTTCATTGTTTTAAAGGAAAAGTTATTTTCCCCAAAGATGGGTGTTTGGTGTCCAGCTGAACTAGATTTCCATGTAAAACCAAGCATGGAAATCATTGAAACCTGGAAACTTATTTCCCTTTTCATCAGTTCCATGCATTTCCTGCTAACCAAAGAAGCTTTAGGATCAAAATTCCAAAAACAAGTCCAATTGAGTAAACCGCCAAGCCAATCATAAAAAACTCGAGGCCATTAGATTGCGCCCCACCATGGATAACCCGCGGAACAGAAAATAAATTACCATCAGGCAGACCTCATCAACGAACAAATGGGAAAATTAATCATCAAGAGAAAGAACAGGGAAGAATAAGAAAAGGAATTACCATTTCCCTGGCACCTCTGACACGGAACAGGATCTCCCTGAAGAAGAAAACAGTAGAAGTTAGGCACCAAGAGAGAATAATCCACAAAACAATTAAATGAAAAGAAATTCACCTTCAAGCCCAAGAAGAGAGAGAGTGCAATGGCGGCCAAAACACTGATAGTGACAAGAAAAGTCTGAGTATCCAATGGCCTATCCAGACCACTGAATAGCAAAATGGGATGGAAAAGGAGTTTTGCTTTCTGGGTTTTGATGGGTTTTGAACTAGAGAATTTTAAGGTCTCGGGTCTTCCAGAGGAACATGAAGGGAAGAGGAAAGGAATTGAACTCGAAAGAGAACAATGACAAGAACAAGAAGAGAAGGAAGAGAAATGGCGGAGAGAAGAATAGGAAGAAGATAGAGAAGCCATGGATAGAGAGGGGAGTTCGAGAGGAACTCTGCTCCACACTTGTGCTCAGTGTTGCGGAGATGGAGAATGAGAGAGAGAAGTTTGATGACGGATTTACCCCTAATCTTTTCAGAAATGGGCCGGTATTAGCCTTCGCTTGAGGAATGATCCAATTGGGCCACCACCACACACAGAGGGAGCTCTTCTTCTATACAGCCGCGAGAGGAAGGCATTTACCATGAGCCTTCCCTTTGCTATGTTGAGCGTCCCCGGAACGTTGGCAGATCCACGCCGTTCGTTTCCTGCCTTTTTAATCTTGTGCTCCAAAATAACCTGTGCATGCACAACAAGCAGTTTGTTCGTGGATATGGACCATTGCTGGCAATCTATGTCTGATCAAGGAAAATACAGCTTTTAAGCCGTTGGGATTGTCCAGTTAACGTTATTTCGAGCTATACGGGACCGATGCGTGGGAAATGAGATGAATGGATCTGTTCGACCAAAGAAGGGTCCCATTATGTAAATATGAGCGAGATCACGCCCTAATGTGTCATTAGTCTTGGTCGTTTATAGCTAACGATGGAACTAGGAGGGGGGGATTTTAGCCTAATTCATACCTCACCTGCTTCGTACTATAGTCACAATTTTTTTTTGCAATAATTGAAGATTTCAAGAAGAAGTCTTGACTTTTTGATGCATTGATTTTTTTTTCTAAATATTATTAGTTTATACAATTTTCAAATTTAAAGCAAATTTCAAGAAATGAACGTGAATTTACCTAATAAAACTCAAAATTCAAAATTAATTTGCTAAATTCTTAAATAGTATTTATAAATATAGTTAAGAATTCAAATGAAAAGCTTAAACTCCTATATGAAAAATGATCTTGTTCCCTTTTTTTTTTTTTTTTGAACATCATCGTCAAAACCTTATCCCAATTAGGGGTTGATCACATGAATCTTGGTCTTCCATTCCCCTCTACTAAGTGTCATAGCTTCATTTAGTCCTAAAGTTTTTAAATATTTTCTCACTACATCTATTCACGTTCTTTTGGGCCTTTTCCTTGTCCTTTTAGAACATTCAATTTGGATTGCCTTACTCCTTCTAACCGGTACCAATTTTAATCTATGCTGGACATGTCCAAACCACCTAAGTCTAATATTCCTCATCTTGTTATCTATTGGTGCTACTCCTAAGTTTCCTGTAATATTTTCATTTCTAATTCTTTTATTTCTTGTCTTACCATTCATCAATCTCAACATCCATTTTTGGTGACGTTTATCCTATGTACATGTTTGTTCCTTAACTGCCAAACACTCTAATCCACATAGCATGGCCGGCCTTACAGCCGTTTATAAAAATTTTCTTTCAATTTGAAGGCACTCTCTGATCACATAGAACTCTGGAATTGCATCATCATTTGTTCCAACCTGCCTAGATCCCTAGGTAACCTCTCTCTCAATCTCTCTACTTTCATGAATTATCTATCACAATTATAGAAATTGTTTTTTTAGGAGGACTTCTTGGTTATCAATCTTTACCAATACTCTACTCCCACTCCTCTCTCAGTTAAAATTTCATTCCACATATTCTATCTTAGTTTAGCAAATTTTAAATCTTTTATGTTCTAATTCATTTCTTTATAACTCTAACTTTGTATTTACTCACTCCCTTGTCTTATCCATCAAAATTATATCATCTGTAAATAACATGCACCATAGAATCTCCTCATACAAAAGTTTTATTAACTCATCTATAACCAACATGAAAAGATACAAGCTCAATACTAGTCCCTGGTGAAATCCTATAGGGATAGGAAAATTATTGGTCTCTTCGCTAGTCGTCCTAACAATTGCTACCACTTCCTCATACATATTCCTAATTATGTATATACACCCCTGTGAAACACCTTTCTTGCCTAACACCCACCATATTAACTCTCTAGGGACCTTATCATAAGCTTTTTCTAAGTCAATAATAGCCATGTAGAGGTCCTTTCTCCTCTCCATATATTTCTCTATCAATTATTTATGCAGAAAAGTAGCTTTCATGGTAGACCTCCCAAGCATAAAACCAAATTGATTCTATGATAAACTCATCTCATATCATAGCCTTTTCTCCATTACTTTTTCAAGAAGTTTCATAATATGGCTCATAAGTTTGATCTCCCAATAATTAGTGTTATAATACTAATAACTATATAAATTTCTTATAAGATACATGGAAGTTACAAAAAAAGAGAGGATTTTTTTCATTATTCTTTGCCTTTCTACCTTAGCTTCCTAGAGGTTCAACGCATTAGTCCATTCTAATTTCTAATAAAGGGTAGTTAGGAGAGCACCAACTTTTCAATTGAGTAGAGGATTACTTAAGAACCTTGGCTAGAAAGGGAAGGATAGGGAGATAATATAGTTAGAGTCACATAGGGCACGAAAGAAAAGGACCAAAGTAGACATAGTGGGAATGTGGAATCAACTTGAAATCCACATGATAAGAATATTAATCATGACAAATAAGAATCAAACCTAATTAAGAAAAGGAACCTAGTGACTAAACTAAACCTAGACATATGCTAAGAGTAAGTTAAATAGATTAGGAGAGTGTTAAGGAGTAAGAATAGGGGGTATGATTGCAATTTGTAAAGAGGTTGCAATTGAGAGAGGAATGAAATGGGAGACACAAATTATGAGAGGAGATAAAAGCTGGTTTTTGTATGCATGCAATACCTGCCCAAGTTGTGTAAAACCATTTCATGTGGGTTGGTTGCATGCATGCATGCATAGCAGCTGTCCCAAGCTAAAGGTATAAAAGGGGGCATTGCTCCCTTAATTCTATGCATGAACCACCTAGCTATATTGGATATACCACGTTGTCAAAAAAAAAACAGCTAGAATTGGAGGGAAAACTAGCAGGACCAAACAAGGAAGAAGGCTACTAAAGGCTTGGGGATTAACATGGTGGAAGCAAGGAGGAAGGGCAGATAGCTGGAAACCAAGAAGTGCAGGCTGCACCCTACATTGAAAACCTGCTTCCTTTTCCTTTAAAATTGAGTTAAGATAGGTGCTCAAATGGTGGGGAGATCAATGAAGAGTGGAGGAGGGGTCTTGGAATCAACAAGAGAATTCATGAAGGGAAGCAAGTTGAAGCTTGGAGGAAAAACTGCAGCCTACTAGAAGTGTACCAGCCTGCAAGGGGCTCACTCTAGCTGCAAAACCTCTTTTGATTGGAGCTAGCAAGGACTCCTATTGAAAGAGAAATCAAGGGCGATTCCAATGACGTAGGGGTTTTAAGTTGGAATTTGATTATACTACTTAGTCTAACCTAAAATCAGTAAGCCTAATGTTAAGTTCTAAAATTTCTGGTTATAGCTTCACCTGTAAATTCAGTTTCTCATGCTCTACATGTTTATGTTTGAATTTTTTGAAATTTCACTTGGTTATTCTCTATTTACGTATCATATGCTTAGTGTTGAATGATTCAAGTCATCAAAACAATATGCATGATGTCATGCTTTAGTAAAATTTAGGTTTTTGGATAATCTGTGAATCTCACTTTCTTTCTTTGCTTGCTATGCTAGGATTTTTTACTTAAATTCCTCTTGGTTTACGTCAATTTACTTACCATGTGTTTATGCTTGAATGATCAAATACGTTCATACATGTTGTTGAGCTAGAACTCACAAAATTACCATTTGTAATAGGGGCACATGAACTGCCCAAAAGTGATGAGAACATAGGGTTGATGCGCTACTAGGAATCCTGCATTTTCCCCTTAGAAACCATGTGGGGAATTTGAATTTTAACTTATGTAATTCAATGTATATGGAAGGAAGGTGTATGATGTCAATTTAGAAGGGTCATTGGCCTTGGAATCTGGATGTCTTTCTTGGCCTGTTGGGCATTAAATGAGATGTTTGGTTCCAAGCACTATTTGGTCTAGGTTTTGCTTGAGTAAAGGCGAGAGTAATTGGAGTTTATATGCTTATATGTAACCATTGAATGTACTTGGGTGTGGTTGATGTTCCTACACTTAGAGGGGTTATATGACTAGAAATTTCAAAGGTGAAATGGGGAAGGGCCTAATGCAATTTCGTATAGAATTCTATGGGAAATTAGAGTCCAGGGCTGGCCCAGGAAGTCAGCCTTTACCATAACTTTGTTGCTGGAAAATAAATGGGGTAATGGGTTATACATGCTTGACTTATAAAGGACCAAGTGTAGTCATGTCCTAAGAGTAAAGAGGGACAAAGACCAACATAATTTCTTGCTAGTTTCTACAGGAAATCAACATTCCATTAAAGTGTGAAAATACCTTTGAAAAGGATGCTTGTGTAGGCTTAGGTATGGTAACTTGAATGCTAGGATGATTTAGGCATGAAGTGAAAACATGATAAGCCAAATTCCCATGGAGACACTTTTGCTAAGGACATTGTTCATAAGGATGTAATAGAGTGCAATTTCCTGCAATTAGAACACAAAATTGATGCCCAAAACTTCCCTCTTCTCAATTAGTGGCATGCCATGAGGTAACTTGATAATTTAGTAACAAATACCAACTAGCATGAAACATGATGAGGAAAAAAAAAGAGGTAGGTGATATGGGAACCAACTAGTGACATTGCACATTGTGCCTAAATATTTTACAAGCTAAGGGGAACATTCTAAATAGCACACATGGCCAAATGCAAACCTAAAGTGTTGCATGGTAACACAACCTAGTGAAGACTAGGGACTTCCATCAAATTACCTTAAGGACTTGGAACTAACCATAGAAAAGAAGCCAAGAACAACTAAGCTCTAAAAGAACATAAGTCCTGTATGTAAAGTGAGACAGTAATAAGGACAAATTTGAGATATTAATCTCCAAACTAACAAGGCACATCATTAGTAGCAAGCTTAAGCATTTTTATTAGGAAAGCTTCTAATGTGCTCTTATAATATAGCATGAACAAAACACACTAATGCCTGTTTCCAACTCAACTAGTGAGTATTTGTATGACTTATACTATGGCTATTTGAATAGCGATTGTTTCACTCATAGTTCCTGTTGATTTCACTTGTGGTTGTGTGTGAAATTGTAAAGTAACTTGTGAAAATTGGCTTTCATGCTTTTTAGTTTTACTTATGACAATGAGTAAACAAAGAGGACTTGTGAACATGGTAACAAGTCTACAACTCGTAGGACTTTGATTTTGAAACTATGATGCACATGAATCTTACCACTATGTGTGTGCGTGTGCGCACTCATGGAAAGCCCCACACTTTGCAAAACATATGAGACTTTTCATTCATGTTTTAGACAATGTAAAAGAAAAAATAATAATAATAAACCTTAGTATGCTTCAAGTCACACTTGATTTATAAAGTGGTTTACCGAATTAATTAAGATTTTTAAAGAAAAGCTCTCATGGAGTAGCCATATGGCTTAAGAGGCATTTGATTTCATGTTAAGGGGAAACCGCTCGATGGTGGCTCAAGTAGTTAGACCCTGAGGCAAATGCTCACTAAGCGGGTGTAAGGCCTGTTGATAGTCCAGGAGAGTTGGATAGTGTGAGATGTATTTTTTTTATGGTCTACGAGAGTTGGACAGTGTGGGATGTATTTGCTGATGGTCAAGGAGAGTTGAACAATCCAAGAACATTGGGCAGTGTGGGATGTCTCGGCTAGCAAGAGAGGATTTTTCAGTGTCCTAGTGAGAGGACTGAATTATTACCCCTATGTTATGTAGTGGTACTTCGCATGATTGTGAGCATATTTACAAAACCTCTAATATTTTCCTCACCAGAGCCTTACTCATAGTGCGTTGCATTATCAAGGGTTTTATGAATCAACGATTTTACTTGGGAGTTTGTTTTATGAGAGGTTTCTAGACTTTTCTAAGTATCACGTTAATTATGCTTAAATTGAAGTCATTATTCAATTTAAGCATACATGTGGTTATGCACATTCTAATAACACTCAGACTCACCATGCTAATTGATTACTACTTTTGACATTAACTCAAGTGGAGTATGTCTTATTACTATTTATTGCTTATCTATGCGTGCATTTATACTTTTGGATGTTGCATATCTTGGGAAGACTAGTGGTATTAACTCTATTATATGGTGAGCATTTTTATGTTCACCCCCTACAAAACATTCTAGGTGAGATGTTGAGGAGGTACAGAGCAGGAGAGAAGGCATCTCTGAAGCTGAGCGGGTTGCATAGCTCTTGATATATGTGAGCAGAAAATCATCTACTTATGCTAGAAGTTGAATTTTGTAATAGACTATGCTTAGTAACTTGGACTGTAAGTTTAAGGTTGATATTTAAATACAGTGTAAATTGAATAGGCTACCAATGGGAGTGCCATTATTGAGACATTAGATATTTGATCACACAAATAGAAATGTTAATAAATACTAGGGTCCACATTTAACAGGTTGATTAAAAGGCTAGAATCAAGATCACGCAAAAGTGATTATTTGGTGACGTGTTCGGCACTTAGTTATGGAGTTACCTATTTGAATGGCTTGCTTGACAAGTAGACCATAGTTATGTCTTAATCTACACTATTCATTTGATTCAGTCTACTCAAGATAGCTTATCTGCCAAACCACTCATACATTGAATTAACCATGTTTTTTCCTTTTCCCCATTATCTAAAGTGTTCCTTTGTTTATGTACTAAATGGCTCATATATTGGATATTTATAACCCACTTTTCTTTTTTTTTTTCTTTTCCCTATAATTTGAACTAATCATTTGATTCGACATTCCTTATATGGCATATATACCAAACTACTCGTTTATTGAATACTGATGAGATGTTTCTTTGTTGGACCTCTTTTGTAGGTATTTCAGCTTATTAGTGGACTGTGCACGCTCAACAATAAAAGTGAGAACGTTCAAAAATTTCTTCTAGGCACTATGGCTGAAATGACAAAACATAGATAGACTAATTTGTGGATAGTGATCTTATTATCTCTTGCTATTATTAGTACAAAAAAACATTAACAAATCAAAATAGAGATAAAACAGAGCCAAAATATCTTATTTATTCTTATATAATCTCTTTTCTTTTAATATAATAAATAAGAGGGAGAAAGAAAATATCCAAGGATAACTTAATTCACAGTTTATTACTCATAAGCAAAACATGCGCTTGAAAATATTCGATTAAGTGTTACAATGTGAAGTACATATTATCATTATCACTTAGAAAAATATAAAATTTGAGTTGGGCAAAAGTGGGATCCCATTAGACAATTCTAATTTTTTTCTGCATTTCATTAACAAATCTTATAGAAGTTAAACACATAACTTGGAATAGTGGGAATTTTTTATGTAGGCAATTATCCAAAACAAGTTCTATCAAATAAGTAGTTTCAATAATAGAAACAATAGGATTCACTTGTGCTTCTGATTGCTATTATTTTATAAGGAAAATGCTTTCGATAAGTGCACTTGCTTGCTAAAGGAAGAATTATAATTTTTGGGACAGATATATGGCATGCTGTCATGATCCAATCCATTGATATGATAGATGATGAAAAACCCATCACAGTGACACTAATTTTATATTGACAGGCTATTCTTGTAAGCATCATCCCAAAAAGTCAATTAGGTTCTACTATGAAAATGTGAACCATTAGTTTTTTTTTTTTTTTCTTTTGAATTATATCATGACGATGAAATGTCATTAGCATAAAAGTTGCTTTTTGCATTACCTTACCAAGCATGTAAAATTGTGAATAGTTTAGATAAGTGGAAAGCAAGCATGAGTAATATTTCTTGTAGCCATCTATTAGAAAACATGTTGTTATAAAACAAATGCAAATATTTTTAACTGGAAAATATTAGTGGATACAGTATAGGCAGGGCCTGCTATTTCTATTATTTGAACCATTCACATGCCAGGGTGTGCAATGGATGACTAATATATGGAAGTTAACTAGCTCTAGGAGTTAGAAGCCTCTCATATGTCATGGTTATGTTAATGAAATTAAACCATTAATTTTTACTTTGTAGACCTACACATATATGGAAATTTAAATCATTGGGAAAAGAGGGCTAAATTTGAACTCTAATTTGCACAACTCACCATATATGCAATTTAACTAGAGACACTACTAACATGTATAAATGAGGGTGTCAAGGCAAAAGCTAGCATATCTTTTTATTTTCTAGAAAGTCCCAATACAACATTTTTTTGCAAATCTAAGCTATTCATCATATTTAGAGCACAAAAAATAGGTAGCCCATGAAAAATCAATGCATTTGAATAATCCTAACCACTTTTTGAGGTCTTTAAAAAGCTTAACAAAAATGGATGGTCATGATTTTTAACCCAAGAAAATATAGGCTAAAAACATTCAATGGGCATAAAATTTTATGCCTAGCCTATCTTATACATTCCTAACATGACTAATGGGTTAGATGTAACAAAAATAGTTTCACCATGCATGAAAATTATGGTGTGTACTCTTCCTCTTCTCTTTAGCATGTACTATAGGACTCTTTCCAAAAAACACTCCATAAAGGTATATAAATGATTTTTTTAGGGCCATGATATACACACCCCTTCTCTTGCTTGAGCCACCCCTTTTCTCTTCCTATATATTTCTCTCTCTCTCTCCAAAAAGGGTTGTGTGTAGTCCTTCCTCTCCTCTTGAGCATGCACACCTACAGGAACTATAAACACAAGGAACTATAAAACAAAAAAGGTTATTGAATATACATTTAAATATGGCTATTCGTATTTGAGGACCCTAAAATACATCAAAATACATAAATAATTTTATAAAAAAATATTAAGATAGTATTTTTTACAGTTTTGGACATCCCAATTTTGCCTTTTGTCGGTGTCATTTAGAACTGCTAATGATGGGTCCCGCAAGTAGATATAAACAGATTAGATCATTAAAAGATGAGGTCTATAAGTGCTTTTACGATTCCATTTCGTTGGATGCATCACCGATTATTAAGGGCAAAAGTGGTAAAATTTTGTTAGAAAAGAACTGAATTAGCTGGTGACACCCATATGATTCAGTTGTCTACTTTTCAATATCTTTTTGCGTTAAACTATCTTTCTCACAAACACAGAAAGACCAAGAAGTATGGTCTTATAGTCATCTAATAGATGATATGTTTGGTACGCTGGCCATGTGGGAACGGCTTGACAATTGGAAAAATACTATGCAAAATGGGCCCAGTACGAGATGCTTGGTAACTTGGTTATTTCGGATAAGCTGAATCAGAATGCCCTGGATCATTGAGAAATCATGCAAAACTGTCCAACATTCATTTTTTCAATGCCTCACAATTGTTCTGCATTACACTAATCGTTTTGTGAAATCGAGAGAGAGATTATGACTCTAGAAGCGTATCACTCCGCATATGAAAATTTTAAGGGTTTTTTTGCAAAACTGGCAATATATTTTAGACTTTTTATTTAAAAAAAAAACTAATATTTTTTTTAATTTTATAGATTTTTATTAAGTTTTCATAAACTTTACAAATTTGCCATTCTGTTAAGTTTTTTTCTTTTTTTTTTATTAATTTTTATAAAAATTTAATATTACCCTTGTCTGAGAGACCAGTTATCTCGCCTAAGAGACATGTCGTCGCCGGAGAAAGGCATCGAAACAGGGCGTTGATCAGGGCGGGCGGCGGCCCCTATCGACAACTCGACCGACAGCGACCTAAACAGTCGTTGTTGCGCAACACAACCCCCTCGGCGGCATTACACGACTTGAACAGTCGTCACCCTCTCCCCTCCCCCCACTAGCATCACCCAATGATGCTACCATATCGCAACCCACGACAGATCACCATTCTCCCCCCCACACCCCCCCCCCAGTCGTCGCCTATCACCCCCCGGCACTACCCGATCGACAGATCGGCACCCCCACCCCTACCTGCTGGCGTTCCTGGCGCAACCCAACCACATCCTTAGAGGCCCGTTATCCACCGGCATTTTTGCACGCAACCCAACGCTATCTACAGAGGCCCCTCGCGCTCTTGTGTCGACAGCACACCCCCTGTTTCAGACACACACACAATTTCCCCTGACGATCAATAGCCTGATTATGCTCACCTCACATGATTGTTGGCGCACCCCACCCCCGGTATCCGGTTTATCCCCCCGCACAGCCCTTGTTCCCCGCCACAACCCCACAGGGTGGAGGCTGCCGAAGACCGAAAACGAAGGCTGCAACGGAAATGGCAGAGGTGGGGAGGGGGCAGGCAATTGGTGGGGTTGGCCAGGCAGTGGAAGCGTTGGGGCAGGCACTGAAGGGGGAAATGCCGCAGTGGGGAGGCTGGCGAAGGACGATGTCGCCAAAACGATGAGCTACCAACGGCAGATGAGAGCAAAGATGAAATTTCTTAAAAATTAACGGAAAAAGAAGATGGAAACATAATATAATGGAAAATCTGTAAAATTAAAAATTGTTAGATTTTTTTGGTATTTAAAAAAAATTCCAATTTTTATTTTTTTAAATGAAACTTATCCCCAGTATCGACCCGTGCAGTTGCTAACGCGTATCGATGGAGCGCGCACAAGCTGTGGAGCATGTAGTTTATTTCAATGCAAAGCCGCAGGCAAATAAGTGGCGCAACAAAGAGTAAAATGGACGGCTCATAAGGTTTATGACAATGACCATAATCATTGTCCAAAGTTGGAAAAATTTGCACGCATGGTCTATCAAACATGCACATGTGCGGCCAGCAGATGGCTTAGGTGATCGACCGAGCAGAGTAGAGCCACAGTCATGATGTTAACTACATCACGCTTAATAACACGTCGGACATGCAACATTGAGTTCTGATTGTAACTGCACGAGAAAACTCGTATTCTGCAAAACATAAGAGAAAGGCAAGCAACCAATTATCCCACGGAAACAAAAGCGACAGTGAAGGATTGTCTCACGACTTCGCTTACCTACATAAGAAAGTGATCGACCCTGATCGAGGGTTATTCCGTTCTGTATCATCTTTGATCGCCAACCAAGCATACCAGAAAAAAATAAGTTATCATAGGAGAAAAACCAATCAATCAATTAGTTATTCAATTCATCAAAGAGGTTCCGCTGCTTAAACCAAAGGGATCTTACATGTGAATAACTTCATCAAAACTAAAATGACTAACATCAAGTAATTTTCCCTACTCCCATCTGCTAGTAGTTTGCAAAGAACAACAACGTTAATAGCCAAGTGCAAATTTTGTTTGGGAATCCCAATACTCTTTCGACTGCTGCACCATTTCTGCACGTTCTTGATGCTGCCTTTCTTTCCAGTGTTCTTTACATCTGAAAGGGCTTAAGAGACGTTAGTGACCACTCTAAAATGCTCCAAGAAAAAGAATCATCCATTCACCTGGTTTTCAAAAGCAATGCCAGTTCCAACATATGCACCGAATCTGCATATACTCCAACCTGCAGCAGTGCCAGAAAAAAAACAGAATTTAAGTGACTTTGGTACGTTTTTGCACTTTCAACCGTATGCTATTGCTATAGAAGCCAAAAGGCTCATATACCATCTAAAGACAACCAAATGATTCTACATAACCAATTTGCAAGTGGATTCATGTCTTTTTTATGCATGGAGAAATCCAAGCAGAAAGATGATGTACCCAACAGCAATGAGCAATGTCATAACATTGGTTTCGAGCAAGGCCACAGGACAAAGCAGAAAAGAAGCCGTAGATTGTACGGGCAGCCACAAACTTTTATTTCTTGACATGCACAATTTGGTTAAACCCCTTGTGAATTCGGCTTACGTATCAACCACTAACTAATAGTAAGAAATGCTGCAAACTAGAACTTAACAATTAGTAAACTATGATGCATGTAAAAATTGTAAGCACTCCATGTTTCTCCAATTTCACCAAAAGAAGGAAAAATCATGTTCCTGGTGCTTAGAAGCATATGCTGTAGTCTATTGTTTTTTTGCTTGCTAGATGAAATTTCCTTTCACATAACAGAAAACTCAAGCGATGCATTTAAAATAGCCAAATCTTTATCAAGTTTAGCCCACTGGGGAAGTTTGAAACATTCAGTTAGTGTTTCTGTCCAGAAAATATGACAAAAACATCATTAAACGGAGAAGAGAGGAATAAAGAAAAATGCTCCAAATAACAATCAATGCTATCTTCCACTATTTCTCCAAATCAATTAAAGTATCAACTCTTTTGATGAGCAAACCAACATGAAATACCAGTACTTTCTAGCAGAATCTTGGAACTATGTGCAGTGTTTAGCTATCAAAAAGGGGAAACGATTCATTTGAAAGGAATTAGACGGTTTGCAACATGATACCAAAGCAAAAGGAAGACAAGATCCAGGGAAACCTTTAATGTGGGACAAGTAAAACTAGGAGCATATAGCTTCATGCAAACGGAGTATGAGGTTTATGAAAGGCATCATTAGAACTGAACATAAAAATGTGTTTTGTCAGCTTGGGAGGAGACTGAATGAAGGTTCCATTTGTCAGCAGAATCTCACAATTGACAAGGATAAACTAGTTTTCGGGACTTAACAGATTGACATCATTGACCTTTTCAGTCATTTATATTTAATATCAAATTGTGTTTTGATAATTATTGTGGGGGCAGCTTTAGAAAGATATCACGTAGGAAAGCTTTTATGAACAATTTTGCTCAATTTCTTTTTCAAACTAAAAACGAATCATCTCAAGTTTCTAATGATTTCAAGTCAGTTTCAAGTTTTAGATACTTCTCTAGGATTATTAAAAAGGGAAAAAACAATAATCCAGATGATAATATATTCTCATATTCTATATGTGACGCATACTTTGAAGGTAAGCCTTAGTGCAACGGTAGAGTTGTCATTATGCGACCTTGAGGTCACGGATTCAATGTGTGGAAATAGCCTCTTGCAAAATACAAGGTAAGACCATGTACTATTGACACTTGTGGTCCACCCCTTCCCCTGACCTTGCATACACGGGAGCTTCATGCACCTTTTATGTGATGCACACTTTAAATTGAAAGGAAGATCATACTCCAAGTATATGCCCATGAAATTCCAGAAGCAAAAAACGTAGCATCCAGCACAAGCTTCTGACTGGATTTGAGCATTTTGCGGCATTGTTTAAGTGCCATCTCTTAAAACCTAGAGTTATGGGTTCCAACCCACAGATTATTCAAGAAATAGCAAAAATGCAAGCCTCTGACTAGGTAATGGGGATTAATACCTGCAGTTTTGCAAAGGTATCGATTGATAAGAACATACAGTTATTTTCAATAGGTGAGATTCTCCATAGGCTTAATAGTGCAGGGAGACGAATGTGGTACAGTCTCATATTAATACAGAAGTTGCAGTTAAACCAGATTCTCAATAAGTTGGAGCATCCAAAATTTGTCTAAGGCATATGAGAAAAAGAAAAGATGCTTGCTCCTGCAACCTGCTTTGGAGAATACACTCTATCCTTTGTTTCATTGTTTTCAGACCTGCTGTGTACCTTTCTAAAGAGTTAATAGTTTCCTTCTCAGGGAGTTGCATTTCTCCTTTTCAGAAAATTCAAAGATACAGTTGTTGAAATTTTATGAAGATGAGAAACAGCTGTTATACTACTTGACTTGTAAGAAAGAGCTGCTATAAGAACTGAAAGACCTTTGTGTGTACTGTCACCTTCTCTTCCGCTACTGGTGGACTAGTAACTCGAACAGAAAAGCTGACAGAAGCAACATTTCTCAGCATGCTTTTCAAGTTGGTTGCCCAGCCTTGAAGCAAATAAATTTTGGTTCTCTCGGATCCGATCCGGGAGCCTTAAACACATTAGTTCCCAAGCTAGACACCACCCAGGCAAAGAAAAGAGAACACTTCCTCGATATTTAAGTAGAATTATTAGTTTAGTAATCTCCATTTGTTATAAAAATTTGCTATGCAAACTAAGATCTTTATTCAATATGTTTAGAAGAGGCCTAACTGACGATTATCTAGTGTCACCTATTAGAAGTCTTATTAGAAAGTTTTAAGCCATCTAAATGGAGGGACGAACTTTCAATTAATTTTATTTAAGTGAAGAGAATTTCATTTCTTCCAGATCTTCCTCGGCTGGATCTATTGCGTAGCACTCCACCATTTATCTTTTTTCTACTTCAATTCAAGATGAGAGTCATAAGTAAGAAAAAGGAGTTGGCGTTTGACAGAAATAACAAGCCCAACTCTACACCTTCCTTATGATGATTCAACTTTAAGAATTTGCAGAAATTTGATTTGTGAGGACATTTTTACCATTATCTTCTGATTCTCCAGATAGTACATTTACAATCATAAGTGTCATATATATATATATATATATATATATATATATATATATATATATATATATATGACTATGGTTCAAAAGCACTGTCAACATTTAAAAACCATGGACTCCAAAGATAAACCTAGTATTTCTCCATGTCAATGGGAGAAGATTTTTAAAAGATCTTAAGAGTGTCTAGGGTTGGGCCAGGAGGGTCTCTAAACGCCACCTTTTTCTTCTCATCTGATTTATGTACTTCACAGCATAAACCTTATCCGGACAAGCAACGAGTATACAAAGTCTTTGCAATGTTATTTCGAAGCACTTGAACAAAACCCAAATTAGCCTAAGCCAACTTGAGCAAGTCAAAGATTGATCAGTGAATTCGGGGCAAGCCATTTCCAATGGGTCGAAATAGAGGAACTCAAACTCAAACAAGAACAAGAACAAGAACAAGAAGCAAGCATGCAAATCGTAAACCAGTAGAGTCAACCTGTCACTAACTGGGATTTTAAAGTGTCAAGAACAGAGGATATCACGCAGGATAAAACATAAACAACAACTAAGCAAATGGAGATGCTCCATAAAAGAGTAGAAAAACAATGATAACCAGACATGAGCGACCCCAAAAATGTTTCTGCCACTCTTCTGGACATTATGCCCAATTTGTAGATCCTACCCTCATAAATTATCTACACAGTTTCTGGGCATGTAAACAGTTGCCAATGAGCAAGAAACAGATAAGTCGTGCTAAAAGAACATTAAAATGCATCATCCTTTTTTCCTTGATTTGACGTGAAGAAGCAGGAAAGTACATACCTCTCTACAAACAGGACATTTTGATTCTTGGGAAGCTGCCTTTGGACCTTGAAATAATAGCACAGAAGCTGCAGAACAAGCACAACTTTTACAGAAAAGATGACCACAGCCCAGGGAATAAGGGTTGAAAATAGTATCCTGTGAACCCCACCAAACAATAGTAAGCACCAGTCAATTTCCTCCAATGAGTAGAATACGACAATTGAATACCAGATTTCAATGGGAACAATCAATAGCCAGAACTAGAAGAGCTGAGGCACTTCAAGCAATCTAACCAGATGTGCTGTGAAGTTTCATGCAACATATAGGAAATAACTGAAAATTCAAGGGTAAAAATTCCCTCAGATTATCCATGTAACAAAGTATGCAGTTATTTAATAGCAGAGAAGATGACTAATACATCATATGCACATCTTAAGTAATACTAGAGGAAATAATCCATGAGAGCTTAAAAATAAATGAGAGTATAAAGTAGAAACCAGTTATGAACCAAGACATCCAGCATGAACTGGGACCATATGAACCAAGTCACCAGCATGATACAAATCTGAAAATTCTAAATTCAAATCTCAGATAACATCACATTCTTTATTAGTGTTTAAAATTTTTGACAGCTTCACTAGTCTTGGTGAACAAAATCTATATCCTGTAAAACCAAAACAAGATCTTACCAGGCATATAGCACATGTCAGGCTGTACTCAAGTTTAACAGCATCTGAAAGTGTCAGTGTCATTATAGCACAATCACAATTGATATCACAAGAAAATTGCTGGAAAAAGTCGCCAGATTCTCCATTGGCTGAGCCATTGCAATTTATATAGAATGCACCCAGTTCTATAAGCCAAGGTAATTGCAATAGTTCAATACGTTCAGCCCGCATCTTTAGCTTGAAGTTTCTGCCTGTTACTGAGCTATGTACCTGCAATTCAGAAAAACTTATAAGACCTTTAGAACCAAAATAGAGAAGTTTGGTACATTTTCTCATATGTTATAGATGGCAGGCATAGACTAATCATTCCCATCAGCTGCTTACTTTGTCATACTTCTTCAGGATTTTGCGTATCGCAATAGCATTCATTGTAACATATTCAATTAACATCCTTCCTTCTTGAATCATGGTTTGTTGATCATCAGTGAAACACTGTCGCAGGCGCCACATATATCTCTGAAATCCATTCGCAACGTGAAGATGGAGGAGACGCCTTACTCTTGACCTAAAACATCCAGCTATCTCTGAGGCCTCCTTTGCAAGTTCAGAAAAGAATGTCTGATCGCATACTAGAGATAGGCATTTCTTTAGTACTGGGTACCAAATTACCAACTATAAACAAAATCAAGAGGTTATAGCTGCAAAAAATTGCTTCACAGCTTGACACACCAGAAGAAAGATAGCTCATGCATGAAGATGCCTGTGGAAACAGTTCACAGTTTTTCTCTTTTCAAATAATAAAGTAGGCTATTATATTTCATGTCTAACACTTATGATATAAAGAATGAAATATCCATCAAATAACAGGCAGCTTATTTGAGGATTTTCACATGCATTTCCCTGTATGATATTTTAAGGAGAAATTCAATTCGCGACCAAAAAATCGTTTCCCCTGCCAACCAAAAAAGATTACCAGTTTTCAGCTTTCATCTTCGGAAGAAGGTTGTGGTACAGTTAAAACATTTTCGTACATCAGTTATTCAGGGTTAACTAAAATGAGAATCATTTGGAGGATAAATTAGCAAGATAAATAAAAAAAGGAGAACGTTAGTGCCATACTTGTAAACATGAATTGCCGTTTGTAGAGTCCTGGATATAAAATGACGCTGATGAGAACCAAGCACAATTTCTAGAGAAGCAATATTTCTAATGCTTATCTTGCACATGCTCGGTGTTTCTCTCAGATAAAACTTTTCTAGATCCTCAAGAAACAGATCGACAATAAGAAAGACCATGGCGGAACATGGCAACAATGGACAACCAACAGCTGAAAATATTTTCTGCTGACGGTGTTCTGCCACTTGGGAATCTGTAATCGCTCGGTGCTTCATTTAACATGATAGAGCTAGTGTTGTTGCATCCAACCTCTCAAGAAGTAGTCTTCTCTAATAACAATCATTAGATCTTCTCTAAATAATTCAATTTTAAGGCAGAATGGTATAAACAGAAACGGAAAAGAAATGCCTACATGGACAGGATTCACATTCGCAATGCGATGATTCCACTTTCTCCACCTCTTCTGATCCCATACCGTAAGAATCCTGGAGGGCTCGGCAATTTCGACAGCTCTTGAGAACTTTCTTGAGTCGTTTATATTCAACGTGAGAGCATTTATCAAGAAACCTCTCCTGATCTCCGTGGAGATACTCTGTAAACGTCTCTCCAAACTTCATCGCCCAGGGTATAACCAACCAACTCTCAAGGAGTCTTCAGGCAGGAAAACACTTCCAGGAAAATGAAACTTTGGAGTTGATCAAAACACAAGATTTTGCATACTGAAACCCGAAATTGAGAAGATTAGAACTGAAAATATACATACATCTTTTTCACATCTTAAAGCTTAAAGAAGAAGAAAAAAAATCTTTTTCACGTCTTAAAGCTTAAAGAATCCCATTAACTTGACTAAGAGATTACTTTTCCTCCTTTTTCAATCCTAACAACTTCAAGATATTCAAAGAAGGTTCGAACCAAATTTAAAAGGCCGATTAATCTGATTGATTCAAAAACTTGAATTACTTTATACGCAGGAAAATTAAGAATTTGACCTTTTTCTAAACCCTACGATTCCTAGAAAAGAAAATCGGAATTACTACGTGGAAGAAAAGACAAAATTTCTCTTTTATAGCATTGGGGATCAAGAAAACGTGGAAATCCGCCTTCTGGAAATCAGGAATACGAGATATGAATGTTAGAATCTTTCTCTTTTGTTGGGGAGAAAGAGATGGAATCTGAAACGGAAGTTGGGGAAATTAGAATTTGCGAAGTAATGGGCTGGACGGAGATAAAAGTGGTGGAGAGATGGCAGAGAATTTTGCTACACGATATCCGACGAAGACGCGTGGCTTCTCCAACAAGAAAGGTGGCACAGAAAGTTTTCCACGTTTCATTCGCGAGATGGTGTATAAGGCCTTCGCTGGTGTAGATTGGTACACGATTGCGCGTGTTGCGCCGTGGGACCCATTGCTTCGATGTTGTCAACCGGTACACAGTGGTGTTTCGTTGACGATGAATATGAACCAATACTTTTTGGTCACCCACAATCTTATATTATTATTATTATTATTATTATTATTATTATTATTAAAAAATAAGTAAATATTAGAAAGCAAATTTCTATCGCACATTCTTATTTACACTCCTAAATCTAATTCTCTTACCAAAAGCCATCGGCAACTTATTGTGTTCATGTTCGGTTGTATGCGACTAGCTGAGTTATATATTTGATTGTCTAATAGTAATGGTCGTTCATATTTGTATCATCAAAAACAATGGGCTCCGCTTCTCTTTTGGCTAATTATGTTATACATGCACATGCACTATATAAGAAGTTGACAATAGAATAGAATAAGAAGATGAGGAATTGAGAGAAAAAGACCACGCATGAATTTGTATTTGTTAGTGCGAAGCTTCAAGTATAATATATGTCATCATCATTATCAAGACTTTATCTCAATTAGAGTTCGGCCACATAAATCTTATTCATTCATGCCTCTATTTTTAAATATTTTCTCACAACTTCTATCCACGTTCTTTTTGCCCTTCTCCTTGTTCTTTTAAAACCTTCTACTCGTATTGCCTCACTCATTCTAACCAATGCTATTTTCGGTCTCCTTTGGATATGTCCAAACCATCTAAGTCTAATATCCCTCATCTTGTTATCTATTGGTGCTACCCCTAAGTTTTCTCTAATGTTTTCATTTCTAATTCTATCATTTCTTATCTTGCCACTCGTCCATTTCAACATCTTCATTTCCGTGATGCTCATCCTACGAACATGATATTCCTTAACTGCCCAATACTTTGATTCATAGAGCATGATCGGCCTTATGGCCATCTTATAGAATTTTTCTTTTAATTTGAGTGGTATCATTCGATCACACAAAACTCTAGATGCATATCTTCATCTGTTCCAATCCGCATGGATTCTCTGGGTAACCTCTCTCTCATTCTCTCCACATTCATAAGTCAATGACCCTAAGCACCGAAAGTGGTCTTTTACGGGAACTACTTAATTATCAATCTTAACTTGTATTCTATCCTCCTCTTTTTGTTAAAATTGCAGTCCATATATTTGTAATATCCTTAATTTTTAGGATAAAATAGGAAATTATTAAATAAATTAAAATAAAAATTTATGGATGAAATTTTTTCCTGAAAACATAATAATTTGAAATTTCTCGTCGATACGAGTCCAACGCCACCAAGAACGCGAAAAACGGAGCTCAAACGAGAGAGTTATGAGCCGTCGAAGTTGTAAGGGCAATTTTGTCATTTGACAAAAACGTATTACACAGGGGCCCAAATTGATAATGGCACCCCCGTCTTCCACACGTCTATACCCAGATCCGGCAAAATCGCCAGAGAAGCCATGGAAAGAGGCGTGAATGGAAGAGGTTCTCTTCCCCTAGGACTCTAGGCCTATATCTACCCTCCCCAGGTTGCCAAAACGCTCCACTTTGAGCGTTTTCTCTGAGTTTTTACGCAAAACCCTAGCCCTGCAAAACTTGGATTTTCTGGCGAGTGGAACCCCGCCAACACGAGCAACACCAGCCAGGCGCAAGGTAAGCCTCAAATCCATGTTTTTCTGTATTTATTAATTAGAAAACTAATTAGAAAAGCATGAAAAAAAATTAGGAAAAAATCAGATTTTTTGGGAACTTTGTGCACGCTACTGTTGGAGCGTGATTTCACAGATCAAACCTCGTCCTTTTGGAAATCGCACCGTCCAACTAGTGCACAAGAGACCCAAGAGCAAACCCTTTAAATTTGGGAGTGATCCAACGGTGGATTTCTCCATAAAACCCAAAAACTAGTACCTATGGATGTTTTTAGGAACCTGGGAAAAACCGTTTAAAAAACATGGTTTTTGGAGAAATCAATGTAAAAGGATGATAGAAATGGAAACTAGACAAAATTTGAAACAAAATGGTTTAAAAACCAAGTGATTTGGACACCTGTAGGGTCACCGGAGATGACCGGAAGCCGGTCGTCTTCTCAGGCGCCGGTTTCCGCATCGCCAGTGTAAATCGGTGTAAACCGGGCTGCCCGTGTAACCCAGTGTAAACTGGGTGCCGGTGTAACTCGGTGTAAACCGGGGCCGCCGGTGTAACCCAGTGTACACTGAGCGCTGGTGTAACCCGGTGTAAAGCAGGGCCGCTGGTGTAAACCAGTGCACCCGCCAAACACCCTATAAATTAATAAATATTAATTTATGAAGTATTTTCACTTAAAATTGATTTTTGGGAGCTAGAGGAGTCCAAATCACGATCCGAAAGATGCGTTGTAACCGTATTGACGACGTGGACCTAGTTTTAACTTAAAAACTTATAAATAACTACTTTTATTTAGAAAAAATTTAAAATAGTGATGTGACATGTACAGGTGCACTTGAATATACTAGTTAAAGGGAGTTATTAGCAAGCTAGTGGTCTCACACTGAGGTAGGTGACGACAACTAATGTTTTGCCTTGATTTTTAAACCATGTTTAAACATAGAATCATGTGTGATTGTGTTTTAAATTGCAATTATTATTTACCATAGATTTCATGCAACATTGAGTACAGGATGGTTATTCCAAATTGAAATCTTTTACTGAATAAACTTATTGCAAATGCTTTTACAAGCATGATGTAAATTAGTTATGCTTAATTAGAGACTTATTTCTTATGATATATATAGAAAATGCATGAATTTACATGAAAATGAGAATAAAGGCTTATTAGCTGGTCCTTTTATAGGCTAACCCCAGGATGAGGGGCATGTCTTGGGGATTGCAAGCTATAAGTGCTCTTGAGTTTTAGCATATACATATGATTTCCATGTTTTATATTTGATGACGAGTGATCTCGCCCGGTGGGCGTCATGCTAGGAGGGATAGGGCCGGCCACCCACCTTCCGAGATTATGATGTGATGATTTTGTGATATGATAGACACCTGCCCATAGATGGCATTCGATAGGGGTTTGGTAACATGGATAGTCCACACTACCGGTCTGAGCCTTTCCATGAGGACAGACGCTAAGCCTCCCGTTATGGTGTCGACGGAGAGCGGCGGTGGTTGATACCCATGGAGGGTTGCCACTGGAGCATGATGACCCATATTCTTATTATGTGTGCATGTATGATGAGCATGGTTATGGATGATATGTCTGGGTGTGACAACACTCAGAGGTTGACTACGTGTATTCCTGATCAGGGATGTTAGTGCGATGTGGTGTGACCCATTACCTTAGGGTGCCCTTATTGTTGTTGTATGCTCCATTTTATTGATTCATGTCATGTTTTAACTCTATGATTGCATGTTTTAGCATATGGAATAAATTGGCATTTAATTGAACATGGCATTATGATATCACTATTTTCATAAGTGTTAGACTTTTTTATCAGTGCTGTTCATTATTTCTTTCATTTATTACATTAATTGTCTATGTACCTACACAAGAGATAGCTTGCTGAGGCATTGCTTTGTTTTGCAATGCCTTAGATCTCGAGCGCGATAACAGGAAAGGCAAGGCTGTTGAGAAGCCGTGAGAGCTGCTAAAGACCATTTTTCTATAGTGTTAGACAGTGATATGAGTCATTAAACAGGATTATCATTTGGATTTTATTATGGACTGCATACTTTATATTTGGATGTGATTTAGATGTTTGGACATATGTTGGACATTTATATGGGATGTTATGATGGATAGACCCTGGGCCATATTATTATTGTGTTTTGGACATTTATTTAAATTAAAATAAAGGCGCCTATTTATTTGACGTTGATTTTTACGCAGATTATTTATTTATGTTTAAATTACATGTACGCCATTTTGAGAAAGGAAAGCTAACACCCGGAGTTTTTAAGATAGGTTTAGTAAAATGTTAAATAAATCTTTTCTCATGGGATCCCAAATGCTCTTAATTAAAATGCCATTATTATTATATTAAAAAAAATGTCTTGAAAATCCGGGGTGTTACAATATTATATCGTAGTTTGGCTAATTTTAAATCCTTTAAATTCTAATTATTCTCTCTATAACTCTAACTTTATGTTTACACCATTCCTTGTTTCATCAAGTAAGACTACATCATCTGCAAATAACATGCACTATGAAATCTCCTCGTGTAGATGTTTTGTTAATTCATCAATAACCAACGTGAAAAGGTATGGGCTCAATGCCAATCCTTAGTGCAATCCTATTATGACAGAAAAATCACTGGTTTTGCCACTAGTGGTATTAACATTTGTTATCACTCTCTCACACGTATCTTTAATTATGTCTATATACCACCATAAAACCCCTTTTTCACCCAACCCTCTCCATATCAACTCTCTGAGGACCCTATCATAAGCTTTCTCTAAGTTGATAAAGACCATGTGGAGGTCTTTCCTCCTTTCCTTATATTTCACTATCAATTGTCTTAAAAAGAAAATAACTTCCATGGTAGACCTCCCAGGCATGAAACGAAACTAGTTCTTCCATGGTAGACGTCCCAAGCATGAAGCTAAACTGGTTCTTTGATACACTTGTTTCATGTCGTAGCCTCTTCTCAATCTCTCTCTCAAAAAGTTTCATTGTGTGGCTCATAATTTAATCCCCCGATAATTAGTGCAACTTTATATGTCTCCTTTACTGTTATAAATTGCTACAATAAATCTTTTCCTCTATTGACCTGACATTTTCTTTGATTTTATAATCTTGTTAAATAACTTGGTCAATCAAATAACTCCAGTATCTCAAATATGCTTCCTAACCTCTATTGGTATACCATTGGGCCCCATGGCCTTTCTTGATTTCATCTTTTTCAAGGCCTCTTTCATTTTAGGTGTTCTAATCCTATGCTCATATCTATAATGTCCAGTGTTATTTAGGTTTACAATATTATCAATCCCTATATTCTCAGAGCCATTGTCATTTAACAATTTTTGAAAGTAAGTTTTCCACTTTTGTTTGATCTCATCATCTTTGACCAGTACCCTTTGATCATCACTCCTAATGCACTTAACATAATCCAAGTCCTTACTCTTTTGTTCTCTTATTTTTGCAAGTTTAAACATATCTTTCTCACTTTCTCTGATCGTAGTCTACTATAGAGGTTATCATATACCTTAAGTTTAGCCTCACTTACTATTTTCTTAGTAACCTTTTTAGCATTCTTATACTATTCATAGTTTTTGTTATTTCTAGGCTTCTGTCATGCTTTAAAATACACCCTTTTTTAAATAATTTTTTGCACTATTTCACTCCACCACCATGCTTCCTTTACAAATTGCCTTTTACCTTTAGATACTCCAAATATATCTCTTGCTATTTTCTTAATGAACTCAGTCATATTAGGCCACATGGCGTTTACTTCTGTTTTATAGTTTCAATTTCCTTCTACCATCAACTTATTTGTGAATGAGGCTATTTTCTCTCTTTTTAAGTTACACCACTTAGTTTTTTAATACCTATTAAGTTCATTTCCTTTCTTTCATCTTTTAATATAGATATCCATTACATTAACCTACGTTGTGATGTTAAAATCTCACCCAATATCACCTTACAATCCTTAAACATTGATATTTCAGTATTCCTAAGTAGAAAAAAGTCTATTTGGCTTTAATGAAGTTCACTTTTAAAAGTTATTAAGTGTTTATGTCTCTTCTAAAATAATGTATTTGCAATGGTCAAGTTATATGACAAAGCAAGATCGAGGATAATTTCCCCATCTCATTTCATTCTCCTATACCATACCTTCCATGTATCCTATCATATCCTTCTTTTCTTTTCATATACAGCCATTTAAGTCTGCTCATATAAATATCCCCTTAATGTTGAAAATTTCTTACATGACTCCCTCCATATCTTCCCAAAACTATCTCTTGATTATATATTCTAACCCTACTTGTGGTGCATATGCACTTATAACACTTATGATATGCTCTCCTATAACAGTTTTATTATTATAATTCTATCTTTGATTCTTTTGCCAACCACAACTTTATCCTTTAATTCTTTATCCACTAATATTCTTACTCCATTTTTGTTATTATCCTTTCCTAGGTACTAGAGTGTATACCATCGATTTCTCTAGTTTTAACCCCTTTCCACTTGGTTTCTTATATACAAGTGATATTGACTCTCCTACATTTCATCATATCAACTAATTTTAAACTCTTATATATCAATGTCCCTATATTCCATGTGGCGATACGAATCTTATGCTCTTGAGATATCCTATTTACCTGTGCACTTCTCGACCTCCATAGCATGAACTCGTGACCATTTTTCACTGTACCTGGGTTTTGATATAAAATGTCGATTCGGGGGGTATTGTGACGACCCGGATTTTCACATGCATTTTTAAATGCATAACTAATTCCTAATGTGGGATCGATCCCTATTTGAAAACAATTTTATAAAAACAATGCAATGCAGCAAAAAAATCTTTTATTTTAAATTCATTTTGAAAACCTCGAGTGTCATTTACTTTCAAGACAAACAAAGTAGTTTTTGAAAAAGTAAGACAATCGTATATAAACCCTAGGTCTATCAAGTCACAGCTCACATCCCAACTGTAATAGTTACAAATACATGTCCAAAAGATAGATCATATACTTACATTTATACTTGTCTTCTCTTCATTCTCTTGATCATAGCACTAACATTCTCTAATGCTTCTTCTAATCTTGTGTGGAGCTAATCTGTAAAAATAATATATTTGGGTGAGTATTCCTCATACTCAGTAGGTGATCTGATACCACTATTTTGAAAACATGGCATGTAACATGCATGGTTTCAAAAGAGGCTTTCCATGTGAAACATTATGCAATTTCTCTTTGTGTAAACATACATTTTTTATGCATAAATCATAAGCTTGTTTTGCACATTTTCAATCATGAAATCTTTTATCAAAATCCAGAAATCAATAATATAAATATTACGAAAATCATAAAGTCGTAATTACTCAATCCATGTACGAAGATCTCAGCGAAAACATCAAGCTGATTAGTCAATGAAGCATAAACTAATCATAATCATGAAATTCTTAAAATAGTAATCGGTCAAAGCAAATGATAGCATCACTATGGATATCATGCACATGATTCTCTCGGCGAATACATCGCGCCAACTGGTCACGAGTACTAGTATACGACCATCTCAATGTTATATGCATATCGATAACACTCAAATCATAGGGCCAACTATGCGCACCACTAGAACACATCTAGAATCGTGTCTCCGGTACTTACAGACCAGTCCACCATAACCTCCACGGTGAATATGGATATGTCCCCGAAAGGGTGCCGTGAACACCTCCAGTGGTCTTCATTGTTGTAATAACCCTAAAATTAATAATTTAATAATAATAAGAGGGGTAAATTGGTAAATACACGTTGCCCTACAGGGCGTGGGACCCACGATGAGGCTATAAAAGCCTACCCTGTCTCTTGTACGGCCAAACTATTCACCTTGGTTTCTGTGTTGACGACGCAAGGCAACGACGTGGAACTCCCTGAGCAGACGCACGCAGGAGCGATCTAACCAAGGTAGGCTACCCTCCACCATTCCCTGTGTTTACTTATAGTTTATGCTGTTTTTAATGCCGGAAAACGGTGTGGATTGCCGTTTTCCGATGAACAAGTAGGCAGTACTATTTTGTTAAAGTAAACTGATGAAACGGCATCAGATTGTGATCTAAACCGTCCATCATAGGCATTGTAACATGAAGAACAATTCCATGAATTTTCATGGTGATCGGACGGCTAGATATGCTGAAAAACTCATAAAACAGTAGATGGAAAAAATTTAGGGACGTGACAAACATCGTGTAAAAACACTAGATAATGGCATAGTTGGTTGAAAAGGGGATTATAAATGAGATCTACGTGAAAAACTGAGCAAAACGATGCAAAAATCGCACCATTTGGACACCTATACGTCGCCGGCAGTGATTGGAGTTCGGCCGTCTTCTCCGGCGTCGGCAGCCGTTGGTGACACGTGTCACCCCTGTCGCATGCCACGTAGGTGCCACGCAGGCGACACGCACGCAGGCAGCACGCGCCAGACACACGACGCCACGCGCACGACACACGACACCGCACGCGTCGCATCAGCACGCCACGCGTCCCACGCAGGAGACACGTGGCACCGCGCACCACGCGCCACGCGTGCGCAGCACACTGACACACGTCAGGTACACGCGCGCACAGCCCCCACGAACGTCGTGCACGCTGGCAGTGCACGCGCGCGCATGAAATCGACGCACGCACAGCGCGTCTGTGCACGCGGCCGCACGGAGACGCAGCGCAGACGCGTTCAGCGCGTCTGTGCAAGCGCCCGCACGAGGACAGGCGTCCGCCTGTCTAGCGCGTCTGTGGACGCGCCCGCACGCGCGAGCACGTGCGACGCACGGTTTTTTGTGATTTTTCGGGTCCTTTGACCCGTTCATTCATAAAAACTTGATTTTTAGGAGCTACAGAGGTCCAAATCGCGATCCGGAAGAGGCGTTGCGACCGTATCGACGGCGCGGACCTAAATGTGACTTAAAAAGTTAGATATAAATTCTGTTTTTAGAGTTAAACCACAGAATGTTGTTAGATAGTCTCAATCAGGCTGATCAATGGATGATCAGGCCTTAGAGGTTGATAGTATACATCAAATGTGAGATAATCTAGGAGATTAGAGGGTTAAACAGTATTAAATTACTAAATGATGGAAGATTTATGATGTAACAGGTACATAAGAGCGCGCCACGTGATATTTCCACGCGCTTGATTTGAGCATTTCATTTCTGAGGTAGGTGATTCTATTCAATTATTTCATGATTTCAATAACCATGAATGGATTTTAAAGCTTTGAAACATGTGTTTTACATCTTCTCGTATACATAATTAGATCCCTATTTTCGTGTTATAGCATGACTTTTCTATTTGGAAATGACAATGTTTGTTGGGCTTTAATTGTGTTATTGAGATTATTTATAACGTATTTACAAGGTTTGTAAGATTTATACCTTGCCGATGATTTATGATGGGTGCTTTCACCCGGTGGGTACTATGCTAGGAGGGTTGTAGGGTTGGCCACCCGCCCTCTGATTTTGTTATGAGGATGATGATAGACACCGCCCTAGAGTGATACAGGGCTAGGTACATAGGAGTGGTATCATGGGTAGTCCCCCCTACGGGTCCGTTCCTTCCCATGGGGACGAAGAAAGTCTCTCGTTTGGTGTCGACGAGGAGCGGCGGTGATGGGGTTGCCACTGCAGCATAGTAACCCATATAGTTGTGCATGTTTATATGACGTTGTATGTATGGTGAGCCGGGGCATGTCGGGCCTAGGCCGTGAGAGACTCCGGGGGCTGATGTTGACTGCACGGGAGGTACCAAAGTTAGTATGGATACACATCACTAGTGATTGAGTATATGTGGTTGAGTATATTGGAGAAATTTTGATATAGTTTTGATATAGTGTTTTGGTATCAATGATTGCATGCATATCTTTCCATGGGTATATATACTAGTATGGTTTTGATGTACTTGCCTTGTATTTTGATCATGCCTTGCATGCTATACTGATTTACCTCGGCATCTGATTTGTGAAAGTTGTGATTTTAAGCATTTTAGTTATTTGACATGTTTTGGGTATGCTTCCCTTATGAGAATTCTATTGTAAACTTTGTTAAACTTTATTTGAGTGTAATCACCTACACAAGCATAGCTTGCTGAGGCATTGCCTTGTTTTGCAATGCCTCATATTTGGAACGCGATAACATCAAGGGAAAGCAGGCAGAGTAGTGGGGATCTGGAAGGAGACTTGAAGACATTCCATTTTATTTTCTCCTTCGGACATATATTAGAGTTTGTCACTTGGATTAGACTTTTGAGACTTTCTTAGATGTGGATACATATTATAGATTGGACTCATATTATGTTATGGAGGATTGTTAAAGTTTAGATGGAAATATTGTGGTGATTATGGATGGAACCTGGTGACGTTTGAATTGATTTATTATCATCTTTAATTAGCCAGTGTATTTATCGTGGTTTTTAATCGAGCATGCTCAGAGTATCAAGGTTTTAATGTTGTTTATGATTACAGTTTTGAATGATGCTGACCCCTGAAGTTTACGCTTTCGAGAAATTCTTTTAAAGCTGCGTTAAAAGCTCTATAATATAAAATTTTAAATTTTTGGGATCCCGTCTATTTTCTTAAAATGTATTGTTATTTTTATTTTAATGAGGAAAAAGTTTTGTTAAAACCCGGGGTGTCACAATTGTTTACCACAACAGTCGAGGAAGGGACAATACCATTTTGGCAATGATACCATCCAGTTTTTATGGTGGAGGCCGGGAGGCTAACCCCATACATAAACAACCTCTCGGCATAGTGCCCACCAGGCTCAATATCCCAAAAAGCATATATAAATAATCCAAATTTCAATTATCGTAAATCATACGATCTATGTAATGAGTTTCAAAACATGTAAGCAATGCATATAAATATGCATATATTCCAAATCTCAATAATTACAAGTTGTGCAATTTATGCAACTAGTTCCAAAACATGTATGCAATGCTTATATAAAGACTATTTACCAAATATGCAAGCAATTGCATACAGGATCATAAGGAAAATATGCATACTCATTAGGAGAATATCATATCGCAAAAAGGCATACTAAACACGGTCATCAGGAAATGCATTTGAAAACTTAGCAGTATTAGACTACCTACCTCGACGTCGTCACTTAACTCACGTCCCTCTTCAATGCGAGTCCTAAAGTACCTTGGTGAAGTCCTGGATGTTATTTGGACATACAAATCCAAGCATTATTTCATATTATTTATACATTATCAAGTAGATTCACAGATCAACGGTTAGATCTATACTATAGGCTATAGATCTCTGATTTGGAGGTTTCTAATGGTTTATTTATATAATTTAGGGTTGATCTTGAACTAATTATGTCCTAAGACACCTAATAGATCAATTTATGAGATTCGCTCATAATTGGTCTTGTAAATCCATGAAATCTCTATGGTTTTTAGGCTATAGTCACCTTGAATAGTCATATGATCCTAAATTTTATAGTATAAGTAGGTCCGCATCGTCAATATGAACACAACGATTCTTTCAGATCATTGATTGGAGTTATTGTAATGACTCCAATTTTGTACTATTAAAATTCCAAGTTTAGCATTGAAAAGTTCAGTTTTAAAGAAAAGGGCATTTTGGTCATTTCACTAGTTTCCTTGACTAAACCCTAGAATTTGGTCCTAAAAGTGGTTCCATTAGATGCGTCTCGGAAAAAGGAATCCAACAAGACCAAAATCACTCAAAACGGAGTTAAAATGAGCAAGATATGGCCCTTTGAAGTTCAGGGGCAAAATTGTAAATTTCACAAAACGACTTAACTTGAAAAACAAAGGTGCCCGTTTTGATACGGGCACCCCGTCGTCTTCAACCTCCTAAAGGTTTCTGGAACGGCGGTGTTTCAAGAAGAAACCACTGCCATTCTAGAGGATTCCCCACTGCCATTCAAAGGCGGTTAGAACCCCTCCAGAACCCTCTTTAAAAGCTCTATAAATAGAGCTCTTGGGTGCCTCTAATGGCAGCCCAAAACCTTGGAGAAAACCCATCGTGGAGTAGTGACCAAGAGGGAAAAACGTGAAGAGAAAACCACCCACGAAGCAGGTATGCTCAAAAACTCCCCAAACCCATCTCACCCATAGTCTTAGGCTCAATTCCCCTAAGTTTTTGCATGAAAAACCATGCAAAACGGAGCTTGGGAGCGCCACAAAGGACCCTGGGACGTCCCTAGGGCCGCACCCAGGTCACTAACAGGCGGGACGATCCAATAGGAACGTCCCACGTCGACTCAGGTCAACGCCTGTTTGAAAAACCAAACGGGCGCGTCCCTGGACGCGCTTGCTAAAGGGAAAGATAGGCGGCGTTGTCGCGCGCGTCTGCAGATGCGCCCGCTGAGGCGCGTGCCATAGACGCGCAGCGCACTAGCATGCATCATTTTTTTGTTACTTCAAGAAGCTGGGCGCACGTCGCAGACGCGCAGCGCCCTAGCATTCCTCCCTTTTTGTCTTTAAGACTCTATGTACATACAAAATTAAAATGCTTATAACTTGAGATCTAGAGCTCCGATTGAGGTGTCGCAAAAGGAGTTGTGTCCGTATCGACGACGCGGACACATCCAAATCATAAAATCCCTTATCAAGGCCCAATCAAAGGAGGCCATGACCCTTAGAATAGGATGGTGGCGCGTGACCACTAGAACTTTGGAAAACTGAGAATACCAAGCCCTAATTAGGACCTTGGGACACCCATAGGCATAGGGATGGACCCCTAATGCCTAAGTAATAAGACCCAACTGCTCTAAACCCATCAAAGATAGGTTAAACTAACCTTGAGCCCCCAAACCATGTTCAGGAGCGTACGAGGACAAGAGGGTTAACGCGACCTAGTCAAGTAGGTGCTTTATCTATTATTGTTTTGAGAACATATGTTATAATTATATGACTTGTTTAGCATGACTCGATTCAACATGCATATGATAAACGTTTTGTACATAAACATGTTTCGTAAAAGATTGCATATATATTATGCACATACATGTTTTGCAAACAATTGCATACATTGCATGATTTAAGTACTTGCAAAGATTGCATGTCCTTGAGGATTGCCAAAAGATGCTGGAGTGCCGAGGGCCAGGCAGTTGTGAGGGACCCAAAGAGGATTGGTTTTGAAAAGAGGTTTTTGCTTGTCTGCATGATAAGTGTAGCCTTAGCCAATGAGGACGGGCTGATGAGGGCGGGTCGATGAGGGCAGGCCGATGAGGGCGGGCCAAAGAGAGCTGACAGGCTTCTAGGCTGTCAGGATTCTAGGCAAGGTTATAACTTTGAATGCGAGACTAGCATTGCATGCATGTTTTGCAACCGATTTCATAAATTGCATGATTTACGACGAAGAAGTGTCATATGCCCCATGGAGGTATATGATCCTGTGTCCCTAGGTACTTGGGACCACACGGCGGTGAGGTCGTGGGCATAGTGGGACCCTATGGTTTCATGGATTTATGTGCATTGCATATGGCATGATATAAGGTTGGTCGACCATACCATACTAGAGGTCCATGTGTTGGACTCCATGAGGCATCTATTGCATATCATGATGTCATCATATATATATATATGATACTTTCACCTTTGGATTATGTGATCTTTTAAGTTATAAGAATTTCAGTTGATTATGGATTCTTATACTGATGTTGAACTCGAGTATTCAAACATACGCATATTTTGAATTTCAGTTGATTATGGATTCTTATACTGATATTGAACTCGAGTATTCAAACATACGCATGTTTTGAATGAGCATATGATTTTGAAACATCTCATGCATTTATAAAACTAGTAGTGATAGGCCCTACTGAGTATATTATATACTCACCCAATCCTCAATATTTTTCAAATACAAAGTAAATACTTAAGGGCAAGGAACGTTTGTATTAGAAGACACAGACTAAGTACAAGTAAGTAAACCCCTATCTCATCTTTCAATGTAACTTGATTGTAGTTACTCTCTAATAGCTGAGGCTGTGACTAACACTTTCTTGGGAACAATATTGATTTAAAACTTTGCCATGGATAAATAGATTGAGAATGTGTTTTCACACTCGGGGTTTTTATGAAAGGTTGTTTTCCAAATGAAAAAGATTTTCATGCATTTCATATTTTAAACAACAGATCTCGCCTTTTTATCAACATTGCATCATATAAAAACCCGGGTCGTGACAGTTATATAGCCTCCTTAATTGCATTTTTGGTGTTGTATGTCAGATAGACGAACCAAATCGGACAATACGGGGCCCAAGCGTCACGGTTCCCATGATGCGTGTGTGTTCCAGTCAAACAGAGACCGCGCTTGCACACTTGCGCAAGCCCAAAAGATGCTCTAGGGCGTGCATCCTAGACGGTGTCACATGGATGCGCCTTCGGCACGGACGCTCGCACGTCCCCCGTCGAATCTTAAGGCAAGTCTGCCAAGATGGCCTGAGGGTGAGCTAAGATGGCTTAAGGGGGATGCCCCAAGATAGTCTGAGGCAATAGCCCAAGATGGTCTGAGGAGACGAGGGTGGGGAGGTATTGAGAGTTAGTCCCACATCACTTGGGGAGGGAGATCTAGGCTAATTGATAAGAGTCCGGATGGCTCTAAAGGTAACGAGGCCTTTTCCCTTAAGGGGGAAGAACAAAACCGTGCGGGCTGCGCCCAAAGCGGACAATATTGTTACTGATGGAACCCCGGGTCTGTTACAAATGGTATCAGAGCCAGTTCCCTCGTGATGGGGAGGGCTAGCCGCATGCGTGGACACGTGTCCCTGAAGGAGGAAAGGCAAACCCACAGGCGTCTGCCAAGATGGCCTGAGGGTGAGCCAAGATGGCTTGAGGGGGATGTCCCAAGATAGTTTAAGGCAATAGCCCAAGATGGTCTGAGGGGACGAGGGTGGGGATGTACTAAGAGTTAGTCCCACATTGCCTGGGGAGGAAGATCTGGGCTGATCAATAAGGGTCCGGATGGTTATAACGGTAACGAGGCCTTTTTCCTTAAGGGGGAAGAACAAAACCGTGCGAGCTGCGGCCAAAGCGGACAATATTGTTACTGTTGGAACCTTGGGTCTGTTACATAATTATTAAGTAGAAAACTTGTATATTGATTCATTTTGCTGTTGTTTTATATAAATTCTTCTTTACTAAAAGTAACAAATAATGTTGATTCATATTAATTACATACATGTGCTTAAAAGAGTATAAAATCCTATAACTAGTGATTAGTGTACTTACCAAACATGAGTTCACAAAGATATTGTTAAAATATCTTAGACGGAAGGAGTTGATAGAGAAAGAGAAGACCTCCTACCAAAGTGAAGATTGATGGGCTACGGACATGTTGAAGCCTTCAAGGATTGAGAGTGCTCATTGTTTATTGAGTTGTAGTTATATATTGAATGTACAAGGAAACACTTCCACTGGTATTTTAAGATTTTTGTAATAAGTTATTTATAGATTACATGAAGTACGAGTGGTTAATTATAGAAAATTGCATGCTTTGCTAGAGTAAAATAAAAGTCTTTTGGATATTGAAGTTTATATTACATATATTTGATCTCATGATCAACTACCTCAGGAATTTGTCATGCTTCAAACCCTTAACTAAAGTTTTCTCTACTTTGGGGCATGACATTCATACAACATACTTTTGGGCTATCATGGTTGCATAAGAATGTGGCAGTTCCATCCGCTCTCCATTAGTGTCAAATATATCAAGGATGGAAAATAGAAGTGTTTGTGGAGGATCTAGCTAATTTGAAGTTTAGAGGTGAAGTTTGCTCATGCTCAGTTCTACATCTACTATGTTAGTAGGGAACTAAGTGAACCTTTGAAAGAAGAGTCTATGTATATTGTCAAATTCACAAAGCCTTTGGTGGAGTTAACTAGCAAGGGATAGTCAAAGAGAGGGAGGAAAGACAGATTGGCTTAAGTTGTTACCAGCAATCAAGAAGAGAATGATCTTGAATTCCATCTTTATTGTCCCTGGCAAGAAAGATATAAACTTTCATTGGATTTGGATGCTTGCTTATTTCTACAAACCAGAGGAAGAGTACCTAGTATTAGCATCTCATTATCACTAATGCAACAACTAAGCTAAGAAGATGATGAGGGGTGTGGGAGTGAACCTTGATCAGTCAAGAGCACCTCCAAACTTTGATAGTATGCTTATGGTACATAAGAGATGTGCTCTATATTTGAATGGTAGAATCAAAGACGTGTAGATAAGAGTGGAACACCCCCAATTTTTATCTTTACGTGAAGGGATTTAATTAAAAAGGAGAAACATAGAACTATAATTTCAAGATTTTATTTTTTAAGGATAAAAATGAAAGACATGAAATTAAGCATTGAAACATCAATCTTAGTAATTTACTCAGAAAAACAAATCCAACAATACTAAGTATTCTAAAATTAGAGTTTGGATAAAAAATTCATAATTATTTTAATTAATCTATTTAATTAAGTTAAATATGTGGGTAATATAGTAAATTGACTTAAGTGGGACCCACATAAGTGACACACAATCATGAGGTAGAAAAGTTAGCCATAAGTGCAAGGTTTAAACATTAAAAAAATTAAATACAATAATTACACTCATTTATGGCAGGTAATGATTAAAGAAAAAGGACCAACATTTAAAGCTGATCTTCCCCCCTCCCCCCCAAATTTTCCCATGCGTCATTACCCTCTCTCTCTCTCTCTCTCTCTCTCTCTCTCTCTCTCTCTCTCTCTCTCTCTCTCTCTCTCTCTGTGTGTGTGTGTGTGTGTGTGTGTGTGTGTGTGTGTAACATCTATAATTTTTAAATCTCAATTTTAGTGAATTTTGGAAATTTTTAAATTGGGATGAAAAGAACATATTAAATTTATATTTTTGGATTTTTATAAGTGAAAGATTGGATAGACATATAATCTAGCATTGAGACCTCCATAATTGGATAGTACTTGAAAAGATTATTCAAACAACACCAAGCTTGCAGAAATCGAAGCTCAGATGGAGGAGTTATGAGTATTTGATTATGATGGGCAAATGCTTAAATAAAGGGGGGTCGTATTTGATACAGGCACCCCCTCACTTAAGTGGAACCCGACACAATGTCATGTATGCCTTTCCCACACCCGACATACTAGAAAAAGAAAGAAAGAAAGAAGAAAAAAGAAGAGGGGAGAAGGGAGAAGGGAGAAGGGAGAAGGGAAATGAGGAGAAGGAAAGGAAGAAGAGGAGGAGGAGAGAAAGAAGAGAGAGGAATGGGAGAGAGACTTCGCCAGGGAAACCTGTCACACAGATGAGCTTGAGAAAACAAGGGTTTTGGGGCTTCGGGCTAATTAGAGAAACAGAGCTCATCGATGACATCGGTGGCTCTGATCTCCAATCCAACCGTCTGTCTTAATTTACTTAAGGGCATGATCAAAAGCCCTTTTATTCCATTATGATCGAACAAGAATCAGCACCGAATTGGAGCAAAAATAGTACGCCTATGGAAAACTAGTTGCTGAAATTTGTAGACGTTGTCAGAGAAGATCATTCCACTCCTCACAACAGGATGAACCAGAACCCCAAGGTGATTGGTAGATCAAAGATAATCTTGACTGTCGATTGGAGGGGAACAGTGTGCACTATGTGGATTGGAGGATTTCACCTGAAATCATCATTGATCCAGGCCATCCAAGGTGTAAGAAGCATAGAAACATGCTCCGAAGTTAAGATCTAAGAAGCCCTATTCCCGATTTGTTGTATTTTGCTAAATCCGTATAATTTCATCTGAGATCTAAGTTTTAGGGATAATCTGACCGTTGAATTATTAATCTATTCTTAGTAATGAATATATTTATACTTGGTACAAGTTAGATTTGATAGAATTTGTGATATGTGCTAGAAAACAGATCAGACAGTCTAGACCGTCCTATCTGTCATTGAGCAAATGGTGACTTCCTGATGTTTGATCAATGATCAGACACCATGAATGGGTTATGGAATACTAAATTAACTAGTATATGACAAAAATTGTAAAAATTGGATAGAGATCGATTGGACAATATAAGTCGTCTGGTCTGTTACTGTGTAAACAGTGATTGACAACTTTTGATCGATAATTAGATGCAACCAGTGAGTTTCTCATCCTTAAAAATGATGGAATGAATCAAGTAGCATGATTTTGAAGTGATACAAATCGAATTAACTGCCAATATCACACTAATTAGAATGGCTTATAGTCTGAAAGTGAGATCTAACTCTCTATCTATGGACCTTGACACTTAGAAATTCAAAACCTTATGATCATTAGATTCATTATATAAATCAAGAACCATCTAATTACTCATTTAGGAAATTTAATATATTGATTTCGAATCAGAAGGATAATTAACTATTTGGATTACACATAGATTGACTATCAACAACCACCGATGTTTGCCGAAATGTTAGAAAAATCTACATCTAGTTTAGGATTGACCTAATAAAAGAGTAATCAGATGATCTGGGCCGTTAATCTAGGATTAACTGCCAGATCAAGGGAATTGTCACTTTAGTTTGTTTATTTTAAGATGTGAGAACACCAAGTGATAAATGATTTATGATGTGATAGGTACATCAGAGCCCACTTCATGACATTGCTTACGCGCTTGACTGGAGTATTGTATTTGTCGAGGTAGGTGTTACATTTGGGATTTCTCCTTGATTTCATCGATCATGATTTATTATTTAAAATTCTTGTGGCACGTGTTTTATACACCATTATGTTTTATTGAAATGTGTTCAGTATTTCATGTTCAATATTGTGACATTTGATTATGTGATTATTCATGTTTTGATGTGTCATAAATTACACCTAATCATGGAGTTTGATTGAGACTATTGGGTGAAGCGGGGGAAGCTGAGTCTTATACCTATTTGAAGGCGGGGCAGGAATGGTTGATAGGCTTCCGGTGAGAATGGGCTGATGCGGGTTGCACGTGAGGGACCTAGGGTTGGAATGTATAAGGTGGAGTGGGGTACGCCGGTACCGAATCGAGGGTGGGTCGGGGATGGTTGACAGGCTTCCGTCAGGAATGGGCTGATGTAGGCTGTATGTGAGGGACCTAAGGTTGGAATATGTGGGGTGAACCGGGGTGAATCGGGGTAAGCCGAGCCTAGGCCATGAGTGACTCGAGGGCTAATGTGGGTTGCATGGGAGGGACCCAGGGATTGGTATGAGTACTCATTACCATTGTCGTGAGTGTAGTTGAGGCACTCACAGGGCTTGATTGTGCATGACATTCTATGATCATGACATCATTATATTGATTTGTGGACACAGACTTTTGTTATCTTGATGGATGTGTATCCATGTATTTTCATACCTTGCATGCTCTGATTCTTTGGGTTGATATCTATTTGTTTTAGATCATGATTTTTCTAATTTATTCATTATGGATGTCTAATGATCTGACGTTTCTTGTACATGTTTTATTCTATGAGATCCATCATGATAATGATATTTTATGCCACTTGATTTTATTATGCTTTTATTGAATGTGATCACCTACACAAGCGATAGCTTACTGAGGCATTGTTTAGAGAAAGCAGGTGGAGCAGCATTGATTAGAAGCAAGGACCACGAGGATTATCTGCATTTTCGTATTCAGAGACTGATTTAATGTACGACTCTTAGACTTGTGTTTAGACTTTTGGGCTGTACTTGGATGTTTATATTTTGGATAAATTGGACTCACACGATGGTATAAGCACATTTATTTGAATATGTGTATGATGTGGTGATCATTGATGGAACCCTGGCCTTTTGTACTTATTGCTATTACTGTCTTTTTGCAGCTATTGTTGATTTGTAGAAATTTTGAATTGAGCATGCTCAGAGTATTGCAAATTCAATTTTGTTTATAGTTCGTGATTTTAAATGTTGTATGACCCTCAGGGTTTTCTTTTTGGTATTTCTTCTGAACGCTGCATTATTTATGTAAATTACGAGTTTTCATTTTCAGGGATCTCGCCTATTTTATAAAACAAATTATTTCTATTATTGGAAAAAGGTTTAGAAAACTTGGGGTGTCACTCTCTCTCTCTCTCTCTCTCTCTCTCTCTCTCTCTCTCTCTCTCTCTCTCTCTCTCAACCTTAATTTCTGCTGGTCAACACACCCAAACCAAGGCTACATTGAACTTTGGCTTGCATGCAATGACTGAGGCACCAAAGAAGCGTTGCCATGCTCCTTCCCCTCCTTTAGTGACCTCCCTTCCTAGTGAAGCAGAACCCTTTCCTCCTCCTTCTCTATTCTTCTTTCTAGTGCCCTAATTCACCAATGACCAACTGCCTCCCTGGCATCAACATGTAACCTCCCCTTTTCTTTTCTCCTCTTTTCCCCCTCTAGTTTGCCTATCATACTAGTTTTTTCAGCGAGGATCCATTTGTGAATGGATTCGAATGGACATGGTTTAAACTCTTATTGAAACACCTCAAACTTAAAACTTGAACTGTTAGATGGATTTACAAAACTTCGAAAACCTCTGTTACAGTAAAAAAAAAAAAAAAAAAAGTGGTATAGTACAGAGATCTGGATGAAAAATGAATAGACGGTTGAGATCACACTGTACAAACTATTTTTGTATGGTCTATGATCGAGATGCACCGAGCAGACACACCATAGGAATGCATGCACTTGGCACATGTGGCGCACATGCAAAACAGTAGCAGATCAAACAAGACGATGACTGTGTTCTGGGGATCGGGACAAACTCTACTCCTTTTTGGAGATCAAGATGCCCTAAGTGTTATATAATTCCTGTCATGGACCGGTTGCATCCTAGTGACATCATTTATTTCCTTTTTTTTTGGATTCAATCTGAATTGTTAACATTTTTCTGAAACTTAGATTTTCAATTTAGAAAGCAATATAACTCCATATTTTGGTCTAAGACATCCGTTGGATTTGTCTCGATGACACTGACATATTTATGCATTAAAATTTAAGATGATAACACATCTTAAACTAATCCAAACCCAAAAATCATATAATAACTTAGATCTATCAGATCAAAAGTGACCAGACCTTAGAAATTGATCAATTACATTATTTGGTAAAGTAAATAGATTGATCTAATAATTAGATCATCCAAATAAACTTGAATTTTGATATGAGCCATCGATTAAAATGAAAACCATGGATATGACTGATCATAATTAGATCTAACCATTAGATCAATGGATTAAGTACTAATACACTATTGGATCTTAGGAAAAATTGAGGATATGTAGGAGTAAGACATATCAGACCTAAAAATATATAATTCAGTAATATAAGGTAGTAATGAGATTGATTTAACAATTAGATCATTCTAATAACTCTAAATTGATTAAGATTAGACCTTGGAATAATTGAAAAACATTGATTTGACTAATCATAAATGTCCAAACCTTAATAAAAGACTAAATTAGTTATCTAATAAGGTAAATGAAATGATCTAGTTGTTAGATTGTCTTAGGAAATGGAGATTCATAAATTTGTACCATAGAATAAGATAAGAAACATAGATGGACCAATCAAAGCATAATTTAACCACCAAATCAGAGTAGAAACTTGTGAGAGGCAATTGGACTATAAGAAACCTAGTTATACTTGTGATCAAGTTAGATCAAACCTCAAAATGATAAGTGAACTAATCTAGTGATGGATAAGATTTTAAGAAGAGCAATTATGATTAAATCTAATGATGAGGTTATTCAGATTGCCTTAGCTTAAGAAATTGAACGTTAGGATGATCTGGAACTATTGATCTAACTAATCAAAATTCAATTAATCATCATATCAATAGATTAAATATTGAAATGTGAAATAGATTATATACCAGGCTGAGATCAATAGAAGTTGAGAACAAATGGATGATCTGGACTATTGATCTTTAACCAGCAGCGACAATTTGAAGCCATTGCAAAAATAAAGATATATACATATGATCAAAGATTTGTAAAGAGAAGATAATCAAATTTATAGATGATCAAAGACTAAATAAGTTATAGATGAGGATTTGTGATAGGGGAATGACATTATATGCATGTATGACTTGACATATATGCCAATTGATATAAAATTGAGATCATTGATTGTTCTAAGGATTGGGATAGCCACATTCCAGGTAGGTGGAATCTAAGATGCCAAATTTCTAAAATAGCATGACCTTTTAATGTATGATGATGTGATTTCAATAACTGCATGAGATTTGAATTGCACGGTTAACTTATCAAAAGTGATTATTATGCAATATTTATGGCATGCTTTATGAAATAAAAATGCTATAGTACTATATATGAAAAAATGTTATATTATGAGTCCATTGATTGAAAATGCATGTCGATTATTTAAAATGCATGATTTAAGAATGTACTACATGTTTTACATTCATGTGATTTGCTTCGGCAGTTATGCTCGTGGATTTGATACGAGACGGGTATGTTGCCTAATGACATTATTATATCTAAGTGTGGAGGCTAGAGGGTTTTGTTTTAGATACACGTAGGCTTGGTAGATGCTATGTTAGGAGGGTAATAGGATTGGCCACCCACCCTCTAAGATCATTGTTATCATGGACACCCTGCCCAAGGGGCTAAATTAGGGTGTGGTTATCATGGGTATGCCACATGTTGCAATTCGCTTGCTCCCATACTAGGCAGTGACGGGTATCCTAAGGTGGTGTTAGCGAGAACATGGCAGTGGATCTTGGCGTGCGGGATGGGCACTGTGGCATAGTAGTCCATGATTTGGCATACTACTGCTATCACGACTGAGTGACAGTACATGTGCTTAGTTTTCCTTAGAGATCCAGATGTTATGATCATGACTGAGTGATAGTATCTGCCATTTGGGTGTTACCATCACAACTAAGTGATAGTATCTACGACTATATGGCATGATGACGTGCCAAATATGAGCTCATGACCATTATATATACCAATTGGGTGTATGTGGGCCAATGATGGCTAGATAATTATGATTATATATTATTATCATAATTTTACAAGTTTAATGTTCTTTAACTTGTATTGTTATTTAGAAGCTTCATTTGATATTATGTTTGTGATTTGCACATGGCCCTGCATTGATGGATCTATTTCTGATGCTTACACATATTCAGAAAGTTTACACAAGATTGGATTATGATTTGAATGTGGATATTACAATGTTAAATTTAGTTATGATATTTAATTAAAGTACTTTGCAATTTGATGTTCAAAGTTTGAGATTATCTTAAATTTAATCAAGCAAAGTATTGATGCAAAGTATTTTGATTCATTAAAATGATTATTATATTGAGAAAAGAAATGTTTTTATTTTGATTTTCATATGCATCTTATTCTCCTACCAAGCATAGCATGCTGAGGCATTGCCCTATTTTTGCAATACCTAAGATATTGAAAGACAGGCATGACATATGCGGAATTATACGAGTAGCTGATTGAGGCATATTTATTTAAGGGCATGTTTTAATTCTACTTAGACTATATATGTACATCTGTAGTATTTGGACTTGGTTTGTAATTACGCAGGGACTGTTGCCATCGAATGGATGGGTCCTGAAAAAGTAAACTTGTTTTTAAAAGGTTTACTTAAAAATTGAAAATTTTATTTGTTTTAAAAAATTTAAATAGCAAACTAAATCATAAATAATAAAATACTAAGTTGATGATTGACACTTGGTGTTTTAAAATGAATTTCATTAAAAATGTTTTTACTATTTATTTTAAAACTATTTTCAAAACTTGGGGCCACACTTTTGGAAAAGATATGTGAAAAAATATCTTAAAAATCTAGGTCATCACAAAGAGTGGACTATAGTCATAGAATTGTGAAACTGGATCCAATCACAATTTTTGTGATGCAATTTCCATTATAGAAGAAAGTGAGAATGATTTCAATTCCACTGATTTCAAAGGAGATCGATAAAGGCAATCAAGTCACACCTGACAAAGTAGTGGAGATTGATCTTAGTGGTCTTGGAGACACTTGAGTGTCTTTTATTAGTGTGGTCTTATCCCCTGAATATAGGGAATATTGCAAAACTTTATGATGGGACATAAGGATATTTTTGCATGGACATAGCAGGAGATGCATCGTCTTTATCCTAAGGCTAAGACCCACCATTTGTTAATTGATTCCTCTAAGAAGACAATGAAGCAACCTTAGTCACTTTCAACCTTCAACTTACAGGTGCTTCAAGGATTCCATGCTCTGTACTCTCTATTAATGTTGTATTGTTAAGATATGTCACATATGAGTATGCCATTTGTCTTTTTTCTTGCTTTGTAGCACTGAGTAAATATGACCCTCACATGTTAGTCTCTCCTAACCTATTCCTTTGATGCTCATGGGTCCCAATTAGGTTATGTGGTAGTCTCTCACATGTATTTTTCAACTAGCTATATGGATGTTACCTTTTTTGTTCTTGAACTACTTCCATAGTTGCAAGGTTTACCATTCAAGGACTTTTATCTTAAAAAAGAATCTACCAGTGCTTTGAGAAGGATGAATCCTCTAACTACACTTCATCTTACACTCAGCGACCGCCTTTTCGTTGTTATTTTTTTATTAAATTGTAGTCAAAGGCATTTTTAGGAATTTTTTATTTTTATTTTTGGTGCTTCCTTTGAAACCTTTGCAAAAGGAAACTTCAAACCATGTCCGAGCTCATCAACCTCCTCATATCAGTTGTAGGGTGGAATATTGAGAAACTATTAACACCCTTCTCTTTGTCATCATTAGATCCTACCATGGTTAATTCTCCACCATATCCCATACTACCTCACTCTCCCACTTGCATCTCCTATGTCAAAGGTTAGTGACTCTTCATCATAGTCTCTTGTATTCTCCATAGATGTGACACACTCCATGGCAATTGTCTCAATATTCTCCAAAAAAAATCATCCTTCTAGTCTTTGTCAGCATAATTAATCTCATGAAAATCATACCTCCTCTTGGCCTTCTTCTTCTTCTTTTTCCTTTCCTCCGCATACTCTCCCCTAATATGTCCTTCTTGTACAAGCTAGATTAGGTAATAGTTTGAAGCACTAAAGTTTAAATCTACCAGTAGAGTTAAAGGACTACAATTTAATGAATGTGCTAGTTTTAGGACTAAAAGTGAAATATATGTAATAAGTTGAGGATCACAATGTAGTTAGCATTATGAGGAATGACCTCCTCAACATGTGCTAGCTCCTCTCTTCTAGAGTGTAATTTTTCTTCTTCTTCTCTTGCACTTTTTCCCATTTTTTCTTATTCTTCTCACTATTCTTCTCTCCTTCCTCCCTTACTCCTCAATGTGCCCTTCTTGCACAACCCAAATTAGACAATAGTTAGAAGGACTACAGCTTAAATCAATCAAGGTTGTATGGACTAAAGTTAAAGGTAATTTAATAATTCTAGGACTAAAGTGTAATACAAGTAATAGTTTAAGGACTAACATAAACAGAGTATTTAATTGTTACAAGGACTAACCTCTTTAATTAGAGGTGGTTCCTTCTCTCGCTGAGTAGAAGATCTTTGTCATGGTTCACCTTATTGATGGCCTCTATTTCCTCACCAAAATACTTGCAACAAATGTTTAGACATCTTTATAGACCTTCATCCTCTATTATCTTAACAATGCCTATTGCTGCTACAAGGTCAATATCTTGTTCATACATAGCAATACTCCTACCCCTAACATATGTGAGTCTGCATGTATGCACAAGTAGTCCCAAAAGACAAGATTGACTTTCCCACCACCAGAGCGATAGCACTGGCCTTCTTTCCCTACAGTAAGGGAAAAAACAGAAGCTTCTTTTAAGAGAGAATAAGGGGAGAGGGCTAGAAAGAGATTTTTTTTTTTATAATCCCATGGTGAAGACCAAGCATGACACATTACTCAAACATGGCTCTACTGCTCGCCCCTTATTCTCTCTTAAAAGCCTTTCTGTTGAGTTGATTCACTTACCACAGTGAAAGTGGGGCTTGCATTTACTACGGTAAGAGCCTATAATATATAACAACTATTATGCGACCCATACCTACACAGCCATAGATCAATTACACATAAGAACTGTTAGAGGCAAATACACATAATCAAAATTGACTAGATCATGTACTATAAATCATATCTAATAGTAATGTCACACTATAAAATCTCCGGCTGATCATTTGTGGATTCATCTATACTATTTATAAAGGAAACTCCCTAGGTCAACATCAACTTAGGATAGTAGTTTATACTATGGTTTGCCATTTAAAATACACACACATATATATAGTACTACAATTTAAGCATAACTATATAATAGTTTCAACAACAACATTTAGTAATTTTGTTCTCACTTTATAATAGCTACTAAACTATACTACGTATAATGGAATTAACTAGTACGAACAACTATATGAAATGACCAATGTGTATATATATATATTAACATAATGTAAAATATCATATGTTTCTATGTTATATTCTTACATGGAAGAAGCAGAAAACACATGGAAGGACACCTTGGGAATAGATGGGATGGTAGGGGCTGCAAAATATGACACGACACGATAACACGACTCGAACCCGACACGAATTTAGCGGGTTCGGGTCGAGTCTTAACGTGTTCGTGTCATTTTCGGGTCACGCCAAAAATCGTGTCGTGTTCGAGTCAATGAATTTGACCCGTCGTGTCTACCTGTTTAACACGCGACCCACTCATGACCTTATTACCTTAACACTTTAAGACACGATTTGAAAATATAGGACGGTTCATGAGTAATCGTCCTATATTAGTATTTATATTATATAGGACGGTTACTTACAAACCGTCCTATATTAGTAGTTATAACTTATATATAGGACGGCTATTCACAAACCGTCCTATTTTAGTATTACTAGTTATATATAGGACGGCTATTCACAAACCGTCCTATATTACTAGTTATATATATATATATATAGGACGGCTATTAACAAACCGTCCTATATTACTAGTTATATATAGGACGACTATTCACAAACCGTCCTATATTACTAGTTATATAGGACGGCTATTCACAAACCGTCCTATATTACTATTTATATAGGACGGCTATTCACTAACCGTCCTATATTACTAAGTTATATTGGAGAATGGAGGGTTCTTCTGGAGCCACTGTTAAGAGTTAATGAGTTATTCTCACACATTTACTATAAAGATATTCTCAGAGGAACAGCTTCTTCCAGGTTCTCATTAGGGTGCATCTTAGAGAATATGAAAAGAAAGCAAAGACATGAGAGTGACAAACTATAAACAGAAATTCACAAAATATAATCCAGAAATCTGTGATTCAAGATCTGAATGAAGCAGGATTTCCTGAAATGTAAGCCGAAGCAACTTCACCTTCCAGTTTGCAAGCTTCTAATAAAACACATTTGATTGGCAACAGATAAGTGAAAGCTTGCAAACATGATATAATTACAACTAGTGGAACTTTCTCATCCCTCTTTCTGTTCACACAAACAATTGTGTTCTGATTGTCAGAAACTTAGTAGCTTAGAATTATGGGCTCCAATCATCACAATTGCCCAACATATCAATCACTTAGCACCATCTCCATGACTATATCATTTCAATTGTCAATAGGCCCAGTGTGCACCAATGCTGAGACAATCATTCTAAACTTTGGCATTTTTAATTTTATCCTCATTCCTCGGCAAATGAATGAAATTGCTGTATAGGCGAGGATGTCCATCAGGTCTCCATTCAAAACACCAACTTCACAATCACATCATTGAAATTTGAAAGTTTTTTGGTATCATATTCATATGAATCATATCTACAACTTCAATATATATCAGTAATTTCAATCATCAACCTCCATTCCATATATGACTCCCTCTCCAATACATGATACAATACATGATATGATATCAACCACCCATCTTGTATTTGTAGATTGTATGTACATACATGATACAATATAACCCATCGGTGATCTAAGCCATCATTGAAAATTGATGATTAACCCATCTATCGATCAAAACACCAACTTCACAATCACATCATTGAAATTTGAAAGTTTGAAACAAAGAAAGCACATACATTGATACAGTGTACTTCAATCAAAAGAAAAATAGAACACATTCATTGAAATGAACTGATCTTTGTATTATATTTGAGTAAAATGTATATACATGAATGATAATATACATTCATTTACAATTTTACATCACTGAACTACAAATTAAAATTCATAATATGATATGTCCATTCCATTCTAATATCATCTAGATCCAATTGGGAGTAACTCTTGGTTCCAAAATCCACCTACAAGAAACATATAATAACTTAGTTCAGAGATTAGACATGTAATCTTGAATTAAGTCAGGAAATATACAAATCAAAAGTGCAACTTTGGTCAGTAAGTCTAAGTGTTACCTTTCTCAATTGTGAGACTGAAACTCCATTGTGAATGAGGGTTCTCATGTATCTAAGAACATAATATCCACACTCCCAATCTGATTTTTGTTTAGGGCACTGCAAAACAATGCCACCAAAGACAACATAAAAGTTTCAAAATATAATTTCCAACAAGTTCGGGTTTAAAATTATATGAAAGAGTCTAAAGAGCAGTAATTAGTAAACTGTACCTTGGCCTTCTTCCAGTTGAGTTTTGGTGGGTGGTGAATGCCTTCCCTCTCAGCCCATTTATACCATGCTCTACACACATATAATTGAAAAGCATTAGATTATGAATATTATTATAGTAGCTGTGAGTAGTTATATTATAATAAGAAGAATAATAAAGACTTACTTGTTTATAATTTCCATAAGGTGTTCCCGAATGTGTGCTCCACATGAATAAAAAAAATTGCATGGCCACCATGCACATCCAAAGCTAGCAACATCCAATGGGACCTATAAAAATAATAGTTCAATTGAATTTTCTCTAATCTTAAGCGATGTAGTATTCATGTGTATGAAACTATGAATTGTGAAATTAAAATGGCATAATTAAGCAACCTATGTTACAACGTACCCGCTATTGTAGGGAATCAGTAATGCTTGCCCCTTCGCACAAGTCATGAGACCAGGAATGATATCTTCACTTTGTTTGTCCTTAGGCAAATGGTCCAATTGAAAGACAAGAGAAGGGTCAAGGAACTTGTAAATGTCCTTGACCTCTAGTCTATGCAAGCTATCATGCAAATACCTGCATTTGAAATTTGGGTTAATGTCAAATAATTATTAAGTTTTATTAAAAAAGCAAGTATTAAGTAATGTTACATTGATTGGTAAGTCTTAACTCTAATAAAGCAGTTACACGACGTACCCTATATAGACTATGATGTGCATGTACTCCAATTGATCCATATTACATATGGTTATGAGGTCTTCCTTGAAGAGTGGAACCTCAACCACATCGTTTGAAAGCACACCTGCCTCTATCCTTACAGGGTTCATTGTATTTGTGTTGCCTTCATTGGCCGGTGCATGCAGTACCCTTAGGAATGGAGGTGTGTTAGGTGGAACCCCCACATGATACCTACACTGTAAATGTAATCATGTAACATTTTAGAAATTAGTAATGAATATATACAACATATACTGATATACTAGCAGATATAAAAGAAGAAATCCAGTGAGGTAAAATTAGAATATTTTATAATATAACAATAATAACATTGTAACTACTGACTTGTGAGTAGTGACTAGTGAGCACCTAACAAGTGTTTTGAACTAAAGAACTAGCACTACTGACTTATGACTTGTGAGTAGTGACTATGGAAAAACATAGAACTAGTACTACCTGAGAAGGCTGGGATGTGGCTACACTTGCCACTATGCCAGAATTTGCCGGCGACAAGGTTTGCTTCAATTGCCCCTTGTGCTACTTTTCGTGATCCGACTGTCCGACATGTTGCAGACAATATTAATCAATGAACAGTTTAGGAGGACTTAAAAAAAGGTAGGAGAAAATGAAGCCATGACTACAGTTAGTATATATGTACCTTGGAATTGGATATCATTGGTTTTATGTGTTTCTCTGGCCAACACACATGATATCCAATTGCATCTCCAACAGTTTCAACATCATCCCCTTCGACTGGAAATGGAAGGGGAGCATCTGGTTGAATGGCAGTAGTGATGCACACATGCTTAGTGTGTGGAGGCATCAACTTACCATGCAAGGTGGCGGAAGTCATGGGCCGAACCTCGTACAGTGTTGCCACAGCCACATGGTTCTCAAATGTATGTAGCTGCAACATGCACTGACCCACCTGCATTTGAGAAATGACATATATATAATAATTAGTGATGTAATGTAAAGTGTAAACTAAAAACAAAAGTAAATAAGTAACATTGTAAAAATAAACAAGTGAATATACATACCTCACTGATTGGGAGTACTTGTTCTGCCACCTCTTCATCTGATAGAGGACTAGGAGCAGGAGTGCAGCTATTATTATTTCTTGCTGGTTGAACTTGAGGTTGAGCTTCAGCTTGAGGGCCGCCAACATCCTCACATGAGGTTCTTCGGCCACCTTGGAGTTCCTTCAATAGTTGATCTTTGACCATGCTATATATCTCCACAACTGTTTGCTTCTTCCATTCTTCCAATTCTTGTAGCGTAGGAGCCTTTTGTTTGGGGAAGAATTTGGAAGGAACAGCAACCCGACCTTGGCCCCTTACCCGACCAGGGTGCTCATTCTTGTTGGCCATTGCCCTATACAGGATGTCCCCCTTTGCAGCAGTGCTGCTAAGAGTCCCTGTAGTTGCACTTTCTTCTTATTCTTGGGTCAACTCTTCCTGCACACATAAAGATCATAACATGATAAAATCACTATTATATATGTAATATTTAAATAATATACTATGCAAGGGTATAAAAGTATAAAAGTATTTAACTAGGCAGTATGCAAATAAAGTAAAAGTATAAAACTTGAAGTCTTAAACCACTTACAATTCTTGAAGCAATTGTTGCAGTTGTCTCGTTAGCAAAGGTCTGGGAGTTACGCCCTTCCGAATGTGCCATTTTCCATAGAATAGCACGGTCGATGGGATCCATTGTCCCAGCCTTCTTTTGCTGTAATAAGATTATAAGAGACACTAAGTCAGAGTTAATAAAAATAATAATCTAATATGATTAGACAAATGGAATGTGACATGATATACTTACTACATCTGCCTCTAATCGTGCATAGCCAACCTTTGAAAGGTGGTGCGGCGTATGGTTCTGTGCACGAGCCTTTTGTCCTTTTATACGCTTTGCCTGGACATCAAAGTAATGTGATCAAAGATTCAAAATACAATCAATTATAATAATTACAAGACTCAAAATTTAGCTTGGCTAGTTCGAGTTGTGATTACCTCAAAATCAGGAGATAGCCTATCTTTGTACAACTTGATTCCTTGCTTCCTGGTTAATGAAGCAGGAATACAACTGAGGGACCATGTGAAGCGTAGAAGGATCATGAGAATTTGGAAGTATGTACTTCCTTGCAAGCTCACTCTTCCATTTCCTCCAAGCTTCACCAGCTCTAGCAAGGCTTGCTTCTTGCACTCATCAGATACGTCAAAGGCAGACTACAAAACAAAAGAAGAAGCATGTTAAAGTGACTAACTAGTGAGTATTGTAGCAACTTTGTGTATCTTATCGTGATTCATATGCAAACAAAAACAAAACATATAAATATAAAGGACATATTATGTTATATGTAGGAAGAATTTACATACCTTGACCATTTCCCATACTGAATCTTTGACTTGTGGCGATACATGTCTCCAATCGATCAACGATACTGGCACACGTCTTCTAACAGTGCAACATATGAAGCTAGCATAGGCATGTGCAACACCACCAATCGGTTGGCCTTTAGTGTTGAATTGTATCGTTTCTTTTATTCCAACTGAGGTTCTCTTATTTATATGTTCCATTTGCGTTGGGCCCCTCCCGACCTTTCTCTTGTCACTGACCACCGGTGGTGTTACTGATGGACATGTACTTGATAGCCTTGATTGTTCTGCTTCTGTGTGTTGTAATTGTTCTACTTGTACCTCTCCTACCTCTTCTACTCGCTCCATGTTTGCTTCAAAATAAAAATGACTACAGTTAGACAAGAAAAGAGGAATACAATTATACAGGGATAATAAGCAGTAGCACCCTTGAAAACCATCACAAATTTTTCATTGGACAGTGGAGACTATACTGGAAGCCTCCTACAAGGTCAGATTGTTGCTCCCTCTATCTCTTCAAACAAGCAATTATGCATGTTCCCATTTTTTGTGATGTTGGCATAGTGTCATAGCCCCAGAAGTATGCCATTCCAGTGTGCATAGTGGAAAAAAAAAATGTGATATTTTGTTTTTGTATAACATTCATTATTTGTAGCTTGATTTGGCCATTTCATTACGTTTCCTATCTCAAAACATTCATTCCATTCTAATAATAATTTAAAATTTTTGTTATGTTCCTTCATCCTTTATTTTTTATTTTGGTCAACTATCACTTAATCATTCCTCTTGTTTCAACAGTTCCAACACATCAAAAATGTTGAAAATCTGACATTGTTTGATGCAGATATGAGATATGTTAATTTAGTTTTTGAGAGATTTTTCTTGATTTGGTTCTTTTTTCTAGGGCTCCCTTAAGGAAAAGAAGAAATTGGGATATAAGCTGTAGCTAGTTTGTGATAAATCAGATAAAGGTAATGTTTTTTTCCATTTTGTAAAAGAAAGAACTAGTTTAATGTCTCTCTCCCTCAATCTTCGACATACGTCTGCTTCTTCTCTTGCTCGGTCGCTTCTACATTTCGGTGGAGACTATTTCAGTAGATGCAGTTCTCTGAGAACCTATCTATCAGGATTCACTGATTCAGCACTAATGCACTATGGGCAAAGTCAGAAGACTCAGAACCTTTATAATTTATATGTTTGGTTTTTCCGTCAGAGGAACATACATATCTGATATCTCCCCTAATCCCATTCCACTTCCAGGCTTCCAGCTCCGTTTTTTTTTGCTCATCCATCTTTTTCCCAACAAACCCCGTTTCCAGACTCAAATGAAAGACAACATAAATCAAAATCTGAGAAATAGGTGTTTGACAACGAAATGACAGAACAAGTTCAAGGCAAGGATCAGAGAAACCAGACAGAGGTGTTTATTATTATTATCAGATTGTGTTCTTTTATTACTTTTTACGGTTACAGAAGTAACAGAATTGTATACGAAATTACATTAAAGATGCAAAAAATGGTAAATACATACCTTTCTTTGCTTAGATCTGTGAAAGATCGAAGAGGAATGGTCGTTTTCACCTTCTCAGTATAGGTTGGATTGGATCGTTGGGTTGGAACTTGGAAGATTGAAATTAGGGCTGAGAATGACCAAGGTGAAAAGTGAAAAGTGAAAACGATATATTATATGTATAGAACCATATAGGACGGTTTTAAAATAACCGTTATAATATACTTAAATATAAGACGGTTTTTCAATAACCGTTCTATAATTATACTTAAATATAGGACGGTTTTCAAATAACTGTTCTATAATATATTTAAATATAGGAAGGTTTTCAAATAACCGTTCTATAATATACTTAAATATAGGACGGTTTTCAAATAACCGTTCTATAACATAATCAAATATAGGACGGTTTCAAAATAACCGTTCTATAATATATTTAAATATAGGACGGTTTTAAAATAACCGTCCTATAATATATTTAAATATAGGATGGTTTGTTTATAACCATCTATATATTGAAATATAGGAGTTGTATAAGCTATAAGAGTTATGTATTTAATTAATCTTAGTTGATGATGTGCTTAAATAAAACTAGTTATTAAGTATAGAGTGGAGAAAGAGTTATGTAATTAACTCATCTTAATTTCCTTAAGTTAAGGATGACTGGATGAGCTTAAAAAGACAGAGCATATAGGCATATATGTATTATGTTCATCTCACTATCTCAGGCTCAAACTTCTCAGTTGAGTTGAGTTACTTGAGTATCTATCAGCTTAAAAGTAAAGTTATGTAAGTAACTCATACTATCATATTCAATTCAACATAGTTGTTGAGGTTGAGGTCAGGGGAGGATGAGTAAAGTTGGTGTTAATTATGTATATAATGTATTTAACTCATCTGATGTCTGATGATCTCACTTGAGGATCATTTTAAAAAAGCAAAGTTATGTAAGTAACTCATACTCAATTCAAAAGTTGTTGAATGTTGATGATAACATTGATAAATGATAATAAGTAAAGAAAGAGAAAGAGTCATGTAATTAACTCATTAGGTAAGAATGACTGAACTGAACTAGAATAGAAACAGTTATGTAATTAACTCAGTAGCTTGAGAATGAGTATAGAAAGAGTTGTGTAATTATCTAATTAGAGGATAATGAGTATAATATAGGAACTAGGAAGGGTCCCAAGGGAATAGTTATTAGTTATTTAGTTATGTAACATTGTAATTAACTCATTAGGTGAGGTGAGAATGTGAACAGAGAATAGGAGTTGTGTGTTGAATTAACACAAATGTTGAATGATATTACTAAAGTAGTTACTAAATTTTACTCTACAATGTCTACATGAATGATGGATCAAAGGATCATGGATGAATCATGAATGAGTTATTCCTAATCTATTATCATCAATTGGGAGTTAGAAATGAGAAACAAATATTGAGTTATATGAGTTGGATTCATGATATTCATGAATTTGATTGAAAAGAGATATATTAGATCAATTGGTTGGTGAGACATGTGAAATTAACATAAGAAAATCATTATTCATTAGCATTTATAATTTTATACAACAATATATGACAGTTAGTTAGTCTCTCTCTCACTTCACTTTTACTTGTACAACTTACAAAACTTGGTTAACTTATCTACTAAGTGTAACTTGTAAGTTGTAACAATTGACATGTGACAATGTGTAGCTAAACTGAAAATGGTTGTTAAGAAATTGGTTATACAGTTATTTATAACTTATAGTTATAGGCTTATAGTTGGATAATTGGATTTGGGCTTACTTAACTTACATGATACAATACAATTATACAAAAAGACAAAACAATTGCCTTAGATAGTTAGATTAGACTCTAGATTGACTTAGTAGTTAGTATACCTAGATAATTATTAATTAGTTAAAGTTAAACCTTTATGTTCTTTTCAGTTTTCAACTTTCATTTTGTTTTCCCGCCACTACAAGTCTACAAGGGGGGCCCCCCGCCCCCACCTCGGATCATCTATCATGATTCATGACATCTAACTATCTAAGTTATCTAACAAGTAAGTTAAGTAACATTAAGGACAATAACTAGGGGCATCAAAATATTTGACAAATGATTGAAGTGTAAGTTTCAACTTTCATTAACTCCACTTGCCACTTGCCAGTTTGGAATTGGAGGAAAGAAGGCTATCAGTCTTTGTCAGGCAGACTGGTCACTTGAAAAGCAAAAATCTAGCACATCACAGACTTCACAGTCACAATCACAGACTCACAATTACACTCACAGATTGGTAATGAAGGAATAAACCATGTGTAAAATAGGACGGTTAGTCCGTAACCGTCCTATATTATTATGTAAAAATAGGACGGTTAGTGTATAACCGTTCTATATTTGGAAAATATAGAACGGTTAATATATAACCATCCTATATGTTAAAGCTTATAAAAAATAAGACGGTTAGTAAGTAACCGTTCTATATTATCTAAATATAGGACGGTTAGCACATAACCGTTCTATATTTTTAAAATATAGGACGGTTAATACATAACCGTACTATATTTTATAAATATAGGACCGTTAATACATAAGTAACATAACCAACGTTACCAACCCAAGGTTGAAGTTGAAGGCTTTGTTTGCTTTTATAATTTACAATTTTACATCTGTTTCAGATTTCCCTTTCTAGAGTCCAGAGGACCAGAATCCAGATTTCTTCTTCAAGTTCAAACATCAACCCTTCTAAGTTCTAACACGATGAGCAGTAGCACCCCTACTACAGTACCACAAGTATGTCATGTGTTTGTTTTTTGTTATTTCTCTATGAAATTATGAGTCTGACTCTTTTCATTCATCTTAATTTCCTCACTCTCGAGTCTCAACTCTCAAGTCTCAGTGTCTCACTCACTCCCTTCCCTTATTACTTATTAGTAATTGTTGGTGAAGTCTGAAGTGTTTAGTTCTTGTCGGTGTGAACTAATTTTTTTTGTCATTTGCATTTTGCAATATAGGCACAAGTTGAAGTTGGGAGCACTGATGTTTCTGATAACTTGAATATGCTACACCACAACAACGATGATGATGAGTTTGCTGATTTGGAGAACGTGGAGTTAGTTTCAAAATCCAATAGAGGTAAAAAGCATAGGAAACTAATGTCTCCAGTTTGGAATTTTTTTGAACACCTTCCTCTGTCAGAAGATGGAAGGCAAAGGTGTAAATGCAAGAAGTGCTCTGCAATATACATTTGCGATAGCAAATTTGGTCTTCGGTAACTTAAAACGTCATATAAAGACTTGTCAACGGAGCTCTTCTCGTGATATAGGCCGCTTGCTTTTATCTCAAAGTCGGGGAGTATGTCAATGTCACTAAGTGCGACTTCGGATAATAAGTTTGATCTGAAGTTTATCGTGAGTTAGTAGCATTGCAGCTTGTTATGCATGATTTGCCTTTCCAATTTGTTGAGTATGATGGAATTAGAACTCTACTGAAATATTTGCGTGTAGATTTGCACTTGATTAGTAGAAATACAGTAAAAGCAGATGTTCTGAAAATGTATAAAAGAGAAAAAGAAAAGATAAAAGAGATGTTAGAATTGGCACCTAGCAGGATAAGTTTGACATCGGATTTGTGGTCTTCTTGTATTACTGATGGTTATATAAGTCTCACAATACATTTTCTAGATAGTTAGTGGGTCTTACAAAAGAGGATGTTAAATTTTTGTTTCCTACCACCTCCACATAATGGAATATCATTAGCAGAAAAGGTATACTCATTATTGGTAGAATGGGGGATTGAGAAAAAGATTTTTTCAATCACTTTAGACAATGCTTCTTCTAATGATTCTTCCGTTGAGTCATTAAGGCATCAATTAAACATCAGGAACACTCTTGTTTGTGGTGGAGAGTTCCTTCATCTACGTTGTTGTTGTCATGTTTTGAATTTGATTGTGCAAGATGGTTTGAAAGAAATTGATGATGCTATTCAAAAAATTAGAGAGAGTATCAAGTATGTCAAAGCATCACAAAGTAGAAAACAAAATTTTTTAGAGTGTGTGAATCACATGTCAATTGAGACAAAAAGGGCTTAAGACAAGATTGTCCTACAAGATGGAATTCAACGTATTTGATGCTTGAAAGTGCTCTTTGTTACCAACGTGCATTTTGTCACTTAGAACTAAGTGACTCAAATTATAAGCATTGTCCTTCTTTCATTGAATGGGAAAAGGCTACAAAAATTTTGAAGTTTTTGGCGCTTTTTATGATGCCACACTGCATGTTCTCTCGGATCCAAATATCCCACTGCAAATCTCTACTTTCGTGCAAAGCATTTGTAATTTATTTGAGTTTAACACAATACATGAGAAGTGATGATGACTATATGAAGCGTATGTCCACCCAAATGTTTGCTAAGTTTTCAAAGTACTGGTCTGAATTCAGCACCATTTTGGCAATTGCATGTGTGTTGGATCCTCGGTATAAGCTCTCCTTTGTGGAATTCTCGTACAAGAAATTGTTTGGCAAAGGGTCGCTTGGAGTTTGCTCAAGTTAGGGAAAAGTTATTCTCTCTCTTCAATGAATATAAGGTTAAGATTTATCATATTCCTTCCTCCTCATCTACACCAAAGGGCTAGAGGTGCAGTGCGATGATAGACAGAACATGTCATATAGTCAAGAGGTTTTAGATGTCATGAAGGTGATTTTATTTATAATTGTATCTTTCATTATATGTCGCTTACTATTTAGCATATTAAAATTTGCTATGAGGTATGAATTGTCTTATAGTACGTTGAATAATATAATTGCATTTGCATTAGGAATTTGATTCATTTGAAGGTGAAGGAGGTACTTTGGCTATGCAAAAATCACAATTGGAGCTTTATTTAGATGAACCAAGATTGCAAGAGTCAAAGCTAGACATTCTTGCATTCTGGAAAGGCAATCAATACAGGTTGTTTGATTAATAATCTCATGTAAACACTATTTTCTGTAATCTTATTTACATTTATATTTGATTCAAATGTTGATTTTAGGTATCCTGAACTTCTTTGCCATGGCTCGTGATGTCTTGAGCATTCCTATATCTGATTGCATCGAGTCTGCTTTTAGTGTTGGTGGTCGGGTTCTTGACCAATATAGATCTACTTTAAAGCCAGAAACCGTGCAAGCATTGATTTGTGTGAGAGATTGACTATATGGATTGAAAGGTAATAGTTTATAATTCTATATTTACATTATATTTTATATGAGCTTAGTAATAACTAATGCTTTTTTATTCTATATGATTGTAGACTCTACCATTACAGTTGCCATGGATGAGCTTATTGAGGACATTATAAGCATAAGTAGCACTGCAAGATCACTTCAACCAACTGAAGACTCTGGATCAATTCATTTTGATTAATTTGTATAATTTTCATGACTTATTTTAATTTGTTGTGTTTGATACATAATACATTGATGGAAGTATATTTCCATCATGTGCTACTTAATCCATATTTATTTACTACTATTGTGGTTATTTGATTCATTTCAGTGTCTTTTTTTTCACATATCATGTGAATTGTGAACTTGTGAAGTGAGTCAGTGAGTGACTGAGTGGTGTAATACTAAACTATAAAGAACTGTGTTGCTTCTAAATAAAATAACAAAATATTACTGGAACATTATTGGTAATTTGGTTGTCTATGTACTTGTCGTGTGGTGTGGTGGATTAGTGACCAGTAATTCAATGGATATAGCAATGACCAAAGGACAATGAGCATGAAAGGAGTTGGAGAAATGAATTCCCTCCTAACAATTGATGTGGGGGTTGGTAACTTGGGTTGAAAGTCTAGTTCTTCATAATTGAAAGACCCATGCTATTCAATTCTGATTTTACGCTCCGAGAACCTCATTGTCATTGCTTGGTGATCAAAGATTCAAGATACGATTCGGTCGAATCGAGAAGATCAGTCATAACGGTGGAGTGGAATAAAATTATAAAAAGTAAACTATAGGATGGTTATTTCACAACCGTTCTATAAAACCTAACATATAGGACGGTTATGAAATAACTGTACTATAAAATAACATATAGGACGGTTATTTCACAACCGTTCTATAAAATCCGTAATATATAGGACAGTTATTTCACAGTCGTCCTATAAAACCAATGATATATAGGACGGTTATGTTACAATCATCCTATATGTTAGGGTTTTATAGAACGGTTGTGAAATAACTGTCCTATATGTTAGTTTATTTTATTGTGGTTGTTTTGGGATTTGGCCCATTCGGGCCTTGGCAACCGTTCTATAACTTCTATTCACTTGGGAGTTGGGACTTGACTTGAGAGGGCAGTTTTTTTAATATGTTGGGTCGTGTCATTTCGTGTCGTGTATCCAACACGACTCAATCAATTAATCGTGTTACACAGGTCGTATCGTATCATTTTTTTAAGAACTGGGTCGTGTACGAGTCATAGGTTTTTGACACGACTATTAAGCGTGTCGTGTTCGTGTCGACCCGTAACACTATTCGTGTCGTGTTCGTGTTGCCACAAACATGACCCGCCAACCCGAATTGCCACCCCTATGGGATGGCATTCTGAGAAAGGTGATAGGGCATTCGGGGAACAAAAAGGTATATTTTTATCAATGAATTATACAACCGCTAAAAGTGAATTTTTTTGTTCTAATGGATCTTTATCAGTGTTACTACTAAAAATGAAAATTTGTAGTTAAATATATTTCTAATCTAACGCGAGCAAGTGCATGTGTTTATAACTAGTAACAATGAAGCATTCATTAGATGAAGCTATAAGATTGGGCTAAGATAAAGAACATTGCATTTAGACAAGAGAAAGAGCACTCCAATAATATCATCTAAGACATTGACTAGATGGAAGAAAACCATGCTCTTCTTCTTCCTTTGAGGATGAAGAGAGAGTGCAAGAAGAGAGTGAAATCCCTTAACTGCCTAGAAGGGCAGCCTCGTGCACAAAGCTCCAATGCATATGGGGTCCAGGGAAGGGATAGACTATAAGTGTCAATAGTTTTTTGCAAGAGGTTGTTTCCACGCCCCAAACCCATGACCTCAAGGCCACACGACGATAACTTTACCATTGCGTCAAGTCCCTTAACTGCTTGGAGGAGATTCAAAGTGGATTTTAGAGAGAGACTACAATGATAGTTACTTTCATAAGCTTGGGTTGAAGGAAATCTAGATAAAAACCACTGCAAGTGTATAAGATCAATTGTAATAGGATATTATAAAAGATTATCAAACCTAAGGAAGGCATGGATTATCTACCAAGTTTTATGTTAATTAGATAATGAAGATAACCAACCATACTCTGTCATAGGTTTCTTCAAATTAAGAATCACAACAAAAAAACATAAAATAAATTACCTAATGGGCATGAAATTTGATAATTAGTGTATCTAACCCGTTCCCAACACAGTAAAGGGCTTAGATATAAAAAAGGCAAGTAAAACACACCTTGACTAAGACAAATCCAAGTGCACACTTAGATATATCATTCTTATAATATAAAAAGAGAGGCTAAATATCTTCCATAAAAAAATATTGGTTTGATATAAGAAGTTGTTGCTCTTAACAAGTATGGGCCCAATTGAGAATACGGGTATGATTGCACACACTAGATTATGCAAGTTTAGTGTGAACATTGTAAGCAAACCTCGGCTCGACAACATAATCTAAAGAAGTCAATACAATGTCTCAAAGGTCAAATTGGGATAACCACCCATGACCTATTGTATTGTCAAGATAAGCGTAGTCTCCATTCCACCTAAAAAACAGAGAAAGATTAAAGTAGCCTTAATGTTATTATAATACTAACTTCCATTAGTTACCAAGTTATGATCCAATGCGTCGCGCGTGGCGGGATCAATGCATGTTGGAGCTCTTCCTGCCAAGAGTACTACTCTTGGGCAACCCAATTACTTGCCTTCTTCAATGAGGAGGACCCAAATATCATCGTAGCAGCACAATCCCAGCCATCAAGGCAGATTAAGTGTGGGTTCATGTCTACGTGCTCAAATTTGAAGATCCTGAGGCCATTTGTGCAGGCCTACGTACACAAACAGTTAATGTTATAAAGGGCAGTTCCAGTGCGCAAGCTCCCACCTATGCAGGGTTTGAGGAAGAGGCAAACTATAAGGGCCTAAAGTACATAGCCTTACCTTGTATTTGCAAGAGGCTATTTCCACGCCTTGAACCCATGACCTCAAGGTCATACGATGACAACTTTTACCGTTGCGCCAAGGCTCCCCTTCTAAACACTTAAACGTTATCTGAACCTAAAAATTGTGGACGTGGGTGGGGGTAGAACATGTAGTTGGCAGCATTACTTACTCTGAGTGGTGAATCGGATGTCGTCGTACTTTTTAATTCTCTGGAATTAGAAGATCTGAGATCAGTCAAGGGGGGTCTACATAAACAGTTTGATTGTCTCTCTTCTCTCTAAACTCTAGATCAAAGGGTTATGAACTTCAGAGCAAAGCCAAATTTAACGTGGGTGCCTATGAATTAAAGGATCTAAATCCATTCAGCAGGGCCCACTTACACATTTAACTTAGCCTAGAAGATTCTCACCTTAATAAAAGCATACCATAGATTTGATCATAAAGCCCCTTCGCAACCCATGAGCCTATCAGTTTCACTACTCCAAAGGTGGAGAAAAGAAAAGGCAAAGCTCGAGAATGACCGAATTGCCAAAGTATCAAAATTTATATTAGAAACAAAATCGGGAATGCTAACGCAGAGTGCGGTCACCCGGTAAATTGCCCCCCACTTTCTCGTCATAAGACCAAGCTTCAGTTGATCTCTACTGTTCATCTAATTCTTCTAAATTTGGACGTCTTTTAGCCCAAATATCACGACAGTTGAATAATTGTAGGACAGGGGACCCTATCATTTTGGTTATTGAATATGGACCGTTATTTACTATAATTTTTGGCCGTCCATTTTGTCCAATCAAGTCTAGTTACCTTTTTTCCTCCATACCATAGAAACATCAAGAAGGAGTTTTATCGTAACGATAGAGTTGTCGTTGTGTGACTTTGAGGTTACATGTTTCGAGGTATGAAAATAGTCTCTTACAAAAATGAAAGGTAAGGTTGCATACTATAAATCCTATGATCCTCTCTTTCCCCAGACTCCTTACATAGACAGAACTTCGTACATCGAGCTGTCATTTGATCAAAAGAACATGTTAAACTAAAATTGGAGCTTTGGAGCACATCATATTAATATGTTGTGTCTCGTTTGAGTGACTAGGGTTCGAGACCATGCGCAAATGTGTACCTCTTACTTTCCAAAAGAATGAAAATGTTATTATGTGTGTGACTCGCTAGTGGCTTGCATCAAAGGGGAACCTTTGGATGATCAACCTGATCATCTGAGTGCTGACTGCGAATTGATGGTAGTACAAAAACCAAGCAGATTAGATGAGAAGACTCTATGATCTTAAAAGTTGGAGATCGAAGGATCCATGGTCTACATTCAACAGTAGGACGTTAGATTGTTGGTTTACAAGATATGCTAACGAGGAAGAGTCAGATGTAGGGGCGAGATCATCCAACAGTGGACCCCTCCATGCAGAAGTGGGCCGCACACAAAATCCAACGGGGTTTGTGGAAGGTCGTCGTTTCGGTCCTCCTTTCCCTAGCTTCTTTTCTTCGTGCTTTTGCATCATCGATGTAATTACAGAATTAACCCTCCTCGAAATAAAAACCCCGCGGAGGCTTTTGGTATAGACGGAAGCCAAAACCCAAACCATTTCTTCGTTTTTTCCTTTTTTTATACGGGTTCATTTTTCCCGGTGCATTGCAGAAGAGAGACAAGCCTGTTGGGAAATTTCTTTCCCTCACAGAGACTTCAAGTTCAGATTCGTTGATCAGACGATTGCTCTCTCTCCATATCCATCCATGACTATGATGACTCCTCCTCCTCTAGATGTACAAATTCTCCTCTTCGATTTGCCTTTTTTCTCTTAATTTACGCCTCTTCCCTTTTTTTTTTTTTTTTTTCCTCTTCTGATTTTTAGTTTGTTCCATCGATTTTTGCTCTCTTTTTGTACTCTGTTTGAGTTTCTACGGATTCGGTTTTGATTCGAAGGTTTTCTGAATTGGCCGCAATCTTTAATTCGCTTCTCGAGGTTTCTAGGGTTTGCATTCAATTGATAAGGCACGTTTTTACTGGATCTGAGCTCTGATTCATGCTTCGTTTTACAGCAGGAAGACGACGAGATGCTTGTTCCGCATTCCGAATTCAACGACGGCCCACAACCGATGGAAGGTAATGTTCGTTTGTAGGGTTTTGTTTTATCCTTTTTGCCATTAATCATGCTTGTTTTGGATCCAAATGAGGTTTTTGCTGTAGTTTTGAGAGAAAAGTACTGTCTTTGAGATGAACGGTTTTGTTAGGGTTTTGAATTTTCTCGTTTTTTCTTCAGTAGTGACGCAAACGGAAGCTGCAAGTACGGTGGAAAATCAACCGGTGGAAGATCCTCCGTCGTCTAGATTCACGTGGACGATCGAGAACTTTTCTAGGTTGAACACCAAGAAACACTATTCCGACATTTTCTTCGTTGGAGGTTATAAGTGGTATGTAGATCTCTTAACTATTTTTGCTCTGTCACTTGTTCTAGAACAAGGAATGACGATTTTTGGTGGCGTTTACTTTTGTGGCATTTGTTCTCGTGAGTAATTAGGTATTGGTCCTCGGATTTGCTTAATCTGCAATTATTGCATTTGGGTTGGGCAGGCGGGTTCTGATTTTTCCAAAAGGAAACAACGTAGACCACTTGTCAATGTACTTAGATGTTGCTGATTCTGCTAGTTTGCCATATGGGTGGAGTAGATACGCACAATTCAGCTTGGCTGTGATTAATCAAATCCATGGCAAGTACTCTGTAAGAAAAGGTATGGAGTTGCATTCTCTTTCTGCATCAAATAATCGGAGTAAACTCAGTTGCCTAGTATCTAATCTAGTTTGCCTTAGCTGCCACACTACGAATGCTGGGTATTTTGCTGTAATTTATTTAATTACACTACTTCTTGTGGTTTCTGTGGATGCTAATTGTCTATCAATACGGATTGCTTGTGTCCTTTTGTTTTGGTTTATGCCATGGAATTGATGTATGTGTTTTGCAAACAATGCTTCTACCATTTCACTGAATTCTTTGGAGATTGAATATTGGGTGCAACCATGAATTGGTTGATGGTTCAAACTTCTTTACATTTTGCAGACACCCAGCACCAGTTCAATGCGCGGGAGAGTGATTGGGGTTTCACATCATTCATGCCTCTCAGTGAACTTTATGATCCAGCTAGAGGTTATCTTGTTAATGATACTTGTATAGTTGAAGCTGAGGTTGCTGTTCATAGAGTTGTTGATTACTGGACATATGACTCAAAGAAAGAAACTGGTTACGTTGGTCTTAAGAATCAAGGCGCGACGTGTTACATGAACTCTCTTCTTCAGACTTTGTATCATATCCCTTACTTCAGAAAGGTTCGTGTTCAGTCTGGGATTTCTTTCTATATTCCTTGTAACTTTCTTGTTATCACAACTTTGGCAAATTGTTTTCATGTGTGTTCTAGGCTGTGTACCATATGCCCACCACCGAGAATGATATGCCATCTGGAAGTATCCCTCTAGCTCTGCAGAGCTTGTTCTATAAGCTTCAGTATAGTGACAATAGTGTTGCTACAAAGGAGCTGACAAAATCTTTTGGATGGGACACATATGATTCTTTCATGCAACACGATGTGCAAGAACTCAATAGGGTACTTTGTGAAAAGCTGGAAGATAAGATGAAGGTACAAAATTGACAATTGGACTTCAACATGTTTGTCTTGCCTATTTAGATGATTTTGATTCTAATATCCATCATCTATGCTCAGGGGACTGTTGTGGAGGGTACAATACAGCAGTTGTTTGAAGGGCACCATATGAACTACATTGAATGCATCAATGTGGACTACAAATCCACAAGAAAGGAATCATTTTATGGTACTCAATTTAGGACCAATATTTAACTACCCAAGAAGCACTGCTTCATCACCAATATCCTCTCTGCAGGGTGCTTGACTCTTTTTTGTGTGCTTTTGCAGACCTTCAACTTGATGTTAAAGGTTGTCGCGATGTTTATGCTTCTTTTGACAAGTATGTGGAGGTTGAACGCCTTGAAGGAGATAACAAATATCACGCAGAACAACATGGTTTGCAAGTGAGTTAATTTCTACCTGCATGACTTTTGGTAACTTATCATAAAGCTAGGAAACTTAGACTTGGTTCTTGACTAGGCATTGAGCCTATGAGTTCTGTGCAGTTGAGGTTCATGGCATTTGGCCAGGGTTATGACTTTTGAGAGAGCAAGTTTGTCCGGGGATTTTGAGTTCTCAACAATCTAATTTGAATCTGTCAAATTAAAATACTGAGCTGAACAAGCTAGAATATGTTAACGTCGTGTTTCTTGTGACAGTTCATCTCTTGGATGCTGTTATTTCATTCATATCCTGTGTGCTGTTTGCAATTACATGTATTCTTTTCTCCATTAACAATTGCTTGGAGTCATTTGTTGAAGAAAACACAAATTTATATTTGTTTCAGGATGCTAAGAAGGGTGTCCTGTTCATTGACTTTCCCCCTGTCCTACAACTTCAGTTAAAACGGTTTGAGTATGATTTCATGCGGGATACAATGGTAAAGGTTGGTATTTAAATTCTAAACAACCCTTGCACCTTACCTACAGTTGGTGTGCCTTCTCTTTTGTGGTTTGACATGATTTTGTAATTTTATTTCATTTTCTTGCTTCTCTTCATTCTTGCAGTTCATGTGTTAGAGTAACTGCTGACATAAACAGATACTCATGTTGTTCTCTGTGATGACTGCTGATTGTGCATTCATATTTTAGTTTGAAAAAATTAGAATAATGCTTGAACTGTGCAAGAAGGCAGAGAACTGCATGGATGGATGTCTTCTTTAATTTTTGTTTAAGATGTTTGCGAGTTAAATAATGCACCTTATCTACAGATCACGTGTCTTTGCTTGCCCTGAGTTGCTTATTTATTTTGGATCACATATTCTACTGCTTACACATTTAGGGCTGCCAATCTTGCATCTTTAATGAATGCCAATCATGTATTGAGGCAGATGTAGCAATGTGGATTCAGATCATCTAAGAATGATAGGGAGGATGCGATCCCTCATTCTTGTTTGAGCCACTTGACATGTTGTTGTGTATGTAACCTGATTATTGTTTGTTATTAAGTATTTGCAGGATTTGCATTAAAGATGCCAGGGACAGTTTCCTAGGAAATTGTTCTTCAGGAATTCGTTCATTCAATCAATTTTGTAAGAGTAGGAAAAACAATGGCAGGGGAAAGGATACTCAAAATACAAAAGATAAAAATGTGAAATGAAGAAGATAAGAGAAAGGAGAAGAAGATGATAAATTACAGAAGTGCCATGAGATGTAAGACAAAAAAGGAAAAGTTGATTTTTCCTTGCCATTTTTGATGATCTCATAAGAGAGCATTTATGACTATGCGCATAATTGTAGCTCTTTATAAGATGGTTTGGCCTCTTCTGATACTGAATATTCATTGTGAAGCCAACTGGTAGGCTTATGGTTTGATAAGTGACGGCCTGTGACTAATTGCACAGTTCTTTCCTCTTCCCTTTTTCAGTGATGTTCACTTGCTATCTTCTCCATTTATTTATTTATAGTTACCTTCTGTTATCGTGAGGATGCATACTTTGCCATTCATTTTGATAAGCTAGTCGATATTTTGGTGGTCAGTTCATCAATCTCATATCCGTGGTTGCTAATAGAACTGGTTCTGGTGACAAGTGTCTCCCTATTATATTTTTCTAGTTCCTGAAAATTGCACTATTTTTACTGAGAAATCAATAAAGAGCATTGCAAGGTATTTGCAGTTCACAGAATCCTCATGGCTGTAGTATGGGAACACACAACTGTCTAAACCCAAAGAAGATAATGAGACATCGTGTGTGCTTTTTTACTTGAAGTTAGTGTTCCATGGAATATTGATATTCCCTATTGCTGAATGTGAAACAAATGTCATCCTCAATGCTGGAAATGAAACATGTTATGTGATCAAACCTTCTTAGGGATTATGCAAGAGTATATTTTGCATGTGGATATTTTGAACACCATCTTTTCATTGGCTAGCAATTCTTTCATCTACAAGTTGCATTTTCCTTAGAAAGTTGTGATTTAACTACTGCTTTTAGTTATTTCTTTCTTTTCTTGTGCAGATAAATGACCGTTATGAATTCCCATTGCAATTAGACCTTGATAGAGATGATCGCAAATATCTTTCTCCTGAAGCGGATACAAGGGTTCGCAACCTTTACACACTTCACAGGTACAATTACTGGGAGCTCTATTACTTCCTGATAGTTGACCATCAATAATCTCAGCAGCATGATTGAAACACCACCCATTTCTGTTCTTAGATTGGTTGGGCTATTCTTTTGTGATATTACTGAATAATGTCTCTTTTATGCTTTTATATAGTTAAAAAGTGTTATTACACCTTAGGTGCAAGGCCCTAGGTGCGTTGGTTATATACTGATATCCACATGGATCTGGATGATAGTGAAAATTACAAAGATTACCAGTAATCTTGTGGTTATTGTCATTCGATTGACAATCAACTTTTCAATGAAAAAGGTAGTACAATGTAGCTGCAATTCAGGAGATATTTTGCAGTTGGTTCTTTTCAGTATTTTCTACCACACAGCAAAAGTATCACGCAAAAGTTGCTTCAAAATCCTTTTTGTTCGTACGTTGTCTCATGTAACACATAATGTGCTGTGATTGGGCTAATGATATGGTGGGCCGCCATGATACTGTTTAGTGGTTGTTTGACACATGCCAATAAAACAGACCAGCCAGGAGAGAAGTCAGAAAACTCCTTTTGTTTAATCTGTTTGTTGTAGGATATTGGAGCATTCTAAGTTCTTGTAAGTATTATAACAAACCAATATACCTGCTCCTTGCATGTGTCAGGATATACTAGCTTGCTTGGTCAGCAAAGGAAGCAGTATCTATAGCAAAGCACTATGCTTGTATGTGTTTGTTGTTACTTTCAGATCTGTAGCTCTTTTTAGCCAAGGAATTGGATTAAAGTGGGTTTTGAGTTGTTTTCCACACCTGTCTCCCTGCACTGCTATTCATAATTTTTATGTGTATTATGATGTGAGCTTTAAATCTTGGGACTGTTCAATTATAATCATTTAGAATGAAATTCAAATTGAAGTTATATCATGATCATCACAACTTGGCATAACAATACACTTGTCAACTAAATCCGTTGGTTTATCACATATAAATAAGTATATGCTTCTAAAAATTATTTATAGAATGCGTAGGGTTAACGGAGCTTTTGAAAAGATAGCTTACTGTACTATCTCATAATCAAGACATTTCCTTTCTATGGTTAAACACTCTGGAATTTCAGTTTCATTAGTGTCTTGCAAAGTTGAAAAAGTTTTGGAAATAGTAACTTCTTGGAAATAGAATTAATATTGATTTGCAAGAGCAACTGGAAGGGTCTAGGATAGTATCATCATGATCATCATCATCAAAACCTTATCCCAATAAGGTGTTGGCCATCTAGGATAGTATGCATGACATATTATTTGTAAAATCACCTGATACCTGAAATGGGATTTGGCTTGGATGGCAAAGGAGGGATGATTTGAGTGCTCCTTTGCTTGGATATGAATGCTACGCTTGGTTGCAGCTACAGCTAGATATACACTGCAACTGGATATACATGGCCAAGTTGAAGATGAAGCTTTATGCCTGTCTGTAAGTGTGTGCGTGTAAGGCTTTAAGAATGCCTAAGAAGGGGGTTTACACATCATCATCAAGACCTTATCTTGATTAGGGGTTGGCCACATGAATCTTGTTCCTCCCGTCCCCTCTATCAGGTTTCATGGCTTCATTTAGTCCTAAACTTTTTAAATCTTTTCTCACCCTTGCCATCCACATTCTTTTGGGCCTTACCCTTGCCCTTTTAGAAACTTTGACATGGATTGCCTCACTCCTAATGGTGCTGTTTTTGGTCTTTGTTGGACATGTGCAAACTATCTAAGTTTAATCTCCCTCATCCTTTTACCTATTGGTGCTACTCCTGAGTTTCCTCTAATTTTTTCATTTCTAATTTTATCTTTTCTTGTTTTGTCACACATCCATCTCAACATCCGAGTTTCAACGACGCTCATCCTGTGCATGTGTTGTTTCTTAATTGCTCAACATTTTGATCCATAGAGCATAGCTGGCCTTACAACCATCCTGTAGAATTTTTCTTTCAGTTTGAGTGGCACCTGCAAATCATATAAAATTCCAAACGCACATCTCTATTTTTTCCAACCTGCTTGGATTCTTTCACTAACTTCCCTCTTAATCTCTCTGCCTCAAGAGTTATTGATCTCAAGTATTAGAAGTGGTCTTTTAGGGAGGACTTGTTGGTTATTAATCTTTACTGGTGCTCCAATCCCGCTCATTTCCTCACTAAAATTGCATTCAATATATTCTGTTTTAGTTCGGCTAACTTTAAATCCTTTAGATTTTAACGCATCTCTCCATAACTCTAGCTTTGTGTACGCCCTTCCTTGCCATATCAATTAAAGCTATATCATCTACTAATAACATGCACTATGGAATCTTCTCATGCAGATGTTTTGCTAACTCATCCATAACCAACATTGAAAGTTACATGCTCAATGTTGATCCATGGTGCAATCGTATACTGAGGGGAAAATCCCTGGTCTCTCAGCTACTGGTCCTAACATTTATTATCACTCACTCATTCATATCCTTGGTTATGTCTATATACCCCCATTAAACCCCCTTCTTGCCTAATACTCACCATATTAACTCTATAGGGACCTTATTATAAGTTTTTTCTAAGTCTATAAAGGCCACGTAGAGATCTTTCCATTTCTCCCTATATTTCTCTATAAATTGTCTAAGCAAGAAAATAGCTTCCATGGTAGACCTCTTAAGTATGAAACAAAACTGTTTCTTTGACACTCGTCTTATGTCATAGCCTCATCTCAGTCAATCTTTTAAAAAGTTTCATGGTATGACTCATTAGTTTGATCCCTCGACTCTGGATGTCTCCTTTATTCTTATAAATTGATACAATAGAGCTCTTCCTCCATTCATCCGTCATTTTCTTAGATTTTATAGTCTTGTTAAACAATTTTGTCAACCAAACTACTCCAGTATCTCTCATATACTTTCAAACCTCTATTGGTATACCACCAGGGGCTTTTCCTAATTTCATCCTTTCAAGGCCTCTTTCACTTTAGGCATTCTAAACCTATGGTTGTATTTATAATGTCCAACATTATTTGGGTTTACAGTACTTTCTCTAATCTTACTTGTGGTGCGATTGTACTTATAATATTTATGATCTTCTCTTCTAAAGCAAGTTGTAATAGTATAATTCTGTCACTTGTTCTTTTAATGTTTACAACTCTATCCTTTAAATTTTTATCTACCACTGTCACTATCCCTACACCATCTCTATTGTCCTTTCTTATGTACTGGAGCTTTTACTCATCTATTTCTCTAGTTTTAGCTCCTTTCACCTAGTTTCTTAGATACAAGCGATGTTGACTTTCTTGCTTTTTATTGTAGTCACTAACTCCGGACTCTTACATGTCAATGTGCCTATATTTGATGTGGCGATACTAATATTATTTTCCTAAGCTAACCTATTTACCCGCTTACTTTCCGAACAGCGTGGGAACCCATGCCTACTTTCCATTGCACCTGGGTTCTGATGCAGCATGTCACTTTTGAGGGTACGGTCTAGAAGCCCTTGCCTATTTTCTACTGCATTTGGGATCCAATGCAGCGTGTTGCTTTCAGTAGAACGCCATAGCAGCCCTTGTCTGTTTTCCACTGCATCCAAGATCCGATGCAGAGTGTTGCTTACAGGGAACACTCTAGCTTGAGGAAATGTCGAAAATCGATTCTTGCATATGGTTTGCCAAAAATTTTACTTGCTGGCTGGCCCTTGGTGCAAAACCCTCCTCCTTTATCTGGGCTTGGGACCTGCTGCGAGAAAACCATATAGAACTATGACCACACAGGCAGAGTTAGAAGGGGGGGTTATAGAAATAAAAGTTAAAACTCTCACTCTATTTGCGGTGCAATATATATATATATATATATATATATATATATATATATATATATATGCTTGGTAATTATAGTTCTTGCTGCTGGTAATATTTAAATGCCTTAACTTAATCAAATCATTTACTATTACTACCTTTGTTTATTGCTAGTTTGTAGTAAACTATATTGTCAGATATTGTGACCTTTCCTTTCATTTTTTTATTTTCATATCTCAGTTACCTGGTGTGAGGATTTCACTTCTGACATCAGTTCTGTGTGATTACTCTGAGAGAGTGTTGGGTTTTATGGCATTAATGCTTTCATGGGACTGTTATTGATTTTATATGCATGTTTGTTTGTATTATAATATATAAACTCTAGGGTGCTTTTCTGATTTCTAGCCATTTGCAGTGTTCTTGTTCACAGCGGTGGCGTGCATGGTGGGCATTATTATGCTTTTATAAGGCCAACCCTGTCTGATCAATGGTATGTTTTATTCTTCATCTAGTATGAATACTTTATTGCTTCTAGGAAAACTTAATTTGCTGCCCATAAAGGTGCTTGAACCACTTACTTGTACAGCCATAACTAACTGCAACATCTAATTCACTTAGGCCAAAGGTGTAAAGAAAATCTATCTGAATGCTGAACTTTGCTTGCATGTTTTTGCATGCATTGTGGATCAATTATTATCCTTTTGCTTATTCAGCCTTTTCACTGCCAAAAAAAAGTTTCCCCTGATTCTACTTCTTTTGAAATTTGGGTTCATCATGTGGGGAGTTTTTTCTCTACCGTGGATTATTGACTAATTTAATTACTGCCTGATTACATTTTTATCTTTCTTGTTATATCTTTTTGGCAAAAAATAATTTAAAAACTTGCATTATGGCTTAAGCTATAGTTTTGTCTTCATAAATTTGTAGCTTATAGCTATTTAAACAATACATTAGTTGGCTTCCTTGGATCTTAATGCTTCAACTAATTGATTTGATTACTGGTTGATAAACCTGTTCTGTTTTCAGGTTGAAGTTTGATGATGAACGAGTAACTAAAGAAGATATGAAAAGGGCACTGGAGGAGCAGTATGGTGGTGAGGAAGAGGTGTGCATTTTGCAACTAAGAATATTTTGTAGTACCCTGGCCTCTCCATCTTTTTGGCTATCATTATGATTGTTGTTTATTTTTGTTGTCTTTACATAAACAGTTACCACAGACAAATCCGGGCTTCAACAACACTCCATTTAAGTTTACAAAATATTCAAATGCATACATGCTTGTGTATATTCGTGAAAGTGACAAGGAGAAAATAATCTGTAATGTGGATGAGAAGGATATTGCCGAGCACCTTAGGGTATTTTTCTCTTCATTGAATGCTTTTGATCATCTTCACTTCTAAAGATGGTTGTGAGAGCACTCGAATGAACTGCGGTATTCTATATTTTATTTCAGATAAGGTTGAAGAAAGAACAGGAAGAGAAGGAGCACAAGAAGAAGGAAAAAGCAGAGGCACACCTCTATACTATTATAAAGGTTCAGTGCTCGGACTTTCTTCTTTTTTTCTTGGTAGTTAGCAGTCAGTATGCTATCTCAATTTGTTCCTCATGTTGTCACTGATTGGATTCAATAAATCTAGGTTGCTCGAGATGAGGATCTCACAGAACAGATTGGAAGAGATATATACTTTGATCTTGTCGATCATGATAAAGTTCGGAGTTTCCGTATACAGAAACAGATGCCTTTCAACCTTTTCAAGGTACCTTCTTTTTCATTTGTGCATGTAGGCAGACAGACAGAAGACATACATATACATACATATACATATATACATACATACATACATACATACATATATATATATATATATATATATATATATATATATATATATATATATATTGGTCAGTCTATCTATCTATCTATCTATATTATTTTTTTTCTGACCATTTAGCAAATGTTACTATTGATCATTAGATGCAACATTATGAAAATAGATTTTCTCGTCTGAGTTAGAGTGCCTTTTTGTTTCAGCTGGCAAATCTTACTATTGTCATGGCAGCATATTTTTCTTTGGGTTGTCAAAATCTCTAATACTGGTAGTCCTTACCTATAGACAATACATGTCCTGATTTCTTTTTAAACTGATGATTAAGATTTACTCCTGAATGTTGTTTTTAATCTAATTGGATTGGAATTTTTTGTTTGAATGGTACTAATAAAAGATATTAACTACCAGTAAAAAAAGTAGAAGGCTGTGACCATGTTATAGCATCAAGTACGGAGTTAAAAAACAAACTGAAGTTGGAATTCATTGCAATCCATTGTCATGAAAATCATGTCCTACCAGTAATGCCACGTGTTCTGTCTTTCACGGAATTGTCCTCAATCTCTGCCTCTTTCTAAACGCAGGGGAACAATACAGCAAGAGAATTGCTGAAATTAGTAATCTTACTAAGTCTTGAAAGGAAGATATACCAATCAATATCCAGCTAATGATATTCTGCGAATCTCCTTCCACAATGTATATGCCTCAAAATAGGCTAATGACCTCATTATCTTTTCTTACTGTGCAGCCCTCTCTGGCTTGGCCTGGACTACCAAGAATGAACCGTCAAAATTTAACTTGGATGAATTGCAGGAGGGATGTTGGTTTTGTGGGCCACATTGCTGCCTTATTCTCATGGCTTTGCACTATCTCCATAAATGCATCTTTGGAAATGCTTATGTTTAATTGTTGAATTTTTTAATACCTTCTGAAAAGAGTAGAAAAGGCCTTCTAACTTTATCTTAGGTTTTGCCAGCTTTTGCTTTGAATTGTTGCGTTATTTCCATATTAACACAAAGCAAGCAACACGCCTTGCATAACAATCTTTTTATAGCAGTGAAGCCTGTGATGTCCATGTTCTCTTAGATTATAGATTGCCTTCAGTATTGGATGGTGAACTTTGTGTAGAGAGGAAATAGAAGTGGACATAGCTGGCAGAATATTGTGAGATGATTCCCTATCTATTCTCTATTTAGTACACATTTTGCTTCCGTCACTATCTCATCACCATTGAGTAAAGTGATGCGCACTCTATCTGGATCTACATTTCAGCTGGAAAAATGAACCTTGGCAAGGTGTTATATAGACCTCAATCAACTTGAGATGACATTTTGTTTACCTAATCCTATCCAGCTTAGAATATATTCGGGAGAATTCCCCATCCAGTATTTGACCCCCATTCTGCTGGTTGAAAGTCTAACAGAGGGCTTAACTGCTAAATCTTTTTGTGAGAGTCCGTAGACTATACTCCGATACCTGTAGATGCTGTTAAATATCCCTGAAAGCAACCCTCTTCTTTTGGGCAACTGTAGAAATTGACTGTATGAGGGTGTGGTGCTAGTCCTTTCACAACCTATGCCCAGCTAAAAATAGAGTAACTGTTCTGTTGAAGATGATACAAACGGAGGCACTTAATATTGAAGGATGGCCTTCCACTGTATTTGTAGTATGCAGTTCCACTGGAATCTTATTCTTATGTTTGTGTTGAAAGGCTTGCCAACAACTTTGACTTACCTTGTCTGCCCCTGATATCCTAATTGCTAGATTCGTGATGTCTACATTATACGTTTGGGATTCACCTAATTCAACAATTATTGTAAATTTGAAACTCTAAACAAAGAAGTAGCATAAGCAGCAATCCAGGCAGCATCACCTTTTGCAAGTAGGATGAAGCATAGAATACTACTATTAAATCCTTAATCACCCAGATGTGTATTGTAATTGGATTTCTCTTCTGGAATTCATCTCTTACTATGGTTTACCTTGATTTTCTTTGCCAAATTAGTAGCGACCCAAATTCTTGGCTTGTGGGATGTGAGGTCATTTGAGGCTCATGGTGATCCATCAGAAACATCAGCATATTGTTTACCTTGATTTTCTTTCCCAAATTAGTGGCAATCCAAATTCTTGGCTTGTGGGATGTGAGGTCATCTGAGGCTGTATTCATGACGATCCATCAGAACCATCAGTATAAAAAGGTCAAAAGATCACATTATGTTGGTTTTGAGGCTCAACTGTTATGCTGAAACTTATTCTGCTACAGGATATTCAGTTCCTTTCCTAAATGAACTATTATTATTGAACAAATATGTACCAATTTTTTTTCCTTCTAATTGGGATAGTCATGCTGTTGGCTTTTCTGTTGCTTCCATGTTACTGCTTTTGCTTGGAGGGTTTTATTTAAAAATTTTAAATAGATGCTGTGAAAGTGCAGTTGGGGAATAAATGTCTGAAAAGATTCCAAGATGCTTTGAACTATTTCATTTTTCTCAGATCCTGAGAATATCCATTTCACATTGTGGTTTAAAAGAGAAAGTTCTGCAAAGAAACATCCACGGTGGATAAAGAGAATAGAATTTTAAGATTTAAAATGTTCTGAAAACAATTCTTGTTTAGAAACTTACATATGTTTTATATGGGCCTGAGCTATGTTCTGTTGACTTTTCTGCTGGGTCAGTGCTTGACTCAGCCAACTTGAGATACTACAGAAAATTAATGTGTACCTTAAAAGATGTGTTTGATTGTCGTGGCAAGAGAAATGCATCTAATGATAATGTTCTCAGCCAATTTTCTCCATTTAAATGATTAGATTTATTCGTTGGGCTGATCAGGGTGAACTCTGTGAAGTAATAATGCATACTTCGGTTTTCACCTTGAAAGAATGGGTGCTAGTCATTGGATGTGTTGACCACTGGTGTGACTTTTCTCAGTAATTTCTTACAGGATTGTCCCTGATTGGGTTTTATAGGTAATTGTTATGATTACAATCAGTTTGTGAGAACATATGATGCTCTTTGCTTAGGAACCAAGGAGTTATGGCATGCCAAGGGAGAGGATCTCCTTAGAAGTTAGTAGTAGTCTCAGTCTAAAGTGAAAAGTGAAATTATTTTAATAGATGGGATGCCCTTTCTGGAGGGCATTAAGATCAAACTGAGTTTTTTTTTTTGGTAGTTCAGATGTAGCTTAAGGACCTTGTTGAGCATGAGAGTGGTTATTGGGTTTGAGTATCATTGAATACTTGAATGAGGTGGACCATCTTGCTTGCAAGAATTTGTTATACTCATGGTCTCTGTTGATGGCTTGTGTGGCTGATGTAGTTGCTATAAACAACTCTAGTATATAGGCGGTTTCTTAGGCTTAATTATTTGCTATAGACAATCTGGTTATACAAGGTTGCAGCTGTGTTTGAGCCCCCCTGTTGTAGTCTTTACTTCTTTGCTGAGTGAGGTTTCTTACTTTCCTCAGGATAGTTTTTACCTTTTATGATCAATGATGTCGTAAAACTTGGAGCACGGTCATATTACATTGGAGTTCAATCAAGCAAGTCCATGGGTTACACGGTTTCCATAATTTAGATGAGTCAAAGGAGTTTCTGATTGAACTTGGACAAAGGAAAGTTGGCTTGGGCAAGTGTGGTTTTAAAACAATGATTTTCAATACGAAAGAAAAGTGATATTCACTATCTTGTTTATGCAAATTTTGACACCAGGTTTCTCCTACCCCGATTATTTTCTTTGTTTTATATGTCAGATCTGTTAATCATTTAGTTTTGTATCATGGGGTACAACCTGAGGGGATTTGGTCTCTTTTCACTAATGGATGCCATATATGTTATATATCTATTTGGGTTGTATTGATGTCAATTTTGATGCTTACTTGCTCTTTATTCCATCAGTTTTGGTACTGAATCTGTGCCTATTTTCCATAATTTGTTTGTTATCTAACTCTTTTAACTGGTATACAGGAGGAAGTGGCTAAGGAATTTGGGATTCCTGTGCAATTTCAGCGTTTCTGGCTCTGGGCAAAGCGCCAAAACCATACTTATAGACCCAATAGGCCACTGACACATCAGGAGGAAACACAATCTGTAAATACTTTCCACTAGCATTATTATTGACTTCTTTTTGGAGACTGGCACTTATTGTGATGCCGGAAGTACGCGTGCAATATATTTGCCATATCATTATTGCATAGAATTAGTTTCTAAATGCTTAATTCTTTTGCTGTTTTGACAAATCTGTGCATGTTATCGTGTTCTATCCTCCATGGGAATGAGCCATCTGTAAAAATCTACAATATGCTACCACTTTAGATTCCATTACTGCTTGTGGGTAGGGATAAGTTTTCAGTCAACTATTGAACTGCTGGAAGTCTCGAGAGGTCAGAGTTTGGTACTGATCCAGATTAGTGCAAAATTCACCAAAAGAAGAAAATATAATATTAAAAATTGGAAGGAATATGCAAGGAATTAGTGGTAAATCCAGATGCATGTTGTATAGATCATAGATGTTTTGGACTAGTCACTTGGTTAAGCAGCAGCGTTTTGTTTTCTGTTTATTTGAGTAGTAGGCAAATGTACCTATACATATTAATTTTTCTGAACACAGTGCATTCAGGTTTTGTTTATGACAATCTGATCCACTGTAAAGTAGATTAAAGTTTTATCAATGACCTTTGTTATGTATCTTTTTTTGGGGCATCTATACCTGTATTTATTTTTAAGTAAATTCTTTCTCATTATCAACAAGCAGCCATTGGCCCATTGTAACTGCATATCGGCTTTGTCCAAATGATGTTGTTTATGACTACTTGAATGGGATAAAGACTGGACTCATGTTGGCCTAACAGTTTTCTTTATGTGCACTAAAACAGATTATGAGATTTGACATGAATGAGTCTTTAGTTAGTTTTGATGGCTTGGAACTGTTTTTGACATCTTTATTATGTGGTCCTTTTGATTTGTCATTTTCCCATTCTGAAGTGGGTCTTTCCTAGTAGTGTAAATCTTTTTGGTGTAAATCCTGTGTTATGTTGTAACTGAGAATGCCTGTTACATATCTTTTAGAGATGCATGGCTTTTGAACCCTCCCACTGACTCCACCAAAACCTTAGGTTTCTAAGAAGCAGGCTGGACTCCGAAGCTGATAATCACCCTGTGATGCATTGTAGGTTGGGCAACTGAGGGAGGTATCAAACAAGGTTCACAACGCAGAACTTAAGTTGTTTTTGGAAGTAGAGCTTGGACCGGTATGGTTTATTTACAAAGTTACTACAACTCATTAGATGGTTTCCTGATTCTAAGTTTCTGCAAATCTCTAATGGGCATGTGCTAGACATGTGCTGTGCCATCTTTGTGTTCGTACATACTCATGCACACATACACACATCTCTGTGTGTGTGTCCTGCAACACTTATAATTTTTTTTCTGTATGGTCCTTCAGGATTTACGTCCCATTCCTCCACCTGACAAGACCAAAGAAGATATTCTGCTTTTCTTCAAGCTTTATGATCCTAAGAAAGAAGAGCTCCGGTAATTGATTTTTGTGTGTCTATGCTATTGGTCTGTTGAGGTTGTGTTACATGTACTTGAGTATTTTCCCCCCTCTAATTTTGGTGCAGGTATGTGGGAAGACTTTTTGTTAAAGGTAGTGGCAAGCCAGCTGAAATCCTGACTAAGTTGAATGAAATGGCTGGTTTCCCTCCAAATGAAGAAATAGAACTTTATGAGGTAGTTCTTCTGTCTAAATATTTGCTCTGGCCTCTTTTTCTGTTATTGACCTTTTTTTTGGATTAAAGATTTACTTGGAACATACCTAGAAATCTTTGCTATGAAAATTTTCTGACCTTCTGTTCTTATGCGATGGCTAGGAAATAAAGTTTGAGCCGAGTGTCATGTGTGAACAAATTGACAAGAAGCTTACATTTCGAGCTAGCCAGGTTTATATACGTTATATAGTATATGGGCCTCCAGTCTTTGTATGGAATATTAAGTTGGAGACTGGCTGATTCCTGGCTTGTGATGTGCAGCTTGAAGATGGGGATATCGTCTGTTTCCTGAAAACTCCTCCGAGTGAGAGTGAAGATCAATACCGTTATCCAGATGTTCCTCAGTTTTTGGAATACGTTCATAATCGACAGGTTTTTCCTTTCAAGTCCTTGTCATACAACACCAGAAGTCTATTAGCATAGCGATGGTTAAACTGGAGAAGAAACATCTTCATGTCTTCTAGTTGGTGCAGATTCCTAAATTCTATTTTATGCTATTTTCAGGAGCTGTATGAAATTAAGAAATTCTTACCATCAATCTAAAAGGATGAGCTTATAAGCTTGTTATATACATATTCTTTGCACTTGAATTGTTTTTAGTGAAAATGTGAAGTATTACTACTATACTTTAGCAGTGATATCAATGAAATAAGATGTTCAATTATGAAACATTTTATAATTCATCATTGTGCAACATTCTATCAAGCTAAATTAGGTTAGTAGCTTTTTCCCCTTTGAAGAAGATATTGCATTTTGTTAATCTCCAAGCACAATCTAAATCTTTCACTTGCTCAAGTTTAAGAGGTTCTTGGGGCTCTTCTCTTGGAAAATGCATCTACGTCATTACATTTGTGGGATTGCAAAAATGTGGAGCATGCCCAAGCTATATTTAATAAATTATTTCTATCTTTTGCAAAACCAATCTCTGGTTGCTTTAAAAGTATAGTTGTAGCTTAATAGCACTCTCCTTTTCCTAGTAGATACTCATCATGCTTGTTACCTTCTCTGTCATCAGCAGTTTGAAGTTGCTGATTTTTAGCAGGAAGCTGTGCTGTCTCTTCATCTTTTTCATAAACAAAGCATGGGTTTAGACACTCTAAGCCCAGATGCAGCTGATGTTTAGTTGCTCAATGGAAAGGAGCTTCTTGTCTGTAGTCAAATCGAAGCTTACCAGGAAAAAGATAAAAGAAGTCTAGTCCATCAGCATTTTAAGCATAACTAATTTCTCCATTGAGCTTTCTGATCTTTAATTAGATTGTTAGTTTATTTCTTTTGTTATTTGGATAACTCAGTTTAATTCCATTGGTTAAATTAGGCATTGCTGAAATTTTGCAAAAAATTTCGTCATTGCTATCACTGATGGAAAGGATGGTTTGTTCTCATTGCTGATAGAGAAACACCTTTAAATTGGAAATAATGATTTTCTTGTCCTGAGATGGAGGTGAGCATTATTACTGTTAGCTTAAATCTGTTATGTTGTTTCCACTCAGTAATCCTAAACCAGCATGGGAACCTCCTTTTCCTTCCAGCACCGGATAGTATGGATCTCCATATCGCCTTCAATTCATAATTTGTTTATGTGGGCTTCTATGTTCTCTTAGATTTGATGTATTTACAAATCTTAGTTTTTAGTGGCAGAGTATGGGAATAAGTTTGTCCCCATGTTCTATTTAAATGTAAGATCACTGTGGTTTTACTATTGTGAAGAAGTGCTTCCTTGAAGCTGGCAGCTACTTTTCTGCTCTTGCTGCTGCCAACTGGTGTGGTGTGCATAGTAAAGGTGTATTAGTGCCTGGGAATCCACTCTTTTCGGTGGCTCATTACTTTGGATTTTGGTTGCACATGATGATGGGATCTGATAAGTGTATACTTGTCCTGAAAATGTGGAGTAGACTTATAAGCTTTGATGTCTTCCATATGCAATCTTCTCAAGATAGCTGATGACGCCTTGATATTCTTATAAGCTCTTCTACTGAACCTCTATTAGAAAAGATAGGCTTATGGCTCAGGAAGGCCAGTGGCGTGTCTACTGCAATAAGTTTTAGGAGACAGCTGAGATACATGATGGGTTCCAGCTGATTCTTTTATGTTTCTTTTGACTTGGGATTTATCAAGGCCATATTATTATCACTGAATGAATGCTATTGCTTATATTATCATCATATACTGACCTATGTAGTCACAGGCGTGACTAGTCGCTAGGCGCAAAAAGGCGCATGGGTGCAACTCGACTATGGGTAAGTGCAAGGAGGAAAAGTCGTAGTGCGACTAGGCGTGACTAGTTGCGCCTAGCGTGCCTTGTGACTTTTGCGCCCTCAATTCCAAGCTCCAGATTGATTTGAATCGTTGATCATCAATCGTCTATTCCCTAAAACGACATGGATCATCAAATTTGCTTGGGGCTTTGGTTCCTATACTCGTGCACTAACGAGAGCAATCAACTCGGATCGACAATCCAAGGCATCGTCTTCTCCGGCGAACCCTTGCAACTCCGGCAAACATGCAACCTTTTCTTTCCTTCTCGCCAGCGTGCTGCGGCTTTCCCCGGCGAGCTCACCTCTTCCCCTCTTTCTTCCTCTCCCTCTCTCCCCCCTTCTTCTTCTTCTCTTCTCTCTTTTTCGGGTTTTTTCATCTCCTTTGTCAGATCCGACTTGGGTGTATTTTGTTTTTAAGAAAGGGGGTGCCATTATCAATTCTGGTCCCTTCTTTTATAAGAAAAAATCTTACTTATACACAGACACACACACACGTTATGGGCCTAGTATCTCTAGGCGCGATTTGTACCCCTTGCGCCTGGGTGCGCCTTGCCCCTGCAACTACATAGATACTGACTTTTTTGAAGTTTCTCTGGAGGAAGCTGGCATCATCTTTACCTACTTTGCCCTTCCTCTAACCAGCCATTTACTGTTATTCAGTGGGGATTATTTCTGGTCAAGTTTTGGATAAGTTCATGAGGTCTAGGATGACTCTAGGTCTTGCCTTCTGTCTCCCTAGAGATGATGTGGTATGTAGCTGGTCAAAAGAACCTACTGCTTGTTACCCAAGTGGCTTTGCTTTTGCAGGTTTCCAATAGAGCTACATTGCCTAGGACATGATAGGAGTGCTGATGGGGTCTCCAAAGGTATTTCTGTCCATCAAGGTGCTTAGTGGAAAGCTGCCAGTGATATGTATTCTTAAAGCCAACCTCTGTGTTGGCATGTGTCAGTGGAATCTTGGAATGGGAAGTGGCTAGGTAGAGGCATTATTGTAGAAAGGAAAGACACTCCAGTAATTTGGCTTGACTTTTGTTGGATCATATCAAGGCCAATAGGTACTTCATTTTCTCCTTTTTTCTGGTGAACCAGATGGAGAAGATATCAGCAGGGAGCTTTGGGAGTCATTGGTGTCTGCCTCATTGCTTCTATCTTAAGTGCACCTAAGAATGTTGTGTTTGGCACGTGTGATGCTGATACTTGTACCAGATGTTTCACTAATACTTCATCAGGAAAAATAACTATCAGTTTTTGAGCTAGTACCTCTTTGTTCTATTTAGTTTCTGCTCATTGATACCATGGCTGCACTGGACTAGTTGCTGTGATTACTGTTTTAGGGGCACTGAAGAATTGGTAGGCTATGGAGAGGATATAATTCTAGCTCCATGCCTGCCAGTTCTCTCAAATCCCATTTTATTTATATTACTGCTCAGGATCTTCAATCAACATGATCACATGCCTTATATATGGTCATTGGGAAGTAGAAAACTATTGCCCACCTGCAATTTTGTTTGCGTAAGAACTCATTAGCATGTAAGCTCCTCATGAGGCATCTTTTATTTGTAATTAGAACCTCCAGAGACACGAGTTCACTGACCTGTGAAATCAAAGTGCGGTAATGGTTGCAGTATTGATGGTTTAAGTTGCTAAAATTTATAACAAGCATAAAGAGTTTTGGACATTAATGTTTGGCATAGAGTAAGGATGACATAGGCAGTTGAGTGATAATCCTTGTTGTTGTGTGAATTTCTCTACCAAAGTTATTCATTAAGAAACATACTTAAAGATTAAGTTCTGTTCTAAAGAGACACATAGGATTGTATGTCATAAGCATATATATTATTGATGCAGGATAGAAAATTTGAATCTGTCTGTGGTTTGTCATCCATGGAACTGTTTATTCTCATTCTTCATCTCTATTAATGATTTATTCAGAATGCTGAATCTTCGTGTGCTGTAACTCTATAGGTTGTCCATTTCCGATCTCTGGAGAAACCTAAGGAAGATGATTTTTGTTTAGAGTTGTAAGTTTCACAACTAATCTATGTATCATAGTTTGTGCTTCGTGTGTTTGTGGTCATGTTTCTGATTGTTTATTGCTTTCACTTGTTTGAGTATAAAGGTCAAAGCTATTCACATATGATGATGTTGTTGAAAGAGTTGCTCGCCAGCTTGGTTTGGATGATCCATCTAAAATTAGGCTTACATCTCACAACTGTTACTCTCAGCAGCCAAAACCCCAACCTATTAAATACCGGGGTGTAGAACATCTTTCAGACATGTTGGTCCACTACAACCAGGTTGTGTATCCTGTACCCTTTTGAATGTCAAATTATTCTTTTGGTTTCTTTGTTGAATTTCGTTAGATACAAAAGTTTATATCTGGTAACCTCACCCTCAGAAGAACACAGTCAACTTGGCCGAGCCAGTGATTGACTGCTTGAGATTTAATTGCCTCTAGGCGAGGAAAAACTAAATCCACTTGTTGGTCAATGATTGATTCTTATATACAAAGCTGATACTTATGTTTACTAATATGTGAATGATGTGCAACTAATACTTTTTGTGACAGACTTCCGATATTTTGTACTATGAGGTATTGGACATTCCATTGCCAGAGTTGCAAGGCCTAAAAACTCTAAAAGTTGCTTTCCATCACTCCACAAAAGATGAAGTATGCAGATGAACTCTTCCATATTATTTTGGATTTTTCAATTTTGATCATTCTCCTTACATCTCTGTTGTTTTCATTTCCAGGTGATAATTCACAGTATCAGGCTTCCCAAACAGAGTTCTGTCGGTGATGTTATTAATGACTTGAAAACCAAGGTAATTCAAACTGTTCACACATGTACAGTCATTTACTATGCTACGTTGGCATGTGCATGATGTAAAATAAACTAATGAGATGGGAAACGAATGGCAAGGTGAGGTGATAGGAAAGTGAGTGACATGAGACTTGGGGGCTTGGAAAAAGGGATGAGAATCTTTCAGACATTTAAAATTTCAAAGAGGCTAGAACAGGGAAGAGGAGTTTCAATTCAAATAATATTACAATCTAAATTGTAACAGAGGACAAAGTAACCTCTGAAAGGTTGGATGGTCGTGTTTCTTATATATAAGTTAAATACTTATCCCGTCACCAGGAGTATTGGTGTTGTTGATTCAACTGTGCTCCTGTTTGTTCTCATTGGCAGGGGGATATGACTTTGAAGCTAACGCCTGTAACTTACCGTCCTCAGTTCTAGGACTGCCACTCATTGACTGGGCCTCTTCATGGTGCATCTTTACCTTGGAGATCTTTTGGTCATTTTCATCTTGTGGGTCAAGGTTCACTATGAAGAGGTGCCGTTCAGTATATTGCCAGTCCTTAAAGGTCTCTAATCTTATTTGATACCTGTTCCGTGGCTTTTCTAATTTTAATGTCTATGGAAAACCAAAAGGAAGAATAAGGAAACCCAATTGTCATTGGAACCAGTCCATATGCATGTTGCAATTTCGAATGCATGCTTACTTTGAATCCTAGAGTTCTGCTGGTTTCAAATTGCCAGAGCTGAACTAACTTGCAATTTGCTTTACATTCTGGAATAGGTTGAGCTGTCTCATCCCAGTGCAGAGCTTCGCCTGCTTGAGGTTTTCTATCACAAGATCTACAAGGTATGCTTTTGAGTTCTGAATATACATATACTTGGGTTTGGTTTCCATCAAGTTTGGTTGGTTGTGGTAATATGTTAAGTGCTGCAAATTGTGGCTGCTTATTTCCATCTTTGCTCTACCAGAGTTTTCACTCTTCCACTTTCAGAAAATGGAAAATTTAGGAAGTTGGACTGGGATTGGATTTCCACTAAATTGAGTTAGAACTGTGAGACGATAGGAATGCTGCAATGCATCTACTCAATTTCAGTCTACAGTCTACAGTTTTACTTTCTGAAAGGAGCAATGTTAAGTTGGATGTTGAAGAACTAATTTAGTGTTGTGACAACTGATTCTTACATATTATATGTGCTGCTAACTTTGTCTTGTTTCCTGGCAGATTTTTCCACCTAGTGAGAAGATTGAAAACATAAATGATCAATACTGGACATTGCGTGCAGAAGAGGTAAGTCATTCTGAGTTTGTCTTTTATCAGATTTGCAGCTATAGTTAGGAGTTCTGGGGCATGGCATATAGCTGAATGAATTATTCATTTCACAACAGAAATCTCTTTTGGTTGCTCTAGTGGTGGTCTTAGAAATTTGAATCGGTAATTGGATATTTTGTAACTGGCAACTGCTTTCAATCTTCTTTCATACACATGCATAGATAGGACCTATTAGTTTGGGGATTCCCCTAGGCAAACAAGGTGCATATATCCAATTTATTTTGCAGAGGAATCCTTGTCCCATGAAGTATGTAGCGGACTTGTCTTTCTCTAAGTATGAACTTGCAAGACAATAGAAGATGAAGCACTCTGGGGAATTTCTAAATGAGTTTGACTGGCATTCTGTGGGGTGGTGTAATAGGATTGCAATTACAATTGTGAGATTTTTAAATTTAATCTTCTTTGAAAATTATAAACTTTTAAAGTTATGGGAAGGCAACGTGATACATTTATGACAACCAAAGGGGGTACCTACAGGGGATTAGTGGATTGAAAGAAATAAGGAATTTTGGATATTTAGTGGGATTTTTGAATATTTGCCTCAAGTTTCGTTAAAGTTTTTGAATTTCCAGTATTTTACAAATCCTGTTTTTGAGTTTTTCTGAATTTTGCAATATTTTGATGCCTTCATTTTTGTATAAAATATTGTTTATTAACTGGGCTACTTCACGTCCAGACATAGCATGTGGTCCTATACGGAAACTACAAGCAAAAGGGCCTACTCCTGTAATTTACCTTATACGGCTGTCAATTATAAACTGTAAGTGAACATTTTATTGATATCATAAACCTGTTGCAATAAAATGGAAACAGTTGACCAAAAGTATGGACATCCACCATCCAACTAAATAGCTATATAAGTGTCCAAATACATTATGAAACAGGCATACAACCATTTCAATATCGTCTATTAGAGAGGAATGATGTGATGCAATTGGTCTCATCACGGTCACATCATAGGGGTACCAAAATGTGGATGGTGCCAATTTTTGTATTTTTTTTTTCTATGATTCAAACCATTCATTGATTTTGCCTCGTTCCAGATGGCCTATGTACAAAATCTCATGTGTATTGGATATCTAGGCCCTTCATTTCTGGACATCTAAAGCCAAAAAACAGACGGTGTCCTGTGTCTTGGGTATTTTTTCTTTCATATTGTCTAATTTCTTTGAAATGTCCAAAATTAAAAGGAATTAGATACATCTCTTACACGTGAGATTTTGTATCGAGACCATCTGAAATGAGGATAATCTGATGAATGGTTCACATCGTGGAAAAAATTGGGAAAAGTGGGCCCACCATTCACTTTTTAGTATGCCTATGATGCAACCGTTACGAGACTGGTTGCATCATATAATTCCTCTTGTTTATATGTCCTAAAACCATTACAATAGATCTTAATACAATTTCCATGTGAATGACAATAATAACAAGAAGTATCTTAGTGTAGATCTGAAAACATTAGGTTCACTACAGGGGAAAAAAAAAAAATACTGTCTACTACACAGCAATTGCGAACATTGCCCCGCAGGGCATTGCCCTGCAAAGACTGGTTCTAGATGCTGAAAATCTAGCCATCTTTTCAGAAGCTACTGCTCCACGTGGGTTCCTGTTCACAAGTAAATATTAGGCAACATATGAAAACAATAATGTTCAAGGAAAGTGGTTGTTCCAAGATCACCTGAATGTATACAGTGATGACTTCAGGATCAGCAGCAAACCTGTGGATAAGCGCACATCTGGATCCCAGGAGTGTTTAGCAGGTTTGGTGCTTGCTGTTGACTTCTCCAAGAAAGATGGAAATGGGTTTGAAAGTCAAACCAGATACTGATAGCAGAGTAACAAGTTTCAAAAGTAGATGGGCCAGCATAGGGTTTTGATGACAAGGGAAGATGGCCGTTGGATGAATACTGGCCTCTGCATGAAAACCAGAATGCCTTAACCAAATGTTGGCTCAATGCATGATGTATGAACTTAAACAAACCAGATTCAATGGTGTAATAGGATGCAAGTCAAACCCGAGAACTTTGAACCATTCCTACAAAACCCATAACCTAAAAGAAAGCCATAACCAGCTTTTTCTCTACATAACCCATCAAGGAACTGCCATAGCACATAGAACAAACCTATTTATAGAGTACACTTACTGCAGGAGAAGATAGAATGATGCCTTTCTGGTGAGAGATCAGTGCCTGACGTCTTCTCTGAGAAGTGGTGCTGGATCTGGGTCTCTTTTCTGCACACAGCAAGATATATAGCCAAAAAACAGGAGAGCTAGAAAAAGTAGGGCTCTTGCAATGGGGTTTATTTGGGTTCAGTGTAGCTTGTGGTTTTGGTAAAATATATTGTCTCCTCATAGGTCATGAGTTTAAACCTTGTCATAAACTGGATATTTGAAAAAAATCTGTCTTTTTTGGTTTTTGCTTGGACTACCCACTTTACACTCATCCAATGGAGATGGGCTCTCAATATCCAAATATCTCAAAAAACTGGAATTTAATAATGCAAGCTTTTGTGAAATCCACTTTTTTCTTAATTTCTTAATGCACTTAACCCTAAATCTTCAGGTTTCTTACACATCTCAAAGAACTAATAATAAATATTCATATATTCAGCAAAGTCCTGATTTCTCTCAATCCTCTAATACCCTGTAAGAAGTATAAGCTTTTAAGAAAATAAAGATGAAGCACTCCAACCAATTTTAAAACAAATTTAACAGGAACACTGTAGCATGGCAAAGTAGAATTGCAATTACAATTGTAAGATTTTCTAATTCTAATATTCTAAACATTGGGTAAAATCTTGATTTTTCTCAATCCACTTATCCCCTATAAGAAGTATCAACTTTCAAGAAATAAAGGTGAAGCACTCTAACAAATTTTTAATCAAATTTGACAAGAACACTGTAGAATGGCAAAAATTGGATTGCAATTACTATTGTGAGATTTTCTAATTTTATCTTCTTTGAAAATTATAAGTGTTTGATGGATATGGGAAGGTAACGTCATAAATCTAAAATTGTTAGACAGTGAAAGGAGGCTGCTCTACATAGAACTACAATGGTTTAAGGTTTACTCCTGGTGTACCTAGTAAAGTACGTTTTTGACCAAGATTTAGAAGACTTTACCATTTCATAACTTTTTCTATGGTAGTGCTTATATGGAGTTTTCTATACCATTGAGACATTGGAAGAAACAAAGATGCATTACCATTTTATTCCTCTTTCCTCACACCATAGAACTATCAGCAACTGAAAATGAATAATCAACATTAAAAAACCCCATTTCCGATTGTTCTGGATGAGGCCCATATATCAAGTATCTTTCAAGGTGAATTATAAAAGTTGCTGTTTTCATATCAAATTTAGGTGTCAATTGTGGACTGTTTGATTGTGTTGGCAACATTCATACCTTAAGTAGATTAGTGAAAGAATTTGGATAGCAGTAAGTATTTTTATCAGCTTGAAGTGGTTCTTAGGTTGTTTGATTTCTGCAGATCCCAGAGGAAGAGAAAAACCTTGGTCCTCATGATCGCCTGATTCATGTTTACCACTTCACAAAAGATGCAACTCAAAATCAGATGGTATACATGATTTATAACTTATGCCTTTCTTTCCATTGCTTCACTACAGCAGTTACTATTTGCCCATGAAAGTTATATTGCATACGGACTAACCCTGCTTAATCTTTGATGTGTGTTTGCTTTTAACAGCAGGTTCAGAATTTTGGGGAACCCTTCTTCTTAATTATTCATGAAGGTGAAACTTTGGCAGAAGTTAAAGTACGCATCCAAAAGAAACTGCAGGTTCCAGATGAAGAGTTCTCTAAGGTATTTGCTTCCTCACTTTGGCCCTCATGATGGTCATTCCAGCTTTGCTGACTGAGTGGCCTGTGTCAAACATATATTTGTTAAGCATTTAGCTGGATAGACACCAAAAAAAGTTGTTTTTATGCCATATAGATATCAGTTTTATAGCGTTCTTTAATGCATCTTGTATTATACAATTTGTATGAGGCATTACTTCCCAAACATCCCAATATTTAACATGCTACTGTATGTCCAATATTAAGTCGCAACATCTGACATCTCGTATGTGTTCAACTTTGCACATGTCTTGAGTTATTTCCCGATAAGCTTTGCGTTAAAATGGAAATATGTAGTCATCCCTGACATCTCCGTTTTGAGCCTCATTCATTCCATACACATTATACATGTTACCTGATGGCTATTTGTGGTCAAGGTCCAGTGAATGAGTAGTCTTGACCCCTCAATCAGACTTCGACGTTTAGGCTTCTGGCTTTGGAGGTTGACTTTCCCATTTGCTGCTTCTGATTATGGGTTTAGGAATGTCATTGCTCATTGGGTTCTCGGTATAGAGAGGTTGGTGGTGTTCTATCAGTTCAACAACTACAATCACCAGTTGCAAAAGTTAATGTGAGGTGTGCAAGTTTCAGAAAGGGACAGTGATGTCAGGCTATTTGTAGGACCAAGTCATAACATAGATAGCAATTGTGTTTTTTTGACAGATTTCATTTATTGCAAACTAGCTATCCTGGTAAATTGCTTGTATGCAAATTTACACTCTGTTATGTTTGGGCAGTGGAAGTTTGCGTTTCTATCATTGGGTCGGCCAGAATACCTAACAGACACTGATATTGTATCTAGTCGATTTCAGGTATCTCTATGGCAGTTCATGTGTGATCCATCATGTTTAATTCTTAAAGATTCATCGCTTCTAACTTCATTTCTACCATGTCTCCAGAGAAGAGATGTATATGGGGCATGGGAGCAGTATCTTGGGTTGGAGCATTCTGACAGTACTCCAAAAAGGGCTTATTCAGCAAATCAGGTAATATTTCATCTATCCTGAAATTGCTCCTATACTTCCCGGTACGTCTGTACCTTTGGTTGTCCTTAGGATTGACTTCCATCCAAGTATCGAATGATGAGGAAGTTCTTCTGCCAAATCGGGACTGGAGTATCAGATTCCTGAATTACTTTCATGACCATGTCTCTACCCTTTGCAGAACCGTCACACATTTGAGAAGCCAGTGAAAATCTACAACTAGAAAATGGCAACAAAACCTCTGGAATGGCATAAGCAGAACCTGTTGTTTTTGGTCATTCACCAGCAAGTGTCAAATGGGAAGTGCAAAATACATTGGAGGGCAAATAGAAGCTTCGAGGTAGTTGTTGGGTCTGGTTATTGATTTTGTTGGTATCAATGTATTCTTTCTAGTGTTGGTTGGGGAGAGGACATTGCATATGCGCGTGCGTGTCTTCCAACGAGAACAGCCCCCTTCTCAGCGTTTTCTTCTGTTCTTTTTATGAAGGCCCCTTTGGCGAGTGGTCTCGCCTTACCTTCCTTTCCATTGTAATTTAGTACATAAGAAGATTTTGGACTAGGGGATGTATACAGGGTATAGATAGTTGGGTGTCTTGGACATTTTTCAATCTCATTTAGGTTTTGACCCATCTCTTCGGTATCCCTTTCTTGTTCCGATTTAAGCTCCGTGCTCAGGGGCTTGGGGTTGTATAACGGTTGGTGAAACTGATTCTGAGTCTTCTAGGTATTTGTGTAATACTCGAAGCCTGCAGTTCTAAGACAAGGCCCATATAGGCCTTTTCCTATTTCTAGTTGTGGATTAGTTTGCTGTATTCAGGCCATTAAGATTATGAGGGAATGCGGGGGAGCAACAGATAAAGAATCGCATGTTGTGTGTTTATGTCATCGTTGATCTATCCAACCAGCAGTTGAAATTTATGCGGGTGATTTGTTGTTTCCCAAGAAAGCACAAGAAGGGATGGCGAAAGTTGTATTTTGGTCCATGAGGAAACTACGAACCCCATCTAGCTAATCAGACTTATCTGAGCTCCCAAGAGGCCAGAAGCTTGTATACAACGGATTACTGTTCTGCGTTCACTTCTTTGCGACGAAAAAGGTGCGCATTGCTTTGAGACATTAAGACCAGGAAAGCGAGCTACAATAAAACGAAGAATGGAGAAAGCATTGGAAATTAATAATTTTTCAGGGAAAAAGGACGGTCACAAGGAAAGCAGAATTTTGTGGCAAACAGTAGAAACCATGGAAGTGATGGTCAGTAAGATGGTTGTAACATTGAAGTGCTTGCCATTCGGGGTCCAAGGAAAGGGGTGTATTCTCAGGTTGTTACGGCATCTAGCATTCTGATGGTGCATCCTCAAATTACCTACAGTCTCAAAAGGTCTTGCATTGTTCTGCGACTTAAAAATAAGTAAACTGGTGCAACTGGGTCTTTATGCACGAGTGGATCAGTTATCTTCTCGTTCGATTTGAAGCGGCTTAACAGCTGGGCACTCAAATTTGTTTAGAATTGCCGTCAGGAAGGAACAACTTGCCTGTGCCCCACCTTTCGGTAATCAGATCAATCCTCATCTTGATCGGCCTTCCCCTAATAGCTAAATACCAGTCCCCTAATAGCTAAAGACCAGAACCAATGACTGTTAGATTATTTTAGATATGTAGCTTTGGATGAATATATTTTTTTTTTTTTGGGTAATAAAAAGGATTATAGCTAGAGTCATTGAATTGGTATTGCTTCTAGCCGATAGCCTATATAAGGGAGGTCGAACAAATTGTGTTGGATCATCTAAAGGTGAAGCCTAGCTGGGTGTTGGTTGCAGTCTGAATGGCATTTCTCAAAGAAGTTGTTGGCCTACGTCATTGGTTTACTTCTATATCTCACTCTCGTGGTCTCTAAGTGAAAAAAGGGATCTGAGTTTCCCTTTAGGCAGCTGATCAGTCAGCAACCTAGAAAAGATCCTTGCCGTGAGCGCTTGTTTTGATGTTAACAGAGTGCAGGACATGCCCTCTTCTCAATGCTAGGCAGCTGAGTCAATTAGCTGACATCTTTTTGCAAGAAAGATACGTAGAAATGTATTCCTTAAGAAATTGTGTTCTACGTCCACTACTTTCTTGACTGCACATTTGAATGGTTAACACCCACGAACCATTGTGTCATTTGAATGGTTAACACCCACGAACATCCTTGAACACTCTCATCACCCAAGGGGTTTACCATTGCATGCCAATAAGAAACAAATCACTGTGTCCTTTACATACTTAAAACCCATGAATAGCCTTGAACATTGATCGACCAAGAGGCCCTTGCAGCTGCTCAGGACAGCTTGTCTATTAGTTGCATAAAATATTGTCTATTAGTTGCGTTGTTTGGTTAAGTTAGTTAGAGTTTCTACAAATCAAAAGACTTAGAATCATTTAATGAGAGAGAATTTATCAATACCAAGAGCCATCCTTCTCAAATGCTCGATACATATACACACACCCTTACGTAGCCCTAACCCCAGTCACCCAACTCAGTGACTCCTCCTGACGCTGCTCCACTGGAAGGGTTTGGTGCCTTATGCCTCAATTTACTCTCAACTAATTTGGAAAATTGTACATTTTTTGAACTCATGTAATTTTGTACAATTAAATATATTCTCAAATGTTACTTCTGGATCTCGTAAAAATACTCTTCTTTTTTTAACCTTTCCCTTTCGAATGTTGGATATGTGCATATAAGCCGCCTAGAATGTGTTACAAATCAAATCAAACTATGTTCTATAAGAAGAAGAAAATGAAATTTATGTCCAAATGATGCTTTTTCATTGTTTCCTATCAAACATTTCCAAATAGGGAAGTGATATAATTGCTCCATATTTTTATAAACTAGCTCTCTAACTAAATGTACAATGGCTATGACTTTCAGTGGGCTTAGATTTATGAAGATCCAAACTAGTTATAACGTTGTTGTAACTTAGAGCTTATTTTGGATGGTTGATATTTAAAATTCTTTGCTCTCAGATGATTGTGAGGTCTACTAATCATTAAGTAGTCTATGCATTTAATTTCTAGAATATATGTTGGTGAATGTAGATAAAAAGACTTAGAATTGACTAATGGGTTCAAATTATGGTGTATCACTCACACATAATTCAACAAAATAGATAAATATTTTGGATAATTGAAAAGTGCATGTCCCACTATCCTACACAGTTCTCATATTTTTGACGTGACACTGTGCAAATCACATAGAAAACCTTAATCACAACTTTTTAAAGGGGTCGACATTCATGAATTAAGTTATCATAAAATATTGATAGAGTCTAGGTAGGTGTACGCATTCTTGAACATGAAAAGAAGTCCATGCCTTTCTATTTTCATACATGATCATAAAAGGAACACGTAATTTGCATGACTAAGTAGGAAAATAAGTGGCAAAAGAAAAATGAGTAGGTAAAAACATAAAATTAGTGCAAATAAAATTATAATAAGTGATTTTTATGAGCTAAAATGAGAAGAGTGATAAAACCAAAATTGTGAGAAAAAATAGGAGAATTTAACATATATTTATGACACAGCATTTTACTGAGAGAAGGTTTAAAAGATTGGAGACATAAACAAATTTTAGTAAGACAACATTAAAAGATCTAAGTCATTCATCACCCTTAAAAGTAAGAGAGAGAATTTGCTTTCCATATAGTATAAATTATATATTTTTTAGATCTAAATCGTTCGTCATATGCTCCATACCAAAAATAGGTTATCTATTAGAAATCAATGTCTTTGAATAATCCTAACTACTAGTCTTGTGGATTTGAAAAAATTTATTGAAAACAAATGGTAACTACTTTTTGCTGATAGAAACATATGTTAAAAGCACCCGGGGAATTTGATTTCTTGCCTATCTAAACCATTTAAACATGATGAATGGCTTAGATCTACCAAACAAAGTTTTACTAGGCACAAAATAAATAGGGTGTGCACTTCTTCTCATGCTTGAGATGCTTACTTACAGAGATTCTATTGATATTTTTCCTTTTATTGCATCCCGTAGAATGTTTTTTGATAAAGAATAAGCAACTATAGATTTTAGCCCTATTTGATCTCTATTTGGCATTACCCATGTTTTTCGTGCTAATAATAGTTTCTACTTAGCATTATTGATTTTTTATTGCTAACAATAGCTTGTTTAGTCTAGTTTGTACATACCATGTTGTTATTTGAGTGCCAAAATGTCTCAAAATAAATTTTGAATAGCTAGTAAGCTATTTTTGTGCTCTGCTTTTTATTATTTTAATTTCGCTCTTGATTTAAAAAAAAGAGAGAAAAAAAAAAAGAACATAAAACAAGATGCAAAGCATATGGATAAAAAACATGAAAGGATAAAGATAGGAAGTTGCAACTCGCAAGTTCTTTTCTGACCAAAGAAAATAATAAGAAACTAAGAGGATGAAGAGTTTGTGGTTATCAAACTAGAGGAGGGCAAAATATTTATCAAAGTCGACGCCACAAACCTACTAAGCTAGCAGGTTTCTTTTGGCCCCATCTTGATCTTAAAACTTTTAGTTTGTTCAATTTTTTATAGAGAAAATAAATCCATATTTGATTGAAGATGGAAGTCTGTTATGATTAAATAAAAATAGAGTTCTTTCTTTGTCTAAACTCAAAGATTTTTCCAAAGTGGAGAAACTATTGGAGAATAAACTTGATTTGGGTCAATCTTGAAACTGGGCCAGATGGATCAATTTGATGGTCCAAGCCCATAGTTTATTTCTAGAAGACTTCTTAGAAATATATATAATAATATCTCCTAATAATTTATAGAAATACTACAATTATTTGGTAAAAAATATCTAACATATTTGGAAGAAGGTAATGTAAGAAATAAGAAATATATAAAAAAGATGATGCAAGGAGTGACATAATATTTAGGATATTTTATTGGAGAGTTTTCTAGAAAGTCATCTCTAACCATTAGATTAAAAGTATGTTAGCATAATCATAGCCATTGATTAAGTTACGCCGCTAGTATGAATAGAAGTGGTTCCTAACACTTTTATACCAAGCCAAAATCAAGTTATAGATAACAAGTTCCTTCTTCTTAACTTTCGATCTCGACTTCTTTTTCCCTTTGAAGTTCTTCTGCCAAAGACCTCTTTCTCCTAAACTAAAAATATCAAGCACGCCTTTCTAACTAATTGCTATCAAAGCTATGTTTATTATTGTGATAGAGAAATAAGATGACAAGTGGAATGGTTCCCTTCCAATTCCCTTGAGTCACCAAAGATAAATATGGCGATTGGAGTATTCATATGAAGGCCTTACTAGGCCTTCAAGAGACATGGGGGATTGTTGAGAAAAGTTATGAAGAACCTCAAAGTGAGTCTTCTAAAAGGCTGAAAATAAAGATCAAATCATTTATCAATGCCTTGATGAAGTGCATATTCGAGAAGGTTGCAAATGCAACCACCTTCAAGCAATCATAGGAGATTCTTCATAATGCTCATAAGAGAGTTGACAAGGTGAAGACGGGTATGTCTTCAAACTCTTATAAGTGAGTTTGAAAAGCTACGCATGGAGGATTCCAAATCTATTTATGATATAAGCTAGCTGAATGGGTAAGATTTGAGTTTAAGTGGAACAGGACCTTTGATCTACTATGGGGTGTATTCTATCCTTATCGAATTTATTCTATTGAAGCATAACGTCAAAAGCTCCTCATCTTTGTTGCATTTCTTCTGAAGTTTGATGAATTTTGTCTGTTATTTCTCTAGATTATTGGCTATTGTCAATGAAATGAAGAGAAATGGAGAAAGCACATTGCCATTTATTTTTCAACTTCAACAGGACAATAAAATGAAGGATATAAAGATATCCATTTAGAGTAAATATTTAGCACCTACCCTATATATGATGGGTGAATTAGATGAACAGTTCAAATTATTCAAAAATTTACAAAAGATAGGCCCACTGTCCGATTTGGAGGATGTCTATGATGCATGGATAATGAAACCATTGCATCATTTAATTTCACCTCTCTCTCTCTCTCTCTCTCTCTCTCTCTCTCTCTCTCTCTCTCTCTCTCTCTCTCTCTCTCATATGTGCAACTTCTCATGCCATATTGCTAGTTACATTACTAATCAAATAATGCTATTTTCTTTTTTTTTTAATGATAAACAATGTTATTTCTATATTTAAAAAAAAAAAATTGCCCCTCTTACTTCATAAGTTCAATTGGTCGATAAAGAGATATAACTATTTGAGATTTTTATTTTTATTTTTATTTGTAAAGTATATGATTGGTTACATTTCCATTTTTGGGAACTTTGCCTTTCGGTTTTGTAATGGAAAGTTATGGTTGTAAGCTTTATCACCCATAATGTCTAAAATAGCCTAAGGTGCAGGAGTAGTGGGTCGACCAATTACAGGTTTTGTGTATTGTACCAGCCTTTGAGTTGCAGTCTCCACTAAGACTATTTGCTCCTGTGGGCACGTAAAGTAGCTAATAATGGGCCCCACCTGACACTACTTCGATTATAATCAAACTGCTGGGATGATAAAGCATACACCTTTTGGGGTATGCATTCTTTTGATGCGACGTGTTGATTTTCAATGTGCCCACTAATCAAATGTTTAGTGGGGAATTTCTTCTCTTTTCCAATCATGCCAATCTTTTCGTATCCGGCCATAAAAGCAGGAGGATGGAGCGGATATTCTACTTTCCTTTCCACGTCGTGAGGTAGAAGCAAGGTCTTATGCTCTTTATGTACGAAGTGGATAATATTCCGTTCCAGGAAAGAAAAGTGGAACATTGCTCACTGCGTTGCATTATATCATGCAATCTTTCTGGCAATAGACCCGGTATTTCCACTCCCTTGTTTTGATAGTAGCACTCCCAATTTATTTAATCCTGGATTGCTTGACCATGGAATTCAATTCTGTTGTATAGGGGTAGCAAAATATAACACGACATAACTCGAATTCGACACGTATTTAGCGGGTTAGGGTCGACTCTTATCGTGTTTGTGTTACCCAAAAATGACACGCTAAAAATTATGTTGTGTTAGGGTCAATCAATGTTGACCTGTTGTGTTGACTTGTTTGACACGAGACCTCTTAATTAGCCGTGTTGACCTATCTAACCCGCAAGTTGTTGACCAATCAGGTTGAAAATATAGGACGGTTCTTCAAAAACCATCATACATTACTATTCTTCAAAAATCGTCCTATATTATTTATTTTATATTTATTTAATCATGTTACACATGTCGTATTGTGTCGATTCGTTTAATAATCATGTCGTGTTCGAGTCACGGGTTCTTGACATTATTATTAAGCGAGTCGTGATCGTGTCGACTTATATACTATAATGGGTTAGTCTTGACACGACACAAACACGACCCTTTAAAAAAGTCCAATGTGGAAACTCCAGCTAACAAAGATTTGGGATTCCAGGTGGAGTGCAATATTATATTTTCACCTACAGGTCAATTCAAGAATGTTGTATTCTACAAAGTGCCAAAACTGTCGAATCTACCACAAAATCAATTCCATGCTCGACTCACTCCTCCTTGTAATACCATCCATAAGGAAAATATAAGAACCAAGGATCACTTTAGGCCATTAACTATGGATTGTTGTCTAGATAATACTGCAAATGACGGATTGCATTTAATGGCAACGCAGGGCGTGCCAAAGTCCAAATGCGTACGCTCCAACCAAGTCAATATCAACGTGCCGGGTACACGCATTGCAAGTAAAGAATTATGTGCATCATCACATCTCTTCTAATTATACCATGTATAAAGAAAAGCCACCCTCCTACTATTAGGGAGAATAATTATTTCAATTGAAGAATATAAATTTGGCACCATGATACGCGCCCCTTCAACAAACCACACTCCTACCTTTTTGGGAGGATAAATTCAATGCAAAATGTACTAAGCTTTTTCACTATAAAAAATGTAACAAGCCACACTCCTCCTGTTTCATACTCTCTACACCTACCTTTCACTTTTGAAGATCCGCTGCAGGGAAGTGCTCCACAAGGGAAACGTGGATTTTAAGTGGCAATTGGTCCTCCAAAGGAGCAAGGTGAGTAATCCAACCCATATTTCTGAGAAAAATTTAGCCAACAAATATATTCAACTAGTAGCTAGAGAGTGTGTAACCAAAGAACCTGTTTATTATTACGCGTGGGCTGTGACTCACCCAGCTTGGAGTATACCACGGGAATTGCCTAACATCATATGATGGCCCATTCGTATCAGATTTGATACATTAACAAACACCAAAAGGAGCACCCAACTGTCCAAAGCATATGCTTTCCCTCCTCACATTACTTTTCTCCTTTTGAATAAGATTTGGCCTGTTGCTCTGACCAAAAAGTGAGGGCTCTCTGGAATGTGAGGATCACCACTACGACATAGAACCATTTTCATGAGTTTTCTATCTGGTGCTCGGCCAACCCAGTAGACAGTTACGTCCATGATAGAATTGCAGGGACAAATTTGTGATGAGAACCATTGAACTTCTAGACCCCATCTGAAGTTCATCTAAATGATAAGATGCTTGGGGCATGAGTAATCCAACAAGGGCCAACATCGATGCATGGAAAGTTTGGTTCATCAATAACATGGACTCTTCTTACTTTAGCTTGCAATGTAAACCATAGCCCTAAAACTGTCACCTTGGAAAACTCTCTCAGTAACTCTTCACTTCCAACTTACTACCTAGCAAAAGTGTTTTATTTGTTCTGGGATTTCAAGACAAAACTTCCCAAACAACAATACCATGTCTTACCCAACTTGTCCTAAAGTTGCATGTGCATGTAAAATGATTTTTATTTTATTTTATATATAACTAAAAGTAAATTAAATAACATTAAAAAATTTCACTTGAATTTTTGCAAGTCATCCACAAATCAATTTTTGTTAACTCAACTCATGCCACTTGCGAGTTGAATTGAGTTATTAAAATTTTAAACAGTTGGTTTATACTTTTGATTAGCTTGCCACCATATAAGAACTGTGGACTTCCACCACGGAAACCAAAATTTCCTTTACCTCAACCACAAGGTTCAGGCCAAAAATGAAAGGTTATTTTTCTTTCTTTGTCTTTTGGGCGTACTAAGTGAAGTATTATAGAGCAAATTATCACTCAGAGACTCTTAAATCTAATTCTTCGTCAAAGAAGAAAGCAGCGGCTCAAATCTGCAACCAAAACTTTTTCAAGGGGGAGGTGCCTTTGTGTCTACCACCAGCTACTCTAGATGTCGTTAGCAAATCAATAGCAACCAACAAAAACTTTCTTACCTTCACTTTTAAGTTTAATTTTGATTAAGGGAAGCAACCAGTTGATTATTGTACATGGTTACTATCTTAGACAAGTGACAACCAAGATCTCATCGTCTACCCGGTACAACAATGTGCAGGAGGTTGACCAACAATTCCCAGATGCCCTACAAGCCTAGCTAGGGTGAGGCTTTAAACGATAAAAATTGAAAATATCAGTTGAACGCGCAATATAGCAAGCTGATGTCAAGGTTTTGGCCTCGGCCACTATAGGAGGACTGTCACTACTATGTTGTTCTCTGTCTATGACTGCCATTGCTCTTCCTTGAAGGCTGCGTTTTTCTTCCACAAATTCAACCTAATATCAAAGACATTTCTAAAATCCTAAACTAAAAATATTTGAGATGTTCCAATGTTGATTATGGCCATCAAAATTTGAGATTTTTAGTTCAATAACCTCCCCCAAATCTAAACTTACAAGGGTCTTCCCAACATATGGTAGATAAATTTGTAGAGCTACTGCTGGTCCAGGGGGTGCAGTTCAATGTATGAATTTCACGTAGTAAAAGTTCATTTTCCTTTTCATTGAGAAGCAATGCATGTGAAATTATATATGATCTTGAACGCTGATCTTTTGGTTCGTCAGCGTAGATTTTTATGTAGTGCTTGGAGACGATCCAGGACGCGTACAAACATGACAACCACGTGGTCCCCACAGGTTTGGCGCCTCGAAGTTGTCGCGCCAAATTACACGCGCGAACACCACACAAGATTCTCGCCTGCCACTTTACTGCCTTCACTGTGTTCCATTTCCCCTGCCCAAAAACCACCGTAACCCCTTCTCTCGCTCTCTCTGCAGAGATGGCCCTCGTCATCCCAAAACCCCACAGACTCTGCACCAGTATCCTCAAAAGACCATCCTTCCAATACACTGTAGCGTTCCTTCTCTTCCTCTGCTTCTCTCTCTACTATACTCTCCACAAACAATGCCCAAAACCATCACCACCTTCCCCACAGAATCTGTTCTCCAAGGACCCCCTCGTATTCCAAAAAATCTTCCTCAACTCCTCAAACAACTCCACGGTCTCATCTTTCCTCCAATCTCTCACAGTTGGGCCCCACCTCGCCGGAACTCCACAGGCCGTCAATACCCTCAACTATTTCAAATCCCAACTCCAATCGTACGGCCTCAAAACCCACGTCACAGAATACCAGGCACTCCTCTCTTATCCCACGCATTCTTCCCTCACGATGCATTTTAGTGAAGGGAAGAAGAAAGAGTTATATTTAGGAGAAAAGGAGGAGGGAACGGAGAAGGGTAAAATCGTGAAGCCGTATCACGCTTATTCTCCATCTGGGGCTGTTTATGGAAAACCCGTTTTTGTTAATTATGGTACGGCGGAGGACTATCGTAAGCTGGGGGTGATGGGGGTGAACGTTAGTGGATGTATCGTGGTTGCGAGGAGGGGCAGTGTTTCCAGGCGCTGGGTGGTGGAGAAGGCGGCGGAGGGAGGTGCCCTGGCGGTTCTATTGTACGCCGACGGGGACGGAGTGATGGATGGCGTCGAGAGAGGGACGGTGATGAGAGGATTGGGGGACCCACTTACTCCTGGTTGGGCTGCCATTAGTGGGGCCCAGAGATTAGACGGTGATGAAGTCGAGGAAAGATTCCCAAGGATTCCATCGATGCCCATTTCGGCTGGTAACGCTTACCAAATTCTTGGATATCTTGGTGGACCGCTCGTGTCTTCCGTCTGGGGACCCACAATATCTTCCAATCCTGGTGGGCCAAGCAGAACTGGTCCTGGGCCGGTCCTGCTCAATTTCACTTACCAGGTAAGCCACGACCCTCGCGTTTTCGCTTTGGATGGATAATTTATTGTTTGATATTGGCACCCCCTCTTCTCTGATGTTTGCTCCGCTGATCGTTGCGAACGTTGCTTTCAAACGTACTTCTGGGATTTCCTTCTCGTGACTGGCCTTGTTTTAGTCGATGGGTAGAATAAATCCTGAAAGAGCTGGCTGCGTACGATGAAACGACATAAATAGTAGTTGATTGGCTCATGCATGACGAATGGGGCCCACCTATTGGCTTCAAGTAAGTTAGAAAGGTTACGCACTGATATCCAAGCATGAGTAATTTGTGGATCTGGTGGTCCTTTTCATCTTCCATAAGGAAGAATGATGATAAGTACACTTCATATCTTGTCAATTATTCCAGGTGCTTTGTTTTTTCCTCTAGCTAGCTGTGGATTACAGCTCCCCAAGAGTTCTCGGTATTCAGTAGAGGAAGTGTTAATTAAAGTTAACAGTCTCTTTCGGAACAAGGGACTACATACATCTTTTGACTTCTTGGACAATGTTCCAAGTTCATACTCTGACAGTAATTTGGATGATGTAAAAGCATCAAGGACTAATCCCACAGAAGGGTACTTTTTATTTATTTATTTAAATTTTTTACTGCATGAGAGATTCGGAGTTTGTATCGACTCTATAATACCAAAATTGAGTCAACTCAGCTGAGTCAATCATCAATTCAGGTGGTATTAATTGGTGGTCATGAAGTAAAAGTAAAGGGCAGCCCTGGTGCACGAAGCTCCTGCCTATGCGGGGTTCGGAGAAGGGGCGGACCACAAATGGCCTAAAGTACATAGCCTTACCTTGCATTTTGCAAGAGGCTGTTTCCATGCCTTGAACCTGTGACCTCAAGGTCACACGATGACAACTTTTACCTTTGTGCCAAGGCTCCCCTTCTAAGTGGTGGTCATGAAGTATTAACTTTTAACTCATCTGAAAATCTTTCCGATTTTCTATTTTGTTTTCCAGCGAACTAATATGCTGCTCATCTTTTGTTCCTAGAGACAAAGAAGAACATTTGTATCTGCTAAGAATTCTAAAGTGTAACTGTTGAATGTTTGCTTTCACAATGCTGGTTACTGTTAGTACATTTTATATGTTTTCTGGAAACAAGAAGCCGCAGTGTGTATTCTATCTTCAGAAGAATTGGAAAGACCATGTAGGCCTGGTCTTAGTCTTATTCTCTTGTGATGTGTCTTTTATTTTCTTTCTGAAGGCAGAGAAAAAGGTGGCCACTGTCAGAAATGCATTTGCTGTCATAAAGGGAGTTCAAGAGCCTGATCGTTACGTTCTACTTGGTAACCACAGAGATGCATGGACATATGGTGCAGTCGACCCCAACAGCGGAACTGCTGCACTTCTTGACATTGCTCGTCGCTATGCTGCTCTACTGCACAAGGGTTGGAATCCTAGAAGAACCATCATTCTCTGCAGCTGGGATGCAGAAGAGTTTGGAATGGTAGGTAGATATAGTTATTCATTAGATCATCCCACATTGCAATTATTCATGACTGCTTTAGTGTCTCATATGTTTTAAAATGCTGCGGAACGGAATTCAGGTTGTTACGTGCAGCCCATAGCTTAATGCTATTTAAGTAAGTTTGTAAGTTGTTTCATGATAATGAAAGTGGGGCATGAAATCATAAGAGGAATCATCCAATGCAGCAAATACATTATGTTTTTTGTTGTTCATAACCAGAGCCACTGGTCACTTTTAGACAGTTGTAAACATTGGATCTACTATCTGCTCAACATAGGAGCAGTTTTATATGTGCTCCATGTTCATTATCATGATCCTGGCGTGGTATGAGTTTAGATTAACACATTGACTGGAACTTACTGCTGTTTAAATTCAAAGGTACGTCACAATCCTACCCTTGCTCCACTTTGATGCTTGTGACTGTTACAACGAATGCCATGACTGACACCCTTTAAATACCTTTTTGTGTGGTATGTCTAACATCTTACATGTCCCATATTCTACTTGTTTTTACTCGTTTGGATTTTCTTTAAATTCTGTCCATCATAACTGTCTGCAGATTTCAATCTTTTGATTACCTAGTACAAAAATCACATGGTTTCGAAATGAAAACTGTGCTATAAGGAGAAATGATTACAAACCACCATGAAAATTCTAAACAGTAGTTTACACCACTTGGATTAGAGCAACATGCATATGCGGACCAGTTAAATTTGGTGTATGCTTGCACAAAGTATCTCATGCTAGTAAATCGTAAAGAGCACAAGTTCATGGTCAAGTTCCTCATAACTATAGGGACAGTAGTTCGGAAAGACACCCTGCAGTTTTCGGTGTAAACCTTGTGAAACACTTGAGCTGTTGGTCCTTTTGAATGAGATTGGCCCCAATGATGCCACAAGTTGTAGATGGTGGTAAATATTCAAATCATCTAAAGGAGTAACAAAATGTTATAAGTCTGAAGTCTTCTAACTGTAACAGCGGAAACCAGTTGAAGCCTTTGGATGACGGTTGAAAACTGCTGACTACTCCTACCCTGTTTCATCTCCTCTGAACACACAACTGCAAAACATTTGAACCCAAAGAGAGAGAATTCTCTCCTTGCTGGTTCATTCTGCTCTCTAAATCTTGATTGAAAGAGGAGGAGAATTTAATTAGAACTAGAGAATCTCTAAACGGGACTTCTATATAAAGGCATCTAGAGTTCCCTTGTGAATTAAGATTTTAGAAGACCTAGTATCTTAGTTCTCTTGTCTCTTCCCTAGATTCCCTGTTCCATCAATATTTGCTTTCATTCGTCCATCTACAATCAGCCTGAGATCCAACAGGTGTACCGTTGCTAACACCCAAATTGATGGAGGCACATCATACTTTCAGCAATCAGATCATCATTCTCTCTGTCTGTTAGTGTCTCCATCGAGGATTTGGTGTGGTTACACCCTTGTTTTGTCAATTCTATTGCATAATTTTTGAAATATGCTTCCACAAGCAAACTGTGGTACAAGTCAAAGGCTCTTCAATCAGTCTGAAGTGGCGAGCCACCTCCTTTCATTTACTGGAAGTAAAGTCTGATCTTCTGGTCAAGCAGTGTTGCTGTTGACAGATTATTCATGTGCTGCATCAGATGGGCCATGTCCCAAATCCCAATATATCAAACACTCCCAGCACTTCAATTAATAGGGATTCTTTACCCTTCTTTTATTGAAATAATGTGGCATCCAATTTACATTCCAGAGTTATAATGGCTATGGTCAACCTGTGGAGGACCATGTCCTATCTCAGACAGGCCAAGCATTTTGATTACAGATGCCCACTGCTGGACTCTACTTGCCCAAAGGACATATAGAAGCTCATAATGTATATATACATACATGAAAATAAGTATATACATGTGTGTGTGTGTGTGTGTGTGCGCGCGCGTGTGCACGTTTATACACTATTTGTGAACTTATATGTCAGTACATAATCATTTATTTTGTTTGTGCTTTCAGATAGGATCAACTGAGTGGGTAGAGCAGAACCTTCAAATTTTGGGATCTAAAGCTGTGGCCTACCTAAATGTTGATTGTGCTGTTCAAGGGCCTGGTTTCTTTGCACGCGCAACTCCTCAGCTGGACAGTCTCCTTGTTGAAGTTACTAAAAAGGTAAAATAAATACCTTGGATTAAATGGAAGTTAAATTTATGTGGCATCTATAAAGTTTGAAAACTGGTTATGCTTGCCATAGATCTGGTCAGAAAAGGAGGTCAGAAATAAAGGTCACTTTGCTTCATTTGATGGTAGGGTGTTTTGACAAAATTTTGCTACTTTATGTTGGGAAAGTTGTGTTTTTGAAAATTGAAGTCTGAGCAAGTGTATCATCTTATATTTACTAAGCTTGTTTCCCTTCTAGAGTATATAGGAACAGCTTTAGTATTTACGTAGAAGTGGGATTTAATTGGTTCCATGAAAGCAACGGATAGCTCTGTTTTCCCTTTAGAAATTTTCTCTCTCTTATTCCTTAACTTACATTTTTTGTGTATATATACCTATATATGTTTGTCTTCATTTAGACACACACACACACACACACACACACACACACACACACACACACATGAGCCGTTAGATAATTGTGTGGGCGGTGCGTTGTCGCAGCCCCGTGCATGAAGCTCCCATGTATGAGAGGTCTAGGGAAGAGGCAGGCCTCAAGGGTCTATAGTCGCAGCCTTACCTTGAATTCTGCAAGAGGCTATTTCCATGCCTCGAATCCATGACCTCAAGGTCACACGACGACAACTCTACCGTTCTGCCAAAGGCTCCCCTTCTAGCTGTTAGCTTGGAAAATATGAGTGAAACAGAGTAGAAGCGATGCTCACTCTTTTTGATGATCCATACCATCAATCAGTTATACCATGCTGTTGATTTATCCACAACTGGAAGCTATGGTTTGTTATATCTACTTTAAATCTCTTCATCTCTCCTAGTCAAAAAACACATATTTGTATGTGCATTTATATACCTCTATATGTACAGGCACATGTGTGTACACAGGCACATGCATGAGCTGTTAGACAATGGATGCACATATTTTTCTCTTAGAAAATATTTGTTTTTTATTTGAAATGGTTGTTGATTTTGTTAATCAAGTAGCATGAGAAATGCTGAGATACAACTGTTTCCAAACAAGGGCATAAGGTCTCTCTTCAGGATGGAACACAGCATCTATGAACTCCAAAACAAATTTTACCCAATTCCTGGCGGGTCAAAATCCACAGCTCTTGCTGTTAAGCCTTCTTTAGCTCTTGTATCTGCCCGGTCATATTGTCTCTTGGAAAAGAAAATATGAGCCGGCAGAGTAGGATGGTGCTCCCTCTTCATGATGATCATACCATACATGAGGTATTTTATGCTTTTGATTAGTAGACTGTAAATGTTCTCCACAAGTGAACGACTATAGAGTCTATACCTTTCTATTTGTGGAGGTCTTGTTGACGAATGTAGACTGCTTTTCTGTTTCCCATCTATCACTGTAAGGCCGCATCTGATGGGTCCACATCTTGATGCAGTGCTCATTCGTAGCAAGGTCTTCCTGGTGTAGTGTTTGGGATCATTAAAATAACATGGGTCCAGCTCATACTTTTGCCTGCTTATATTTTCGAGATGAAAGCATGGGTATTGATCTATGCAGTTGCTAATATTTGTTAGCTTGCAGATTTTCTTTGGTTGAGGAAGCTGAACTTGTTTGCAGGTCAAGGATCCAGATTCAGACAGCAAAACAGTGTATCAAACTTGGATTAACACAAATAGAGGCAAGGTAAGCCATTCATAATTTTGTGCAATGAGTTAATTTCTAATTATAGAGATTATTGAACTGCTTCATTTGTTTATTCTGCAATGTTCAGTAATCCACAATTCGCATATGTGGTGGCAGAAAACAGTAGCAGGTCAAACTAATTAGAAACTTTCAAGAGGCGAAGTTTTGAATAAAGTATCTATTTGAAGGGAACTATAGTTTGTTCTTGATATGATCTACCTTAGATGTTTCTATTAGTTTAGCAGGGTTTGTTCTTGGGCCTTAAAAAGTGCTGTCAATTAGATTAGATAGTCCAAACATCCAACTCAATCTGGCCGGTTTTAATCATATAAGGATCTTAAATCTGATCCACAGGATCTCTTCTGGATCAAGTTTTGATGATCAGTTTTTAATCTGGATGGAATCAATTTTACAATAGTCCAGCTTGTGGTGATCGGACCTTTAGTCAGTTTTGTATGAAGACCAAGATCTCCCTTTGAAATGTATCTAACTCAGCTTTTAATTAATTTGGAAATGTTGAGACTAAATTATTTGATGCAGAAGATATGACTTTATCCAACAATGTATATTTCGGATTATAGTCCTCCTTGATATTTATGGATGTTATGCGCTGTATTTATATCATCTTTATTAAATGCTATATAACATCTTGCCAAGTAGTGCTTGGAATAGGTTATGCTTATCTTGCTGGTGGATTTTCATATAGTTCCTGTATAAATTGCTTGAATTATTATAGGAATGTTCATTTGCCAATTCTAAAGTGTCAACATGTTCGTTTGATCTTTCCTGCCAACATAGAAAGAACATGCACCTCTTTCCAATTAGGACTTATTCCAATAGAATAAACATACATGAATACCAGGCCAATTGAATGACAATGACATAACATCCACAAAGATAAAGCAAGTAATGGATGGCTAAGCTGTCAAGATATCAATAGAATCATGATTTGAATCCAATGCTCGTAGCATAAAAAGATTAGGTATGTGAGTTGACCAAGTTGCTGAATAGTGGTTATTGGTACAAAATCTTTAGAATTTTATGTCATACTTTATTGGGAGTGTTGGGCCACCAAATATGAAGTAGCGTATTGGGAACTTTGGCTAAACTATCACATATTAATCTACAAAACTATAGTTACTTCCTGAAAAGCATTCACATTTCTTTTAGCCTCAAAATGTGCCTTCCTTCTTTACTTGGTGAAATATGATGTTTCTTAAGATATTTCTTTTGGGTTTTTGCTATGTCTTTAGAAAAATATCAGTGATTTTCATTTTGTGGAAGTCATCCATGTGATTGTTATTGTCTCCTTCAGATTGAAAGGCTTAGCGGAGTGGATTCAGATTTTGCTGCATTTTTGCAACACTCTGGGGTCCCAGCCGTTGATTTGTACTTTGGAAAAGGTATAACTTTTGACTTGTGTTGCTAAGAGAGATGCTGGAAATTGAGTTTGTGGAAGTGTAGACAGGAAAATATTTCAATTTTCCTTGGCAACCATCGCAAATTGTGTTACAATTTTCTGATGCCATCATGCTGATACTTGTTTTGGAAACATAAAATGTTTTCAGACACTTAAAGCCAACCTAGCATTTGATGCTAATAGATATCCAATATATACTATGTATATTATCTTAGTATAAAATCATCTTGTCTGTATGCACCTCTTAGAAAGGATTTGACTAGAATGGAGACAATGGATGAGATTCAAGATCCAATGATTCCTTGGACATCCTTTTTTATGACGTACCACATTTTTCTTGCATCTTTGGCAGTGGATTCAGGGTTAATATAATAGATGGAGTGTTTTGCTCTCCTCCTCATGCCTCTTGTTTCTGCATGGTTGCTATAGAGACTTCGATTTAACATGTGAAAAGAGGGATACCCTTCAGCTTAGGAACATTTGTAATAAGGTAGATTCTCAAGAAAGAAACTACCATATTTGAGAAACTGCATTAACTTTGGCAGTGACTAAATTGAGGAAGTAGGTAAAATGGAATTGCAATTCAGAAAACTAAATTAAATCTTGAAACAACTAAACTAGGAAACTATGACCCAAAAAATTTAGTGCCTACAGAATTCATGTTATGTGCAGCAGTCTGAGAACACATTGTTGAAGATGTTCAAGTTCAACTTTTAATTATCCCCCTTAAGTTGGAAAACATATGTCACTTTCATAACTTGTCCTTAATGAATGATAGCTGTTTACATGCACACTTTAGTAAATAAGTTATTGTTCATTGCCATTTACATTAGTTTAGGTATTTCATTAGCCTGTAGCTTATCCCTTTTTGTGTATAAATATTTGAACATGGTTATGTTGTTGTGTAGATCTATTTGTTGGTATTTGAATATATTGTGACTATAGTTTGAAAAATTCTTCTCTCTATTTCTTCAAAATGGTAACTGAATGTCCTTGTTCAGATTTTCCTGTCTATCATACTGCTTTTGATTCCTTTGAGTGGATGAAGAAATATGGAGATCCATTTTTCCATCGTCATGTGGCAGGTAAATTCTCCCACTTATAAGTTGATAGAACTCACAATTCCAGTAAGAATAGTAATGAATTTCTTATGAAAAAACTCAATTATAGAGATTCAATATACAACAAGCAGGCTGACAGATCTAGCTTTGCTTATTTTACATGTACTGGTATGTTTACAGAATTCCAGAAAAAATACAATTCTAGCTTTCGAGGAGCTAGAGCCTCCCAATTCCTCCCCCCTTCCTTACTTCTTTTCTCCCTTTTATTTCCCCCTCTTCTGCCAGCTGTTTCTTTCCCTTCTAGTACTAGAATCCAGTCTTGTTTCTAAGTTCTATTATTCTCTGTCAGAAGATTCTCAATTCTGTTAAAAATCAGTAGATTATTTGTTGTTACTCTTTCTTATGTAGAACTTACCAAATCTACCTTCCTTTGGCTCCTTTGATGTAGCAATACCCCCCCTAAAAGTGCCACCTTGTCCTCAAGGTGGAAGTGAGGGAACTGGCTCTGAATGTCTTCCATTTGTTCCCAGGTATTGTCATGTTCTTGAAGGTCTTGCCACTGTATAAGAACCTCTATTTGGCCAGTAGGAGACTGCCTAATGTCTTTGATGTCTGTTGCATATACTTTAAGTTCTAAATCATCGGATAGGGCCTGTGGTATTGGTTGAGGTGTCAGTGTTGGTGCAGAAGCTGGCTTTAGCTGAGAGACATGGAAGATTGGATGTAACTTAGCATGTTGTGGTAACTTCAACTTATAAGTTACCTGTCCAATCTTTTCTAGAATGGCATATGGTCCATAATATCAAGGCCGTAGCTTCTCATTGATTTGTGTTGACAGTGATTTGAGCCGATAAGGTTGAAGTTTCAAGTAAATGTAATCTCTTGATTGGAAAGTAAGAGGACGGCAGTGTGCATCAGCCTACCTTTTCATTCTAGTTTGAGCTTCCTCCAAATTCTATTTCAGTTCTGCTAGAACTGAATCACGTGTAGCCACTTGTTGGTTAACTTCCTCCACCACAGATTCTCCCCCAGTAAAGGTCAATAACATCGGCGGTTCTCTTCCATATTAAGCCTTGAAGGGAGTCATGCCGGCAGAACTCTGGTAAGTAGTATTATACCAGTATTCTGCCCAGCAGATCCATTTGGGCCAGGACTTCGGTTTGTTGCCAATAAAACATCTCAAATATGTTTCCAAACATCTGTTTACCACCTCTATCTGCCCATCAGTTGGAGGATGATAGGCAGAACTCATCTTGAGGGATGTTCCTGCCTGCTTAAATAGTTCAACCCAGAAATGGCTGACGAAGACTCAGTCTCTATCCGATACAATGGACTGGGGATAGCCATGCAGTCTGACAACTTCTTTGATAAAGATGTGAGCTACATCCTTGGCAATGTAAGGGTGATTGAGCGGAATGAAGTAGCTGAACTTGGTAAGGCAATCAACAACAACTAACAAGGTATCAACTCCATGTGCCCTTGGCAAGCCACTGATGAAATCCATGGATAACTCACTCCCTACTTTAGGAATGGGAAGAGGTTGAAGAGGACTTGCTGGTTCAGTAGTGGTATACTTGTTCCTTTGGCAAATATCACAAGTGGATATCAATTTCTAGATATCCTGGCGCATTCCCTCCCAATGAAGCACGTTGGATATGCGTTTATAAGTGCATGTGAATCCTAAATGCTCCCCTCCTAGAGTGGAATGGAATTCTTGTAAGAGGGTTGAAATACGAGGCAAAGACTTTGGAATAACTAGTCTTCCCTAAAATAATAATAGACCATGCTTGAGTGTATAACCGATGTGACTGTTTGGATTCACCAAAAGGTCATGAATAATATATCTTCTTGTATTTCCTCTACTAAAGAGTCCAAATCAGTACACCGAACCACTGATAGAGCAAGATGTTGTAATAATATGTCCTTCCCATCTAAGGGTGGGGAATAAGGATCATTTGGGCGCTTATTCCTTGTGGTATTGTTTTCGCTGTTGAGAATGTGAGATTCCTAACGCCTAGACAAAGCATCAACTACTCTATTCTCAGAACCTGGCTTGTACTTAATGATGAAGTCATACCCAATGAGTTTGGTTAACCACTTCTACTGATCTTCATTAAGCATATGCTGTGCCATTAAGAACCTGAGGCTTTTCTGGTCAGTATGGATGATGAAATGTCGCCCCATAAGGTAATGTCGCCACTTGTGTACTGCAAGAACCATGGCCATAAGCTCTCTTTCATAGACTGATTTGGATTGTGATCTAAGGGAGAGTGATTGACTGAAGAAAGCAACTGGCCTACCCTCTTGCATAAGGATAGTACCAATTCCTTTGCCTGATGCATTTGCTTCCAGCACAAAGGGTTTGGAGAATTCTGGTATGGCCAAGACAGGAACTGTTGTCATGACTCATTTCAATGTCTCAAATGCATCCTGAGCTTCCTTAGTCCATAAGAATCCATTCTTCTTAAGTAGTTTGGTTAAGGGAGCAGCAATGAGTCCATAATTTCTGACAAACCTTCCTTAATACCCAGTAAGGCCCAAAAATCCTCGAAGTGCCTTAGCGTCTTTAGGAATAGGCCAGGACAGCATACATTCTACCTTGGAATTATCAGCTTCTACCCCTTTTCAGATATAATGTCCTAGTACTCCAAAGAAGGTTGTGCAAATGAGCACTTCTTCTTGTTGGCAATTAACTGGTGTTCTTCAAGTAATTGCAGGATAATGGTAATATGCTCCAAGTGTAGAGAAAGATTACTGCTATAAACTAAAATGTCATCAAAGAAGTGTGACACCCTTGGTTTTTCTACACAATATAATAATTACAATAATAGTCGGGATCCCTGTTAAAAAAAAAAACTTTGATTTTTAAAATGACCAAAACATAACTTAAGCGAAAGCATTTCTTCCAAAATCCGATGAGTCATACAACCACAAAACTACGAATTTAATAGTGAAATGAAATACCATTTCTACCGAAAATCCGACAGAGCTTCCTTTGTAATTTGGACCATTGCACATGACCAGTGCAATACAAAATCACCTAATAAACAATGTATAATACATATCATAAGGGAGACTCAGTTTCCATACCCATCCACAACCAAATGTTGTTTTCAATAAAATACACTTTAATAATGGATAAGAAAATATAGCCACTACCAAATACCCAGGGTCCCTCCATACAGCAATCACATCCAACATAAATCCACATTCTGACATTCAGGTCACATTACATATCATAAGGGAGACTCAGTCTCCACGCCCATCCACAACCAAATGTTGTTTTCAATAAAATACACTCCTACAATGGATAAGAAAATATAGCTACTACCAAATACCCAGGGTCCCTCCATACAGCCATCACATCCAACATAAATCCACATTCTGACATCCAGTCACATTACATTTTTAATTAAAGTACAGTCCATACTCAAAACCCAAAGTGAGGTCTTGAGCAAACCTGGTCATCTCTGAACATCGTCCGTGCTTCACTGGAAGCTGCCATCACTTTTACCTGCTCTGTCAGCGTGTCAACCTGTTGTCACTCTCTGTATCTGAGGCACTGCAAATCAAAGCAATGCCTCAGCAAGCTATGCTTGTGTAGGTGATATACATTCAAAGTAAACTCAATAAAAACAAATTGCATGGCGCAAGGCATAAGATCGTAAGATGATCAAACATATATATATATATATATATATAAAGCCTTAAATTACCCGATGAAGGACATACCAAGTCCATGAAATAAATGAGATATCATCAACCATGATATCAGGACATGCACAATCCGAGAAAATCTAGAAACATGTGAATGTATGTCAAAAGTATCAAACATCATACACAGTCAAGCCCTATGAGTGTCTCAAGTACACTCACGGCAATGTGGGGTCAGCTCTCTATACCATCCGCTTTCACCCTTGCACCCTCACGGGTACTCAGGCACTCACAGGGTGAAGAAATGCATCCTACCATAAGATCAATAGTCTCAAACATCAAGACAGAGCAACTCCCACGTGTCAAAAATATGAATAATCAAGTGAATATCACGAAAGATATAAAAAACAGTGCATGCAAGAACCACCCGAAAGAGAGCACACACATAAGAAACTATATGCTGAAATTAATCTCATGCATATGGTAAGGCATAAATCATATACCTCAAAAACTCAATCACCAAGTCATCATTTGAGAATCATGGGAAAATTTTGAATGAAATCACCTACCTCGTGTGGCGAGTTCATCCATTGTCCACTAGTTGATCAATCCCGTATGCTTCAATCTATACAAGACATAAAAATTCTTTTCTTAATACCTTCACTTACATATAGTTATGATTTAACTATCTGGTCTTATGTCCTTATATCAAGGGTTGGATTTACCTCTAAATTTAGTGTTCTCCACAAGATGACAATGACTGATCAACTATTTATAATGATCCATATATTAAGATTGGCTAAAGATGGTCTAATCCACATTTTTCAGGTAATTCGATGGTCCACATTTACTAAGAGTGGTCAGATCCACCCTTTTCAAGTGATCTGACTGTACATATCTACTAAGAGTGGTCAGATCTATCTTTTTCAGGCAATTCGATGGTTAAGATTTACTCTAATTGGTCATATCTAACTAATTTAGGGTCGTAGGAGTCATCCGTAGTGTCTGATTATCCGTTAGACTTTCAAAAGCTACTGTGTAAACAGTAACCGATCAGACGGTCCAGATTGTCCGATCTATTTTCTAGCACAGATAACGAATTCCATCAAATATGACTTATCTCAAGCATCGATCTACCCATTAGTAAGCATGGATTAACAATTTAACGGTTGGATCGTCTTTAAATTTAGATCTAAGATCAAAACTCACGAATTTATCAAAATTTCAACAAATCAAGATCAGGGTTTTGTAGATCTTACCTAAAGAATGCGTAACCGTGCTTTTCCCCTTCCTAGGCGTGCTAGATTGGCTCCGATCTGCTATGAACGATTCATCCCTAACCGCGCACACTGTTCATGGCTCAATCCGCGTTCATTTCTTCTCCACTCGTAGCGAATCCAAAGGGGTTTTGCTCACAACTTCATGCTGAAGAGAATGAATGGCTTGGAGCATCAATCCATGCCGCCATTTTCTCCGGCAACCTCTGCAACTCCAGAAAAATAGAAACCTTACGTTTCTACTCCTCCGTCATGGTTGGGCTCTATTCTCTGGCGCACAATCTCTCCTCTTCTCCCTTTTCTCCTCTCTTCTCCTTTCTCTTCCCTCTTCTTCTCCTTCTTCTTCTTCCCCCTTTCTTTTCTTCCCATCGAGGTTGGGGTACGTCTGTTTCTCAATTTCGTTTAAGTGAGGGGGTGCTGTTATCAAACCGCTTCCCCCCCGCTTTAAAAAAAAATAGAGGATGTTACAAGAAGACAAGGACAAACTTGCGTAGGTGTGGACGAAATACCTCATTTATGAGCACTTGAAGCGTGGCTAGTGCATTGGTTAAACCAAAAGGCATAACCAAAAATTCATAGTGGCCCTTACGAGTTCTAAAGCTCTCTTGCTATGTCCTCTTCCTTGATTCGAATTTGATAGTACCCTAATTTAAGGTCAAGTTTTGAAAAGATGGTTGCTCCTCCCAGTTCATCTAGCAACTCATCTATAGTGGGTATTGGAAACTTATCAGGTATGGTCACCTTGTTTAGTGCCCGATAATCTACCCAAAATCTCCATCCCCCATCCTTCTTTTTGACTAGTAACACCGAGCTAGAAAAAGGGCTTTTGCTTGGTCGAATGATTCCTAAATTCAACAATTCCTTAATGATTTTCTCAATCTCATCCTTCTGTGAATGTGGATACCGATATGGCATGCTATGTGGGGGTTATGTTCCCTCTACCAACCTAATGGCATGATCGTGAGAGCGAGCAATCGGCAATCTTAAAGGCTGATAAAAAAATATGTGAAAATTTCTGTAATAGAAAGTCGATTGACGTTTGATAATCCTCATGATGCTGAGCTGGATTGGCTTCCATACCATAGTACTCCACCATACAACTGAAGGCAGCCTTAGGAACAACTCGAAGGATAGATTTGAAGGATACCATAGAACAAGAGAGGGTTGGATCCCCTTTCAAGATGACTGGGCATCCTTCCACGCTAAACCTCATAATTAGATCACAGAAATATGCCAAGATCTCCCCCAGTGTTTCTAACCACGCTACTCCGAGGACCATTTCTGCTCCTCCCAGGTCGAATGGGTGGAAATCTTGAACCACCATGATCCTTGACAAATTCAATCTTTTTTGCCTATAGATACCTTGGCCTCTAATACAGTGCCCATCCCCAACCTGTACCCCAAATCGACATGATCGATCCACTGATAATTGGAGTTCGGCGACTAATTGGTTGGAAACAAAGTTGTGGGAAGCCCCACTGTTAATCAGTATCACCACGGTCTTCTTCTTTACTAGATCCTTCACTTTCATCATATTACTAATTGTAAAACCCGAAATGGAATTTAGGGATAACTCTAGGGTTCGATTCTCCTTGTTCATTTGGTTGTCCATGTCTATCGGAGTGTTTCCCCTCTCATCCTCTTCTTTGTTGGCAAGGAGCAGCACCTATAGGTGCTTATTTTTACATCTGTGCACTGGATGATACTTTTCATCACACTAGTAGTACAATCCTTGCTATCGCCGTTGTTGCAGCTCGGCATCGATAAGTTTTCTTAGGTTTTGTCTTTTTTCGTCAAAATCTTCACCTGGCTGTCTCTCCTGGTTGGTTTCCATGCAGAAACCCTTGTTTCTGTCGATGTTGGGGATGACGATGGGCAATTGAGGAAATTGCCCCTGCAGCCCTACTTCCGTCGGGTTCTTCTTGGGCTGAACACAAAAGGGCCTTGATGACATTGGCCCAACCTCACTTCTAAGTGGGCGGGCCCGTATCTGGTCCAGGGCCAAGTTCTTCTTCTCAATCTTGTGGGCTAATTCCATGAGCCCAGACAGAGAAGCAGGCCTGAAAAGCTTGATCTCTGCCTTGATGTAGGCCAATAACCCATTTAGGAAAGCTCCTCTCAGGACTTCGTCGGAGAGGTCGACCAGGTGGCTGGAGTGTAGCTCGAATGACCAAAGATACTCAGCGACACTTCCCGTCTGTCGTAGTGCAAGCAAGTTCTTGTAATTGTCGTTTGATTGGGACGACAGGAATCTTCGGAGCAGGGCTAACTGGAAAGACTCCCAAGATCGGAAGGGCGTGTGCGATTCCGACCACAAGAACCAATGGAGGGCTTCTTTCTCTAAGCGAATGGACGCTGCTGGAATCTTTTTATCTTCAATGATCCGATTAACATGGAAATAACGTTCTACTCTGCACAACCATCCGTAGGGTTCTTGGCCGTAGAATACTGGTAGATCTAGTCTTTGACCTTGAACATCTTGACGATGATGGCCCCCCGACAAGAAGGGACTTCTTCTGGTGTCGTCAGAGGTTTCCCCCACTTCCTAGTTTCAACGACGATCTCTACCTTCTTCCGGCAGATCCCTGTTCTTGATCCATTGACGTAATTCTACCAAATATTCCCCGAATGCATTAACATTCGTTTGTAATCTTCCGAGATGATCCCCTCACCTCTCAAATCTCACCTCTGACGCCTTCTATCTCTTTCTCCATACTTTCTGTTCTCTCTATCTTGATTCTAACCATTCCCAAGGCTCGAACCGGCTCTGATACCACTTGATAGAACTCACAATTCCAGTAAGAATAGTAATGAATTTCTTATGGAAAAACTCAATTACAGAGATTCAATATACAACAAGCAGGCTTACAGATCCAGCTTTGCTTATTGTACATGTACTGGTATGTTTACAGAATTCTAGAAAAAATACAATTCTAGCTTTCGAGGGGCTAGAGCCTCCCAATTCCTCCCCCCTTCCTTACTTCTTTTCTCTCTTTTATTTCCCCCTCTTCTGCCAGCTGTTTCTTTCCCTTCCAATACTAGAATCCAGTCTTGTTTCTAAGTTTTGTTATTCTCTGTCAGAAGATTTTCAATTCTGTTAAAAATCAGTAGATTATTTGTTCTTACTCTTTCTTATGTAGAACTTACCAAATCTACCTTCCTTTGGCTCCTTTGATGTAACATAAGTATGTCAATTTCATTAGGCCTTTAGCACTATTATAAAGCGTATCTCTATACTTTTTTCATATTGCTTGGTTTGTTTGATGCTGCTAAATTTGGATATTTGCTCTAGGGTCTTGTGGTGGGAGCTCAGCACCTTGTTTTGGAGGCCTCATCAAATATGATTATTAATTATGAAAAAATTGAAAAGGGTTTATACAAGTATTTGATAGAGATTTTTACTGAAGAGAAACATTTTGACCAACCACCTGTATATTTTGCTTCACAATGGGGCAATCATAGTTGGACTTTGACGACTGGGATGTGTATTTTCAGGCTATTATTATACTAATGCTGGACAACTTTTTGTTTGGATAATGTTTTTCCTTGTTATATGCTATAAATTTCATAGATGATATCTTTCCAATCAACATGAGTTATAATTTGCATTTATGTTTCGTTTTCGTTTTGTTTGGTGTTCAATAGCAATAACTTGCACAGTTCATTCTCCAGTTTCTTATTGTGAGGGTTGGTGTGCAGTGAAACTTCTGGAAAATTTAATGACCTAAAAGGAAGATGAATTGCTAAGCTGAAATTGAGAGACAAGACCTATTTGTTCTATGAAATTGGAAATCACTGAAGAAATTAGAAGAGTCTTCTTTTTGCCTTACAGTTCTGTAAAATGATTAAGAAAACATTTTGCAACAGACTGTTATTTGTCTGAGATTGATAGAATGATATCCACTTGTTGTGAGGGTATTTTAGTTTTTTCTCCTCGTGTAATGGTCTTTAAACTGCTGTATTGAATCAATCTTCCCTTCCAATTCCTGAGAAATATCAAGAATGCTTGTTATGTGTTTGCTAACCAATTTCAACCTCCTTTTCTAGGTTTATAGCTATTAAATCAATCTAATGCACTTCTAGTGCTTGTTCCACTTTCACTGACCCTGCATTATACTATCCAATCTCTATTTTTCATTGATAAATGTGATTAATGTATCCCATAAGTGGAGGATTTCTCCTTGACATCTAAACTCTAATGCCCCTATGAGAATGGGGATGAGGATTATGAACTAAACAAAACTTTGTATTCAGAAGACTTGGGTGCACTCTGGCAAAAACACAAATTTCCCTTAGTAGTCAGGTTGGTCACTAGAAGAAACCCGAACAGGAAGATGTCAGAAGGATTGGGTAATGGATATTGGAGGATGTCTGAAGGAGAAAAGAGGGTTTTAAGAGGGGAAGGAAAGGGATGGCGCTTTGCAGGTTTGATGAAGTCATGGTGTGATGAGGAATAGTCAGGGAAACAAGAGAGGTGGGAGTAGGGAAGGGGTGTTCATCTTCAAAAGAAGAGATTCTGCTGATAAAAGTGACAAACACGTTTATGTAGGGTCTTTTTCTAAAGAACTGGGTCTTCCCTACATGAGCTCCGCACTATCTTCAACTCATATGAAGCACAAGCAGTCCTTAGAATTATAGAACCTATTCTTAGATTCTTTGTTTATGTTTATATTTTTATAATTTGTGTCAGAGAAAAAAATAATAATTTGAAGCTTGCGATGCAAAAAGTTACAACTAATCACTGTGTGATGTTTAGGTGGAAATCCAACATTGTTTAGGTCCACTAGACTGGAAAATTTCCATATTACATTACCAAGATGATGATTCTGTTTTCATTTGGTACAGTTGTTAAACGTGAAATTTGCATTGTTGGGTACCATATGTTGAATTCATATCTTAATCCAAAGCCTTCAACTAATTTGGTTATTCTTATGTTGTCTCAGTTGCAGGGATATGGGGGCTTTTGGTACTACACCTGGCCGATGATCCAATCTTACCCTTTGAGTATCTCTCTTATGCAACTCAATTGCAGGTAACCAATTCCCATATTCATCAAATGAAAAAATAATGGAGAAACCATCTGATCGATGCTGTAATCAGCTGAAATGATTTGCACTTTCATGGTAGTTTGCATAGCTGAAACTCACAATTTCATCAAGAAATTCCTGAGTTGGTACCAACAAACTCTAGAAAAGAAAATTATGGTTATTTTACTCAGAAAATGATGAGCTGTTGTTAGTCTTTTTAGGCTAGCAGAGTACTGAGTTTAGATGTTATCCTCAGTGTTATTTGTGCATCCTATTTGTACTGATATAATTTGTGAAGTAGCAAACATTTAATCGAATCCCCAGGTTTCTTTTCTCTTCGAAGCCCTAATTCTGATATTAAAAATTAACTTCCAGTTATCCAAGTTTCCCTCTCGTGAAAGTTTTTCTTAGATAAGTAAGTTGAATACAAACTTCAGATGACAGATTTTGGAGTTGATTCCATCGTTTAACCATCACTTTATTTTCTTCAGAAACATATGGAGGCACTGACTGTCTTATTAGACAGTGGTACATCTCTCCATCCCATAAACTCATCTATTCAGGAATTGATTGCTGCAGCGAATGGTGCCAAAGAGGAAGCGAAGGTGAACAATTTCTTGAGAAACCTATCTTCTGACATCTACTGTCATCATATGTTTATTTACCATTTTGATACAAAATGCATGCAAATGCAGAGACTGAGGGAGCGACAGAATGTGGAGCTGCTGGAGCTTAGGTTACGTGCATTTAATGATCGCCTGATGCTTGCAGAAAGGGGCTTCTTGGAACCAGAAGGTATTAAAGGAAGACAGTGGTTCAAGCATCTGGTAAGCTTTGACATGGTTACATCTTTTGCAATAATTTATAAAAACTTTAAAGAAATCATGAATGTTATAGAGATAACCAATAGTGTTCAATGTTTTGAGCCCATACTATAAGCATTACCTTGAGTGAGTATATCTGTGCCACTTGTATTTGGAGAGTTATATCATTCATCAATGAGATTTTGGGTCCTATACATGACATGTTGATCATATATTTTCATCTGCTTTATTTTTTATCAGAAATCATTAATCAGACAAGAAGATATCCTGTGATTACCAATATATTCAACAGAACTTCTTGCAAGTGCCTGTTCCCTCAGTCTTCTGAACCACCATTTGCTATAAGAAGTGTCTCATTAGTTTTTTTAAGTTCTCTTGCACTTCCTGTTTCCAGGCCCTTCTTGTCCTAACAATGTAACTAATCTGCAGATAGTAAATTCCAGGCCATTGCTAAATTGAGATTGTTTTTTATCAGATAGCTTTTCCTAAATCAAGATGGTTCATACCTTGTCTAGATGTTATGAAAGCTGTCCATGTGCCCCAAAATTAAGACACTTAAATGATTCATCTTTCTCCAATAGAGTAGATGGACACTTCTAGTCAATCTTATTCATCCAGAACAGATTTTTCAACTCCTTCACTTGATGAAAGAACTCATCATACAGGAAAAAAGATATCAAAATGTCACAAAACTCAAGCTTCTATTTGACTCCTTGCATTATGGACTTAACATGAAACGAAAGTTTGCAAAGAAAAGTGTGAGAACATATTGTAAGTGGCAACTGCAAAAAGCTCGATTTGGGTAAATCATAACCACCCTATCTCATAAACTACCTACTGCAGATACAGGTACCTACAGTTGGGATTTTCTATTTGGACCTACAAATAGAGTCGAGAGAGATTAGTGAACATTAGTCTTCTGTACATGTATGAGATGAGACATGGCTAAGATGTCTTTAAGTATCTTGATCCCTGAGGCTTTCAATTCAGATATATGTGCAACATATATGGGGAGTAGAATTGTTGATCTAATGGACCACCACACCATGTCCTGACACACTGCTGAACAGAATCTCTATCAAATCAGAGCCAAATACAAGTCGCAGTTGGTCATTGACCATAAACAGGAAAATAACAGTAATCATCATTTCTGCTATTAAGTTCAGTAACTTCAGGGAAGAGCTACCAAATGCTTAACTGGAAATGCAATGCAAGACAAGAATAACTCAAATGGGTGCAAGAAATAACTAGGCAAGTCTTCTGATTGAGTGTGTATAGAGGAATTCATGCACATGCAGGAACACTCAAAAAAATATTAAAAACATCCGAGGCCCACAAGGCTCATTTCTTTTTGAATTTCATAGTTTTCTACAAAAAAAAAAAATTTTCAAGTCATTTAAGAGAGTGGGAATATTTCTGTTAACTTTAACTTTCATTAAGTTTAGTTAAATAAGAGCACTTAGATTAGCTTAAAGAAAAGAAAGAGCTAAGATCATTTTATTATATTAAAACCCTAAAAGGTCAATATGAAAGAACAGCCATGGAGGCAGTATAATTTAGTATTGTAAAGAAGGGTTTCTTCCTCGAAATCTGTTATACTAGCAAAATCACTGTTTCAGTGACTTTTCCACCCTTAGTACTCTATTTTCTTTGTTTATTCTTCATCTTCTCTATTTGAAACCTTCTGTTGTTGCACCAAATTGGTATCAGAGCAAGATATCCATGGGTGCACGGGGATGAGGTCATAAGACTTGTGTAAATCAAGCACAGTAAGAAGAGGCAGGAATTGCAGAGAACTGTAGAGCGTTTGATGGATTATGTACAGAATTAGCAGCTTTGGTGGTATGCGAAAGGAGGCACTGGAAGGCAACCATGGTGATGATGACTTCGTTGATCATCCAAAAGGTGACAACAAGGAAGAAAGTGACTACAACCTGGAAACTCCTTTTCATGAGGCCCCACATCATTCGTGGAACCAGCATGGAGGTTTTGAAGAGAGTCTAGTAAGGGCGCTAGAATTAGATTCGGGAAGGAGTGCAAATTGAAGTATCATACTCTAATGGGAGACTGTACGCAGAGGAACTTCTTGATTGGGAAGCAAGTCTCTTGTGTTACTTTGAATGGAAGCCAATTGCAGAAGATCACAAAGTGCTGCTCATGAAGATGAAATTAAAAAGAATCACTCTGCAATGGTAGAAAAGATTGGAGTAACGATCTAGACAAGGAAAACTGAAAATCTGCACTTGAGAACACATGAAGCAAAAGTCATGCAAGCAATTCCTGCCTGCTCATTTCATTATGCAACTGTATGATAAATTTCTTAGCTTGTGGCAGCAAGAAATGAGCATGCTGGATTACACTAAAAAGTACCATAATCTGTCCATTTGTTTAGGCTTGAGTGAGAAGGATGAATAGCTGACCACCCATTATGTCTCAGGCGTGAAGCTTGCTGAAGATTGGATGGGTATTAGTCGAGTTTCTATCCTCAAATATGCCCATTCAAGGAGAAAGTTCAGTGGTGCAAAGAATAGTGACAACTAGTAAACTTGAAGGAAAGAGTGGAGAAGATGGAACATTTTTTCTAATGAGGCTGACCTGTTCTGGGAAATCTTGCAATATTGTTTTAGATGGGGGGCAGTAGTGGTAAGCTTCCCCAACAAAGTTGCATGGTTTCACAAAGATAATGAATGACCTATTTCTCAAGGTGTTTAGTTAAATTCTCTATAGGGAATGCGTATGAAGATGAGATTTGGTGTGATGTTGACCATGGATGCTTGCCACATTCTCTTGGACAGTCCATGATTTTATTATCATAATATGGCCCATCAAATGACACCACACTACAATTTTTGTTGGAAAGGAAAGTTTACATTGCATCCTATGAAGGAACATCTGGCTTGTAATCTTAAAGGCAGACAACACCAGGAAATCTGCTAACTTACTTTCAGCACGTCAGTTTGTGGGCAAGAGAAACGAGATGGCAGTTATCTATGCCTTAGTTGGTCAGCCTGCTTCTAAAGAAGAAGAAACCAGCAAGAAGCAGCCACACAAAATCTAAGAGTTGTTGAAAATGTTTGAGGAATTGGTGCTGGATGAATCACCCAAAGGATCGTGTCCATTGTGATCAGTTCTTCATGCTAGTGATTTGGTACTAGGAGCAGCTTTACCTAATCAAGTTGCATATAGGATGCCCCCAATGCATCAACTTGAGGTGAGGAGATAGGAAGGCCTTTTACAGAGGGGTTCAATACACGAGAGCAAGATCCCATGTCTTGTTCCAGCTTTGTGCATCCCCAAAAGGGATGGATCACAGAGAATGTGCATATATAGTTGGCCCATAAATAAGATAACAATTAAATACAGATTTCATGTTCATTGACTACGGGATATGTTTGGCATGCTCGTGGACATTGCAATCTATTGAAGTTGATCTTCAGAGTGGTTATCATCATTCACATTCGTACTGGAGATGAATGGAAGACTGCTGCAAGAATGAATGCTTGTCATGCTATTTGGCCTATCTAACACTTCAAACACTGTCATGGGCATCATAATGGATGCACTATGCCCTTTTATCAGTTCACTTGTTGTTGTTTATTTTGATGGAATTTTGGTATATAGCCGTAGTAAGAATGAGCATTTGACACACTTGCAACAAGTAATGGAGGTTCTCCTTCAAGAGAAGTTTTACATTAACCTAAGAAGTGCCTGTTCTTGCACAATAACATGATTTTCTTTAGTTGTATTGTTTCAGTTGATAGGCTTAATGCTGATCCTGAAAAGGTGAAAGCCATCATAGAGTGGCCACTTCCACACAACTTTTGTAGCTTCCATGGTTTGGCTACCTCTTACCGGCTTGTTTTGTTTGAGGTTTCGATACTATCATGAATCCTATTATAGAGTGCTTAAGAGCACAACTCTCACCTGGACCAAGGCAGTGGGATGTGCATTTGATCAAATCAAAAAGTTCATGACTTAGGCCCCAGTACTTGTATTATCAGATTTCCAAAAGGTGTTTGTAATAGAGTTTGATGCCTCTCAAGTGGAGGTTTTTTGTTTTGAGTCAATATGACACGTACAATTTTTTAGCGAGAAACAATTTGATGCAAAGCAACGACATTCTACCTACAATCTAGAGTTTTATGCTTTGGTGGGACTTGCAATATTGGAAAACATTACCTCATCCACCATGATTTTGTGGTATGCTCCTATTATGAAGCATTTTATTATTAGCTAGCAAAAGAAGTTACATCCCCATCATGCTAAATTGATTGACTATTTATTTAAAGCATTAATCAGGTGCAACTAGTAAGGTGTCTGATACATTGAGCAGACAAGTGGTTCTATTAACTGGTTTTGCAAGCACAAGTAATGAGATTTGAGTCATCATCATCATCATTAAGACCTTATCCCAATTAGGGGGCCGGCCACATGAATCTTATTCCTCCATTCCACTCTATTAAATACCATGGCTTCATTTAGTCCCAAAGTTTTTAAATCTTTTCTCACCACTTCTATCCACTTTCTTTTGGGCCTTCCACTTGCCCTTTTAGAACCTTCTACTTGTATTGCCTCACTCCTAATTGGTGCCATTGTTGGTCTCCTTTGGACATGTCCAAACCATCTAAGTCTAATCTCCCTCATCTTGTTACCTATTGGTGCTACCCTTAAATTTCCTCTAATATTTTCATTTCTAATTCTATCCTTTCTTGTCTTACCACTCATCCATCTCAACATCCTCATTTCGGCGACGCTCATCCTATGAGTATAATGTTCCTTAACTACCCAACACTCTAAACCATATAGCATGGCCGGCCTTATAGCCATCCTATAGAATTTTCCTTTTAGTTTGAGTGGCACCCGCCGATCACATAAAACTCCAGATGCGCATCTCCATTTGTTCCAATCCGCTTGGATTCTCTGGGTAACCTCCCTCTCAATCTCTCCACTCTCATGGATCAATGATCCTAAATACCGAAGGTAGTCTTTCACGGGAACTTCTTGGTTATCAATCTTGACTGGTGTTCCACTCCTACTCTCCTTGCTAAAATTACATTCCATATATTCTGTCTTAGTTCGGCTAATTTTAAATCTTTTAGATTCTAATGCTTCTCTCCATAACTGTAGCTTTATGTTTACACCCTCCCTTGTCTCATCAATTAGGACTATATCATCTGCAAATAGCATGCACCAAGGAATCTCCTTGTGCAAATGTTTTGTTAACTCATCCATAACTAATGTGAAGAGGTATGGACTCAATGCTGATCTTTTGTGCAATCCTACAGTGATAGGAAAATCACCAGTCACGCCACTAGTGGTCTTAACATTTGTTACCGCTCCCTCATACATATCTTTAATTATGTCTATATACCCCTGAGAAACCCCTTTACCACCCAACACCCTCCATATTAACTCTCTAGGGACTCTATAATAAGCTTTCTCTAAGTCGATAAAGACCATTTTTAGGTCTTTCCTCCTCTCCCTATATTTCTCTACTAATTGTCTTAGTAAGAAAATAGCTTCCATGTTAGACCTCCCAGGCATGAAACCAAACTAATTCTCCGATACACTTGTTTCATGTCATAGCCTCTTCTTAATCACTCTTTCAAAAAGTTTCATAGTATGGCTCATAAGTTTGATCCCTCGATAATTAATGCAGCTCTGAATGTCTCCTTTATTCTTATAGATTGGTACAATAGAGCTTTTCCTCCACTCGTCAGGCATTTTCTTTGATCTTATAATATTTTTAAACAACTTGGTCAACCAAACTACCATAATATCTCCCATATGCTTCCAAACCTTTATTGGTACACCATCAGGCCCCATGGCCTTTCTTAATTTCATCTTTTTCAAGGCCTCTTTTACTTCTGGTATTCGCATCCTACGTTCATATCTATAATATCCAATGTTATTTAAACTTATAGTATTTTCAATTCCTATTTTCTCAGAGCCATTGTCTTTTAACAATTTTTGAAAGTATGTTTCCCACCTTTGTTTGATCTCATCTTCTTTGACTAATACCCTTTGATTATCGCTTCTAATACACCTAACATGATCTAAGTCCTTACCCTTCTGTTCTCTTACTTTTGCGAGTTTAAACACATCTTTCTCACCTTCTCTTGTTCCTAGTCTATTATAGAGCTCATCATATGCTTTAAGTTTAGCCTCACTTACTATTCTCTTCGCAGTGTCTTTAACATTCTTATATTGTTCATAATCTTCATTATTTCTAATCTTTTGCCATGCTTTAAAACGCATTCGTTTTTCTTTAATAACTTTTTGCATTGTTTCACTCCACCACCATGTTTCCTTTGCTAATAGCCTTTTACCTTTAGATACTCCTAAGACATCTTTTGCCATTTTCTTAATGGACTCGGCCATATTAGTTCACATAGTATTTACTTCTGTTTCATAATTCCAATTTCCTTCTACCACCAACTTCTTTTTGAAGGAGGTTATTTTCTCTCCTTTTAAGTTCCACCACTTAGTTTTTGGATGTGTATTAAGTTCAATTCTTGTACTCCATCTTTTAATATGGATATCCGTAACCATTTACCTATGTTGTGAGGTTAAACTCTTACCAGGTATCACCTTACAATCCTTACATATAGATCATTCATTATTCCTAAGTAGAAAAAAGTCTATTGGCTTTTATGAAGTCCACTTTTAAAGGTTATTAAGTGTTCATCCTTCTTCGTAAAGAGTGTATTTGCAATGGACAGGTTATATGACAAAGCAAAATTGAGGATATTCTCCCTCATCTCATTTCGTTCACCTATACCATACCCTCCGTGTATTCTATTTTATCCTTCCTTATCTTTTCCTACATGGCCATTTAGGTATGCTCTTATAAATATTCCCTCAGTGTTGGGAATTTCTTGCATGACTACCTCCATATCTTTCCAAAACTGTCTCTTGATTATATCTTGTAACCCTACTTGTGGTGCGTATGCACTTATAACATTAATAATCTGCTCTCCTAGAACAAGTTTTATTATTATAATTATATCACTAAGTCTTTTAACGTCCACAACTTTATCCTTTAATTCCTTATCCACTATTATTCCTACGTCATTTCTATTATTTTCCTTTCCTACGTACCATAATTTATACCCATCTATTTCTCTAGCTTTAGCCCCTTTGCACTTGGTTTCTTGGATACAAGCGACGTTGACTCTCCTACATTTCATTACGTCTACTAACTCTAGACTCTTATCTGTTAGTGTCCCTATATTCCATGTGGCGATACGAATCTTATGTTCTGGTGATGCCCTATTTCCTATCACCTTTATCGACCTCCATGCTATGAACCCGTCTACTTTTCACTACACCTGGCTTCTGATGCAGTGTGTCGCCTCCGAGGGGATGCTCTAGCAGCACTTGCCCATTTTTCACTACACTCGGGATCCAATGTAGCGCGTCGCTTCTGGGAGAACGCCCTAGCAACCCTTGCCTATTTTTCACCACCCCCGGGATCCGATGCAGCACGTCGCTTATGGGGAACGCCCTAGCTTGAGGGAATGTCTGTTTTCGATTCATGTCATGTTTGGGCTGCCGTAGTTTTAAAAAGCTGAAGATGATTTTCATTTCTTCCTTACAAACTAATATAAAAAAGGGCAGCCCCAGTGCACGAAGCTTTTAGCCGCCTATGCGGGGTCTGAGGAAGGGGCGGGCCACAATGGCCTAAAGTAGGCAGCCTTACCTTGCATTTTTGCAAGAGGCTGATTCCACGCCTTGAACCCGTGACCTCAAGGTCACATGACGACAACTTTTACCATTGCGCCAAGGCTCCCCTTCTCCTTACAAACTAATATACAAATGCATATTCATTTGCAAGCATAAAAGAAATAACAAAAATCATCTTCAGCTAAACCCTTGCCGGCTGGCAACCTGACGCAAGGGTGGCCGTATTTTAGGCAGCTGGAGATGATTTTCATTTCTTCCTCACAAACTAATATACAAATGCATATTCATTTGTAAGAAAGAAATAACAAAATCATCTTCCAACTTCCCCCTTGCCGGCTGGCACCTCCTCCTTTTTCATCCGGGCTTGGGACTGGCATTGGCGGAGTTAAGTAATGAGATTTGAGTTAAAACATTAATATGCCGTTGATCCATATTTTGGTAAAATCATGACAGAATTGCACAGGTCTAATTGCTGATCCTTCTTCGCCAGTCACCATCCATAATGGTTACTTGTTTTGAAGCAACTGGTTTTGTGTGCCTAGTAGTTCTTTTAGGAACATATTATTGAAGAGATACATGGAGGTGATCTTAGTGAGCATTGGGGTCATGACAAGACATTGGAGGATGTGGTTCTAAATTACTTGTGGTCTACCATGCACAGAGATGTAGTGATTGGTCAATGATGCTGATTATGCCAATATGCCAAGGGATATCACAAAACACAGGGCCTTATCCCTGCATGTCGTTGGGTCCATCTAGTATGAATTTCATACTGGGATTACCGCAAACATGACTCTATTTTTGCAGTCATTGACAAATTTTCAAAAATGTGACATGTTATGTTCTTGGACTGCTGATGCTTCACATGTAGCTAAATTATTTTTCAAAAGTTATGTGGATATACAAGAAAAGGTCACAAATGTAGTTGAACCAAGTAACATTGCAAGGCATAATGATAGTATGGTTAGGATATCCCCGCCCTTCAAACTGGACGTGAAGGTCTCCCCTCATTTGCCTCTCTGCAGGGGGAATTTCCACTCATTGCTTCCCCTAATATCCTCCATTTACCACGTCATGGTGGTTTACAAGAGATCCTAGAGGCTTTCTTGGAAAGGTTACTATACTATAGCTTTTGACTCAACTCTACTCTGCTATACCAATCACTAGACTCACTATAGTAGTTCATCTGGCTGCCCTTGCTGAAATCATTACTCTTCATTCTCCCGTGCTCTAGCAATTGCGCTCCCTAGACCACTACCATGTAGTTAGGTAGGGACAATCAATCCGTAGTGATGGGAATCTAGGAATGAATGCGGATCCCTATTAATATCAGGACTGTAGTATTCCAATATGACACACCCTCAAAACTGACAGGCAAATCGAAGTTGTAAATAGGATCTTTGGTAATATGCTTTGTTGCGTCATAGGTGATCATGTGAAAACAAGGAGTTAGGTTTTTCGTCAAGCTAAATTTGCTTATAATGATTTTGTCAATAGATCTACTAAGAAAACTCCATTTTAATCAGCATGGCGGCACAAACCACAACATATGGTTGATTTGGCTCCATTACCACAATAGGGGCAAGTTAGTGATGATGGTGAAGCTTATACTGTACAAATTTGACATAGTCATGAGGGAGTCTATTTTCTTAAAACCAATGACTCGTATGAAGAAAGTGCCATTAACATCGGCTGTTGAAAGAATTTAAAGAAGGAGATGAGGGCGTGGTTTATTTGCAAGAGGGATTCCCCATTGTACTCACCACAAACTCAAATCAATGGAGGTTTTCCCCTGTAGAATGGTTTGCAAGATAAGCTCTAATGAATATGTGGTTGAATTGTCGGATAATCTTCATATCAGTCTAGTCTTTAATGTGGCTAATTTGTATGATTTTTATGCATTTGATGACAGCAATGAGGATGAGGACTACAGTTCTAGTGTGGACCATCTTTTTAAGAAAAAGGTGGATGTCGTTGAAGATTGATGAGATGTTAAGGAGATACATTCAAGGTGTGGGAATCTCTGTAGACGTTTTCTCATCAAGTGTTTAGGTAAACCACCAAGTCAAAGTGCTAGGATGTGGATCTTGCCACATATGATGGTTACTTGCAGGTCTTCTCATCAGAGTCGAGATGTTTTCAGTCCTGGGTGATTGATGCAATGCATATGGAGGACTTTGTGTACACTTAAGAATACTTACTCAAAAAAAGAGAAAAAATGTCCTGTGCTAAAAAGAGGCCCACAAGGCTCATTTATTTTTGAATTGCTTAGTTTCCTATATTTTTTGGTTTGCTTTTTAAGTCACTTAAGTGAGTAGGGGTATTGTTGTCATTTTATTTTCCATTATCTTGTTCAAAACAACAGTCCTTAAATTAGCTTAGAAAAGAAGGCTGAAATCATTTTACAATGTTAAAAACCTAAGAGGTCTACTTATGTGAGAGAATAACTTCACAAGAGGCAAAATTTACTACTGGAAAGAAGGGTTCCTTCCCTAAGAAGGATGAAGGATAAATATTTGATTGTGGTGGTGAAGAATTACTTGATAAGTTAGAGGGAGTGCAACATTTTTCTAGGTTAGACTTGCACTCAAGAGATTTTCAGATCCAAGTGCATGATACCCAAAACAATATTTACGACTCATGATAGCCACTATGAGTTTTTGATAATGTTATTCAAACTAAGAAATGCACCATCAACCTTCCAATGCTTGATGAAAGATATCTTCTTGGTCACATCTTCATAAGATTATCTTTGTTAATCTTCGATGACATGCTCCTTTATAGTTCATCTTGGATAAATCATCTACATCATTTTTGCATTGCTGTCCCCCATTTGAGGGAGAATTCTTTGTTTGCAAAGAGATCTAAATGCAGTTTTGGTCAATCTGAAGTGGAGTATCTTGGCCATATCATCTCTAAGAATAGGGTGGCAGCAGTTCCCTCTAAATAAACCTGATGGTTTGGTGGCCAACATTGAAAAGTATCTGAGAACTGTGGCTTTCTTGGGTTGACTAGTTACTATCGGAAGTTTGTGAAAGATTATGGCAAGAGTAGTGGGCATCTAGCCAGGGTTGACATTGGTGAGTTCCTTATGCAAGAGGTCCTCCCATTAGCCTTTACCGGAATGGCATTGTCTCCATTACACTAGTATTTCTCCATATTTGACTAGGAGATGATGGCAATTGTTGATGTGGTCACGAACAGTGGATCTCTTATTTTGAGCAGTAGAAGTGGGTTTTTAAACTATTGGGATATGATTATATGAGATCATCATCATCATTAAACCCTATCTCGATTGGGGATCAGCTACAAAATTTTGTTCCTCCATTCGCCTCTATCAGGTGTCATTGTTTCATTACGTCCAAGAGTTTTTAAATTTTTTCTTAGCACTTCTAACCATTGTCCTTTTGGGCCTTCCCATTGCCCTTTTAGATCCTTCAACTTAGATTGATTCACTTCTTCTAACCGATGCCCTTTTTTGGTCTCTGTTGGGCATGTCCAAACCATTTAAGTCTACGCTCTCTTATCTTGTTACCTATTGGTGCTACTCCTAAGTTTCCTCTAATGTTTTCATTTCTAATTTTATCCTTTCTTGGTTTGCTACTGATCCATCTCAAGATCCTCATTTCAGCGATGCTCGGCCTATGTATATGTTATTCCTTAACTGCTCAATACTTTAATCCATAAAGCATGGCTGGCCTTGCAGCCATCCAACAACATTTTCCTTTCAATTTGAGTGGCACTTTCTAATCACACAAAACTCCAAAGGCACATCTCCATTTGTTCCAACCTGCATAGATTCTTTGGGTGACATCCCTCTCAATCTCTATGCTTTTATGAATTATCAACCCTAAATATCATGTGGTCTTTTGGCGTACTTCTTGGTTATCAATCTTTACAAGTGCTTCCCTCCCTCTTCTCTCTTTGCTAAAACTGCATTCTATATACTTTGTCTTCGTTCAGCTAATTTTAAATCCTTTAAACTCTATAACATCTCTCCACAACTCTAGCTTTGTGCTTACGCTTCGTCTTATCAATCAACATTATATCATCTACAAACAACTTGTACCATTGAATCTCCTAATGCAGATGTTTCGTCAACTCATCCAAAACCAATGGGAAGAGGTACGGACTCAATGCCGATCCTTGGTGCAATCCTATAATGATGGAAAAATCATTAGTCTCTTCTCTAGGGGTCCTAACATTTGTTCCCACTCCCTAATACATATGATTAATTATGTCTATGTATCCCCATAAAACTCCTCTCTCACCCAACACCCACCATATTAACTCTTTAGGGCCCTATCATAAGCTCTTTCTAAGTCAATAAAGATCATGTGGAGGTCCTTCCTCTTCTCCTTATATTTCTCTATCAATTGTCTAAGGAGGAAAATAACTTCCATGATATACCTCCCAAGCATGAAACTAAATTGGTTTTCCAATACACTCGTCTAATGTCGTCACCTCTTCTCAATCACTCTTTCCCAACTTATTCACAGTATGGCTCATAAGTTTAATCCCATGATAATTAATGTAACTCTATATCTCCTTTATTCTTATATATTAGTACGATAGAGCTTTTCCTCTACTTATTTGACATTTTCTTCAATTATAAAATCATTGTTAAACAACTTTGTCAACCAAACTACTTCAGTATCTCCCATATATTTTTAAACCTTTATTGTTATATCATTGCAACCTAGGGCCTTTCTTATTTTCATCTTTTTCAAGTCCTCTTTTACTTTAGGTATCGTAATGTTATAGTCACGTATATAACCTAACGTTATTTGGGTTTAAAAGTTTTTTCAATCTTTATAATCTTAAGGACATTGTCATTTAGTAATTTTTGAAAGTAACTTTCCCACCTGTGATTGGTCTCGTCCTCTTTGACTAGTACCCTTTAGTCATCTCTTTTAATACATTTAATGTGGTTTTAAGTCCCTACTTTCTATTCTCTTATTTTTGCAAGTTTGGACATATCTTTCTCTTTTTTTTTTACCATAATATACTGTAGAGATTATCATATGCTTTGAGTTTAGCTTCACTTACTACTCTCTTCACAACCTTTTTAGCATTCTTATATTACTCCAAGTTTTCGTTACTTTCTAGTCCTCTGCCATGCCTTAAAGCACGCTTATTTCTCTTTAGCAACCTTTTGCACTTTTTCACTCCACCACCAATTTTTCTTTACTGGTTGCCTTTTACCTTTAGATACACCTAGAACATCTTTTACCCCTTTCTTAATGGACTCGGCCATGATAGTCCACATTGTATTTACTTCTATTTCATTGTTCCACTTTCCTTCTACCATGAACTTTTTTTATTAATGATGTTATCTTTTCTCCTTTCAAGTTTCACCACTTAGTTTTTGGATGCTTATTAAGTTCATTTCCTTTCTTCTATATCTGAGTATACATATCCATAACCATTAACCTCTGTTATGTGGTTAGACTCTCACCAGGTATCACCATACAATCCTTAGACAATGATCTTTCGGAATTCCTAACTAGAAAAATAGTTATAATAAATAGACCACTTTTAAAGGTTATTAAGTGTTCATCCCTCATCTTAAATCATATGTTTGCTAAAGCTAAGTTACGTGCCAAAGCAAAATTTAAGATCGCTTCCCCCACCTCATTTCTTTCTCCAACCCCATATCCTCCATGTATCCTATCATATCCTTCCTTTCATTTTCCTACATGACCATTGAAGTATGCTTCTATAAATATCCCCTTTATTGGGAATTTCTTGCAGTACTCCCTCCATATCTTCCTAGAAATGTCTCTTAATTCTATTTTCTAGCCCTACCTATGGGGCATATGTGCTTATAACATTTATGATTTTCTCTCCTAAAACAAGCTTTATTGGTAGAATTCTATTACTAGTTCTTCTTATGTCTACAACTTTATTTTTTTAATTCTTTATACGCTATTATCCCTACGTTATTTCTATTATTATCTTTTCCTATGTACTAGAGCTTATACCCACCGATTTTTGTAGTTTAGCCCCTCTTACCTGTCAATATGCCTATATTTCATGCAGCAACATGAATTTTATTCTCCTAAACTAGTCTCTTGACATCTAGAATGGTGCGGGAATTCCTACTTACTTTCTCTGTCCCTTGATTCTGATGCAACACGTTGCTTCCAAGAGAATGCCCTAGTAGTCTTTGTCCATTTCTCACTACATCCGGCATCTGATGCAGCGTGTAGCTTGTGGGAACCCCCAAGCCTTAGGAAATGTCAAAATTAGATTCATGTCATATGGTTTGCTAAAGGATTTTCTACTGGTTGGCACCTGACAACCCTCCTTTATCCAGACCTGGGACCGGCATGAGATCATAAAAGCAGAGTTATGAGATAACCTATAAAAAAAGGCTTAAAAAATGTGGCGACTGATGTTCTTTTTCAATTTACCTGAACAAGTTATCTTGACAGCTGTATTGACTCCTATCCATAGTGGGCACAATGAGATTCACAATGATTGGCTTGATGATGCTGAAACCAATCACTTGATAACAAAATTACAGCAAGATTCCAATGCTGTTCTTCATTACACTGATGGCAATTATCTCATAAATAAGGGACGAATTGTACTGGTGGTTCCATGCAAAAGCAGCTCTTGCTTCATGAGTTTCATGCTTCACCATCTATAGACACTCGGGTTACCTTTGCACGTGGAGGTACCTGTCTCATGTTTTATATTGGAAAGGTATGGAAAAATAGATCAAAGGAAAAACAGTAGCAAGGTCAATGTTTACAACCACTACCCATTTCTGCTCAGGTATGGTCTGACATTTCCATGGGTTTTTTGTAAAAGGCTTAATCCCCGTCACATGGGAAGAATGCAATATTTGTGCTTGTTGATCACTTCACAAAGTATGCCTACTTTTGGCCTTTGTCTCATCCATACATTGCACTGATGGCTGTACAACTATTTATTGATAATATTTTCTAGTTTCGTGGAGTGCTGCATTCCATTTGTAAGTGATTGGGTTCTTGATCCTGCGTTTATGAGCACCTTTTGGACGGAACCTTTTTGCTTGTAGGGGATATAGTTGAACATGAGTACTACATACCATCCACAAACAAATGGCCAAACTTAGGTGGTTAATTGGTAAATTACTATAGGTGTTTCATAGAATCATCGAAAGGATTGGGTGCTGAATGGTGGAATAACACAACTTACCACTCAGCTATAAAGCAAACACCATTTGAAGCGGTATATGATCGTGCACCTCCTCTTATCACTTCTTACACTCATGGCACCTCAAATATGCATCAAGTTGAACTTGCTCTATGTCATATTGATTGGCCTCAATTCAAGTCCATGCTCTAAAGAAACTCCATGCTTTTGTGACCCTTTTAAGGTCCCTCGACGAATTGGACTGGCGGCTTATTTGGCCTGATGTCTCAGCAGGCTCTAAGATTCATCATGTCTTTCATGCTTTCTATTTGAAGAAGAAATTGGGTGAACAAGTAGTACCATAGAGCCATCTCCTAGATGTTTCCTTATCCTGAGAACCCAAATTTCAACCTCAAGAGATATTAGAATGGTGGCTCCTCAAATGCAACACTTGTTAATCCAATGGGCTAATCTATCAATTGTGGATGCTACATGGGAGCTCTATCACTCATTAGGGAAGCAATTCCCAACATTGAGGACAAGGTTGATTTTCAAACGGGTAGGAATGTAATGTCCATATTGAGAACTTCTACCTAAAGGCTTGGGACTGAGATCCCTTTGCATTGATCTTGTGTTCTTTTTTCTATTTTACAGCAGATAAGTGTCTGTCAGACTTTGAGTCTTACCAAGAGGTCCCTTTTAGCACCGCTACCTTAGAAGGCCTCCAATGGCAGCATATCTTTGGGTAGCTAAAAGTACAAGCAGGGCAAGATTCAATGTGATGCAATCCATTCATTTTCTGCGCCCTATCTAGAATACATAATGCCCAAATATCCAATCAATAGCTGATCCTAGCCAAAGCTTTCTGCTTTATAATGGCCAATAAAACAATATGTTGCCTACTTTATAACCAAGAAATATAACGGTTAGGATCTTCAAATGGATGGGATAATTTGGGGATGGCCTATCTGAAGTATAAATTTGAAGAGGAAAAGTTTTGATCACTCAAAATATGGGTCCTATGTACTTTTAGGATCTGTAGCTGAGTCCCACGGCACTCATAAATTGTGTGTGTGTGTGTGTGAGAGAGAGAGAGAGAGAGGCGACTGCACCATGGCAGTGAAAGAATATTCTTCTCTTCCGCGACTACAAAATATATTAGTTGTCTTTTACAGTTTGGTATGCTAGTTTTGCAAGGAGAGTTGCTAAGTAGATGCTTATAGCAGGCTGTAATATCATCCTGCATTTGTGAACACCTCGTCGTGTTCAGAGCCTTCAGAAATGCAGGTGATGTGATGGTAGTCCCATAAGCGGTCTCCATGGGGAGTCTTCTTTCTCATTTTCCTTCTCAAAAGCGCTTCTTTTAAATTTAAAGAAAAAAATCAAAGTAAAAGCTTAATTCTGAATAAAAACCTGAAAATTGCAATTGCAAGCATATATCAATCCAATTAGACCAAGTTACTAGATAAGAAGATCCACTTCACAACCTCAAACCCATCCACCGTCTGGTTTAACTAAATGGTGTATTTACAGTTTTGCACAAATATTTTAAAGCCATGTACTTGTTATTGGAATATGTATATTAATAGGCTCTCCCTTGTGAGCTCTTTTGAACTACTGCCCTTTTCTCCTTTTCTTTTCTTTACGTAATGGCAATTGCAATACTCAACATGGGTTATTTATCCATAATGGGCAACCAGTTTTAGATTGTTTTCATGGCAGATATACGGACCTCCTAGCGACTGCGACAGTATGCTTGCTTTCTTCCCTGGAATAGCGGATGCCATCAATCAGGCTAAGAACATGAAAAGGCTAGAAGGGCAAGTAGCCATACAAAATGAGATATGGAGGGTTGCCAGAGCCATCCAAAGAGCTGCTGCTGCTCTCACAGGAGAACTCACTTGAAACAAATAGGTAAACAAAAAAGAAGGGAGATAAATCAGAAAACACATGTACATATATTCAAAATTTTGTGAATTCTGTGCTTTTGCTTTTTCTTGTGAGAAGATGAGAAGGAATGTGCTTGTTGCTGTTATATAATCCCTGAAACGAGTTTTACAGGGAAAGTGTCTGCATCTCCCTAGAGCGACTTGGGGATTCCCCTTGTGCTATTTGTTTGAGTTCTGTGCCGAGGTGTCAAAACTCAATGTAGATATAATGCTGATTCTGCAAAAGAAGTTGCTGCGGCTTGACATGAGCAACAGTGTGGCTTAATCTGGATAATGGTGGCTAGTCATTTGAAATTTTTAATATTATTGATTAGATGCCTAAGTATTAGTATGTTCTTCATATATAAATAAAATCTGAGCTGAATTTAATGATGAAAATTGCATATAGGCTGGCTAAGAGGTGATTGAGAAGATGAACGGTTTGGATCAGGATAATTTTAGGCCCTAAATGTTTTTTTGTGTGACTTTAGCTTCCTACAGTAAGAGGAACATGTGGGTCTCTAAAATTTGTATGGAGAACATGACAAATAGGGAATGGTGTGCAACAATTACCCATTCTCCTACCCAGAACTGTTAGAATTAGATGGTTTGGTTGGTATAAGAGGGTTTAATTTATATTTTTCAGTGGACCTACGGCTGTCAATTTTGGCTTGCAAGCTATCTAAATGCGTAGGATACGATGAACGGTTTGGACCATGATAGATCTGGGTCTCACATCGATGCTGGGCAGAATACAGCGACTTGTCTGTAAAATGTGAACCCACTCAAACCGCTCGATGGGCCACATTTTGCTTTAACGCCTATCACTTGTTTCATGAATGTATATTCAGTAAATCACTGCACAACTTACTGTAATATGTGAAAAGGATGTCATAATTTGTTTAGTGGATGTATTTTCAGTAATCCTTTCACAAACGATAACAATATGTGAAAAGGATCGTTCTAGAAGGAGAGCCTCGGAACAGCAGTAAAATTGTCGTCATATGACCTTGAGGTCACAAGTTCAAGGCATGGAAACAACCTCTTGCAAAGACGCAAGATAAGGTTGCTTACTATAAGCCCTTGTCGTCCACCCATTCCCCAGGCCCTACATAGCCGGGAGCTTCGTGCACGAGGCTGCCTTTTTCATGTGAAAAGGATGTTCTGCAATTGGGAATGACAGTGATCAAATAATCTTGGGCTATGCTAGGCCCATTGGATTGTCTAATTCTAGTTATACCAAGTATTCGATCTTGTAACACCCCGGATTTTTAAGACATTTTTTTTTATTTTTATAATGGCATTTTAAATAAGAGCATTTGAGATCCCATGAGAAAAGTTTTATTTAACATTTTACTAAACCTATCTTAAAACTTCGGGTGTTAGTTTTCCTTTCTCAAAATGGCGTACATGTAATTTAAACACAATAAATAATCCGCGTATAAATCAACATCAAATAAATAGGCGCCTTTATTTTAAATCAATAAACGTCCAAAAGACAATAATAATATGGCCCAGGGTCTATCCATCATACCATCCCATATAAATGTCCAACATATGTCCAAAGATTTAAATCACATCCAATTATAAAGTATGCAGTCCATAATAAAATCCTAATAATAATCCTGTTTAATGACTCACATCACTGTCTAACACTATAGAAAAATGGTCTTCAGCAGCTCTCACGGCTTCTTAACAGCCTTGCCTTTCCTGTTATCGCGCTCGAGATCTAAGGCATTGCAAAACAAAGCAATGCCTCAGCAAGCTATCGCTTGTGTAGGTACATAGACAATTAATGTAATAAATGAAAGAAATAATGAACAACACTGATAAAAAGTCTAACACTTATGAAAATAGTGATATCATAATGACATGTTCAAATAAATGCCAATTTATTCCATATGCTAAAACATGCAAATCATAGAGTTAAAACATGACATGAATCAATAAAATGGAGCATACAACAAGAATAAGGGCACCCTAAGGTAATGGGTCCCATCACATCGCACTAACATCCCTAATTAGGAGTACACGTAGTCAACCTCTGAGTGTCGTCACACCCAGGCATATCATCCATAACCATGCTCATCATACATGCACACATAATAAGAATATGGGCCATCATCTTTGCCGGTGGCAACCCTCCATGGGTATCAACCACCGCCGCTCCCCGTCGACACCATAACGGGAGACTTAGCGTCTGTCCCCATGGAAAGGCTTAGACCGGTAGTGTGGACTATCCATGTTACCAAACCCCTACCAAATGCCATCTATGGGTAGGTGTCTATCATATCACAAACTCATCACATCATAATCTCGGAAGGTGGGTGGCCGGCCCTATCCCTCCTAGCATGACGCCCACCGGGCGAGAGCACCCGTCATCAAATATAAAACACGGAAATCATATGTATATGCTAAAACTCAAGAGCACTTATAGCTTGCAATCCCCAAGACATGCCCCTCATCACAGGGTTAGCTTTATCAAAGGACCAGCTAATAAGCCTCTATTCTCATTTCCATGTAAATCCATGCATTTTCTATATATATAATAAGAAATAAGTCTCTAATTAAGCATAACAAATTAACATCATGCTTGTAAAAGCATTTGAAATAAGTTTATTCAGTAAAAGATTTCAATTTGGAATAACCATCCTGTACGCAATGTAGCATGAAATCCACGGTAAATAATAATTGCATTTTAAAACACAATCACACATGATGCCATGTTTAAACATGGTTTAAAAATCAAGGCAAAACATTATTTGTCGTCACCTACCTCAGTGTGAGACCACTAGCTTGCTAATAACTCCCTTTAACTGGTATATTCACGTGCACCTGTACATGTCACATCACTATTTTAAAATTTTTCTAAAGAAAAATTTGTCATTTCTAAGTTTTTAAGTTAAAACTAGGTTCGCGTCGTCAATACGGTCACAACGCCTCTTTCGGATCCTGATTTGGACCTCTCTAGCTCTCAAAAATCAAGTTTTAGTGAAAACTACACTAAAATGGGGCCTGCCGGACCACCATAAGGTGGTTTAAACCGGCAGCGCCTCTTTTCCGCCAGTTTACACCGGCGTACACTGGCGCACGAAGACGCACGTCGACGCAAATGCCGTATGGGACGCGCGCCGGGCGTCTTCGGCACCGTGACGCGCGCGCGTGCGTCACGGTCCCCAGGACGCGCCACGTCCCGGTCCCACCGTGACAGCCAACTGCAGTCCGTCCACGCGTGCGCGTCACGCGTGGGACGCCGACGTCATCTCCCTGTGCGTCCTGGCGTCAGCGCCAGGGCGCCGACGTCGTTGACAATGCCGAAGAAGATGACCAGATTCCGGTCGCCTCGGCGAGCTATGAGCTTTGTTTTGCGTGATTTTTGCGCCATTTTCTTCAGAATTCTCTCTAGAATCCATTTATGCCCTCCTTTTGCACTAATTTTTCCAAAACCCATGGTTTTTAAATGATTTTTCCTAAGTTCCTAAAAACATCCCTAGGTACTGGTTTTTGGGTTTTCTGGAGAAATCCACCGTTGGATCACTCCCAAATTTAAAGGGTATGCTCTTGGTTCTCTTGTGCACTAGTTGGACGGTGCGATTTCTAAGCAGAAAATGTTTGGTCCGTGAAATCAGGCTCCAACAGTAGCGTGCCTAAAGTTCCTAAAAAAATCTGATTCTTCCTAATTTTTAAACGTTTTCCTAATTAATTTCCTAATTAATAAATACAAAAAAAACATGGATTTGAAGCTTACCTTGCGCCTGACTGGTGTTGCTCGTGTTGCCGGGGTTCCACTCGCCGGAAAATCCAAGTTTTTTGCAGGGCTAGGGTTTTGCGTAAACACTCAGAGAAAATGCTCAATAGTGGAGCGTTTTGGCTCCTAGAAGAGCATAGATATAGAGTTTTAGAGTCTTGGGTAAGAGAAACTCTTCCCCACATGTCTCTTCCCATGTCTCTCCGGCGATTTCGCCGGACTGGTAGAGACGTGTGTAGACAGGGGTGCCGTTATCAATTTGGACCCCTGTGTAACACGTTTCTGTCAAAAGACCAATTTGCCCTTACAACTTTGACGGCTCATAACTCCCTCGTTTGAGCTCCGTTTCTCGCTTTCTTGGTGGCGTTGGATTCGTATCGACGAGCACTTTCTAATTCTTATATTTTCAGGAAAAAATTTCATCCATAAATTTTTATTTTAATTTATTTAATAGTTTCCTATTTTATCTTAAAAATTAAGGATATTACAAATCTATTCTTGAAAAGTCAAAAATCTGAGGGGAGCTTAATCTTGCAGCAATTATGGTGGATGGAGATTCGTTCGTGTATTATCAAATGGATGCTAACCGGCTTCCCAACCAGGCATAGGGATGTTGGAACTAGAGCAGTTGATAGGATCGAATCAATGCTATCTACTGTTGATCTTGCTTTTCCACAACCAGTCAGATTGGCTGATGCTGAGGCTGATGGCTTGCTCGAGGAGTGAGGCTCAATAATGTAAGGATCAGATTGATTATGGGTAGCTGCTGTAGGGTATTCGCTTTTGCTACAGTTTGCAGCTAGTAGCACCATTATCCCTAGCAAATAGACCTCGTTCAATATATCAACTCTTCTACCATTTATTTGACTCTCTAGTTGAAATTGTAAGGAATATGTGTTGTTTTCCATTTTTCATAATTTTCTGAGATAAAGGCAAGGCTGAAAGAGAACAACATGTTAGTATACTGCGTCTTGGACACTTGCCAGAATCTGAATTTTCTACTCTAAAAAATAAAATTAGCCAGTGGGGTGATACCCCAAGAGTTTTTTGGGCAGAATAGCTGTAGTTCGGAAATGGCCATTCGACATTATATTTTATGGCCTGGCTTGGAAGACCTTGCTCTCAGCTCTAACTCTTTTGATCTCTCCACAACACAAACACGGGAAGAGAGAGAGAGAGAGAGTTGTGGGCCATCTTAGAGGGAAAAAGAATGCGTCTGGGCTCGTCTTGAAGTGGGAGAGAGAGAGAGAGAGAGAGAGAGAGAGAGAGAGAGAGAGAGAGAGAGAGAGAGAGAGAGAGAGAGAGAGAGAGAGAGAGAGAGAGAGAGAGAGAGAGAAGTAACCATCACACGTACTCTCCAGAAGATGGTGGGACTTGGGAAAAGGATCTAGGTTAAAGCTACACAAAAACTGGGGAAGAAGAGAAATTCTCGACAAAGAAATGATAGGAAAAGTGCTTCTTAGACTGAGTTTTGCACTTTACTCCAAAACCTTGCTTAGCTAAGCCCTACTTTTAGATGATTTACTCCTCGTATCTTCTTTGACATTCCCTATTCAGGTCACATGCAAAAAATTATGTCAATTGAGCGCTTCTATTATCTAGTATTCCTTCTTTTTTTTTCACTTGAAAGATTTTTAGTCATGATTATTAGACTTTTTAACCGACTAAACTAGAGAAACTTGTACTCATAAGCAACCAACTACCATGAGGTTTTGCTAGTAGTCTATTTAGAGAGGGTGAGGAAGATAAATGGTTTAGATCATCCCAAGATGGAGTCTCAATAGAGAGGTGAGTATTCCCGCTTGTCACGCAGGTGACTCGGGTTCGATCCTCGGCAACGGTGCCAAAAACTTGTTGATTGTTTTACCACAAGCGCACGGTCTATTGTAGTGTAACTGATGGGAGTACAGGTTGATCGCACGGGGACTTAACTTAAAAAATAGAGTTTAAATAAAATTTAATTGTCTAAAAGTTAAAAGAAATGATAGAAAGTAAATAACAATGAACTATAAACTAAACTCTATTTAGCCAATGAAAATTACAAAAATCCAAATTCAAAAAGATAGAAAATTAACTAAAAAACAAATAAAATCTACTTCCCTAACTTGACTATGAAAAAATTCTTCAAATATGATATCATCAACATTGATCGGCCTTCATAAAAGAAAAGACTTAAATAAAATATCCACTAGTGAGAAGGGGGTAACAAAAGAAAAGACGTATATAAAAGGCTCAATTTTGCTAATTAGTGGTAAAAATACTCTTGTGGGTAAGCTTTCTGTCTCTAGGTTAACTACAAGGATAGCCTAAATCCTTTTCTAGGTTTCTTATAATCTATTAGATTGAATGAATTTTTTGAATTTTAAAGATAATACTCTAATAATTTAGGTAATTAGCCAAATTTAAAAATTAACGTGATCAAATTTTCTTTAAGCACGCTGAAGAAAATTAAAAACATTTATAACCTATCAAAAAGAATAAATGGCTCTAAAACTCACTTCGATTATAGGTCTTCATTGAATTTCTTCTGAATCTCTATATTATAACTACTTATCAATTTAGACTTTGTATATACAACTGTATGTACAGATGTGATATGAGACTTAGCTTTTATGGCATAATTTAGAAAATGAGTAAAATAATAAATTAATCTTGTTCAATTTCATTAATAATCCAAAGTTATCTATACTATACTTTAGAAAATCTAATTCTCATCATAGTGTATGAATTGACCTCAAAAAGTTTTCAATTTTATTTTAAAAATTTAGGAAAATCATTTAAAAACCTAAAAAAACCTAGAATTTGTTAGAATTCTAGCGTCACAGACTCACTCCCTGAAGATAAGTTCGAATAGAATTTCTCAAATGATATTATACCATCGTGAGCAAGGTTTGAGTTCTTTTTTCTGAAATAGCCCTCTTGAAACATAGGAGGAGAATTCTGGGGAAGGGAAATGATATTTTCCCTCCCTTTATGACTAGATACTTTTATTGGAGGGGCCCCAACTTTTTAATAATCTAAGTCATTCATCTTAACAGTGTTGGAATTGATAAACAATGTCCCAAAAGTCACATATTTAGGACGATGCCAAGTTACATGATAGCAAGCTTTAGGTAATCCTAAGAGTTTAGTCTCACTAAGCCTGAAAGGAAGTAAGCTAAGTCAATTACAGGGTTTGGAGTATCTCTAATATGTATGCATTTTCTTTACAGGAAAGAGCACAATTGTGAGACTACTGTGTGAGAGCAAACAATATACACCCTGCTGGAACCCTACCTTTTTGAGATCTAAATGGACGTTACTAATAGTGGAACTCAAAACAACTAAGATAAATCAACTGCATAGTCATACATTTGGTACATGAACCCACAAGGCAGCGAAGGTGAATGTTTAGATGTTTTAAATTGTGTGACCGCTTGTATTTTACCGCAAATTGGTAATAGTCACAAAGAAGCGTGGAATGTTATTTACCCATAGATATTGAATAGATTATATTCTTTTCCTTTTCTTGTCTTAATAAATGTACACCATTTAATATGCATACTTAAAAAATATGGACAATAGAAAAATCTTGTTATCCAAACCATTCTGTAAGACATGCTACGGATATGTCATATATAACACTGGCTGATCCAAAGCCTCTAATTCTTGGACTAGTTGTTGATAGATGATGATTATGGCCTTTTCATTTCTACTGCTTGTTTAAGGGCACATACAAGGATTTGGAGTTTTAGGACATGGCTTATCAATATGACAACCTCCCACATGCATATTTATTCATTAAAATTAGTGGCCATGATGTATTTCATACTTATGCTCATATGTTTATCTATTATATACTCCTTAAAGCATTCCTATTTCAGCTAGACAAACATGCTAGTATATTGAATGGTTACCATGCATGTTTTGTTTTTTAATATACGATAACTTATTGATAGAAAATATACGATAACTTATTGATAGATGAGAAAAGCTCTTGCCATAGCCTTGCAATTACTAAAGATTGAGAAAACCTAGAGGTGTCAACCAAGGCATACAAAGAGAGAAAAGACACGCAAGCACTGCTTGCATTGCATACACACCATTATATTATGTAAGTATTTCAAAACTAATGGCATGTTAGTTAAAGTAGAGAATACCTGATTTATTTAGAGCTTGCTAGATCCTGAGTTGACTAGATTTTGCAAGATCTAGCAAGAGTTTAAGCTCAAAATCTAGTTTTCAGTTAATTTAGCAAGATATATGACAACTGATTTTGCTATATATCTAAATGATTTTGACCTAAGTTAGAGAAAGTTTGATCGAGTTTGACCCAAATTTTATATTATAATACACATGGCAAGCCAATAAAAAGAAGGTGACCTACTATTATCTAATAAAATATTATGATGAGCTGAGCTTTCTTTAATCCCACATTTATAATTGTAACATTTACTATTTTAAATTCTAGAATAACTAATTTTATGAATTTTGAGAATTTGAAAATTTTAGAGATGGAATCTCGAGTTAAAATCTCAATATTTGATATGTGCCCAAAAAATGGAGTCCAACACCACTAAAAACGCTAAAATTAGAGATCATAGTAAAAATGGTGAATTACTTTAATTTTCGTGTTTAATTGAAATTATTAGAGGGGCAGAACTGTCTTTTCACAAGTGGGGCCAGCAAAATCATCACAGCCGTCCATGTTAGTAGGGTGATGATCATATCAAAATAATAATAATAAATAATAATAATAATATATGCATTTAAGAGGGGGTGCCTTAAATGCACCTTCACCCCCCCGGCCTTTTTCTCGTTCCCTGTGATCGACCAAGCCACCAGAAAACCTCATCTTTGACGGCAAATTCGCTGCGAGGACGCCGTTGATCCCCGCTTTCCATGCATACACTGGTGACGGAAGGCTAACTTGACTAAGGTAGGCATCCTCCATGATCTCCCCGCATCTCTTTTTTTTTTATGTTGTTCGTGTTTTAGCGCCGAAAAACGGCGTGGATTTCTGTTTTCCGGTGAGGGGTATGCAGTAATATTGTTTTCAAAATAAGTTGATGAAACAGAGTCAGATGATGATCTGAATTGTTCATCTCGTACATGATGATGCAAAGAACAGACCCACGAGTTTTCATGGTGATCGGACGGCTAGGGACACCAAAAACCAAGAAAATAGTAAGATAAGGGTTTTTAAGAACGTGGTAAAAATCGTAGATAATGATGGAATTTGTTGAAATGGAGTTTGGAAATGAAATGTACAAGAAAAACTGAGCAGAATAGTGTAAAAATCGCAAGATTTGGGTACCTAGGGGGTTGCCGGCAACTGGATTCCAGTTGTCATCTCCGGCGACAGTGGTCCAGTCTAGTCACCATCCCCGGCAACGACAAGCTACAACAACTCGATGGGCAGTGAGCAACGCATGGCACGGAGGGCGTGACACGCTCACAATGCAATGCGACCGCCGTGAGACGCGCGGCACAACGCATGCGCACCACGTAGAATGATCGGACACGACACACGGCACAGTCGGGCGTGACACATGCGCACCACGCAAGTAGCGCACGTGCGGCAATCCTTTTTTCTTGATTTTGGGTTTTTTTTTAACCATCCATTCATAAAAAATGTGATTCTGAGAGCTATAGAAGTCCAAATCACGATTCGAAAGAGGCGTTGTGATCGTCTTGATGAGGCGGACTTAGATTTAAGATAAAAATCTAGTTTAGAGCACATTTTAAATAGTTAAACCACTAAATACTATTAAATGACTTAGATCAAGTCGATCAATGTGTGATTAGGCCTTAGACCTTGGTTGTATACATCAAACATGAGATGATCTAGGAGATTAGAATGACATATCTTATTGAATTGCCAAGAAAAGATGATCCTGACGATCAATTTGAGCAACTACCTTAGGATGTGTTGATCTGACCGTCAAATCGACACGTGATCATAAAGATACATGTGACTCACTAAATGAAATAGAAACTTTAAGGGTCATGATGAAAATGAGAGGTTTAACAATCAATGGCAACTTATAGTGTGACAGGTACGTCAGGGCATACGACTTAACATCGCTTAGGTGTATGATTGGAGTACCGTGTTATCGAGGTAGGTGATTACATTCTTGATTTACATGGTTTCTCAAATCATGCCATAGTATTTGAAACTTTGAGGCATATGTTTTATACACTATCATGTTGCATGAGATCATTTTCAACATGTACTACCGAGATGCTTGTTACTTCCCTTGTGCATGTTTTATGCGCTAATTTTTTTTTTGTATATTTCAGTTACATTGACTTGACTATTGAGATTTTGACACGTGGGAGTCTCTATACCTTGACGATTGAGACTATTGAGCTTGTGATGTGATGCATCCCCCCCTCCCGTGAGTGCTTGAGTGCCCCATGTGGGTGAAAGGGTGAAAGCGGGCGTGAAACGCATCTTCCCGTGAGTGCCTGAGTGCCCCGTTATGGGTGAAAGGGTGAAAGAGGATGGTATTTAGAGCTGACCCCACGTTGCCATGAGTATACTTGAGATGCTTATAGGGCTTGACCATGTATGATGTTTCGATGCTTTTGACATGCATTCATGTTATTCTCTATATATAGATTCGCATGGGTATGGCTTCCCTGCATCTATGTATTTTCTCAGATCTTGCATGTCTTGACACTATGATTGATGATGCCTTGATTATATCATGGATTTTGTATATCTTTCATCATATAAATCTGAGTTTTGTGTATATAAAATTATCTTATGAGATTTACCATGATACATACCTTGCGTCATGTGATTTCCTATCGTTTTTATATTGAATGTAAATCACCTACACAAGTATGGCTTGCTGAGGCATTGCTTTGTTTTGCAATGCCTCAGAGTTGGAGTGTGACAATTAGAGAGGGAAGCGAGTGGACTAGCGTGGATTTGGACGAGGACCGGAGGACCATATACTTTTCGTGTTCAGAGACATAGTAGTGTACGTCTTTGAGACTTGTATTAGACTCTTGGGACTCTACCTAGATGTTTGTATATTCAATAGATTTGACCCATACCACTATATAGTGTGCATATACTTACACATGGATGATGTGGTGATTTTGGATGGACCCTGGAGCTTTAGGACTTTTATTATCATAGTCTCTTTACAACTTGTATAATTTCTCGTGGTTTTACATTTGAGCATGCTCAGAGTGTCTGAAATGGATTATGTTTATCATTGTAGTTTTGGGCTGTGAATGACCCCCATGGTTTTCTTTATTGGGTACTTTTCCATGACGCCGCAAAAAATTAATAAATTTTGAGTTTTATTTCAGGGATCCCACCTATTTTATAAAAATAAAATTTTTACTACTACCATATGTATTGGAAAAAGAATTTTCGACCCAGGGTATTATAGTTTGGTATCATAGCCCAGGTTTATTCTATCATCACCACTTTAAGGTTCTAATTAAAGTTACAGCCCATAAGTTTATGACTTAGATAGAGATATAAGAAATGCTTATACAATGTGTTATTGGGTTGTTAACAAATGGCTCCTCGATGGAGGACTAGGTCCACCCCTGCTCCACCAGTTGCTACCCCTGCCTCGACATCAGGGCAAGGGGAGCAAGAGGCAGACGTAGTGGCTCGTGTAGTTCAGAACCTCATGCCATGCCTCACTGAGCACATTACGCAGCAGGTTCAGGCAGAGATGCATGCTATGCACTCTGTCCACCCAATGGCGACTGCAGCAGTCCAGGGGGACACAGCAGTACAATTGTCCCACCCAGCATCGACAGTTCCTAAGCAAGGAGCTATAGAGGGAGGATCCTCGAGCACACATGTTTCATTAGCGGAGCAGCTTAAGAGGTTTCAAAGGATGGTGCCTACCTTCCATGAGGAAGGAGACACAGTAGTACCAGAGAGATGGTTGTTTGAGGTGGAGAAGGTCTTTGAGGGAATGGAGATCCCACCTGAGGATCAGGTCAGGTTAGTGACATACCTATTGGTCGAAGAAGTTAGGCTTTGGTGGCGGACTCACCAGCAGACGCACCCCCCATCCTCAGCACCATTATCATGTGAGGACTTCCGAAGGATCTTCGATGAGCAGTACTTCCCTCTTCATGCCCTGCATGCTATGAAGAGGGAGTTTACCACATTATCTCAGGGGAGTATGACGGTTCAGCAGTATCTGAACCGGTTTACTAGACTATGGAGGTTCGCAGTTACTCCTTTTGCCTCAAATCAGAAGGCAGCAGATAGATTCATTGACGAGTTGGTACCACAATTGAGGCACGAAGTACTTATTGTACACCCGACCATGATGAGGCAGGCAGCAGACAGGGCTTCGATGCTCGAGAGAGATTTGCTACGGAGTAGAGGAGAGATGAATCAGCCCTTCAAGGGCAAGAGGCCCTTCGCATCCACACAGCCTCAGGGGGGCCCTGACCAGCAGTACCCTCTTAGGAAAAGGAGAGGTTAGAGCAGGAGAGAGTGTCCTCGTTGTAAGGGTCGACACTTAGGGTGATTGTGCTAAGGACATGGCTGTCCGCATCAGGGCCCACACCAGCCCTAGCAGCAGCAGCAATGACAATAGCCTTTTCAGCCGAGTGAGCTGTTTAGGTGCTATGGCTGCAGAGAGACAGGACATATGAGGAGAGAGTGCTCGAGAGGCCCGGGAGACAGGCTAGGGAGGATCGATGCCACCATGGAGGCAGCGCCACATAGTCAGGTTTGCATCTTCCCCGTCACTTCGGGGCAGGCACAAGCCTCGAACCAGGTGGTGGAAGGTACCTTTCTGGTGGTTGATAGATATGTCAGAGTTCTTTTCGATTCAGGGTCTTCTCATTCTTTTATTACACATACATTTGTATCATGCCTTGACTTGCATACGTGTGAGCTAGCATTCGGATTAGATGTAGCGATGCCAGCATGAGAGACTATGGAGGCTACTGAGTACCTTGAGAGGGTATCAGTGGAGATATCTGGTGTTATGATGGATGTTGACCTCATTCTATTAAATATGATGGATTTTGATGTTGTCTTGGGGATGGATTTGCTAGCGACGTTTTGAGTCACCATAAACTACTGTAAGAAGCAAATTATGTGTAGTGTACCGGGTCGATCAGTGGTTGTAATCCAGGGCAGGAGGAGTGTTAGTGGCCCTTGTGTTATTTCAGCCATGAGAGTAGCTCCATGTTACGCTTGAGGTTGTCGAGTATTTTTGGCTTACGTCACAACGACTAATAGGGAGCAGCCATGGATTGAGGATATAGATGTGGTGAGAGATTTTGCTGATGTATTTCCAGACGAGTTGCCAAGACTACCCCCACGGGGGGAGATCTACTTTACCATAGACTTGGTGCCATGTACAGTACCTATATCTAAGGCGCCCTATAGGATGACCCTTGCAGAGTTGAGAGAGCTTCAGGTACAGTTGCAGGAGCATCTGGATAAGGGTTTCATCAGATCGAGTGGATCTCCTTGACGAGCACCAGTCCTCTTCGTTAAGAAGAAGGATATCATTGAGGTTGTGCATAGACTACCGTTTACTAAACAGTGTTACTATGAAGAACCGATACCCCTTGCCTCATATTGACAACTTGTTTGACCAGTTGCAGTCGGCACAGGTATTCTCTAAGATTGACCTGAGATCAGGCTACGACCAGTTGAGGATTAGGGAGGAGGATATTCCTAAGACTGCGTTTAGGAGTCGATATGGCCACTATGAGTTTTTAGTGATGCCCTTTGGGTTAACGAATGCACCAGCAGTGTTCATGGATTTGATGAACAGGGTATTCCGAGCTTATTTAGACAAGTTCGTGATTGTCTTTGTGGATGGTATCCTGATCTACTCGCCTATTCATGGGGCCCACAAGGAGCATCTTCGCACTGTGCTGGACATGCTTTGCTATCATCGCTTGTATGCGAAGCTCAGCAAGTGCGACTTCTTGTTAGGATAGGTGCAGTATTTGGGACACGTGGTGTCCAAGAATGGTGTAGCCGCAGACCCAGCCAAGGTGGAGGCAGTTTTGCATTGAGAGAGACCTACGATAGTGACAGAGATTCGTAGTTTTCTCTATTTGGCTGGTTATTATCGACGATTCATTGAGGGGTGCTTGAGGATTGCCTTGCCCATGACCACCTTGACTTAGAAGGACACTAGGTTCATTTGGACTGATGCTTGTGAGGAGAGCTTTCAGGAGCTTAAGAGGAGGTTGACTACGGTGCCAGTACTAGTCCTACCTTCAGGAATGGGTGGTTACGTGGTGTTTTGTGATGCATCAGGCAAAGGTTTAGGTGTAGTGTTGATGCAGCATGGGAGGGTCATCGCCTATGCGTCAAGATAGCTGAAAATGCATGAGGTGAATTATCCTACCCATGATTTAGAGTTGGTAGAAATAGTGTTTGCATTGAAGTCCTGGAGACACTATTTATATGGCGAGAAATTTGAGGTATACACTAACAACATGAGCCTCAAGTATTTCTTCACGCAAAGCGATCTGAACATGAGGCAGCGAAGATGGATGGAGTACCTTAAGGACTTCGACTTTATCATACAGTACCACCCGGGAAGGCTAATGTCGTAGCTAATGCCTTGAGTAGGAAGTCGAGAGTGATGCTTACTCACCTCTCGACTTGATCCAGGTTTCTTGATAGGATCCTTCAGGCATAGGAGAGTGATACCGAGACGCAGGACATGGCTGATAAGGCCAATTTTTCTAGAGGGCCAAATGGGAGTGTCAGGTATAGGGGCAGGTTGGTGGTGCCTACAGATGATCAGTCGAGACACGACTTACTCCAGGAGGAGCACCAATCTCCATATTCTATTCATCCTGGAGGTACAAAGATGTTCCAGGACCTTAGACGCCACTTTTGGTGGAATGGGATGAAGAGGGATATTGGTAAGTGCGTGGCAAGATATTTGACCTATCAGCAGGTCAAGGCGGAGCATCAGCGACCAGTAGGGTTATTGCAAACATTAGACCTCCCAGAGTGGAAGTGGGGCCACCTCACTATGGATTTTATAGTGGGCCTGCGAGGACTGCTAGTGGGCATGACATGATATGGGTAATAGTCGACAAATTGACAAAGTCCACCCATTTCCTCCCTATTAGACAGACTCAGACCGTGGGCAGCTTGGTGAAGCTGTACGTCTAGGAGATCGTGAGCCTACATGGGGTGCCATTGATGATTATCTCAGATCGAGACACATAGTTAACCTCGAAGTACTAGCAGAGTGTACATGAGGCTCTAGGGTCGAGGTTGAGATTTAGTAAGGCGTTCCAGCCCCAGACGGATGGCTAGACTGAGAGGACCATTCAGATAGTGGAGGATATGTTGAGAGCCTGTGTCATGGATTGGAGAGGTAGTTGGGATGAGCATTTGACACTCGTAGAGTTTGCATAAAATAACAGCTACCATGAGAGTATCGACATGGCGCCTTATAAGACACTTTATGGCAGGCCCTGCAGGTCTCCCTTGTGCTAGAGTGACGTGGGAGAGAGATGGGTCATGAGGTCAAAGTTGAATGAGCAGTGTGCGGAGAAGGTCCGACTCATTTGAAGATGATTACTTGCAGCTCACAGTCATCAGAAGAGCTATGCGGATAGGAGGCGGAAGGACTTGGAGTTTGAGGTCGGATAGCATGTATTTTTGTGAGTTTCCCCTATGAAGGGCGTGATGAGATTTGGTGTGAAGGGAAAACTTAGTCCCAGATACATTGGTCCTTTTGAGATCCTGCATAGAGTCAAACCAGTTGCTTATCAGTTAGCCTTGCCCCCGCATTTAGCTGGAGTACATGATGTCTTCCACATTTCCATGCTGAGGAAGTACGTGCCGTATCCATCTCATGTACTCAAGCAGATTCCAAGAGAGGTACGACTTAACTTGACATTTGAGGAGCACCTTATACGGATCTTGGATAGCAATGTTCAGGAGTTAAGGACTAAGACCATTCCTCTGGTCAAGGTCCTTTGGTGGCATTACTCGGCACAGGAGGCAACTTAGGAGTTGGAGGACAAGACGAGGCATACCCATCCAAAGCTCTTCTCTTGAGGTACGTATATTTTAAATTTCGAGGACGAAATTTTCTATAAGGTGGGTAGGATGTAACATTCGCTATTTTAAATTATAGAATAATTAATTGAATTTTGAAATTTTGAGAAATTTAGAGATGGAATCTCAAGTTAAAACCTCAACATTTAAGATGTGTCTCGAAAAATGGAGTGCAATGCTACTAAAAACGCTAAAATCAGAGATCAGAGTAAAAATGGCTAATTATTTTAATTTTTGTGTTTAATTAAAATTATTAGAGGGGCATAACTGTCTTTTCATAGGCAGGGCCCACAAAATCATCCCAACCGTCCATGTTAGTAGGGTGATGATCATATCAAAATAATAATAATAATAAAATAAATCAATAAATGGAAATGATAAAATAATATATATATGCATTTAAGAGGGGGTGCCTTAAATGCACCTTCTCCCCCCGCCTTTTTCTCATTCCCTTTGACCGACCAAGCCACCGAAAAACCTTATCTCTGACGGCGAATTTGCGGCAAGGACACCGTTGATCCCCTCTTTCCACAAGTACACCGGTGACGTAAGGCCGACTTGACTAAGGTAGGCATCCTCTGTGCTCTCCCCGTGTCTCTTTTTTTTATGTTGTTCGTGTTTTAGCGTTGGAAAATGGCGTGGATTGCCATTTTCCAGTGAGGGGTATGCTGTAATATTGTTTTCAAAATAAGTTGATGAAATGGTGTCAGATGATGATCTGAAATATTCATCTCGTACATGATGATGCAAAGAACAAACCCATGAGTTTTCGTGGTGATCGGACGACTGGGGATGCCAAAAAACTAAGAAAATAGTAAGATGAGAGTTTTTAGGAACGTGGTAAAAATGGCAGATCATGATGGAATTTATGGAAATGGAGTTTGGAAATGAAATGTACAAGAAAAACTGAGTAGAATGGTGTAAAAATCGCAAGATTTGAGCACCTGAAGGGTCGCCAGCGACTGGATTCCAATTGACTTCTCTGGCGACGGCAGTCCAGTCCGGTCACCGTCCCCGGCAATGATGAGCTGCAACAGCTCGATGGGAGGTGAGCAAAGCGTGGCATGGCTGGGCTTGACACACGCACGACGAGTTGCAACACGCAATGCAACCGCTGTGAGACGTGCGGCACAACGCATGCGCTCCATGCAAAATGATTGAATGTAAATCACCTACACAAGCATGGCTTGCTGAGGCATTGTTTTGTTTTGCAATGTCTCAGAGTTGGAGTGCGACAATCAGAGAGGGAAATGGGTGGACTAGCATGGATTTGGGCGAGGACTGGAGGACCATATACTTTTCATGTTCAGAGACATAGTAGTGTACGTCTTTGAGACTTGTATTAGACTCTTGGGACTCTATCGAGATGTTTGTATATTCGATAGATTTGACCCATACCACTATATAGTGTGCATATACTTACACATGGATGATGTGGTGATTTTGGATCAACCTTGGAGCTTTGAGACTTTTATTATCATCGTCTCTTTATAGCTTGCATAATTTATTGTGGTTTTACATTTGAGCATGCTCAAAGTGTCTAAAATGAACTATGTTTATCATTGTAGTTTTGGGGTGTGAATAACCCCAGGGTTTTCTTTATTGGGAATTTTTCCTTGATGCTGCAAAAAATTAATAAATTTTGAGTTTTATTTTAGGGATCCAGCCTATTTTATAAAAATAAAATTTTTACTACTACCATATGTATTGGAAAAAGATATTTTGATCCAGGGTGTCACAATAATTCACTTATGAGAAATTACATATAAGGCTGGGCCTTGTTTTACCCCAAAATGTTCTATAAGTTAATAATAAGCAAGTTAGCCAACTAATATAACCTATTAGTAAAATTATTTGTAAATATCTCTAGTTTTTCATTAATTATTTGATACAACCACCATACAACCAATTGTATCAAATAATATATATATATATATATACAGAGAGAGAGAGAGAGAGAGAGAGAGAGAGAGAGAGAGAGAGAGAGAGAGAGAGAGAGAGAGAGAGAGAGAGAGAGAGAGAGAGAGAGAGAGAGGAGTAATTAGTGATACAACTGGATGTCTCATTAGTGTTCCTCAAATTAATAACTATTGTTTTTAGCAATCCAAGATGTTGATTTGATTTCCCCCATCTTAAGTGGCCTAGGTATCAAACTCATGTCAATTTGAAGTCTCTAAGTCCTCCAGTTTTGGAGCTTTGAAGCAAAAATGTAATTGATGTTTTGTATTTTTGGAGGTTTGCTTTGTCATCTACTTTTTTGCTTCAAAATTTCCAAAAATAAAGATGTAAAGGCCTCCAATTGATCTTTTTCTTTTTCTTTATCGAAAGGCTCCAAAAAATAGAGGACCTAAAGGCATCCAACTGATATGAGATTTGGTATATAGGTAATCTCAGTGAGACAAATTGGATGAAGGGCTTGGATTGCTAAAAGAATTAAAAAGTAGGCCCACTTTTCAATTTAAGAGTACCTATGATACAATTGTAGTATAATATATAGATAGGGAGAGAGAGAGATTGTGTGTGTGTGTGTGTGTGCAATTGAGATTCTACCATTGTTTCAACTCTCAAGACTATGACCTTCACCATATGATTCAAATAGTTTCTCCAAACGAGCTCACATTTTGAAAGATCAAGGCCATTCATAGTAGTAGTCATGGGCTAAATGGTTCATTTGCCTAAATTCTCACCCATTGGATCATTGTATGCTCTCTCTCTCTCTCTCTCTCTCTCTCTCTCTCTCTCTCTCTCTCTCTCTCTCTCTCTCTCTCTCTCTCTCTCTCTCTCTCTCTTTTATTTATTGCAAATAGATTGTAATAAGTTCACTGCCTATTTTTTAACTAAAAGCAAACTCCACCAAAAAACAGGGGCTTGTTGTTTGGTGGAGTTAAGTTTCTAGTTTATTTTACTATAGAAATGGCCTCCACAACTAAAACTTCACCCAAATTTAGCTAGGCTAAAAACTAATCCACTAAGGAAGAGTTGGGTGAAGTTTCTAAAAATCTTGTAACTCTTGCTGGACTAATTTGAGTTTTCAATTTAAGTGGCTGACTAAAATCTTGCTACACTACTACTGAGTTAGCTAAAGTTTTATGAAAATTGGATAAACTTTTCCTAGACTAACAAGATTTAGCAAGATAAGGAGAAAATTGATCAAACTCTTTGTAAGTTGACTAAACCCTTGTTGAACTAACCATGTAAGACATGAAAATTAGGATATAGAAAATGGCATCTATGTGATTACCTAGGTTTTTATAACACTTTCATAATTCTTTTTGAAAAGTGGGGCCCCAAGTTTGAAAACAGTGTCCAAAACAAACAATGGAGATTGATTAAAAGGAAAGAATATCTGATGAGAGTGACATATAATAAAAGTGGTCGGCATAAGACACGTAATAAGACATGTCATCTTCAATGATTGGAAGAAGTTAAGTTAAAAATATTATGAAGCAAGTTAATTTAGAATCACAAATGAATTATAATAATGACTTTTGAGAAATGTGATTAAGAATGAATCATTAGTTATATGACACTTAATGATGAGTATAGGGATGTATGAAGATTCAGTTTACTTAATTAAACCATTATTTTTTAGTTGAAAGCATCGCAAGTTCTTATGAAGTTTTGAATGGTAGTTTAGAAAAAGTGATGAAATATTAGTGAAAGAAAATTGTGGTGAGTTAAACAAGTTGAATTAACAAATAAAATATATTACGAGATTGAAAGTGACTAATGTTTAAAATGTTCGAATAAGTAGAATGTCTCAAATAATTGTTAGAATCATTAGAATGAAGGGTATTCATAGTGGAAGTAATAGATGAGAATTAGCTTTACCCTAAGAATTTCACATTTATGACATGTATAGAATTGGGGAATCTTAAGAAACAATTAAATGGATTGATAAAGCTAGAATCTATTAGATAAAAGAATTATAAGGTGCATCCATAATCATAGTCAGAAGAAGACAAATAAATAATTCCCTACATTAGTACAAATCTTCCATTTGGGATGGGAGACATACATGATCAATTTTAGTCAATTAAAATGATTTCCAGGAATTGATTGCAGTGAAAGACATCTCAAAGATGATATTAAGAGTCACATACAAACGTGGTTATGGTGAATTATTGTAAATGGAGTGAGGAAGCATATGTGGTAATGTTTAACATATTATTTATCTTAAATTAAGAAGAAACATCAACTAAGGGGATGAGAGAAAATTAACCTTTTGTAATTTCAATATAAATCCTATTCAAAGTAGTAAATTGACATTTGGGGCATTTGTTGTAAAGATTTAAATTTATTATTGATAAGATATGAGACGATGTGGGATTATTAACAATTTATGAACAATGTTCAAAATCGTTGTATAGATAAACAGGTGGGAGTTAGTTATCTAGATGTGAGATATAAAGAGGACCAATATATGCAATGCTAATAAATGAGAAAATAGATAGTGCCTATGAACGTTGGTATATTTTTAGAAAATTAAGAAACTTTGGTTTTGACTGAGTAAGAGTATTACCATGGGAGTAGTATAATTCCCATAGAAAAGAACTGCAATGTAAGATTATACCATGAGTATTCTAATAAAAAAATTTAGACAATCCTTTAAAAGTATGGAGTTTAATATATACAAGGATATGACATATACTTGTACAAACCTAATTATGTAAGTAGTTGACCCTGAGCTTTTGTTTTAAAGTAACTTAACTTTAAGTTGGAAATTTTGAAGACGAATGGAGAAATTGAGGTAGACAAAAGAAAAGAAAATAATCTTCTACTATGAAGACTAAAATGTAGAAAATAAGGAGGATTATAGTTAATCAATTGTGAATAGTAAAGTGATTGCAATGCCTAAAAATTGTTGAGGAAGCTTAAAGTTGTACAAATGATTGAGAATGACAGTTGTGATGTTGGATGTTAAAAGCTAAAACTTTACCTACATGAGAAGAAATAACAGAACAATGATGATTTATTAACAAGTAAACTAAGAGTATCAAAGTGTGTGTTAATTAAGAAACTTGGGTTTTGACTGAGTAAGAGTATTAATCAAGGAGTTATGAAAACATAAATTTTTATGAGATGAGGATGTATTCAAATTTTTTCGAAAGATGATATAAAAAGGAAGTTCAAGAACGAAGACTATCCTATTAGTTAAAGAGTTATGACAATGTTGATTTAATAAAGTAGCATCTTGGAAGACCAAAGACAAGACGAGGAAGATGCACCTTGAGTTATTGTACAAGGATGTACTAAGAAATTTCAAGGACAAAATTTTCGATAAGGGAGGAAGGATGTAACCCCCCAAAATTCTATTCTATTTTATATAAATTAATTGGATTAAAAAGGAGAAATGCATAATTAAAATTTCAAGATTTTAATTCTTCAGGAATAACTAATGAAAGACATGAAATTGACTATTAAAATATCAATGTTGGTAATATACTACTACTACTACTACAAAAAAGAATCCAACGACACTAAGTATAGTGAAATCAGAGTTCGAACAAAAAATTCATAATTATTTTGATTTTTTAATTTAAATTAATTAATGTGTAAAATGGTAAATTGACTATAGGTAAGACCTACAATATGTGATAAAGCATGATGACCATAAGCAATTATGGCAGTTAATGATTATAAAAAATAATAATGATAATAAATAAATTAGCATTCAAAGCTGATTTGCCCTATTGATTTTTCTCCTCTCTCTCTCAGGGTAAGCCACGCAGTTACTGTGCCCAACTCAAGGCTGCACCATGCACTGAGTCACGCATGCCAGGCGAGGCCCTTGCCAGTGCCACTGCAGCCTACCGACGATTGCCTTCCTCCTACCAGTGACCATCATTCTCCTTCACCCCTTCCGGCAACACACGCTACTGGCGACCATCCTCTTTCCCTCTTCCTCTCCAACAACAATAGGGAAACTAACACCGACATCCTGCATTCATCGCCCCAATCCCCCTTCTCAGGCTAGCAGAAACCCCTTTCTTCCCCTTCTCAGGTGGCTTGAAAAGCCCTTTCCTCTAACCTTCCTTGGTTGTCGCACAACTTTCGTTTAGTGATCCCATCCCTCTCCAGCGATGCACCGCACCAAATCCTCCCCTGTTTTCTTTTGCCCAATTGGCGCAACCAACCTGACAAGCCAACCGCACCACCTCTCTCCATCCCTTTGTCTTCTTCTCTGACGACCTCCTTTCTCAATGCTAACGAGAAACCAAAAAAAAAAAAACTTAACATTTTTCAATGTTTCCTTTTCCCACGGTGCATTAGAGCCTGCTGCACTTTTCCCTCTTTCCTTGCCAGTCTCTCCCTGTGGTTGGACTCTAGGCTAGAGCCATAGCCACCACTGCACTCTTTCTCTCTCCTGATAGCCTTCATGGTGGACCATGTTGCCATTAGTCACCCTACACCCTTGATCTAGTTGTATGCTGATCTGTGAAGATGCACAAAGATCCAATTGTTGATTGAGATCAGACAATCGATCATTTGATATGTAACTGATCAAACCATAAATCATGGATTTATCTATAAATTTTAGATCTGTGACCTATCTGACCATCCATCATGATTTAGCCATTGAGTTGTCATCAAATGATAGATCAATAACCAATCCTTGACCGATTTGAGCTTCCATTTAGATCTAACCATAGATTGATTATGGGTAGCTGCTGTTTGGTATTTTCTTTGGCTACAGCTTGCAGCTAGTAGCACCATTATCACCAGCAAATAGACCTCGTTCAATATATCAACTCTTCAACCATTTATTTGACTCTCTAGTTGAAATTGTAAGGAATATGTGTTGTTTTCCATTTTTCATGATTTTCTGAGATAAAGGCAAGGCTGAAAGAAAACAACGTCTTAGTATACTGCGTCTTGGACACTTACTAGAATATGAATTTTCTTCTCTAAAAAATAAAATTAGCCAGTGGGGTGATACCCCATGAGTTTTATAGCAGAATAGATATAGTTCGGAAATGACCATTTTATGCTTTCGGCCTATATTTCTTTGGTAAAAAATCAAGATCATTGCCTTTCATTTAATTTTCAAAGAGCTAAAACAAATGACTAGGATTGTCCAACTATGATGATTTCTTACAGTTTTACCTAATTTCTGTACAGTGTATTTAATGAATGTCTCATATCTTCTAAAAGAATGGTCTAGGGGTAGCATCTACCAGAGGATGCTTAAGAGCATTTACACCTACTAGGACTCCAATCAATATTATACCCTTTTGATACTTTTCTTGGCTTAGTTACTTAAAAAACCTAGATTATTTGATTTTTTATTGATACCTCAACTTTCAATTTTGATTGATTGTACCCTCTTTGGTTGCAATGTACCCTAATTGCAGATGGCATGTAACATTGTTTATTTTAGTTGACATGACTTTCTTTGGTGGATGTATCTTTTATCATCTTGTTTTCATGCTGACTTTAATGAAGACAAAAGTCACTCTTTCCTTTTTAAAACCTATCACCAGCGACCTACAAGTGGAAGGAAATGGTAGAGAAGAAGATTGTGCTGGGTTGTAGCTCTATAAAATCCTTCTTAACCCTCGGTCCAAGCCATGTAAACGGATTAGCGTGTAATTGGCAGATCCAAGGGATGTTGTCACGATTCATCTACAGTTGGGGTGTGACGGCCCCAGCCTTTTAAATCAAGGGTGCAATTGATCAAAAATAAAATCTGGCTAAAATCGAATAATTTAGGAATTTGTTTATTTATTTAAGTAATCAAGCCTTTTCTTTCGGGAAACTACTTAAAGCAGAATCTCGTTTTCCCGCGATGTCTTCTGCGTTCAAAAACTCCATACGGAAATGGAAAACTCCATTTCTTCCTTCTGCAAAACCCTAGCTTCCTTCTGCAAACACCTCCAAACCAGCTGCGACTCTCTCAAAGAATCTATCGATCGGAGACCAATCCCGCTGGGTAAATTCCTTCACTTCTTCAGCTTTCCCCCTCCTTTTCTTTTTACCCCAATGAATTTCTGGTTACCTTTTCAATTCTTCACATTCTGGTTCTTATTCTTGTTCTGAAATTCATCAGATTCTGCTTCTTGTGCCTTCATACAACGTCTGAATAACCGAATTTCATCAGTAAGCGGCAATTTGAACTTGATGCACTCAATGGCGTTGGAAACAGTTTCATTTGAAGAATTATTGGGTCACTGTAATGAGATTTACAAGAAGAATCAGAGTGATCTCACTGATCTCGAAGATCATATCAAGAACTTGGGTTATGTGCCTGGTAATGCATTAAACCCTAGTTTTCTTGGATTTTAGGTTTTTAATATAACTTAGAGATTGCAATTATGATTCTGAAGCCTCTTTATAGAAACCGAGATCTATGATGAAGATGAGCTATCGAACTTGACGATGCCTGGTGCATTAGAGTTGAAGTTTCCGAGTTTAGCAGATGAGGGAGACGAGTTAACTTTTGCACGTAGATCCGTTGGGAAGATGCTTGAAGAGGAATCTTTGTATCCTTTTTTACCCTATTTATATCCTTATTTGTCTTGTTTGATGGATTTTCATTTTGCATTTTGTTGGATTTTGTCGATTATGAATATGGGATAATCCTATCTCTTATAAAACTGCTCCATAACACTCTCAAGGTTGCTGCGATCTTGATTGGAGAAGCTTTATCGAATGAGAGGAAAGCCTTTGTTGGGAGATAAATTTTCTAACTTGGTTTGGACTAATGATGATTTAGTGTCTAATGTCTATATCTTTCATTGATGCGTATTTATATTCACTGTTTAGCATGTCCTTGAGTTAATGCTTGAATCAGCAAAGTTCCTCCAAAAGTTGAGTCATCAGTCAGTTGAGTGCATGCAAGTTGACTCTGCATCTGGCCACTCTTTGGTCCCTATCTACTTATGCAAAATCTATGTATGCCTGGATCAATCTTGGTGGGTGTTCTATCCTGGTTGATTACTTAGTGTTGGAATATTATCATGTGACATGGTGTGTGGGGAATTGACCCGATGAAAAGGTGTGACTCACTTGTATAATGATTGTATAAGATGTTACTGGTCACGACAATGTGTTATGTCCAACTTCTAATACATATCAAGTGAAGGAAAGTGATGGTGTTAGAATATGATGTCATGTCTTAATAACAGCCGATATTCTTGGCTGTAATCACGTGATTACAGCAGACATTTCCTGATGTAATCACCGATGTATTCGGTGGTTAGTCAACTTGTAATCCTTATTTATACATGCTTATACTCCTTTGCAATATCAACGAATATGGCAACAATGTAGCTTCTATCATAGTATCAGAGCTATGGGGGAAGATTTGTCAATCTTCTCATCAGATGTGTCACCCTCGATCTGACTTCCGCTGCTCTTCTTCTTTATCGTCCTCTTCTTCTACGTTTGCTACTAGTTGGGTGGCGTTGATTGCATATTGGTATCATTTGATTAACTTCCACATTCAACTCCACTGAGAAAGACATTTTTCTCTTGAGCAGAGTACTTTCTTGCGGATGGTCGAACCACATCATTCCCCCTTCTGTCAATCCCAGATCATTTGTACATTCAACCTCCTTCACTACTTTCTCTACCTTTGAATTGTAACTAAAAGAAGAGAAAGAGAACCGGTAGGATCATTGGGAAGAAACCTATTTGAGGGGTGAGTCTATTGAGATGTGGAGGCTATTGAAACTTACCCTCATCCTCTGCTGTGTTTGGTCCCTCACTCTTCTCTATGGCGAGATGGTTGCTTTTTGGCACCCACTTTGGGCATGCTCCTGGTTGTCGACAACAGGTAGTACAACTTATGACAATGGTCGAATGAAGGTTGCTGTTCTCGCTGATCAGCAGCTTACGGACAGAATGTCTCATGGAATCCCTCCAAAATCACTTCCTCTCCACGGTGAAGAAAACCCACTTCCTCTCCAACCTGATTTCTCTTGATTGTTTTCCCTTTAGATCCAGTCACCTTTGATTGTTCTTGGAGAGTTAGGTCAGCACAATTGATGTCGAATGTGTCATGCTAGATCGGAGAAGACATTAACTCTTTAACAGTTTTAATCCATCTATTCCAACCATGATAGCACTAGCATGCGCTCATAGTCACATTGAAGGGAAGACCTCTAGGCGGGGCCTGCATAATCTCCTTTCCACCCACTCTGGAAAACCACCATTTAACAGCTTTCCTTCCTCTTCCTTACATCGAAGACCTCTATCTTGAGTCTTCATCTACTGGAAAACCACCACCACAGATCTGGCAAAATTGATGGCAGCTAATCCAATTTCCATTATCCAACTAGGCCTAAAAACTCGATAGATCATAAGTAAGTCCGGTGTAGCAAATAAATAGGTGCTGCAGCTGCCATCAGATCTTGTTCCCAGTCATACTTTACAAAGTTGATTCATATGCGGTCGAAATCTTCGTCATCTTCTAAATCTTCATTGAATATGCTCTAGTAAGGAGAAGAAACTGATCCTTCATTTTTGGTTCCAAAACCCATTGATTTGGGGTAAACTAACCAATATGAGAGCTAGAAACTAGTGTTCTTGTTCAGATTCTTCTTCGATCTATGCAATCGCCACTAAAAATTGCCTCTTACCTTAGCTTCGGCAACCTCCAATCTCTCCCTCATAGACCTAGATCAACATGCTAGGCAGGTTGCCTGAGTAGGTGGAGAAGACCTATGTCTATATCCGTCATTCGTGCTTGAAGCTTTTATTGAAAGGTCTCAAAAACTCCGATTGGTGGCCATCTTCAGCTCTGTGCATCTCCCCTAACAATCTTTGGTGACAAAAACAATCAACGGATCTTCACCATCTCAATCTTAATCCATTGTAGTCTAGCACTTTTTCCTGATCGCGATCTTGACTCATCACCGACCACTCCTTCCACTGTCGAGTGGTTTCCTTCAACCTTGAGCGATCGCCACCCTCTGAAAGTGATCAGGACAGACTGCGTCTGAAATCTATCGAGTGATCTTATTCTTTTGTGTTATCTTTGGATTTCATCCGTGTGAAGGATTTTTGGGGGTAGATCCATGGCCTTCACTATTTTATTTTTCCTTTCATTGTGGGATTTGCACTACCATATGCATAGATGGGGAACTCTGCCAAACAGAGTGATTTGATTTCAAAGGAAGTGGTGATCTCTAGCAGCCACAAATTCGCTTCTTTCCCTTGCTAGCAATATCCGTCTTCTCATAGCGATCTAACGCAATCTATCTAACGTTTCTATTTCTCCACTCTGTTCGGTTTAAATTCTCTTCCATTGGCAAGTTGATTGATCACTAGAGGCTCACTAAGCACAGCAGGATGATCTCCAAGAAGGAGATCAACGAATAATGGAATATGCCATGGCTCTTTCGGTATAGTTGGATCATCACAAACTTGGGTGAATTGTAATGTTTAGGTGTGATAATGGTTACGGTGAAAAAGGGGGGGAGGGGGGGAGAAAGGAGACATAATCATTATAGTAAAAAAAAATAAAAAAATTGTTGGTGAACAGTACTCTCTGAGTGACAATAGTTTGAGTCACAAACAATATTGATTTACTACAATATGAGTTATAACAGTATTGGTAGCTACATTACCGATTCGGTGAATAGTACTGACCACCATCGATTTCAAGCAATCTGCTTCGCCCATCATCGATTTCGTCCTCAACAAGCAATTTATTGATGCTGTTTCATTTGAAGCTTGATGCTCTTTCAACACTCTTGAGCGCTTTGTAAGATAAATTACCGACATGGATGTATTGCGACTCGTATTGGAGCAGTGTCATCTGATTTCCTTATCAAGAGATTAATCTCATATTATATGCTTTCAATCTGACATCTTCTGACGGATTTGGCTTTCAATTTTTCATCAATCATCTAAACCATCTTGAATTGCTTCAATCGTCTTATGATTTCACAATCAGTGCATTGGGATATGATACCCATTATTACGGATTTGTTATCAGTCAAATTGCAATCAAGTTCGGTTCATTAGAGAAAATATTGATGATCTTGGATCGACTTTCGTCTGTCAATGAAGTCTTCTTTGACTTGAGATTATGCTCTTTTGTTTATTTTAAACAATATATTCCTCATTTACAACATTTAATTGGCAAGATGATGTCAAATTTATCTTTGCATCAGCTTGAGGGGGGGTGTTATAATATGATGTCATGCCTTAATAACAGCCGATATTCTCGGCTGTAATCATGTGATTATAATGGACATTTCCTGCTGTAATCATGGATGTATTCGGTGGTTAGTCAACTTGTAATCCCTATTTATACATGCTTGTATTCCTCTGTAATATCAATGAATACAACAACAATGTAGCTTCTATCACTTGATTTTGATCTTTGCTTTCTATCGGCCGAGGATAGTTGCACGACACTACCGATGCTCGGGTCTACCTCAATAGTGGAGCTCCACATGAAAGGAGGTGCATCAGATCCCAGCACTGGGAAACAGATGATACCTACGGCGAGTATCCTTCCTCAGCTTCCAATACTGCAAATTCGGAGAAATCCATGGCAGCTAATCCAATTTCCATTATCCAACCAGGCCTAAATACTCGACCGATCATAAGTAACTCCGATGTAGCAAATAAATAGGTGTTGCGGCTGCCATCAGATCTTGTTCCCAGTCAACTTTACAGAGGTTGATTCACATGCGGTCAAAATCTTCGTCTTCTTATAAATCTTCACCGAATATGCTCTAGTAAGGAGAAGAAACTGATCCTTCATTTCTGGTTCCAAAACCCATTGATTTGGGGTAAACTAACGAATATGAGAGCCAGAAACTAGTGTTCTTGTTTAGATTCTTCTTCGATCTATGTGATCGCCACTAAAAATCGCCTCTTACCTTAGCTTCGGCACCCTCCAATCTCCCCTTCATAGACTTGGATCAACATGTTAGGCAGGTTGCCTGAGTAGGTGGAGAAGACCTATGTCTATATCCATCACTCTTGCCTGACGCTTTTATTGATAGGTCTCAGAAACTTCAATTGGTGGCCATCTTCAGCTTTGTGTATCTCCCATAACAATCGTTGGTGACAAAAACAATCAACGGATCTTCACCATCTCAATCTTGATCCATCGCAATCTAGCACTTTTCCCTAATCGCGATCTTGACTCATCACCGACCCTCTTTCCACTGTAGAGTGGTTTCCTTCAACCCTGAGCGATTGCCACCCTTTGTAAGAGATCAAGACAGACTGCACTTGAAATCTACCAAGCGATCTTATTCTCTTGCATTATTTTTGGATTTCATCCATGTGAAGGATTTCTGGGGGCAGATCCATGGCCTCCACAATTTTATTTTTCCTTCCATTGTGGGATTTACACTACCATATGCGTAGATGGAGAACTCTGCCAAACTGAGCAATCTGATTTTGAAGGAAAGGGTGATCTTCAGCAGCCACAAATCCGCCGCTTCTTTCCCTTGTTGGCAATATTCGTCTTCTCACATCCAGCGATCTAATGCAATCTATCTAATGATTCTATTTCTCCACTCTATTCGGTTTAGATTCTCTTTCATTGGCAAGTTGATTGATCAGTGGAGGCTCACTAAGCACAGCAGGATGATCTCCAAGAAGGAGATCAATGATTAATGGAATATGTCATGGCTCTTTTGGTATAGTTGGATCATCACACAAACTCGATGAATTGCAATGTTTAGGTGTGATAATGATTAATGGAATATGCCATGGCTCCTTATCAAGAGATCAATTGCGTTTGATATGCCTTCAATCCGACATTTTCTAACAGATTTGGCTTTCAATTTTTCATTGGTCGTCTAACCTATCTTGAATTGCTTCAATCGTCTTACGATTTCACCATCAGTGCATTGGAATATGATGCCCATTATTACGGATATGTTATTTGTCAAATTGAAATCAAGTTCAGTTCATTGGAGAAAATATTGACGATCTCGTATCAACCTCCGTCTGTCAATGAAGTCTTCTTTGACTTGAGATTATGTTCTTTTGTTTATCTTCAAGGAATGTATTATTCATTTATAGCATTTAATTGGCAAGCTGATGTCAAGTTTGTCTTTGCATCAGCTTGAGAGGGGGTGTTAGAATATAATGTCATGCCTTAATAACAGCTGATATTCTCAGAATCTCAGCTGTAATCATGTGATTACAGCAGACATTTCCTGTTGTAATCACGGATGTATTTGGTGGTTAGTCAACTTGTAATCTCTATTTATACATGCTTGTACTCCTCTGTAATATTAACGAATACAGCAACAATGTAGCTTCTATCAGATGGAACTAATAGATCAAAAGTTTGGTTAGTTATGTTGGAAAGATTCTACAAATTATGTTATTATCCATCCTCTATTTGCTGAATTTAGTAATCTTGGATCCTTGATTATACCTACAATTTTCTTCACTGGTTTCGCTTAATATCATGCATGTTACTATTATCGTCAAAAACAATTGCAGGGAGTCCTGTAACTGGTTTCACAAAACTTATAGAATTCAGAACCTAAAAATGATAGCAATCAATTTAATTACTAAACAATGACCTCAAAAGATCAATCTGCATACAAGGAAATCCAACATGCTATCCAGGCAAAGTAAAACTCAAATGAAATAATTGGAACTGTTTTGAGTCAAAAAATTTGATACATGAGGAGATACTGCCATCCCTTCAGATTTTGAAGAGTTCTCGAAGCCTTGTTTGTTCTAACACTTTCAGGAATTAGGCTATATTAGAGTAATCACTGACCTTTACGTTCTTTTTGTATTACTGGCTAAAGGGCTTTAGTGGGCAAGGAACGTTGAACCCTCAGAAGGTGATGTGAACTTGGTGCATTTCTTGATGTTGGCCTCGTCTTTAATTGTAGTGCTATTAAGGCCTCAATATGAATTTATTCATTTGCAGATACACTTCTTTTCTTCTTTATCTTCCGTTATTAAATAATAAAGCATGTCTTTCATGGAAAGAAGTTATAATCTAGTCTGCTCCACTTCTTCTTGGTATTTCTGTTTTGTTCCCCCTATATTTGGGCAGTTGAAGCAATAATTTCAGTGGCAAGTATTAAATGGCACCAGAACCCAGTTCAGGTGCCCAGAAGCTGGCAAATCTGTTATTCTTTAAATAGTGCAAGTTGTTCAAAGTTGAAGTGAAGGAACGGGGAAACACTGAAAAAGTAATATCTGTAATGTATCAAGAGGTGTTGAGAAATACCATGATGCCTCAAGCCCTGGAAGCTGCAATAAAATTAATGCTTGAATGACAAGAACTTTTGGCAATTAGACATGTTACTGATTACCTTTAGCTGGCAGACTTAGTCATGCAATTGATTGCCTGTAGATGCCAGAGGCTTTACAAAAGATAATGAGATGTGGCAAACGAGATGCAAGTTGGGAGGATACTGTCTTCAACTACATTAGTGACAAGGAGTTTGCTTACTGACCTAGGATGTGAAAGCTTCAAAGAAAAATTGAAAGCTTTCCAATTCTAAAACTTTAGCAGTCACATGTGTAGTTCCATGAGTCCCCTCCTTGAATTCATGCTCCAATTCTTTATATACCCGCACTTTTTAGATGATGCTGAGTCATAAAAACACTTCACACTGTTGCTTCTTATTGTTATTGCTACTTCTTCTGCCTGCAATCCTCTTTCACCTAGTGGGTTTAAGGATGTCAGATGTAAGGAATTGCAGATATGTTATATGGAAAAGGCAACCTCCATTTTCCATTCATTGAGTGAAAGTATTTTTTGTTTTCTACAATGTATTCTTATATTGTTGCAGTTTTTATATATCATGTTTAGTCTCAGGTTTTTTGAGTTGAAATGATCTGTATGTGCTACTTAATTTTATATCTAAATTTCATAAACACATTCCTCGTCTTGTATTTCTTGACATTCTTAAGATTGGAGGACTCAATATCACTAAAAGACTTTGGCCTTTCAGATGTTTGTCTAGCCACTTTAGCTTCTGAAGGTTTTTAAAATTCTCTTCTGGTACTGTTTTTATCTTCCTTTATCATTCATGGTAGACTGGTAAAATTCTGACATTTGTTACCCAAAAATGCAATAAGGTACAAATCCGTGACCCACTATAGAAAATATTATAAAAACGGAGTGTTATTCTCAAATTTATTTCAAAGAGAAGAACTAAGAGTGTCCAGATGGGCCTTCTTTATGGCTTCAAAATGGCAACATAGCTCTTGATAACATGGTTTTAGCATTGTGCTTGATAATATCAAGTGATAATTTTTATGATGATTTGCGTGCAAATTTATTGTTCATTATTGCAGATGGGACTTCAGACGTTTTTCTTAGCTGCAAAGTGATTAAATTTTCTATTAGGGCATTGATCGTTCCTAGTTTCAAATACCTAATGTTCCTTATTTTTTTCCTTTTAGAGCTAATGGTCCACATCTTCTATTAGGGCATTTGATCTTTGCCTAATTTCAAGTACCTAATTGGTCCACTTTTACCTTTTCTTTTTCTTTTTGAAGCTACTGGTGAGCCCACTAGCCCAGAGATGTCTCTGCCAATGAGGTGACTTTTTCACTAATGTTATGTCTATACAATGTTTGCTATGATTCTTTACTATCTCATCTTCATTATTACATAACACTCCTCATAATCTATGAATTTTGTTCCTTATCTAGTCTCAATGATGGCAAACAACATCAAACAATCATAGATCAACCTAATGCAAAAATCTTTGATATGCAAGCGACTACAAAACGTTGCCCTGTTAATTTTTCAGGTAAATACTTGATCCTTCTACCAATATTTTAATCCATTGCTGCTTAAAGGATGTACCGCACCATCTATGTTATTATTCTTAAATGATTGTAGGTACCCCGAGGCAAGACCTTAAATCATTTGGAGGTGCTATTGGAACTTCTATAAGTATATCAAAGGATGACTATGATGGACTCCCATCCTATATGAAAAGCCTAGCATCATGGGAGGTCTGGCTTTTTCTGGATTCATTATCTATGTTGGTTGTTCTCTATTTTGAACTTAGACCTTTTAACTCATTTCACTTGTGAGACTCAAAAATCTTAAGAAATCATTGTTGACAAGGAAAATGAAAGTTTTCTATTTTCTTATTGACATGGATGCAGTCAATTGTGACCCCATAAATAAGTATGATCATGCTTCATTTTTTTTATTCCTTACCCATATCTTATTGTTTTCTTTATCCTAGTGAAAGGCATCAAGAATTCCTTTGATGTAGTTGGCTGCCAAGAGCTAATAGGGAACTCTGTCCTACCCTATTAGCTTCAAGATCAAATGTAGCATAGATTTTGTGGAGTTTCATCATAAATGCAATCACAATCCAAAGAAGCAGCAAATTAGAATATGAGATCAGGTCTTGCCTTCTAATGTAGTCATTTAATCTACATGTATGATATGTGTGTTCCCTGTAATTTTTATTTCCACGATAAATAATAGTTCCATGGTAGATCTATAATTATACCTAGCTATTGACATGTAGTTAGCTTACAACCCTTTTATCGACCGCATTCTATATATTGGGCTCACCATCATAGAATAGAATAAAGGCATTATAACTCCCATAATGCCCATGTTGAAAAGGAAATTGAGGATGGCATTACGATTTCTATGAGCGATATGAAGGAAAATATTGGCTGCTGTGGGCGTTATATGGGGATTATGAGTAATAAATAATGCCTGTTGAATATAGCATAGTATTTTATAGCTTTACTTAGCCTTAGTCTTAGTTTTGTTTTATTTTTAGTCCCACATTGTATAGTTAGGAGCATGTAACTATCCTTGTTTAGTATATATGTGTGTTAAGTGTGAGGTGCAAAATCACCAACACACATTCATCCATTCTAAGGGTTTCTCTCTATCTCTCTCTTGGCTTTACTTTAACATGGTATCAGAGTCATAAGAGAAACCCTGATTATCTACCTTCTCTTTTTTTCCTTATGGTTTGGCCGTGTATCCATTCTGACAATTCCTTTGGCGACCGTGCTTCTTTACCGGTCTTTCCTTTTATCATCTCTGGCGTTCCCAGATCGTCACTATTGCCACCAGATTGTTGTTGCCAATGATCTTCACCGCAGATCACCCAAATAAGTAATCATGGCTTCTAAAAATAGTATTTTCACTTCTATAATTTCTGGATCTCCTGTTATTATGTCGGAGAAATTAATTGGTAGTGAAAATTATCTGTCTTGGTCTGACTCTGTGGAATTATGGTTTATGGGTCAAGGTTATAATGACCATTTGGTCAAGAAAGAGGAAGATGTTTCTGTTGCAGACAATGTGCAATGGAAAAAGATTGATGTACAATTATGTAGCCTATTATGGCAATCTGTGGATCCCAAAGTTTTACATCATCTTCGCACCTATAAAACATGTTTCAAAATTTGGACCCAGGCCAAGGGCTTATACACGAATGATATTCAATGTTTTTACAAAGTTGTTTCTGGCATTGTTCATGTTAGACAACAGGACATGGATCTTTCGACTTACATAGGAAAGATTGCATCTCTTAAGGAAGAGTTCTTGTCTCTAATGCCTCCTACTGATGGTGTAGAAGCCCAACAAACACAGACTGATAAGTTTTTCATGGTGTTGACTCTCATTGGGCTCTGCCCTGACCTTGAATCCGTTAGAGTTCAAATTCTTGCTAGCCCTTCGATGCCTCATTGGATGAAGTATTTGCCTGCTTGTTACGTATCTCCTCTACTCAGGCAGTTACTTTTGATGGCCCTTCAGATTCCTCAGTTTTGGCTTCTTAGGCAAACACTAGAGGTGGCCGTGGTTGTAACCGAGGACAGCGTTCTTAGTGCACATACTGTAATAAGATTGGACACATGGGATCGGTGTTACCAACTACACGGCGATGGGCCATCCTAGTCTCTCCAAACTTCAAAAGATGGTCCCTCATTTTTCTACATTGTTGTCTCTTGAGTGTGAGTCTTGTTAGCTTAGAAAACATACTTGTGTTTCGCTTCCAAAGCGTCTCAATAATCAGGCTATGTCCCCTTTGAACTTGTCCACACTGATGTTTGGGGTCCTAATAGTACTATTTCTAGTTTGGGTTTTCAGTACTTTGTATCTTTTATTGACGATTATTCTCAATGTACTTGGTTATTCCTTATGAAGAATCGTTTGAATTATTCTCAATTTTTAAGAAATTTTGTGCTGAAATTCAAACTCAATTTAATGTTGCTATCTGTGCTTTACATAGTGACAATGTACGAGAATATTTTTTTGCACCTTTTTCTTTTTTTATGTCTTAACAAGGAATTCTTCACCAGTCATCGTGTGCCCACACTCCTCAACAAAATGGAGTAGCTAAACACAAAATTCGTCATCTCATACAGACAGCCCACACTTCTTCACAATCATGTTTCTTTTCGTTTCTGGGGGAATGTTGTTCTCGTTGCTTGCTACTTAATTAGTTGTATGTCTTCTTCTGTGTTGCATGATCAAATTCCCTATTCCATTCTCTTCCCCATACAACCTCTATATCTTCTTCCTCGTGTTTTTGGATGTACTTGTTTTGTACACAACCTTGCACCTGGGCAAGATAAGCTTTCTGCCAAGGCCACAAAATGCATCTTTTTGGGATATTCCAGGCTTCAAAAGGGGTATCATTGTTATTCTCCTGACACTAATCGATCTTCTCTCAGCAGATGTAACTTTCTTTGAGTAGTCACCATTCTTCTCATCCACTGTTGAGCCACTCTCCATTTCTGAAAATTTACCTCTTCCCTATATGTAACACCCTGGATTTTTAAGACATTTTTATTTATTTATAATAATAGCATTTTGAATAAGAGCATTTGGGATCCCATGAGAAAAGTTTTAATTATCATTTTACTAAAACAATTCTTAAAAACTTTGGGTGTTATTTTTCCTTTCTCAAACCGACATACATGTAAATAAAATAATACGGGTATCAATCAATGTCAAATAAATCGGCGCCTTTATTTTAAATCAAATAAATGTCCAAAACACAATAATACTATGGCCTAGGGTCTATCCATCATAACATCCCATATAAATATCCAACATATGTCCAAACATCTCAATCAACTCCAAATATAAAGTATGCAGTCCATAATTAAATCCAAATGATAATCCTGTTTTAATGACTCACATCACTGTCTAAAACTATAGGAAAAAGATCTTCAGCAACTCACGGTTTCTCAACAGCTTTTCCTTTCCTGATGTCGCACTCGAGATCTAAGGCATTGCAAAACAAAGCAATGCCTTAGCAAGCTATCGCTTGTGTAGGTACATAGACAATTAATGTAATAAATAAAGAAATAATTAACAGTACTGATGAAAAGTCTATCATTTATGAAAATAGCAGTATCATAATGTTATGTCCAAATAAATGTCAATTTATTCCATATGCTAAAACATGCATTTCACGGAGTCAAAACATGACATAAATCAATGTAAATGAGTATACAATAATAATAAGGGCATCCTAAGGTCATGGGTCCCACCACATCGCACTAACATCACTGATCAGGAGTACTCATAGCCAACCTCTGAGTGTCGTCACACCTAGGTATACCATCCATAACCATGCTCATCATACATGCACACATAATAATAATACGGGCCATCATGCTGCAGTGGCAACCCTCCATGGGTATCAACCATCGCCGCTCTCCGTCGACACCATAACGGGAGACTTAGCGTCTGTCCCCATGGAAAGGCTCAGACCGGTAGTGTGGACTATCCATGTTACCAAACCCTTACTGAATGCCATCTATGGGCAGGTGTCTATCATATCACAAAATCATCACATCATAATCTCGGAGGGTGGGTGGCCGGCCCTATCCCTCCTAGCATGAAGCCCACCGGGCGAGAGCACCCGTCATCAAATATAAAACACGGAAATCATATGTATATGATAAAACTCAAGAACACTCATAGCTCAAATTCCCCAAGACATGCCCATCATCCTGGGGTTATTCTATAAAAGGACCAGCTAATAAGCCCCTGTTCTTATTTGCATGTAAATCCATGCATTTCCTATATATAATAAGAAATAAGTCTCTATTTAAGCATAACTAATCAACATCATGCTTAAAAAATCATTTGAAATAAGTTTATTCAATAAAAGATTTCAATTTGGAATAATCATAATATACTCAAAGTCGCATGAAATCCATGCTAAATGATAATTGCAATTTAAAACACAATCACACATGATGCTATGTTTAAACATGGTTTAAAAATCAAGGCAAAACATTAATTGTCGTCACCTACCTCAATGTGAGACCACTAGCTTGCTAATAACCCCCTTTAATTGGTATGTTCAAGTGCACCTGTACAAGTCACATCACTATTTAAATTTTTTTCTAAATTAAAAGTGGTCATTTATAAGTTTTTAAGTTAAAACTAAGTCCACGTCGTCGATACGGTCACAACGCCTCTTTCGGATCGTGATTTGGACTCCTATAGCTCTCAGAAATCAAATTTTAGTGAAAACATACACAAAATGGGGCTGACGTGCGTCACGGTCGCCAGGAAGTTGCGCGTCCCGATCCAATGTGACAGCCCGCGCAGGAGCTCCCGCACACGTGACCGCTGCAGGCGTGCGCAGAGACGTGTGTTTGTCGCCCGTCTCCGTCAGGCGTCCTGGCGTCAGCGCCTGGCCGCTGACGACGTCACCGCCGCTGGAGAAGACGATCGGATTTCGGTCGTCTGCGACGGAGCTACATAGCTCTGTTTTGCGCGATTTTTCTCAGAATGCTCTCTAGAATCTATTTATGCCCTCCTTTTGCACTGATTTTGCCAAAAACCATGGTTTTTAAATGATTTTTTTCAAGTTCCTAAAAACATCCATAGGTACTAATTTTTGCTTTTTCTGGAGAAACCCACCGTTGGATCTCTCTCAAATTTAAAGGGTTTGATCTTGGGTCTCTTGTGCACTAGTTGGACAGTGCGATTTTTAAACGGACGTGGTTTCATCCGTGAAATCACACTCCAACAGTAGTGTGCACAGAGTTCCTAGGAAATTTGATTTTTTTGATATTTAAATGCTTTTCTAATTAATTTTTCCTATTTAATAAATACGAAAAATAGGGTTTAAGGCTTACCTTGCGTCTGGCTGGGGTTGCTAGTGTTGCCGGCGTTCCACTCGCTGGAAAAGTGCGATCTTTGCAGGGCTAGGGTTCTGAGTAAAAACCCAGAGGAACGCTCAAGGTGGAGCGTTTTGGTTCTTGGGGAAGGGTAGATATAGGGTTTAGAGTTTTAGGGCTCATGTCTCTTTCCACGTCTCTTCGGCGATTTCGCCGGAAATGGTAAAGACATGTAGAAGATGGTGGTGCCATTATCAATTTGGACCCCTGTGTAATACGTCTCTGTCAAATGACCAAAATGCCCTCACAACTTCAACGGCTCCTAACTCCCTCGTTTGAGCTCCATTTTTCACGTTCTTGGTGGCGTTGGAATCGTATCGACGAGCACTTTCAAATTCTTAAGTTTTTAGGAAAAATTTCCATCTCTAAATTTTTAATTTGATTTATTTAGTAATTTCTTGTTTTGTACCGAAAATTAAGGATATTACATCCTTCCCTCATAAAAATTTCGTCTTCGAAATTTAGCTACATACCTCTATGTAAATAACTCTAGATGAATCTTTCGCATTTCCTCCTCTGCTTCCCAGGTAGCCTCCTATAATGAATGATGCTGTCAAAGGACTTTGACCAAGGCAATGGTCTTATTCCTTAACTCCTTGACTTTTGTATTCAGGATGCGCACTAGTCTTTCCTCAAACGTCATGTTAGACTGTAGCTCTCCTGGGATCTGCTCTAATATGTGTGAGGGATCTGGCACGTATTTCCTCAGCATAGACACGTGAAAGACGTTATGCACATTTGCCAGCTGTGGTGGTAAGGCTAGTTGGTATGCCATTGACCCAACTCTGCGTAAGATCTCGAAAGGTCCAATATACCTGGGGCTAAGCTTCTCTTTATTTCCAAACCTCAACACCCCTTTCATAGGAGAAACTTTCAAGAATACATGCTCACCTTTAGAGAACTCTAAGTCTTTTTGCCTCTTGTCTGCATAACTTTTCTGTTAACTGTGAGCTGTCAGTAACCTCTTCCGGACGAGTTGGACTTTCTCTGCACATTCTTCCACTAACTCATATTTCACCACGCGTCTTTCTCCTACACCACTCCAACATAAGGGTGACCGACAAGGTCTGCCATAAAGTGCCTCATATGGAGCCATGCCAATACTAGTGTGATGACTATTATTACAGGCAAATTCCACCAAAGGTAAATGATCTTCCCAGTTACCCTTCCAATCCATAACACAAGCTCGTAGCATATCCTCAATAGTTTGGATGGTCCTCTCGCTCTGTCCGTCTCTCTGAGGATGGAATGTTGTGCTGAATTTCAGTCTCGACCCTAACTCTTGCACGCTTTTCCAGTATTTTGAGGTAAATCGCGTATTTCGATCCGATATAATCGTCAAGGGAACGCCATGTAGACTGACGATCTCCTTAACATATAATTTTGCTAAACTATCCGCGGTCTGATTCTGTCTAATAGGAAGGAAATGAGCGGACTTGGTCAACCTGTCCACAATGACCCATATCATGTCGTGGCCGTTAGCAGTCCTCGGAAGACCCAGAATAAAGTCCATGGTAATATGGTCCCACTTCCACTCAGGAAGGTCTAGTGTCTGAAGTAATCCTGATGGACGTTGATGCTCAGCCTTGACCTGCTGACAGGTCAAACATCGTGCAACGCACTCTCCAACATCCTTCTTCATACCATTCCACCAGAAATGCCTCTTGAGATCTTGATACATCTTCGTACCCCCAAGATGAATTGTATAAGGGGACTGGTGTGCTTCTTAAAGTAACTCGCGCTTCAATTCGTCATTTGCTAGTACTACCAACCTTCCCTTAAATCTGACTCCTCCATTTGGTCCCCTCGAAAAATCTGTCTTATCTGTTAGATCCTGTGTTTCCTTATCTTTGTCCTGTGCCTCTAAGATCCTGTCAAAGAACTTTGACCGAGTCGTCAAATTGGCAATCATCACACCCGACTTCCTACTCAGGGCATCTGCAACGACGTTAGCCTTCCCAGGATGGTACTGTATGGGGAAGTCGAAGTCCTTGAGATACTCCATACATCTGTGCTGCCTCATGTTCAAATCACTCTGAGTAAAGAAGTACTTGAGGCTCTTATGATCAGTGAATACCTCAAATCTCTCACCATAAAGATAATGTCTCCAGAACTTCAACGCAAATACCACTGTTGCTAATTCCAAATCATGTGTTGGGTAATTGACCTCATGTGTCTTCAGTTGTCTAGACGCATAGGCAATTACCCTCCCATGTTGCATCAACACTGCTCCTAATCCCTTGCCAGAGGCGTCACAATAAACTACATAACCGCCTGCACCTGATGGTAAGGTCAATACCGGAGTAGTAGTAAGTCTCCTCTTGAGCTCTTGGAAGCTCTCCTTGCAAGCCTCGGTCCATACAAATTGAGTGTCTTTCCTAGTCAGGGTGGTCAGTGGTAATGCAATCTTAGAGAATCCCTCTATGAAACGACGATAATATCCTGCCAAACCGAGAAAACTGCGTATCTCAGTCACTATCTTGGGCCTCTCCTAGAGTAGTACTGCCTCTACCTTTGCTGAATCCACAGCCACTCCATCTTTAGATATGATGTGGCCTAAGAAATGCACCTGGTCTAGCCAAAAATCACACTTACTGAACTTGGCATACAACTAATGTCAACGAAGTGTGTCCAATACCGTGTGGAGATGCTCTCTATGTGTCTCATGACTAGGCAAATCAATCAAGATGTCATCCACGAATACAATCACGAACTTATCCAAATAAGCTTGAAAAACACGGTTCATTAGATCCATGAACACTGCAGGTGCGTTCATCAATCCAAACGGCATCACTAGGAACTCATAATGACCATAACGACTCCTAAAGGCAGTCTTCGAGATATCCTCTTCTCTAACCCTTAGCTAATGATATCCTGACCTCAGATCTATCTTGGAGAACACTTGTGTCGATTGGAGCTGGTCAAATAAATTATCTATGCGTGGCAAAGAGTATCGGTTCTTTATAGTAACACTATTCAACAACCGATAGTCAATGCATAGTCTCAGTGATCCATCCTTTTTCTTCACAAAAAGGACTGGTGCTCCCCATGGTGATCCACTCGGCCTAATGAAGCCCTTATCCAACAACTCTTGCAATTGTACCTAAAGCTCTCTCAACTCTGCTGGAGCCATCTTGTATGGTGCCTTAGAGATAGGCGATGTACCCGGCACCAAGTCGATGGTAAAGTCAATCTCCCTACTTGGCTGCAATCCTGGTAATTCCTCAGGAAAGACATCAGCAAATTCACAGACAACATCAATCTCGTCAAGCTGTGGTTGCTCCTTGTCCTCAACAGTCACATATGCGAGGAATGCGTTACACCCTCGTGCATAAAATCGTGCCGCCTTCATAGTAGAAATGATGCATGTACCTGACTGATCTTTCCTACCCTGGAACACTATTTCTGGTTGCCCAGGTATAAAAAAGTGACTCGCTTCTTTCGGCAGTTTACCATAGCCCCATAGTTGGCTAACCAATCCATTTCTAGAATAATATCATAGTCTACCATGTCTAGTAATATGAAGTTAGTGTCCATACTCATGCCTGATATCTCTAAAGGTATTTCTCTAAGATATTCAGTAGTCTCTACTTCTCTCCCACAGGTGTCATAATATCTAATCCAAATGCTAGTTTGTGTACACATACATCAAGGCAAGATGAAAAAATACATGATATAAAAGAATGTGTAGATCCTGTGTCAAAAAGAACTTTGGCATGTCGATCTGAGACTAGAAGAATACCTTTTACGACCTGGTGTGATGCCTGTGCCTGTCCTGACGTGATGACAAATACTCGTCCCTGGCTACGTGGTGCGTTAGCTGTCTCTGCACCCATCTCGGTCTGCCTTTCTCTCTGCCCCTTAGGATAGTCCTTAATGAAATGGCCGACGTCTCCACAGTTGAAACACCTGTATGGCTGTCTCTAGTAAGGTGTATAGGGCTGTCGCTGTGGTTGGGGCTGCCTTTGTTGCTGTGGCCTGTCAAATCTATTGCACCCTTGCCCAGGATGCCAACCCTTGCACCTATCACATCTCTTCCTCTCAGTGTCTCTCTTAAATTTGGCCTGCGGTGGATGACCTGATGCACCATGTGTCTGCATAGCACCAAATGGCCGCTTGCCCTTAAAAGGGTTGGAACGCACTCCCTCTAGTCCTGAGAGAGTTCTTCTCATGCATGGACGCCATATCAGCAGCATCTCGCACAGAAGTGGGTCGCGAAGAAATCACCCGATCTCTCAGCCAAGGAGTCAACCCATCCACAAATCTATCGGTTGCCTCTGTGTCTGAGGCCAATGCGTGAGGTGCAAATCTCCTTAGTCATGTAAATCGGTTCAGATACTGCTGAACCATCATGTCCCTTTGCTCCAACGTGGCAAACTCCTTCATGGACTGCAATGCATGGGGTGGAAAATACTGGGTGTCGAAAGCCTGTTTAAAGGCTGCCCATGTCATTGTCTCGGTCAGATCTAGTCGGGTGAGTGTGAAAGTCTGCCACCAGAAGCCGGCCTCACCTTTCAGTAGGTAGGAGGTTACTCTAACTCGATCCTCTGGTGAGATCTTCATAGCGTCGAATGTCCTCTCCGCCTCAAATAACTATCGCTTGGCCTCCTCTGTGTTACCATCGCCATAAAAGGGTTTCACCATCTTTTGGAATCTCTCTAATAATTTGTTTGTCTTCTTAGATTCATTCGTAGTATCGCCCTCAGTGGCTCTAGGTACTGGTGGTTCCTGTATTGGTTGTGAGGACTGAACTGATGAAACCATGGGTGCCGCTTGAGGTGGTGGAATAGGTCTAGGGTTAGCAGCGTCAACAACTGTCCTAACTTGCTGCTGTATAAGTGGTACTAGTCCTGATATTAAACGATTCAATAACTCGGCATCTCGATCCCCTTGATCAGAGGATTCAGCAAGTGGGGCCACGAGTGTAGCAGGGGTAGACCGTGTCCTTCTTTGAGGAGCCATCTGTCAAAAGTTTTAAATGTCATTAAGTGTAAGTTCCTCTCTCATAGTTTCTCTCTACAACTATTATGGACTATTACTCACATATAAATGGACATTTACAAGGATTATGATGGACTAGACTGGGCTCTGATACCAACTTTGTAACACCCTGGATTTTTAAGACATTTTTTATTTTATTTTATTTATAATAATAGCATATTGAATAAGAGCATTTGGGATCCCATGAGAAAAGTTTTAATTATCATTTTACTAAAACAATTCTTAAAAACTCTGGGTGTTATTTTTCCTTTCTCAAACTGACATACATGTAAATAAAATAATACGAGTATCAATCAATGTCAAATAAATCGGTGCTTTTATTTTAAATCAAATAAATGTCCAAAACACAATAATACTATGGCCCAGGGTCTATCCATCATAACATCCCATATAAATGTCCAACATATGTCCAAACATCTCAATCAACTCCAAATATAAAGTATGCAGTACATAATTAAATCCAAATGATAATCCTGTTTTAATGACTCACATCGCTATCTAAAACTATAGGAAAAAGATCTTCAGCAGCTCTCACGGAAAATAGGGTTTAAGGCTTACCTTGTGTCTGGCTAGGGTTGCTAGTGTTGTCGGGGTTCCACTCGCCGGAAAAGTGCGATCTTTGCAGGGCTAAGGTTCTGAGTAAAAACCTAGAGGAACGCTCAAGGTGGAGCGTTTTGGCTCTTGGGGAAGGGTAAATATAGGGTTTAGAGTCTTAGGGGAAGAGAAACTCTTCCCCTCATGTCTCTTTCCACGTCTCTCTGGCAATTTCGCCAGAATTGGTAGAGACGTGTGGAAGACGGGGGTGCCATTATCAATTTGGACCCCTGTGTAACACGTCTCTGTCAAATGACTAAAATGCTCTCATAACTTCAACGGCTCTTAACTCCCTTGTTTGAGCTCCGTTTTCTGCTTTCTTGGTGGCGTTGAAATCGTATCAATGAGCACTTTCAAATTCTTAAGTTTTTAGGAAAAATTTCTATGGCTAAAATTTTAATTTGATTTATTTAGTAATTTTTTGTTTTGTACCGAAAATTAAGGATATTACACTATTTCTATACCTACGGATAATGTCTCTCGTCCTCTTCAAGTTTATTATCGCCGGCCTCCTTTTGAAGCTATTGCAGGTTCTACTAAAGTCCCTGATGACAATCTCCCTATCCCACTAGCTTCGCCTACTTTGGCCCTGCATTCAGTTGGCAGCTTGCCTATTGCTCTTCGAAAAGGTGATCGATCTACTTGTAATCCTCATCCTATCTATAATTTTTTAAGTTACCATTGATTATCTTGACCCTATTATCCATTTGTTTCCTCTTTGTCCTCTATTTCTGCTCCCAAAAGCACCAGTGAGGCTCTTGCATGTCCTGGGTGGAGACAGGCCATGGTCGATGAAATGAATGCTTTGCATACAAATGGTACTTGGGACTTGGTTCCTTTGTCACCTGGTAAAACTATAGTGGGTTGCCGTTGGATATATACTGTTAAGATGGGTCTTGACGGACAAGTTGATCGACTTAAAGCCCGCCTAGTTGCTAAGGCCTATACTCAAATTTATGGTCTTGACTATGGTGACACCTTTTCCCCAGTTGTGAAGGTTGCCATTGTTCAATTATTCCTCTCCATGGCTGCTATGCGCATTGGCCTCTTTACCATTTGGATATTAAAAATGCTTTCCTTCATGGTGATCTAGCAGAGGAAGTTTATATGGAGCAACCGCCTGGCTTTGTTGCTCAGGGGGAATCTGGTTTAGTCTGGAAATTGCGTCGTTCTCTATACGGTTTAAAACAATCTCCTCGAGCATGGTTTGGACGATTTAGCTTTGTTATTCAGGAACTTGGAATGCTTCGGAGTGAACCAGATCATTTTGTTTTCTATTAGCATAACTCTTCGGGTCAGTGTATTTATCTAGTGGTCTATGTGGATGACATTGTCATCACAGGCAGTGATCAGGATGGCATTCAGAGACTTAAACAACATCTCTTCCATCACTTTCAGACTAAAGACCTGGGAAAACTGAAGTATTTTCTGGGAATTGAGGTAGCCCAATCTAGTACAGGTATTACCATTTCACAAAGAAAATATGCTTTAGACATCTTGGAAGAGACTAGTATTTTAGATTGTAAGCCCGTGGACACACCCATGGACCCGAATGTTAAGCTTGTACCAGGATAGGGGGAGTCTCTAGTAGACTCTGGAAGATATCAGCGACTTGTGGTTAAACTAAATTATCTCACCATTACTTGACCAAATATCTCTTTTGTTGTTAGTGTAGTCAGTCAATTCCTACAGTCACCGTGTGATAGTCATTGGGATGCTGTGGTTCACATTCTTCGATATATTAAAGAAGCACCAGGTCAAGGTGTATTATATGAAGATAAAGGCCACACTCAAATTGTTGGGTACACATATGCTGACTGGGCTAGTTCTCCTTCAGACAGGCGTTCTCCCTCAAGATATTGTGTTTTTGTTGGAGGTAACTTAGTATCTTGGAAAAGCAAGAAACAAAATATAGTTGCCAGATCAAGTGTAGAAGCTAAGTATCGAGCCATCGCTATGGCAACATGTGAACTGATTTGGCTGAAACAACTACTCCAGTAGATGAAATTCAGAGAGGATGGAAGTATGAAGCTAATATGTGATAATCAAGCAGCCTTACATATTGCATCTAATTCCGTTTTCCATGAAAGGACCAAACACATAGAAGTGGATTGTCATTTTATTAGAGAAAAGATCTTGTCGGGATGTATTGCTACTCGCTTCGTTAATTCAAATCATCAACTAGCAGACATCTTCACAAAATCTCTCAGAGGACCTCGAATTAAATACATTTGTAACAAGCTTGGTGCATATGACTTATATGCTCCGGCTTGAAGGGGAGTGTTGAATAGAGCATAGTATTGTATAGCTTTACTTAGCCTTAGCCTTAGCCTTAGTCTTTGTTTTGTTTTATTTTTAGTTCCACATTGTACAGTTAAGAGCATGTAACTATCCTTGTTTAGTATATATATGTGTTAAGTGTGAGGTGCAAAATCTCCAACACACATTCACCCATTCTAAGGGTTTCTCTCTATCTCTCTCTTGGCTTTACTTTAACAATGCCAATATAAAGGTTTTGGCCCTGGCCATTGTAAATGCTGGTACCTTTATTTTGTTCTATGCTCACCATGCAAACAAATACAATTGTCAAATGTGGCTTGCTCCATTCTTAGACCAATTTGAGTTTGTCTAGCTGTGTTAGTAATTGTGTATACTACCAAACTAATAGCATCTTATCATGGCCTTACACATTTAAATTCCCTAGGCCTGCCAAAATTAGCAATTGTAATTGCCTTTGCAGCTAGAACCATTATATCTAACCCTAAAATAAGGAGTAAAACAAGGGACAGGTTTGCCGCATAGCCAAACTGTGACCCCCTACACATATGTCACCACATGAAAGGCTCTAGCTAGAGTTTATGGAATCATCAACTTCGCCAAAAGAAATTTCTATGAAAATTAATCAAACAATAGAATCCAATAGAATGAGAATTAGAAAGTATCTCTCACAGAAAAGCACAAAGATTGAAGAGCATCTCTCTTAGATTATGCAAAATGGAATGAGAAAGTAAGTATTTTCCTTGTAAAGATACATATGAAATTGAGGAGTATTCTTCTTGAATGAGCTAAACTACACATACAAAAAAAAAAATGATGTAAGAAGAGAAGACATAATGGAATATACCCAAATCCTTCTTGTTTGATCCTTCATCAAATTTTTCCCAAGAAAGGTAAGAGTGTTCGACTACTTTGGAAGAGAAGAAGCTTGGGAGAGGATTTCCTCAAAATCTATCTTGAGGTCCACAGAATTTCTTCCTCTAGATTGATATTTACACCAAAGGAAGTGTTTTATGAATTTCTGGGTTGCTCAAGGCTTGGTTAGAAGGTGGAAAAGAGGGATATTTATAGGTGTGGCACAAGTGGCAGAGTGACACTACAAATAGCAAAAATTGAGGATGTTGACGCTAGGTGGCTATAAGAAAAAGCATGCCATTTTTGTTCTTTCATTTTGTATAACCAGCCATGCATGCAGTTAGTTGCATTTGCATTTTCACTGGGAAATTTAGTTTTTTGGGCAAAATTTTGGCATTTAATCAAAAGTACAGGTTTCTAAAATTTTGTATGAATGTTTTATGGACTACTAGGTAGCTAGGTTTACAAAGGTGTTACATTTTGAAACATGCATGTTATTACGAACACGAAGTACACTAATGAAGTTTCTGCACGTAACCTGTGTGCGATTATTTTCATACCCCTTCCCTGGACACTGCATAGGCGGGAGCTTTGTGCATTGGGGCTGACCTTTTTTATGTTTGTTCAAATTTTTGTGAAACTTGGTTATTTCTATAAATCTACTTTTTGTTTGGTTTTATGATGTTGGTATAAAGATGTATTACAGTCAGTTTAAGTCATTTGACATGGGAAACTGTGGGCCTTCTAGTTATTCACTTATTGCAGCACAAAATTAGGTGTCTACAAGGGCAGCTAGAAAAGGGATAGTAATCTAAGATTTTGTGACATCTTGGGGCAGTCTCTTGTGGTTGCATTCTTGTTAAGGATGACATTATCATGTCATATGATAATTTTCTCCATATTCATGGGGAGTGGAATGTCAGTCAAGATTGATAACCAAGAAGTCCCCTTAAAAGACCACTTTCGGTACTTAGGATCAATGATTTATGAGAGTTGAGAGATTGAGAGATTGAGAGGGAGGTTACCCAGAGAATCCAAGTGGGTTGGAACAAATGGAGATGTGCATTTGAAGTTTTGTGTGATAGGCAGGTGCCACTCAAACTAAAAGGAAAATTCTATAGGATGGCCATAAGGCTGGCCATGCTCTATGGATAAGAGTGTTGAGCAATTAAGGAACATCATACTCATAGGATGAGCGTCGCAGAAATGAGGATGTTGAGATGGATGAGTGGTAAGACAAGAAAGGATAGAATTAGAAATAAAAATATTAGAAAAAATTTAGGGGTAGCGCCAATAGGTAACAAGATGAGGGAGATTAGACTTAGATGGTTTGGACATGTTCAAAGGAGATCGACAAAGGCACCGATTGGGAGTGAGGCAATACGAGTAGAAGGTTCTAAAAGGGCAAGGGGAAGGCCCAAAAGAACATAGATAGAAGTGGTGAGGAAAGATTTAAAAACATCAGGACTAAATAAAGCCATGGTACTTAATAGAGAGGAATGGAGGAATAAGATTCATGCGGATGACCCCTAATTGGGATAAGGTCTTGATGATGATGATGATGATGATTCATGAGTTTTGTTCTGTCGGTAAGAATCCACAGCCCCTGGGTCTGGAAAAGGTATTCTTGGGTTGGTACCTTTGTAAATGGAAGGAAAACGTGGCAACTTTGCCAAACCTATACTATTCACCCAAGGTACCGAAACCGTATTATTCACCTAATTGGCTGAAATCAACTCTTTAATTGAACAAGTAGATCAACACCGTTGATGCTCATAGACATGAATTCACATGATTGTTTACATGTGCTTTGTGTGTTAGGGGGATGATCATGTAACCATCTGCTCCTGCACTGTTCTTTTGTGAGGAAAGTACTGGTTGGTATCTTCTTATACTTTAACATTCACTGGGTGTAATGAATTCCAATTGTTCCTTATTTTAAACAGAGGTAAATAACCTTGGGAGAAGCTCAAATTATGTGATGGCTTCTAATGTTGTTGCTTGGATGATATGGATCAAAAGAAATGTGAGAAGACTTTGCTAATAAGAAAGGATTAATATGTAAATAAAAACTTCTGTTATAACTCGGTAATCTAATTGATATATGCTGGAAGACCTTATGAGAATGTGGCATGTACTTATTTCATTAAAATAAAGCAAATAGATGGTGTAATAAAGTGGATCTCTTCACCTTTGAGCGGTATTAGCTTAATCTTGACAGGGCTTCATCAAGGAACCCAGGTCTAGCTGGTTAGTATCAATGCAGTAAGGTACTGCTGCCTTTTCCAGGGCAGATTGGTAGAGAAGTTCAAATGACACACAGATCTGGTGCTACTGATGAGGCTGCAGCTATTTGTAAGGAGGTTGGAATTCTCTTGTTGGAAAGAGGAGTAGATGGATTAATTGTAATGTTTGGGCAAGCTCTGCAAGTTTTTAATTTTGTTTTCTTTGGCAATAAAATTATCACCATTTCAAAAAGAAGCATGAATGAATAAAATTTAAGGAAAGGTATGTAATTATAAAGAAATGTCTTATTAGACAACATGAAATCTTAATCATCATCATCATCATCATCAAGACCTTATCCCAATTAGGGGTCGGCCACATGAATCTTATTCCTCCATTCCACTCTATTAAATACCATGGCTTCATTTAGTTCTAGTGTTTTTAAATCTTTCCTCACCACTTCTATCCACGTTCTTTTGGGCCTTCCCCTTGCCCTTTTAGAACCTTCTACTCGTATTGCCTCACTTTTTCTAACCGGTGCCGTTGTTGGTCTCCTTTGAACATGTCCAAACCATCTAAGTCTAGTCTCCCTCATCTTGTTACCTATTGGTGCTATCCTTAAATTTCTTCGAATATTTTCATTTCTAATTCTATCCTTTCTTGTCTTACCACTCATCTATCTCAACATCCTCATTTTTGTGACACTCATCTTATGAGTATGATGTACCTTAACTGCCCAACACTCTGATCCATAGAGCATGGCTGGCCTTATTGCTATCCTATAGAATTTTTCTTTTAGTTTGAGTGGCACCCGTCGACCACACAAAACTCCAGATGCACATCTCCATTTGTTCCAACCTGCTTGTATTCTCTGGGTAACCTTCGTCTCAATCTCTCCACTCTCATGGATCATTGATCCTAAGTACCGAAAGTGGTCTTTAACAGGGACTTCTTAGTTATCAATCTTGACTGGCGTTCTACTCCCACTCTCCTTGCTAAAATTACATTCCACATATTTTGTCTTAGTTCGGCTAATTTTAAATCCTTTAGATTCTAATGCTTCTCTCCCTAACTCTAGCTTTATGTTTACACCCTCCCGTGTCTCATCCAGTAAGACTATATCATCTGCAAATACATGCACCAGGGAATCTCCTCGTGCAGATGTTTTGTTAACTCATCCAATACCAATGTGAAAAGGTATGGACTCAATGCCGATCCTTGGAGCAATCCTATAGTGACGGGAAAATCACCAGTCATGCCACTAGTGGTCTTAACATTTGTTACTGCTCCTTCATACATATCTTTAATTATGTCTATATATCCTTGAGAAACCCCTTTACCACTCAACACCCTCCATATTAACTCTCTAGGGACTCTATCATAAGCTTTCTCTAAGTCGATAAAGACCATGTGGAGGTCTTTCCTCCTGTCCCTATATTTCTCTACTAATTGTCTTAGTAAAAAAATAACTTCCATCGTAGACCTCCCAGGCATGAAACCAAACTGATTCTCCGATAAACTTGTTCAACATGAAATCTTAATATCAGCAAAATTTTACTTCAGTTTTTTTATTTGATGGAAAACAAGCTTACTGGAGAAGCAACATGGATACAGTGCTTAAGAGTTGAAGGAAATCAATGACAAAGCTCTGAGAGTTTACAAAATCTTGAGCACAAGTTTGACTGACTCTGAAGGAGTTGCTTGATGCAACTCAATTCGCAGAGACGTATGACCCATGTGCTGACATAATCTCCTGGCTCACCATCCTTGGAAATTTGTGACAAAATAAGATAGATGATGTTCAAAATTCAAGAGATGTTGTTAGGTCATCATGGCATCATATGGATGCCAGATAAGGGGCCAATACTGTTACGTTCAGACAGTTAGTTCTCTAAATAATTTTGGGCTCACCTACGTTGTTACCTATAAAGGACCTTCATTCTTCAGATGGTATTCTTGTTAGGTAGTGATTCACGAAATGTTGTGGATGGGTAACCTTATTCAGAGCTCTCGAGTTTGTCCATTTGACCTGAGTCTAAAGCTTGTATTGTTAATCGTTAATGTTGAAGTATATTAGCATGTAGAATAAAATTTCATCTCAACATAATCAGGTCAGAATTTATTCTTCTACCTGCATGGTTCTTGTTTGCTTCTGGTTGTTGAATGAACCATGGTTACAAAATTCTCTGGGCATTTGAAAAGGCCTCTAAGAAACTTGGACTTTCTTATTGCCATTTTAAACTGAGAAAGGTTCAGAGTAATCACTTTACTGCTGCTTTTTAAACTACATACAAATTACCAACTTGAACAAGAGGTTTGTGAATAGTTCATGAAATTTACATATTATTTGTTAAGTTTTTCACAAATCCAAATCTAAAAACTAACTAATATTCAAGCAATTGTTTGACGACTTTTTCCCAAATTCTTTGAAAAATTGGCTTGCCATGTTATTCCTGAACTAAGAGTAATTATTTGATCATACTTTCTTCATTTTCTCATCTTATGTATTGATGATACAGGATCTGCAACAAGCTGTTGAGAAAATGAATTCAACCCTTTGCATGCAAGGGAGATGTAAGGGAGAGAACTTATTCAACCAAGACGAAATTGCATCCCTGGGATTGGGTAAAATTCCTCAAGCTTTTCACTCTTAGCTTTAACCATGTTCTTAGTAAGGATTTCCAGACCGATCTTCTAAGCAGGGCATATTCGTATCTCTCGACTGACGACTCAGCTATAGTTCTACGTTTTCTTTGCTTATGTTTACGCGTTAGTAGTCTTCAGAAAGTTGGAGATGCACTTCCATGTTGGTGGAATGGAATGCACTTAAAGGCATTGCAATCTCGTTATATCTAGAATCCTATGTATCAAGGCCTGCAAGTTTCCTTGGATTGTTCGTCCCGGTTATACTTATTTTTCACTTATTTTTTCTTATTTCCTTTGCTTTTGTTTCCAACAAAAATTGTTGTGGGTTTTCCTTGTTGCAGGGCCTAAAGCAAGGTCTTACTTGCTGCTGCTTATTCGCTTGAATCAAGTTGTCGTGGAGGCAGTTAGTGGTTCAATTGCCTATCGGGTTGTAAATAGCAAGTGTACATGATCTCTATGCCACTGTCTCGTGTGAAAATGTACTTGTATTTGGGAAATGAATTCATTTTAAATGGATAATTTGAGGACCCTTTTAGTAGTCTGTATTACTTCTGTGCCATGCATCCGGATCTATGTAGTTCACCTTATATATATATCGGGGAGGTAATTTCAGCACATGTATAATTTTTACCATGAAAAACTTTCGGCGGCTTTCCGTTGGGAAAAAATGTGCAGTGGGCCCATTAGTATTTTTCAGTGATACAGTTGTACGTTTGACGCCGGCTATTCTTGATGGCTATGTATGAAAAATCTCAGGATGGTAAAATGTGCAAAAAGTTCATTTCACTATCAAAGGGTCCATGAAGCATGGTCTTAAAGGTATTGAATAGATAAGGATTTTGGTAAATAGATCATCTAGGACAGCTTGAATGAGATTAACGGCTTAAATCATTGACAAAATATAAATGATGTGCCCAATGCGAATTCTTTTTCCAATAGAGAGCTTTCATTGGCAAAAACTCCGATCGAGCTCCTCTAGTTGATTGGGTAATATCTTTCATAGAAAAGAACCCTATCGCTTAAGAAAATGCCGAGGAATACGTTAGCTTACCACGAGGCTTGTCCACAAAATGTAGGATTGGGAAACATGCTATATTTGTCGAATAGTACCTGGTCCAACACGTGGTACCAATGTACAACCAGCAAAGAAATGGAGCCCACAAGTCAGTTGGGGCCCACAAAAGCCAGCAACGATGAATATTCTCCTTCAAGAACGGCAAACGGATTCACTTCAGCAATTTTCGCTTCCCAGTTTAACATGTCTTTTAGCTGGTAGCCTAAACCAATTTAGCCCCTGTTGGGAGACGATTGACAATATGCGTAAAAGGTGACGAAATTAACAATCTTCAAATGTCACACTGAGATTATCATGGTGACATTCATTTGACATCAACAAGAAGGAAGCAAATTATAAGGTGTCCTCTCATTGGTACCACCAACTTATTGCTACTTAATTTATCAACTCAAAAAAGGCAGCCACGTCGACAGACGGACTGCCACATTATCGATGGGGGCCTAGTAGCTGTCACAACACCCAAGTATAACAATGGGGAATAATGTTTCTCCTTAAGTTGGTTTGAAGCTCACCATTATCATGTACATTAGCTGTCAGCCAGGATCTACGTTGGTTCTACTAGGGCCACCTAAGCAGAAGTATGCGCTGTCACCTGAATACAAGGGCCTTCCCAAGGGGAGGGGACACAAAAACAAAGGCCTCTGAAGCCCTTGTCGAAGTAGCATCCCATCATACGAATTTACTATAAAGTATTATTTAATATAGTAAAGTGAGGAGACCTATGTCGAATCTCTACTTGCAGTTGTGTTGTTCATGAATAGGTATTTTACCCTTTCGAATATAGTCTACAAAGGGTTGTCTCCAATCTATGCAGTTTGTCTCGATAGGCAAGGCCATTTCATCATGTTCAATAATGGTTGTTTTATGTACTAATCTTCAAGATTCTTGATTGCATTGTGAGGTATCAGGCATCAATCTTGGGCAAATACTTTGACTTTTTCTTTGTTGTAAGCTACTAATATTGAAGCAAGATGTAATCAGAGTTCTTTGTAAGTTGTTAAGCCTTCTCGTAGTATAATTGTAACTCATCTTGTGAACTCCATAATGCCCTGTGACTTAGTAGAGGACAAGCTTGGAATCACCAAAAATATGTAGTTGATTGGCTTTTGCCATTTATAGTCCCTCAATATTAGTGCTTCATTCTGAGCTTCATTATTAGTATAGGTAAGCATAAACTTGCAAGCAATGCGTAACACACAATTTTAACAAGAAACAAGGCATTGTAGAATCCAACTCCTTTAGTTTGGGAGGTGCAGTCAAAGAAAATCTTCCAAAATGTATAGACCATAATGACCATGATACGTTTGTTGGAGAAGTTGTTGTGTGGTGAATCAGCAATGACAGGGTTGGCAACTAGAAAATTAGCCATTATTTGTCCCCTTACTGCCTTTGTAGGCATATATGTGACTTTGGATTCTAATAGTAGTAGTGACAATTTAGCCAGTCCTCCTAATAAGGAAAGCTTGGTAATTAAGTATTTTAGAGGATCAACTTTTGAGATTAGTCGCATTGGATGGAAAATAAGATATTGTTGTTAGTTTTGGACTACGAATATTAAGGAGAGACATGTTATTTTAATCAAAGTAATGTACCTCATTACTAACTTTAGTACGACTTATGTCATATAAGGATTTTTTTTTTTGCCATAATCATTAACGTGGACTAACATGGCACCAGTAGAGTCATATAGAGTCTGGGTATAATGGATGAAAGGTCTGACATCCTTGGGGCTTCCTAATATGGGTTGATTCAACAAATATTGCTTGATGCTATTGAAGCTGAAGATGGTTTTGTTATTTCTTTTTTGCTTGCAAATGAATGTATATTAGTTTGTAAGGAAGAAATGAAAATCATCTTCAACTCTTAAGAAATACGGCAACCCAAATATGACATGAATCGAAAACAGACATTCCCTCAAGCTAGGGCGTTCCCCATAAGTGACGAGCTGCATCGGATCCCGGGTGTGGTGAAAAATAGGCAAGGGCTGCTAGGGCGTTCTCCTAGAAGCAAAGTGCTACATCGGATCTCAGGTGTAGTGAAAAATGGGCAAGGGCTGCTAGAACGTCCCCTTGGAAGCGACGCACTGCATCAGAGCCTATGTGCAGTGAAAAGTGGACATGGGTTCATACCATGGAGGTCGAGAAAGGGAGAAAGGCAATAGTAAATAGGGTATCACTAGAACATAAGATTCGTATCGCCACATGGAATATATGGACACTAACTGGCAAGAGTTTGCAGTTAGTAGAAGCGATGAAATGTAGGAGAGTCAACATCGCTTGTATTTAAGAAACCAAGTGGAAAGGGGCTAAAGTAAGATAAATATATGGGTATAAATTATGGTACGTAGGAAAGGAAAATAATAGAAATGACGTAGGAATAATAGTGGATAAGGAATTAAAGGATAAAGTTGTGGATGTTAAAAGAATCAGGGATAGAATAATAATAATCAAAATTGTTCTAGGAGAGTAAATTATAAATGTTATAAGTGCATACGCACCACAAGTAGGGTTATAGGAGATAATCAAGAAATAGTTTTGGGAAGATATGGAGGGAGTCATGCAAGATGGGGGAGAATATCCTTGATTTTGCTTTGCCATATAACCTATCCATTGCAAATACACTCTTTAAGAAGAGGGATGAACATTTAATAACCTTTAAAAGTGGACTTCATAAAAGACAAATAGACTTTTTTCTACTTAGGAATAATGAACAATCTACATGTAGGGAATGTAAGGTGATACTTGGTGAGAGTTTGACCTCACAACACAGGTTAATGGTTATGGATATCCATATCAAAAGATGGAGTAAAAGAACTAAACTTAATATGCACTCAAAAACTAAGTGGTGGAACTTAAAAGGAGAGAAAATAACCTCCTTCAAAAATAAGTTGATGGTAGAAGGAAAGTGGAACTATGAAATAGAAGTAAATACTATGTGGACTAATATGGCTAAGTGCATTAACAAAGTGACAAGAGATGTCTTAGGAGTATCTAAAGGTAAAAAGGTATTAGCAAAGGAAACATGGTGGTGGAGTGAAACAGTTTAAAAAGTTATTAAAGAAAAACGGATGCGTTTTAAAGTATGGCAGAAGATTAGAAATAATGAAAACTATGAGTAATATAAGAATGCTAAAACATTGCTAAGAGAATAGTAAGTGAGGCTAAATTTAAAGCATACGATGAGCTCTACAATAGATTAGGAATAAGAGAAGGAGAGAAAGATGTGTTTAAACTTGCAAAAGTAAGAGAACAGAATGGTAAGGACTTGGATCATGTTATGTGTATTAGAAGCGATGATCAAAGGGTATTAGTCAAAGATGATGAGATCAAACAAAGGTGGGAAACATACTTTCAAAATTTGTTAAATGACAATGACCCTGAGAATATAGGGATTGAAAATACTATAAATCAAAATAACATTGGATATTATAGGTATGAACGTAGGATTAAAATACCTGAAGTAAAAGAGGCCTTGAAAAAGATGAAATTAGGAAGGGCCATGGGTCCAGATGGTATACCAATAGAGGTTTGGAAGCATATGGGAAACATTGGGGTAGTTTGGTTGACCAAGTTGTTTAACAAGATTATAAAATCAAAGAAAATGCCTGATGAGTGGAGAAAAAGCTCTATTGTACCAATTTATAAGAATAAAGGAGACATACAAAGCAGCACTAATTATCGAGGGATCAAACTTATGAGCCACACAATGAAACTTTTTGAAAGAGTGATTGAGAAGAGGCTGCTATCGGAGAATCAGTTTGGTTTCATGCCTGGGAGGTCTACCATGGAGGCTATTTTCTTACTAAGACAATTAGTAAAGAAATATAGAGAGAGGAGGAAAGACCTCCACATGGTCTTTATCAATTTAGAGAAAGCTTATGATAGAGTCTTTAGAGAGTTAATATGGTGAGTGTTGGGTGGTAAAGGGGTTTTGCAAGGATATATAGACATAATTAAATATATGTATGAGGGAGCGGTAACAAATGTTTAGACCACTAGTGGTGTGACTGGTGATTTTCCTGTCACTATAGGATTGCATCAAGGATCGGCATTGAGTCCATACCTTTTCACATTGGTTATGGATGAGCTAACAAAACATCTACACGAGGAGATTCCCTGGTGCATGTTATTTGCAGATGATATAGTCTTACTTGATGAGACAAGGGAGGGTGGAAACATAAAGCTAGAATTATGGAGAGAAGCATTAGAATCTAAAGGATTTAAAATTAGTCGAACTAAGACATAATATATGGAATGTAATTTTAGCAAGGAGAGTAGGAGTAGAACACCAGTCAAGATTGATAACCAAGAAGTCCTCGTCAAAGACCACTTTTGGTACTTAGGATCAATAATTCATGAGAGTGGAGAGATTGAGAGGGAGGTTATCCAGAGAATTCTAAGCGGGTTGGAACAAATGGAGATGTGCATCTGGAGTTTTATGTGATCGACGAGTGCCACTCAAACTAAAAGGAAAATTCTATAGGATGGCCATAAGGCAGGCCATGCTCTACGGATCAGAATGTTGGGCAGTTAAGGAACATCATACTCATAGGATGAGCATCGCAGAAATGAGGATGTTGAGATGGATGAATGGTAAGACAAGAAAACATAGAATTCAAAATAAAAATATTCTAGGAAATTTAGGGATAGCACTAATAGATAATAAGATGAGGGAGACTGGACTTAGATGGTTTGGACATGTTCAAAGGAGACCAACAACGGCACTGGTTAGAAGAAGTGAGGCAATACAAGTCAAAAGTTTTAAAAGGGCAAGGGGAAGGCCCAAAAGAACGTGGATAGAAGTGGTGAGGAAAGATTTAAAAACTTTGGGACTAAATGAAGACATGGTATTTAATAGAGTGGAATGGAGGAATAGGATTCATGTGGCCAGCCCTTAAGTGGGATAAGGTCTTGATGATGATGATGATGATACAAATGGTTGGCATATCAAAGGTAAATTATAAATTAACCATCCAATATAGTCTAATTTGCCTTGAAAACTTCTAAGTTTATGTAGGTTCTTAGGAGATGCATAGTTTGTAGTGCCTTAATTTTGACCAGATCAATTTCACTTCCTCAACTTGGAACGGTAAATTTGAAGAATTTTTCGAAACTCAGTATAAGTGCACACTTAAGGGAGCTCATCTTGACCTAATGCTCATGCAATCATTTGAATACAAAATCTAAATATTTAAGATAAGATTGGCTTTATTCTTGACTTAAAAACTAAAATTTAAACACACCATTCCACTTTATCATGAATGAAACAGTTGAAAACTATGGGCATGACCCACTAGTAAGTAGCTCCAACACTCTTAAGGCTAAAAGGCACTACTTTATAACAAACAATGTAATTAGGTGTGCCGAATGCTCTACATTCTTTGTCTTTGGGATCCATTCTGATTTAATTATATTAAGCAAATCTATCCATGAAAGATAATCTATCATAGACAACTATGAAGATTTTCATAATAGACAATGGGAAGTGGTCTAAAGAATACACGACATTTAGGTTGCGAAAAGTAACGAAAATGTGGTTTTATCCATTCTTCTTTTGAATAGATACAATGCTAGAAATCCATTTAGAGTACTTAAGTTCCCTAATGATCCAAATTTTTATAAGTTATTTCAACTTCAGCCTCTATGGATTATAGTATTTTAGACCTAAAGGATCTTGTGGCTATTTTCTAAAACATTTCAAGAAATTGAAAGCTAACCTACATATAGCAACTCGAGGGTCTAACCCTTGCATCTCATGCTACATCCTAGCAAAGATATCTTTATTTGTTTTGAATACATTTACAGTCTTGTTTTGTTTAGATAAGGAAGCCCTTACAAAATGAGCCCTCGAATCTTCTAGAGTGCCTAAATTAATTTCTTACAAGTCATCATTAGTAGCTTAACCACCATCTTCTAATGCCTTTGGTGCATGAAGAACAGCCTCTAATTTGATCATTTGGTGCATAGTTTTCTTCCTTAGCATGGAGGTGGAAGCATCATCGACTTTGGTTCTTCATAGTCTTGAGCGTAGTTCCATTATAAAGAGTGGGCTTTTGGCTCTTCATAAGCATGGGTTTGTATGAAGTTGAGGCTTCAATATAATCCAAATCGGCACCCATTCATCGTATGATGCACTACAAATTGTTTACTGTAGTGTGGCTTGAGTAGATTCCTTAACTCATGTTTTCGTGGTTCCTCCATCTCTTTTGTATTATCATCAATATTTGAAGCATCTAGAGGAGAAAGTGGTTCAATGACATGACTAAGCCATTGAGAACCTGGTACATCAAGGCTTAGTTGCTAGACTTCAAAAGCTTTAAGAAGTAAAGTCTAATATTAGCTAGATGAGATTCTGTAGCACTGACAAAGGTCAAACCAAACACATTTCTTATCTTTATATTTTACGTATTTAAAACATTGGTGGAATGTAGATGAGATTATTTCATTGTCACACAACCTTTATATGACACATTGGCATTTATAACATGGAATAAAGATTCAGAATCTATTTCCCCAACTTTGAGTCTCATGCAAACAATGCCAACAACTTTTTGACCACTTTGATTGAACTCTTATATCATAAGTTACTATTAATAAAAACTTTCTTGCTTAAGCTATAAAAGGATAAAGTTCATAGAGGGAGTAGATTAACTATAGATGTGAAATTCTAGCTTTGCGAGATGCCAAACCTATTAGCTAGAAACCCAAAGAATGGGAAAAATGGAAAAATACATCAAAGAAGAGGTCTAGGAACAATTCAATGTTGGATTTACAAATTCTATTTAGTATCCCACACAATTGGCCTCATTGTTCCTGTCCCAAAGAAAGATGGCTACATTAGGATTTGTAAGGACTTCAAAGATCTAAGTAAAACAAGCCCTAGACATAGCTTCCCATTGCCCCACATTGACCTCTTGGTTGATCACATGGCTGGCATACCTTTCCCTCCTTCATTAATAGGTTTTCAGGATATTGTCGAATCAAAATGTCACCAAAAGATGAGGCAAATACCTCATTTCTCACACCATGGGAAACATACGACTAGAATGTCATATGCCTTATGATCTAAAAAATGCCAGTGCAACTTGCCCACTAGTGGCTACCACTATGTCACATGATACAATCATCAAATCATTAACATAAATTGGTCATGTCACAGCCCTAGAATGTTGTTTGATAGATTTTGTACTACCAATTGTGTTTGAACTGAAACCAATGTATTGGTGGTATCACTCCTGGCAAGCTACTGGTATTTATCATCACACAGAGGATTTGAAGCTGGTCCATCTACGATTAAAGTCATCCAAGAAATACCTACACTAAAAATTGAGAAAGAAATCCAAGATCTTTGATAAGTATTCAATTTTGTATAAAAAGTACCCAATTAGTAGCTATGTGTTATAAAATGTAGTGCTATTTTTAGGATTTTCTGAAAATTTAGAACACATGCATTTCTAACCTAATAATTGAAAAGTTTGATATTTTACGTTTAGAAGTAAATCCAGGGTAAGTATGTGAATCATCATAATTGTTTAAGATTTAATTAGGGTTTTTACTATTTTTATAGGAAGTAAGAAGATGATCCAACAGTCTATATTGTGCTTCGCAGAGTTTTTTGCTGGTTGAACTACGTGGCTAGCTAGCCAGGGTGTAGGGTCCGATACGTCCCTGCTCAGAGTTTGGGGGGGGGGGGGGGTGTTGGTGGTTGTGGAATTCTACTCCTAAGAAAAAGACACCTTTCCCCCTCTCATATTTGAAACCATCCATGTCATCATGATTACACCATCACTCTACCTCATCTTCTACCTAAGTTTCCCTCCACACACTCTACCTAACTTTTATAATTGAATTCCTAGATCTAGATCCACCTCCCTTTCTTAGAATGTGCCTCATTCAAAGTGGAAATAATTCATCTATAAATATCTAAGGCCTTTTACATTTTTTTTGGGGTGAGACAACCTTGAAACAGTGCAATCTTTGGAACTGGACTTGGTTTTATTTGGTGTTATTCTTTCTTTGAATTTTTAGTATTTCTTTGGTTATTTTCTCTCCGATTCAAGTTAGTAGTTTGCTTTCATTATTTTAGTTTCATTGCCTTAGTTTATATTGTTTTGCTTCCTAATTCTACACTCATCTTTCTACTTAGCTTTTCCTCTTTTCTTTGCTTCATATTATTTAGTTTTCTTGCTTATTTACTCAAGATTCAAGTTAGTTCTTCTCTGGTATTGACAGCCTAGAGAAGAAATAGTTTGCAGCCTTGTTTTCCCCTCAAGAATTTAAAATCTTTCTCCTTCCATTTCATTTAATTGTATTTGTTCCTTAGTTAGTTCATCATCTTAGACATATTCTCTCTTGAATTCCTTTCTCAGTTTTCTTTGCATATTATCTTACTTTAGATTGTGTTTTTGTTTAGATTAAGTTTTAGTGCCAAGTTTTGTGTGCAATTTCTAGAATATATACATGTTTTATGCACACAATTTTCTATGTAAATTGGCAATGATTCAATAAAGTTCATTGAGGATTCTTATTCTTGGTTGTTTCTTATATCAAAGTACTTCAAATATGGGTTGTTATCTTGCATAAAAATTACTTGTTCGGGTACTTTATATGCTTGATTTGATTTGAAGTTCTAAGTGCTTAAAATTTGAAAATTTTTCTTCTTAATCTTTATGCTTTATTTGTAGCCATTAAAACATCTTAATTGCTTAAATCCTTAGGAACCCATTTATATTTTTAGGTTACTTATTGAGTTTATAGCTTAGCTTATATGTTAGTTTGCATTTAAAGCATCAAATCTGGTCATCTTTTACCTTATGATCCATGTGCACAATCCATGGATCATGAGCATGGTATTAAGTTACTTTCCTCTTTAAATCTTGCTTAATCTTTTTTTAGCAGTAGTTATTTGGTTGCATCTTAGTTTAGGTGTAGAAAGTTCCCCTTTTGAGTTTTGAAAACTTTCATCTTTAGAAAGTTTTAGGATTAGGAAGTTTTAAATTTAGAAACTTTCCTTAATTGTAGTTTTCATTACATGCATGTTTGTAATTTCTTGTTAAATCTAATTAGATTTCATTAGCTACTTATTTTTGCTTGTCAGTTTAGTTTTAGAAAGTTTTCTAATTTGGTTGTAGAAAGTTCTATTTTTAGAAAAATTTTAATTCTAGTTTAGGAAAGTATGAATTTAGAAAAGTATCATTTTTTGTAGTTTTCTTAAGTTAAGTTATTTAGTTTCATTCATTCTAATTTTGATGTAGTTTCGTTTTGTTGAATGCATGTTAGTTAGGTAAGTTTCTATTTTTATTGTTTAGCTTTATTGTTAGCAAGTCTCCTTTAGTCATAATTTCTAATTTCATGCATATTTTCATTCTTGTTAACTTTAAATTTCTAGTTTAATCATCAACTCTCTCTTTGTGGATGAAGTTAAGTGATTTAAATAAAATCCAATCAATTGATAATCTACGAGATTCCTTGTGGGATTGACCTCTCTCATGTGCTAATACTACTTTAATTTGTGCACTTGTGAGTAATTTGAAAGCGACACCAATCTTCTAGGGAAAAGTTTAGTATCTAAGCCACTTCATTTACTAACTCATCACTATGTGTAAACCCTCAAGTGAATTTAGAAAAATTCTAATGAACCCTAATTCTAACACATGGAAATTTCACTTTGATGAAGGGTCAAACATCTCCTTGTCTCACCTCTTTAGGTTGGCTAATAGCAATGAGCAATCTTACAAGAACAACGCTACTTGGGGAGCTCACATCAAGTTTTTGACCAATAATTGATTAATGTATTTTCTATAAGCTACAAATTATTTTGACAGTCTATTATAGATCTCCTTGATCAATATCTAATATATTCTACTATCCAAAAAAGACAATTTTATTATTATTATTATTATTATTTATTATTACACCCTATATTTAAGGGAAAAAATCATATGCATAACATGTTATAGATGGTTTCTAATATGGTGAATGGCTCATCCATGGTGAGTTATCCACTTTAGATGGTTCTAATGCAGATCAACCTCATCTATATTCAACAAATTCTAATATTAAAATGTGTTTATAATTTTTACCATAAAAGTAGCTACTACTAAATTTTGATTCTGTTACTGTCTATCTAGTGGCAAAATTTAGAGGTATAAGGCATTCATATGAGTTCTAATTTTGATAGATGGCTCATCTATAAACATCCTATGAGATAGACTATTTTAATGAATGAAATGAGTAGAACCAACTCGTAGTCTTGCTAGCTACTATTTTTCTAATGGTTTTTGCTCTACTATGTTGGAAATGGAAACATCTAACTTTGCTAAGATGTGGCTTGGAAATGATGGGTTTAAATTACCTTCTAAAATTAGGTCCACATGTTCCTTTCAAAGCTTGCCTTTTTGGGTAATGATCAACAAAATCACCGTATGTTAAAAGATTATAACCATAGCACAATGGGAAATTTTTATCCATTACTTAGCCCCCTAGACAAATGGTATACACCATGCCCTCTTGGTTTTGGATAATTAAAATTGTGAAAACATGTGCATCCATAGATCAGCTTGGGTTTAAGACACTGAATCTAATTTTAAAATTTAGGACCCAAAGTCACTAAACTGAGAAAACTTGGTAGGCGCAAATAGAAGAGGAATGTGTAGGTTTGTGTTCCCAAAAGGAGGGAGAGTAAATTGGGCTCAAATGCAAGTTTAAATTTTTTTGCACAAAGCGCTAAAAAAAGAACAATTTCATAAATAAAAATAAATTATTTAAGCAATGATGATGACATACAAGATATCTAGATACAAAAGTTTATAGTGGTTTGACCAGGCAATTCCAAGCACCTACTTCCACTCTCTCAAAGCAACACTTGGTTTAAGTTTCACTAAAATCTTGTAAGATTTTTACAAACACCAGTGGACATTGTGCTGGCTACAAACAAGGGATGAGCACTTGCAAACTGCAAAACTATCACAAAAACACAATAATGTGAAGAAAAGAATCTCTAGTTACAAATACAAAAGAAAGAAACAGTTGATATAGCAAGCTAGGTGACCTGCTGCTTAAGATCAGAACTTTGATTTGCTCACTTGATGTGCAATCTCCACTCTCTTTTTTTATCTGAATCTTCAAAATAAGCTTCATTCTGTAGTTTTTATCCTTTAGATAAGTTGGATTTGAGTTTCTCGCCATTGGAATCACAATAGATTAGTAGAGAGCTTCAAATAACGAATTCTAGAAGACAAATAACACTACTGTTGTCAAACCGACTGGCTAATGAAAAAAGTTGATTGGTGGTCATTTTGCCTTGAGAAGCTCCATCCAGACAAACCAACTGCTGAATCATATGAGTTGATTGGTTTGCACTCAAAAAGTCAAAATTCATGTTGACTTTCACCAACGATTGGCTCACAAGCTTCATGAGACGGTTGGAAATACCATTATAGTCTTCAACTCCATTAATAGTTCATGAATCATTTGAAATTAACAAGAACACATGAGATAGAAAATCTTGTAATAAGCCGGATGGTGAGACCCACGAGTTGATGTGGTTCATGACTTGAAAAGTTCATAAAAATATTCCGTGCCAACTAACCGTAAGCATTGTGCAAGTCAATTGGCAATACCAATGGCACCTGAGTATCTTCACGTTCCATTGTCAATTGGCTTCTTTTCACAATAAATGGTTGGTTCAACTCATTGAGAAGTCTCTCAAAGTAAAACACCTTTCTCAATCGGTTTGAATCCTTCATTAGCTGATTGGCTTGCATAGAAATGAAACCGTACTTCAGAATTCTGTTCAGCAAGAGCCAATTGGTAGGCGAGTGAACTTCACCTTTTCCTTTTGAATTTTAAAGTTTAATCGGATAAAATTGTGATGAACTAGCTGAAAGGCTTTAGGTACTTGAAAAATTCATTCAACTTCGTTTTTGGATATGAGCTGAAATTAAATTAAAACTCATTTTAATCTAAACCATAAAAATTCATTCTCGCAGATGCAAAATTTTGTTATCGTCAAAAGAAGAAAGGGCTTCAACCAACAAAGAAACAAGCAAAATTTTGACTTTTCATGAAGGGCAGTCCAAGTTAGATTTGGAGCAAAATATGCATGACCAAAAACAGTTATTATTATTGCTTGATTGCATTATATTACATATGTAGGCACTCCACTCTATATGATGGATGACAATAATGTATGACACATACAAAAAGTAGCCCATTGCACAAAGCTCCCATGTATGTGAGGTCTAGAGAAGGGGTAGATGCAGCTTTGTATTTTTGCAAGAGACTATTTTCACTTCTTAAACCGGTGACCTTCAGGTCACATGGCAATAACTCAACTGTTGTGCCAAGGCTTCCTTTCATATATAGCACAGATCTTTCAGAAAAGTTGCTTGGGTTCTCCACTTGCTTCTGATGGAGGCATGCCTCAGTTTATAATCCTCTTATATGTATTATAGTGGAGGATCATTACTCATTTGTTTTGACCCTCTTATCCATTAGTTTGAGATGGACATATTCCTCGACATAGTTTTCTCTCACTTTCAACGTTGAGGAAATGGAAAGAATGCGCAAGTGAAATTCATTTCAGGCTTCCAAAGGTGCTGGTCGCCCCCATTCTTTAAGATAAATGGTTGGTTAAACAAAAGCCAGTTTCACAGATGCTAGGAGCTTCAAGACCAAAGACTTTAAATCATTACAAATAAATTACTCCAGGGTAACAAGATTCATACACTTACATTTGAATAAATATAGGTAATTACGAAGCAATGCAATGAACAGCCATCCGTACCTTTCACCCCCGAGAAAAAATAAGGACCCCTTGGACATTTCCTGCCGCTTGAACAGAAGAAATGAACTTATTCGACGGTCCTTATGGTCCTCCAGCATATAAATCACATGCCGTGAAGCACGAAGTTGGCGTACTGGATGTGTTATAAGGCAGCATATGAACTGTGACCATCTAGTTGGTTGATTCATGGAGAGACGGCAAACTGGTGTGCATAATCATGCGATCGCTTAACCATTAGCATCAAGCAAGGACAAAACTATGCTATTCTCACTTGGAATTGGATTTATACACATGGCCGGAGGCAGAAAATTTCTGCACCCAAATCACTTTGAGACCAAAACTGTGGACTGGAGGAAAGCCAGACGGTTCTTAGTTAGAGTGATCTTCTCCTCTGCTTCGGTTGCTTTTTCTCGAACCCCACGAACAATTTCCTCTGGTGCTTTCTCTACAAACTGCAAATAAATGGCATCTATTACATCTATATACAAATGTGAGCAGGCACAAGTGCTTGTGCTTCCGCACATGTACATATTCTACTCCTAGTTTTCATTTTAAAGATAGAATTTGCAAAATATAAACAAGAGCTAAAGAGAACTGCAAGTTCAATATAATAGATGCAATATGTACCCATCCAAGGATGAGCTATGATTAAATGTATCTAAAAGCAAGTTGACATGCACAGATCAAGACCTTATCCCAATTAGGGGTCGGCCACATGAATCTTATTCCTCCATTCCACTCTATTAAATACCATGGCTTCATTTAGTCTCAAAGTTTTTAAATCTTTCCTCACCACTTCTATCCACGTTCTTTTGGGCCTTCCCCTTGCCCTTTTAGAACCTTTAACTTGTATTGCCTCACTCCTTCTAACTGATGCCGTTGTTGGCCTCCTTTGAACATGTCCAAACCATCTAAGTCTAATCTCCCTCATCTTGTTACTTATTGGTGCTATCCCTAAATTTCCTCTAATATTTTCATTTCTAATTCTATCCTTTCTTGTCTTACCACTCATCCATCTCAACATCCTCATTTTTGCGACACTCAGCCTATGAGTATGATGTTCCTTAACTGCCCAACACTCTGATCCATAAAGCATGGCCGGCCTTCTAGCCATCCTATAGAATTTTCCCTTTAGTTTGAGTAGCACCCGCCGATCACATAAAACACCCGATGCACATCTCCATTTGTTCCAACCCGCTTGGATTCTTTGGGTAACCTCCCTCTCAATCTCTCCACTTTCATGAATCAATGATCCTAAGTATCGGAAGTGGTCTCTCACAGGGACCTCTTGGTTATCAATCTTGACTGGTGCTCCACTTCTACTCTCCTTGCTAAAATTGCATTTCATATATTCTGTCTTAGCTCGGTTAATTTTAAATCCTTTAGATTCTAATGCTTCTCTCTATAATTCTAGCTTTATGTTTCCACCCTCCCTTGTCTCATCAAGTAGGACTATATCGTCTGCAAATAGCATGCATCAAGGAATCTCTGTGAAAAAAAAAGAGAGACCCCAAGGTAAACGAGTCTGCCCTCCTACGACATGCCATGCCCAAAAGTTGCATATAGCAGATTATCCTAAAATCATGACTGGTGGAGATTTATTACCCTTGTTTTTGTCTGACACTTCCGTTTGACAGCAAGATACGGTGCTTAGGAGAAGTCAACTGAGAAGATCTTTCAGGCATGGCCTCAACAAGATAGGTACAGATACAAAAGGAATGATTATCACATCTGGGCCCTCACATGTAAAGCTAGCCAAACTTGAAAATTCAGGGATGTCACTCTCGCAGACACCATGCAATTAGTCCAACTCTTCATTATGGACCTACTTCCTACTGCACCTCTACAGACATGTACATAATGGGCACGTAGAGCTACATCTTACTGTTGTACCTCTGTAGACAAGCATATAGATAACCATAATGGACATGGATTATTCTTTGTGTGACTTTACACATAAATGTGAGTTACGTAGGGACAATCATGAATACTGTATGTAATGTCATAATGAACTCATTGTCAGCAACTATATATACCTTGGGAGAACTAAGGCGGGCAATGAGTGCATCATACTCTGTTTGCATCTTAGACAGGCGCTTCGAGAGCCGCTGAACCTCAGTGGAGATGTCCACCATGTCTGCAAGAGGGAGATAAGCCTCCAGACGCTCTCCAGCAACAAGGTGAACTGATTGGTTTGCATCATCTGGTACAATAAGCAAAAGCCAGCAGATTAAATTAACTATTCATAAACAATGACATTGAAAATTTTGATGATCAACCCCTAACATGACATAGTACTAGTCGCTCAGTATTTAGACTGAATTCCAGTTTGTAAGATTCCGGTTGAGCAGTAATTGATCTTGCCCAACAGCTTGGTCAAAGAAAAAGACAGCAAATATAGGGAACTATAGGTTGCACCAATTCTCTTTTGAGAAATGTGCTTTTCTAAAGTTTCTTACTCGTTATCAGAGACTTATGAAATCTAGCAGGGAACTCTACAGCTAATGAAAGGAAAAATGGGATGGGATTTTACTCAATCAAGAGAAAGGGAAGTGAATCTGTTTCCCATTTTCAAGAATAAAACATGCCTGGGGGGGATTCCCTGAAATGAACACTTTGCAAATCTAGCCTCGACAATAGAGCCAAAACTTCCTTCTCTGCCTGCAGAGGAATTAGTGATGCAGATTAGTGTACAAGTATAAATATAAAATCTATGCCTTATAAGTGCATTTACAGGTGTCTTTACGGCAGGCAAAACTGCATCACACTTAGCATTCCAATACATAACAGATATTGGTACAAAGAAATACACTGAAGCAAAACATACGCAATAATAAATGAGAATATGCATGGAGGTAACATGCATATAAGGGTTCACTGCATTAGCAATGCATGTATCTGTACGTACATATAGACTTGCATGCATACATGCCTGCGTATACATGTTTACAGATATTTGTGCCAGATATATTTATTGGTACACATACAAATATCCACAAAGCATGAAAAGTTTATATCAATACAGAGAACAGAGAGAACTTTAAATTTCAAATCCACATGTCCATGCGGATCCCAACATGAATATTATCTAATTATGTGTAGCCTCTACGTGATTACAACATTCAAACGCTTAGGCTATCCAGGTTATGTATACCAGCTGCTTTTCATTTCTGAATAAACTCAGCAGAGTGGATAGTCAACTCAGGCAACTTTTCATATTGTAAGTGAGTTTTGAAATAGAGTCCAGGGTTTTCAAAATTATATTGTCCAGACAAGAGGCTTCTTTAAATGAAAATGTAGATCTCTATGATCTACTAGACAATAAATGGACAAGAAAGAACTCACAATGATAAACATTGTGATGAATACACCTGTTTGCGTCTTTTGAGGCAAAACTTCCAAACAAAATTTTATTGATTTTCATTATATGCTTGATACTCACGGAGATATATTGTAGGACGTCAAGGCTAGCAACTATAGATGCAGATATACGTTTTGCAGGCTCCACTGAATATTCAGCTCTAGCATTCCTTATTGCCCTTGTCTGTGTCAGATCCAGTACAAGTGACCAAAACTCAGTTTCACACAGATAATTGGTATCATCATAACAAAGAGCAAAATACTACAGTGGACTGCCAAAACACTCACCAAAGCTTGCAAGTTCTCGAATTCTTTCACAGACTTGGCATCCTTTGGAAGAGAAGTCTTGGGCCAATTAGATACTATAAGAGCTTGCTTCCGGTGAGGTAAAGCCTATGCACAGGTCAAATGAAGAATCATGAGTATATTAGCTACTAGAACACAAAGCAATAATAACCAACCAATACCTATTTAAAAGTAGCTAATTACCTTGGCAATTTATTTGGCTTTTCCAGATTAATCAACAAAAAGGAAGGGTAAGGCAAATTTTAACAGTTGAGTTATCAGAACACTTCCAGACAACCACAAATGTATCGAGAAAAGAAACTTTGGGCAAGATAAATTAATAATCAAAAACCATTTTTAACTGCCTTTTATAAGCAGTTCGTCTTTGAGCAGATTATGACCAAAATTTTCATCAATTCTTCCCACCATATGTCCCTGTTTCCTATTTATGCAACTAGGATGTCCACATTTGGAAGTGCCGGTTCCAGAAGTCCCCCATGTATGTTTTATGTTAACATTGTGTTGCAAACCTAATTAATAAATCCTGTTCATGAACAAGACAATATACCCTTTGACTAAATGTCAAATGCTAAGCAATAACATCAGCTTCCTTTCTGAAATCACATTTCTCTTGGAACCTTGACAGTTTCTGTATATCAGCAAACTATATACCCAACACAGACACAAAACATGAAGGCAGCAAAAAACTACATCACAACCAAACAACTGATAAAAGGAAGCCAACTAGCACATGTGGAGCCAAGATATTGTGATTTTTTGGCTCCAGATTAGAGGCTTGTCAAGTATACTCAGTTTATGAACAGATACAAGGAGAAGGCTTTTGAACCTTAGATCATTATAAGTTTACCATACAATGAAGTGTACCAGCATGAGAAACAACTGAAACTCATTCTTAACTGTACAATGACCTCATTACCAAAACAAGTGCCAATAACAGCAAGTCAAAAACATCAGTACATCCATATACAAACAGAGGATGTAAATACTGCAGTAGCAAGATTACAACAAACAATAAAACTGAACAGCTCCTAAAGATTGAAACGTGGGGTAAAGTGGAAAATCAAATGATAACCACATTACCTCCATGTTATTCGTAAAACTTCATCAATAAAGTATAACCTGGGTTGCTTTCTGCTGGCTTGGACTTTCCCATAAAGTCAAAAATTACTTTGCAATATGATCTACCTTAGTTGCATGTTTGAGCTGAAAGTGGAACAGTGCAACTTACCTGCCACAATTCTTCAGTAACAAATGGCATGAGAGGATGGAGCATCTTCAGTATATTTTCAAAGACATATAGAAGAACCGCCTGTGCCATGGAAATAACTGAATGGTTTTCTGAGCGATAGAAACGAGTTTTGCTAGCTTCGATATACCTAGGGCCAAAAATTAAAGAAATCAATGATTGCAAGCTGGTGCAACTTGCTGGAACTGAACAAACAACGTTGACTGGAAAACACTCAATGAAACCACACAGAAAAGAGATTTCAATTTAAACGGAATTATTTGAACCCCAGGTTGGAGATTAGAGAATCATTGCCAAATGGTATCATGTTGCATGTGAATGTAGAGAAAATTGAAGTACAACAAGGCAAAGAGCTGATAAATACAACAGAAGCAGCAAATAAATTACTCAAATTGATCAACCTGGATGCATTAGAAAGCATGCATGAAAACAGATTCAGGAAATTTACTCACTCATTGAAACAGCATAATTTCAGAAAGCAACACCTTATATGTGCATGTATGTATATAGGTGTGTATTCTCCAAACAGCCCTAATTCCTAGTTCTAATAAACAACTAAAATACTATCATTCCCAGAAATAGCAAAAACACTGCTTAGAGATTTATCTAGATTGGTAAATAACAGAAATCTGACAATGCAGCTTTCCTCAATCTAACCTCCCTTGATGTTGAGATAGTCTTCACCCTCAAAGGAAAATAATAAATGCTCACAGACATCCACTTGCAATCTTAAAACAGACCAGAACTGGTCTGGAAACAAACAATCATCACTTCCCCCAGCCCCCAACCTAATCAATTAAGATTCAAGTTAGTGAAAGCATTTGCCGCATTCATAACTCATAACCACATGATGCATGTTGTACCTTACAGAAACTTTAAGATGCTAGAATCCAGTTCGAATTTAGTCAAAGCATTTACTACAATCATAACTCATCAATTTACCCACAGTTATTCCTTACCAATGGCATCTTAGCTTTTGGCATCTTGAGTATCAGCTTCCTCTTCAGATATATTCCTTAATTGTTGCACTCTAGATACTTACCAGGACATTCACTTACAGAGATGTTCTGGTAGATAATCTTTGTTCCCTTGGTCGCTGGATAGGCAATTTTCTGTTTGCAAATTGCATGCTGAAGTTTTTGCCCATCTCAATCTAGGATTCAAATATTCATTTTCAGGGGAGAAGAAGCTGCCTTTATGGGATTTGCGAGATCTTCAACCAAATCATCGGATCCTTAATACTAGTTTGTGCAAAGTGTCAACTATCTCATCAAAAACTCAAGTAGAAGAGAAATTCTGTTTTCCACTACAATGTGTGTGTTACTGTTAAGTTCTCCGTAAGTTACTGCTTCCTACTATTGTGTCACGGCATGGATGCACCAGAAATAGCATTCGCAAAATCAACTACCTTGATTGAGGACTTAAGGGTGGTTACAAATAAAACATGAGAAGAATCAGTAACCAGCATTGCTGAATAATATTGACTTACCACTCAATATGATATCCAAAATCCATTAAATAGATCATTAAAGGAGTGATAAACTTAATGTATAAAATCTGACACTTGTCAGAACTGAATAACTTCACTTAGAACCAACACTGTCCCCACTGTTTTAGCTGACTAAAGACAGTCTTGGCCCTATGTTGATGGTCGTAAGCACTTTGTTTATATGAAAGGTATGTCCCTGCCATTATTCTAGATTTAGAAACAAAGGACTGCCGCAAACTAATCTAAACACCTCTGGACTGAATCACCTTTATCTTGAACTATTTTCAGGCTTTTAGCCTTAAATACAATAAAGTCTTGCCTAAGCGGGGATACTCTTCAAACAGAAATGGGAGAGCCACAATGAAATTCATTTTCCTATATAAACCCTCCTCAGGCCACTCTTGAGCTAGTGCTAACAATCAGTCCAAGAATACCATACATCATCTGTAAAGAAACTAAATGCTCCGGACTTTCACCCGAATGAACTATTTAATGCCACTTCTGCCATCTAAAACTGCAGTCTTTTCATGTTCAACATAATCAGAGACAGCTTCTGCTTTCCAAGTAATAAATTATGTAAAAGACTTATCCATGAGAGAATTCATGACCTCACACCTATCTTAGATTAGGAGAAAACAAACTTCTTTGCTACACTGACTACATTCAATGATGCTGACGTCAAGCAAGAACCTCACAGGGTTCACAGGAAAAATAACTGTGCTACAAGTTAGCTCTATAAGATATGGAGATCTGTCGATGACGAAGACATCATAAAACTTATGGGTGGTTCCAATTCTGTTTGTATCCATCCTTTTAGTAATTACAATTTCTTTTCTTTTTTTTCCTTTTGCAGCCAACACTGAAGGCTAAATAAACCTTTGCAATAAAGCATCACGTTTCCAAAGATTTGAAAAGAAAATCTCAATAGCATTTGAGCAAAATAATGCAGTCAGGATTATATTATAAAGTTACATAAAGGGCAGCCCCGGTGCACGAAGCTCCCGCCTATGCGGGGTCCAGGGAAGGGGCGGGCCACAATGGCCTAAAGTAGGCAGCCTTACCTTGTATTTTTGCAAGAGGCTGATTCCATGCCTTGAACCCGTGACCTCAAGGTCACATGACGACAACTTTTACCCCTGCTCCAAGGCTCCCCTTCATATTATAAAGTTACATAAGAGACTCAAATGCAGAAGATTATTAAAAACCAGAGGAAGTAAAAAATATAATCTTTAAAGTAACTCGATGCCATCATGTTGCAGGACTAGTCTTTAAATTAATTTTATCATGTAAATCAATTCCAGAGAAATAGAAAAGTTCTTTACTAAAAGGAGCAAATATGCAACAGATTTGCTACTAGAAACATGTGTTGCATATTACAGCATACAATGCAATACAGTAAAACATCACCATACCAGTCAGCATAATCGCCCCAAAAGAAGTCATAGATTTCTCTCGCAATATCATTGAAGTAAAACTTATCATAGCTTGAGGTGACATTGTCAATTAGCTCATGAAGTTTCACCACCTGGAATTCAAGCACATTTCTTCAATAAATCATATGTACGGGTAGATTCTCAGAATACAAGTACTCTATAGACAGTTGGCTTACCACCCAAGTCTCAGGCAACATTAGTCTCAGCAGGGATTCCTCTGTATCAAACTGTAGAAATAAATACTTGAAATTATCAAAAGTATCATAGCAGTTGCTGATGCTCCATATTACTTGCTCTTACTAATCAATGATTATCTGAAATAAAAGTAAATACCATCTATCAGAACCTTGAACTTGGCATGGAACTCAGCCAAGTGAAGGCAGTTGTGATCTTTCAAAATATTGCATGTAAGACAGCCATTTCCAAGTTGGCTCATGCAACGTGAATTAGTACAAAAATGGTTGGAGAATAGTTGAGCCCATAGTTGTCAGAAGTTCCTAGTAAACTGGGCAAGCTTCAGAAGCTGAAAACTTTCTACATCTCCAACATGGAGAAGTGGCTTGCCAGATGCACTTTGGAAGCCTGAAAAACTCACTTCCTTTATGGATTACATTCTTAGTTAATGTTATTAAAGGCAAAAATGCATTGAGTAATACTAGAACTAGTGACCTCAATGCATTGAAAACCTTTTTGGCTTATTATTGAAATTTCATGTTTTGTAATTTTATTTTAATATGCCTTCCTGCTTCCTACCCTCCAAAATATCACTCACTTTCCGCCTCCATTTTGGCTTCCGTCTATGATTTCTACTTCCCTCACTAGCAACTTGCTTGAACCTGCAACCTCAAGCTTATGAAGCATTTTAGCAATCATACCATAGTGTTTTTTGTTATGAGTTAGAACAAACTTGCTATATTTATTATTTTACGTGACTTGGCTGTGTGATTCTTATTATCTAGGATAATTTACACTAAGCTGTGTCGAGTCCTTTCTGAAAAGTCCACAATCCATCCACATTTTTGAGTTTTGCTACCATGGTTAATACAGCATCTAGACAGATATATGAAAATAGTGCTAGCTGTCACATATCACTCACAAGTTGGAGGATCCACACAGGATAGTGAAAAGCATAATCAGCCAATTGATATTTGAAGGAGAAAAACAATGAATGAGGAGATTTGTACGTGTTTGCGAGGTACTCAATCAAATAATAAATTTGGATGAAGTTAGGAAGATTTTCATGTTTTACTTGACTATAGACCCTTGTGGTCGTCCCCTTTCCCGAGACCCGCATAGGCGGGAGCTTCATGCACCGGGGCTGCCCCTTTTACTTTACTTTTCCCTTGATAGTTACAAACCCACAAGGGGTCTTGAACCCTTAGGGAATTCATGTTATTCTGTTCCCAACCCCAACCCTTGTTTCTCTATTGCTATTTAATTTTAGGCTTCATGTGAAAAATCACAGTAGTCAGATGATTTTAATCACTTCTTCTAATTTTTTTAACAATCAATGGTTGCAATTTAAAACCAAACATACATAGGGTAGGATCATTCAATTGGCGTGATTTTGGTGGGTAGGTAATCTAGGGGAGCCCAAATAAGATAAATGGGTTAGATCTTCCAAATGTCATGCCTAAAATCATGAAAAGGGAGATGTTTATTGGAAGACACTATTTAGCCGTCGGTGATTAATGGGATTCATGAATATAATGTGTACATACAAATGCAAGTATAGAGATATATGCATCTATGTGCGAGTGCACAAATGCATCTTTAAGTGTGTTCACTACGAGTTATTTCAGATTCAGGATTCGTTGTTTGATGAAAAGTAGAATATAGCTTTGGTAGTACTTGATAGAAGCATATCTGCATTCTATCATCCACTTCTATGATGTGCACTGTGTTATTAGCATGCTAATATCAATTAACTAACTACAAGTGGAGCGAGCGTCAACCTTATAAGCCAAAATCTTTTCCCATGCAGAGAAATCACTTTTACTAGGAAAGTTCTGTAACACAAATTTGCCAGCATTCCACAGTTTGTTAGTGAAAGCCTTGTTTGAAGTCAATCTCTCAGTCGACAAATTAAGGTCCTGAAAAAGAATATGTGACATGGGAGTGAGTAAAGACCTCAAAATGCTGAAGTAGAAGAATGCAGCTTGGGTGCAGAAACTTGAGTTTCTTAAGCATAACAGACCTGGCCAGCCGTCCCAAGAGCAAGTGTAAAACGTAATGCATCTGTGCCAAACTCTTCGATTGTATCAATTGGATCAATGACATTCCCCAGTGTTTTAGACATCTTCCGTCCCTGAAACAATTTTACCATCATAAATCATGGTATTACTCCAGAAAAAAAATAAAATGTCATGAACAAATCTGTAATAAAACCATCTCGGTGAGGCAAAATAGTTTTAGGGGCAATTTTCAATGGATAGGAGATTAAGGTTTCAAAGTACATTTCTGATAAATAACAAATATAGATCACATGATAAAGTTTTGCTCTTCTTTGGCTGTTCCATAATATCCTTATGTATATATGTTATGGGTATAGCTGTCTGCACATACATATAAACGTATATTATATTATGCCTCCACAAGAAATAACAGCAATCTTCAATAAGAATTACACAGAAAAGTAGCACATTAACTCTAGTCCAGCAGCAAAATACAATGGCTGGAATAATAGAAAAGGAAACAGTCAACACTGTCATATGGAAGTTACACTCCAAAACTTAAGCAGTCCTAACCAGACTGCATAAGGGCAGCAATCTAAACTTTCACTCTAAAGGTAGCAGCAGATGGTTCTATGTTAAATAGTAGTCTGAACTTCTAGTAGTCCCATCAACACAGTAAGAGGTAGCAGACCATGCTTCGACATAGGTAGTTTTAGAGTTTCAACTAATCCACAGAAGGTCAGCAGTTCACACATCACTATGCTGGATCAAGTGCAGCATCAATGTCTGATCTTCATAAACAACTTTTAGTTCTACATATTTGTCTTTGATTTAAACTAAAGAAGAATCCCAGACCAGAAAACTCACAATATGAAAAGCACAGAGAAGCCCTTGCATTTTGTTCTAGAAGAAAGAAAAGGGCCTGCTCTTTTTCTTAGCACAAGGATTCAATAAACGGAAAGAAAGGAAACGGAAATCTAGTACTTCAAGAAGAGAAACACAAGCATGAGACCACACTTATGCATCTATTCTCTGATAAAACGTAAAAGCTAAGAGAAAAGCATTCAAGGGAAAGCATATATGCCCACCGAGTACTCCCCCCATGAGCTGCTTACGAAATGGTATTGGACAGTTATAACTCCAGGTGGGGCCAGATTTTTGAAGATCCTAGTCATCTACGCTTGATTAGGTAGACCATGCTCCAAAATTTTTATAATCGGATCATCCCAGTTACTGTTTTTTTCATTTGAGTTGTAAAATGAACAGTAAAAAGTCTCATCATCCATTTTACTATTATAATTGGCAGTTGCTAGGATCATCCAATGCATGAGTATTTCAGAACATTGCATCAAAGTCAAGGGCAACATTGTGGATGGATCTTTGGAAATCTGGGCTCACCTGGAACTATAGCTGTCAGCACTGTTTAGTAAGGGGCTCAAGACAGAAATACTAGAGCAAAGGTCTTCCAGCACAGTTGTGCGGGAAGGGGCTTCTCCAGTGGAAGGCCACTGATTTGAAGATGCACATAGGTGTCTGTATAACATTTGAGGAAAAATGGAAATAGAAGATACTTTGGATTCCACAAGGATGGCTTCCAAGTCATAGAAATGAGGTTGAGAGTGGACAAAGGCTATAAGAAGAGATATTAGATGTTATCAATAAGTGACAGAACAAACACGAAAGATTCTTCGGATGTACAAAGTACCTACTCCAATAAAAATCAACTGAGCTGAGGTGAAGGATGAGGAGACCCATGCTGTGAACAGCTTCAGGTTTGAGCCTTACCAGATTCATGCTTATGTCCTCTTCTTCTAGTCTTTAGGCTTCTTCTTACATGAAAACATGCATTATGCTGCTACATGATATCATTCCCTATAGCTTTCAAGGACGAAAAACTCTTAAAGCTGAATCAAGCACCATTCTCAAACTTACAATTGTATCTTTCATGTGAAGGATACCATCACCATGCCTGTGAACAGCTTCAGGTTTGACCCTACCAGATTCATGCATATGTTCCTCTTCTTTTAGCCTTTAGGCTTCTTATTATCCGAACTACATACACCATCAACTATGTTGCTAAATTATAATATGCATTACATCCTTTGAGAATGAAAATTTCTTGAAGCTCAATCGAGCACCATTCTAAATTTACAATTGTTTGTTTAACGAAATCATAATCTAAAATTAGGCTGACTAGCAGCTTCTATCAAGTAAATGCACATTTTAAACTATATTTCATCCATATGTGAGGTTATCCATTGAAGGTTAATGCTAATCCTTAAACTCAAATCTAGATAGCTACTCAAGCTATCAGATAACCTCATATTGACCCTTGCTAAAGGTTCCAATGGAGGTCAATTTTTATGAATTGTTCAGTAGGGTTCAAGGTGTGGAAACCACCTCTTGCAAAAATGCAAGGTTAGGCTGCATACTGTACACCCTTTGAAGTCTGCCCCTTCCCCAGACTCTGCATGCACAGGATCTTTGCGCACCAGGCTGCCCATTTTAATATTATACATACATACATATATATATTGCTTGTTCAAGAAGTATATGCATAATGACCACATTTATTTTTATTGTTTTTATGCTGGAAAACCTGGACCTTATCACAGGTTCCCCTTCCCTCTTTGTAAAAGCATCAAACGAATTCTCACATCCAAACAAAATTGCAACTGCATACTAAGCAAGTGAACTACTCTCAAAATTTCACAGGTCATGTTTTTCAGAAAAGGTGTCCCAACTTACTACAGTGAGGAACATCACTAAATAATATATTGGTAGTTTCATATACCATACTCACTTGAGAATCCCGGATAAGCCCATGCAGATAAATATATTTAAAAGGAACTGTCTCTGTGAACTCGATTCCCATCATGACCATCCGTGCCACCCAGAAGAACAAGATATCGTGCCTGTTAAACCATGACAACAAACTAAAAGATTACCAAAAAGTAAGAACTTAAATCAATAACAAGGAAAAAGAAAATAAGCCAAAAACAGAGTAAGAGCTTAGTAGGTTACATCACATAGTTTTAAATATTTCCAATCATGATCATCAAAGACGGAATAGACTTTATATATCTTTAAAGCCATCAAGTCAGTACACTTCCTGCTTGATCTTTTCTTAGAACTACTGATATATTTTCTTAATTCAATTTAGGCGCTGATATACACACCTATTTTCTTTCCTCAGACCACCCCTTTGTGTGTGTGTGTGTGTGTGTAGTTAGATGAACTTTTATTGCTCAGTACATAGGTAAGGCAATCAAAGAGTGAGATTACTGTTATCCTCTATGACAAGGAAAAAGAAGAAGAAACTCTTTGGGGAAGAGCAGATTGCAATGTCAATTTAGGTCCCTTTACACATGTTATATGACTAAACAGAGCAGCTGATGGATTTGCCCCTGTTATTAATTGGTGTAGGTAACCGCTCTTTTCTGTCTGTCAACCCTGTTTATCTTCCTCACAGCAAAGTTCAAACTGCTAGGAGCTCTAAGCTTTTTCCTAGTTACACCTTGTTCTCATCATACCTTTCTCCTTTCACCCTAATGCAGGATCAGCAGGACATTGGCAGTTGCAAGCCCCCCAAGAATGACTGCCCCAACACATGGCAAGTTAGTCTTATGTCAATGCTTGCCAAGTTGAAATTTGCACTTTGAGCAACTGCTAACTCAGTTTTTATTTATGACTGAGAGAAACACATGAAGATGGACTGCTGACACCAAGCCTTTTTGGCTCAAACTTGGTCATAACTTTTGGTCCAGGTATGTAAGCAATGTCTATGTATGTGAAAGAATCATCCAGGATCAAGCAATGAAGAAGATACAGAGCCATTTGAATATAAGGGTCTCGGAAGAGAGCCGAGAGTGTTAAAACTTATGATAATATATGCAAGGAGGATTACATATCTGCATTGTGGCCGTTCTCCTTCCATTGAGCCCTTATTTGATAGACGATTTTCTTGTAATTCTCCATCCTTTCCACATGTTTTGAATTACATTACCCTATATTGCAACACTACTTGAAGGCCAGTTTCACAAACATAAATGATGGCTACGCCTATTTAAAGGGCAGCCCCAATGCATGAAGCTCCCGTGTAAGTGAAGTCCGGCGAAGGGGCAGACCACAAGGGTTAATAATATGCAGTATTACCTTGCATTTTGCAAGAGGCTGTTTCCACGCCTTGAACTAGTGACCTCAAGGTCACATGATGACAACTCTACCATTACACCTATTTATGAATTTAAAAAATGCAAGTTGTGTAGCTATGATTTAATCAAGAGAAAAGAAAAAGATGCAAAAAGAGGAAGAAGGAAAGTAGTAGTAGAACTGATATTCTCTATCATGATTTAAAACTCTCTATTATTCCTTTAGAGATAATCCTCCTTGTTCATTACCTAATTAATCAACTATTCCCAACCAACCACCGTCACCATGTTGTGAATGCCGTTAGCTATTGCAACCAAATTTATCCCCTTTGCTTATAGGGCTTTGTCATTTGACACAGGAGTATCTAGAGATTCCAAGATTGGGGGCGAATAAAAAAAGATCAATGGTAATCTAGCTTTGGATCACCAAGATCTATCTCAAAATCTCTTAGAACATAATCTCATCTATATGACCGGTCATGGATATGTGGATATTGTTACCAAGGAGGGAACCAATGGCTTGGATTGGTCAAAAGAGATGCTTTGAGCAAAAATCAAGAGACATCTAATTGTAGCATTTATGGACATCTTGGATCAAATTTGATGACCTATGCAGTTGTAAGAGCAAGGTGCACCCAGGCGCAATGCAACTTGCATCTAGAGGGACTAGGCACACCTAGTTCACAAGGAGCAAAAATTATTAATTAAAAATAAATCCCAAAATTAAAAAAAGAAAAAGAAAAATGCAGAAATATAAAGATATGAACAATCGCAAGTCAAAGGAGTCCCTGAATCAGTTTTTTTTTTTTTTAGCATTATAACGATGGCATTTACACATTTGCTACCCCCCACCCCAAAAAAAAAAAAAAACTATTTTATTGAAAAATGATGAAGGAAAAGATAGGCACAAAATGGAGTCCATGGGTCAGTCATTTTTTAGCAAGATAAAGGTTACAATGTGGAGCTCTGCTGCTAAAAAAAGAAGAAGAAGCCAAAAATACAAATTATTGATGTATTTTACATTTTTGGTAAAAGAAAATACAAAAAAGTACAAAAACAGTGCATAATACACTAAATCGATGAAAATAGATGTAAAGAATGAAATTGAGCTCTTGCTTTTAGCCTTAGAGTGTAGATATATTGAGATTTCAGAGAAAAATGAAGCATCACACATGAAAATTGAAAAAATGGTACTGTTTTTATCCTTCCTTTTATTTTACAAAAAATTGATAATAACAAAAATAACACCACAAAAAACATTAAATTCTTATGTCAATCACTTCAACTAGGATTCAACGATAGAATATGTGTACTGATGCAAGAAGAAAAAAAGGAAGCTGGGAAGAAGAAGAAAGAAAATAAAAATAAAAATGAGGGTTTTATTTCACTTACATTGCGCCCAGAGTCAGGGCCACAGTAGCCGCAAGGCGTAACTAGTCGTGCCTAGTCGCACCATGATTTATGCCTATTGCACCAAAAGTCGAGTCACAGGCCTACACTTTTTTGCTCCAAGTGACTAGTCACACCTTCAAAGACATAATTGATAACATGTGAGGGGTCTAAATACATGGACGTTCCAAATCATTGCCTTGAAGATCAAGGAAGACCAGTCAGGAGATCCTAGACATAGAAAGTCAGAAAACGCTCCTAGCAAGCTTCCTTGGTCATTGTTTGACTAAGTCAAGATTCTATTTACATGGTTTTGGAAAGTTTGCTAATACATTGTAATAGTAGTTGCTCAGGTGTGATTAGTAACCTCCCATGAATTAGTAAATGAAAATTTAGCATCAAACAAGATTAGCAAGTCTTGGAGCATACGATTATATATTTAGAAACTCTTCAAAGGCTTAGCAACTCATTTAAATTAGGCACTTTCCTTTTAGCTTTGTAATGGTCAAATGTTGGAAGGCTGCTCCTCATCTATAAATATCTCATTATACTTCAATTAAGGTAGGTTAGTTCCATTATAATTCAAGCATAAAAAGACATTTTTTTTATACATTGTATTTAACATTTTTTTCAGGGTTGTAATATGGAACATGTTTCCCATTCATGTTGAGATAGGCCAAAGTATAATCTTAGCTAGGTGTTTTTGTATCACTTGTGGAGTTCAAGTGTGGTTAGATGTGTTTGCTCTTAGCCTCAAGGTGGTGCGTTTATAACCTTGTGGAGAAAGTGCGGTTCCATCCCCAAAGATCTATATCTCTTTGTGCTTGATTTCCTACGGTGGTGATAATTTGTATCTGTAGGACTGAATTCTCAACTATATTGGACATTTTAATATAATTTTAAGCCTAAACGTTCTATACTCTTTGGTGGTCATTGCTGTGTCCATTGAAGTTAGATGTTTTCTCTCTATCTATTGCACATTTGCTAACTTCCACATTGCATGAATCTCTTAGTGCCTAGTCATCAAGTGTCACATTGGTATTAGAGCAGCAGGTTATCATGGCATATTGTGCAAGACGTATAGGAAATACCGACAAGGATGCTAAAGATTTGGAGATAGATGACCTAAAAACCAAGTTAAAGGACTTGAGGAACGTCTTGAACAGTTTAGCAGCCAAGGAGAAAGAGGTGTGAAATCCAAGATCAATTCTTTCAAGGATGCCTCGGACAGCTCCAATTCTTTGTCTTCCAAAAGCCGAGCTTCAAACCAAAGATCATCTTCTCGCAATGCACCAAAGGAAAAATGCGACTTTCATATGTCTGGAGTTAAAGTGAACATCCTGGAGTTCAAAGGCAAGTTGCAGCCCGGAGAGTTTCCTGATTGGCTACATACAATCAAGTGTGTCTTCGAGTATAAGATTTCCTGAAAGACTCCAAGGTAAAGCTTGTTGCCCTAAAACTCAGAAAATATGCTTCATTTTGGTGGGACAATCTTAACAATCAAAGAGTATGAAATGGAAAAAGTAAAATCAAAAGTTGGGACAAGATGAAAAGACAACTCAAGAAACATTTTCCACACAAGAATTATAGGATAAAACATTCCTTAAGATCCAAATTATGAGGCTAGACAATTTGGGTGCAAAGGACTACATAAGGGAGTTTGAACACATCATGCCCAAGAGTAATGTGGTTAAGCCAGAAAAGCAAACCATAGCACATTTCTTAGGCAGTTTGAGAAACAACTTGGTGACAAAGTATTACTCCAGCTATGCTGGTCTTTCAATAATGTAAGGAAGTTAGCCTTGATTGTTGAGAAGCAACAAAAAGTAAGTAAAGAATGATAAGCAACCTAATACAATCGAGTGTGTCTTCGAGTATAAGATTTCCAGAAAGACTCCAAGTGGATGCCTAACACTAAGACTCAAAAAACTCAAGTAAAGAATGATAAGCAACCTACTTTCTCTAATGCTAATCTAAGGAGGTGATTTAGGTGCCAAAGGTTGGGACATATTGCCTCTGAATGTCCGAACAAAAAGGTGGTTGCTCTTATTGGTAAATCTGAATATAAGAAGATACACGATGAAGCTGACCAAGGAGATATGTTGGTGGTGCAACGAAGCTTTAGCGCCATCCACAAAGATGATGACAATTGGCTTCACTATGCCTTCTTCCATACACGTTGTACTTTTCAAGCTAAGGTGTGCGATATGATCATTGATAGCTTTGCATGTGAGAATGTGGCTTCTACCAAGCTTGTCAACAAGCTAAAGAAGAAAATAGAGCCTCATCCTTAGCTCTATAGATTGAAGTGGCTTGCAAAAGGACATCAAATAAGGTAACCTGCAAATGCGTTGTTACCTTTTCCATTGTTAATCACTATAAAGAAGAAGTGTGGTCTGATGTTATGCCTGTGGATGCTTGTTATTTGTTGTTAGAAAGATTGGCAATATGACAGGAGAGCTCAACATGATGGGTTCAATAATACTCATTCTTTTATGTTCCATGGTGAAAGATAATCCTTGCACCTCTTAAACATGAAATAATCAATAAACCTTTGGATGTAATTCATTATAGCAGCAAAAAGAAAATGATATAAAAATATTAAGTGAGCACGTAATGAACAAAAGGCAGAAGATAGCAAAGAAAAGACCAAAACAATCTTACAATGCCCAATTATACTTCCCCTGCTAAAAGAATATGAAGATGTGTTTTCATAGGAGATCCCCAATGGCTTACCTCCCTTGCAAGCATACAACATTGTATTGACTTCATGCCAGAATCCATAATTCCTAATAGAGATCATGAACTCTAAAGAACACGAGCTGGAAAAACACATTGAAGAACTGATGGCCAAAGGCATAGTGCATGTGAGTAAATGCGCTATGCCTGCTCTCCTTGTACCTAAGAAAGATGGGAGGATGCGCATTGACAAAAGAGCAGTAAATAAAATCACAGTTAACTACTGCTTCCCTATTCCATGCCTTATTGGACCAATTACATGGTGCAATGACTTTTTCTAAGATCGACCTTTGTAGTGGCTACCTATCAAATACGCATGAGAGCAAATGATGGGTGGAAGAGTGCATTGAAAACTTGAGATAGCCGGTAAGAGGAGTTGGTAATGCCCTTTGATTTGTCTAATGCTCCCAGTACATTCATGCATTTAATGACACACATATTTAAACCTTTTAATGGAAAATTTGAAGTTCTATATTTTGAAGATATATTTGTATACAACAAGAGCCAGGAGGAGCACTTAGATCATTTTCGATAAGTGCTACACTTGTTGAGAGAGCAAAAGTTGTACAGCAACTTAAAAAGGTGAAACTTTTTTACAGATAACCTGGTTTTCTGAGGCTATATTGTTTCAGCTAACAAAGTGAAGATGGACCCAAGTAAGGTGGATGCTATTGTCAGCTGGCCCGTGTCTAAACTGTTGTTTGACATTAGAAGCTTCCATGGCCTAACTTTCTTTCTACAAGAGGTTCATCAGAAACTTCAGTACTCTCATTGCTCTAAACACTGAATGTTTGAAAGATAGAACGCATAAGTGGACAAAAGAAGCACAAAAGAGCTTTGAATTGAATTGATTAAAGAGAAAGTAACCAACATACACATATTTCCTTTGCCTGACTTTGACTGTTTGTTTGAAGTAGTACGAAGCTTCCAATATTAGGATTGGTGCTATCTTGAGTCATGAAGGAAAGCCAGTCGCTTTCTTTATTGAGAAGTTGAACGATTCACGCTGCAACTACTCCCTACGATAAAGAGTTCTACACGATTGTATGAGCGTTAGAACATTACAGTCAGTATCTACTACCACAGCCCTTTGTACTTTACTTGGATTATGAAGCGTTGAGATTCCCACAAAGTCAGAAAAAACTCAGTCGGAGACATACTATGTGGATAGAGTTCATCCAATCCTTTAGATTCGCAATCAAACGTAAATCAAGAGCACATAACATGGTGGTTAACGCCTTAATCAGGATATTCTTGTTAGGAACTATTTTAAATGCCAAAATAATTGGTTTTGAAGTAGTTAAAGAATTGTATGTTAATGATCCCTACTTTATACGTATAATGGAAAATTATAAGCATGGTACCTTTCAACGTTTTATCAAGTTGGATGGTTATCTCTTTAAGGAAATCTGCTCTGCATTCTACAATGTTCCCTTAGAGACATTATCTAGGAGGAGCATGACGGTGACCTTGCTGGTCACTTTGGCAAAGACAAAACTCTTGCCTTAGTGAGAGGCTGTTTCTTTTGGCCTAAAATGGCTAAAGATGTGTCCAAGCACATGAAGAGATGCAGGACATGCCATCTTCAAAAAACCAATATCAAAACACAGGACTATATACACCACTTGCTATTCCTCAGTTTTCATGGGAAGAAGTCAGCATGAATTTCGTAGTTGTGCTCCCGCTAACGTAAAGTAACTAGGATTCTATTATGGTCGTTGTTGATAGGTTTTCTAAGATGGCACACTTTATTGCTTGTACTAAAACAATTGATGCAACAAATATGGCGGATTTATACTTCTAGAGAAGTTGTAAAATTTCATGAAATCTGCAAGATCATAACCTCTTATCGCGATCCAAAGTTTACAAGTCCTTTCTGAAGGATGTTATGGAGGAAACTTGGAATGCATTTGCTGTTTAGTACATCACGTCACCCCTAGACGAACGAACAAATAGAAGTCATTAACAGGAGTCTGGGGAAGTTGCTAAGAAGTTTTTTTGGGGAAGAATATCCATCAATGGGATTTTTCTAGCATAGGCAGAGTTCGCTTTCAACAATTCCAACAATCACTCAATCGATAGCAGTCCTTTTGAGGTGGTTTGTGGTAAAAATCCTTTAAGCCCTATGGATTTAGTACCCCTGACAATAACCGGAAGTTTTAGCGAAGATGCCGACAAATGAGCCAAACAAGTTAGAAAGATAAATGAGCAAATCTAAGCAAAGATTGACCGCAAAATGATTTGTACCAAGAACAAGGTGACAAACATAGAAAGTTGACGGCTTTTCAAGAAGGAGAGCCGATGTGGGTACACTTAAGAAAGGACCGTTTTCCTCAAAGGAAGCATGCAAAGCTCAAACCTAGAGCTGCAGGTCCTTTCAAGGTATTAAAGTGGATTGATGACAATGCATACAAGATCAAGCTACCAGAGGATTACGATGTTTTGAATACCATTAACATGGCCGATCTTTCAACATATTTTGGAGAGGACGTCAATAATGACTTGGGTGCTGGTTCTTTTCACCCCAGGGAAAATGACACAAGATTGTCTAGCAATTCAAAGAATGAGGTGGATCAAATAAGATCAATGGAAATCTAGCTTTGGAAGGCTGAGATCTATCTCAAAATCTCTTGGAATGTGATCTCATGTGTGTGACTAGTCATGGATATGTGGAAATTGTCACCAAAGAGGGCTCCAACTATTTGGGTCAGCCAAAAGAGATGTTTTGGAGCCAAAATCAAAAGATGCCAAATTCTAGCATTTATGGATGTTTTGGATCAAATCTGATGACATGTGAGGGGTTTGAAGACCTGGACATTCCACATCATTGCCTTGGATATCAAGGAAGACTAGTCAAAGAGCTCCTAGACTTAGAAAGTAAAAGAAATGGCCCCTAGCAAGCTTCCTTGGTGAAGGTTTGACTGAGTCAAGATTCTATCTACATGGTTTTGGAAAGTCCTACTTGGAAGGTTTTTACCTTTAGTACATTGTAATAGCAGCTGCTTGGATGTAATTAGTAAACTCCCATGAATTATATGTAGGATCATAACTGTAATTAGCTAAAATTAAGTATGATTTGTATATAAGTGTGTCCAATTAGTTGAATTAATAATTGAATATTTATCATCAAACAAGTAGCAAGTCTTGGAGGGTAAGGTTATAAATTTTAAAAGTCTTCATCTATAAATACCCCATTATACTTCAACTATAGTACATTAGTTCCATAATAATTCGAGCATAAAAAGATTTTTTTTTTTTTTTTCTATATTGTGTTCGCCATTTAATTTAGGGTTGGAATATGGGATTTGTTTTCCATTCACACTGAGATAGGCCAGAATGTAATCTCAGCTAGGTATTTCTATATCACTTGTGGAGTTCGAGTGTGGTGAGAAGTGTTCACTCTTAGTCTCAAGGTGGTGCATCTATATCCTTGTGGACTGAGTGTGGTTTCATACCCAAATATATTATCTCTTGGTGGTGAGACTGTATCCAAGGGTGGTGATCTTTCTTAGTGCTTGATTTTTTACAATGGTGATTCTTTGTATCTATAGAAGGACCTAATTCTCGACTATGTTGGACGTTTCTATATACTTTTAATTCTAAACATTATACTCTTTGGTGGTGATTTCCATATCCATTGAGGTTAAACATCTTTCTTTCTGTCTCTTACATGCTAGCTAACTTCCACATTGTGTGAATCTCTTGGTACCCAGTTATTCGATGTCATCATTGCTACCTCAAACACTCTTCTTCCTTAACTTTGCCATCAAACTCCTAGCAGTCCTCATCCAGCCCAGTCTGCTACACTTCTGCTAGTTTCCCACCATCCAAATTGATAAAGGGACCATTCACAATTCACCTTGTTTCTTCTACCAAGAATGTCCATCTATCACCAAATCTGCCATTTTATGTACTTCCAATCCCATCTTTTCAAGGGTTTTCATGCTTTACCCTTCTATGTCCCACCAATCTTCTTTACCAAGATGCGAACCTTAACATTTGTACCCATCTAAATCTCCTCAAGGTTGCAAGCTACAACCCAGCCTTTCCCTCCATCTCCTCAAGGCCATGTTTTACAAAGGGTTCCTCCCCCACACTTTAAATAATAACACTTTTTAAGACAACACTATAAGAAACGAGTAACCCCAAAAATAATAAAAAATTTAAAAAAAAAAAATCAAAGAATGTTTAAAAAATACAAAAAATAATGAAAATTGTAAGAAAGGAGGAAAATTTCGGAAAAAGATTTTCATGCATTGATATATTTGAATTTAGAAGCATAAAATGAATAGAAGTCATCGACACAAATTCAAAACCAAAAGTAAAATTCATATAAGGAACAAAAGAAGTTCTAGGAGTATCTAAGGGTAAAAGGTAATCACAAAGGAAACTTGGTGGTGGAGTGAAAAAGTGCACAAAGTTATTAAAGAGAAACAGTTGTGTTTTAAAACATGGAAGAGGACTAGAAATAACAAAAACTTTGAACAATATAATAATACTAAAAAGGTTTCTAAGAGAGTAGTGAAACCAAACTCAAGGTGTATGATGATTTCTATAATAGATTAATGCTAAGAGAAGGTGAGAAAAATGAGTTCAAACTTGCAAAAATAAGATAATAGAAGAGTAAGGACTTAGAACATATTAAATGTATTAAAAGTGATGACCAAATGGTACTAGTAAAAAATGATAAGATCAATTGGAGGTGGGAAAGTTACTTTAAAAAATTCCTAAATTACAATACTGAGATTGAATGAACTATAAACCCACATAATGTTGAGCTATATAGATTCAATCAAAGGATCAAGAGGCCATGAAAAAAATAAAATTAAGAAAGACCCTGCAGCACAATGGTATACCAATAAAGGTTTGGAAGTCTATTGGAGTAGTGTGGCTAACAAAGTTGTATAACAAGATTGTAGAATTAAAGAAAATGTCAAAAAAAAGGAGGAAAAGCTCTGCCAATCCAATTTATAAGAATAAAGGAGACATACATAGTTACATTAATTATTGTGAGCTCAAACTTTTGAGACATATCATGAAATTTTGGGAAAGAGTGATTGAGAAGAGGCCACCACATGATACAAGTGTATCAGAAAACCAGTTTAGTTTCATGCCTTGGAGGTCTACATGAAAGCTATTTTCCAACTTAGATAATTTATAGACAAATATAGGGAGGAAAGGAAGGACCTTCACATGGTCTTTATTGACTTAAAAAAAAACTTATGATAGGGTCCATAGAGAGTTAATATGGTGGGTGTTGGGCGAGAAAGGGGTTTCATGGAGTTATATAGACATAATCAAAGATATGCATGAGGGAGTTGTAACAAATGTTAGGACCACTAGTGGAGAGATTGATGATTTCCCTATCACTATGGGATTGCACCAAGGATTAGCATTAAGCCCGTACCTCTTCACGCTAGTTATGGATAGTTAAATAGCATCTGCACAAGGAAATTCCCCGGTGCATGTTATTTGCAGATGACATAGTTTTAATTGACAAGACATAAGAGGGTGTAAACACAAAGCTAGAGTTGTGGAGAGATGTATAGAGTCTAAATAATTTAAAATTAGCCATACTAAGACAGAGTATATGGAATGCAATTTTAGTAAGGAAAGGAGTGGGAGTGAAGCACCAATAAAGATTGATGACCAAGAAGTCCCTCAAAAAGACCACTTTTGATATTTTGGATTGATAATTCATGAGAGCGGAGAGATTAGAGGGGATGTTACCTAAAGAATCCAAGTAGGTTGGAACAAATGGAGATGTACCTTTGGAGTTTTGTGTGATTGGCATATGACACTCAAGCTGAAAGAAAAATTCTATAGGATGGGTGTAAGGCCAGCCATGCTCTATGGATTAGAGTGTTGGGCAGTTAAAAAACAACATGTAAATAGGATGAGAGTAGCCGAAATGAGCATGTTGAGATGGATGAGTGGCAAGACAAGAAAAGATAGAATTAGAAACGGAAACATTAGAGAAAACTTAGGAATAGCACCAGAAGAAAAGAGCGGCATAGAAAAGGCTGCCGGAAAACAGGTCGGAAAATGAGATTTATGGATTTGGGGTTTCTCCAAGGAGTTAGGCAGAAATGAAGACGTGGCAGAAACGAGTTTTAGCTTTCCCCCAAATGAGATAAGAAAGAGAAACAAGCTTGAAGCTTGCCTTATTTACAAATAAAACCCACCATGGGCAACTTGTAATAATTGACATTCCCAAGTCCAATTTAACTTTAGAATGAAAAATGTAAAAATGAAAACCAAAAACCACTTTCCTCAATTAAGGAAACGGGAATTCCCACATGAGGAAACACAATTTCTGAAATAGGGAGACGGGATTCACCCTTTTCAGGAAATGTGAATTCCTAATTGGGAAACGAGTCTCATGTTGAGCAACAAGATTCTGACATGAGTGCAGAAACACAGAGTTTCTAGCTTCTGAAACGCGTTTTGGGAAGATGGCCCTACAGACATTTTCAGCAACTCTGCTTCAGAATGCACGCAACCTAGAAAAAAGAAGAAGTGATGTATGGAACATGGAACATTTAATGGGTAAGTTAGCAATTAAAGGAACACTCACCTTATCCTCATAGCAAGAATAAGATATTTCCTAAGACATACGTGAGAGGCAGTAGAAGGGGAGCCTTGGCGCAATGGTAAAAGTTGTCATCATGTGACCTTGAGGTCACGGGTTCAAAAAGCGGAAACAGCCTCTTGCAAAATGCAAGGTAAGGCTGTGTACTTTAGGCCCTTGCGGTCCTCCCCTTCCTGGACCACACATAGGCAGGAGCTTCGTGCACTGGGGCTGCCCCCTTTTTTGTATGTGAGAGGCAGCATCTTCAATCTCTTGAACAGGGAAGAAGGGAATCCAATGTTTGAAAGTCAAGAGGGTCATGGAGTTTTTATCTAACTTTTATGTTTTCCTGTCGACTCTAATCAGGTCAGTTCTTCATCACCTATGATAAGACATCCATGCCTATTTCGCATTTAATTATATCTTCCATTTTGCCTATTTCTTCATCATGGAGTTCGCATTCAACCTTTATGCTTTCCTATTGAACAAAAATGGTTGTGAAAGACACATGTTTATAATTCTCACATGAAATTTTAATGTTTTGAAGAGCTCACTTCTCTGGAGATTCTCGCCAGATATACAAAAGCAAGTGTATGATACCCATCAGTTGAGGAAATTCTCTGTTCATTAATAAGCTCTGTCAATTTCTTAGAAAGACCCAATGCTTTTCAGATTCAAGTATTTGGGTATACCATGCAGTAGCATATTGACAGTCGTATCCTACACAACGTAGAAATGAATCCTCATGGCCACACATCAGAATTGGCTTGGCAGCAGAAGATTAACTTGGCTTTAACCTTCTCATCCACAGACCAGGCTTTTTCAATGGGTGTATCTCAACAGCATAATGATTGCAACTGCTAAGACTGACAATTGTACCTGTGGAAGACAGCTTATGGCGTGGAGTCCACATCATTAATGAAACTATAATGAGAAGAAAATATTATTCATGGACACTGTGAATGCAGAACAACCACAAGCACTTAAATCCTTAAGGCTTGATGTGAAGAAACAGCAAATCCAAGTATACAAATTACACTATCACAAAGGTACATTAGAATGTAACCTCCATGACAGACAAGTAAGCCTATGAGGCTGAGAACCAACTATATAATATTCTAGATACTGGGCCCAATAAAAGGGTAATCTCCACTAACCAATAATTAATCTCTATAACAATCACAGGCTGACAAAAATTATAAATCATCATTTTATAAATGAAGAACAATGACATGCAAGAAAGATTTTGATTATCAAAAGCAGAGAACTTGTGGGGAAGTATGTGTATGTTGGTAGGGGTTTGGGTTGGAGGGAGAGAGAGCATGAGTGAAAAAGAAAAGTCACTATCTAAAGAGAGCAGTGCCTTCTCATTCATGGAAATGGTTATAAAATGCTCCAGTGGATATTTTGCCACTAAAATGAAATATTTTGCTTGAGTAAGTCCATGTAAGGCTGTTTTTTCTGGATAGATGAATGCAAAGAGAGCTCCAGGGTTTTGTTGCAAAGATGGAAAATGGGTACCCTGACAGCCATATTGTTGAATGTTAACAGTAACAAATTCCCCAAATACCTCAATTCATTCACCAAAAACATAAGCAATACTTAGACATGAAAGCACATACCCAGTTTCAAGGACGGTTGTTGGGTAAAAACGCCTGAAATCCTCTGCAGATACATCTGGCCAGCCAAGGGTACTGAAGGGCCATAGTGAACTGAAAACACAGACAAAAATAAAATGTAAAGCAAAATGATTTGGTAAAGAAGCAGATACCACATTGAGAATTTTAATCTAAGTAGAAATGAGAAACCATTTGGGGATAATACCTGTTAAGATGTATGTTTTGTTTATGTTTGTGGCAATGAACCTGTCATTAATAGCATCCTTCATACCCTTTCTCTCATCCTTTTCCTTCATTTATCTCTTCTTCACTTCATGTAGTTCAAAGAACTTTGGTGTTCTCTTCACGGTTACCCTTTTTCTGTTCCCAGTATTATGGTTCAAAGAAACCCTATATTGTTCCCTGATTATCTACGCTTCTTCTGGGAATCACCCTGCTGGACGAAACTTAGGGATTTGCCTCTTTCTCATGCAAAGAGACCTACTGATGTAGAGAAGCATGATTTTACTTATCTTGAAAGACTTGCTAGCACAAAATCCTAGAAGCAACTGGGAGCAGCTTAGGCATTTTTTGGCATAGTGTTTGGTGTCTCTTAAATCTGTTTTACTGCTCTGTTCTATGTACTGAGCAGTTAGGACCATTTGACCCCTCGTAACTAAACATTAAGGGCATTTATATCTTTTCATTCTGTTTGGGTTTTAAGTGGCATGTTACACATAAAACCATGACCAGCACCTAATTGAAAGGAAGAGGTTTCTCTTGTGTTTCCTATAGAACCTTGCGGTCCGCCCCTTTGACCCCGCATAAGGGGGAGCTTCATGCACTGGGCACCCATGGTTAGCTTTGTTCTTTTGAGATTTTAACTTGGTAAATCTCCATCTGATTTATGCCCTATTAGGTGGTGTTGGAGCAGCAAGATCACTGGAATGGCTTCTGTTGAAGGTGCTGGTTTATTAGGTAAGAACAACATTACAGAGGCTATCTTGGAAACCTTCTAGAGTTTACAGGCATCAACTCGCCAGATGAATGACGCCATGTGGAATCGGCAAATCTAGCAGTGAAGAGCTATTCCAGCCAACTATGGGCTTATGGTGGACTAACTCTCGAAAAGGGTGGAAGGTGAAAACCCAAGGCATAAACAGCATGAACTGATGCCAGGTTCAGCTAATTGATCGTCCTACACCTGTGTTAGCGATCAATTGGCCACTGGCTAGACCATTTTATTCTTCCACATGATTCCTCTGGTGATCAAGAAGACGTTTTAGATGTTGTAAGTGAAGGACTCAGAGGTAGATTGTTTGATAAAGGTGGATACCAAGGCAGAAATTATCAAGAAACAGAGTACAAATGACGATTGATCTTCCCACTTTTAATGGGAAACTGCATTTGAAGGACTTATTGGACTGGGTCATTGAGGTAGAGGGTTTATTTGATAATCTGGACACCTTGAACATAAGACACTGAAGCTTGTTGTGTATAAAATTGAGTGGAAGAGGGGACCCTTTGTATGACCAGGCAACCACAAATGACGAGTGCAAGGACAGGAAAAGTGCCAACTAAGTCTTGGCATCATATGAAGCAGCTTCTAGGTAGTCAACTCCTTCCCATGACTATGACCAAATGCCATTCTCAAAGTATCAGAACTGCAGACAAGGCACGCATAGTGTCATGATTATCCGACCTAGTTTTTTTCCCTTTTTTTTTTTTGGTTCTCTATGTACAATAAATCAATGAGAACTGATTCAAGAAAAGCTGCTTGCTTTATAGGGATTGAAGTCTTTGGAAAAGGAAGCACCTAACAAGATGTATGGCACTCGAATTAAACAATTCAACTGCCTAACTAAGGCAGATGGACATATGGAGAAATTTTCTGTGCGAGGCCAATTGTCAGGGAGGCCACATGGAGGTGATTATTCACATTTTAACAGAACACATAACAAAGGAATAGAGGTTACCGCCACCGGCCAGCAGTCAAATTTCTCTTCTGAGCCCAATACAGAGTATCCTGCCATCATCCATATGCACCAAAGCAAGAACTGAGAACCCAAAGAGCAGCAAAATCAACCAGTGCAGCCACAAAATCAGCACTCAAACCCTACGCCTATCCTAAGTGACATACACATTTCTGTTGTAGGGAAAAAGGGCACTTTTCCAATAACTGCCCGCAGCCAAGTATAGAGGAGCCAATGACAAAAAGGGTACTTCTCCAATAACTGCCCACAGCCACATATAGAAGAGTCAGTGACATTATTCAGCAGGAGGATGAACATCTAGACCAGACAACAGAAGATTTGGTTGGTGATGGCTACATGAAGGAAAAAGATCTTGTTGATGAGTGGGCTTGTGAAGATGTAAGGAAGAGCTTTGTGGTCTTAACAGGACTTCTGCACACCAGGAAACATCTTACAACAGTTCCACAATGAGACAAATGTTCCAAACCAAATGCACCATTAAAGAATTGGTTTCCACTATGACTGTGGATAATTGGTGCAAATAGAATATTCTGGTTAAAGTGGTGGTTGACAAACTTGGACTGTGCATAACACCTTACTCAGAACCACATCAAGGTGGGTAGGCTCAAAATGAGCATCACCAGTGAAAACTCATCAGTGAAAGGTTCCTTTCTTTGTGGACAATGTTTATTTTGTTTTACTACTGTTCGACATAATCTATATGGATACCAGACACATATATTGGGCCACCCATAGTAACATGATTATGATGTTACTCATGTGTCAAGATGGAATTATCCTTGCTCCTACGACAATGAAGGATAGGCCCAACGCTTCTCAAGTGGAGGGGTGAGTCCTTACCCAAAAGTTCCTAGTGGACAGAAAGTGCATTTTATGGTTGATAAAGGGGAGGGACTGCAGACCATACTAATACCAGAAAGTTTTGGATCAAGAGGAAATTGGAAGGTTTTGCCTGTCACCTGAAAGGGCCCTAGTTAATAGGATGACAAGTGCAAAGATTGCTCGAAGAGAAACTATCATATTAAGACCTAGCTTGAAATAAAATGGAGACACAGGTTAAGGCTCAAGGAACTGCTTAGCTATGAGCAAAAGGCATGGTGCATGGTGCATGGTACCTGAGATGCATTCCTTGTATGAGACTACATCACATCTGACTTGTAGCTTTCCAAGAAGTTTCTCTTTGGCCGAGACCAAAAGATCACTTGTTCATGGGTAAAGAACTTCTCTTTTCATAAAGTCAATATTTCCTATTTTAATGCATTAGGATATGTAAATGTAAATCCTCCACATCTCAATTTGAAGGGAAGACTATGTTTGGCAATCACATCATAGGTACTCACCTTCATTGTCAGAATTGAGTTCAAGTTCATTTATATGGAAGATTCTCTTAGGGTGGTGTGCTACCTGTCAATCTTTCATTAAATGTATGAAAGTCATTTGTCATATCAACAGTAAATGAAACACAATGCCTGAACCAGAGCATGAAACAACTGGAGTTAGTTTCCCAAACATCAGAACGTATCATTTGATAAAGATAAGACTGGCAATTGCTTTAACAGTTGGATAGAGAGAATGGCCACGCATAGCATGTTCACATGTTTCACACTACAAGTGATCATAGAGTACAGGACTTAAGACTAGGAATCATGACTTAACCCAGAACTAGTGGATGACAAAACTGCCTATTTGTAGGTCGCTCTCAATCTAACTTAATGTAAGGGCAACGGAGGTACAAAGGCAGGGAGGATTCAGGAGATATAATCTACTAGGCTAATAGCCTCCACCAATCATATTCTTTATTCTGAGGCCATGGAATATACAATCATATTCATAGTTCATGTGTTTAACTCCGGGATGCCAGTCCCAAGCTCAGATGAAAAAGGAGGGTCTTGCGACAGGTGCCAGCTGGCAAGGAAGAAGTTGAAGATGATTTTGTTATTTCTTTCTTACTTGCAAATGAATATGCATTTGTATGTTAGTTTGTAAGTAAGAAATGAAAATCATCTCCAGCTTCTTAAAAGTATAGCAACCCTAACATGACACGAATCGAAAACTGATATTCCCTCAAGCTATTCATAGGATGAAGCTGACCAAAAGGATGTTGAGATGGATGAGTGGCAAGACAAAAAAGGATAGAATTAGGAATGGAAACATTAGAGGAAACTTAAGGGTAGCACCAATAGGTAACAGGATGAGGGAGATTAGACTTAGATGGTTTGGATATGTCCAAAGGAGACTGAAAACAACACTAGTTAGGAGAGAGGCAATGCAAGTAGAAGGTTCTAAAAGAGGATAAGGGGAAGGCCCAAAAGAATGTGGATAGAAATGGTGAGAAAAGATTTAAGAACTTTGGGACTAAATGAAGCCATGGCACTTAATAGAGAGGAATGGAGGAATAAGATTCATGTAGCCGACCCCTAATTGGGATAAGGTTTTGATGATTCATAGTTCACGTGTTTCACCCATAAAAGTGTCACGTAGTGCTGGATTATGAATAGGGACCATGACCCGAGACAAAGAATTGATGGATCAACAAATTGCCAACCTGCATTTGTAAAACTTCTGATTCTTAACTCAAGAAAGCAACAACAAAAATAGGGATCTCAGGAGGACCTAAGAAGTACAATCCATTACTTTAAATGCCCCCCACTCATCTTTTGCAAGGTCACGGAATAGGCAGCTGTATTGGAACAACCACTGGAAGCATTTCAAGAATCAAGAAAGTAACATAAAAATAAAGATGATTCCTTGTGATCAGTAAACAAACTAGGAAGGTAGGAATAATATGAAGGGCCAATGTCGATGAAATGATGGCTAATATGAATGAAAGAACAGTGCTCCTATCAGTAAGCCCAATAATAATATGGAGAACTCAGCCAAGTTTGGTTAACAGCCTTGTTTCTTAACCAAGCGGTTGTGGGTAAAGTTCATTGCTTATCTATCAAAACGAAGAGAGAGAGAGAGAGAGAGAGAGAGAGAGAGAGAGAGAGAGAGAGAGAGAGAGAGAGAGAGAGAGAGAGAGAGATTCTTAAAAGGTTCAAAAAGCTTCACGAAGGAAACAAAGATGAGTGCAACAGCTATAGTCAGTGGCTGTAGAGTCGATCATCAAAGAATTTGGGATAACTATGAGTAGCTGGTAGGGTGCTGATGTACCTTGGTATGCAAGTGAAGAATAACGATGCATAGTCATGTAATCTTTGATCAAATAAAACTCGTACAGTATCTAGGAGTTTTTCTATGGATAATAAATACATTTTTTGATCCACTTGGGTCTCCCCTGAGCACCACAATTGCGAAACAACTATCAGGTTATTGCAACCATCACTGTCTCTTGGATTTCCCAATTATTATGGGATGAAATAGATCCAAGGATGTATCTGACTTAATGCTTACCCCCTTAGAACTGTTTCTCAGTCATTTGGCCAAGACAGGTTGCCACAACCCCCATAGATCACCAAACAGCTCCGTAACACAACATAGCAGATGAACAACTATTGCATACGCTAAATGGGTTATCAACAATGTTAAATGAGAGGTCACCAAATCTGGGCTCTCGTCCAAGAGACATGAGGATGCTGAATTTATGGGAAATAAGAAGAATGTTCAGAGAAAGTGAATTTTATTTTATTTTAATTGATTTATTGCTAGAAAGGAGAGCCTTGGTGCAACAGCAGAGCTATCGTCCTGTGACCTTGAGGTCACGGTTTGAGGCATGGAAACAGCCTCTTGCAAAAATGCAAGGTAAAGCTACATACTATAGACCCTTGTGGTCCATCCCTTCCCTAAACCCCGCATATGCAGGAGCTTCATGCACTGGGCTGCCCATTTATTGATTTATTGCTAGAGATATGTTCATAAGGATTAAGGCCTATTTATCCTGGCAGTGATGTTAATGTCAAGTTATTAAAGAAAACTAGACAGTTGTTTGGAATCCTGTTGGATCACGTCACACTGTAGAAGGATAAGGAAAGGATTAAGGTCTATTTATCTTAAACCTCTTTTTCCTTACATGGAAGGCTTTACTTATTCAAGGACCACGTCCTGTTAGTGTGGTCAACCAATTTATGCATACTTCTATTAATGATGGGATGCAATTCAACATCAACTAGAAGAAGCAAGGACAAGATTACATTCCAACAGATTTCCCACCACAAGTTACTGTAATTTTGTGCAACCTGAGGCAAAGTGCAGCTGGGACAGTCTGAGAATCCTGATGGATCATCTTATATTTTGGCTGATCATGGTTAAAGACTCTTGTGTCAAGTTGTTGAAGCCAGTCAAGATGTTCCAAACCAAGCACATCTATGCATGACCACTAATGCAGTATTCCTCAAGAGGTAAAACACCTTGAGGTAGATAGATATTTTGTTAATGAACAGATTACTAGAAGACTGATATTTATTCTGCATGTGAGGACTCAGAAACGACTGAAAGTAGCAAATTTGGCTTCATCACTCCAAGTTATGTGTGCATGACATCTACGCTTCACCTTGAAGAGAAGATGTTAATACATTCTTTGAATTTGAACATTGGTTGTGCTGCCAAACTGATGCAGAAGCATTGGGTTTCAGAAGATACAAGAGAAAGAAGAAGAAAGGAGGAACAAAAACACTGTTAACATGTTGGCATGAACAGTGAACACGTGAACAACAACGGGATTAGTAACTATGGGTTCTTTGAGAAGTTTGCAATGTTTAAGGGTTTTGGTAGTTTCTATTTTGGCTTTATTCTTTTGGATTCTTAGTCCCATTAGAAGTTTTATTTACAAGGTTTGGGTGTCTGTTAGTAGACATGTATAGTCAAGTTTTGTTTTAAGTAGAAGTTCCTAGACATTTAGTTTGCTTAATTGGGAAGCTTATTTGGATTTCTAGTTTCTTTCTGAAATGAAACCAAGAGAAAGTCACAGACATCAAGAGAGAGAGAGAGAGAGTCTAAAAAAGTTTTTAACTGATGTTTTACAGAAGATTTGACTAAATGAGTGAGATTTCTCTTGTTCTTCTTCGGCAATTTTAGTCTATAGTTGTGGGTGTCTCTCTCTTCAGTTAATTAAACTTTATATCTTTGGTTAAGAAAAAAGAAAAAAGAGAGAGAGCAGCCGGGTGCACAGAGCTCTCTCTACAGCTAATTAAACTTTACATCTTTGCTTAGACAACAACACAAAATCTAGTTTGAACATGGTGGTTTTCTGGTTAAGATACTCCTTCAATTGAGCTGTCATTAACTGTCAGTAACGCACATTTAAAATAGCATGAACACCCATCTGATGCTTCTATGACATTTCAAAAAGTGTCAAATGATGCCTATAAGTGTGTGCTGCTATTTGAAATGGGTGTCTCTATCATTTCCATTTATTTCTCTTCTTTTTCCATTTTTATAAAGCTTCCAAAACCCGTGTTTTCCTTCAACTCAATGTGCTTTGATTTCCTTCTGATTTTCAGTTTATTCCTGCACCACTATCACTATTGAAACCTATTGTAATTTTCATTTATTCTTTTCTATGGGCACAAAAGATTAGGACATGGGCAGCACCTCTTTGAAACCCATGAGTTATTTCCTCCTCTCATCCTTCTTCTTCCTTCTCTCCTATTCACTCTTCTTCTTTTCTTTTCTTCTTCTAATTTTGCTACCTGATGATACCATAAAGGTTTTCCTTTCCTTTATCAACAACAATACCAAATCTAACAATTACCAAGGCCCTAAAATATATCCATAACCAAAATTTATTTCCTTTACATTTACCACTGTTTTAACTTGATGGAATGATATGATAAAAGTAGGTCATGTTCTAGGAAAACATTCCCCAATTGAAACTAGCCTGGTATCACGCATTGCAATTTCTTGGGTCGAAAGTTTAACTGAAATTTGTAGCATGTACTAGATGCTAGCGCAACCTAATACATAACATTTTTCAAAACTTTCTTAAGTACAATACAACTGCTAATTTATCTATCAGCAACTGAGTACAGGGACCAACCTTGAAAACCATGTGTCAAGAACATCTGGATCCTGATAGATTTGCACACCTTTTCCATACTTTTCACGGGCTCTTGCAAGTGCTTCCTCAGCACTTCGTGCAACAATATAGTCTTTCTCACAATCTTTTCCTTCGATATACCAAACTGGTATGCGGTGCCCCCACCAAAGTTGTCTACTTATACACCAATCTTTGATATTTGATAACCAGTGTTTGTATATCTAGAAGCACCAGCAAAGAGTACAGGTCTGATTACACAGAGATTAGTGTGATTGCAGACAAAAATTAAAGAATAAGATAAAAAAAATAGTCCTTAAAGTTATACAACCTTCTGATAAGTCATAAGGGCTTGATAGCATGACATAAAAATAAGCCCACAAAAAGAATGGATGAAAGACAATTGGAGAGCTTAAGAGGTAGAAACACTTGGAAAGGAACAGTTTCCCAAACTAAGAAGGTGCTAGATGCTAATATTACCAAACCCTTGAAGAAAGGGAAGAAACAGTTATAGAACTACAAGAAAGATAAGTTAGAATTGGTTGCAGAATACAAGAATCCTACCTTCTCAAACCTTTCAGGGATAATGGTTAGTTCTCCTTTCTCAACCACATGAAGGGCCTTCTCAGCCAAAGGTTCCATGGTTATAAACCATTGCTTACTCACAAGAGGCTCTATTACCTAAACAGAAGTAAAAATGCATTCAAAGTTTATGGTAAACAAGGGAAAAGGAACCAAATGGAATTTTGTTCTTTAAGTAAAAAATCATAGAGAATAATATCAGACTTCTCCACCACGTTGTGATCTGGGCACTCGCATAGTGCGTGATTCCTTCTTGACAGCTAGGCCTGTTTCTTCAAGATCTGACCACAATTTCTTTCGTGCCTCAAATCGATCAAGGCCACTGAAACAATAGGCATCATTGACAATATATTAGTTGAATAAGAAAAAAAATTCGAAGCAGATTTATGTCTAGTAGTCCAGATTTCTTTTGAAACAATTAAGGCTTCACTTCTTACCAGTACAGTCCGGCAACCTCATTTAGAGTCCCATCTTTGTTCATTACATTAAGTATAGGTAGGCCCAGCTTTCTAGCAAGCAGATAATCGTTGTGATCTTGTCCAGGGCTTATCTTCAAAACTCCAGTTCCAAACTCTTTATCTACATACTGTAACATTTTGATTTGGAAAGAGTTAGGTATCGGGTAGTTAACTAATAGCTAAACCACTTGAGGTGCCAGAAGCAGGCACTAAATGAAAGGTATACTCAATATGAGTTTGCTAAGAGGTATATTCACATGCATAGATGTTACTGGCCATGAAACTAAGCTCCAAAAGAGGTCCAAATTGCAGAAGGAGTAGAAGAGAGAAGAGATGAGAGATGAGAGATGAGAGCAGGAGAAGTGTGAAGAAAAACAATGGTGAGTTTTCTTGCACTACCAAACCTCTGACAGCTTGATTTATTTATAACAGAGCTAATTAAAAACCTCACAGCTTCTTGGTTTGTCTACGACTGCAGCTTACATCTTCAATTGGGTACTGACTAAAGGGACTCACATAATAAGGGAACTTATTGAAAAGGACACCAACAAAAGTAAGAAACTAAGCAGTACCTAGAAACTGCTAAAAGAGCAAAAAGAACTAATTAATATAGGAAACTGTTTAGTTGAGAAACTAAGGTTGGGTTGTAGTAACCTTCAAAGCAGCTGACCCAGAAATCTAAGAAACAGATACATTAAAACAGCATGCATGCGAACCCATAAATAACTCCTACAATAACAGGAGCGAGAAGCAGGTGGTGCAGAGTACAGAGTCACGGGTACACTTCTTGACAGTTAAAAGCTTGCAATTGTAACTTTGAAAGCATTATCAGGAAATATAGGGTACTTTATATTTATAATTTGAGGCAATTATATATTTGAGTATATGAGAAACATCACCAAACATTTACATGCAGGAATCACAAGCTCACCGGGTACCCAAGTAACAGTTGATACAGGAACCTAATCTATGCCAACTTATTTAAAAGAAAATGACTATTAATGTCAGTTTGTCAACTTTGGATACCAGAAAACTGTATTCCGAAATCAACACTAGCTTTTGCATCCAGATAAAGTTGACTGTGCCAAGTCTGAAGTCAATCGTCAGACTTCCAATTTTGGCTGAATATTGTCTGAATTTAGGTTTATCTAACATTTCATTATCAGTGAAGAAAATATAATTACAAAGAACATGCGTAACATGAAGTGAATCAAAATCCAATGTCAATGTCATAAGAACCATATGATTCTTACTCTATCAGAGATGATAGGAACATGCCGGCCAAATGTCATAGGTACAATAGCCTGTCTCCCAATGTACATAGAATAACGATCATCCTACATGACATTGAGAAAAACCACATAATTGGTTATATAACATATACAGTAGCCCAATTAAAGTAAAAGAATTTAAGATAGATGAAAAGAATTTGATACAAGAGGGTAAGAAATTGAAGGAGAAAATAAGCAACATAAGGAAATGAGAGTGGGAGATATATTCTCGCACATATTGCAGGTGCCAATCAAGCGCTCCCTTTTCTCACTAGCCACATCTATTACTCTACTAAAAACTTCCTGGTTGGATGAGGGTAGACAACAGAACAAGCTATAATTTCACTATTGTTAGACGAAACATGAGCTTGGCAGGTGAATCTTGGGGTAGTAAACCATGAAAGAAGATTAGAATTTAATATGTACATCCAAATTGTCAAGTTAAATTTGGTATGCTTAGATTGTAATTCAGATGCATAATCCAATTATTGACGATAACTGCCCAAGTCAAAGATCAGCAGCCACACCCACAAAACCCTAGTGCAAATTTTCATGGGTTGAATTCAGTCAGCAAAGAGATTTAATTATATTAGAAGCCTTTTTAAGAGAATTGAACCTAAGTTACAGGAAATGCCCCTCCCGCTAGGGAAATGCGTTTTCTCAAAACGTATTTCACAAATAAGAAATGCCTCATTTCCCCAGCCATGATGAGTATGAATTTCCTTATCTCGGGGAGATGGATTTCAATAAAAGGGCAGCCCCGATGCACAAAGCTCCTGCCTATGGGGGTCTGGGGAAGGGGCAGACCACAAGGGCCTATAGTAGGCAGCCTTACCTTGCATTTTGCGAGAGACTGATTCTACACCTTGAACCCGTGACCTCAAGGTCACATGACGACAACTTTTACCGTTGCGCCAAGGCTCCCCTTTGGGGAGATGGGTTTCAATGAAAATCACAAATGAGATTCGGCTGTTAGGAAACGAGTTTCCCTATTCACTGAGACATGTTTCTGACCTAGTTGAATCAAGTTTCCAAGTTTAAGGAGACACATTTCTTCCACTGAAGAAACATGTTTCCCTTTTTAAAAAACATTTTTCTCTGGTTTTACATAATGGGTTTAAGGTTTGGATTGTTTACTAGATGCCCATTGTGGGTTTCTTGTAAATAATGAAATTTTTATGGATCTTTCTTTTTGTTGCTGATTTGGGGAAAGCCTATACTCAATTTCCCAATACCCCCTAAACCCATTTCAGCTGAGGCCCTAAACTTCTGTCATTTCTCACCAATTTGAACGACTATAGTTTTCCCCCATTTTTCGACAAAAGAAGTAGAATAGTCACTGTTTCAGTATTCCATCCATCACTCCATCAATCAATCATCTTCCTCTGATCATGTTTTTGCAAATCCAGTCGAAGTGCTCTCTCTCTCTCTCTCCCAGAACAGTGGAAGAATCCATCAGTCTATCATGGTCTGATTATTTGATTCCTTATGTAAAGCTCAAGCTCTCTCTCTCTCTCTCTCTCTCTCTCTCTCTCTCTCTCTCTCTCTCTCTCTCTCTCTCAAAGTGAGAGAAGAAGAATAAGAAGGAGAAGAACAGCAGGCCCATTCAACAGTAAGCGCCATTTTCAATCTCTCTATGTGTTTCTCAATCACTCTATCTCCCTCTCTATCTCAGTCTCTCTTTGTTTGTTTTTCACTCTATTCAGCCCAAAGTTCTGCGTTTCCCGTCCAACTAGTATTTTCGGCAACCTTTGCATTTTCCAGCGAGCCTCCTTTTTCTTCAGCGAGCTGCTCTTTGTCTGGTTAGATTTCTTTTCCATTTTTCCTGATTATTTGATGCTTTATTCACTGATAATAGCACTGCACTGCTGATTTTAATTCAGAATCTTGACAATTCAGTTTCTTTTTCATTTTTCCTGATTCTGAATCCCTGATTATTACATGCTAAATTTTGTGATTGAATTACAGTGATTCTGATTTTACCTTACCTATGTATGTGAATAATTTAGGAATGCTGAACCCTGATTCTGATTGTCCTCCATTTTAAAAAAATCTGATTACCTGTTAATTGCTAAATAATTATTAATCTGACATTCTGAGATGGTATGATTTTAGGCTCTTAGTAGTTATGTAATTTTAACCTGATTCTGAGTTAGCATCTACTTGATTTTAGGATCTTAGTAGTTGCGTAAGCATATTAGGCCCTTAGGCTATTCAAGAATTAACTATTAACCATTAACAATCTAATTTCTGAAGTGAATTTTTCTCATTTTTTCTTTTCTTTACTATTTATGGCAAATTATGTGTAACATGTGTTTTCCCTATTTGTTATGTATGTGTTTTTTCTTTTTTTCTTTTTTTTAGGTGAGTCATGGTAGATAGTAATGATATAATGAATGAAGAAGAGGGATTTCATAATTATATGATTGATTTAGGTGATGAAGAAGGTCAAACTAAGTCTGTTAGTAGTGTAAAGGTGAGGGTGAATCCAGACACACCATTGTGGCTGTTTGTTAAAGTACAGAAGAAATTTGAAGAAAAACAAGGGGGCACAAAGACGTTAACATGTCGGTTTTGCAGGGAAACATACTCTGCAACTTATTACAGGGTTTGTGGACACTTTATGGGAAATGTAAGGGGACAAAGCAGAGGCATCAAGCATTGTGCTAAGGTGAAAGGAGATCCAGAATTGAGAAGAGGAGCGAAAAGAGTTGTATAGAGGAAACAGCTGCAGTCGAGTTTAAGGCCTTATAAGAAGTCCAGGCTTGATTTGGAGAGTAAATATTCAAGGGGGAACTTAAATCTATTGCAAAGGTTTTTAAGGCTCAAAAAATAGAGGATGTGAAGTACAAGGTGATGAGATGCTTGGTTGCCAATGGAATTCCGTTCAATGTGTTATGGTCTCCATATTGGCAAAAGATGATTGGAGCATTTAGTCAGATGCCAAACTACAAGAGTCTATGGTATGAGAAGGCAAGAGCTACCTTGCTTGATTATGAGAAGAAGAAAGTGAATAGAGAGTTGCAACCAATCAAAGATTCTTAGCCAAGGTTTGGCCTATCAATTGTGTCAAATTGCAAGACAAACTTGAGGAACCAAATGCTGGTTAATGTCTTAGCATTAAACATAGATAGCATTGTCTTCCTTTATGCCAAAGACTTCTCTCAAGTAGATAAATCAAGTGTGAATAATGGAGAATTCTTAATTAAGGTTATAAGACCAGTAGGGTCTTCAAATATGGTCCAGATTCTTACTGATAATACTCCTAATTGTAAGAACGCTGGTGATGACGTTGCCGGAGCTTTTCCTCGCATATTTTGGACCCCATGTCTGGTTCATACTCTGAACTTGAATTTCAAAGGCTGAATCAAGAGTTTCCATGGATGCATGAGTTATCTCTCACATGCAAAAAAGTAGTTAAGTTCATCAACAACCACTCTCGTGCACTTGCCATCTTCAGGAGTGTTTCACATCTTGAACTTATAAAGGTGAAGAAACTAGGTTTAGTTCTATTCATGTCATCATACATAGAATACTGAAGGTGAAGCAATATTTGAAATTTTGTGTGAATACAAAATGGGTGAGAGGAATCAGAGATCGCAACATTAAGAATGCAACACATGAAGTTGAAGGAATCATCACCAATGAAGAAGAGTTCTGGAAAAAGGTGAAGTTGGCTTTGGACATTGCCAAGCCAATGTATCTGATGATTAGATATTCTGAAAGGGAGGGTGCCATGATATAGGAAAGATGTAAGAGGGCACAGACAATGTGTTGGGGGAAATTCAAGATGTTTAAGTGTGGCAAATGATGAAATTGAAACGAAGAGGAAGATCGAAACAATCATGGACATAAGGTGGTCGAAGATGAATTTGCCTCTTCGCTGTCTGGCTCACACATTGACACCAAAATATTCTGAGCCTGCATATTAATGATTTCCGGCAAAAGGAGGGAAGCCAAGGTGTTGCCCAGGTTAAAAGAGTTGTTTTTCATATATTTTTATGATATGTTTCCTTTTAAAAGTTTATAAATACTTATAATTTTGTTGCATAAATGGCTTTTGGTAGATCAAGATATGGAGTTATGAAATAGGGCTACCCAGGCAGTTGAAAAAATGGCTCATGGTATCCAAACCTCGCCAAAACATTGAGATCTATGCTTGTTGAGTTTGCCTAGCATAGGGGAGAGATGTGGGCTTCTCCTGGAGCTAAAGAAGACACCCAAGGAATGATATCAGCCCCAAATTGGTGGAGCATGCATGGTTTGGCAACAATGGAGTTGCAAACAATAGCATTGAAAGCCCTTGCTCAGCCTAGTAGTACTTATTTGGCCAAGAGTATGGAGTACTTACATTGTTACATCGCATGATTGTTTTGGGAAGTTCTACTCACGACGGGCTATTCACATGACAATTGACATCGACAGCAGAAGGTTTCTGTTGTTTGAAGAAAATGAGGATAGCTGGCACATAAAGAGAAAGTCAGTTATGGAATTTAGCTAGAAAAGATCAAGGAGAATGAGTGGGAGTTTTTTTGGTTTTTTTTTTTGGGGGGGGGTGGGGCATAGGAAGAAAGATAAAAAGAAAGGAGGTTGGAAGGGAGGTTCTAGCTCCTCGAAAGCTAGGGACTGTGGATTTCCTTCTTTCTTATAACTAGTCTCTATTATCAAATATGGCTACCTTCTTTCATTGCTTGTCATTGAATCCCTTGTTAATGAAAATCATCACCTAGATTCATCATAAGACTATTGTGCCTACCAATTGATCTATCAATTGGTATCAGAGCAGTTAGATCGTGGGCCATGGTTGGAACTAGGATGGAACAAACTGAACTCTTGGAGAAGGAAATTGAGGGAGTCAGAGGGGAGATCGGTGACATGAAAGAAAACATTGGTCGATTACAAACCAGTGTTACAGCCTTCGGAGAATACCCGTTAGAAATCAGAGATTGGTTAAAAAGGAAAGAGGTGGAGGTGGAGTAGGAACATGCGAGGAATACTAAGATCGGCAAGACTTCCCTCTGCAATAAGCATAGTCTGTTTGTGTCAATGGACCAAACTCGCCAGAACATCATTTCCGGAGAATGGATCTGCTGGTATCCGACGGCAAGGAGCTGTATGGGTGGCTTTTTCATGCAGAGCGCTACTTTCAAGTGAATCAGATCACCTACTAAGAGAGGGTGGCAGCAGCTGCCGCATGTTTAGAGGGAGACACTCTCCACTAGTTTCTGTGGGTAGAATCCTGGAATCTCATCTGATCATGGTCTTCTTTCCGGTCGTCACTGCTTCAACGATTCCACTCATCACAGTTGGACAATGACTACAAATCATTGCTGGAGCCGAGACAACTAGGGAGCATTTTTGACTACCTTAGATCATTTGAGCTTCTCTCCGGTCCCCTGGAAGATCTCTCGAACGATCTACTAAGTAGAGCTTTCGTGAATGGGCTTAAGGAGAAGATCAAGGCCAAGGTTAAGATGTTTAGGCCTACTATGTTGGCTGGGCTCATGGAACTGGCCCATAAAATCGAAGAGAAAAGAACGTCTTGGATTAGATAAAGGATCGCACACACCATGTGGGAAATGGGCCATGAGTATCAACACCCAACACATTTTTCCTAAAACTCATCTACAGAAGGGGGATACCAAGGGCAAATTGTACCCCTCTCGCAGCGCCAATCATCCGAAGGGTTTCTACACAGAGCTCAACTACGATTAGTGCACTGACGATTTTGTCACCGAATGTAAGGACTCTCTCAACAACTAACCAACGCAGAACTGCAGCAATGCCGCGCCCAAGGTTTATGCTATTGATGCGATGAGAAGTATCATCCTGGACACCATTACAAGAACGGTCAGTTGCAAGTTCTGCTGCTTGCCGATGAGGAAGATGACTCAGACACTGATATAACTCTTCCGTCAAAAGCAAACGACCAATAGGATGGGGAGAATCAACCTCTGGAGTTGTACCTAAACTCCATTGAGGGATTCATGGCCAGCAACACCATAAAACTAAAGGGGTTAGTCAAAAATCGTAAGGTCGTCGTGCTGATCGATAGTGGCGCCTCTCATAACTTCCTTGCTAAGTGTATAATCGCTGAACTACAATTACAAATGGACTGTTCTCGATGGTTTGTAGTCCAGGTTGGGGATAGCCATTGCATTAGAGGTGAAGGTGTATGCTGGGAAATAACGTTGACCGTGCCGGGCATTACAGTAACTCAAGATTTCCATCATTTTGATCTCAGCAGAGCAGTGGTCCTCGAGGTTGCTTGGTTGAAGACCCAGGGGAAATTGCAACCAATTTCCGTGATCTCATAGTGTGATTTATAGTAAATGGGAGTGTGGTTATAATCAGGGAAGATCCAACCCTCTCCTACTCTTTGATTTCCCTCAAGTATATTCTAAGGGTTATCCCTAAGGCAGATTTGGGCTACATGGTTGAGTACTAGGGTATGGATGACGACTTGTCACAACCTCCAGAAGAGTGCCTGTCGGCGCTGGCTTCTCTCTTGCAGCAATTCTCTCATGTCTGTAATCGATCTTTGGGACTACCAATTGCTCACCGCCACAATGAATTGGGAAGTGCAACCATTTTCTCCAAGTTAGATCTTAAATCCGATTGTTATCAAATCCGCATCAAGGAGGAGGAAATAGCAACGACCGCCTTCAAGGCACCGGATGGTTGAGTACTAAGGTATGGATGACAACTTGTCACAACCTCCAAAAGAGTGCCTATCTGCGCTGGCTTCTCTCTTGCAGCAATTCTCTCACGTTTGTAATCGATCTTTGGGACTACCAATTGCTCACCCCCACAATGAATTGGGAGGTGCAACCATTTTCTCCAAGTTAGATCTTAAATCCGATTATTATCAAATCCGCATCAAGGAGGAGGAAATAGCAAAGACCGCCTTCAAGACACCGAATGGGCATCACGAGTTTTTGGTTATGCCTTTCGGCTTAACCAATGCCCAGCAACATTTCAGGCACTCATGAATCAGGGTACTGTAAGGGAATTGGTCCTGTCTTAATGCAAGAGGGTCTACCAATGGCCTTTTCAGCCAAGCCCTCTCACTTCGATCTCAGTCTAAATCGGTTTATGAAAGGGAACCTATGGTTATGGTCATATCAGTACACAAATGGCAACATTATGCCAACATTTTGTTATTCACACTGATCAAAAGAGCCTTAGATTTCTGATGAATCAGTGGCTGCTTAACAAAGAACAACAACAATGGTTAACAAAGCTCATAGGGTTTGATTTTGTCATCCAATACAAGCTAGGATCTGAAAGCAGAGTAGCCGATGCTTTGTCTAGGCACCAAGAGTTTCTTGCTTCCGACAACATTGATGACCAGACGTGCAATGCAGCTCCTCCACACCCTTCATCCCAGTCCAAAAGGGAACACGACCTACTTGTTCAGCTCCTTACTGTCTCCGTTGCCCAGTGCTCTGATTTGGATTCACTGACTGATAAGACACAGAGCGATCCCCAGCTTCGCAACATTATTCAAGACTCTTGGTAAATCAAGATAGCCACCTGGGGTACACCCTCAAACAAGGCCTCCCACTATTCCATGATAGACTGGTTATTCCAAAATCTTCAACTCGCATTGTGGCATTCTTGCATGAGTTCCATTCCACACCAAGAGGGGTACATTCCGGTTTCATACGTACCTATAAGCGTATCTCCAGGGTGCTCCATTGGGAAGGGAGTGCCAAGATATCCAGAAATATGTTTCAACATGTGATGTTTGTCAAAGGAATAAGTATGCACTAACAAAGCTTGTTGGACCACTTCAGCCCCTTCCTATTCTTGAACTAGCTTGGAGTGACTTGTCCATGGACTTTATTAGTGGTCTGCCTAAAGCCCACGGATTTGACACTTTGCTAGTCGCAGTCGATTGTCTCACCAAATTCAGTCATTTCCTTCTTCTGAGCTACCCTTACACAGCAAAAGGTGTGGCCCATCTCTTACCAAGGAAATTATAAAGTTACATGGTTATCTAGAATCATTTTTCTCTAATTGTGATTGTGTATTCATCAGCCATTTCTAGACTGAGCTTTTTAAACAGGCTGGAACTTCATTAAAAATGAGCTCCGCTTATCAGAGCTCTGCAGGAATGACACCCTTTAAGGCCTTGCATGATCGAGACCCTCCCACCTTGTTAACATTCACTGGTGGTGAATCCCTTGTGGAAGAGGTTAATCAGCAAGTAGCTGCTCGTGACTCATTTTTTACTGAATTAAAATAGAACTAGGATTCAGCCCAAACTCACATGAAGAACCAAGGTGATTCATATCGTCAAAATCTCACTTTCCAGCCAGAGGATTTTGTCTATTTGAAGCTTCACCCCTACCTACTCAAGTCCCTTTCAACACAACTCAATGAGAAATTGTGTCCTCGTTATTATGGACCCTATGCCATACTTGAGAAGATTGGGCACGTGGCATATCGTCTAGAGCTACCACAGCATGCCAAACTCCATCTTGTCTTCCATGTCTCCCAGCTCAAACCAGCTACTGCTCCTGCCCTAACTCCTCAACCATTACCAGCTTGCCTTTCAAAAGATCTTGAACTAAAGGTACATCCTGCGGCAGTCAAGGAAGTTCATCAATCTCCTACGGGACTATTGGAGGTTCTCATCCAATGGGAGAATCTTCTCAAGCAGGACAATACGCAGGAACTTTTTGATGTCATCAAGGACAAAGTGGCAATTTAAGAAGGGGGGGGGCGCGGGGGTGAGTGGCTTAGGTCAGGCTGGTTCACATGGCAATTGACATGAGTAGCAGAAGGTTTCTGTTGTTTGGCGAAAATGAGGACAGCCGGCACATAGAGAGAAAGTCGGTTATGGAATTCGATTAGAAAAGATCACGGAGAACTTGTGATGGGGACTCTGGATTTCATTCTTTCTTCTTCCTTAAAACTACTCTCTGTTATCAAATAAAGACTACTGTAGCTACCTTCTTTCATTGCTTGTCATTGAATCCCGTGTTCATGAAAATCATCAACTGGATTCATCATAAGACTGTTTGTACCTACCAATTGATCTATCATACAACTACATCCATAGCTTGAAGCTTAACGGATTAAGCTCTAGCCAAGCTGATACCTTGGTCATTATCCATTCAAACTTGAGGCTGCTATCTAGGTATCCAATGATTCCAATCATCAGCCTTACCTAGACCTTTTAACTTTCTCATGTCTAGGTCTTTATGAATTTTTTCTATGTTGTAGGTTTAACAAGATGCAATATGAAGGTGCTGATCACAAACATTGGGTCATTAATCCAAAGTTCCCATCAGTAGATGTATCAGCCATAGAAGCAGAAGAAAGGAATTGCAGGGACTAGATGATATTTCAAGTGATAAGGATAATGATGATGTTGATAATGTTGAGTGTGCTCCAGTTCTGATAGCCACTCTCCATTGCGTCCTTTTACACTTCGTAATGAAGCAGAGGAAGTGGAAGATGAACATGATGTTCCCTGTGTTCTGATTAAGGGTCTACTTAGTAGAGGTCGAGATGCTAGAGATGTTAGTAGCAGCACCCAATCTCGTATTACTACCTATACTTGTCAAGCGAGGATAAGTGAAGGTATACTAATACTACAATTTGAGTGAAACTTCTTTATTCTTATCTTTCTTTTCAATAATTTTAAGTTATTTTTATTACAAAACTAAATAACTAATATTAAAGATAACTAAATGACAGGTGTTACTTCTTCTGATGCAAAGGGCAAGAGAAAGAATATGCCATAAGAAACTCTACTTAAGAGGAGATAAGCTTCATCACTACATGCATTTGTTGGATACATTGAGTATTGGGTTGTAATTGTGCCTGCTTTAGCTTGTAATCACAAACATTTTTTTCATATGTAAGGAAGTTAGAAACTTAGAATCTTGATTCTTTACATTTGTTTGTTAGATAAATGGATTTATCTTTAAATTTAGTCTTGAACTCTAAATCTGGATTGTATATGTTACATAAGGTTGGATGGCATCTCTTATTCTCTTATATGAACATTGCTTTTGCTTCACATTTGTATTGCTGACTTTCTATTCACATTATGCTTCTACATTAATCTATGAAATTCTGTGTTTTTTATAATTCTCTCCTTTTTTGGCTATTTTTTTCATATTTTTTGTATATTCAAATAATTTTTTATTATTTTTTAGGGGTTGTTTGTCTAATTAATCTGTGAAATTTTGTATTTTTTCATAATGCTCTCCTTTTTGGCAAATTTCTTCCATATTTTTTGTATTTCCAAATAACTTTTTATTATTTTTTGGGGGAACTCATTTCCCCAATTCAACTTACCTCATTTCCCATTTCCGTTTCCCACACAGGGGACTTAGGATTAAACCTATGTGACATGAAACCAACTTGTCTTCAGCCTATCTGATTAACAACATCTTCCTTTATCCTTATGGTTGACATGGGGAAAGAGGAATACCGGACTATTTTCCACCGAAATATAAAATATCTGGCAAAATGTTAATGGAAGCAGTTAAGTCTCTTAATTAGTCTAAGCAAGGTCTTCTAAACATGCCTTAGAAAACACTGAAAATCAAATTTAGCATATTTGAGACATGTAGGTCCAAGCACAGAAGGCTAAGCTATAAAGACAGAGATTATAGCCATTTGGAGGGTTTTAAGCCTACCCAAGGTCAACCATGAGAAATTTGGATGGAAAACAAATATTTGTGGTTATGAATTTGGTAAGGAACTGTTAGAGCCTCTTGTTCTTTTCACACTTGTTAGAGGGATGAAAGTTATTCTGCTCAGATTAACTGATACATTGATTTCTGATATACATATAGAAGCAAATGATAGGGAGGACATCAAAGTGCACATATCCTATTAATTTGCTGTTTCAATCATATGCCAATTTTGTATCTGCCCTCCGTTAAGTGTAGTGCCTTACAGTAAATAAATAGCTCCCAGAAATAGGCAAGAAAAAATTGCAGAAAATTCTGAATTGCAAGGATATTATAGCCTATTCAGTCAAGAAGTACTGGTCAAAGTAACCAACATGATCATACCTCAGGATTCACAGCAATAGCCGTATCCCCAAATAAAGTCTCCGGGCGTGTGGTTGCTATTGTTAAATATTCACTCCTTCAGAATAAAACAACAAGGTATAAGCTACTAAATACATGAGTTAAGTGTAATAATGATCCAATCACTTATTGATATATTGTTAGCCTCTCATATCATAAAAGTAACTTCATAGTGATTTTTCAATTCATTGGCCCATATGCAGTTAACAGACAAATAGTATTTCAACTCATATATAGTTCACCATCAGAAATGCCGCAAGGCAGTTCCTCGAACAAACAGCACAATTTTCTTCCAAAAACCAACAGAGTGCTTCATAAACCAGAAAAGTTTTGTAGACCATAAGAATGGGCACCATTTAGAAGTGGGGTAATAAATTTTGCACTTGCACCTATGGATTAGTAAGAAGTTCACACAGAATTGACCAAGTACCTTGAACCTCCTGCAATACGATACTTGATATAATACAGAGTACCAGGCTCTTCAGAATATTCAACTTCCTAAGCACAAAAGGGATTAATCACAGCATGTTAGGAGTTGAACAATTAACACATAGCATGACAATAACTATTATTTAGGTCCATAAATAAGTAATGGATACAAGCCCTTAGATGCAGCAAACAGGAGTTTGTAATTGTAATGATTCCAGCAAAGAAAATATATTCATTCACTGCAGCAACATGCTAGTATTACAATAAGCTGATGTTCTTGCAGAGTTGTATAAAATTTTAGCAATTTGTATGTTATTTTTGGAATACATGGGCTGATGACCCAAGCCTTGGACCAATGGTAGAGTTGTCGTCGTGTGACCTTGAGGTCACGGGTTCAAGGCGTAAAAACAGCCTCTTGCAAAATGCAAGGTAAGGCTGCATATTATTGACCCTTGTGGTCTGCCCCTTCCCTGGACCCCGCATGCACCGGAGCTTCGTGCACCTGGGCTACCCTATGGGCTGATGACCCCAACATTGAGCCCCTATTTCTTGACTCTTGTTCTGTCATTCTTCTCTCTTCTCTAAGTGTCACTGTCACATCCTAATCAACTTTCATTGTTACTTCAGCAAGACCCATTATGCATCGTTTCTACAATGCATTCAATAGATTAACAAGTGTTCGAACAGATCTCTTACAGCATCAAGTGACAGCCAAGACAGATACATTGCATTGGTGAGACAACCCATGTGTCATCTTTAAATGGCTTAAACAAGTAGTAAAGCCCAAACAGCAACAGATAATCCTCAAAGTTGATTGAATTGAACACGAATAATTGTTTCAAAACTAGGAAACAAGAAGTAAAACATAAAAACTGGGAAACAACAAGGAAAACATAAATCAAGGAGCAATAATCATTGTTCTATGTTAGTTAAAGAAAAAAGAAAAAAACTAATTTCAAATTCAAGATACAATAAATTTAACGAATCAAATCTCACATAAACCACAAAATAACATACCAGGTCAGAGACTGCAGTTTGAAGATTCGGAGACCAGTTGACCATGTAAGAGCCTGAAACAAAAATGTAAGGTTTCTTTTACAAACTTAGTTATTTGCATCAGAATCAGTAACGTCTCTCCTAAAGGAAATGTGAAGAAAGAAAGCAAAACAAATGCATGTAGAATGAATTACAAAACAAACTACAGATACAAAATTGTATGAATCAACAAGATGAAGTGAGAAGAAGAAATGACCAAGAATTTGCATATTTTATTTCTAAAATGGGGAACTTTGGGCATGCTGGAGACCAAGTGAAGGCTTGCCAAAGCTAAGCATTGCTATACCGGACCAAACCATGTCTATTCTAACACTTAAGGTGTATCAGCATATACTTGTAATTTCTTTTTATTCACCATTTTCTATTCAAAAGATCCCAAAACCTAGTGGTTATTATTTTCCAACATCCATTCCTGTTTATTCTATTTCAAAAAAAATTTGTGTATGCTCTTCTTGAGTTCTCACCATAAAGATCCAAAAGCCCAAATGGTTAAAAATACAGGAGCTATCTTCTATAGTATTCACCATAAAGATCTAACTACTGTAAGTACAAAATACAAACATCTTCTCCAGAACACTGTTAGAGAACTCTTACTAAGAGATCCTATGGTGAAAATTATTAGACAACTTACAAAACTTCTAAGTTCGATGGAACCCAATAGGATTATAATGGTAGAAACTAAAAGTTTGTTAATTCTTTCTCTTGTTTGAAACAAAGGACACTACATACCAAAGATACCATCTGTCAAGGACTCTTGAGATCATAAGTGAAAACTAACAATGATCGAGAAACTCTCTCCCGGGGACTATCTACAAAGACCTCATGATGTAAACTACATCAAACAGAAATGCCTTCCTTTAGGAAGTATCTTCCTGAAGCTATTAGTGCAAGGTCTCATTGAAGAGGACTGTCACAACTTGACATGACTTTACATGGATTGAAGATAATTTTTTCATGCCAATGGTCCTAAAATGGAAAGTGAATTATGAAGTGTCTCTGCTTGTTCCAGTGTTAGATTTTGCATTGGTTGAATGTGACATATCCTTCCATCCAAGAAGACCTTGAAGAACCAAGATCATAATATTAGACCGAGGAATCCCTATTGCCAAACATTTCATTCCAAAATAACAGTTAATCAACATAGATAATAAATTGCTATCATAGAGGACTTACTGAAGATCTACCAACTAAATCTCTACAGATCCACAAGTCTTCTCTTCTAGGAAGATTCTTCATGGGCTTTGTTCTGTATAATGTGTAAATTCTTCTTTCAACAAAGTCTTCTGCCAACGGCTTCAGGAAATAATCTGTGAACCTCTTATAGGACATTGAAAACCAGCAAATGGTACACCCAACCCATTCAACATTAAATCCAATCATGGATAATTTTAATGCTTGTGCATAAATTAACAGAAACCTAACTAACAAAAAATCTCTGGGTGGATAACCATCTCCCTTTCTCATCTTGGGCATAAATTATTGCAATTTGTAAGGCAAACATCATATCATTAGATATATTGTTGGAGACAATTCAAATGTTTCACTAGGTATGTTCAATTCAAAGCAAGCAAACTAGAAGAACAAAGCGTAACAGCAGCAAGCTGTTGGCCATCCAAGCTGGAGAACAAATTTCTTTAAAAAACACTATGAAACATAGGAACCTCAATCTGGCACGTAGAGCTACTTATAAATATAACAATTAACAACAATTAAAATAGATCTCATACAATATAAGAACAAACAGATGTTGCCATCAAAGATACATATAAAACAGTTCTCCAAAGAGACAAATTTTGAAATTTGAATAAATTAATCTTCATATCCCAAGTGAAACTTCAATTACATGCAAAAATTATGTCTTAATAATTCACTGAATTTGTTTTTCTGGATCATCCATGGTTCCTAAGTTTACCTTGGTAGATTAGACCTTTCTCATGAAGCCTGATAAAGGCCTCAATCACTGCCCCTGCAAGCAAGTCATCAAATCAGAAAAAGAGGACACATAAACTCTATGCAAAATTAACCCAAGGTTGCATAAATATTACTCAAATTGAAGGCCAAAGCAGTTCTAGTGCAGGAATTAGTAGAAGAATTTCTAGAAATGGAAGTGAGGTAGCAAATGGTAAGAAGAAAAACACAAGAAACTTTATCTAACCCAGTGAGTCCATTTACAAATAAGAAAAGTATTGTTACAATCAGTTCAGAAGAGAGACATGAAACCTAAATTTAATAGAACAGAAACAAAAACAAATATCCCTATGGTAAATTATTTTACGTATGAAAAATAAAACCTCTCATGAATTGAAGGAATTGATTAGATAGAAAGCTGCCTTACGACTTAGCTGCTCATCAAGTGTAAAGCGTTCTCTACTCCAATCACAAGATGCACCCAATCTCTTAATCTGATTTGTAATGGTTCCACCATATCTGAAAAAGAACAAAATGATAAGAAACAAGACATATATCTATATGATAAAATGCTGATAAAAAATGACCTAGGATACCATTCTTTCTTTTGTAATAGGTTAATAGGCATGATCAGGACTAAATGGTGTAAGTCGAAGAGGAGTCGAGGCGCAAGCACCTAGGCGCATGCCTAGGTTATCCTCAATGCGGCTGGAGCCTGCAGTCAGGCACACCTCCAACTCTCGGGCACAGTTGACGACCTATTAAAATACCAACTTCATTTATTTTATTTTATTCTCATCTTCCAACCCCATTTTCTCTTCTTCTGAGAGGTTATACTGTAGAAACGACCACTCCACTTCAATCGTTCACAAATCTAAGCTAAGAAAGGATGGATTCATGAATCTCCCCCTCAAGCACTATTTTTTGTTAAAAAATGTGAAAATCGGTACATTTTTTAAAATTGTTCATTTTTTTATTACTTTTTTGGATAAATCGTGATGGGTTCTTATTCTACAAGTCTAAACAAAAATTTCATTTGATTTTTATGTTTCTTTGCCATAGATTTAACTTTTTTTAGGTTTTCTTCTTATTTTTTTCAAAAATAACAATTATAACAGTTACAAAATTGAAAATAATTTTCATTTTTTGTCTTTATTCATTGAAATATAATTCAATCCACATATACAGCTTCCCTTTGCTTGTGAGTGCACATGCAATATTATTTTTTTGCATTTCTAAGTTTTTATTCAGAAAATAAGATTTACAGAAATTGAAAATAATTTTTGTTTTTTGTCTTTATTCAATGAAAAAGATTTCCATCCACATGTATAGCTTTCCTTTGCTTCTGAGTGCACGTGTGATTTTTTTTTTTTTCATGTTTTGTATTTTTAAGGTTATTTTTCTTTTTTCAAAAATAACAATTATAGCAATTGAAAATAATTTTCGTATTTTGTCTTTATTTCTTGAAACAAATTTCCATCCGCACCTACAGTAATCCTTTGCTTCTGAGTGCATGTGGAATTTTTTTTTTCATTTTTTTGTATTTTTTAGATTTTTTCGTATTTTTTGAGAAATAACAGTTACATAAGTTTAAAATAATTTTCATGCATTTGTCTTTATTCGTTGAAACAGATTTTCCATCAACATATATAGCTTCCCTTTGCTTGTGAGTGCATGTGTGATGTTTTTTCTCATCTTTTTGTTTGTATTTTTAAGGGTTTTTTTAGAAAATAACAGTTACAAAAATTGAAAATGATTTTTGTTTTTTGTCTTTATTCATTGAAACTGATTTCTGTCCAAATATATAGCTTCCCATTGCTTGCGAGTGCACATGTATCATTTTCATTTTTTGGTATTTTAAGGTTATTTTTTCTTTTTTTCAGAAATTACAATTACAAAAATTGAAAATAATTTTGTCTTTATTCGTTGAATAGATTTCCATCCACATATATAGCTTCCCTTTACTTATGAGTGCATGTGTAATTTTTTTTCATGTATTTTGTATTTTAAGGTTATTTTTTCTACTTTTCAAAAATACAGTTACAAAAATAAGTTTTTTTTTTTTTTTACATTATTCATTCAAATTCATTTCCATTCACATATATAGCTTCTCTTTAGTTGTGAATTATGATTTTATTGCAAGTATTAACTCTTTTCTGCTTTCTACTTTATAGGACTAGAATTTAAAGATATCATCATCCATAGGTTCAATTCAAACACTTCATATTCATTAGCTCCTTCCAAATCGGCAAACCTGGGGTAGGAATATGGAAAGCTAAGAATTCCATGCAATAAAAACACAAATTGGTACAAATTATGAAGAAATAAGTACTGTGGTGGGAATTATAGGTTGAAACATCATTTAGATAGAAGGCACAGGAATGCGAAAAAATACAACCAAGTCATTCTAGATATACCAAAGAGAATATGAGATAATATGATTGAGTCAAAGAAGAAGAATAATAAAAGAGAGAATTATTATGGAGCAAACATGACTAGAAAACTTGTTTGGGATTCATGAAGACTAAAAATGTTGATCTTGATGTTGGAACTGATAGTGGGAGACCTGCTGCTAGTGTTAGTGGCCTTGGTGGAATTGTTAGGGACCTCTTGATCTTCACTTCACCCCTAATCCCAAAAAGGCTCCTTTACAGCAAACCAAGATAAATAATGCATATAAGCAGCTCAGGGCGAGAGCTATATATCACAAGTTGGTTTTATGATAATGCCACTCAATATTAATCATTTCAAACGATGTTTGAGTTGGTTGCGCAACGTGGTACAGGTACATGTTCTTTTTTTGTTTTCATTTATATACTTATACTTTTTATGCATATTTTAAGTTAAGCAATAATTAACTTGTGTTTTTTTCTATGTTAAGGTTTCAAGCAACCCTCTTATTATGAGTTGAGGGTGACATTTCTTAAAAGCAAGTTGAAAAGATGAGCGAATTCATCCAAAAGTGCAGAAAAGATTGGGCACGATATGGGTGCTCCATAATGTTAGGTTGGTGGACCAACAACAAGGGTCACACCTAGATCAATTTCTTAGTAAATTGTCTAACTGAGACAATTTTACTAAAATCAATTGATGAATCTGAGCATGCAAAAGCTCAGATTTGATGGTAAATATGTTAAATGACGTCACAGATGACATAGGAGAGGAAAATATTATCCAGGTAATCCCACCTCTCAACCACAGTTTTGTTTCTGTTAAGAATTTTAATATTTAAACATTTTAATAGTTACTCTTGAATTTTATTACCTATTAAAGGTCATCATGGACAATATATCAAATTATGTAGCTACAAGGAGATATTTACAAATAAAAAAGAAGTATTTATTTTAGACACCTTGTGTAGCACATTGTGTTGAGTTAATGTTGAAAAACATTGGAAAATTGTCGAAAGTAGAGCATACCATGAAAAAAGCAAGGCAATGACTGTTTTCATATATAGTCACACCCATGTCCTTATCTGATGAGAACAATAACCAAGTAAAGAGAATTAGTCAAACCTGCAGTCACCCGTTTCGCCACAGACTTCCTTAGCTTAGAGAGTATTCACAATTTGAGGGCAGAATTGAAGAAGATGCTCCACTATCAGGCATGGAGCACTAGTAATTGGAAAAATACGGTAGTCAGACAAAGAGTTCAGAACACTGTCTGCTACAACTCCTTCTAGAATAACATTTCATTTTGTTTGAAGATAATGGCTCCATTTATAAAGGTGCTAAGGCTGGTGGATACCTAAGAGAAGCCTGCAATGAGCTATATTTAAAAAGTCATCAAAGCTAAAGAAAAGATTAGAGCAAATCTTAAAGATAATAGGCAACAGACCACCCATATCTGTGGCATTGTAGATAGTAGATGGATGAATCAGCTATGTCAACCCTTGCATGTAGCTAGCTATTACCTTAACCCTATATTCTACTATTATAAGCAAGAAGACGTTGAGGCTGATAGATTTATCAAATAAGGCCTATTTGATACCATCAATACCCTATCTACTAATCAAGATGATGCAAGTACGGTGATTGACGAGCTAGGCCCATATAAACGTGCGACTGGTCTGTTTGCTAATGACTGGGCTAAATTGAGGAGTAGGACAATGACTCCTTATAAGACATTTATAATTTTCAAATCTTTTTTCTTAGTATTAGATTTCAATAATTTATGTTTCTATTTCATAAGTATTAACTATTATTTAACTTTTGTAGCCAAATGGTGGGTCACTTTTGAGGCTGAATGCTCAATTCTCCAAAAACTTGCTATCAAAGTCCTCTCCAAGACATGTAGTGCATCTCCTTGCGAAGGAAACTAGAGTGTCTTTGAGAATGTAAGTCTTACTTTACTAATTTGTTGAGCAATCAATAATCTAATTTGCAATTATCCATTACATATAATTTAACATTTTATTGAAGCTTCACATAAAGAAGAGAAATAGGTTCCACGCAAAAACATTGAACGATCTAGTATACGTTCAATATAATCAACGTCTCTGCTATTAACATGAGGATCATATAAAACTGCAGACATACAAATCCTATTGTCTTAAAGAGTTTGATGAAAGTGGTGAGTGGATCAATGAAGCAAATGCTGAGGATGACCTTGTCCATCCAGATGATAGCCTCACATAAGGTAACATTGAGCGTGCTACTGGAACCAGTTCACATGTTGCTCTCCCTACTAGACAGTATCAAAGGCAAAGGAGACAAAGCCTGGGCCAGAGGAACATGTCTTAGGTAGTTGCAAAACCAAAGGAGGAAATTGGTTCTAAGATGGACGCTGAGGTGAATTTGCAACTCCTCATCAATATATCCAACAGGACCATCACCCTGACCTTACAACTCCTCAGTGTCCTCCTCGGAACCAATTTTCTCTAGTTCTACAACTACCTAAGACATGTTCCTCTGACCCAGGTTCTGTCTCCTCTGCATATGGTACTGCCTTGTGGGAGGAGCAAAACATTAAGTAGTTCTAATAGCACGCTCAACGTCATCCCGTGTGAGGTTATCATCTGGATAGACGAGGTCATCCTTAACATCTGCTTTAATGATTCGTTGATCACTTTCATCAACCTCTCTCAATACAATAGGATCTGTATATATTTGTGATCTTAAACGATCTTCATGTTGATGGCAAAGACGTTGATTATATTGAACGTATACTAGATCGTTCAATGTTTTTACGTGCAATCTATTTCTCTTCTTTGTGTGAAGCTGCAACAAAATGTCAAATTATATGTAATGATTGCAAATTAGATTATTGATTGATCTATAAATTAGTAAAGTAAGACTTACATTATCAAAGACACTCCAGTTCTGCTCGCAAGGAGATGTACTACAAGTCTAGGAGAAGACTTTGATACCAACTTTTTCAAAAATTGGGCATTCAATAGCAGAAGTGACCCCACCACTCGTCTATAGAAGTTAAATAACAATTAACACTTAAAAATTAAAAACATAAATTAAGAAAATTTAACACTCAAGAAAGAATATTTGAAATTATAAGACTTACAAGGAGCCATTATCTCTCTTCAATTTAGCCCAGTCATTCATGAATAAGCCTATCGCATATTTACATAGGCCTAGCTTGTCAATCACCTTACATCATCCTGATTTGCAGATAGAGTATTGATGATATCAAATAGGCCTTGCTTGATAAATCTATTAGCCTCAACATCTTCTTGCCTATTGCAATAGAATGCAGGGTTAAGATAATAACCAACTGCATGCAAGGGTTGATAGAGCTAATTCGTCCATCTACTCTCTACAATGCCACAAATATGGGTGGCATGTCCCTCATTATCTTTAAGATTTGCTCTAATATTTTTCTTGGCTCATGTGACGGCCTTATAAATATAGCCCATCATAGGCTTCTCTTCAGCATCCACCAGCCTCAACACCTCTATAAGTGGTGTCATTATCTTCACACAAAATAAAATATTGCTCCAAAAGAAGCTACAACTAAGAATGTTTTGCACTCTTTGATTGACCAGCGTATTGCTTCATTTACTATTGCTCCATGCCTGACAGTGGAACACCTCCCTCAAGAAGTTTTTGGAGAAACGGGTGACCACAAGTCTGACCACTCTTTGCTCAGTCACTGTTATCATCAAATGAGGACATGGGTTTGACTGTGTATTAAACCAATCATTGCCCTTGCTTGTCTCATGACATGCTCGACTTTCAGCAATTTTCCAATGTCTTCAAACATCAAATCGACACAATGTGCTGCACAGGGCGTCCAAAAAAAATACTTCCTTTTTATTTTTAAGCATCTCCTTGTAGTTACATAATTTAATGCATTGTCCTTGAAGACCTATAATAGGCACTGAAATTCAAGAGTAACTATTAAAACTTTTAAATATTAAATTTCTTAACAAAAACATAACTGAGGTTAATATAAGGGATTATCTGGACAATATTTTCCTCTTCAACATCATCGATGACATCATCCAATACATGCTCAGATCCATCAATTGATTTTAGGAAAACTATCCTCATTGGATAGTTTACTAAGAAATTGATTAAGGTACTACCCTTGTTGTCAATCCACCAATTTGACATTATAGAGTACCTGTATCATGCCCAGTATTTTCCACACTCTTAAACAAATTTGTCAGTCTTTTCAACTTGCTTTTAAGAAGTGGCACCCTCAACTCATAGTATGAGGGTGCCTTGAAACCTTAAGATAGAAAAAAATAAAAAATAAACACAAGTTAAATACTCTAACCTAAATAACATGCATAAAAAGTATCACTATATAAAGAAAAACAAAATAAGAACATATACCTAGACCATGTTGTGCAACCGCCTCAACATGGTTTGAAATAATTGACATCGAGCGGCATTGAAGGCAATGTCATTCTCATAAAACCAACTTGCAATGTAATCGTATGCTATCGTCCTAAGCTCCATATATGCATTATTTATTGTTGTCTGCTACAAAGGAGCCTTCTTGAGATTAGGGGCAAAGTGAACATCAAGAGGTTCCTTTATACTACTCGGTCCACTCCTAGACCTCTTGCTGCTCCCAATAACAATTCCACTAGGGCCACTACCACCATCAACTGATCTCCCACTGTCAATGTCAACATCAAGATCAACAACTTCGTAGTCCTCATGAATCCCAAACAAGTTCTCCAGTCATGTTTGCTCCATAATAATTCTCTCTCTTTCATCCTTCTTCTTCTTTAAGTCATTCATATAATCATTTATTCTCTTTGATATATCAAAGGTGACCTTGTTGCATATTTTAGCATTCCTATGCCCTCCAGCTAAAAGTTGTTTTAGCCTATAAATTCCACCACTATACTTGTTCCCACACAATTTGCACCAAACTGTGTATTTATCACCTAGAATTCTTAGCTCTCCACACTCCACATCCCAGGTCTATAGATCTGGAAACAACTGATGAAATGAAGTGTCTGAATTTGAACCTACTAATGACAGCATCTTTAAATTTTAGGCCTAAAAAGTAGAAAGCAGAAAAGAGTGAGTACTTTCATACAGCCATAATTCACTTCACACAACTAATGGGAGGATATATATGTGGATGGAAATAATTTTGAATGAGTAAATGTAAAAAATAAAATTAAAATTAAAACTTATTTATGTAACTGTTATTTCTAAAAAAAAATAGCCTTAAAATACAAATAAGCTTGAAATAAGAACATCACACATGCACTCACAAGCAAGAGGAAGCTATATATGTGGATGGAAATATGTTTAAACAAATAAGGACAAAAAAAATTTCCATTTCTATAACTGTTATTTTCAAAACAAAAAAAATTAAAAATTAGCATTAAAATACAAAAAAGTATGAAAAAAGACATCACACATGTCCTCACAAGGAAGGGGAAGCTATATATGTGGATGGAAATATGTTTTAGCTAATAAAAAAAAAAAAAATTCAATTTCTGCAACTGTTATTTTTGAAAAAATTGAAGAAAAAAGTAACATTAAAACATCAAAAACCATGAAAAAGGACATCACACATGTACTCACAAGCAAAGGGAAGCTCAATATGCTTCAATGAATAAAGACAAAAATAAAAAATTCTATGACTATAATCTTCAAAATATTGAAAAAAAAAAAAAAAAAAGAACCCTAAAATACAAAGAGCATGAAAAACATCACACATGCACACAATCATGGGGAAGCTATATATGTGGATGGAAATATGTTTCATCGAAGAAATACAAAAAAGCAAAAAATAATTCAATTTCCATAGCTGCTATTTTTTCAAAAAATAGAAAAAAAAAAAAAAAAAAAAAAAAAAAAAAAAAAAACCCTTAAAAAACCTTTAAAAACTTAAATTTATGCCAAAGAAGCATAAAACTCAAATGAAATGTTTGTTTATACGTATAGAATAAGAACCCATCAAGATTTATCTAACAACGTAAACAAAAAAGTGTTTGAAAAATCAGTACTGTTTTTTACATTTTTTTAACAAAAATGTTGCTCGAAGCGAAGATTCATGAATTCATACCTTCTTTTGCTTAGATCTATGAAAGATTGAAAAGGAATGATCGTTTTCACCTTCCAAGCTCTCAGTTGAAGAGAAAATAGGGTTACATGAAAAAAGGGAAAAAAACGAAGTTATGTTTTAACCAGTCATCAGCTGGGATGGGAGTCGGAGGCGTGCCTGAACTAAGGCTCCAGGGCCACCCAATCACGGGCCTACCCTGCAATTCTTTCCCACCCAAGCTATGGACTTGCAACTTGCACCTAGGCGTGCCCGGGCACGCGGCGAGGCGCGGCTCTAACTACATAGGGCTCTGCTAAATGATGGGTTGAGATTACTAATTTCCAGATTCCACATTAGTGCAATATCAATTAGTGGCCAGGAAATGGTCAAAGTTCTTCTTAGAAACAAGCCAAACATATGAGCAGCATAATCAATTGACATAAACTAAAAGGAAAACAGAGTACAAGGTATCAGAACCCACAAGATTGCACAAGATTCAGGGCTTGAACACTCACATGTGACTGTAATCTCGAGACCTCTAGTCTTAACCAATTAAAGCTACAACTAGGAAAAGAGATGACACCACATGGAGAGGAGAGATAACACCACATGAGTTGCAATACTTATAATTCTCAGCTAGTCCAGCTAGACAACATGTGGGAAACAAATTTAAATCTATTGCATTAATCTAGAAAATAAGAAGAAAAACCATTACGACAAGAACTCTGAAGTATTAAAACCATGAAACTAGCACATTTAATCCAGGAAATGATAACAGTAATTGGTAGTAGACAACTACAACAATTCATAATAAATGGAAGATCCTTTATAGTGGACTTAGACAATTGAATGATAATGTATGAAAAGTAGGAGAGAATTGTGAAAAAAGAGTAAGATTTGAGAACATAAATTGATAATTCTAGGGGGCAGCCCCGGTGCACGAAGCTCCCGCCTATGCGGGGTCCGGGGAAGGGGCGGGCCACAATGGCCTAAAGTAGGCAGCCTTACCTTGCATTTTTGCAAGAGGCTGATTCCACGCCTTGAACCCGTGACCTCAAGGTCACATGACGACAACTTTTACCGTTGCGCCAAGGCTCCCCTTCAAATTGATAATTCTGAATAACAAAATAAAATGAAAGTCACATAGATACACATACTTCTCTTTCCATTCCCAAACTCGGCTTGTAAATTCGTCCCTAGTTAGTTCAGTTCTTTTTATGCCTTCAGATGCAAGCATTCTTTCCACAACCAACTGAAGTCATAGCATTAGGAAGAGATTAAAGAGGTATATCCAATAAATACATCCACAACTCAAAAAGCACCATAATAGACATGGTGACAAAGGATAACATGGAAGATTAGATAGGAGCATAAATCAACGAAAACCAGACAACTGTAACTCTGAAAGCAACAAAATGGAGATTCAATCACACAACCAAATAAGGATATCCATAAAATGAAATCAGATGAAATTTCACAAGAAGGTATCAAATGCTTACCAGCTTAAACATTAATAGCCTAGAAACAAGGGACGTAGGTAAGTAACAAGTGAATGCTCTCAAGCAATAAAAAATGAGCAGGAAAAGTCATCGCCACTAAAAATGTAATTATTTTGAAAAAATTACAACCACTAAGTAACACAATAACACATTATCTATAATCGTTTTGATGTAGTGTTGTTAGATTGAAAAAACAATATTTTCCAAAGTAAAATCTTATTTGTTTAACTCCGCCAATGCCAGTCCAAAGCCCGCATGAAAAAGGAGAAAGGTTTTGCATCAAGTGCCAGCTAGCAAGGGAGAAGTTGAAGATGATTTTGTTATTTCTTTCTTACAAATGAATATGCATTTGTATATTAGTTTGTGAGGAAGAAATGAAAATCATCTCCAGCTTCTTAAAATAGGGCCACCCTTGCGTCAGGTAGCCAGCCAGCAGGGGTGAAGCTGAAGATGATTTTGTTATTTCTCTTTCGCTAGCAAATGAATATGCATTTGTATATTAGTTTGTAAGGAAGAAATAAAAATCAACTTCAGCATTTTAAAACAATGGCAACCCAAACATGACATGAATCGAAAACTGACATTCCCTCAAGCTAGGGCATTCCCCATAAGTGACGCACTGCATCGAATCCCAGGTACTGTGAAAAATAGGCAAGGGTTGCTATGGCGTTCTCTCAGAAGCGACGCACTACATTGGATCCCGAGTGTAGTGAAAAATGGGCAAGGGCGGCTAGAGCGTCCCCTCGGAAGCGACGTGCTGCATCAAAACCCCAGTGCAATGAAAAGTGGACATGGGTTCATGCCATGGAGGTCTAGAAAGGCAATAGTAAATAGGATATCTCCAGAACATAAGATTCGTAAAGCCACATGGAATATAAGGACATTGACAGGTAAGAGCTTGGACTTAGTAGACGTGATGAAACGTAGGAGAGTCAATATCGCTTGTATCCAAGAAACCAAGTGGAAAGGGGCTAAAGCTAGAGAAATAGATGGGTATAAATTATGGTACGTAGGAAAGGAAAATAACAGAAATGGCGTAGGAATAATAGTCGATAAGGAATTAAAGGATAAAGTTGTGGATGTTAAAAGAATTAGTGATAGAATTATAATAATAAAACTTGTTCTGGGAGAGCAGATTATAAATGTTATAAGTGCATACGCACCACAAGTATGGTTGCAAGATATAATCAAGAGACAGTTTTGGGAAGATATGGAGGGACTCATGCAAGAAATTCCCAACACTTAGGGGATATTTATAGAAGTAGACTTAAATGGCCATGTAGGAAAAGACAAGGAAGGATATGATAGAATACATGGAGGGTTTGGTATAGGTGAATGAAATGAGATGGGGGAGAATATCCTCGATTTTGCTTTGTCATATAACCTGTCCATTGCAAATACACTCTTTAAGAAGAGGGATGAACACTTAATAACCTTTAAAAGTGGACTTCATAAAAGCCAAATAGACTTTTTTCTACTTAGGAATAATGAACAATCTATATGTAAGGATTGGAAGGTGATACCCGGTGAAAGTTTAACCTCACAACATAGGTTAATGGTTATTGATATCCATATCAAAAGATAGAAGAAAGGAAATGAACTTAATAGGTATCCAAAAATTAAGTGGTGGAACTTGAAAGAAGAGAAAATAACCTCATTCACAAATAAGTTGATGGTAGAAGGAATTGGGAACTATGAAACAGAAGTAAATACCATGTGGATTAATATTGTTGAGTCCATTAAGAAAGTGGCAAAAGATATCTTAGAAGTATCTAAAGGTACAAGGCAATTAGTAAAGGAAACATGGTGGTGGACTGAAACAGTGCAAAAAGTTATTAAAGAAAAACGGATGCGTTTTAAAGCATGGCAGAAGACTATGAACAATATAAGAATGCTAAAAAGGTTACTAAGAGTATAGTGAGGCTAAACTTAAAGCATATGATAAGCTCTACAATATACTAGGAACAAGAGAAGATGAGAAAGATGTGTTTAAACTTGCAAAAGTAAGAGAACAGAAGGGTAAGGACTTAGATCATGTTCGGTGCATTAGAAGCGATGATCAAAGGGTATTAGTCAAAGATGATGACATCAAACAAAGGTGGGATACATACATTCAAAAAATGTTAAATGACAATGGCTCTGAGAATATAGGGATTGAAAATACTATAAATATAAATAACACTGGATATTATATATATGAACGTAGGATTAGAGTACCTGAAGTAAGAGGCCTTGAAAAGGATGAAATCAGGAAAGGCCATGGGGCCCAATGGTATCCCAATAGAGGTTTGGAAGCATATGGAAAATATTAGGGTAGTTTGGTTGACCAAGTTGTTTAACAAGATTATAAAATCAAAGAAAATGCTTGATGAGTGAAGGAAAAGCTCTATTGTACCAATTTATAAGAATAAAGGAGACATACAGAGCTGCACTAATCATCGAGGGATCAAACTTATGAGCCACACTATGAAACTTTTTGAAAGAGTGATTGAGAAGAGACTGTGACATGAAACAACTGTATCGAAGAATCAGTTTGGTTTCATGCTTGGGAGGTCTACCATGAAGGCTATTTTCTTACTAAGACAATTAGTAGAGAAATATAGGGAGAGGAGGAAAGACCTCCACATGGTCTTTATCGATTTAGAGAAAGCTTATGATAGAGTCCCTAGAGAGTTAATATGGAGAGTGTTGGGTGGTAAAGGGGTTTCACAAGGATATATAGACATAATTAAATATATGTATGAGGGAGCGGTAACAAATGTTAAGACCACTAGTGGTGTGACTGGTGATTTTCTTATCGCTATAGGATTGCACCAAGGACCGGCATTGAGTCCATACCTTTTCACATTGGTTATGGATGAGCTAACAAAACATTTGCACGAGGAGATTTCCTAGTGCATGTTATTTGCAGATGATATAGTCTTACTTGATGAGACAAAGGAGGGTGCAAACATAAAGCCAGAATTATGGAGAGAAGCATTAGAATCTGAAGGATTTAAAATTAGCCTAACTAAGACAGAATATATGGAATGTAATTTTAGCAAGGAGAGTAGGAGTAGAACACCAGTCAAGATTGATAACTAAGAAGTCCCCGTCAAAGGCCACTTTCAGTACTTAGGATCAATGATTCATGAGAGTGGAGAGATTGAGAGAGAGGTTACCTGGAGAATCCAAGCGGGTTGGAACAAATGGAGATGTGCACCTGGAGTTTTGTGTGATCGGCGGGTACCACTTAAACTAAAAGGAAAATTCTACAGGATGGCCATAAGGCCGGCCATGCTCTATGGATCAGAATGTTGGGCAGTTAAGGAACATCATACTCATAGGATGAGCGTCGCAGAAATGAGGTTGTTAAGATGGATGAGTGGTAAGACAAGAAAGGATAGAATTAGAAATGAAAATATTGGAGGAAATTTAGGGATAGTACCAATAGGTAACAAGATGAGGGAGATTAGACTTAGATGCTTTGGACATGCTCAAAGGAGACCAACAACGGCACCGGTTAGAAGGAGTGAGGCAATACAAGTAGAAGGTTCTAAAAGGGCAAGGGGAAGGCCCAAAAGAACGTGGATAGAAGTGGTGAGGAAAGATTTAAAAACTTTGGGACTAAATGAAGCCATGGTATTTAATAGAGTGGAATGGAGGAATAAGATTCATGTGGCTAACCCCTAATTGGGATAAGGTCTTGATGATGATGATGAAAATTTTGTTGTTTATATTTAGAGAAAGTATTAATACTAATCATAATAAGAGAAACACTAAGTGTTAGGAGACTAAGTAGTAGACTCCTCTCAAATAGACATGGAGGCATAGGTTTTGAGAGATCTGCCGGCTCTAAAGCATTCATCATTAAGTTGTGTCTTAGACTGACTACACACCAAAAATCACAACCATGGATGCCTTTTAGCATAATAATGCTTTGAGTTGTAAAATTCAACCATTTGTTTCTTATAACTATATTAAAAAAAGATCGTGCCTGGAATAATTCAACAGTCGTGAGTTTTGAGAAGAATCCACTAAGGAAGCTTTTGGTTGTAGCTAGGTGTTTAACATTAAGTACATTCCTGATGGAACAATGGAGAGACTAAACGCTTGTTTGGTGGCCCAAGGCAGAATTTCATGTCCAAGTTACTGATGATTTCGTAGAACTTGTGACAAAGGGCCTAAAGAAGTTGACAAGAAAGAGGTGATGCCTTTATAGAGGAGAGTAACTATAGAGGCATTCAGGGCTTCGTGACTCGCTGTTTGGATATAGGACTGCCCCTTGGATTTTGTGAGAATTGACTTTATGTATGGTTGCCAACACAACATTAGGGCCCTTATCAGACTATGAAAAAGGAGTCGAAGCCTTTCTCTCTCATCATTTTGGCTTACTTAGCCTTCTCCCCCTCACCTGCTCCTTATCTATCTAATAGATATCTTTCTTCTATCTACTGAATTCAAAAGGTGAACAGGGCAGCTATCTATCTTCAAAAGGTGACCCCTCCTGTTCTGTAGCATAAGCCTATCTGACATATTACTGAAATGATGAATGGTTTACATCTTCTGAAAATTACACCACCATGTCTATGTGAGAGGAGAACATTCATTAGTCTCCGCAAAAGAGACTAGCTTGCCATCTTTCTCATCTAGTTCACTCATATAAGTAAATCATCAAATATATAAAATTGCTTGACTATCTAACTCTATTCAATATTTTTCAAGTTTTTGGTGCCTAACTCTAGTGCATGTAGATAGAAAGAGGGGTATTGTTGTGGTTGATCTAGTTAACCACCTTTTCTGGCTATTGTACCCCAAAAATTCAGATCACCAAAACCGCATGATTACTGTGCCATAAAAAATGAGGTCAATTAGGTAGATTAGATGAATCATATGCAAACCAGTATGATGTATTGAGGTGGACCAAGTAACTTCTCACATTTTGGAAAATTTTGAGGTTGTGCCTCGGACTATGTTTACAAACTATTGCCAGTGGGCCTTGTTTTTTATTTTTATGCTTCAGTTATGAAATGACAAGAAAAGCATGTTTGGTAACTTCTTGTTATCAAATGATTTTGTTGTGAAATGAAAAGAAAAAGCCCCAAATCTGGTTTGAAATGATAATTAAAAATTTGATGTTCCAAGATGACTCTGTTGCGCATATGAGTCATTATCATTTTGAACCACATTGGGCCAGTAATTAGTGCAGATATAAATGGTGAATAGATTGGTTAATCTAGTATGCCTTGGTACTATATAATAGAAAAGGGAAATTTTCAAACAGCATATTTCGAAATCTGAACACCACTGGAACTAGTTGACACCACAAGAAGTTTCTCATCCTTAACTAAATAGAGGGATACTCCAGCTCTTACTAACCTACTTTGACTCAGCATAATATAGATAATCACATCTAGGAAAAGAGGTCTCTTCTTTGAAATTATAAAAAGAAATTTGATAATTAAATATCCCAAAGAAAGGAACTCCAAGTAAAGTGTCCAAATGAAGAGTAGACCAAGTTAGCCGAGAAAGGGGTCAAAATGAAGCTTCAACCAAGTAAAGTATCCCAAAAGACACCAGCAGAGAGGTCATCATTAAAATATTCAAATAGTTAGTGGCAAAACATCTTATACAAGAATATACTAGATCAAGTTGCAGTGAGGGAATGAGAAATAATTATCTAGAAACAATAAGAAATAGGGAAAAATATAGGGACCCTCCCTGACCTAGAACTCTTAAGCAAAGTGACCCCTCCTTTTGGCTCCAGAAGTGATACCAAAGCTGTGACAAACTCTGTAGAAATAGTCCCTCCACAAGTGTTCAATCAAATTTTACTAACAGGAGTCCTTTTTTGGTTATTTTTTCAAAAGAAAAAAAAGAATCAAAAGTAAAAGCATGAGGAAGAAAGATAAAAAAGTAAAAATTGTGCTGACTTACCTTGAAATACCATTGGCGTTCTCCTCGATTCCAGCTACCTTACTTTGTTGTACTTCTTCCTCCAGCCAAATACGTCAAACATAGCATAGGTGAGTTGAGAAAAACTGCCTGGAGGTGTTGGTTCTACAAGCTGTAAGAGTTACGACCTTTTTCCTAATTTTAGGATTTTCCATTTTTAATTTAGGTTTAGGAAAGAAGGGGAGCCTTGGCGCAACGGTAAAAGTTGTCGTCATGTGACCTTGAGGTCACAGGTTCAAGGCATGGAATTAGCCTCTTGCAAAATGCAAGGTAAACCTGCTTACTATAGGCCCTTGTGGTCTGCCCCTTCCCGAGACCCCATATAGGTGGGTGCTTTGTGCACCGGGGCTGCCCTTTTATAAGGAAGGGGAGCCTTGGCGCAATGGTAAAAGTTGTCGTCACGTGTCCTTGAGGTCACGAGTTCAAGGCATGGAATCAGCCTCTTGCAAAATGCAAGGTAAGGCTGACTACTATAGGCCCTTGTGGTCCGCCCCTTCCTTGGACCCCCCATAGGCGGGAGCTTCGTGCACCGAGGCTGCCCTTTAGTTTAGGTTTAGGAAATTTTTGGGGTCATATCCTCCCATTTGTTCAGTAGATCAAATTAGAGAGTTGCATTGATGTTTTTGGGTGAGATTTAGTCATTTGTGATGGTATTAGTTGTTTTTTTATTTCTTTGATTTGATTAATGTCATCTATGCCGTATTTTATTGAAAGTCTAATCTCATCTCAAATATTTTACCTGAATGTGGTTTGTTTATTGATTAATTTGGGATCTTTTTGTTGGTTGAAACCAGTGGAAACTTGTTTAAGCTCATCTTTTAATGGTAATAAGTGTTTTTCTGCTTTGTAGCTATGGGATCAATGAAGATGGTATTTTTGTTATGGTGGAGCCTTTGTAAATAGTCCCAATTTGAGGTACATTGTGGGAAAAGACGTGGTAGAAGAGGACTAAGATCCAGACCTCCTATCAGTGTTAGATCATGCAAAATTTGTGGAGAACAAGGGCGCAATAATGTTAAAAGCACTCCATTGCAAGTATGATGGTGTGGCAGTGGAGGATGGACTTAGAATTCTACCATGTGAGAACAATGTGTTGAGAATGATTGAGGAATTACCTCCAAATAGGATAGCTGAGATAAGCGTAGAGCACAGTGTTGACAGCAGTGAAGTGTTGATTGGTGAAGTCCTCTTTCATTGCCTTCTTCACAGACTGTAGTGGATGGGCCACCTAATAAGGATGAAACGGAAGGCACTGATAGAGGTGAAGAAGATTGGATGAAGTTGAAGCTATTGATAGAAGTGAAGAAGAGAATATGGATGAAGTTAAAGCTATTAATAGAGGTGAATAAGAGAGAACGGATGATGTTGAAGCTGCTAATGGAGGTGAAGATGCCAGAGTGGATAAATTTGAAGCTAATGTTGATGTTCAGCAACATGTAGTGGATGAGAATGAAAGCAATGAAGGTGTTGATGATGAGTTTAAAGAAGAAGATCAAGAAGACAATAGTGTATATTGAGGAGACTGATGAAGATGAGGTGGATGACAGTGATCTCTCTTGATCCTAGAGGACTGGAACAACAGTGGAGGTTGATGAGTTTGGAAGTTCAAATGGATCTGCTGAGGAAGCAGTTGAAGATAGTTACCCAATATTCAACTCCAAAAGTGATATGAGAAGGCCAGTCAAACTTCAAAAAGGGTTAAAATATACTTACGTCAAGTTGTCTAGGGAAGCACTCAGGAAGTTTGCAAATGATAATGGATTTGACTACAAGTTCTTGCACAATGATAATTGGAGAGTTACTATTGTGTGCGAGATGAAGTGCGGATGGAGAATACATGCATCTCCAAGCAATGATAGAAGATCATTTCAAGTGAAATTATATACAGGGAGCCAACATCCATGGGGGAAGCAATTAAGGAATAAAAATGTAACCTAACCATGGTTGGCAATGTCCTACTAGGAGCATATAAGAGACCAAACCAACTAGGAGTCCTTGCATTCCAGGCACAGGTGAAAAGAGATCTGAATGATGGTTATTAAGGAAGTACCAGCCCATGACATCCTTAGAGGGAAATTACAGAGCAATATAAGATGCTAACAGACTACTGTGCTACTATCTTGGGATGGAATCTGTAAGTACTTGTAAATTGAAGCTTGAACCACCTTCCTACATCCAAAGATTGTATGTATGTCTGGATGCATGCAAGAGGGGATTTCTGATTGGTTGTTGCCCCATTATTGGCTTAGATAGGACTTACTTGAAAGGTGCATATGATGCCTAGGGAAGGATACCACTGATAACATCTTTCCCATTCCTTATAGGGTCTGGGAGCTACAAAGCAAGGATCCCGGAGTCGGTTTTCTACATTGCTTTTGGAGGATATTAGGTCTGTTAGCAACAATTGATGGACATTCTGATCAGCAGAAAGCATAAATGGATCTTGATGCCTCTCTTTTAGGTTTGTGAGGGAGTACTTGTAGTGCTAATTAACATCATCATTATCATCAAAGCCTTATCCTGATTTGGGGCCAGCTACACGAATCTTGTTCCTCCATTACCCTCTATCAAATGTCGTGGCTTCATTTAGTCCAAAAGTTTTTAAATCTTCTCTTACCACTTCTATTCACATCCTTGTGGGCCTTCCCCTAGCCCCTTTAGCCAATCCCACAAAATTCCAGAGCACATATCCATTTGTTCCAACCCACTTAAATTCTCTAGATAACATCCCTCTCAATCTCTCTGCTCTCATGAATTATCAATCCCAAGTATTGAAAGTGGTCTTTTGGGGGGAATTATTTATTATCAATACTTACAGTTGCTTCATTCCCACTCCTCCCCTCGCTAAAATTGCATTTCATATACTTTGTCTTAGTTCGGCTAATTTTAAATCCTTTAAACTCTAAAGCATCTCTCTACAACTCTAGCTTTATGTTTATGCCTTCCCTTTTTTTGTCAATCAAAACTATGCCATCTACAAATAACATACACCATAAAATCTCCTTGGGCAGATGTTTTATTAACTAATCCATAACTAACATGAAAAGGTGTGCACTTAATGCCGATCCTTCGTGCAATCCTATAGTGATAGGGAAATCATCTATCTCTCCACTAGTGACCCTAACATTTGTTACTGCTCCCTCATACATATCCTTAATTATATATATATATATATATATATATATATATATACACACACACACACACACACACACCCCCATGAAACACCTATCTCACTCAATACCGACCATATTAACTCTCTAGGCACCCTATTATAAGCTTTTTATAAGTTAGTAATGACCATGTGAAGGTCCTTCCTCCTCTCCCTATATTTTTCTATCAATTATCTAAGTAGGAAAGTCACTTACACGGTAGGCCTCCTAGGTACGAAACCAAACTGGTTTTCTAATACACTTGTCCCATGTCGTAGCCTCTTCTCAATCACTCTTTCCTAAAGTTTCATGGTTTGGCTCGTAAGTTTGATGCCATGATAATGAGTGCAACTCTAGCCTCTTTTATTCTAATAAATTGGTATGATAGAGCTTTTCCTCCATTCATCTTGCATTTTCTTTCATTCTACAATCTTGCTAAACAATTTTGTTAGACAAACTACTCTAGTATCTCCCATATACTTCCAAACCTCTATTGGTATATCATCGTGCCCCAAGGCCTTCCCTGATTTCATTTTTTTCAAGGCCTCTTTCACTTCAGGTATCCCAATCCGATGGTCATATCTATATAGTCCAAAATTATTTGGGTTCACTGTTCCTCCAATCTCTATATTCTCTGGAATTTGCAGCCAGGCTAGCCATTGTCTAAATAATCTCTATCCTCGTTAGTTAAGTCCTCTCTTGCTCTTTTTGTCTTGCTATTTCTACTCTTCCTTTTCTAATTTCCTCTCAAATAGTAAACAAATATCTCTCCATTTCAATTTTCTCTCCAATAAGAATGTGTATGTTCTTTCTCTATCCCTTTTTTCCTATGATCTCTCTCTCTCTCTCTCTCTCTCTCTCTCTCTCTCTACAATGAAAGGTCCTCAAAGTTGAGAATATTAATTTATGTAATCGGTGGGCCGTTAAGAAAGTTTAAAATTTTACTATGTTATTACCTAGAGAGTTGATTAATTTACCACATTGCCCCAAGTTGGGACCAAAAACTTTGTATTAGCTTAGCTTTAGTAGCATAATTAATTCATCAAATATTGACTTAAGGGGAACCTACTGCATGTGGGATAGTGGCTATTGATGCTACTTAAGAGCTAATGTAGCACTAGACCTACTAATAGATATACATTATGTGGAATAGCTAAAAGCACCTAAAACATATCATCCCAATTGTCCTCCAATTGATACATAATCAGATACCTATCTTCAGTCTCAAGGGACTCCATATGTGTTTATGACACTCAGTGGCAGCTAATGAATTGCTAGCTAGTCTGACTACACTAGCAAAAACACTCTGACAGAAGGTTATAAGAGAAGGGGATACTAAAATCTTCATAAGTTGATGAACTTTTGTTTAGTCTTCTGATGCCACTAATTTGGAGTTACTTACTTCTTAAGTCTCATGAATGTAGATGCTATGTTAGGATGCTAATGATTTGGAGCTTGTTATAGATTGGAAACACACAAATAAATTAAGTTGCTCATGCTTATCCATAATATTATAATAAATTCCATTACAAGCAAGCCATACGCATCTTCTATCATTCATTAAAAGTAAAAAAACCATTCATTGATGCTCTGTTGCTACTTATTTCAGCAGCAAATTCAAAATGGCAATAAAAAAAACTACAACAAGAGCAACTATGGACACGAATATAATCCTTAGCATTTCAGTAGCAATCCAATGATCCTCAAGAGCTATTGTCTCTTCCAGAAGGGGCACTAGGACCTTCTTCTCTACGTTTCAATGCAAACTCCTTGAGGTTGGGAGATCCTCATTGCCAATGTACACATTGGTCCATAAGAACTACCTACATTTTAGCATCTTCCACTTCAGGCATGTGTAGAACAGCCAATTCAGTTGTCATCTGTAGAGAACTATCTCCCCATGCTCATTGTGACAAAATCCTTGTGGCAATCCATAGCCCGCAAAGGAAGCCATATCAAGAAAGGGGGACTTGATTTCTAGAAAATGGTGGTATCCTGGCAAGTTGAACAGAGACCAAAGAAGAAAAAGGAGAAATGTAGGGTTTCAAAAAACTATGCATAACAAACGTAATAACAGTCTATTTTTAAACTTTGGGTCTTTTCTTTCAATGAAATTGCCAAAAAAAAACCCTGGAACTAATAAACTAATATCAGGTGGGCCAAAAAGCCTCCTGTTAATAAAATTTGATGGAACATTGACAAAAGGAATATTTCCATAGAATTTGTGTCAGTCATGGTATTGCTATTGACAAGTCAAAAGTAGGAGGGTCACTTTGCTATAGAGTGGTAGTACATGGGGGGGCGGGCGGGGGCGGCGTGGGGTGGGGTGGGGTGGGGTGGTGGTGGTGTTTCACTATATTTTTCTCTAAAAAATATTAGAAGTCAAAACCTATCTATCTAATATTATCTGTTCTGTGACCTCCTATCCTTAATCTTTTCATACAAAGTTTTAAGAAGTAACTTTGGGCAATAAATGAGCACATACTTGATCTCACTTCCATAGTCAAAACAGATGGATGATCATCTTGAATAATTAAAACAATACAGTAAAATGGGCATCAAAACTGAAACTAAAATAAAGAAACAAGCTAAATCAAAGCATGAATGTCAATAATTCATTACAAAGGTATTAATCTTAATGCACTTGACGCGAACAACGATACAATTCCCAAAGTTCAATGGAAATTGGGCACACTAGCATAGAGATACAGTTAAACCAACATCTGATAGATCACCTACCAATGTGCTAAGCACCTCAAACATGGCCATGTTGAGAATCAAAGTTAGCTACTAACCTGAGTTGCAATACCAGCATGATCAGTTCCAGGAAGCCAAAGTGTAGGCCTCCCTTTCATACGTGAGTACCTAGCCATAATATCCTAGCATGAAAGACCAAATTAAAATGTCAGCAAAACTCAATCGATCACAACCTAGAATGTAACTTGTAATACACGAAATGATCATCAAAGAAAGTAATATGTACCACATACACATCATACATGATTGATTTACAAAGCCCATATTGCAAGGTACGATAACTTAATGAGAATTAAATGTCCACAAAATGAAGCACATGCTTCGTAAGTAATGAATATGCTATAGAATATACTAGAGACCAAAATAACCAAAATGTTGCCACAAATATGAATAATACAAAGATAAGGAAACATAAGGAAGCTACATGCTTCGTTTTGAATTTGAACTAAAACAAGTGAATCAACATAAGTGTTCAAAAAATTAAAATTGCTTTTTTATAAATTAAAAATGTTGGCACTGAAACTTCTCAAGAACTAATTGAAATTTCACAAAACACTTTCAATCTTATTCTGAGCCATCCTAGGACCATGTCACCTGATCAGTTCTGTCAAGATTTTGTTAATTTTGACATACCTTCAAAAAGAACTCAGGTGAGAAAAAAAATGCTCTGTCCTTAAATTTAAGATGAATTTTTGTTTTCCTTTGTTTCAACTCTAGACTGCTTTTAGTAACCACAGGCCATGAAATGGATCTGATGTTCAAGGAAATGCTCAGGAAATAAAGCCCCTTGAAACTTCCCAGTAGCGTAATTCTGCTGCAGAACTTCAGTCCTAAGCACTTTATATCAGAAACTTCAACTGTCTGTTTTAAGCATTACATACCAATGTCTCACTAGGCTGATGATTGAACACCAGCTACAAAATCCCTTTGATCTCAGTTTCAAGGATTGGTACCCACTTTCCATCTCATAACCAACTCTGGCAAATTTTAGTTTGGGAGTTGGCCACAATGGCTTTCATTACTGTGCATTTCTTTTTATGTTTTGATATCATTGTCTTCAAACTCCGCCAATGCCGGTCCCAAGCCCGGATGAAAAAGGAGGAGGGTCTTGCATCATGTGCCAGCCAGCAAGGGGGAAGTTGAAGATGATTCTGTTATTTCTTTCTTATAAATGAATATGCATTTGCATATTAGTTTGTGAGGAAGAAATGAAAATCATCTCCAGCTTCTTAAAATACGGCCACCCTTGTGTCAGGTAACCAGTCGGCAAGCGTTAAGCTGAAGATGATTTTGTTATTTCTTTTCTACTTGCAAATGAATATGCATTTGTATTAGTTTGTAAGGAAGAAATGAAAATGATCTTCAGCTTTCTAAAACTATGGCAACCCCAATATGACATGAATCGAAAACTAACATTCCCTTAAGCTAGGGCGTTCCCCATAAGCGACACGTTGCATCGGATACCGGGTGCGGTGAAAAATAGGCAAGGGTTGCTAGGGCATTCGCCCAGAAGCGACGCGCTACATCAGATCCCGAGTGTAGTGAAAAGTGGGCAACGGCTGCTAGAGCGTCCCCTCGGAAGTGACGCACTGCATCAGAACCCAGGTGCAGTGAAAAGTGGACGTGAGTTCATACCATGGAGGTTGAGAAAGGCGGTAGTAAATAGGGTATCTCCAGAACATAAGATTAGCATCACTACATGGAATATAGGGACACTAACAGGTAAGAGTTTGGAGTTAATAGACACAATGAAATGAAGGAAAGTCAACATCGCTTGTATCCAAGAAACCAAGAAACCAAGTGAAAAAGGGGCTAAAGCTAGAGAAATAGATGGGTATAAATTATGGTACGTAGGAAAGGAAAATAACATAAATGGCGTAGGAATAATAGTCGATAAGGAATTAAAGGATAAAGTTGTGGACGTTAAAAGAATTAGTGATACAATTATAATAATAATAATTGTTCTAGGAAAGCAGATCATAAATGTTATAAGTGCATACGCATCACAAGTAGGATTACAAGATATAATTAAGAGACAGTTTTGAAAAGATATGGAGGGAGTCATACAAGAAATTCCCAACACTGAGGGGATATTTATAGGAGCAAACTTAAATGGCCATGTCAGAAAAGATAAGGAAAGGATATGATAGAATACACGAAGGGTATGGTATAGGTGAACGAAATGAGATGGGGGAGAATATCCTCGATTTTGCTTTGTCACATAACCTGTCCATTGCAAATACACTCTTTAAGAAGAGGAATGAACACTTCATAACCTTTAAAAGTGGACTTCATAAAAGCCAAATAGACTTTTTTCTACTTAGGAATAATGAACGATCTATATGTAAGGATTGTAAGGTGATACCTGGTGAGAGTTTAACCTCACAACATAGGTTAATGGTTATGAATATCCATATTAAAAGATGGAGTAAAAGAACTGAACTTAATACACGTCCAAAAACTAAGTGGTGGAACTTAAAAGGGGAGAAAATAACCTTATTCAAAAATAAGTTAATGGTAGAAGGAAATTGGAACTATGAAACAGAAGTAAATACCATGTGGACTAATATGGCTAAGTCCATTAAGAAAGTGGCAAAAGATGTCTTAGGAGTATCTAAAGGTAAAAAGCTATTAGCAAAGGAAACATGGTGGTGGAGTGAAACAGTGCAAAAAGTTATTAAAGAAAAACAGATACGTTGTAAAGCTTGGCAAAAGATTAGAAATAATGAAAACTATGAACAATATAAGAATGCTAAAAATGCTGCTAAGAGAATAGTAAGTGAGGCTAAACTTAAAGCATATGATGAGCTCTATAATAAATTATGACCAAGAGAAGGTGAGAAAGATGTGTTTAAACTTGCAAAAGTAAGAAAACAAAAGGGTAAGGACTTAGTTCATGTTAGGTGTATTAGAAGCGATGATCAAAGGGTATTAGTCAAAGAAGATGACATCAAACAAAGGTGGGAAACATATTTTCAAAAATTGTTAAATGACAATGGCTCTGAGAATATAGGGATTGAAAATACTATAAATCTAAATAACATTGGATATTATAGATATGAACGTAGGATTAGAATACCTGAAGTAAAAGAGGCCTTGAAAAAGATGAAATCAGGAAAGGCCATGGGCCCTGATGGTGTACCAATAGAGGTTTGGAAGCATATGGGAGATATTGGGGAAGTTTGGTTGACCAAGTTGTTTAACAAGATTATAAAATCAAGGAAAATGCCTGATGAGTGGAGGAAAAGCTCTATTGTACCAATCTATAAGAATAAAGGAGACGTACAGAGCTGCACTAATTATCGAGGGATCAAACTTATGAGCCATACCATGAAACTTTTGAAAGAGTGATTGAGAAGAGGCTACGACATAAAACAAGTGTATCGGAGAATCAGTTTGGTTTCATGCCTGGGAGGTCTACCATGGAAGCAATTAATTCACGGAATTAAGTGAATAAATTTAGTGCAGGGAAACTACAGGATTTATGTAGAGATGAGTCTTGTATATAATGCATGGGTTAATAACCAAGATTTAAGTTTTTCCCTATTTATATGAAACTTTTGTGAACTTTGGGCATAATTTCATGATTAGTTAGACAACTCTTTCTTTATTTGCTTACTACTGAGTTTTATTCCATGCTTGATACTGATTTATGAGCCAAGAAATGATATTCAAACCTCAACTAGTTAGATGTCTAATTTTACCTCTAGCAATAAACCTACAAATAACCAGGGATATGCCTTAGGTGGCTTTTGAAGACGTATTCCACACCCTTTTACAGAGATGTGATCCATAGTAAATAAATATCATGACCTGGAATAATGGCACATCTGGATAGTCCAGCCCGTATACACAAGAGTACCATCATACATGCCTAACACTCTTCTTTCCATGCAGAACAAGAAGATATTCTCGAATGACTAGTATTCATGAGATAATTTAATCTTGCAAGTGCTCTCTCACATTTGCACCTAATATTTTTTGGACAGTATCAAGGAACATTACATTAGCATTGAATGCTACTCCATAGCTATATGCGATTTGGTAATCTTACAATCACCCACCCCTGCTTGTAATTGTTAGGCCTATCTTTTTATCTTTATCTAAGAATCTTAACCGCTACTACTTTCTTTTTTAAATCAATAAGCTGTATTAAGATGCTAAGCCATTAAGAAACCAAATTACAGGAGGCAGCTTGGGCCCAGAATGCATGAGATCCTTAGAAATACTAAATTCGTCAGTGTTACTTTTATCAATGGGCTGAGTTGTATCATATGTCATCTCAAACCACTACAACAGCTTTATTGTCGCAACTGCTGCTAGTCTTTTGGCAGCTTACAAAAGAACAATGCCAGAGTTACTTTAAGGCGCAATGGCAGTAGTAGGCAGAAGTCCTGTACTAGCATTAGCATCACTTGCTCCTCTTACATGACCAATATTTTACATTACATCACGGTCTTTAAAAGAGAAAATGCTTTTGACATAAGAACGAATGATATTCATCATTTGTGACACCCTGGGTTTTACACAACATATAAATACCATTTTTTTTAAAAGTGGGGATCCTTGGTTAAATTTTTCAATTTTAAAATCTACTAAAAATGAAAACTTTGAATAAAGAGCATTCATCTCAAAATCCCAAGAGTCAATACGACCCACAAAACCACGGATTTAATGGTGAAATGATATTCCCATTTCTACCAAAAATTCAACAATCTCCTCTATATTTTGGACCAACGCATTTAAAGCATGCAATGCGACAAGAACCCGATAAACACAATAAACATAAATACAAAATCTGAAAGACTCAGTCTCCATATCTATCCATCCAGATCATACACATTTTCGATAAAGCCATGTGCCTCAATGGTAGAGTAAAACTCAAAAAGAAATAATGATGTTACCCAGGGTCTGTCCATACACGACCATCACATCCAACTAGATGATGTCTATGCATCTATGGCACAAAAGTGTGAACTATGCACATATACAGTCCATAAATAACATCCAAGGTAGGGTTTTAACAAACCACATATATCATTGAAATCTCCTCTGTGCACGACTAAAGGCCACCAACGCCCTCGCCTACTCTGTCTACATGTCATACCTGCTGTCTCTCTGTATCTGAGGCATTGCAAAACATCGCAATGCCTTAGCAAGCTATGGCTCTAACAAATCGAGAAATGAGCCTCCGAGGGATGAAGCCCAAAAGAGTGAGGGACCTAAAGAAAAAAAACCTTAAGCGATGAAGCCCAAGAGAGTTGCGGGACCCAACGAGGACAACATCGTTCTAATGTGCACTCTGATACACACGAACGAGGCCCTCCAAGGGGTGAAGCCCAAGAGGGGTAAGGGACCTGAGGAAACAAAACCTTAAGGCATAAAGCCCAACAGGGGCAAGGGACCCAAAGAGGACAATATCGTTCCACTTTGAACTCTGATAGACACAATGAGTTAATATCTGACAAGATGACATCATATAGAATTGCCTATTTAATGACACTAACTAACTCCGAAATTATTAGCACAATTAGCGCATCTTATTAGATGGAGATACTTTTAGAATCATCTAAAAGACAACGTAGAAAGAATTTCAAGGACGAAATTCTTATAAGGGGGAAAAAATATAACAACCCTCAATTTTGGGTTATTTTTTGTAATTATATTATGATTTGATTAGGATAAAAATTAGGAATTTAATTTTATGAAAATTGAATTCCAAGGAAGTAATCCTTTAAAAAAACTCTAAATTTGGACTTTAAACTATCAAAAATGGAATGAAAGCGTTGATACGATTCCAATAACACTAATTTTATGCGAAACAGAGATCGAGGTGAAAAAACCTAAAAACTTTACTAATTTGAAGAGCGTCGAAATTGATAACAGCATCCCATGTTTTGTCTGTTTGTGGGCTGCAGTAGTTGAAAATGGGATGAAACAATAAGGGAATGCTGGGAAGAAAAACCCCTAACGACCCACCCTCTCCGTTCGCCCCCCCACTATTGGAACCCCACCGTCACCAGCACTGGTGAGCGGCCCCGCATCATTCAAATTTTCCTAGCACCAGCACGCGCCTATTTCTCTCTTCTCTGTTTATCGGCAAGCAGCCCCCAACCGCTCAGTCTACTTCCACCAGCGAAGCCCGATCGCCTGCTTGAGCAAGCTAGCCATGCCGGAACCCATTGCAAGGATCAACGATCAGATCTACTAAGTGCACTGGAGGGAGGGGTGTTCCAGCGATGCTCGCTCAAGCGATCGGGTCGGGTGTACCAAAAATAGAAAGGAAACAACGATGAAGGGAAACCTGGCGCGACTGGCCGGATTAGGCTATCGCGTCGATCAGCTATGCCAGTGAGGGAAATAATCGCAAGAGAGAGAAGAGGTAGGGTTCTGGCACTGCCGGCTTGCTCAGACAAGTGTCGAGCTGCGCCAAACTGAACGGCTAGGGGCTGCCTATGAAGGAGTGACAGGTGTGTGCCGATTCCGAGAAAGTCCAAATGGCATGGGGCTGCACACCAGTGCCGGTGACGGTGGGGGGTCAAACGAAGGGGGTGGGTCGCTAGGGTTTTCTCTTCTCGGCATCCCACTCCTTGTTTTGTCTCATTCTCAACTACTACATCTCACAAACAAGCAAAACAAGAGGTGCCGTTGTCAATTTCAGCCCCCTTCAAATTAGTAAAAAAAATTAATTTTTCAACCCAGATCTCCGTTTCACGCAAAATTAGTGTCATTAGAATCATATCAGCATCTACATTCCATTTTTTATAGTTTCAAGTCCAAATTTGAAGTTTTTAAAGGGTCACTTCCATAGAATTCAACTTTCACAAAATTAAATTTGTGATTTTTATCCCAATCAAATCATAATATAATTACACAAAAATAGCCTAAGATTGAGAGTTGTTACATTCTTTCCCCTTACAGGAATTTTGTCCTCGAAATTCTTTCCACATTGTCTTTTAGATGATTCTAAAAGTATCTCTATCTCATAAGATACACCAATCATGTCAATAATTCCAAAGTCAGTTAGCATCATAAAATAGGCAATTCTATACCATGTCATCTTATCAGATATCAACTCATCATGTACTCTGGCAATTCTATACCATGTCATCTCATTAGATATCAACTCATCGTGTGTATCAAAGTACACAACAGAATGATATTGTCCTCTTTGGATTCCTCACCGTTCTTAAGCTTCACCCCTCAAGGTTTTGTTTACTTAGGTCTCTCACCCCTCTTGGGCTTCACCTCTTAGAAGACCTCGTTCATGTGTATTGAAGTGCATAGCGAAACAATATTGACCCCTCTTGGGCTTCACCCCTCAAGGTTTTATTTCCTTAGGTCCCTCACCCCACATGAGCTTTATCACTCGGAGTGCCTCATTTCTCGGTTTGTGCATGTCATCCTTTCACACTAGTCATGCTAAGTCGGTCTTGGTAGGTGGTCCCAATGAGAGATGTCAAGTTACAGGATGTCTACTAAGGAGATCCTGAGAGTTAGTCCTACATTGCTCACAGAGAGGGAGCTAGGCTAATTATAAGACCTGGGTATCCCTCTCAGTACATAAGCGTTTTTTCTACAGGGAAGAGCAAAACTATGAAGCCTAAGGCCAAAGCAGACAATGTATATACTGTTGGAACCCAGGGTGTTACAGTTGATATCAGAGCCAGTTATCCTCATGATAGTGGGCCTAGCCGCACGTGATTTGCCAGACCCAAAGTGGTCGTGCAGAGATGTGTGCTCCCTAAAGGAGGATAGGATGCCTAGTCGATCTTGGTGAGCTGTCCCTAGAAGGGATGCTAGACTACAGGATGTCTACTAAGGAGATCCTAAAAGTTAGTCCCACATCACTCGGGGAGAGGGAGCCAGGCTAGTTATAAGACCTAAGTATCCCTCTCAGTACATATGCGTTTTCCCTATAGGGAAGTAGCTACTTCATGCATGCAGGTTGTAGTCCTCGTAAGAGCAACGCAGTCATGTAACAAAACTTAACAATCTACCTATTTCTCTAAAGATAACAACACACTACATTTGTCCAGTTCACAAAGCAACACATGTTTCTCTTGTTAAAAAAGAAATCCAAGACATTAACCTCCGGAGTTCACAATGTAGAACCATTAAATAGAAGGGGAGCCTTGGCGCAACAATAGAGTTGTTGCCAGGTGACCTGGAGGTTACGAGTTCGAGGTGTGAAAATAGCCTCTTGCAAAAATGCAAGGTAAGGCTGCATACTATAGACCCTTTGTGGTCCGCCCCTTCCTCGGACCTCGTATACGCAGAAGCTTCATGCATTGGGCTGCCCTTTTTTTTGCAATTAGTTTAACTATATATGACGAGACATGCCACCTTCCCCTTGATTCTCATATAGAGAGGTTATTTTAGTTAAGGAGATCATACATCTGTAGATCTATGAGCAACAAACACTACAAGAAATGGCATGCAGATTACTAACATGGTACAATGTCAGTGATGCAAATTGTTGGTACATACATGAAAAACCCCAAAGCAACTTGCTAGATTGTGCCAAAAAACAAAAAAACAAAATGGAGTATATCTGGAAAAGGAAATACATCTAGATTAAATATCAGTAATATAGGCTGGGGAAGGTTAGATCCAACAACTAATGACTAAACCTAGTGAAGATTGAAGCTCAAAATCAGATCTAAGGGTCCAAAGTAAGGATATCCAGATCTGTCATCTCATGTGTGTGTGTGTACCCTAAAATAAAAGAAATACGGTGGGTAACTAATGCAATAACCATGAAATAGAATGAAAAATCAGCAGCAAATCCTGTAGGACAGCTGTTATGATATCAAAACTAGTTGTAGATTGCAAGAATAACTACAAATCTGATCAGGGGAGTAAACAGCTAGTTGGTGTTCCTAGCTGACTAGCAAGGATGGGAGTATGACACCACTTTTCAACATCTGATCCTCGTTCACCTAATGAAAGAATTCCTTCCGAGTAATAACAGAAAAGACAAAGCAACAAACTATCACTAATAATAACCTCTTTACTCATCAAAAACAACTGAGGAGATCAAGATTGACTTAGTGGGTAATTAGGATTCTTCTTTCCTACCCACCAAGACGTTTTTACTACGACTCTCCTTGCTTAACCATTAAGACTTCCAATTTCAGCAAGACAACTACAAGTGTTCCAATAAACTACTTAAACATTAAGAAAGTAGCCACTTGGAAGTATCCTTATGAAATAAGGAATGATTCGTGGCAAAGTTTACCTCATTCCTTACAATGGTAAAAGACCACTGTGATAGCCACAACCATATTCGTCATATGCACCCCTTCTGCTTGTTCCTCTTGAAAATTCATGCCCTAATCTTGCTTTAGCCTTGTTTATGTGGTTCCTGTAAGTATACCTATCTAATTGCGCTTCTGTCTCCTCTTGGGTGTTCTCTCTTGCTCAAACACTTATCAACCAAGGGATCTGGATCAAGGGATGCTCCTGCATCAGGAGGTCCCAGAAATACATTCTCTAACAGTTACTTTATGTGTAAGTGACTTACAACTGGTCCACAAGTCATCAGACTAAACAGAAGCAGGTAAACTGAACTCTAGAAGTTGTTAGTCGGTCATGATTTCAAGACCTGGAACATGGAAGGGAAATCTTGATTCAACTGCATAATAAGAAGTTTGGCCTTTTTCCTTTCAAACTTTAGTCTAAGACAGGTTAGTTTATTGTAAAGATGAACTTAAATCACTTGGGTCTGTTCAGGTGAGAGTGTTAGAAAGTTGGTTCTTTGGTTTCTTTACTGTAAAATTTTTAACCTTTGATGTTGAAGAGCTCCGGCTTTCTTCCCCATAAACTTCTACCTTTAGATGTTGGATAGCTTTGGCTTCCCCTTGTCCATAAAACTAAATATTAGTGCGACGCTATCAGCTTGCTCTAATTTTTGGTTATCAAGCCATAAAATCCACTTGGTGTTTTATTTGTTTAATTAAAGAGAAAAAAAGGAGGCAGACCACAAAGGATCTACAGTATACAGCCTTACCTTGCATTTTTGCAAGAGGCTGTTTGCATGCCTTGAACCCATGACCTCCAGGTCACACGCCGACAACTCCACCGTTGATTAAAGATAAATGCAGGAAAATAATAAAGATTGCTTCTAGTCTTAGTTTTGGTTTGTCCTGAATTTCATCTAGCAAATGCCAATTGCAAGGTAAAAAGAGGCATCTTTGTAATGAAAACATATTCATAAATAAAAATGACAACAAAGGAACAATTGAAAGTTTTAAGGAGAAATTCACATTCAGAAGTAAATCACAAAATCAAATAAGTATTTCCATGTATCTAATGCTGAAACTAAGAAAACAGCTCAAGCATTTACATTAATCGAACCTCGAGTGTTACAAACATTGCGTGGCCCATATGCAGTGATCCAGTAACATTTGGAGGCGGCATGGAAATGACAAAAGGATCTCCTCCTCGATCAAAGCTTGGCTTGAAATATCCTTGAGAATCCCACCTAATATTGGATACTAGCTAAAACTTCAGGAGAAATAGATCTCAAGCACAAAAGCAACTTCACCAACTGAGCTACTTTTGGATAGCTAACTAAGCAAATAGGAGGAAACATGGTAAGCATTCTAAAGAAATATATCAGCTTAGAGCTAGAAAATCTTTATTACATATTTCCAACCTTGTCATAATCATGAGAACTCGAGCAAAGAGATCAGTAAAAAAATGGCAAGTACATCATGAACCACAATGATGGCGTATGAGTAACCACATACTGGGTAACATATATGTGAGCTGGGTATCCATATGTTGCAAGTATTAGACAAGCTTTCCGTGCAAAATATCAATCAGCTTAGAGGGTTCTTGAAAGGATGATAACAGACAACCTCCATTTTAATAAATATTTTTTGGATGAGTGGTATTAATTATCATTTTGGGCAGGAAAAAAGAAATCAACTTCATTTCTTTCCAGTTGGAGCTCTAAAATCCACTGGCTCACAATCCCTAGTTTTGTTCTGAACCTGGGAGTAGAAAAATTCAGCTGGTCTTTAGACCTGTCACTTTCTTCTTCTTCTTCTTCTTCTTCTTCTTCTTCTTCTTCTTCTTCTTCTTCTTCTTTTGTTATTTTTCTTCCTCAGCAGCTATTATTTCCCCTGTAATGATCTTACAAAGCTCAGATCCAAAAGAGTGAAAAGGGAATTTTTACACTGGGAACCAAAGTAGGAAGTGGGTCCTGATTGTCTCAATTTACTTACAGAGACGAGTATGCGTGGATGTAATACTTTCTGTTCTTTTTATGATATTCTTTTTGGGTTCCTGTCAAACCCCACTCGCCAACCAAAGAAAAAGATTTTTGGCCCAAATGTAAGGCAGGACTATAAAGTATTAAATACACATTTAAAGGGTTATGATTTAGTCAAAAGGGCTAACAGTTATTAACCCTAATGTGAAGGGGATATAGATATTTGCCCTAATTGGTACAATTTTTACAATGAAAAACAAATGGCCAAATACCCATGTGGAATCTTTCATATCAAGATCACAAACTCCTCGTTTTTGCAGTACCTCCTAATCATTTCAGTTTGCAAACTAAGTCTTCATTCCTGGATCTCAAATGGCTTATTTGGTCTCCAAACTCTATTTCTTCCATACATATCTAAGTATGAAGACAAATGGTGCATGGCTCCACCTTTTTGTATTTCTTTTTTCTTGGATCCAAGAGGTTCATTCGATTCAGCCTCAATCAGATGGCCTAGGTACTAACACACACATTTATAAGGTATTGCTAAGACCATCATTCCTGGGCCTCTTATGAAAGTCAAATGGATGGTAAGAGGGTGTTTTTGTTTTTCACCTTCCATTTTACAAAAATAAGAGGCTCAGAAATGAAAGATTCCAAGATTCCCAATAGATGTGAGTTCTAGTGCCAAGGACATCTGAATGAGGCAGATTCAGATGAACATTTTGGATACATGAAAAAAAAAATTTGTGGGCTTGAATTCCATTTTTCTTCAATACATGCCATACATATGTATGGAAGAAATTATCCTCTATTTTGCACCAAGTAAATGTATAATAAGACGGTTACAGTAAAATAAGGATGAATATTTTAAGGCTCTTCAATAAAACAGCACTTGTGACCAAAACCTTCATGTGCCGCCGGGAAAAAGATGGCTCTAAAAGAACACAGAAAGCCAACATCAAGTAAACCTTCAGTTTTAGAGCATCACATGGCAGAGCCTACCACTCAAGGATTACAACAGATAGCAGGCAGATCCAACAAGCACTAGATTACAGAAGCTACTCAATCCTGCATATTCTTGCAACAGATAAGAGTGTGCACTATCCTCTCACGTCTCAACAATTTACTAAGCCAAATCAGATTAACAAATGACATATTTCTCATTGTCAACAACAAGAGGACCTCATGATTTACCTTTCATGTGGTCAACAAAAATAGCAAACACTACTACAAGTATCAGAGTTGACATGGATGATTTTACTGATAGACTCTTCCAATTCACAGGTCCACAAAATGGTTTCAATCATTGAGAAGGACAACCACCTCACTGTGAAAATCTAAGCTGTTTATTTTTTCCCTTTATTTCTCTTTGATGCAATCAGTCTTCAACATAGAGTTATGAAAATCACTTCATAAGCACATAAATCTTGGTGCAATTTATAAACATTATTCTAGTTCTTTATTGGACAAAGGGAAAAGAATAATTAAAAGATCTAAGTTGAGTAAAAGAATATACTACCAATTATATATACGTTCCTCAGCTGCAAAATCAAATGACTTTTCTGTCTCTGGAGAAGTAAATACCTCATTCACTGATGTCCCAACTGAAAAAGAAAATATCAATTAAAAGATGAATGGTTTAGAGAACAAGATACTGAATATGAAAGAGAAGTTCATGCCATCAATAGAAAATTAAGTACGTAATGAACCAAATGGTGCAGAAACATGGAATTATGATGCTTACGTGTCACATCTCTTTAATGAATAGCTAAATTTGCAATAGAAGTAGAATTTGAGGATTTCGTGTATAAGATTTCTTGTTGAATTATACAACTATAGTTATTGGTGAACTCCAAGTAAGAGAAGTTCGATCTAGTAACCACCAAATACAACTCAACTCCAAATGCTGATGCTTCTTGAGTAAAATAAATTATCCATTTTGCCTCCTTGAATCAAAACCCACACAGTCACTCTGCAGCTCAAGAAAACCCCAGTCACTGTTGGAAACCTTGATCACTGCAATGGAGTGACAAAACCCACCCAAACCAAAACCCATCATTGCAGTATTTTTTTAATGGAAAACCTGTTGAGATAGATAGTTTCTATCAATGTTTAAAAACTGTGATAGACAAGAAGCCGGTCAAGGCAAAGTCGACTTCTGCTGCATGAGTCAATGATTTATGCAGCCAACTTTTCATTAGCTTAAGCGATTTAGAAGAGTTTCTGATCAAACCGCCAAAGTAGGGCACAATATCATAGGTAAAACCAATCCTAGTTGCCCAAGTTAATCATTGAATGAAGGAATTTTTTAACAATGGTTTCAATAATCAAAAGACCACACATTTTGGCAAAACCATATAACCAAAGAAGCTAGTGTTTTCATGTGACCTAACTAGGAACAGCTGCTGATGAATCACACCAAGTTAGAACAGCTGACATTCCTAAATCCCAGAAATGATGTAACTTTTTAGGACTCCTCTTAGTGATTGCTTAGCTAGTAACCAAGAATATTGCAGTTTTGACAACCATATAATATAGCTAAAAAATTACTGTTTCATATAATTTTGAATTTGAACAGCCACCAATGAATGACAGCAAGTAAGCCAAATGAGATCCAAAAAATCCATAAATGATATAACTATACGAAACTCTGGTGAATGGTCTTTCATTGAAACAGCCCAAAAATATGCAACTGGTCACAAGGTGAATACTACCTGTCATTTGGATTTTGCTCTGTTTAGATTATACATCCAAAAGTTGCAGCTAAATGCCAACATACTTGAATGTAAATGGTAAGAAATAATTGAAGAAGAAAATACAGAGAGATTAATGCCAAAAGATTATGCACAACAAAAAAGAGGAAATCCAAACACAGAAGCACAACAAAAAACCTCAAGCAACAGTTACAATTCTGTGTGGTCATGCAGTTAGTCCCACAATCAAGACAGCGAGCAAATATCCTCTATCAAGAGAGTGAAAATACAAAATGATGAAATACAAGAGCTACCTCTAAAAACACTGGATGCTCACCAGAAAAACAATTCTCACGTCCAGAAGCAAAAACAACTGAACTCTAGTGGTCTATCCCTTGACATATTGAGAACTACCACCAGCACAAGGAAAACTTGAAATGACTACCTACAATGCATGAGAAGAAAGGGTCCAATGAGATAAATCCAAGGCTTTCACAAACCCTTGGGAGATAACATCTTGAGAGCACTATGAAAAAAATTCTCTTCTAGTCTCTGCCTTTCTTTTTTACCCATCTCCCAAACATTACATGCAAATTTATGACTTATTAGGCAGCCGAAAATGATACTTAATACCCCCATTCCAACCCAAGAGACAACCATAATTCCCTGAAACAGTCAAAAATTACAAAAAACCAGCTTGCAATTGGTCACTTTGACTGCCACCACGCTCACAATCTCCACCATAAGTGTACAACCATCCACTGGCATTCTAATCCTGAATCCTAACAAGCCTAAACTCCAAAAAGAATAGTCATTGTAAACATGTTCTCTCAATGTTATTTCAGCAGCTAAACTTACCCTTCTTCAACAACATGATGAATGTAATACTCAGATGTGCCTTATCCACATGTTTGTCAAATTGATAAGTCCCATGTTTGTCAAACAAATGCCCTCTTCTGAAGATTCTTTGATTTCAAAGCCACGCCAATTAGGACCCAGCAGTAGTTGCTCCTATTACTTCAAAAATCACATTTAGGGAAGTGAAGAGAAAAGAGAGATATTAGCACTTAGGGAATGGATGCAGAAGAAGAGAGAAAGAACAGATGGTTAGATCTGCTTGGCCCTCTATGTTTTATTGTAAAATCTCTGTTTTAGTCAGTAGTCGGTTTTGAACGCCCGAATGGAGTGCAAATTTCACCCGAATACAACAAGGTAAGGCTGCCTACTTTAGGCCATTGTGGCCCGCCCCTTCCCCGGACCCCGCATAGGCGGGAGCTTCGTGCACCGGGGCTGCCCTTTTTTAGTAGTCTCTCCCTAACAAAGTGACAATCCATCTCAGTGTGTTTTGTCCTTTCATAAAATATTGGATTTGTATCGGTACAAAATTATGAACAGCAGCTTGGTTGCTTGAAAAATAATTTCATATGTGCAGTCACTTTAAACACAATCTCTGATAATAAAAGCTTCAACCAGAAAACTTCACACGTGGTATGTACCATTGCTATATATTCCTTCTTTGCACTAAAGAGCAAGCAACTTTTCTTCTTATCTTCCCATCATACCAACTTTCCACCAACACATAAGCAGTATCCCTTAGGACAGCTCTTAACAATAGTTGAACTACCAGCCTGCATCAGTATATTCTTCTACATTAAAATGACCCTTCTACCTGAACAACAACCCACATCTGCGGATTCCCTTCAATTATTCTACCATTGGACTTGCAAGTTCTAAAAGTGGATAACTAGGAGAAGACAGAACTGATTTACCATATTAACTACGAAGGACACATCCAGGTTTGTTTCAATTATATAGGTCCGCTTTCCAACCAAGTCTCCTAGACCTTCCTGGATCTACTAAAGCACCTTGATCAGGATAAGGTTTCAGATTGGACTCCACATATTAGTCATAACAGGTTTACACTCCAACAGACTTGTCTCTTGATCGACGCACATACAGTACATATTTGTGTTTAAAAAAGAGAAATCCATTGACATAATCATGCTATCTGAATTCCTCAAGAGTAGCTTAGCTGACCAGGTCCTTAGTGTGAAATTGATGCTGCAAAATTGATTCAATTTCTGAATGCTTTTGCTATCATCCCTGCAAGCACAGTGTCATGAACATAGACCACCAATAGAATGGTTAACTACACATCTCTTTGACCCAAACTTAAGAAAAGCTTTACCAAACTTCCCAAACCATGCACAAGGGAAATGCTTCAAACCATAAAGAGATTTTCTTAAACAATACACCTTCCAACTGTCTCACCAAGCAATAAACCTGGGGGTAGCTCCATATAGATGTCCTCCACTACCTTTCTCAAGAAGGCATTCTTGAAATCTAACTGATGCAGAGTAAAAGGGATACAATAGCTTAATTGAAAGAATCTTAGCAACAGTGAGAAGATTTCAAAATGATCCACACTTTGTCTAAGTGTAGCCCTTGACTACCAACCTAACTTTGAGCCTCCCAACTGATCACATCACATAGCAAGTATTTGACAGTGGAAAGCTGACAATAAGCAACTGTTTTTGTATGTAAAGGAAGTAAGACAAGCTCATAACTACTATTCGAGTGAAGAGCATCCATTTTTTCTTCCATTGTTTTCCACTACCTATTAAGTGATAATGCTCCTTAACAGATTTAGGAATAAACAATGATGATGATGTAGGAAAGGAATGATAAGATCTGGACCAGACCCTGCATAGGTGGGAGCTTTGTGCACCGGGGCTGCAAGACTCCCCACACTAGGCCAAATAATCTTAAACTACCAAATGGTGTTGTTGAAATCAATAATTTGATCCAACATTTTGGAAAAATCTCTGGGTTAATAAGCAATTCATGTTGACTTTACCTCTCTAATTTAAACCACAAAATCTCCAATTAAGTTAACATTATCATCTCCCCAAAGAAATCCAGATAACATGGAAAACTTTCAAATTTATTTCCTCAAGACCAATTGATGCAGAGGCCTAGTACAGTATATGCATAAAGTCATTTCCATGCGGAAAATAGGTAGGATTTTACCAAGTCTTTATACATAGATATGACTTTAGAAAGGGCTTAGATAGCTAAAGTTTCAATTAAGAATGCTAGTAAATAGTGTATGGTAATTTGTGCGTACATTAGAATTGTATTTCTACTAACTTGTAAATGGTAATAGCCTTTGGAGTCTAATTGTTCAATGACTTGCGCCTGATAAGTTGTGTCACTGGGCTGCCTTTTTTTTTTCTTTTTTCTTTTATCAAACTCACAGAAGTTTGATAGAAAATTTGGTCAAATTCCAATTTGTTGCCACCTAGATTTGCCTAGAGATGTCATGGCACATACTAGGCCACTACATTACCATATGAGGGAAGTTCAAGACCCAAGAGGAAGCTAATAATGAAGATGAAAATTTTGGAAGCAAATCCCAACATTTGAATTTATTTAATCTTGGATTACTCAAGGATATGTGCATTATTTACGGCTGTACCATTTTCCCTTTCCTATATGCCCTTCCACTTTTCTGTTTCTCCGATCCTGCCAACACCTTTCAAAACTTGATGAGTATTGGTGAATCTGGTTTTTCGTCTTTCAACATGTATCAAAAATACCTTGCTAAATTTTTCATATTTTTTCAAACTCATAAAGTAACAAGATTTGGTTTGCGCATGTAAGCCATTCGGTTTTAGGTGCATTTTCACAGATGCAACCAAGTTAACTTGGACAATTAGAAACCGAGCAATCAGGTTTTAACCCACAAAACCGCATAAAACAGAAGAAGGGGGAAAAAGAGAAATAAAATCAAGAAAAAAGGTAAAAGAGAAAGGAGAAAGGAGAAAGGAGAAAGGAGAAAGGAGAAAAGTTAACAGCACAAAATGAACACCGCTAAGGGTCATAAACTCTTGCATGCAATTAGTTCTGCATTCTCAATGATTTCAGTTGATGAATCATACAATTAGTTAATCAGTTTGTGGTCAGTTAGTTATCAGATAGCTTAGAAACCTGGTTGGTTATGGAGTCTGTAGTTTCTATGAGTCAGTACTTATTTACAGTGATGAAAACTGGTTGCCTGTGAATTCTATAAATAGGTAGCCTTGAAAGAGCATGGAATAGAGTATGGTTTCTCTCGTCATACAACATGAACTTCTTCTGAACCATGAGACATCATTTCCTCAACGCAACTGAATTGTTAATTCCGTGTGTCAAAATGAAGAGTAATTCAGAGTCCAGAGGCAAGTTCAACAAGAAACTACTGAGATTCTAAACAGAAGCTACATAAACCAGAAATACTTAAAAAGCTTCACCTGCGGAGGTTTTGCGATTGAAGCGCCTGAAATTCCAGGGAGGAACTGAAATTGCGGGATTGCGACCAGAGAAGAGGAAAGGATTGAATCTATAAACTGAGCGACTTGAGAAGGTGAATGGATTGGAGAGCGCCATTAAAGAGTTTCAGCAGCTCAGAGCAAAGTTAGAGAAGCATTTCAGGAGAAAAAACCTAGGAGAGTCAGAAGAATTGAAAGGAGAGAGTGGGTTTGGATAACGAGAAAGCTCTGGCAGGTTAGTAAAGAGTCAGGAGCTTCGCATCTTCAGCCGCTGCTTATTTTGGCCCTCATTAACGGAGAAACACGTATATAAATAGATAAGGAAAATGAAGCAGACAATTTTGAGACACGGCGCATTCCCGCCAGAGAAACAACACCGTGCATCCCCAGCCCAACACGACATGTTGGACCCCACTTTTGTTGATCTATCCCATTCATCTGATTTTTTCTTACTTTGGTAGCAGCGTCAAACGGGAGGGTCGGCCTGGGTGAGGTATCTAGGGTTGCTGTAAAACGAGTACGAGTAAAATCACTGGCAAACAGGCAATTTACTACAGCGTGAGAACGGAATAAGGTAAGGAACCAAACTTGACGTCATATATACCAATGCGAAAAAAAAAGAGTTAGCTTTACAAAAAATCACACAAGAAACTCACTATATCATAATGCCCTTGTAACGAAGAAATTAAACAACAATTAGAAGGGGAGCTTTGGCACAAAGGAAAAAATTGTTGTCATATAACTTTGAGGTCACAAGTTTAAGATGTGGAATCAGCCTCTTACAAAATGCAAGGTAAAACTGCCTACTATAGACTCTGTGATTCGCCCCTTCCCCGAACCCCGCATAGGTGGGAGCTTTGTGCACGGGGGCTGCCCATAATACAATCACTGTAATGACCTCAATATGGTCAAATAGGTCATGAATAATACAATCACGTTGATGACCTCAATAGGGTGTCAGGAATTTGCATGAGACCAGCGCTCGCTGCCATTCTCTGCACAGCTGAGCTTAATTTTCATTTTGTTTCTTCTCTTATGCGCGTTGAGGAGCCACTGAAAAACTTCCTGTCTGCAAGCCATCTTGTGGGGACAAACAATTAGCAGTTTGGAGATTCTGGACTGGCAGAGGGCTTGATTCTTGTACGCATTTGAGATGAGTGACAAAAGACGCCGACCTACCATCAGTAGAGAAACATTGAGTATGAGCTTGCAAGAGAACTTATCAACGAACAGAACATAATAACGAAGCATTTCTAAGTGTAAATTTGGCAAAATATATGTCCAACATGCAAGAAAAGGGATGATTGCTCAAAGTATAACTATGCAATAATCGTACAGGGAAAATAACATGAAAATATCAGGTTTCTTGTCGGACCAGTTTCACCTGACCAACCAACGCAATCACCAGTTCATTGTACAGGGAAAGCTAGTATCTAGTATTAATTTCTATATCACACAGCTAATCCTAGAAGTAAGAAGTGGATAACATGCTGCATAATATGTCTTAACATCAATAAGAAGCTTCGCATTTGAGAAAATTAGCGAGATTTCTAAGTATTATAGACTGAGCAGATATTGTCCATAACATCTATATGACAAAGTTCAGTGAATCAAGAAGATCAAATAAAATCAGATACTGTAAATTGCCGAAACAGTGTAATCCAAGAGAAGTTAATCATGATGCGTTGTAATCGTAATGCTTCCATATGTAGATTCAAGTTAATCCTGGTATCAATTATTGTCTTGCTTGTCTTCTATGCTTGACCTTGGAGGATTGAGACATGGAATTTCCTCTACTAAAAGAAAAGATGGAAGGATAAACTCAAACAACCACTCAAATTCACAATCCCTAAAATTATCTTAAATGTACACTCATGGAGAGAATAGTAGAGTAGAAGGTGATATTTTTCAATGACAAAAACAAAAAGATCATATCAAAGTTAAAATTTTAATTTGTAATTTATCAGACTTGCCTCTAGGTGGCACAATGTCATATACTAGAAAGCTACTTGGAATTTGTACATTTCCAAATTTATAAGTGGGAGTGGCTACATCTAGATAAGCCACACACAAAGAAGCACCTTTATAGGTGATCCTAACCACTACTACTCTACAGTCTAAAATGAATGGCTCAAAGAGTTAAGGAAAAAGAAAAAGTGAAGGCATGCACAAGAAGAACAAAAGTAAATGGCTTACAAAATTTAACAAACTGTCTGTAAGAAACAAGTACAAGGATCAACTTCAAATATGCTTGACATTGCTTGTGCTAATTAAATTCCTTTCTACACATCTAAGCGAACTCTAGCAAAGAACAATGAATTGCATAAATGCAAATAAAATCATATATTTGGCACTGTGCCATGTAATTCCACTCAATTTATTTGGAGTATGATAGTAGTGGTCTCATTGACTTTGGATTTGTAACCTTTCACTTAGACCAAGAAAGTGTTGTTTTTAAAATCATGGAACATCTAGATAAAGCACTTGCAAATAACTACTAGTGTGCCATATCCTCAAAGCAAATCTGACTCACCTGCCTGAGGCATGTCAGTCCCAGATTTTTCTCATTGCAAGCTTGATCTTCCCCTTGCTAAGTGACCTTTTCATTTCAAAATCTTGTGCATTTAAATAAACATAGAAATGCATATTAATAGGACAAATAACCAAAATATCAACAATTAACAAGAAGACATTACAATTTTTCCTATTTGAAGAATTAAAGGATCACTAGAACAAGGAAGCCTCAAATACAAGTTTGAGAAATTGAAATTCAAGCCTAAACAAGTAGGACTTCAATGTAAACTTGGAAATAAATTTACAAGGAACCTAGTAGCTTTAATCAACATAAACCTTAGAAAAATCAAAAAGTATTATAGCACAGGAAAGCTTAGCAAGTTCTCAAAAGAAAAGAAAAGGAGAGACAACTTAACATTTCATATAGCCAAGACATGTAATTACGAAGTGTGTCCTATTTTCAAAACTATAAAGAGGACAAGTTTTAGGGTGATTTAAGCCATTTGACATTTAGGTCATCTCTCATATAGGCTATAAAACAAAATTCATGACTATTGTATATTTCTAACAACTAGTTTTTTAGTTGTAAAAAGCCAAAGGTCGTGATTATACAAGTCAAACCAGCATGTACTATGATCATTTGATGGCCATGATTTTCGTTTTGTAGCCTATTAAAGAGATGAAGGAGAGCATTGGCGCAATGGTAAAAGTTGTCATCATGTGACCTTGAGGTCATGGGTTCCAGCCGTGGAAATAGCCTCTTGTAAAAATACAAGATGAGGCTATGTACTATAAGCCCTTGTGGTCCGCCCCTTCCCCAAACCCCACACAGGTGGGAGCTTCGTGCACCGGGGCTGCCCTTAGCCTATTAAGGAAATGACCTAAATGTTGAATGGCTTAGATCACCCTAAAACTTGTTCCCTACATAGTTTTAGATATGGTCTACATTTCATGATTATACTTTCCAAAGAGATCCATTGGAGACAAAATTCTAGTTGTTTATAGTGGATACACTCATAGTTCCAAAATTCTTTAGTAGACTTGGAAAACTCATCCACGTTACTCAACTCGATGGTAAAATGAGTTACTCATTGAGTGGACTCATTACGTATAAAAATGAATATGTTATGAAGAAACTCAAACTCATGACCTCTAAAACAACATTTTAACCAACTAGGCTACGTTTGACTTGTGCTTGTAACGTAAAATTTTTATACACACACACATATAACCCAAAAAAAACAAAATATTACAAAAATATTGCTCGAGTATTTTCAAGTCACCTATGAGTCACGTTAAGTTAACTAAACTCACCCCACTCTCATGTGAAGCCAAATTGTTGAACTATGAATATAGCTCATCAGGAGATAGGATCTAAATTTTGAAAGTATGCGCACTTTGTTTGCTAAATAGTTGATTTTTTTACTAGGAAATTGACTTTTTTCAATATATAGTAAAATATTTCAAAATCCTTCTTGACACAATTGATTGCCCATACTCTGACAATCAGTTATTTTTAACCCATTTCATTTCACTTACAATGACTGCTCATCACAAGCTAGTCAACTAGATTTTTCAAGCTATATATAACTTTAAGGTAGAATGAAAAATCACTTAGTTGGTTCTCCAAAATAGTTGAGTGGATTCTCTTATGTACAGACTGTGTTTTCACAAGACTAGCTTGCTTCAACTAAAATTTGCTTCAAAATAGTTGAGTAATAGCTAACTTGATTCCCATGTGTAATCAACCTTTACATGCTTCAATCATAATAAAATAATTGACTTGGTGAAGCATGGCAGTTAGCTAAATTTGTGTGACACCCCGGGTTTTAACACAAACTGTTTCCCATACTTATACCAAAATAATAATAGTTTATTGCTAGAAAATAGATGGGATCCTAGAAATTAAAACTCATGATTTAAAATTTTTCACAGCGTCAAGAAAATACCATTTAAGAAAACCCTGAGGGTCATTTCACCTCAAAACCACACTGAAGAACAGAACCAAAAATAATCCGTTTGAGCATGCTCACAAATTAAAACCACGGTGAAATTTTTGCAACTGTAAAGATACATAATAGTGAAAGTTCCAAAGCTCCAGGGTCTGTCCAAGATCACCACGTCATCCATGTATAAACATATAACCACTATACAGTGATATGGGTGTAATCTATCAATATATACAATGACTAAGGAGAATGTCAAAAAGTCAATACCAGTCTAACAAAAGGACACAACTTTGTCTCTGTATCTGACAGTACTTGTCCTCAAGCCCCCGTCCAGCTCCACTCTAGTCCACCTTCTTCCCTTTCTGACTATCGCGCTCTAATTCTGAGGCATTGCAAAACAAATCAATGCCTCAACAAGCCATACTTGTGCAGGTGATATACATTCTAAGTAACTCAATAAAAACAAAGCATATGGCGCAAGGCATAAAGATCATAAAATGATCAAACATAATATAAAGCCTTAAATCGCACGATGAAGGACCTACCAAGTCCATGTAATAAATAATATATCATCAACCATGATATTAGGACATTCACAATCTGAGAAAATCTAGAAACACATGAATGCATGTCAGAAGTATCAAACATCATACACAGTCAAACCCTATGAGTGTCTCACATACACTCATGGCAATGTGGGGTCAGCTCTCTGTACTATCCGCTTTCACCCTTGCACCCTTACGAGCACTCAGGCACTCACGGGAATGACGCGTACCACTTTCGCTTTCACCCTTTCACCCTCACAGGCACTCACGGGGTGAAGAATTTGCATCCTACCACAAGATCACTAGTCTCAAACATCAAGTCAGAGCGACTCCCACATGTCAAGAAGACCAACAATCAAGTGAATATCACAAAAGATATCGAGAACAGTGCATGCAATAACCACCAAAAAGATAGCACGCACATGAGAAGCTACATGCTGAAATCAATCTCATGCATATGGTAAGGCATAAATCATATGCCTCAAAACTCAAATCACCAAATCATCATTTGAGAATCATGGAAAAATTGTGAATGAAATCACCTACCTCAGTATCGCACTATCCCAACAAATGTGTAAACGATATCAAGGTGTATGCCATGATGTACTTGTCATGCCATATATCATGTCATGGTTAATGCATATAACCAAAATCTAAAGCCTGGTCATCTATTGATCAGCTTGATTTGAATCATCTAATAGCATTTAGTAGTTTTGCTATTAAAAATGTTACTCCAAACTAGATTTTTGTCTTACATCTAAGTCCGCCTTGTTGAGACGATCACAACGCCTCTTTCGGATCATGATTTAGACCTCTGTAGCTCATATAATCACGTTTCAAATGAATAAAGGGTCAAAACCCTCAAAACCAAGAAAACAGGCCCGTGCACGTGTGGCGCATGCCGTCTACACATGCGTGCGCTGTGCGTGTAGACGCGCGCGCTTCTAGAACCGGCGCACGTTAGCTCATGCGTCTGTGGACGCACTCTGCGCATGGGGGACGGAAACAGCACATGGCGTGCATTCAGAGCACAGCGCGTGGCATGTTCTAGCCGCACCGCGCGGCGCACACTCGTCACTTCATTTCCTTCCTGTTCTGGTCGCCGTCGCCATTGCCGAAGACAGCGACCAAACTGGTTCACCATTGCCAGCGACCCTAGGTGCTCCGTTTTTTGCGATTTTTACACCTTTGAGTCCAGTTTTTTGTGTACATTTCATTTTCACCCTCCATTTTCACAAATCCCACCTAAATCTATCATTTTTTCACAATTTTTGTCTCATTTTCAAAAACTCCCACAATACAGTTTTTTGGTTTTTTCGGCGTCCCTAGCCGTCCGATCGTCACAAAATTTCACGGGTCCTTTCCTCTCCTCATCATACTCAATATGAATGGTCCAGATCTTAATCTAAGAGCGTCTCATCAAATTTTTTTGTGAAAAATAATAAAGCACGAATTTTTGTAAAAACTACATGTTCGCGTCGTTTTTTCGCTGTTTACAAGTGAATAAACCTTAAAATTTAATGCAAAGAGAAGGGTGGAGTGATCCTACCTCGTTCCCAACCGTTCAAGGGTGAAGAAATCCTTCGCGACAATGCGTGACTATCCATGTGAAGCAGAGAGAATTGCGAGGGAGGAGAGAGCGGTTTGAGCACTCTCTCTCTCTCTCTCTCTCTCTCTCTCTCTCTCTCTCTCTCTCTCTCTCTCTTCCTTACCTTATATGCTTCATTTTTCGTTTTATTTTATTTTATTTTTTTCTTTATTTTGAAAAATCAAAAATTTCTAATCTATTAATTAGTAAATGTTACAATTTGGCTTCAAAATAGTTGACTATCTGTGCTCAAATTTAGTGTAAAATTGTCAAGATTTTTGTAAAGGCTTGAGTTCAAAAGCAATTGACTTACATCTAAATAATTAGCTTGTCTAAAAAGTTGGTGATTGTACACCAAACCAATCAATTGGAATTCCTTGAAATTGAGTGTAAAACCTATCAACTTTGTGTTAAATTTTGATTTCTAATATAGTTGATTGTTTGAGGAGAAAGTCAACCGCAATTACAAGATTCTCATGTATTCACATTAAGGCAATTGATTATGTCTCCAAGGGTAGTCATTTGGAACAATTAAAACTAGGGACTTGTTTATCTTTCAATGAAAATAGTTTATATGATCATCCCTTGACAGTCAACTATTTTCTGAGAACTCTTATGCTTTGATCTTTTAACCCTTGAACTGTACTCCATTTTCTTTGATTTTTCTTATAACTCTTTAGATACATTTATACACTCACAAATAAAGTTAGAAACATTACATGGAGGTTTTGTTATTATCATAATCAAGGAAGCTTGGACTAAAAATCTCAACCTTTTTATAATGACAAAACACTAAAAGGAAAGTATAATGAGTGGCAAAATTTCATGCTCAACTTTCTTCTTTAGCTAATTTATCCCCCTTTTATAGACACCATGTTTTGACCACACTTTGATCATCTCAAAGTAAAAGCACCCCAATAATGATCTACTTTTACTCCCAAACACTTCATTTATTTAAGATTCCTAGGAAAATTCAGTAAAAAGACATTGTAAACCAAAATGGATAGAAAATATAAAACAAGGGCAAAAGAATCAGTCTACTACATGACCCTCTTTTACTAATGTAAGACATGAACACATGTTTCTTCTAGAAAGATCCTAGGGGCATCCTCATGACCTTATTTAAGGAACTGTGACTGCACAAACGAAAGGTCCCAGACACTTTTCTCTTCTAGAGGAAGATGGAAGCATTCAGATGATAGCATGTGCATGTGGCTACATAACATTAGTCCACCATGTCACCCAACATGATGTGATTGCATGACCTTGGATAGCTTTGAAAAGAAATTAGACGTGGCAAGATGATTGGTTGAATGTGTCTCTTGGAGTACTATATAAAGGGGAAATTTTTCAAGGGCAAAAACAAGTAATGCTTGTGGTAAGATTGCTTTGTTATTGAAAACCTCTCTTAGAAAGGTCTCAGAGCCCCTAAAAGGTTTAGAAGCTTTGTTAAAGAGTGAAAGAGTGGTTATCTTACTACATCATTTCCTAAGGGATCTTTTAATTTAAATTTTCTCAATAAGTCATTTCTAAAATATTATATTGGGCTTTCTATGAAGTATTATATGGCTTTCTAGTTTTCTTATTTATGTACATAGTAGGGCATCATTTCTTTTCCTTATCTTGCTTAATTTTCTGCTTTCCTACACTTTAGGTTAGTTTTGTCATATACAATAGAATTATAAAGTGGTTTCCTTTTGCTTTATGGAGTTTTTTTTTTTCATTTGTGAAATGAGCTTTCTTATTTTAGAATAGCATTCATGTTTCCTGTTTCAATAGCTCTCTAGAATAGATTGACAACATCCTCTAAAGGAGATGGATGACAAAAGTCAATGTTTGAATGGAAAGGTGGGCCTAGAACACTGGCACTCACAAGTACTCTTAACTTAAAGGATGGAACATGACATACACATTAGTTGCACTGATAATCAATTTTTGCTTTAAAAAAAAAAGGTTTGGTGCTGTTAGCATTGGACTACCCCAAAGGCTTCAAACAAGAAGTTAAGCACCATCTGTGTTGGAAGATCTTAAGAGTTGTCAAGAAGGCATCCAACCCAACTAGCATAGATGTAACAACTAATGGTCCAATCACAACGATATTGTCCACTTTGGGGCACCCATTCACTCCTCACAGTTTTGTTCCTCCCTGATTTCTTAGGGAAAAGGTCTCATTGCTAGGAGAGTTCCCCGAACTCTTATAAACCGCCCAGTTCCCTCTCCCCAGGCAATGTGGGACTAACTCTCAGTACCTCACCCGTCCTAGGATTTATCCATCAAAACTTCACATCTTCCCCCCTTAGGGAGCACACATCCCCACATGATAGCCACAACCAGGCACTAGCATGCAGCTAGCCACCACACTACGTGGGGAACTGGCTCTGATACCATTTGTAACAGTTAGGGGTTCCACAACAACCATATTGTTTGCTTTGGGGTACCCATACACCCCTCACGATTTTGTTCCTCCTCGATTTCCTAGGGAAAAGGCCTTGTTGCTATGAGAGTTTCCCAAACTCTTATAAATCGCTCAATTCCCTCTCCCCAGGCAATGTGGGATTAACTCTTAGTACCTTACATGACATAGGATTCATCCCTCAAGGCTTCACAATAGATGGCCGTGAACTACTTCAAGAAGATGTCATGCACCACTAAAATTAGACAATCCTAAATCATTTAAACAAAATGTTCTACACCATTGGCATTAGACACCTTGATCCCCTCCTCTTGTGATATTTGACGATCTTGCTTCTACTTGAGTTGAAAGCCAACAAATGAAAGCATATAATGCCTCTTTCCTTAGATAACTATTACATAATGGCACCATATGCAATTGCCAAAATAACTCTAACCAGTACTATGTAGCCCTCTAATTGGCATCGACTAGTCACAAGGTTATTTTTCCCCAGCAACACTATTATGGTAGCTACCATTTCGATGTTCTAACCTCATTGGCTTCACAAAATAATTGTTAAGGTGCCTAAAACTATAAATAGGGGTTCCCCCCTTCATTCCAAGCATTCAAAATTAATAACAAGTTCAAAGAACCCTCTATAGAGCTATAATTTTAAATTTTCACTCTATTTACAATGTGAGAAACCATGTTTTCATATTTCTTCAATGTGTTTAGGAATGATATGAGCCTAGGTCTAGCCAATCTATTGTCCCAAGGATTCCAAAACATGATCCATTGGTATTTGCCCTCTGAATTTATGACTTGCTTTGGTCCCTCAAGAATAAAGTCATGACCCATTTTGGCCTATGCACCCTAAGATTTTTGCTAGGACCTTCCAGATCCTTGTCCATTTATGGTGATACCTATGGCTAACTATCATGAACCCTAAATCAACCTAGTCTTAGTCAAGATGCTATTACTTAAGGGGTTGATCAGCCAAGCTTAGACCATTTGAGTCTAAGTTGATCATTAACTAAACATTAAACCATGGCTCATGCCAGCATACGGTATATATAGCCTAGCTTAGGACTCAACCTTAAAATAGACATTTTGCCTAACAATGCATAGGTTATGTTCCTCAAGTCCCTTGACTTGAGTATCAACTAGTCAACATCATGGAGGCTTATGGCCATGTTCCTTTGGGAAAGTATGTGGTATACCATCACATGGACCTCTTTTGTGATTATTTATACTTTGCTTATACTTCTCTTTTACCCATAGCTCCCATAAAATCTATCCATGGGATTATAATCTTAAGTCTGCGACATATAATCAAAGAATGTGATCTATAATCAAAGGTCTTATCTTTTATTAAGTGACATGTAATTAATTAACAAATTAAAGGGTTGAAGATATGTACTCACCTTCATTTGATTAATAAAAACCTATAAATGAGAGAAAATTTGTATTGCTTCCTTTATGCTTATAGCCTATTGCGAATATATATGGGATGAGTATTTTAGCTTGTAAATGTTTTTATGAAATGCTCAATGAAAAATATCTCCCCTTTCATCTTGAAATCACATTCACACTTATTTGCCTTGCACATTTACACAATGGCAACCAAGGTAGGAACTAGGAGTTTTGGCAGCTTCCTGGTAGGGAACATCACTATCAACATCCCATTGATGTGACCCACATTTATGCCACTCAAGTCAAAGCAAAGGTCAAGGCTTTGAGCTCCCCTCTTTTCACGGTAACAACTCCACCTTTCCTGCTTCGGGTGCACTATGTAAAGGTATTATCAAAAGTGCTAGTAATGGAATTAGCTCCCGATCTCCTCCTCAAGGTTGTAACTCCCCATTCCCTAACAAATGTGCACTATTTAAGAGTTGCAAATTGTGCTAATAATAGCAAGGATCCCCCTTCAAGGGTAGTAGCCCGAGGTCCCTAACTAAGAATGCACCATATGATGATGTATGAACCAATAAAGGTGCTGCTTCAAAGGTACCAACCACTGTTAATCTCCCTCTCCTAAAGGAGTCAAGGGTAACGATTTGTGATAGGGCACATCCATCTACACTTGGTATCTAAGCCCCTAATAATCTCCAAGAAGATAATATCTCCCAAAAATAGGCTAAGGACTCTTGCAGACCTAGGTTTTGTTTCTCCAACAAGTCCTCGATATATGAGAAGGGAGAATCATCCAATTCTCCCACCAAGATGACAATCGTCCAACATTACCAAACAAGAATCAACCCACTATATAAGTCGGGTTTAAAGACCTTAAAAAGGTAAATGAACACTACCTTAACAACCTATAATAGGGCTGAAGACCTACAAAAATCCACTTCAATGCCATGAGAATAATAAAAGAGAGTTAAGCTAAAAGGATTTTATCATGTTATGAGTTATCATCTATTTGGCTTACAAAAGAAAGCAACTATAGAGTTCCAACCAAGGACCTACCATGTAAGTAGGTCAAGCTATTTGTAGATGTAGCTCCCTACACTACCCCTGCCAAAAGGAAGAAGTTCTTGCCTCCCTTCGAACCTATACAAAGGCTAAGCAAGATGCCCATGCTAAGTACTTAGAAAAAGATAGAAAGAAATTTATGAGAGAAGAAACTGAATTTCTTCTTACAATTGGGGTTGTAAAACCAATGATAAGGCCACAAAGAAAGAACTATTGACCCTTAGCAAAGAGGAGCTTCCTTCACTGACACCTTGTCTAGTTGCCATTATAGTGACTAGGACCACTAGATCCTTAGAAGATCAACTTCATAGACTCCAACAAAAAATGGCAGAGAAAGATGCAGAATTAATATCTTCAAGGCTAGTCAGTTGGCTCCTTCAACTTCTATGGAGAGCTCATCAAATTTAAATCTTAACATAATAAGGAGATCATCAATGAGAGCCTCCATAAATTATATGTTATGAACCCTTCCAACAATTTTCCCTATTAAAGCCATACCCGCCTAAGGTGATGATGTACCCTTCCCTACTGGGTATAAGAGGCCAGATTTATGAAAATATGATGGAACAAGGTGCCCTAACAAACACTTGGCATACTTCATTACCAAGCGAGGAGATACAAGCAAGAATAACTCTTTGTTTCTAAGGTAGTTCACTAAACCCTTTCAAGAAGGGTGTTCACCTCTTTCCACAACCTAGGCCCCAACATCATCCTTAATTGAGAACGTATGCAGCAAGCATTCCTCGCCCACTTCTACAGCACAAGGTAGAATATGACTATTACTAAACTATCTAGACTAGCTATAAAACCAATTGAGACAATAGTAGACTCTGTCTCCTAAGGTGGAACCTAAGCCTCCCATGCACTTAGGAATTCATGCAAAACAAAAAGGTGCAGCTTGCACCAATAATTTGAACAACTACATTAGCATTCTTGCTGCTAAATAACACACTTAATGACTTTGAAGACATTGTCTCGGGGCACAATAATTGAGAATTTTTTCAAAAGGTATACCTATGATATCCCAAGTAATGTCTTATGCTTAATTAGAGCCTGTGTATCACCACCCCCCACTATTATCAAAAGAGAAGAGAAAAAGAGTGATAGCACAACCCTCCTACTTTAAAACTCTCATACAATAAATAAAGTACAACTTCTTAGACTAATGTTTCACACAAGAACCTAGTGTCTTGAGTGGTCAAAGTCAATGGGACCTAAAGAATCCAATAAGGTAGATCACTCATTATACAATCCTTACCACAGGCTCATCAATCATACCTTAGATTATTGTTATATTCTTAAGAATAAAATTTAGGATCTCATTAACATAAGGACATTGGAAGTAAAAAGAGAGAAGCAGCCTAAAGCCTCTTCCAACATAATTACTATAGTTCCTCTATTCAATCCATTTTAAGAACTCCAAACCCCAAAATTTTTGCTACCATCCATCCATTAGAAGCTTTAGAAAAAATCTCAAATTAGTCAAATGAAGCATCACCTTCTCAACCAGCTACAGTCAAACTACCTCTGGACATAATCTTTGTCCAATTTAATTAAGGGAGATAATAATTAAATCAAGGCATACCTTAATATTCCTAGAAAGCTAGACATGTGGCTACCCAAGTTTTTGGACTAGTTTTAAAATCATTTTACAAGGTGGGCCCCTAGCTTTATCAAATACCTTTGAAAAACAAATCAACTGAAAGAAGTTTTCTTGAAAATTATTTTTAAAAACCAAGTGCCTTTTTTTTTTTTTTTTTCACATTTCATAATTAAGGTGAGAAATTTTTTCCAATCAACATAGCCCATAAATATAATATTGTATGTAATATGTCTCAGGAAAGTCCTTGCCATAGCCTAGTATGAACTTGCAAGTAAAGTAATATGTATACAAAAGAATGCCCACTCATCAAATCATACATCATTAGCACAGATCAACCTATTGATAGCCTAAATGTCTTCCTTCAATTTGCCTTTGCCCTTATTCGTCAGATTTGTGGATTTGGAGGTATGAGTATATGAGTATACTCATTAGCCAAAAAAGGGTTTAGAAACTCAATTACTCAACAACCATCTCATTGCACAATCAAGCACTATGTGCAATACATTTGCAACATGTCTTTCATTTATCAAGTCTGAAAATATGCATATCTACAGGGTTATGGCTGTGTAATATCAAACAAATCTTAGCACTCAATTATTATCTCATAGTTAACTTCAAAATAGATTGAGTGTAAACATATATATTTCAAATGAATCAAAGTTATGATAAGTAAGACAATGAAGTTATAATCATATAAGTGTATAATATTATGACAAGTAAGATAATGAAGTTATAATCATATAAATGTATAATGCCAATGCCATGCAAGCACATAATAACACATGGACGTCACTATCAATTAAAAACTCAAATGACAAGTCAAATTCTCCTTTTTGGGGTTCAAAGAGTGTCCCCGACACTTGAAAAGAATATACCCTACTTAGGTGTCTAAGTATCTAGATACTCAAGGTTAGTGTTTGAGACACTAAGTAAATTGCTTTTTGTAACCACTGGTCATAATTACTCATGTGTGATTGAGTCTAGGGACATTATCATGTCCAGGGTACTAACATACATAAACTATCTCTGCATCTCTAGAGAATCATAATACAACTCGTGGGATTTCCATGCCATGCAGCCCAACCCCAAAGGTCTACCTACATGCTCGTCATCAATACCAGAATGATAGACTTGTCAATGCTTACATGGGAGGATTTGGATCGGGGAATAGTTTACCCATGATCTCGCACTCGAAAGCTCATTTTATGGGGTTGGGTATCTATCAAAAAGTTTCAGAGACTAGTGGCCAACCAATTACCTCTTGCCAAAGTGAACTCCTAGCATGCCTTATGGCCTAAAAATTAGTATCCAGTGGATCCCTCTGGACTAGTCTAGACCTTATCTTGGTCATGATCAATCATTTGGACCCTCTAGGTCAAGTCATATATACAGATGCAATCAAAGTTTGTGGGCAATCTCACCCTTTGTGACCTTTCATGGGTTCCAAATCATGTCAACATTTTGAATTGAGCCAAAAATGTGAAAGATGAGTCATCTTGGGCCCTCTTGCCCTCCTTCACAACCTTTTAAGTCAGAAGGCTACTGACCTTTTTAGTTAGGTTACCACGCATGTGCAAATCCTTAGTCCTTAGTGAATACCTCATTCTAGGGATCAACCTCATGATTTAGAATCATCAGATCCCAATTTAGTGGGATTTAAGGTTCCCTAGACATCTAGGTTCATTTAAAATCATTTGTTTGGTCAACATCAAAGACAAGTATTTTGGCCCAATTAAGTGTTCAAAGGAAGATCCAAAGATTGAAGACCCTAAGGCAACTACTTAGTGGGTTTGCATAGCTCTAAGAGTTGCCCTCAATAATTAAGAATAATTTTTAATATTTCAAGATTTCATCTGTTTCAATAGTTTTCTACATTTTTTGACTGTTCATGTGGACTGGTTTTAAGGGAAATTCTTCAGAGGTATGTCCTCTTTATAAGAATCCAAGAATGAGATTTCTTCTCCATTTAATTCTCTTTCATAAAGATACTATCCCATGGTAAGTTTCACAATCACAACTCATTCAAGATGAAACAAGTTGCAATATTCAATCCATAGTTTTTTTACATCAGTACACATAAATTGGGTTTTAAAACAAATCCTCTTAGTTCTATCCTCTTCATGAGGACCTAGGACTTCAAATTTCTTCTCCATTTCACTCATAATTTATTTAGATGTACCATCTTAAAGGAAATTTTAGAATTATAACTTAGTCAAGATAAAATAATTTGCAATAGTTAGTTTGTAATTTTCATACAACAGTACACATTGACTGAGTTCGAAGGCAAATTCCTCTTAGTTTTATCCTCTTCTTGAGGATTTAGAATTTGAGATTAGTTAAATTTTATTTATATATACTATCTCATAGTAAGTTACACAATTACAACTCATTCAAGATGAAAAAACTTGTAATGTTTAGTCTACAGTTTTCCTACAATAGTGCACATAGACTGAATTCTAAAGCAAATCCTCATAGTTCTATCCTCTTGTCGAGGATCCAAGACTTGGGGTCCATATTTACTATTATATTATTTAAATAAACTACACTATAGTAAATTTTACAATTAGATCTCATTCAAGATGAAGCAAGTTGCAATAGTCAGTTTGTAATTTTCCTACTATAGTACACATAGACTAGATTCTAAGACAAATTCCTCTTAGTTCTTCCTCTTGTTGAGGATTCAGAACTTGCAATTTCTTCCCCATTCAATATTATTTAATTTTAATACATATAAATATCATATTTATTTTGATAATTACAACTTATTTAAGATTAAACAATTTGCAATAGTCAGTTTGATGTTGTCCTACAATAGTACACATAGACTAGGTTCTAAGGCAAATTCCTCTAGTTATGTCCTCTTCTTGAGGACTTAGCACTTGGGATTTCTTTACCCATTCAATAATATTTTACTTAAATATATTATTTAATAGTAAATTTCAAAATTACAACTCATTCAAGTTGAAACAAGTTGCACTTATGATATTTACTTGAGATCCTGATTATGGTTTGAATATGATATTTCGCTATTGGATTTATTTATGATATTTACATGAAATGCTTTGAAATTTGATATTCTAAAGTTTTAGATTATCTTAAAATTAAGCATGTATATTATTGATTATTGATGTAAAATGTTTTGTGCATTGAAATGATTATTACATTGTGAAAACAAATATTTTATTGTCATTTTTATATGCATCTTATTTTCCTTACCAAGCATAGCTTGTTAAGACATTGTACTATTTTGTAATGCCTTAGATATTGAGAGATAGATAGGACGGATGAGGAGTCAGACGAGTAACTGATTGAGACATCTTCGTCTAAGGGTATGTTTTAAATTCTACTAGGACTACTCATGTACATCTGTGGTATTTGGACTTAATTTGTAATAATGCAGGGATTGTGGCTGTCGACTAGATTGGTCTTAAAGAAGTAAACTTATTTCAAAAAGGCTTACTTGAAAAATAAAAAATTGATTTGAGTTTTTAAAATTTAAATAATAAATAATTAAGTAATGAGTTGATGGTTGATACTCGGGGTTTTAAAATAAAATTCATTGAAAATGCTTTTCGTTGTTTTGTTTTTGAAACTATTTTTTAAAATTGAGGCCCCACGTTTTCAAAAGATTTGTTAAAAGTGTTTGAAAAACTTGAGTCATCACATTATATCTACGTGGGGCTAAGATAGTGGCATGGATTTGTGTCCTTTCGAGTAGGCCCTACCCATAGTTACGCATTTTTAGATGCCAACAAATTGGTAAGAAGAAAAAGATCTTGATAGAGATCAAAATTTTTAATTAAAAGAAGTTTAACCAGCTATAAAGAATGGAGCACCTTAAAAGAGCAAATAAAAGGCACATGATGGTATAGAACAAGGAGTATCAACTCCTAAGAATTTTAATTTTATTCTTGATTTGTTATGTTAAACTAATGTGGTTGTTGACAAGTAAAAATGCACAACTACTAATTTTATGGGACCATTGACAACCTCATCCATATCATTGCTTTAACCTCTGTTTGGATACTACTTTTTTCGGTTTTCTCTTATAAGATAAACCAAAAATCCGATGCGGTATTTCTAGGGAGCGCATTATATCATAAATCTTTACATAAAAAAATGTCAGAGGTGCATAAAAACACATATATGGAAAAACTGATAAGTTGCACCTTTTCTTAAAAACTGTCTCACAAGCCTCCTTCCCCGTCGCCGGAAGTTTTTGGGCCTCCACCATATCTGGTGACTTAGGAGTCTCTCTCTCTCTCTCTCTCTCTCTCTCTCTCTCTCTCTCCTTGGCGACCTTTGCTGCTAAAACTTGACCATTGCCGGAGATCAGATATTTTCTTTAGCACGTAATATAAGATGTGCATGTTCTACTTTTGGATATTTATCTACCCGAGTACTTTGTTCTAGAGAAGAATATGCGCCAAGGTCTCTTCCTTAGTTGGGGGAAGAATCAGCACGAATCGAATTTTTTTAGGAAGACAATCGAGAGAGAATTTGATTTAGTTAGACAATGTGCAGTTGGTTAGACCATAGCCCCTCAATCTTATATCTCATGTATTGTATGATTATGGACTCAGACACGAGATTTGGGGAGGAAGGCATTTTTCATCAGAAGTCTCTACAAAAGAAGCTTTTGCTGCCATTGAAGAGCTCACATCAGAGGCGTCTAACATCGACCGAACTATAATAAAGTGGTCTTTCACTGGAGCGAGGAAAGGAATGAGCGTTGTGACGCCATTGATTGATCTTGGATCAGTAACACTTGTGGGTTGTGTGGATGACGCTGTAGGTGAAAAGGATTAGTATAAATATTAGTTGGTTGGAGGGCTTGATTCTAGAGTCCTGCTTTTGCATGATTGGCTGGCAAATTGATGGCCCCCTGCTGTCTATCACGTAGCGAAGGCTTAAGGGCTGTGCGCCACGCTTGAATCTCCTTTACCCAGACACAAATCTAGTGCCCAGAATTTCCTTCACCCCAACAAAATATAGATTCGAAAATCATTGGCTGCCGAAACCTTGCCATTACCAGATCTGCAGCCCACTTTAGATTCAGTTTTATGATAAATGCACCCTTTGTGCAAAGAGGAGAGAAAACAAAAAAAAAAAAACTGCGGAAAAAAAACTATGCATTGTCAAATACGTACATCTAGCTTATAACATTCAGTTTTTGTTACAATTTTGAGTCAAAATAAAAGCAAAAGCCAGAGAAGTTGTATCCAAGCGGAGCCTTAGCCTTAAAAAGAAGTAAGATTCATGTTTGAAGCTCCAATTTGAATTAGAATCATGTCTAACTAAACCTAGAATTAATCTGGAAACAAGTTTAATGCATTAAACAAGGGAATCCAAGTTTGGAAGCCTAAGGCAACCAATTTATGGGACCCATTATTGTTGCACTAGCCAGGGCAATCGATTCATGTCCTAGGTGACTAGGACATGTCTAGATCTATTGCCACAAGAGTATGAGACAGTCCTAAGGCAACCAGACCATCTCTAGGGCGACCAAGAAGGGTCTAGTGCTACAAGCTTATGGGCCATCCTCTCTCGTGGCAGTTCAAGGCGACCATGCCGCCTCCAGAGCAACCGAGAGGGGTCTAAGGTGAACAGAAGGGGTCCATTACCACAAAGCCTATGGGCCACCCGCTCCCTTGGAAACACATGGTGCTAGACACCCTCTAGGGCGACCAGGAGGGGTCCAATGCAACAAGGATGGGTCCGCCACATGTTTAGCTTGAGTTTTTATTGTTAGTGAGACCGAAACAGTTAACTTTTACACTTTTGGCTCAGGACCCCACCATTCTTAACCAATGAGCTCATTTTGACTGAATGAGAGGCCTTTTTCTGCTGGGTCCTGAAGTAATGAATCCCTTCCTAACTGTATAAATATTCTGGCAGAGAGAATCAATGAGTGATTATCAGTGAAGTAATGAACCCCCTTACTCTAGAAACATTTCCAAGGGACGCAGAGTTGGTTATAGTTGATGTGAGTTCAGACTTAGTTAATAGTAAGAGAGAGAGAGAATCAATGAGTAATTAGGATTGAGAGGTGTGTTAAAGAGTGCTAGAGAGAGAGAGAGAGACACCAGAAGTTAACCAATGTGGATTTAAAGCATTTCTTCTATTCCTCTTCTTCCTCCCTTCAAAGGCCCTTTTTGGATACTTCTCTCTCTTCATCTTAGCCTCTTTTGATTATCTAACTGTGCTATGAGATGCAACCTACTTGTGCAACTGTGAATATCATTTCTGCTAGAAAATGAACATATTAAGATGGCCGATCTTGATCACGTGATTTAATCTTAGACCCTATGTGATTTGGGATTAATTTTCCTTTCTTTGTGCCACTGATCTTGGACACTGTGGTCTGGGCTGAACTTCCCTTTCTCTCTGGACCAAAACCATGACCAACTGGATTGGTCTTGGCTTATCAGTAAGACAGCGGAGCAAGGAGGAAGCTAAATGGAGGCCCGCATACGCAAAGACCAATTAATATATAACAAAAATATACATGAAAATGAATGTTTAAAACGAAACGCCAGCTTTTAGGTGGTCAGACTAATGACATTCAACTGAAAGGTAGTCTGGTTGACTGGACCAAGTCTAGCAAGATCAGTATTGACTAAATTACATATATGCTGCTATCGGTTATGAATCCACTATGTCAAGTCATACTTTGTGGGAGTTCTCCATCCATCTGATTATAACCTAACAGAAGAGTAAACTTAAACACATTTTTCATTTTTGAGTAGGCGAAGAGTAGGGGTTTTTGTATTACTCACAACCAATGCGTGCCTCGAACAAAAAACCTAAGAACAAGAGAGGCCCTTGTAGCGCCACTGCCGAAGAAGGCTTTAACTCAGCATAAAAACATATCTTATCTGGTAAATTAGTAATACAAATTTGCCAACAAATGTCTAACACAGATGGTCGAAAACAACTAATATTTGAGTTGGCACTTTGCCCTTTTCTGATGATTAGATTTAATAGTGCAATGAGCGAGAGTGTGCAAGCAATTTGCCTTGTAAAAAAAGAAAAAGAAAAAAAAGAAAAAAGTATATAAATTTCCTTCATATGAAAGCTTAGCAGAAGCCTTTGTGGTGGTTATATTGTGACGACCCGGGTTTTTCGATGATTTTTAAATACAATATCTAATTCCTAGGTCGGGATGCATCTCTATTTGAAAACCATTTTATAAAAACAATGCAATGCAGCAAAAAAATCTTTTGTTTTAAACTCATTTAAAAAACCCCGAGTGTCATTTGCTTTCACAACAACCAAAGTAGTTTTTGAAAATTACTATAATTATAAATGTCTTCTCAGGTTTATCTAGTCACAGCTCACAGCCCAACTGTAAATAAATACAGATACATGTCCAAATGGTAGACTGTTTACTTATATTCATACTTGTCTCTTCTTCATTTACTTGATCGTAGCACTAACATTTCATGATGCTTCTTCTACTCGTGAGTGTAGTTATCTTGAAAAATAATATATTTAGGTGAGTATTTCTTATACCCAGTAGGTGATCTAATACTACTATTTTGAAAACACGATAGGCAATATGCATGATTCTAAGAGCTTTTCATGTAAAACATCAGTAATTCTTTTTGTGTAAGCATGCATAGTTATGCATAAAACATAAGCTTATTGATGCAATTTTAATCATGGAATCCTTTCTCAAAATCTAGTATTCAACGATATAAATATGATCAAAATCATGAAACAGAAATCAATAGATCCATATACGAAGATCTCGACAAATGCATCAAACTAGCGAGTCAAATATAATAGTCATGAAACTCTTAAAATAATCATCGTTCAAGCAAATGCTAGTATCATGCACGTTGACATACACGTCACGCCAACTGGTCACGAATACTCGTGTGCGACCATCTTATTGCTATATGCATATCAATTCATTGAAATCATAGGGCTACTACGCTCACGACCAGAACCCCTTTGAATTGCATGTCTCCTGTATCTAGAGACCAGTCCACCATAGCCTCTATGACGACTATGGATATGTCCCCAAAAGGGTGCCATGAACACCTCCAGTGGTCGTCCCTGTTTAGCACAATAGTCAGGGAAGGGACAATGCCGTTTTTTGCAGCGATACCATCCACCTTTTTGGTGGTAGAAGCCGGGAGGCCAAACCCGTGCCCCTCAGCATAGTGCCCACTAGGCTCAATAGCCCAATAACATACATAGTCCAAATCTCAAATCAACATAAATAATGCAACTTATGCATTTGTTTTCAAAGTATGCGAGCATGGTATAAACTCTACTCGTGCTAGTACCGTAATTAATGTTATAAATCCGTAAACTCGTATAAGAACGGCATGATTTAAAAACACATACTAATTACAGCAATAGAAACAGGTGACTCAATTTGGGATGCATTTTGAAAACATAATAGTATCAGACTACCTACCTCGATATTTTCTGGAGTCGCGTCCTTCATTACTTAACCAAACTCTGGGTTTCCTTTATAAAATCCTAGATATGAATGGATAACAAGGATTCCATATCATTTTTTATCTATTTATAAATCACTATTTAGACCTTTAGATTAATGGCTAGATTTGCCTCTCTTTTTTTGTCAGATTGCATGTCCTAATGCTTCGAATGAGTTTACACTTGACTTGGATAGTTAGATCTATAATTCAAAAGTTAATAGATGAAATTTAGAGTAGATCTAGGCATTTTGTTCCTCTAATAGACCCAACGAATCAATTTATGAAGTTTGATCATCTTTGATCGTGTAGATCTATAAGATCTCTAGAGTTTTTGGGCTCTAATCATGTAAAATAGTCCTATGATCCTAAGTTTTATCATCTCATTAGGTCCGCATTGTTACTATGGACACAACGGTTCTTTTGAATAGTCAATCGGAGTCCTACAGCCTTCGTAATTGCACATTTAGTGTCACAAAGTCACATAGGAACCATATTCGTCTATAAATAGGGCCCGCGCGTCATGGTTCCTAGAACGCTCGTGTGCCCTGGTGGAACCAGGATCCGCATCCGCATGTGGCAAGCGTCCAAAGGCCGCGCCAGGGACCGTATTTGCACGCGCACGCATGCTCAAATGACGTGTTATGACGCGCGTCCTAGATGGCGTCACATGGATGCGTCTTTAGCGCAGGCTGGGTGCGCCTCGACTCCCCGTGCGTCCCAGTCGAGTTGGGAACCCACCGCACGCGGCGCGCTTGCAATGGTTGCCCTAGGGAGCTTGTCACAGCCGCACGTCACGCCCGTGCCCCCCTGGGTCACCGTCTTCTGGTTCGGGACCGGTGCTGTGCTAATGCCTTCCAGCAGGAAAAACATCCAGATCAGGCGTGGATCTGGGCTGGGAAGGAGAGGGAAACTAAGAGAGGAGGAGTGAGGCTTACCTGGGCAGCCGGAGATGGCGCCCCTCCTGACTGGTAGGTGCGCTTCCTAAACCCCTAGTCGCTGGAAACACGAAGAGGGGAAAACTCCTGTCGTCAGAGAATAGAGTGAAATTGCAAGGGCCGGAGGAGGGAGAAGGAGAAGAAAGAGAAAAGTGATGGTCGGCCAGAAGGGAGGACCTGGGCCGTGCAGGAATTTGCAGAGAACGGGAAGAGGGTTTTCCGATTTTTGCCGGAAGCCCGAACTCGAAGTTGCCGGAGATGGAGGAGGAAGGGATGGCTGAGGAGGAGGGTAGAGGGCTTTTTATAGCCTGGCCAAGGCGGTGCAGTCATTTCTGCCGCCTCGCAGAGGCGGTGCTGGAAGGGTCGAGAATGAGGGTGGCTGGAGGGAGGGGACGACCTGGGGGTGCCGTTAGTAAAACCACCCGCTGTGTTTTCGGGTGTTAGTTGTTTTGCTGTCTAATTACAGTTCTGCCCCATCTTTAAACGGCCATAACTTTGTCATATGAACTCTGTTTTCAGAATTCTTTAAGGCCTTGAATTCTATTTTGAACGTAGAGTCTAATGGTACTAATTTTTCTTACAAATTCTTTTGTTTACTATTTTAAATAAAATAAAATATTTAACATGATTAATTTTATATAGAATGTCCAATTCATTTTGTTTGTAAAATAGAAGCAAAATTAGCGATTAGCGCCATGCATTACATATACCATTTTCATTTTGGGGTTTGGTAGGACTACGCCATTATAATTTTGGGGATTAATAGGACTACACCATGATAAAAGCTCGTTCAGTTAGGGAATCAGGACTGTTTAATATATGATATATTTCAGGAAAATACTATAGGGCCCCGCGAGTACTTCTGCTGGTCTTTTATCCCCAAATGTTGCCGAACCCAAAACCAAATTCACTTATTTCTGTTATAGTTAGCATGGCTCCAACTATATATAGCATTTAGTCTTAAAATCGTTCTGGCAGCATGCCATAAGATACCTGATAATATCTTGATAAATGAATATGTGGATGATAATCGTTCGATTAAAGAAAATATGAAGATATCTTTCTAATGATTCTGTCTTGCAGAAAAGGAAAAGAACAAAAAAAAATACAGAAAAAACAGAAAACACAGTTATTTGATGAAAGAGAAAGCTAGACGGTTCCAATAAGCTTATTGGAGGTACATAAAAAAAAAGGGATTTTTTCGTCCTTAAAAAAAAGACAAAAAAAGGCATTGTTTCTATTAGTCTAGTGAGTAAATGAGCCATTTGTTATGGGGATAATGAACTCTGGATAAACTTATTCATGAATAGGTGATTTTTTCCCTTACTACTTAGCCCTATAATGTGGATAGATGTGCTCAAACAGATAAAATAGCTCAATCCATGTGATTTGCTCCCCTATTTGTTCTGACAATGTCTTACGGAGCAAATTAATATCCATGGATAACTAAATCAACGGATTATTTTCCTTGTGAGAAACACCATGTATTTGTAGTCACGATAAATTTCGTTGGACTAGAACTTTGATTGGTCAGTGAGTCATTGACTCCAACTCTGTGTATGTAGTTTAATATGATAGACTAAAATCGTCACTGACGGCTTGACCAGATAATAAATCCAGTATCAATAGCGTTGATATGTTCAATAGTCCTTTAATCGTCACTGACCAGGACTGTTTGGTAGCAAATGATATAAATTTATAAACAATGGTAGTAAAATCTTAACCGAGCAAAGGCTTGGATGACGTACTCAAGAATATCTTACTTAGCATACGTACAATATGGCTCCTAGGATGAACGGTATGGATCACAAACTCATCCAGAACGTACGTGGATCACGTACATAATATCTAAGCGTGGGAACTGTGGCTGACCGTTCCTATGAATACATGAAACTTGGAATTATCGAAAATATCCAACACATGCCCACTGCTAGCATAAAAAAAAAGGCAGCCCCAGTGCACAAAGCTCGCGTTTATGCAGGGTCTGGGGAAGGAGCGGAGTACACAGCCTTATCTTATGCTGTTTCTACGCCTCGAACCTGTAATCTCAAAGTCACAAGATAACTTTTACCCTTGCACCAAAGCTCCCCTTCTAACACATGCCAACTGCTAGCACAGTAGACGCAAATTCAACAGGATTGACAGTCCTTCAAGTTGGTTCGGTTCCACTTGCGAGTGTCAGAAGAGTCAATACATGTGGGGAAAAGGGTAACAAGAATGCTACACGAGTTAAACATCACTGTAGCCGTCCTTGTATCTTTTAGAAGTGTAGATGACATCTGTATGCTGAAAATATCCAAGCCATTCATGTAGGCCCTATCATAGATAAGTAATGTCTGGAAATCCCATGCGTCAGACAAACCTAACTCTTTAACTTTACAAGTTTTTACATTGTTTGTCTTGACATATTATTTTACACCTTTATATAATAAAAATTAGCAACATCTTATGCACAAGATGTAAGGGATGGGTCTCAATTAGTGTCTGCAAAGCCATGAGTGGAATGAATCCTAAATGCTCAGATATGGACTGGGCTTTTTGATCCAAGCAGATTGCTGATCAAAATGCCCTAATCCATATCCAATCTGCATGTGGATCATGAATTTGTGGATAATCCGTCTATCCCACATAGTTATATAGAATTATAAGACTTTTTTTGAAAGATCTAAACTATTACTCTTATTCAGAATGTCTAAAATAGGCTAGGTACCATGTTTCAAGAGTAATAGGTTTTTATAGTTTAAGATATAGAAGTTGGAAATTAGAGCTACTAATTTTTTCAAAGAAATAAAAATAGTTAGGATCTTCCAAATCCAATGATTTTTTGTGAGTCACCTATTTTGCGGATGCTAACAATTTAGATCATTTAAAAGAAGTCAACATTGAAAATTCATATAAATTTTCAATTAAATTAGTCAAAATGCCTTTTAAATAGATATCTGCGGGTATATCCATGTAAATTGCAAATTTAACGAATTAAAGTATCTATAGATTTAAAATGGATAAATAAGTATATGTGAGTTTTATATATTTTGTCGGCTCTAATCTCAGTAAGATGAGTCCAACAACTGATTAGTTCAAGCTGGATACTTTCTTCACCTTTAAGAAAAGAGGGAAAAGATACAAAGAAAACACATGTCAAATACTCGAAGTTACTTAAAATCTAGATTCACATGCAAAAATTGATCTTTATTGTGGGCCAACCCCAACAAAAGAGCTATTGGCGTCACTTGTTGGGAGTTGCTTGACTTTGTAGATTCACTTCAAAACTTACAAACTTTTTGTTAGTCATGCATCCCTCGACTAAGTTTGTGTGTCAGATTTTGCTCCTGAATGTAACAAATCCATGTTAGCCATAAATCGGTTAAATATGACTCCACAAATCCGGCTCTTTTATGCAACTCATCCATGAAAACCCAACCATGAAAAGCTACAAAGCTAATTTGTTCTTAACATTGGTCATAAAAAGGAAAAATCCATAGTAACCATAATCAATTAAATCCAACTCAAAGAAATTCCACCATAATAAGCCAGAAGTTATCTGATTCGGTCGACCAAAGTAAGTCATTTCTTGTTGGAAAATGATGATTTTGATCTAATAAAATAGGAGGTGAGCATATAAGTACCCAATTTTTTCATTTTCTATCTTTTTTTTGGAGCAAAGGTAGTAAAAACTAGTTTTTTATTTGGATTTCCAGATTGTAGGGGTCATTAATCTCCACCATTCAACTTGTCAGCCAATAATAGGCATATTTACATATGGTTTATGGCTGTTTATATATGATCCTAATTATACATGTGAGCTCATTGCATCTTGTTTTACATTTTTTTATGGCAATATGGACTCACATATATGTGAAATTTTAAGATGGGTCAGGCTTTGATTTTTGGGCCCATTACATTTTAATTTGTAGGTTTTGATAACGGTTGCCCCACAAACATGGGAAATTAATGGTGGAGCTGTGCGTAATTTTCTTATGGCCACATTTCAAATGAGACAATTTTGATTAGTGACCTTTTGCGCATTAATTTATAGGTTATCATGATAATAAGCCCACAAATACGTGAAAATTAATAAATAGTGGGCCTTATATTCTACAGTACTGGATGATAATGAGCATGCAAATAAAAGCGGACAAGCGCAATAGCTGTGAACTCATGTTTCTATCTTTTCTTTTGGGTATATTCATTTATTGATATATTTAAAAATAAAGGAAATGAAAGTTACTCATGTCAAATTTCTACATTTTCAAACCCTCCAAGTATGCCAAATTCCACTATAAATCTACTGACTTCCTATTTAAATGAAAAGAGTAGGCCCTCGAAGATCAAGAGTCATGAAGTTGTAAATTGACACTGATCATGTGGCTTTAAGCCAAAAATGGCGTCACTCTATTTGGTGTAGGAATGGTGTGGGTCACTACCATCCCTATAAGAGTGGCATTGGTTGCTCTCGTTTTGTCTGTGGCACCAGTCAATTTGCCTTGGGCTCCAAATTGGCCCTAGATAAATGAGAACTTCCGGTGCCACCTTCTCTTAGAGGTAGAAGGAAATAGGTATGTAATTGCACTAGTTGGGCAAGTACTGTTGTCCTCAGCAATGCCCAAACAGTTCCATGAACTTAGCTTCATAGGTATGTCAGTTCAATCGCTATAAACTAATAGATGGCAGACAGTTACATAGGCATTTCTAACTAGTGTGACAATTAGGCGAGGAACTCTAACATTCTCTTACCAGTTTTAGGGTATTCAAGAAACATATGAACCTAGGTTTGACCTTTGCCCTATTTCCTAGAGGATTATGCACCAACCTTTTTTGTATTTTTACTTTATAGGCCTTAAGCATTGGCTTAGTCCTAACTCTTAAGCACTGACCATTTTGTATCCTTCTTCCTAAGGTCTCGACTTGAGCTATCCTAGTCCTTATCTATTTATGGTGATGCCTATGGATAACCATAATGTGTGTTAGACCTCTTTGGTCCTAACCGTGGCATTGTTACTAAAGAGATTAACTAGCAGGTTTAGACCTTCCAATTCTAGCTTGATCGTTAGCTTAATACTAAGCTATGGTTCAGGTTAACATAATATCTGCATAATAAGGCCTGGGATTTAGCCTTTATGGAAAAATTGGCGTTCCATTCAAAAAGGTAGAAGTTGTAGCTCATAAGTGACCCAACTTGTGCATGAGCTGGTTCATAGTAAGTAAACTTATGGCCTTGCAATTTGGAGATTGTATGATCTAGAATCATTTGAACCTCTCCATGACTAGTAAAAGGTCCACTTTATGGCTCCTTTAAACCTAACCTATGGCTTTCTTTAGCATATGACCTCTTTTTGGTAATTAAAGAATGTCATGAATAATCAAAGTCTTGTCTTTATTTTATTGACATGTAATTAACAACCTAGAGAATTGGAGATATGTAACCACTTTCGCTTGATTACTAAAAGATCTATTTGAGGGAAATTTTGTATTATTTCATTTATGCCTTTACCTAATGCAAATGTATGGAACGAGTATTTTGGCTTGTTCATATTTTCTAGCACACATGCGAGACATATCTCTCCTTTTATCTTAAAATGAAATTCTCTGCTATGTATCTTGTCGATCCACCCAACTGGTATCCAAGATAGGGACAAAGAATGGCTTCCTTGTGGGGAAGGTGTTTGTCAATAACTGCATCAATATGCTTAGCATCTATGTAATATGAATTCAGGCTGAGGCTCCAAAAATAACTGAAGAGCAAAGATAAGATCACTCAGATGTGCAGCTAGCTTTACCATAACTCCTCTTCTAAGGGTGCATCATTCTAAGGTGCTGAAAATCATGTTAGCAATAGCACCACCCCCCTATTTAGGTTGTAATCATAAAGGAGTTGGAAGTAGCTCAACTTTTCCCTCTCAGGGTGCACCATCTCAGGGTGCAAGAACTAACAAAAATACCTCCTCTAAGTATCTATGACTATTAAAACTCTCTCCTCTATGAGAATTAAGGGCAACAACTAGTGCTAAGGCACTCACATTTAAAACCCTCAGGGAATCCAAGCCCTTGAGGAAGAAATTCAAGATAGCCTCTCCTAAGAAAGGAACCTAAGGGTTCTTCCAACCCTCTAGTCAATAAGACCAAGGTTTGCTTCTCCTACAAACCTACAATCTATGTGAGGGGGAATCCTCCACTCTATAAGGACATATCTCACGCACACCTGATAAACTAGGTCTAGCCCCTTCTATGGTCTTAGTAAGGGAAACCTTTCAAGGCACCTTGATAGCATACAATAAGGCCAAACAAAAGGTCAATGTAGTTTACTATGCAATGAGGAAACTTAAAGAAAGAGAAGCAAAGACGATGTCTTTTCTTATGTTATTAGCTAACTCAAAAGAGAAAGCAACTATAAAGTCCCAAAGCAACAATGCTTCCTCAAAGCGAGACAAGCCATTATTGATATTCCTTCCTATGCCTCTCTAGAAAAGAGGGAGAAGTTCATTGCCTCCCTTAAGACCTATGCCAAGGTTGAATATGAAGTCTATATGAAGCATATGGAGAGAGAGCTACTGGCTAAAAAGTGCTAGTGATAATCCTACTAAAGGAGAAACCAAGTTTTGTTATGACATAAGGGTTGCAAGTCACAAAAAGGGGATTATGCAAGGAAGAGTTCCCCTCTATGTCCATTCACCAAACGCTATCACGATGGCTTGAGCTATGTACTTAAAGTACCATATGTGTGAACTCCAATAGAAGATGTCTAAAAAGGATGCAAAAATTGAAATCTTGAAGGCTAACTCTCTAGTTCCATCCACTTCAATTGTTGGAGAGGGCCTGGATTCTGTCAATTTGGATGATATCAGAAGGTTTACAATAACAAGCCTTCATAACCTAAATGTGGTGAATCCATATGAAGTTTCACCATATCAAAAGCCATATCCAGTTGTGGATGGTATACCCTTTTCCACCTAGGTACAAAACACTAGAGTTTCGCATGTATGACAAAAATAGATGTCTTAAGGAGCATTTTGTTTACTTTATTGCCAAATGTGGAAATACAACTAATAATGTCTTCTTAGTACTTAAGAAGTTTATTGAAATCCTCATAGAAAAGGCCTTCACAATGTTTAACAACCTATGCCCTAATACTATCACTAATTGGGAACACATGTAGAAGGCATGCCTCTCTCATTTTTATAGTACAAGGAGGAATAAGTCTCGTAGAGCTATCTAGAATAGTTGCGAGACCAAACGAGATGGTCTTTTAGGCCTCCAATGCCCACAACTTAGGCAAAAGGAAAGAGTACAAATATGTGGTGAGAACTTAAATACTAACGTGAAATTGTTATTACTTAATAAGGCACCCGACAAATTTGAAGATTTAGTTTCATAAGGAACTAATATTAAAAATTTCTTAAGAGGCTTCCTAGTGAAGCTTGTGAAAAACTCCTTTGGCCTTTTAAAAGCTTCCAAACAATTGTGAGTAGGGAGGAAAAGAAAGTAATAATCACTTAACCCTTCTATAGTGCTACATGAATAACAGTAAAAAATGATTGCCCCAAAACTCAGAAGAAAGAGAGAAGATCTAATAACATGAGACGAAATCGAGATTTTTCTCAACCTTAGAGAAAAATACAATTTCTCTAACCAGGATTCTTTATGCATCTTCCTTGAGCACTTATAAACTAAGCATCTTAAGTTGTTGGAATCTAGAAGACCAAAGGAGGTAGATAAGGTCAATTACCACCTATTCTACCCATACCACAAGCTCATTAGCCATGTTCTTGAGTGTTGTTATATCCTCAAGAATAAGATCATATATCTTATCGATGATGGGAGTTTGAAAAAAAGACAAAAAAGCAATCAATGGCTTCCTCCAACATGATCACTATAGTTCCCATCTCCAACTATTTTGAGGAACTTTAAATCCCAAAAATTCTCACCATAATTCCACCTACCTAAAGCTCTAGAAAAAGCCTAAGATTCCCTTGAAGAAGCCTTATCTTCCAAATGGTGATAGTTGCATTACCTCCTAATGCCTTCCCTGTCCAATTTAACTATGAGGGTGATTATAGAATAATATGGCAATATTGTGGCATACGTAGAGAGCCAAATGACTCTTAGCCTTCCCTCTATGGGGTATGACTTTGCCTTGAGAGGATTTATAATCAAATTACAACTATGATAGGACAGAGAATTCTAACTTACTATTATAGCTCTCTTAGATGGATGCCAAAAATAAATTCCTTAGGGGAGTGGTTGAATGGAAGGAAAAAAACCACTTGCCATGCATGGTGGTGCAGAAAATCCTAAACTTGCTACCCAGTTGCAAAATGTTTAGCTACATGTCATGAAATCCAGTTACTCAAGATTCATGTTCAGAATCCAAGTGGGAAAGTGAGAGTTAGAAACAACTACAAAATGAAGGCCTCCATGACTTCATGGTCATTGATTTAATGTGGGTAGTATCCTATTTTAGGTCTCCAAGTCCAAGCCTATTTCAGAAGTAGACATCAGTGATGATTGGTAGATTGTAAGAAGTCTAAGGAGAACACTTATGGATGGCTGTCTCTATCCACCTATTTGGGATCCTCTTGTAAAGACATACTCCCAAACGTCAATAGCTTATAGCTTGACAATACCATTAAAGCCTTCCACCTTTGTAGGAGGCAAGTTTCCTTGTCTTCATTGCTAGAATACATACATGCATCTCCAAATTATATTTTACTATATCTCGAATACAAATAGGCTTTCCTAAAGGATACCCCTACCATTCACCACTGTTGACCATGGGTGACTTCATGCCAATGGAGTTTGAGACCAAATCCCATGAGTGTCCTCCAAGTGTCTCGTGCACGATGATAAATGCAAAGAATATTTCTGACGACTCTCATCAAATTTGATGTCTCAAACTTTCCCAGAAACCAAGCCAAGTCTCCCTTTGTCTTTGAGCAATTGTTCTTCACTCCACAAAAACAACATAGAAGCATGCCACTTAACAATAGCATTAATATTATGAGTGAGTGCCAGAAGTAGATACTAGGGATGTTGAACCCTAACGTCTAATGAGAAGGCATAGTTGGCTGAGCATGCTCATTCGATGCAGTGTAGCTCAATAGGTATATTGAAACCCTAACAAGAGACTAGAAGCTAAGCTCTCATTGATCCTATAATCAGCCCCTACCTTGATTATCTAAAAAGGCATTTGAACACATTATGCCTATGGGGTTTAAGATCAATAAGAGCATTGGTGAGTCCGAATAAGATGAGTAGGCATTTGCCTTCATTCATGCCCTTACATGCTCAAGATAGTAATGCATCATATAATATGACTCAAATATGTGTTGCTAACGACTCCCAAAAATATCAACTTAGGTTGAGATTAGGCATGTAGCTGTGGACTATAGTAGTAATGCCACCAAGATCTCCATACACAACATCAACATTAGCCATCTTTGGGCACTATGTACAAAAGCAAGGGTGATTACTACACTCTCGATATAATATTGTAGCATATTTAAAGAAAGTGTTTGCCTCTAAGTGTAATGACTTAAGTTTTTTTTTGATATTTTTGTATCACTTTTACAACCACAATCAATCATGATATTTTCCATTTGCTAATTAGTTATGGCTTGTTTATTTTGGGAATTAATATATGTTTAATTATCTTAATAGGTGGTTAGATGTTTTATTTTAATTAAAGTATGAAACAAAGGAATTTGTAAGAAATGCTGCATCATTAGATTCTAAACTCAAAATGGAGTCCAACGCTTCAAAGAACACCGAAAACGGAGGTCGTTTGACTAAGTTATGGGCTTTTAAAATGGCTCAAAAATGCAGGGGGTCATTTTGATAACGACACCCATCTTCTTTTCCACCTCCATCCCCTTCCAGTTGTCGCACTCCTCCACTCCCTCTTCCAAAATCGCCTTTTCTCCACTCGGAAGCGCTCCATCTGTGTTTTTCGGCAACAAGGGTTGCAGCTGCATTCAAGGCCTCCATTGGGCGTCATCAAGGGCTCCTATGTATGATCTTCCTCCCCACTCCACTCCTCTTTCTCCCCCCTCGATTTTCCTCCAGAATCTGGCCGGATCTGGTCTCACCGGGCGACAGATCACCAGTGAAACCAATGGACACAGATCCACCACCTGGGTAGCTCGGATGAGAGATCTGAGCCGCCCAAAGCGTTCGTGGGACCACAAAACCCTAAAAAACCCAGGACAGTCCATGCATCATGGCATCCTGGGCAGTGATCAGGGGCTGGAATGGTTAGACAAACCAGATTGAACCGTCCCATCCAGATTGACCCGCTTCTACGATGAAGACGTATACGCGCGACGCCATCCAGGACGCATGCCCAGAGCATCCTTCGGGCGTGCGTAAGTGTGAGGGGCAGTCATGGTTTGACCGAGACATGCATGCATCTTGGGGACCGTGACACGCGGACCCTGACCGGTTAAATCTGGTTCGTCCGTGGATTTGCAACACTAAAAATGCAATTAAGAAGGCTATATAACTCCGATCGATGATTCGAAAGAACCGTTGTATTCGTATTTACGATGCAGATCTATTTATACAATAAAATTTAGGATCATAAGACTATTTGATATGACTATAGCCTAAAAACTATGAAAATCTCATTTACAAGATCAAAGATGATCAGTTCACATAGATTGATCCATTAGGTATATTAAGATATTAATATACCTAGATCAAACCTAAATCATATAGATCAACCATTATAAGTGAGATTCAACATGGAGAACCATAAATAAGATATCTATAACCTATAGTATAGATCTAGCCATTGATCTGTAAAATAGGAAATAATACTTGGATTTTTATTTCCAAATAATACACAGGACTTCACAAAGGTGATCTAGAGCTCGAATTGAAGAGAAACGCAATCCAAGAGACATCGAGGTAAGTAGTTTGATACTACTAAGTTTTCAAATGCATTTTCAAAATCTAATTAATTTATTTATTCTTGACGACCATGTTTAGTATGCTTTTTGAGATATGATAGTAGCATAATGAGTGTGCAGATTTTTCTTATGATCTTGAATGCAATTGCTTGTATTTGAACTGCTTTTATGAATGCATTGCTCGCATGTTTTGAAATGCATTGCATAAATTACATGAATTACGATGATTGCAATTTAGATTACATGTGTCTATATTTTTTGGGCTAATGAGCCTGGTGGGTACTATGCTAAGTGGGTAGATCGCCGAATGAGGCAATCTACGTAGAAAACAAAACCTTGAGTTCCAAGTGGGCAGATCGCCGAATGAGGTAGCCTACGGAGGAGCATAGTTGACCCTATGATTTCAGTATTATCGATATGCATATAGCATTGAGATGGTCGTATACGAGTACTCGTGATTAGTCAGTTTGAGTTGTTTACTGAAACACCCATATACATGCTATTCATGACGATGCTCTCATCTACCTTGAATAATTGATATTTTAAGATTTTCATAGCTACTATTATTATTGATGTGTTCGCCAAAATATATGCATGCATGAGTTGATTTACTGTTACTACATTAGTAATATTTATCTTGCTAATTTATGAATCTCATACTTTATGCATACACACTCATGTTTACCCAAAAACAGAATTACATGTTCTTATGACTAAGCTTAGCATAACCCCTCTCGCATGTCGTGTTTTCAAAATAGTAGTATCAGGTTACCTGCTGAGTATGATGAATACTCAACCCAATCCATCATTTTTCCAAATCAAACAAAGTACAATTAGAAAGAGCATCAAAAGCATTAGGGCCACAGTCAAGTGAGCACAGGTAAGGCTAAGTGACAACTTATCTAGTAACCCATTTGTATTTGACATAAAGTTGGTTGTAATTGCTTATTTGTAACTTGGATTGTGATTAACAATATTGGGCATAGTAATTATTCATTTTTATGTTTTGTCAAAGAAAGTTCCATGGCCTTATGCATTATCTGTTTACCGAGATTTGTTAATGACGCTCGGGGTTTTTATACAAAAGTTTTCATTAAAAAAAAACTTTCACTGCATCCTTTTAGCAAAAATTGTCTTAAAATAAAGATCGATCTCACCATTATTATAAAATTGCATCATAAAAACCTAGGTCATCACACAAAGAGCACATATGATACACTTATCATGTCACTTGAGCTGCATCATGTGCTCATTAGTCACCTAAGTAGCCTTAGTATGAAGAGTAATGATTGTCCATTACGCGAATGTGGGGGCGAATATGACCACTTGATTATTTGTATCTGTAACTTTTAATGATAGTGATATCTAATCTAGCTTTAACATCTTATAACAGGCCATCACTTTCAATGATAGCAGTCTTCAATCTAGCATAAAGTCACTTAGCAAGGTCTTCAGATACCTTTTCTTTGACATTTCAACTCTTTCTGCTTATGCAAAACTTTTGATCCACTTACTTTTCATTTTGATTATATCAAGACCTTTCTATAGTGATCTAACATGTTAACTTGAGTAAGGATCATAACGACTCAATCCTTGAGAAATTTCAAATATTCTCAAGTAGTCAAGAGCATTTCAAATGAGTATCTTGAAGAATGCATATACTTGATCAAGAAGGCACATGACATTCATTGAATAATGTAAGTTTTTGTGACATTACAAGACCCATTTGGAAAGTTTTCAAGGTCTCAAAGAAGATACATATCATCACATATATTAAAGATTTCAAGAATTTCTTTAGTGAATGTTGGACACACAGACACATACATAGTCTCAAACCTTGGTCATCCAAGTGAGAGACGCCTTGCATCATTGCACTTAGAAGGCTTTAGTTCAAAGATCTCAAGGATTTAAAGACAATAGTTGTCATTCCTTGAACTCTTCTATGTGTCAAGTGCATACAACACTAAAAGACCTTTCTAACACACCATAGATCACTCAAAAGTAACATTGTATGACCAAGACACAACCATTTGAAGGTGAAAAGATTGTGACAATTTGGACAAGAAGGTTGAGCTTAGAGTTATATGTCGTTTTTCTCTAGTAAGAATGTTTTTCAAGCTTTTACACTAAAGGTTGACCTTCAAAGTATATGGTTCAATTAAAAATTACTTTTTGAATTCAATTGCATGCAATTAGTGGGATTTTGAATTTCAAATTGATTTTGGACTTGGGAGTTATGTTTTGGGCTCCAACAGTCATATTTTGACTTCCAACTTATGGTTGTCATCCTCCAATGAAAAATGAACTTATTCAGCTGCTATTTCATCTTCCAATCATGTGATGGAGATCTCCAACAGCTACTTTGGCATCCAATCAAGTAGAGAAGATCCAATAGCTCTTTCATCATTCAAAAATCAAGAAAACTATCTAACAATCATATATGATTTATTCAAGTATAATTAGAAGAAACAAGGGATTTTTCAAGGCAATCAAGGGATTCTACAAGAAAAACTTCAACGTACAAATTCAAGCTCTCAAATTCACATCTTTATTAAAGGTCAACGTCAAGCATTCAAGTTCTTATCTTCTTGGAAGCTTTCTAACTTAAAACTTCCTCTCATTTTATTGTAAACCTTCTCTTCTTTCTATCAATTTTGTTTTACCTTATATTTCCTATAGAGAAGTTACTTTCCTATTCTATCATCTTGGTTTGGGTCGTAAGAGAGTTGGCTCTCTTGAGGAATGATGTTTTCTATCTTTGTAAGTGAGATTGAGTTTGAGAGTGCTCGGTCTTGAGTATCAAATCACTGTTTCAACTTAGGGCATAAGTTTCACAATGATTAGTGGAAAGGGATAAGCTTACAAGACTAAAGGAGGGGATATCCTTAAGAGAGAGGAAGTAGAAACCATTATTTTGGATGTTCAAACCTCTATACTTCTTATGTCTTTTGCTTATCATTTGTTGGTTGGATTATGTCCATCTTGCTTGCAGTAACATTTGCAAAATTTTCCATTGATTTTCATATACATCTTCTTGATGTTTGAAGAAATGCATGAAAGAGACATTGTATGGAATGATAATACCATTACTTCCAAAGCTTTTTATGAATCCTCGAGATGTTTGATGATTTGCATGTGAGAATATTTTTGACTAAAGTTTGCTCAATCTTTTCAAAACCTGTGAGTACATCTTCCAAGTATTTGTAACGTTATCTTATAAAGCATTTTTACTCCAAACCCTTGTCATTCATTTTCATTTCTTAGTTTTTGTTTTCTTAGCCAAAAAAAAAAAGTGTTCATTTTAAAAAAGTCCCAACTCAACGCCCCTCTTGAGACCATAAAAACACCTTGTTTCTAGTTCATCCTCCTTGTCCTCTCTGTCTCTTACGCTAGATGAGGATTGTGATTGTCTCTTGTTTAAATCGTCCAACAACAAAAAATCTCATCAAGTTAATCTCTCTCTCTCTCTCTCTCTCTCTCTCTCTCTCTCTCTCTCTCTCTCTCTCTCTCTCTCTCTCTCTCACGTTTTTCCTTTTAGCTTAATTCACAATTGAATTAATTAATTAAATTAACGTGAAAGTATTTTATATACTAGTGGAACCATATCACCAAATTAACTACAATTCGGCCAAAATATAACCGTTGATACATTCAATATAGTTTTGGCCTCCGGCTGGTATAAAGACCGATAGCGACATCTTGTTCATTGCCTGTGATAGATAAATTACAATCTAAGGGGTGCTAATATCATTTTTAGGAAGGTTTATTCATTTCCATGCACGCCAGTGGCCCGATTAGGCGGCTGGTCTTTTGTTCTTCCCCATTATGTGCGGAGATGGCTAACCCTCGTCACAACCGAAGCAGTCGCACCACAAAGAACGGGAGAGGCATTGCAGAGACGGTCAATTTTAAGAATGTCATTGATACGGACAGCTGCCGGCCAAGATGCCACCTTATTTAAACGGTATTTCAATTAAAACAGGAACGAGATGGCCGTTCTTACCAGAAGCCGGTCGACCAACAAGAATGTCCAGCATGCCACCCTGAAAGTTGAAGCTTTCAAACGGCAAAAGACGAGAAGGAAAATGATATTAATACCCACAAATTTCGTCGTGTTTATCTTTTGTGCGTGGTCTGCTTTTAGTTTTTCTAATTTTCTTTTGTTGTAACGGGAATCCAAATCAATCATCCGCTGGATCCCATCTTAGATTCAGACGTAAATGGTTAGGATACTTGAAAGCTTAACATGCCATTTAGCAATGTCTTGTACCTTAACTCTGTGCTTCAACTATGGGGTGGGTTAAAAACTCGTGAACTTCTCCGCGGAAACAGTTTATATATATATATATATATATATATATATATATATATATATATATATATTCAGCTGTTTCATGAAGGTAAAAGGAGCACGTGACATTGGATTGGTTGGAAAAAAATAGAAAACAAAAAAAGTTAGAGGAGATGAAAGTTAGAAACTTTTTTCCAATCAATCAAATATCACCAGCTCTTTACACCTATAGTTTCTTGCTGAAATTAGCGCTACCCATATATATATATGACTTGAGCTAGGCCTAGGTTGGGGTAGATTGGTGAACAAATTCTGTAAGTCACATGCATTGTTCACATATAATTATATATCAAAAGTGCAATGGTTCATTGTTATGCTTTACCTATAAAATGAGGGCATTTTTGTAAAATAATATAGGCTTATTTGAACAGACACACTCACCCATGAGCAGCCTCATGCACTCATCCGATTCTGGAGGATGGCTAGAAGGTTTTTGCTCTTAACACTCATATTTTCCATTTTTTGTATTAAGATGGAATGCTTTTAACACTTATGATTAAAGGTTAGTTTATTTTGCACATAGGCTCTCTTTTATTATATCTCTTTAATTTAGGAGTTCCTATGTACGTTAGATATGAGCTAAGATCTAAATGTAGAATATACTTGTCCTTAAAAGAAGTATAAGCCGACGCATGATACTTACTCCCTAAGTAGAAAAAATTTGGTAATTGCTGGGTCATTCAAAGTCAAGCTAACAAACAATTCAATCATTTTACGTGGAATTCTTTATGAGAAAATTTGCCCTATAATTATCTGCCCTTGCTGTATATATGCAAAGATTCCAACCCACTTAGTCCATCCTAGAAGCTCTCCTCAGCAAGCATCTTCTGCGAGGGACTGCTCCAAAGCCAGCAAGGAGCGGTTTTTCTTCAGACAGATGAAAATGGTAATGATCCAATTCACCACTTGCACCATAGAAGAAAGTATTTCCTGCTCTTCTCATACTTCGTTTTTGCCTTTCTAATATACATGTAATAGTGGGCTATGAAAGTAGAACCTAATTCTTGAGAGAGGAATTGAAGTCTTGGGTTAGATTCCAGAGGTTGTTCACTTACAATTAACTAAATTGAATTCCATGGGCGTGGAATTCAATTCTCATCGAAATTGGCCAGGTACCATAAATCCAATCCATTGAATAATTCTAGCGAGTGTTTCAGGATGAAAAAATGTCCACTTTATAATTCAAAGCAGCATGTAGGTTAGAGTGATCCAATAGTTAAGATTCTTATCACATGGCCGATTTAAATGAAGGCAAATATCAGTTGCTATTCTCTTTCCTTTTCCGTTTTCTTATTTGCTACTTTTGAATGGTGGGTTGGCTGAAGGGGAGTCTTGGTGCAACGATAGAGTTGTTGTCGTGTGACCTTGAGGTTACGGGTTCAAGATGTGGAAACAGCCTCTTGCAAAAGGCAAAGTAAGGTTGCGTACTATTGATCCTTACTGGTCCGTCCCTTCCCAAGACCCTGCATATACGGAAGCTTTGTGCACCGGGCCTGCCCTTGACTGATGGGTTGGCTCTCATTCCACGCCTGTTTACTATGTTGGATAAAGGTCCACGTACTGTATAGAAGTGGTCGATTCTTTATTACATTAACTTATTGTGACAAATGCATTGAGTCATTAATATTTCTTTGAACGGTAGGACTATTATAATAGCCTGACCTTGAGTAATTTGTCGTTAACGAGCTTAATTTAATGCTTTATTGGTGACTGACATTAACTTTTTCTTTCCGAAATTTGTCACAGGAGAACAAGAACAGTTTGGAAGTTATCAATGGAGGTGAAGCTGGAGCCATTTCTACCACGGTAGACGGTTTCATTGATTACAAGGGCAGGCCTGCTAACAAACTAAAGCATGGAGGAGTCAAGGCAGCCGTTTTTGTACTCGGTACATACAAAATATCCATCCACCGTAAACCAGTATGTTTGACCTGAGATATGATAAGTATTCATCCAGTGGGCCTGCCATACAATAGGCCAGACCAATTCTTCAGTTGCCACTGTGACGAATTCTTGATACCCATGACACTTTAATCTTTAGGGGCTATCCCAACATCCCGTATCTACATAGAATATCGACAATACAGCTAGATGGAATCCATGGCAGTCCCGTTTCCCTTTCAGAAGGAAAAACGAGAAAAGTTCCACGCAAGTCCCTAAAATATTACTCGCCGGAGGGAGGAGAAGAGGCCGTAATAAGGTGGTATCTTTTCTGTAGTTTAGACGGATTTTACGGGACAAAAAAAAGGGGGAAAAGTTTACGGTTTCTGTTATAATATAGACACAGGTGTGCGCAAAACATTTTTCTTGACCAAATGCCCTTTAATTCACTACAAGAGCACCATGTTTCAAATTTGGATTTTGTATTCGAGGAATGCTGGTACAGAAGACCACAGTATCCCACTGTTGTGTTTTGGGCTGCACACACCATTAATCCATGTCATTCTGCTGACTCCCATAACTTTAGATATTTAGCAAGGCAAAAGCCATGTCAAAAGGTCAAAGGGCCATGTCATAAGGAATGGTACTTTCGTGTTGCCGGGCACGGATGGTCAGAAGCTCTGGATATTTTTGGGCCATGAGATATCCAAAGTTAAGGGAAATCAAATGGACGACGTAGATCAATGTTAAGTGGAATCCACCGTGCAAAAGTGTAGAAGTTGCATGGGTAGTGTGGTGACGTTGTGGTCTGTACCAGCATTCCTATTTATATTCATACGATAACTTTATATTTTTGTAAGTGCCTAAGCATTAAATGGACTTCTCCCCATTCAAATTAATTCACTATGCAAGAAATTAACGAGAACTATAACTTGGTTAACCTAATTGGCTGGATTTTGTATTTGCTATATTTACTCCATACAATGGCGTGCATTAGTTTGAGAGATAACAATCATTGTTGTGTAGCCCTATAACCTTTGTTTGTTTGTTTCTCTACTTGGCTTTTGTTGACTATTTCTTCGTTTGGGGAATTTCAGTTATGACGGCCCTAGAAGCAATGGCATTCATTGGGACGGCAGGGAATTTTGTGACATATTTCTTTGAACACATGCATTATAGCCTCTCAGACTCCGCAACCATGTTGACCAATTACATGGGAACCAGCTTCTTGCTCTCTCTGATTGGCGGCTTCCTCTCTGATGCTTATCTCACTAGATCCAAAACCCTACTTATATTTGGCACCCTCGAGTTCCTGGTATGCCATCTACTCTCTCTCTCTCTCTCTCTCTCTCTCTCTCTCTCTCTCTCTCTCTCTCTCTCTATATATATATATATATATCGGAGTTATTCCATACATTTTCATAGAGATAGCTACGTGCATGGGCCCACTTTTTTTATTCCATTTTTTGAGGACTTCTAAGGCGACATCTTGTGGTTGATGGACAGTGAAAAAAACAAAAAAAAGCCTCTCTCTTTATAACTCCAATAATTTTGACCCAAAATTTTTTCACAAGGACAGCCCTTAAAGGTTTCCAAAAGATGAGCTTTTAGGTATCTAAACTATCTTGGGAGGCAGCGTGTCTAATGAATGGAGTCAATCATTCAAAATTTGGCGACTGTTTACATTGTGTATATGAGAGAGACCGCACCATTGGTACTTCAAATATATACTGTGTGTGTGGGCATACATGCATTCAAGGCTCACAATTAAATGCAACCACTCAATTGTAAGTGAGTCAACAATGACTCTAACAAAGGTTTGCAACTATTATCGGTAGAATCCTAGGAGTATATGCTCAAAAGCATAGAAGGAATCCACAACACCTCCTTCATCTTTTATTTAGAAGATCTAAGCTTTTGATCATGTTTAGAGTACATAAATTAGATAGCCTACAAGAAATCAATGAGTTTAGATAATCTCAAATGCTTACTGTAAATGTTTGAATTTCTTAAACAAAATTAATGGTCATGATTTTAAACCCAAAGAAAATATGGTGAAGGCATCCAACGAAAATTTTCATGCATGTCTAACCCAGTACGAACAGGTGAATTGCTTAGATATGCAAAAAATTATCACTATGCACAATATAAAGGTGGCGTGGTCTCTTTCCATGCTTTTGACCATTGATTGTCGATATTTTGCAATGCACTAGCTCATAAAATATTCTTGTATACTGTATACTAAAAGAACAGGGGTTCCACAAATATGAGATTAAACAGAATAGGTATTATTCCTTAATGTGATGGTCAATATTGTAAATTCAAGTAGGATGACATGATAGGAAGTAGAAAAACTCAGAGAGTAATGATGTCTCTCTCCAATCTTCCTTTTTAGGGAAGCATGAGTAGAAGATAGCTATTCCCATATATCAAACAAAAGAAATGCTATCAAGCTTCCGAGGCTAAGTTCATGATCCCTCTGTAAAAAATTCACCTTAGTCTCACTCGTTCATCTTCTTTGCTCTTCCTAGATGGGCTTCGTGCAAAAGTTCATCTCCATTGGTGCTTCGATGATCATGATTATAATACTTTTTAACTGTGAAAATTAATAGCTAGAAGCATCAATGAATATCAATTTTTGTAGAAAATATTAAAGGATCAGATCATCCAAAGGTCAGGCATAGATAGAGAGACGTGGTTAAGAATTTATTCTCGGAACTGGATCCCAAATGGCATTTCCCATCAAACAAATCTAGTCCGGAAACTGGGTCCCAGTGGCATTTCTCATCAATCGTATATCTCTCTCACATATTTTTCCTCAAACCTTTTGATATATCTTTCTAAAAACTGCAAGGAAGTTGGTTCTGAGCTTTTCCATTTGCCTTTTCACTAGTTCACAATCTAATTGGCTCAGATCCAAATCATGGATGTTCACTTTTACCATGGTCGTGACTAATCCATCCAACTGAAACCCCAAATTATTATGTTGTACGTCTAAATTATCTTCTTAATCATTAATCACATCTTTATATGATCCACAGGGTGTCATGATGCTCACAATCCAAGCATATGTCAACTCCCTTCAACCGTCGTTCTGCAATGCGATTGATCCAACTATCAACTGCAAGCCTGTAAGTGGACGAAAGGAAGCCTACTTGTACACCGGCCTCTACCTTGCCGCACTGGGGTCAGGGGGACTGAAGGCTTCCTTGCCCACGTTAGGCGCCGATCAGTTCGATGAAAATGATCCGAAGGAGAGAAAGCACATCTCTTCCTTTTTCAATTTCTTTGTCTTCAGTATCTCGGCAGGCAGTTCCCTGGGGGTCACTTTTCTTGTTTGGCTCCAGAACAACAAGGGGTGGGATGTTGGCCTTCTCGTCGCTTCATTATCGATCCTGGCAGGCGTCATTGTAGTGGCAATTGGATACCCTCTATATCGCAATAAGATCCCTTCAGGAAGTCCCCTCACCAAGATCGTACAAGTCTTTGTTGCAGCCTATAGGAATCGGAAGCAGGACCTGCCAACCACTGACTCGGAGCTGTATGAAGAGAAGGGAACCCACGAAGATCATTTGCGCCCGAGGCTTCCTCACACAGATCAGTTTAGACTCCTGGACAAGGCTGCTATCCTGCCTCAGGACAAGGCTCTTGTAGGTGAAAGAAAAGGACGGAGGCTATGCACAGTTACACAAGTGGAGGAAGTAAAGGTACTCATCAGGATGGTCCCTATCTTCCTCAGCACCGTTCTGATGAACACTTGTCTAGCCCAATTACAGACCTTCTCGGTCCAGCAAGGAACGACGATGGATAAGAGTCTGGGGAGATGGGAGATTCCCCCAGCTTCACTCCCCATCATTCCTACTGCATTCATAGTGATTATAGCTCCTCTATACGACCGGGTTTTTGTTCCCTTTGCTAGAAAATGGACCGGCCACGAGAGCGGCATCACCCACTTGCAACGAATTGGGGTTGGGCTTGTTCTTGCCACCATTTCCATGGTTCTTGCTGCAGTCATAGAAATAAGGAGAAAAGATGTGGCTAGAGAACACAATTTGGTGTTTGCCAATCCCTTAACAGATCCTCTACCAATGAGTGTGTTCATGTTGAGCTTCCAATTCTTTGTGTTCGGAATTGCTGATCTCTTCACATTGGTGGGTTTGCTTGAGTTTTTCTACAGTGAAGCTCCAAGCGGATTCCGATCCTTGGGTACGTCTTTCAGTTGGTGCTCCTTGGCTATGGGGTACTTCTTGAGCTCAGTTCTAGTTGATGTGGTTAATGCAGCAACTAAAAGGTACACTGCTAGCAATGGTTGGTTATATGGGAATAACCTCAATGTGAACCACCTTGATCTCTTCTATTGGATGTTGGCTATACTTAATTTCCTCAACTTCTTCAACTTCCTCTTTTGGTCAAACTGGTACAAGTACAGGGGTGCAGGGACAAGACCTGCAGCTGATACTTGTAAGATAGAAGCCGAGGGCAGTTCATGTTCTTCTGGGGAGAAGAAATAGAAACTTTTGGGATGGATTTACAATTGGATATTGTATTTGGGGTCTCGAAATTTACTCATAATATTCTTTGCTCAGTTTGCGTTTTTAAGAGAAACGATTTTTCTTTTCTTTTCTTTTTTTCCATTAGAAGGGAAAAAGAATAGCAAGTGGTTTGTATTATAGTGTAGGTAATCTTCAACTTTACACTTACGTAGTCTTAACGTTAGTTCTTTCAATTTGCATACGTTTTGAACCATCAAATACGAAATGTTTTTGTGCGTACTATACTTTCTCTGGGTATCTTCTTTTCTACTGCCTCTACTAGAACACCAACTCCAACTTCGATTGGAACAAACTACGACTACAGCTCTTGTGAGTCTGCGCATCTTAGCTAAATATATAAGGCGCATGCCTCGTCGCTTCCCCGGTTGGGAGTCCTTTCCCTGAGTAAGAAGTCACTTAAACTAGGAAAGTATAAATATAATCTTGTTTCCTTATTGATCTTATTTCTATTTTTAACATAGAAGAAAGTTTACAAAGAGTCTAAACTTAACTATGAGATAGTTTCCTACTTGGAAGTTGCTTATACACATACACACACTAATAAGATGGCATGCGAATTTGTGCATGCATAAATAAGGAGAGAGAGAGAGAGAGAGAGAGAGAGAGAGAGAGAGAGAGAAGAAGAAGAAGAAGAAGAAGAAGAAAGCAGAAGTTGCGGATTTAGAAGTAGTTACATAACTAATTAATTATCATTTCATTAATCTTATCTATTTAGATATTGTTTAAAGAAAACAAAAAGTGATTGGAGACAACATTTACTTTTACTTGATAGGGCATCATTCTAATTTATGTAGGTCTTTCAAAATATAAAATTTGTTCTAACATAATGAATTTCAGTTATGTAACTCCCACTTGGAAGCAAGAGGAAAATCTCTTAATAAAAAATTTGTTATGTGTGTGTGTGTGTGTGTGTGTGTGTGTGTGTGTGTGTGTGTGTGTGTAACTAAGAGGGTAACAGCAAACTTCCACACCATCTTTTATTTTGAAAAGTAACATAGGAGAATCCCACTTTATACAAACTTTTTTTTTTTGAAGAGAAATTCAGTTATGTACTTCCCCTTAAAAATAGGAGGGAAAATATCTTAATAAATAGTTAGTATATACATGTATGTATGTATAATTTTAGCTTGTTTATTTATAACTTTTTAAGCAATAAAGAGGAAATGAATACCTTTTACCCTGAAAATCTTTCTTTAGGAGACCAATTTCTTCTCAAATTGAACCAAACATACTCCAACCATAACAATTTGGTATTAGAGCATTAGATCTTGGGAGGGTATAATGAATTTTAGTGAATTTTGGGATTTTTTGGCAATCTTTCCAACTATTAAAATTGGTTCCCATCAATCATCATCATCATCATCATCATTAAGACCTTATCCCAATTAAGGTTTGGCCACATGAATCTTATTCCTCCATTCCACTCTATTAAATATCATAGCTTCGTTTAGTCCCAAAGTTTTTAAATCTTTCCTCACCACTTCTATCCATGTTCTTTTGGACCTTCCCATTGCCCTTTTAGAACCTTCTACTTGTATTGCCTCACTCCTAACCGGTGCCGTTGTTGGTCTCCTTTGAACATGTCTAAACCATCTAAGTCTAATCTTCCTCATCTTGTTACCTATTGGTGCTACCCCTAAATTTTTTCAATTTTTTTCATTTCTTGTCTTGCCACTCATCCATCTCAACATCCTCATTTCTGCGACGCTCATCCTTTGAGTATGATGTTCCTTAACTGTCCAACACTTTGATCCATAGAGCATGGCCGACCTGATGGCCATCTTATAGAATTTTCCTTTTAGTTTGAGTGGCACCCGCTGATCACACAAAACTCTAGATGCACATCTCCATTTGTTCCAACCCACTTGGATTCTCTGGGTAACCTCCCTCTCAATCTCTCCACTCTCATGAATCATTGATCATAGTACCGAAAGTGGTCTTTTACAGGGACTTCTTGGTTATCAATCTTGACTGGTATTTCACTCCTACTCTCTTTGCTAAATTTAAATTCCATATATTATGTCTTAGTTCGGATAATTTTAAATCCTTCAGATTATAATGCTTCTCTCCATAACTATAGCTTTGTATTTACACCCTCCCTTGTCTCATCAAGTAAGACTATATCACCTACAAATAGCATGCACCAGAGAATCTCATCGTGTAGATGTTTTGTTAACTCATCCATAACCAATGTAAAAAGGTATGGGCTCAATTGCCGATCCTTGGTGCAATCCTACAGTGATAGAGAAATCACCAGTCACACCACTAGTGGTCTTAACATTTGTTACCGCTCCCTCAGACATATCTTTAATCATATATATATATATATATATATATATACCCCTGAGAAACCCCTTTATCACCCAACACCCTCCATATTAACTCTCTAGGGACTCTATCATAAGCTTTCTCTAAGTCGATAAAGACCATGTGGAGGTCTTTCCTCCTCTCCCTATATTTCTCTACTAATTGTCTTAGTAAGAAAATAGCTTCCGTGGTAAACCTCCCAAGCATGAAACCAAACTGATTCTCCGATAAACTTGTTTCATGTCGCAACCTCTTCTCAATCACTCTTTCAAAAAGTTTCATAGTGTGGCTCATAAGTTTGATCCCTCGATAATTAGTGCAGCTCTGTATGTCTCCTTTATTCTTATAAATTGATACAATAGAGCTTTTCCTTTACTCATCAGGCATTTTCTTTGATTTTATAATCTTGTTAAACAACTTGGTCAACCAAGCTACCCCAATATCTCCCATATGCTTCCAAACCTCTATTAGGATACCATCGAGCCCCATGGCCACCTTTCTTGATTTCATCTTTTTCAAGGCCTCTTTTACTGCAGGTACTCTAATCATACGTTCATATCCATAATATCTAGTGTTATTTAGATTTATAGTAATTTCAATTCTTATATTCTCAGAACCATTGTCATTTAAAATTTTTTGAAAGTATGTTTCCCACCTTTGTTTGATATCATCATCTTTGACTAATAACCTTTGATCATCTCTTTTAATGCATCAAACATGATCTAAGTCCTTACCCTTCTATTCTCTTACTTTTGCAAGTTTAAACACATCTTTCTCACCTTCTCTTGTTCCTAGTCTATTATAGAGCTCATCATATGCTTTAAGTTTAACCTCACTTACTATTCTCTTAGCAACCTTTTTAGCATTCTTATAATATTCATAGTTTTCACTATTTCTAGTCTTCTACCATGCTTTAAAACGCAGCCATTTTTCTTTAATAACTTTTTGCACTATTTCACTCCACCACCATGTTTTCTTTACTAATTGCCTTTTACCTTTAGATACTCCTAAGACATCTTTTGCCACTTTCTTAATGGACTCAGCAATATTAATCCACATGGTATTTACTTCTGTTTCATAGTTTCAAATTTCTCCTACCATCAACTTATTTGTGAATGAGGTCATTTCCTCTCCTTTTAAGTTCCAAATTCCTTCTACCATCAACCTATTAAGTTCATTTCTTTTCTTCCATCTTTTGATATGGATATCCATAACCATTAACCTATGTTGTGAGGTTAAACTCTCGCCGGATATCACCTTACAATTTACATATAGATCATTCATTATTCCTAAGTAGAAAAAAAGTCTATTTGGCTTTTATGAAGTCCACTTTTAAAGGTTATTAAGTGTTCATCCCACTTCTTAAAGAGTGTATTTGCAATGGACATGTTATATGAGAAAGCAAAATCGAGAATATTCTCCCCCATCTCATTTCGTTCACCTATACCACACCTTCCGTGTATTCTATCATATCCTTCCTTATCTTCTCCTACATGGCTATTTAAATATGCTCCTATAAATATCCCCTCAGTGTTGGGAATTTCTTGCATGACCCCCTCCATATCTTCCCAAAACTGTCTCTTGATTATATCTTGCAACCTTACCTGTGGTGCATATGCACTTATAACATTTATAATTTGCTCTCTTAGAACAAGTTTTATTATTATAATTCTATCACTAATTCTTTTGACGTCCACAACTTTATCCTTTAATTTCTTATCCACTATTAGTCCTATGTCATTTTTGTTATTTTCCTTTCTTACGTACCATAATTTATACCCATCTATTTCTCTAGCTTTAGCCCCTTTTCCCTTGGTTTCTTGGATACAAGTGATGTTGACTCTCCTATGTTTCATTGTGTCTACTAACTCCAAACTCTTACCTATCAATGTCCCTATATTCCATGTGGCGATACGAATCTTATGTTCTAGAGATATCCTATTTACTATTGCCTTTCTCGACCTCCATGGCATGAACCCATGCCCACTTTTCACTGCATTTGGGTTATGATGTAGGGCGTCGCTTTCGAGGGGACGCTCTAACAGCCCTTGCCCATTTTTCACTACACCCGGGATCTAATGTAGGGCGTCAATTCTAAGAGAACGGCCTAGCAACCCTTGCATATTTTCCACCACACCTGAATCTGATGCAGCGCGTCGCTTATGGGGAATGCCCTAGCTTGAGGGAATGTCAGTTTTTGATTCATGTCATGTTTGGGTTGCCATAGTTTTAAAAAGCTGAAGATGACTTTCATTTCTTCCTTGCAAACTAATATACAAATGCATATTCATTTGTAAGCAAAAGAGAAATAGCAAAATCATCTTCAACTTCACCCTTACCGGCTGGCTACCTGACGCAAGGGTGGCCATATTTTAAGAAGCCGGAGATGATTTTCATTTCTTCCTCACAAACTAATATACAAATGCATATTCATTTATAAGAAAGAAATAACAAAATCATCTTCAACTTCTCCCTTGCCAACTGGCACCTGATGCAAGACCCTCCTCCTTTTTCATTCGGGCTTGGGACCGGCATTGGCGGAGTTAATTGGTTCCCATGAATATCAAGAAAAAATCTTCATATTTATGGAGAATTACATTAAGCTTATTTGTACAAGTATAGATATGCCCTTGTAAATTTGTGTTACATAAAATACAATATAATACACCACCTCAACTTGATGAATCTAACTTGGTGAACTTGTTCTTTAAAAATGAAAACCAAGTAATAGGTAGTAGCTAGGTCATGAAGTCAAAATATTTGATCTTTCATGGATACAAAGAAAACATCTAATTGTCAGTGAGAAACAAGATTACTAATGAAGTGAAAATACCCTTCTACATGTTCTTTTTGTGCATGAAACATCAAATTGGCCATGAGGTGTCGCGATTATCTCACCATAAATTTGGAGGCCTTAGGAAGTTTGATGCCAAGTTCAAAGAGTAATGACAATATCCATATAACTTCGATAATAGCATTTGTTAATGCTTGATATTCTTACTCTATGGATGAGCAACCTACGATGGCTAGTTCTTTGCGGACCAAGATATCAAATTATCATGCGAGTAGATAGCACAAGCTTTAGTAGATTCAAAGTTAGCAAAGCATCCATCTCAATCTACATCAAGTAAACTTGATTATTTGAGTGATTTTGAAGAAGTAATTAGAAGCATAAGTTCATACATATGCTTTAAGTACTTGAGATTTCTTTTGATGGCTTGCTAGTATTACTCAACTACTTAATGCATGTATTGACATACATGGTTGACATCAAAGGAAATATTTGGGCAAACTAGTACCACATATAATAGTTTCTCTGCAATGCTTCTATATTTTTGATGATCTGAGAATAGCACATGCTTGTTATTTAAAGAGTTTGGTTGATGTAGACATTGGTGTAACAAGTGTGGACTAACTCATGTAGCTTGTGTTAGAATGTCTATTATGTATTTTCTTTTGTGAGAGCAATAGTCCATCATATTGTTTACATATTTCAATGCCCAAAGTATAGTGCAATTTGCCCAAGTCTTTCAATGAAAATTGCATTTATAATGCATCATTGAAGCAATTTGTAGCTCTTTGATTATTGTTAGTCAATATGACATCATCTACATAGAAAGGAAGACATAGAACCCAACCTTGATGCTTGTAAACAAACAAGGAACTATAGGTTCAAGATCCAAGAAATCCAAATTTGGCCAGTTGGGAACTAAGTTTTTCGAACCATGCTTAGGTGCTTGCTTTCACCCATAAATCAATTTATGCAATTTTCACACATAATTAGGGTGAAGTTCATATACAAAATTGAGGGGCTACTACTAAAATTGGGGCTTTTGAAGTTAGTGAAAAAGAAGATGGTTTTTAGTCATCTATCTTCATGAAAATAGTACAAGTCAATTTCATAAGAAGAAAAAAACATCTTTACAAAATCATACATTAGAAGATAGTTTGTCACGAACCATCTTATTTAGAGTGGCATGAAGCACTTTCTTTTTTTCCACAGGAATAGCTTTAGAAGTCGACTTTCAAAACCAACTTTAAAAGTAGGGAATTTTAAAGTCAATTTGAAAAAAAAAAAATTGACTTTAAAAGTCTTTAAAATACATTTAAAGTAATTTTTGAAAATCAACTTTAAAAGTAGGAACTTTTAAAGTCTGTTTTGAAAATCAACTTTAAAAGTAGGAACTTTTAAAGTCAGTTTTGAAAATCAACTTTAAAAACTCTCTTACGTATATGAATTATTATAACTATCTTCAATTTTCTATTTTCACCTGTCTTCGTCTACATACAAATTGAAGCTTATTTTGGTGCATTTTTGCTCTGGCTAGCTTCAACTAAATCACCACCATCAAATTGAAATTACTCACTCACACACACACACACACACACACACACACACACACACACACACACACACACACACACACACACATATATTCTCAGTCGATATCAATTTGAGTGTTGAGTAGTATCTTTCTTGTTTGTCTCATGCATGTTTTATATAGTTTGCATGATTATGGTTAGAAAATTCCTTTTTTAAAGGTAATTTTTCTTGGTAAATGGAACTTTAATGTTTTTCATTGATCATTATTTTTAATTGGAAAATTTTCACATGTGCATGCATGTAATTTACCTTTTTTCAAACATTTATAATTCTCTTACACCTAGTATTTGGTAAAATGCCTAACTGAGTTCACTAATCTTTTTGCATCTAAAAAGTCTTTTCACACTTTTGAGCTTTAGTTTTTTGAAAAAATGGACAAATATTCTTGGATGACCATGACAAGAACATCAAAAGAATATGAGGATGGAATAGAAAAGTTAATAGAGTTTGCACTTAGGATGGGTGATGATTGTAGTCGCATGTGTTGTCCATGTTTGAAATGTGAAAACTTTAAAAAGGTAAGTATATGGGAGTTAGGAGAATATTTGTACTTCAATGGAGTCAATGAAGGCTATTGCCCATGGATTTGGCATGGAGAAGAACTTTCTCATAAGCCCTTGATAAGGGCAAGAAAATTTGAAGCCATTATAGGAAGTGTTGTAGATAGTACATCTACACTGATATTTCAAGATGCATACGATGACTTCCATGAAGACCTTGAATTATTCCATGCTACATTAGAGGAAGTCGACTAGCTGGTGTACCCCGGGTGTAAAGATTGTTTCAAGTTATCTATAGTGATAAAACTTTACATCATGAAATTGAGATTTGGTTTTTCATATTAAGGTTCTACAAAAGTCTTGAAAGTAGTACGTAAAATGCTACCGAAGGAGAACAAACTAACGAGGTCCACAGGGGAGGCAAAGAAACCTTGGCTGCGCTAAGGTTGAAGTATAAGAAGATACATGATTATCCAAATAATTGCATCTTGTATAGGAAGGGGCACAAGGATAACACTACATGCCTAACTTGTGGATAGTTAAGATGGAAGTTGAAGAATAATTCAACTGAAACAACGACAGACATTTCTGCAAAGGTCCTATGATACTTCTCCTATATTTTAATGTTTAAAAGAATGTTTCACATTAAAAAAATAGTAAACAAAATAGTATGCTGTGCCGTGGAGAGATTAGCTTATAGCTATTCACACCATCTAACAGATAGCCCAGTGTGGAAGCTCATAGACTTCATGTGACCTTATTGTGGATAAGAACCTAGAAACCTATGACTTCATTATCTACAAATGATATTAATTCTCATGGTTTATGAGTAGTATGTAGAATTGTTGGCCCATTATAACAAACTTGTATTATCTATAAATGATATTAATTCTCATGGTTCTATGAGCAGCATGTATAATTGTTAGCCTATCATAACAGTTTGTTACAATCTCTTAGCATTTCAATGCATGACAAGAAAGTTCATTGAAGTTAATTATACTGTTATTAGGTTCGAAGCAACCAGGGAACGACATTGACATGTACTTGGCTCCCTTCATCAATGAACTTAAGACATTATGAGATGTAGGTGTTGAAGCTTATGATGCATACAAGAAAGAGTCATTCCCCCTAAAGATTATACTATTGTGGACAATAAGTGACTTCCTTGGATATGGTAATTTCTTTATATGCACCATGAAGGGATATAATGCTTGTCCCTTGTAGTGACCAAACTTGTCCCATACAACTTAAACATGACAAAAATGACATTCCTTAAGTACAAAAGATGGTTGCATAGAGACCGTCCTTATCATTTTAACAAGGGAAATTTAATAGTAGTGCAGAGACAAGTAGACCTCCAAATATGTTGATAAGATGACATTAGAACTATTGAAAACCTAAATATCTGGTGGGGGAAGAAGAAAGTAACTCTAAAAGTTGTTGTAAGAAAAAGTCAATATTCTTTCAACCAACATACTGGAATCATTACATTTGCGCCATGTGCTTGATGTCATTCACATTGAGAAGAATGTATGTAAAAGCTTGATCATATCTTGCTTGACATGTTAGAAAAAATAAAGGATGGACATGCAGTTCGAATGAATCTTTTGAAGATGGGTTCAAAGAGAAGGTTGTATTCACAGAATAAAGGTAGTCGAGAAACACACTTGCCCAAAGCAAATTATATGCTTGATAGAGATGAGAGAAGAATAGTGTGTAAAATGCTATCTAGCTCAAAATGTAAAATGACTACTCTTCAAACTTTAGAAACATTGTCTCTATGAAGGAGCTGAAAGTGTTAAGGATAAGTTGCATGATTATCATGCATTGATGCAACAACCCCTACCGTAACAATACATTTGATGCTGTCTAAAAAAGTTAGAGGATCTATTACAAAATTCTACTACTTCTTAAATACTCTGTTTAAGAAGGTGTGGTTGTTTCAAAATTGCAAGAAATTTAAGAAAATCTAGTGATAACTTAATGTGAGATTGAGACGATCTTCCCATCATCCTTATTTAACATCATGGTGCACTTAACTGTGCCCTTCATTGATGAGGTTAGACTCTATGGGTCAATTTATTTGCAATGGATGTGCTTGTTTGAGAGGTATATAAAAATTTTAAAGGGTATGTACAAAATCACAATCAACTAAGAAGGGAATATAGCTGAATGTTACATAGCAAAGAAAGTGGCAGAGTTTTGCACAAAGTACTTATTAGGAGTAGAAGCTATTAGAATCCCAAGAAAGAAATGATCAGTGGGATTTCATGATCCCAAAAATTGGAAAACCTCTTTTTAGTGGTCCTGTATCGACTGTTGGCCATAAAGAATAGAACTAAACACCTTTATGTATTGCGAAACAACATTGATGAAGTCTAATCATACATTGAGTAAGTTGATCATGCACAACCAACTCTCTCTCTCTCTCTCTCTCTCTCTCTCTCTCTCTCTCGTTGCTTTCACTTTTTTATCTATTTTATATATGTATAAAAATTAATTAATAGTTATATTTTCTTATCTCTTTGTTAATTTGTATATATAGTGAGCACTTGGACTTCTTGAAAGTGCAGCATCCAAGTTACACAAAGAAATAGAAGTAGCTACAATTTGAGCATTGTTGCTCTTACAATACTTTGCTCCATCAAAAGGTAAAATTAATTAATTTCTACTTCTTATAAATTGCATAGTGTATATATATATGCTATAGTTAGTTATAACATTTATATTCCACTTAACATATATACACAGGTTCAAGATCAGTGAGATGTTACATGTAATGGTATATCCGAATCCCTGGGTTGGATGCACAATGGGGCAACATTTAGAAGTAATAAAATATGCTGAATATGCCATCAATGACTATCACTTTTACCCAAAATACCATAATAACTCAAGGGTGCAACAAAATAGTAGAGTCAACTTAGTTGCCAATGCTATAGTCTTTTCCAATTCAAAGAATAGCATTCCAATAGTGGTGAGTGATACTTATTATGGGGTTATATGAGAGATATAAGCCTTAGATTATATTTGTAGAACTGTGGTTGTGTTTAAATGTGATTGGGTGGAGTACAACAAAGACAACTTCATAAATGATGCCCTTCGATTGACGTTGATTGACCTTAACAAGATCAATTATAAAAATGATCAATTTATTTTGATATCTCAAGCAAAACATGCATTTTATGTTTAAAATGAATATAATAAAAGATGGTTAATTGCTTTATCAACCTCCCCGAGAGATTTTTATGATGAAAACCACCTAGGTGATACCATAACAAATTACCCTTGCATTACTGAAACAATTCCATCAATCAATGTACTTAATGAGAATAAGGATTACATGCTCGATCATGGTAAGAAGGGTGCTTGGGTTGTAAACAATACATGAGGGGGCAAATAAAGAAGTAAATATTTAAAATATAATTGAAATATTTATTCCAAAATTTACATGGGCATATATTTGTAGTTATATATGATGCAGGTATATCAGGAATAAGTCAGCTTGAGAGTATTATATGTATGTTGTACGACAATATTTTTAAAGTTGAATTGAAAAATCAATTTTAGAAATTGCTTTTAATGTTGGTTTTTAGAAAACTAACTAAAAAAGTGTTTTGTAAAATTGGTTTTTCAAATTGACTTTAAAAAAAATTTACAATTGGTTTTTTGAAATTGACTTTAAAAGAAATGTTCAGAGTTGGTTTCAGAAAACCAACTATAAAAGTGTTGTTATTATTTATAAAACCTCGATGTCATCTCATTTTTTCCCATCTTCCCCATCAATGCTCTTTATCTAGCAACTGGAATGGCACCCTCTTTCTCTAATTCTTCTGTCTCTCTCTATCCTATTGCCCTCTTGCCATCCATTTTGGTGATTTTGAATGTTTGTAGCATGAAAAATACAATAAGAATATTAAACTCTCTCCTTGTCATCCATGTATTTTTCTTATTATTAATTATGTGTAGCATATTATGGATGTAGTGGGCTTTGTCACTCTAGATGTTGGGGTTAAGATCTTGGTTAAATTGTTGTGATTCTGACTAAAATCATACAATTTCAGAGGAAAGAACAACTACTTCTCCATCTAATCCTCATAAGAAAAAAGGAGCACCTCATGGTTTACGGTTCCTGTCCACAATTATGGTTGATGATAAGAAATATGTTTTTTGATGAAAAAGCTAATCAGTTGGGCACAAAAGGCTATACAAACTCCAAATCATGAGGTCTGGCTCTTGAAACCTCATCTTGGTTGAGGATGTCAACATTGAAGCTTTACCATCTCTTGCCTTGTGAGTGTTTAGTGTGAGTTGAATATTAAGAGGCCAAATCTTGGTTTAAATTGTTGTGATTCAACTAACAATCATATGATTTTAGTGGAAAGAACAACTGCTTCTCAATTTAACCCTCATAAGAGAAAGGGAGTAACTCATTGTTTGTGGCTCTCGTCCAAAGGGTTTGATGATGATCTTAAGATGCCATATTTTCATGAAATAGTTCCATATTAGTTCTTGGATCATGTGCTAACTTGTATTAGTGACATGAAATGCTACATAACATATGATATATGATATAAAAGGATGATAAAGGAGGAATTATCTAAAAATCACTTGATTGGCTTATTCTTCTATATGTATGTATGTATGTATGTATGTATGTATGTATGTATATGCAGAGAGTGTGTTATTCAATGCTAAATTGTATGAAAAATTAGTAGTTCTTAGAAGGGGTTTTTTAAGTTAAAAAAAGAAGTCAACTTCACAAACTATTTTTAAATTTGGAAAAAAAAAATCAACTGCAAAAATGGGATTTTTAAAGTAAAACAAAATCACTTTAAAAACCATTTTTAAAGTCCATTTTTTTTTCTAACTTTAGAAATATTACTATTAAATAAGGAAAATTTCACATCCCATCATGTTCGCTTCTGTCTCGATCTTCTAGAAGAGTTCTCTCTTTGTGAATTGGTGACACACCCTCTTAGAATAGCTCCTACGTGTTTGCCGACAATGAGATAAGTCCTCTCTCTCTCTCTCTCTCTCTCTCTCTCTCTCTCTCTCTCTCTCTCTCTCTCTCTCTCTCTCTCTCTCTCTCTCTCTCTCTCTCTCTCTCTCTCTCTCTCTCATCGTCAATCACACATAGCTGGAAAAAACAGCAATGCACACAAACCCTCCCCCATCTCTCTCTCTCTATCCATGACAGTTGCGCATGGCTGAAAAAATCAGTCGTGCACATGACCACCTTCCCCCTCTCTCTCTCTACCCCCATCGATCATGCATGGCCTAAAAAACAACCCGTGTACATGACACCCTCTCCCCAATCTGTGTCATCCATCATCACATATGGCTAGAAAATCCAGCCATGCATGTGACACCCTTCCCCCTCCTCTCTCTTTCTCTCTCTTGTTCCCTTTCGATTGTGCATGGTTGAAAAAGCCAACCATGCACATGACCTTCCCTCCTCTCTCTCTCTCTCTCTCTCTCTCTCTCTCTCTCTCTCTCTCTCTCTCTCTCTCTCTCTCTCTCTCTCTCTCTCTCTCTCTCTCTCTCTCTCTCCCCTTATTGGTCACACATGGTTGAAAAAACCAGTAGTGCACATGACCCCCTCCTCTCTCTCTCAATCCCTAATTGTTGATTTTTTTTTTAGTGTACTATGTTTGTTGAATGTGTCAATTGAAATGATTGTTCTTTTAGTAGCTCTAGAATTTGTTACATAGGCCTTTTTTGTTGTATGCTCATTTTTAGTATGTGGTAGAGAATCTTGATGACTTTGTTATCTTGAATAGAGTATCTTTTTCTTTAATCACTCTTATATCATAGGCCTCTTCCTCTTTATGTTTGACACCCATTGACAATTCATGCTAGTGGCATTAGCTAGAGGACCATAGGTCCATCGTATCCATGGCTTTTAGCCTTAGGCTGTTTCTATTAACTTAACAAACCATATCTTTCTACTGAACTTCTAAATTGCATTTCCTACAAAGATGTACTATCCTATCCATCCATAATCTTCTCAATCATATTTTATCCTTTTAGTGGTTTGAGATCATAGCCTTGACTTGGCTTATCTTGGCTTTTCCCACTAGAATGTTTGATTAATTTGAATCGTGTTGTGATATTAGATTTTTTGCAAAAATGAATATTAGAACAGTCAGCCTCCTTGTATAGCTGCATAATTCATGTCATGCAACTCCATGTGAGTGGTGGAATTCTTGTTGGATGTTAATATACAACATAGGTTTTCTTGAAATCATCACTAATGTTGAACAAAAAGTAGAGAAGGTTTCAATCCTATAAGTTTTGAGAGTTGTACACCTATTTTTAGTTCCATATAACAAGAAAAGGAACATATCATTCATATCCATGTCAGTTTGGTCTTCCTTGAACATTGGTTTTTTTAGTTGATTTTATGCAATTGAACATCAAGAGAGTGAAGTTTCCACACTTATCCATTTTGAATTCCCTATTGCAAGTCTTCATTCTACCTTCTTTAGTTTCAATTATAATGACCAGCATAGTAGCACTATCTACTGACAACTTGATCTCATTTGGTTTTGAAACATCTATGGTAAGTACTATGGATAGATTCAATTTTAAAATGAAAAGAGGTCATCCAATGTCATGGCCTACTCCTTCCACTGAACTTTATTTCTAACTTTAAACTATTAGATTACAAAATCAAAATGACTAGTCAATGTCTATGCCATAGTTTCCATTTAAACACGAAAAAAAGCATGTTTCTTATGTTTTATTCTACTTTGTGTTCTTTAAATGCATTACATGGGCTATTTGATTTCATTAATCTGATTTCATTGTGTTCTTATTTGCAGTATCAAAAGATAAGCATCAACCAATTTTATACATGCAAAAGAGGCTTTCAATATCAAAATATAAGGTTGCAAACTTCTCATGCATTCAAAACCACCACCTTGGGGAGCCTATGAGAGAAGCTAGAATGATATAGAATGTGCCACATGTATAATATCTCTTCTGATGTTAAATAGCCCAAAAAATGGGACCCACATGCAAAGATTCTTCCTTTATTCATTCATTCACCTAGACTATATAGGGACCCACCTAGGAGTCCATGATTTTCTACAATGGAAAAATGTGTTACACTATTTTGAAACATATTTTTGCATGAGAAAAATAAGGAGAAAAATGTTGAAGTGAAATTCAGAATAAATGAGAAGTCGATGGCTCTTTTCATCCAACCAGTAAGGACGCAACATCCAAGACTCATCTTTAATCAAAGTTATCTTAGTAGCATCAGATGGGAACTGTTTACTATGAGAGAATCAAGTGAATGCTAGGCTAGACCAATGGGAATGAAGCATGAGAGAGAGAGAGAGAGAGAGAGAGAGAGAGAGAGAGAGAGAGAGAGAGAGAGAGAGAGAGAGAGAGAGAGAGAGAGAGAGAGAGAGAGAGAGAGAGTTGATTGCTATTGGTTGAAGTGGAGTAAGGAATGCACTTGAAGGAGAGAGAAAAAGTAGGCTGAAGGGAGTCTAAAAGAAGTAAAAAATGTGTTTTCTTAAGGAGGGATTACAGAAGGAACTTCAACATGATTTAAAGGAAAGTGATCTAGACCATCCATTATAGGATTTGTTATATGCATAGAAATACTACATACATACATCTATATTTAGTAGGTTTTAGTCCTAGAAATCACTTGAATATCACTAATTAGGGTAAATTCTCTGTTTTGCAGGTCCATGGTATAAATGAGAAAAGACGAATATTTTGGTAATTTTATATTTGAAAGAGTAATTTTACCTTTTAAGTTATATTGTGGTCTCATACATGCCAAAAATGAAGTCTTTGATGTTCAAAATGATCGTTGGGTGCCACTATCAAAGTCAATATAATCAAAAAAATCCCACGTGCAATTTCTGCTGAAATGAGGGTGAAAAGGTGGCAAATTTCAATGCATGAATGCCTACATGTATTTCACCACCTTAGGAAGCTTCTGAGAAAGTTCAATTCACATACAATGAAAACTTCTCAGAAGTAAAAGAAGATCGAGACCTGCATGAAGACTTTTTGTTTACTTTCTCTCTCCTACTCAACTAAATGGAGAAGATTACCTAATGATTGGACATCTTATCCATGCAAGGGTGGTGAACCAGATTTGGTCCCACATGAAAGATGTGAAGAAAATCTCTAAGGAATCAAGGCCATTCATTCTAGGGTATCTCAATCCAAAAGCAGATAGAAAATGAAGTCTTAAGGAAGATTTGCATATCATAAATGTATCTCATCCATTCAAGAAAGGGTAAGCATGATCAAAGGGCTAAGGATGAAGTAAAGGAAAGTTATGAATCTTAGCTGCCTTTCCCATATTAAAAAGTTAACGTAGAACCCCAAGGAAAGGAAGATCTCAACCACCTATCCTCATCCAATGGTCCACATATATCTTAGGATTTCTTAAACACCACACACTCACTTGGATTCTACACTCACCCCCGGCCCCCTGAACTTTCTAATCTTGAAAATTCCCCTAGATTCTCTTCATCTACTTTCCTTCTTTTTCCCATTCCTTTCTATTTCTCTCCTTCCCCACTTATTTCCTTTCCTCCCTTAGCCTAGTTCCTTTCTTTTTCTCTCTTTCCATCTTCCTCTCCAATTCTGCAATATAAAAATAAACCCCCCCATGTAGCCCTTCATTGCTTTCTAATTAAGTTTGGCTTAATCTAAGCCATTCAAGCGCCATGTCTCTTACTCTAAAAATCTATAAATAGGGGTGTTATGAATGAGTTTAGGATCTTTCAACTTTCCCTGAAATTCAAAGCCAAAGCTATGAGAAATAAATGGAGGAAGATTACCTTCACCCAAGCTCCTTTCAAGCATCAATTCCATTCCTTTAGGGATAAGGGTAGGATCTCAACCTACTCAAATTCCTTTCTTGCTTATTTTCTTTAATTTTTCTTCCATATTCTCTCTCTTCCATGCATCATACTCTAACATGCATGCATTTAGGTATGCAATTTTCATTTTTATTTAATTAGATCTCTCATGCATAGCACACATTCTCCATATAGATTACACTCACTTTCTATGTTAGAGTCTCTTCATAGTTTCCATGCATTTTTCAATTCTTCTTTACTTTGTAGTTCATGCATAACATCTTAGCATATCTTATCTTAGAGTAGTAAGTATGCATTTCCTTGTTTCCATATCCATCATTCTAGCTTTGCATGTCCCTTAGGTTTCACACACATTCAACCATATTTGCATGGCATGCATCTTTTTCTCTATATAGTTACATGCATGGCATCTTGTAGTCTCCTCAAGTTGCACGAATGGTAGTTTTTGTATGGTAGTTTGTATGCTTAAGTTCTTTCTTGCATAATAGATCATGTTTATATCATAACATATCCTTTATCATCTTTACTTTCCATGTTTTAAGCACTTTCCTAATTTAGAAATATTGTAGTTTCTAATTTTACAATCTCATACTTAGATCTTAGAATTTGTTACTGTTCCATTTTTCTTTAATACATCTTAGGATCACTTTAGGACCATTTTAGAAACTAATTGCATGATAGATTCTTAGATTTAGTTTTTTCCTAATTTAGAAACATGATACATTCTACTTTTAGAAACTCATGTTTAACTTTAGTTAGACTTTCTATTTTCTTTGTATCTATCTTAGGATCATATTAGGGATTCCATACATGTTAGTTTCTTAGGTTTTGCATGCATCATTCAATTAGTTTGCTCCCACACTATCATATCCCATTGTTAAATGCATCATACCATCTTTTCTTTCATTAGAATTACACACACACGCACTTTCTATTTTGCATGCATGATATCCTTCCATACTAGGTTGCATTCACCCTCCAGTCACATCTTTCACTCTTATTTTCCTTCACTTGCATGTATCACCCTCCATATCACTTTCTATCACACACACACACACACACACACACACACACACACACACACACACACACACACACACACACACACACACACACACACTATTATACTTCACTTTTCATTTTCATAACACACACACACACACACACACACACACACACTTTCTATCTTGTTGCATACATTGTTCATGCTTAGTTCATTCATTCATGCGCCACTCTTCTATTTCTTCTTTGTAATTTCTTTTTAAGGATTCGAAAAAAGGAAAAGGAAAGAAATCTTTTGTCTTTCTATGACATTAAAGGAATTTTCTCATTCCTAGATGAGGTTGATGAAACATCCAAATCTATCCATAAAGCCATTTAGATTCCTAGATAAGGGCTTCATGTTGAAGGGTAAGATTACACCATGTACATATCTCTTGTTTTATCTCCTAAGGCTAGAATTGGTGAGTCTTAAGTCAACGGCCACTACCTCCCCTTTGTTTTCTTTTTTTTCTATTTCATGTTTAAGGTAAAAAGCCTCTTCTATGGTTTACCCTTCCTTAAAGATGAATGACCTCTTATCTTCTTTCTTTCAAACTCCTCGAAACTATCCTCTTTTTAGAGTTTCTAGCTTAAGGAAAATGTCATATCTTTTTCTACTTCCATTTCTACAATCTTCTTTGTTTCTAAGGGTGGGAATTGTTTAGGGAAGGTGTTAGGCTCCTTTTTTCTTGGATGTCCTAATACTTGATTCCTAAGGATCATTGGATGTGATTTGTTTTGGTTTATGGCAAGTCGAAGTAAGGATAAGAGAAGCTTGGTGTTAACTTTAGTGTATTTTGGGTTAAAGAGAAGTGTACAAGCTCCTGTTGAGTGACACAATATGAGGGCCATACAGCGAAATTCAAGCCATGATTTGAAAGACTTTTACTTGCTTTCTTTTATTGCTCATGTAACAAATCCTTGTAATTTTTTCATTAATGAAATAGTGTTTTTCCTTACTCAGTTGCTTTGTTTCGTTACATTAATTCTTAGCTAGTTGTTGTTTTAGAATGTTTACTTATTTATTTCTTTGCTTCTTTATTTAGATAGTTTAGTCTACTTAATTGCTTTCTTTCTTAATTATGGTTTACTCTCTAGTTGCTTAGCTTAGTTTAGCTTAATGATTACATCTTAGTCAGTTCCTTGTTTCTTTCCTTCATTTACTTGCTTTATGTCCTTAATTCCTCCTTACTTTCCTTGTCAATAGTTTTAGATGCTTGCCTAGGTTAAAGTAAGATGACCTAAATTTTAATTAACTCCATTTATCAAAAGTCCTTATGGGATCGACCTGTATTTACCTTCTATATATTCAATAGAATAGTGCACTTGGGTTGTAATGCTTTAATATTAGTTATAGATTAGGGTTGCATGTAATAGCATTTGTAGACTTTCCTTATTCTTATGAATTTGATGCTTTCCTTTTCTTTCATGCAAAGAACATGAATACAAATAAAGCTTTGGAGGAATACTTTAGTATAGTTTCTAATTTTTTTATTTTATTTGAGTGGATTATTGTGAGGACGAAATTAATATTGTTTTTAAGTGATTTGTTCATTTTAAATTAAGGATTGTAATAATACAAGTCAAGGGTTGGCCATCCTAACCTTGAAGAGGAGGTTGCCTGTACATGGCCCACCCTTGTACTGAAGACTAATTCTAAGATCCCACTATGAAACTATCCTTCCCTTTTTTCATTTTTTTAGATTGGGTTGAATTATTAGTTTAGTTGCATTTGGATAATAATGTAGAGCATATAGAAGTATTTCCTTACTTGTTGCATTCTAGGATTTGGCTTAGATTTACTACTTTCCTTGCATATAGGACGTGTTTATTGCTTTAAGATGCTTATATGTTTATTGAACTATGTGGAATTGTTTAAAACGTCAGTAAGAGCAATCACCCCCTAAGATCAAGGGTGGATTTCATCACTACCTTGGTGCACTTAGGTTAAATAGTACTTGATGCACCCCAACCTTCTATTTTAATTAAAAATCACATAAAAGAGACCTTAACAACTTTTCGAGATCGTAGGACTCTTTGGAAGGAGGTAGCCTATTGCCACTCCAGTGGCCCCTATTTAATCGACTGTGTTGGTATTTAAAACAATTAGCTTTGCCACCACATTCTATAATTCAGATCATTTGCAGTTGACTAAGGAGGGTAGGAAGTGGTTAAATACAATCAGGATCTAACTGGTACGTAGTAGGATTAATTTGAAGGAGAGGAGGAGCTACCTAGGATTAGAAATAATCTAAAAGCCTCTCCTTTAAAGAAATTCAAGATAAAAAGGCCTGTCAATTTGCTTGCCATAGGGTTAGGAATATTTAGTGTCCTAGATAATTTGTTTATTCCAGCATTTAGGTTGCATTATCTAGTTTAGGACTCCCCTGGACTAGGTATAAATAAAAGTCTCTTTCATTGTATACAAATCTAAAATAAGTACACCATCCATTGGTGTATGTGATAAGTGTTCAACATTGCATAAAAAGTACCCAATTAGTAGCCCATGTGTTATAACTTATAGTATAAATTAGGGTTTTTGGCAGGAATTTTGTAACACATGCATTTTTTTTCTAATAATTCAAAAGTTTGATATTTTGCAGGTTCAAAAGCTAGTCCAGAGTAAGTATGTGAATGATCATAATTTTATAGGATTTAATTAGTGATTTTCACATTTTATAGGTGTTGAGAAGGTATTCGAAGGTCGAGCTTAATTGAGATAAGAACTGAAGTCATTCATGAGGTTCCTAGTCTAACTAGGAAACCGAAGCAACCCAAAGGTAAATGTCATCTATCCAAGGTGTGGTGAAGGTTCAAGACTATCCTAAGGCATGTAAAGAAGCAATTGGAGAAGCAAAAGGTGACTAAAAATGGACTTAAGCCTAAGCCATGCATTTTCATCACCTTTGCATGAGAGTCATTCAAGCCACTTAACTATTAAAGCTATGAAAAAGGGTGATAAGTCATATGAGCTATTCAAGCCTTGAAGCCAACCATTGAAGCCATATAAGCCACCAAGGAATGCTCCATCAAAGTGAGCCATCAAGCCAAGGAAGAGTACCACATGGAGCCACACGATTGGAGCATCAATTCAAACAACTTTCCTATGTTAAAAGTGTGATTTTTAAGAGATTTTGAGAGATAATTGTAAAAGGTAAGATTATCATGCATTAATGGATCTATTAAGAGAGACAAATCGACTTTACTAAGCGATTTCCCATAGTTAATCCATCATTCATCCGACGGTTCTATGTTTTTAAGTCAAGGAAAGTGACACCATCTAGGAGTAGGATGCCCCCTGCTTAGTTGGCAAAATCAAGTGGATTCCTAATTAGGAAACCCTAGATCTAAGTCCATGCAAACATGCAAAAACCATAGGATTTTTTTAGAATTTTCTATTTATTATTTTGTTTTTCCAATCTTCCCATCAACCAATCACCATTCAATTAGGACAGTGGAGAGCCACTTTCTTTCCATGAAAATTGATGCCTCCCATCCTTACAAAATTAGAAACCAACCAGCCCATGCTTACTCATCTCTCTTGTGTCATCTTTATGACATCATTCCTATCTAAATTTCATCCTCCAAAACTCCTCCTAACCGTCATCATTAAATACCCTAACCCTAGAGCCACTTTCCTCATGGATTCACCCTTTCTTATTAGGAACCCATTCATCTATATATACCCCCATAGTTCATACGAATTTTCCAAGTAGAGGTGGGTGAGACACATTGAAATCAAGATTTCTTTGGTGTTATTTGATATTGGAATTTGGGACTTCTTTGATGCTTTTCTTCCTTCATTTAGTAGTTTGTTTGCTTTTGTTTAGTTTTCATTACTTTAGTTTCACTTGTTTTGCTTTCTAGTTTTGCACCTTTCTTTTCATCTAGCTTTCCCTTTCTTCTTTACCACAATTCAAATTATTTTTATTTGTTATTCCCTCAAGATTCAAGTTAGTACTTCTTTGGTAGTGACATCCAAAAGAAGGGCTAGAATAGGACCTTGAATTCCTTCCTTGAAATTTACGTTTTTCACTTTATTATAACCTTAGCTTGAAGTCAATTTCCTTGCCTTAGTTCACTAACTTAGCCTTCTTTTCTCTTTAATTCCCTTATATATTTTCTTTGCACATCATCATACTTTAAAATTTTCAACATTAGATTGCATTGTTGATGTTGTTTAGATAGGATTTTATGCTTAGGAGTTGGGCATACTTTTCAGCAATAGAACATGCATTATCAGTCCATTTGTGGGTGTAATTTGAAGATGATTCAATAAAGTTATTTGATGTTTCTTATTAGAGGAATGTTTCTTTCACCAAAGAAATTTAGATCTGGGTTGCTTTATTATATAAATTTGTGGTTTTAATTGCTTCCTTATGCTTGATTTATTTGATGTTCTTAAGTAGTTGAAATCTTAAAAAAATTTCCCCTTAACTTTTTGCTTTGTTTCCAACCATCTAAACACCTTATTTGCTTGAATCCTTAGAAAATCATTTAGATTTAATTTTTTTATTAGATTCATTAATTATTTTTTATAATAGTTCACTTTAGATCCATCAATTCTAGTCACTTTTTAACCCTAGAATTATGCATACATTCCACAAATCAAGCGCATGGTACTAGGTCACTTTCCTTTTTGGTTTTTTCTTAGTTTATTTTCATTGTTTGCATCTTAGTTTAAGTTTGAAAAGTTTCCTTTTTGAATTTTAGAAAGTTTCATTTTTAAGAAGTTTTAGTTTACGAAAATTTTCAATTAGGAAAGTTTCCTTTTTAGTAGTTTCCTTAAGTTAAGTTTCTTAGTTTGATTCATTCTAAATTAGCATTAGTTTCCTTTAGTTTCTTATGTGTTAGTTAGATAAGTTTTCATTCTAATTTCCTAGCTTTAGTTTTTAGAATGTTTCTTCTAATTCTAATTTTTAATTCCATGTATGTTTCTCTTCTGAGTTTATTCTTATTTCCTTGTTTAATCATAACTCTTTCTCATTGGTTGAAGTTAATTGATCTAAATAGAATCCAATCTATTGCAAATATGTGAGGTTCCCTATGGGATCGACCTCGCTTTCATGAAAATACTACTTTAATTCGTGAGCTTGCGAGTAATTTTAAAGCTTCACCAGTATGCATAATTGCCGATCCTTAATCTTAATTTAGTGCCTTAAGATATAGAGATCAAACAGTCTAGGAGGCAAGGTCAAAGGACTTTAGAAGATCATGAGATCTTTGCCACAAAAATGGCCAACAAAGTAGTATAAATGAAACCATTGAAAGATTATTCTACACCTATTCAATTTAACCCAACATCTTGTATAGTTATAGCTACAACTAATACAAACCATTTTGAGTTTAAACCAAGAGTTATTCATCTCCTGCCAAATTTCTATGGGTTGGATAAGTAGGACATGTACTGCCATGTCAAGCAATTCCTTGACATATGTTTTAACTTGAAATATTGCAATTTCTTAGGTAACTCTATTAGGTTGAGGCTATTCCCATCTTCTCTTAATGATAAAGCTAAGGTATGGCTTAACTCTTTGGAAGTAAGGTTTGGCACCACATGGGATCAACTATTTAGGGAATTCTTGAATGGGTTTTTCCTGATCCATAAAACCAATTCCCTTAAGTGTGAAATTATAAATTTTGAACAAAAGGTAGGAGAGCATTTCTATGAATGTTAGGAACATTGGAATGACTTGCTTTTAAAATGTCCCCACCATGAATTTGGAAACTAGCTATAGGTCTCGTATTTTTGCGAAGGTCTGACACTACAGAGACAATGTATGATAGGTGCTACTAATGGAGGGACTTTCATGACTAAAAGTGACATGGTAGCCTAGAATTTCTTTGAAAAACTTGCTGAGAATTCCTAGCAATTGGACTACTCTACCTGAATGGAAAAAAAATCATAGTCACAAAAGAAAAGAAGAATATATGAGATAGGGGTCACTCCTGATTTGTATGGAAAAATTAACTTGTTGACCTAGAAGGTAAACAAGATAGATGATCTATCCAACGAGTAAATGCCTTCATGATAAACAGATCTCCTATTGAACCTCAATCAAAGGTATGTTCAATCTACTCAAATCCAAATCATTCTCCTCCATTGTGTCCATCTAAAGTTTCCCCGAGTTCTTTTTAGAGCAAGTAAATGATGTGAATGCATTTTGCCAACCTAGCAACAATAGCCCTTATTCTGAGACCTACAACCCTAGATGGGCTAGACATCCTAACTTCTCCTGCTCAAGGAATAACCACCAAGGGGATCCATTGGAGAATTCCCCTCTACAACCTTTTTTCAAAAATAACATGCAGTAGTAACAACAGCCGCCTCCATAATTTTTACCACAACAAAGGAGACAATCACTAGAGGAGACTCTAAACATTTTCATGTAATAGATTATGCAAATTCAAAGTGATATGAAATGATTTCAAAATAATACTAAATAGACCTTGCATGCCAACTCACAGTTTATTGCAAAGTTGGACTAGCAAATGGTTAACTATTTGCTACTCTTCAAGAAAGGAAAAAAGAAAAGTTTCCTAGCTAGCTAGTGACAAATCCCAAGGATCAGTATGAGATTAGTTTTTCACTACCTAATCAAGCCAAGTCCAACAAAATCCTTAAGAGTGGAAAACAAGTAGATAATTAAGTAGGCCAAACTAAGATAACTCCACAATCTAAGGAGAAAGAAAAGCCAACACAATCTCATAAAGGGGAGGAAACAGTATAGCTTGCATCCTCTTCATCTGAACCCCTTCCTAATGTACCCCATGTTCTGAAGTCTCCCTTCCCTTAGAGACTTAATATAACTAAGAAGGAGAGTTATTATAATTATATAATGGGCATCTTTAAGCAAGTTATATCAACATTTCATTACTTAGTGCTATAAAAGAATTCCCTCATGCTAAATTCTTAAAGGACTTGTGCACACGAAAGCGTTTGCTTAATGTCATAAATAGACCTTAGTCAAGTGAGTTTCATTCTGCACACACCAAGTCCCTCCAAAATACAAAGATTCTGGATGTCCTATAATATCATGTGTTATTGGGGAACAAAGATTTGATAAGCCACTTCTATATTTAGGGGACAGTGTTAACCTATTATTCTATTCAGTCTATGAGCACTAGGTTTAGGCCAGTTGAAACTTACTGCTACTTCTCTCCAACTAGTAGACCAATCTATCAAAATTCCTAAAGGAGTAGTAGAAGATGTCTTACTATGGGTGGATTAATTTCCATTCCTAGTGGACTTTTGAGTCCTAGACATATAACCTATATCTAATCTAGATGCCTAAATCCTTATCATTTTGGGCCATCCATTCTTGGTCACATCTAATGCCATAATCAACTATTGGAATGGCATTATGAAACTATCATTCAGCAATATAAAAATTGAGTTCATCATTTTTAATGTAGCACAACAGATGGACTTTGTAGACTCATTTATGGTGAATGTAATAGAAAGCATAGTTCATGACACTTTTCATTCATCCTTTGAGTCTGATCAAATAGGTTCCATGGAGGAAGTGAACTCATTACTTGAAGCTACAGTGCTAGTGAACACTCCTAAATGGAGACCAAAAGTAGAGCCCTTGATAGCACCTTCAACATCACATGAGAAAACACCCACATTAGACTTGAAACATTTGTCAAAAAGTCTAAAGTATGCATTTTTAGGTCCTTCGAAAACCTTACATATAATCATTGCCTCTTGTCTCAATTAGAACAAGAAGGTAAACTACTTTATGTACTTTGAATACATAAGACAGTAATAGGGTGGTCCATCTTGGACATTAAAGATATTAGGCCAATAGTTTGCATGAACTGAATCCATTTAGAGGAAAATGCTAAAACGAATTCAGAAATGCAAAGAGGCTAAACCCTTATATGAAGGAGGTAGTTAGGGCAGAGGTACTTAAGCTATTAGATGTAGGTATCATCTAACCAATCTCTAACAGTGGTTAGCTCAGCCTGTTTAAGTTATCGCTAAAAAATCTGGAGTCATGGTAGTTAGAAATGAGGATAATGAGTTAGTCCCCACTCATGTGACCATTAGGTGGAGAGTTTATATCAACTACTATAAGCTGAACTCAATCACAAGGAAAGACCACTTTTCTCTTTCCACCTTTCCTTCTCCCTCTCCTACATGTCATCGACCTCCCACATGCATGAGCAGGCATTGCTCAACGCAACCTACCAGCAATGCACATCCTCGCTCTCTTCCTCCCCTTTCTCTCCTTAACCCTTCGGCACGGCCTATGTAGTGAGCTGCATATGAGCCCACTTTTTCTATATTTTTTCTCTTCCTCATTGGCACTATGCAAGGTAGTCGATTGGTAATGCAGCCCCCCAACTTTTTCCTTTCTTTTTCTCTTTTCCTCCCCTCTCCCATGCACCATCCAAATGGTAGTGGATTGGAGATCAAATAGAGGATCAAAACCCCCTGGTTATTCCCTAATTGGATCAAATTTTGCTAGTGATCGGATAGAGATTCCAACTCTGGCAATGTTGCATTTTTCAATGATAGTCCAACAAAAAGATCTCCTTTTTCTAGCATCAAACGACCACAAAATGGATCCAAACTTGACTGGAACATAAGTGAGTGCCTGATCTACAAACACTTTAAGAGAATCTGTAATCTGAAGTAAAAAAGGTCACTAGCAATGACCACATTGGTCACCTTCTCTAGTGATGGTTGATCATGCCAACAATTTGGATTTTTTAACTAAAAATCAAGGTCCTAGGATTTTCAACCTGATCCACACAATGGAAATGTTAGATTCTTGATCAAGGATCATTTGATCTTCTAAACTCCATTTGAGAGCACAAGGTGCAGTCTGCAACATTTGAACCATTCATCACAATCCTCATGATACGAGGAGCAAAACCCATCAATCAATTTGACCATCAATGAATATCTAATGGTGATCTAAACTTGATAGCAATATACGGTGAAGATCGTGCTAACTATGATTGATCCAACCATTCATCATCATCTTGCCTTTGATCTATCTTCGAATGTTAGATCCATGACCAAATGCACAAACCCCCACATGATCCAATCATTAATCAGTCACCAGAACCCAAATCTATGACCAATTTATCCTATCATCGTGACCAATAATTAATCACTAACCAAATGGTAGATCTACAACCAATTCATCCCTTTAAGACTATCTACCTTTGATCAACTACTTAGCACCTAAATCTATAATCAATTTGAGCTTCTAATTGAATCTAGCCATAGATTTAACACTAGACTATCTGATCTATAATTGATCTGGCTCCACACATTGATATGATTGTAGATTAGTGATTAGATGCTTAAATTTATGATTGATTCAAGTCTTCACCTTAATCTAACCATAGATCCATCACTAAAAACCCTTGAATAGGGATATATATGACCCTTTTCCATGATTTGACCATCAAATATTGGTCAGATGCTTAAATTATGAGATCAAGCACCCCATTTCCTTGATTAGTGAAATAAAACATTTGATCTAAACCATCCATTTTTCCAGTAAGACTTGAGGAGTAAAACTGCTTTAATTATTTGACTATTGGTTGAGTCTAGTTTAGAGATCTGAAGAAGGCAAAGATGCGACCAAAATCAAACTTCAGCATGATGATCCATCTATAATCTGTCATGTTTTGCAATGATCTAAGCAAGGAATCACACACAACAAGGTAAGACCTAGAAAATCCTCAGACCTTTAGCCTAAGCTTAGGATAACTAAGATAGTGAGATCTAAAGATGTATCTAAGAAAATGTCATGGATATTTAATGGTTCAATGATTTGGGATGATTTGGACTATTATGTAAGTGTGTGTAAGTATATTAAAAACAAAATTTTTATGCAATATATAGATTAAGGCACAGATGGATTAACTCATCATTGGATCGTGCAAGAGCTAATCTAAAAGCTTGAGGAATTTGTAGAAATCACCATAAGAGGTAGTTAGTGGTCATGTTTGCTATTTTATCATATCATGTTATCTATGCTTTTATAGAATGCAAATAAATACATATGAAGCATGTAAGTGTACATATACTTTTATATTCATGATGTATACTTTTTATCTTGATAATAAAAATGATATTGTCTATTCTATTACATGTAATTGTCTGTTTTCAAAGAAAATATTATTTTTAAAATGCATCAATCCATGTTTTGACATGATTTATAGAAATTGCATAATTTTGGCATATGATTTAATGATATTTGAATATGGACAAATATATATATATATATATATTTGTTCAAGCTAGTAAACCAGGTAGGCACTATCCTACGAGGTTGTATGGGTTTGGCCTCTTACCTATCTGTGCCCAAAGAGGCACTTATTCTTCTTGAATGTTGTGGTAGAAAAATGACCACTAAAGATATTTATGGAACCCTTTATGAGACATGTCCATACTCATTGTTGAGGTTGTGGTCGTTGGTCTCTAGATACCAAAGACTCACAATTCAGTTAGCTGGTCATGAACATGTTGTTCCATGAGATTTATGTTTTATTATAATATGCATGATGAGATTCTTGATGGTCTTTAGATGAGTACTCATGACCAACCTGCTATTGTATTCACCAAGGTGCATATGTGCACATGATGATATTATCGGTTTGGGATTGTCGATGCTTGTAGTTTAACTAATTACTACTTTAGTATTTTGATAATTTTATGGCATTTGATTCATTAAGTTAGATGATGGATCTTTTACACATATGTGATTGTATTATATATTATATGTTATGATTTATGGCAGTTTCGATCATTTGAAAAACATACATTTAAAGTTGTGCATGTTTTACCTTAATATTATTTGAAATGTTTTAACGTGAAATTACAACACTAAGATTGACATGTGATTTCAAATTATGTTTCATATCTCTATTTTAATCATTTCATTCTTTAGAATTGTATTAAAAATGGTTTGAAATATTGTTTAGAATTGGATTTCTGAAATTAGTATAGTTGATGTGAAACTACCTATACAAGTGTAAGCTTGCTGAGATATTGTAAATATGTTTACAATATCTTAGAACTATGAAGAATTTGACTTGAGGAAGAGCAATTCAAGGTGAATGCAAATCTTGGACTAGGACAAAGGTTCAACAGACCAATAAACAATGTAAGTACATGACTTATCATTTATGGACAATTTTATGTAATTATTACAGTTGGTTTGTAAGTTATAACTGGCTAAATCTAGGATGCATGTATTTCTATTTTAATTTTATAATTGAAAAAAAATAATCAACCACTTTGTTTTCTTGAAGGTAAATGACACTCTGGGTTCTCAAAAAGTGAATTTAAAAGAAAAAGATTCTTCTGTTAAATTGTTTTTACAAAATTGTTTTCAAATAGGGGTTGATCTCGCTTTAGGAATTAGTTTTGCATTTAAAAATATATATGAAAACCCAAATCATCACACATGAAATCTAAAAGTTTAGAATGCTATCAGGGTATCATTATCATACTCAACACTATAAAAAAAACCCCATACTTGTGACCAACCTTATCCATGCAAAAGATTGTGCCTTTAATAAAAGTGAGGGCTGGAAACTTTTTATAAACGCATACCTACATTCCATCACCTTGGGGAGTGTCTAAGAGAAGTAGAATCACATACAATGAATGCACATTATATAATTTATTTCTGAAGCAAAACAAGTCAGAGACTGAGCCTCGCATGAAGACTACTTCCACCCTCTCTCTCCCTCTCTCTCTCTCTCTCTCTCTCTCTCAACTCCAAAATGGGACCACTAATGGGAGTCCACGATTTTGCCATGCAAGTGAACATGTTGTACTATAAAACCAAGTTTTCACATGAGAGAATAAAGGACAAATAATAGGTGAAAAACATAGAGAAAAGAGAGACAATTAGCTAGAAATATCCATCCAACATTTGTCCAAACTTCTCAAAATATCTACCCTACCTCAAGGCTATCCTAGGGCATCCAATGAGAAATGACTTATGTCAAGGTGAACTAATGATAAAGAGTCATGCAAGAGAGTAAAGCAAAGAATTTTATAGGTGGAGATTTTTCGGTGGGCTGCCCACCTTTATTTAAGGAGAAAAATGTGCTCTAACTCTTAAATCCTATTGGTTGAAGAAATAAAAGGTGGGCTAGTGTGAAGCTTGGCTCATGATTGGTGGAGGTAAAATGGTGTGTTGGAGAGAGAATAAAGGAATATAAAAACATGTTTTATTTTAATGGCTATCCCTTCATCTTAGGGCAAGCATGATCCCAAGGTTGAAAACGAAGGAGGAAAGGAGGGATTTCCTAAAGTAAACTTCTACCTTCTAAAGGCTTCCACAGGGAGGACTCCATGCAACTTAGAATCCAAGGCATGCTACATTACAAGTAAGAATAAAGAGTGATAAGATAAAAGGAAAGAATGGAGTGTATAGAGAGGAAAGAGAAGGGAATGTTTCCTAAGGGCTGATCTATGAAGGAGATGAGAGGGAAAGTAGGGGAATGTATGATCTACAAAGGGATCTCATCCTTTAGGAATTCCATGTGAAGATAAAAAGAGGAAAGAGGAGTGTGTGTTGAGGACTCTAACCCTTTTGGGTTTCCACATGAAAGGAAAGACAAGAGGAGGTGTCATCTTTTACTAGGAAAGGAAGGAGGAGAGTTTCCTACAAGGGCACTTTCACTCCTCTTGGATTTTGATGTGAAGAATAAAAAGAGGAGAGTTGAATGAAAACACACTCCTTTCACTTGATGTTCAATGCATTCAATAAAAGAGAAGGGAAGAAAGGAGCTCTCATCCTCCATGAGCTACATGAAGAAATCGTAGAGGGAATGAGGAGCATTCAAGGAAGGTCAACATTATCAGTCATCATGCCTTCATCTTCACCACCTATCTCTCCCTCACGCCTTATCCTCTCAATCTCTTGTCTTATTGAATGCATCCCCCTTACAACCTTTTTAACTACAAGCACCTCACCTCCCTCTCACCATCCATGCCTCCCTTATACTATCTTTCCATTCCCTCTTTAACACCCACATATCCTTCCCATCCTCTCTCATTCTCACCCATATACCATGCATAGCCTTTCATCTCCTTATTGTTCAATGTTCAAAGTCTTCTCATCCTCTCCTACTCCCACTCTCATTCTCTTTCTCATGTCCCTCATTCCTCTCTTCCTTTCATGCATACACCCCACCTCATCTCTCTTATTATGCAACACCATCTCTTACACTCTCTTCCCCCTATCTTCCCCTTAAGCATACCATCCTTCTTAACATACTATGGCTGTTTAAGTGATTCTTGATTCTTCTATGATTAGTGGCTGTTGGGTGATGTCCTCTAACCTTGTTGAGTGACACAATAAGGGTTAGACAACGATTGGATGATATTAGCACAATGCTAGCACTAGTTGGAGCAAGATTACTGGGGATTTGATTGAGTGACACAACAAAGAGACCTCTAGTGATAGTGTTCTTATCCATAGGACTTGTTATTTATTTTGTTCAATGAAAGCATTGATTCCTTTTCATTAGTTTTTGTTTTCTTGCTTTAATGCTATCCTATTTTTCCTTTGCGATTAGTTGTTATTTCTTGCTTAGATGACATTAGCATTAGTTTGATATATTATTTAGTAGTATTCTAATAATGTTTACCATAGTAATGTCAGGTTAAATTTCATCCTAGGGTTAGGATGAAATTGCAATTATTGAATAAATTTATAACTATGTAAATTTGGACTTAGAGTGTGCTTAATAATATTTTAAAGATTTAACCAACTAAGTTATATATATTGAGTAATATTTACATAGGAAATATCTTGCATTATATGATAAAAATGCTAGATATGTTGGATTAGGGCAATTTGATATACGAGAATATTTGATAGTTTGTGCCCTAAAAAGACAAACTATGCTTTGAGTAAGTATATTAAGTTAAGATAAATCCTTAAAATAAGAAAATCTATAAATTAAATCTTTTAAAGAAAAAACATTTCATGAGTAGTAAAAATTCTCAATTACTTGATTATAGATTTATTTGATTTCATTTTAATAGATTTTGACACCTTAGGCTTTATTTTTGTATGATTTTATTATTTTTTCCATTTTTATAATTAATTGATTGGTTCATTAGATTATAAAATAGATTTTAATTAACATTTTGTGATAATCCAAAATTTGAGCCCTCATGGGATGAACCTGTATTTTGCCTTGTCTATGCTATAATGTACCCTTACACTTGCGATAATATTTAAAACACATTAGTAGGCCCTTGAAATCATTAATGTGGTCCAAAATTTGATGTCAAGAACATGAGCCTACCTTAGAGTGAATATCTTAAATAAAACATATAACATGCTAAGAGGGAGACTCACTTTGAGGCTTAGTTAGAGACCCTCAATTTATCACATCTTTATAGACCTCATTGAACAAGAAAGACTAAACTGAAGCTCATTTGTAAGCAATGCCAACTACTATAAGAATTTGTGCTAAAAGGTACCTAAGTGGGATAATATTGCTTAATAAATCCTTTACTATGTCATAATTCTTAACAAGGACCAACTTTGAAAGATAATTGCCTACAGATCTCTAAAGTTATCATCCTTTAGCTACTATCTAAAAATTTCTCTTAAATTTAAATTTACCCTTAAATAATGGATTAACACACTTGATTATGTTAATTTGACTCAAACTTCTTATGTAATAATAATTTTCCATGCTTTACAATCCTCACTTGTTTTATAATACTCTCTCAAATCAAAATCCCACAAGACCAAAAGGCCCAACCTTCACTCTCAAATCATCATATTTCAATATCCTTTGAGCTTTTTCATTTTCTATATTCTCAATGTCATTCAGTCAGCTAAATGCTAGGTGGCTTGATCTTGAAGCACCTAAAGTGTGGCAACTAGACCCATTAGGGCGCTTCTTGGTTTCCATGTTGTCTTAGCTGGTGAAGAGTACTAGAAGAAACCACTTGTTATGAAGGTGTATGATACTAATTCCCATATTCCTTGCACATGCATGTGAATGATTTTCAAGTATTATGCATCTGCTATTTGGCTTTCTATGGTTGCATTTGATTGAAAAAATGTATGTTTCAAAGAATAATTCAAGGAACTTATGCTCATTTGATGTGGAGACAAGGAAATGGAGAAGTATCATAAATTTATAGTCATGTTCATCAATTTTGTTCTCTTAAACAAAAAATTGGAGAAATGCCATTACGAATGCATGAAAGACTGATCCAGGAGAGATTTTCTTTTGCGATTTTGATGGCAGTTGGTGTTTATGGGATGATGATGTTAAGCCAATAGTCAGTAATCCATTATCAAATGGAATCTTCTTTACATGCACTATGGTGGGGATTGACAATCTTCAAAGAGTTTTACTAGTTGGGGGTCGATCAAAAGTTGTTATTGGATTTGGCAGGGAATTGATTGATTTTGGATGTTTCTTAGTGGTATGAAATTTGGGTTTGAGGAACTTTTGAATTGAATGGAAATGAGAGAGAGAGAGAGAGAGAGAGAGAGAGAGAGAGAGAGAGAGAGAGAGAGAGAGAGAGAGAGAGAGAGAGAGAGAGAGAGAGGTTTGTGAGGTAGCACTATTAAAAGTTAAATATGCTTATTTAATTAGTAGTAGCCATTGAAGAGAAATTCTCCTAGAATCATGATTTAATTAGGTATGGTAGACTTGAAATTTAAGAAAAAATTCAAATGGAAGCTAACGAATGTTGACTTAAGGGATCTATTAGCAATTATCTTCTAAAATTTATCCTTATTGAACATTACAAGATTATCAAGGATTTACTAAGCAATACTATCCTATTTATGGACTTTTTAGCAAAATTCCATTAGAATATTAGTAACTGTTTCTATTGTAATAATTAAATGGCAGATGGACTTCATGTATCACTCATCTTGTCATCCATTGCAAATTCAACCAAACCAACATTTTTCATAGAGAAATACTAAACTAACGGCACTATTGGTGTAGTTTAGCCACCACATTTTATCCATATTAGTTATCCCATTGCTTCGTAGTTAGATGTTATATGGATTAAAAAAATGATGTCATTTGAAAGATCTAGCATCTAAAATGTTGTGCTTAGAAATAGATAGTTTACAACAATACACAATTTCTGAAGTGTAAGAATCATCCAAACCACATGAATTTTGACCTCTAAGAAATCTAAAGTTGGAGGAATGAAATAGATGATTCAAATCATGGGAAGGTGGGCTTCACAAAATATGGTCTTTAGACTATAGCAACTTTTGACCTATAAGAAATTTAAAGTTGGAGAAATGAAATAGACGACTCAAATCATACAAAGTAGACTTCACAAAATATGGTCATGGTGCTATCAATTTAGCATTCCACATTGTGAGGTGCATCTAGCAACACACTTTGCAAGATTGGCATTGTTAATTCTTTCAACTTTACTTTTCTAAAACATAAAAATTTATATGATATGAATGATTATAGCTGCTAAGAAACCGTGTGTAGTCTAAGAATATGTTTTTTAATATATAAGATATATAAATATGAAAGGGATTGAATCATTGAAAGGTAGGCTTAAGAAAATGTAGTCGGCGTGAGGTTAATTCAGCGTTCCTTTTTTATTAATGGAAATGGAAATAATGGGTCCTACTCGACTGTACAGGAGCATCCCCTTCGGTTACCCAAGCGTGTGTAGAAATCTCGTATTGCCAACTGTTATTAATACATAAGCACTTGCAGTCCTCATTACACTTTCTTCGACTGACACAGACCTAGCGAAAAATTACCAGTGAAATGGCGGCAGCATTAGGAGAATATGTAAAGGGTAATGATTCCGAAGAAGACGAAGACCCACCAATGCTGAGTTCTTATGCTCTGGAAGCGCTGACAGAGTTTATGAGCAAACAGAATGAAGGACAGGGATCCATTGGTGAAGGAAATGGCAACAATGAAGAGAATTCAGAGGTTTCTCTGGTGGCCGAAGACTGGAGGTTGAGTCAGTTCTGGTACGACAAAGAAACCGCAGAAACACTGTCACTAGAGATTAGGAATCTCAGTCTCTCTACTTCTTCTCCTGTTGCTTGCATTGCTTGCCCCACTCTCTATGCCTATCTCAAGGTCAATTACTGTCGTTCCTTTTGTATTTCTATCCTAATTATTGGGATTTATTTGAGAAGAAGATAAGAAAACAAAATACTTGTTGTTGGTTTCATGTGATTTTTGTTTGAAGAATTTGGGCGGTAGAAAACCAAATTGTGGAAATAGCTGGGATTATTTGAAGATTCTGGCATGTGTTTACAGCGTTTTCCTAAGGACTACATATGCTTTTCGTTTGAAAGGAAGAGAACAGTGGAAAGTGGACGAAGGGTTTTCATGAATTAATGCATCCTTAGTTGGAATTTTGGGACACTTGGTTGGTTTTCAGGAAGCCAATATTCTGGTCACTTCTCGTAGGAATTTTGACAAACACAAAGGAGCATTGGGTTCTTCTTTGAGGGAGCACTAGTAAACTAGTCCAACACAATCAGAATGATAAAATTTGGCACTATGGTTATTAGATGACCCGTTTGAGGAAATCTTAAGCAAAGCCCCAACTCAAAGCGCCTCGACTTCGGCATGAAGAGCCCCGCTTTGCAAGATCTGACCTTTCATGTGATTTCTGGGACTTGGGGTATTTAATTGTTTAAAAAGCAGGCAGATTAGATGATTCTAGCATCCATGGAAACTGTACTTTTGATCACGGCCAACGTATGGTTGGAAACTTGGTGAAAACAATGTTCTACATTCAACGACCAATACCAGGGGTCTTAGGATGTTAGAATTTTCATTGATAATTTTTTATTTTAATAAGCTATATCCAAAACCAGAGCAATCAGATGAACGGGTTGGATCATCCGAAGGTGGTCCCTCTCCATGCAGATTGGAGGTGCTTTAGTTTAGCATTTGTCAAACTATGTTGAAGGGTGTAGACCAAAATGAACTATGCGGTAAGGCCTCTCTACTGGCACCTATTACCACAATGTTAAACTTAACTTCCATTTCATCCTAATTGCCTTATACTCTCTACATCCATACCAACAAATGAAAAATACGTCTTCAGATGCTTAACTATCTAACTGTATCATTCCCTTTGCAGTGACATCAGGAAAGTCATTTATAGTGTTTAGTGACCTTTTAAAGTTATTTTTTGAGTAATTTATAGCGTCAGCAAAACTTTTTGGATATATCATAATCTTCAAGAATGTGACAGAAAATATTTCCAAATTAGGATCTTATGGGTAAAATTCGTTTGCTTTTGGCAATTTGTATGAGAGGACGGCATATTAGTATTCAAATAGAAAGAACAATAGAGGTCAGTATGTCACAAAGTGGAAGGGATCTATGATGGATGAGAGTCAACCAGTCGCCATCCATGAAAAAAGAGAGTCAACTAGTTCTACATTGAGAGATACTTTAATGTGAGTATTACCCTACAAGATGATAATACACACACATGCACGCACACAAATTGACCTTTGTTCCCTTGTGGCACATTTGTATTATCATTCTAATTGTGATTGAATTTACTATTTAAGATGTTCGATCCATTTCCTGTCCATCAATCACAACCAACTATCTTTTTTCAACTTTAAAAGTTTCTATTTTTTGTTGAGAATCAATTGAAATATATTACTTCCTGTTAGCTTTGACATGTTAAGGGTTTTAAATTTTCATATTTTTCCCCTCATCCAAATTTCAGAAAAACGACCCTACTGTTTCAGTTAAACTACTTGAGTATGACAAGCGCTTTGAGCAATATGGAAGAGATTTTACATTCTATGACTACAACCACCCAGACGATTTGCCAGCATTCTTGAAGCACTCGTACAAAGTAGTTGTTGCAGATCCTCCTTACCTGGTAAGGATGTTGTTTATTAGTGGAACTGGATGGTTTATATGTTCTCGTGTAAATGTAAGACAAATCCAAGAAAGCATATTGATATATATCTTGTTCTGCAGTCAATTCCTGTTGGTTCTTACATCTCCTCTTACAATGAAATGAGGAAAAGATTAATAGATAGATGTAACAAAATGTTCTGCAGTCAATTCCATATATGTTCTGCATTCTTGTCTACCTGTGTCCTTTTGGTGGTTTGTCTCTCTAGATAATCTCTAAAGATGCCATCTTTTACACTCTTCTTTTGTGTCAAGTCGAACAATTAGATTATTAAACTACAAGATGAGGGTAAACAGTTCTCTCATGACCTAGTAACCCAGAACCATGTGTCATCTTCCCTCTAGGGAGTGCATCCATTTACATTCCATTGCGTAAGAACTTGTCTTCCTGAGGTACAAAGGAGGGTATCCCTCATAGCACCTCTTCCTAGAGCAAGTGAAAAGAAGTTGATAAAATCAGAATACTTCTTAAAGTCTGATATCACTTCATGGCCATGTTTGTTTCTTCTGCCTCCATGCTTTTGTCAATTAAATAAAGAACTCAATGGAAGACCAATTCAGAGACCAGTTTTGCATGGGATTTGGATTATGCTGTCAACTCTTACTATTCTTGCAAATCATTGTGGAAGTTCGCTGCATTATTTCATTGCATTTGGTGTGATTATGCTTATTTGATTGTTTATGCTTGTTTTTTATGGCGGCAGAGTAAGGAATGCTTGGAGAAAGTCACAGAGACCATAGCTTTCCTTGCTGTACCAGGAAAATCTTACTTGATTTTGCTCACAGGTCAACCTTATTTATTGCTATTTAGTTACTAGTCAGTCCAGTATGATCTGTTTTCCAGTTTTACCGAATCCATAACTTCTGTTTCTGATTCCTTTATTTAATTTCTTCAACTTTATTTGTGAACATGTATACTGAAGTATTGAGATTTAGTACCTTGTAAATGTTTCCTTCTTTTAGTGGGAGATTTCTGTAAACCATGTTCTTTAGGCATGTGCTTCATTGTGACAAATGGAGCTGGTGTCGAAGCTAATACCAAGGAAAATGAACATGACAACAGAACCATAACAGTTTTGAGGACAGATAATGGTAAAGGAACAGCTGAATGAAAGTTAACCTTTATTTTTTCCCTAGCCTTGCCTGTTGGCAGTTGTCAGATATGTGTGCCACATGCACTTCACATAATACAATATGAAGAATTGTTATTATTTCAGATTTATGAGGACATCGAGCCCACCAAAATGAGTTAGCTAATAATGGAAATAATTGCTACCATTACTCCCTTTTCACATATTATGTTTCTTGGTCTTGGTAGGTGAGATGGTAATGAACCAATGACCTACCTGTTAACTTTATATCGTAACAGCTTGGGCAAGAATCCTGCTCATGTTTTGTGCATCCATGTTCATGGGAAGTTTCATGATGTGATTTCTGATTTGCAGTTCTGAAATTCAAATCATCATAAACTTTTATCAAATTATAATTGGAGTTCGCAATTGTATCAGATCATGAACTGTAGCATTTGTCTTTGAATTTCTTTTCGGCTATTGTATCGGACCATAAATTATAGCATTTATCTTTTGAAATTCATTTTTTAATTAGTGAGGAAAAGAACAGGATCAAATGAATCAACAGTATCCTGATGTTGTCTTTTAGAGATTGAACATTCCATTTTCAGCAACAATTTTGCCATTTCATAATGGAGAGCGTCAATAAAAATTTCCTCTTTTAATTGATAACAGAAGGCAGTCCCAGAGAAATGATTCTTAGGAGTTCCTGTCATTTGCTTTGCATTCAGAACTAAAATGCTAATAATAGTTCCAGCATAAAGTTTTTCAGAACTCTACACGATTCCGTTTATGGAGTTGCTTGTATATATCTTTCTGAAGTTCTTTAACTAATAAAGTTCAAGTTTCATAATTATTTGATTTTTTCCAAGATTGAGCTTACATTGTGTTAGGAGTATAATTTCCTCCTGAATTAATGACAGCAAAATTCATTTTGATAATTACATGAGTCACTGGATTAAAGACTTGTCTAATTTGCTTATGGTAGTTTAGGAAGATTCTGATGATTCGAAATAATTAATCAAAGAAGTGTAACATGAATAGAGTGGCTATTAAAGAAAAGGTGGTAAATGCCCGTTTACAATTTAAAATGTCTCTGATCTTTCTGTTCTATTGTAAGTTGACAGTGATCAATACTTAATTCCTTTTGTTGATTATTATATGTATTTTTGCAGGGGAGGTGCAGAAAGAGAGAGCTGCTGAGCTCTTGAGCTTGTATCCCTGCGGTTTCAGGCCTCGGCATTCTAGCAAGCTAGGAAATGAATTCAAGGTCTTTACTAATTACAATCCAGAGGAGAGATTAGGGGGTTGGGAGAAGACTGAATAGGTTTGAAAACATACAGGCAAGAAATTGTGGGCACCGAGATGGTTTCCACAAGCAAAAGCACGGATGCCTGTTACATTTGTAAGCCTCTTGATTACGGTTGTTAATTAAACAGTCCTGTTTGGTTTTCTGTTTTTCAGCTATGTCATGACATGCGTTGGCGTTCTCTCTTACATATAACACACATGAGGAGGGCCAATATTGGGCTTTTCTGCCATCTTCATGTTCCCTTTGTCTCTTGTGCAAGTGTGGCCCGAAAGTAGAAAGAAAAGAAAACAGAAAAACAGATGCAGTGCCCTTGATTCTCTTATCCAAACTAAGTTTGATGAAAGGAGTATCTAATTCAGAGATCCTCGTAAATTTTGCCTCTTTTCCTGTTCAATGTTGGGTTCCAGTAGATGGACGACCTAGATTAAGGTTTATGTCAATATGCCCACATTAAGGATCCCGTCAGCTTCAACAGAGCTGCATGTTTACAGTCTAAGAATAGCATGTACACATAAAGGGGCATTATTCTACATTGGCCTAGTTGTAGAAAGAGGCATACTCTTTTCAAATTTGTAAAGAGAGCCCTGATGTTTGGGGGATAATTAGTAGAAGAGGAAAGCTAGAATGACTGCATTATGAGATTCAGTCTATTGACCACATTTTGTGGAGCTCACCTTTGCATCATTGAAAGTGTTCATCTTATTGTATCAATTTTAGTTTTCTAATAGATAAAAAATCATATGGTATGGATGATTTTAGCAGCTAAGAAACTTGTTATGGATGCTTTTTAGCATCTAAGAATCCATGTCTAGTTTATAAAGCTTCTAAACTATCAGTTTCTAGGCACACTTTATCAAATGGTTTTTAGATGCCAAAATCATTCAAATCACGTGCCTTATTAATCCATAAGACCATAAGACATCTAAATCTGGTCATTAGACATCTTGTAGTTCAACAACCATGAAGATTTGACAATACCAGGGGATGCTAAAAAGTTAAAAACTAAGTTGTTTAGGATATCTTATATCATAACATTATATCTTAATAATTTTGTTTTCTTCTTCTTTTCCACTCCTTCAGGCCACAAAAGTTATGCCTCTTCCTTTCTTCTCTGTATTTTTTATTTTTCTTTATGATAACTCTTAACGCTGTGTGCTTGCATGTCTACATGCACTTTACTGGTCCATGCGAAGAGAACCTCTCTTGGTTGTCTATTGTAGAGGCTTTCTCAGAATAATATACCTAGGTTTTAAATTTTAAGGTTCTCAAGGTTATACCTGCAACGTCTTAAATAGTTTTGGCTTCTTCTCTCTGATGTCATTTCTCCCTCCCATTATTCTTTTAAGAAAGGAAAAAAGATATACTATTTCTTTCCTTTTTTAATGCTTCCAATTGACTCTGGTTTCTCTGTAACAATCACTGTATTATGTCTCCTCTTTCTCTTGTCATCAGACATCTCTCTTTCTCTCCCCTCTTTCAAATGCATAAATATGCATTTTATTTAGTAAAAATAAGAACACCAACCACAATAAGGACAGCAGCACACCAAAATGCTGAAAATTGTAGCACCTTCTTATTTTCACCCAAAATGTGCTGACTACCAATTTCAACTCCATTGTGTGTAAACTCATACCCAAAAAGGTGTTATTGACTAGATGTTATGAAAATACTTGCCAAAAGACTCACATTAATGCCTTTGGATCATTTCCTGTCGTACTATAGTTGTGACGATACCCAATGGAGGCTGAAGCAAGCTGCAATTTGGAAGAGACCGAGTAATACGTAGTCTGTTGGGATTAAACTTGAATATCAACATTTTAGGTCTACACGGGAAATTGGACGTTATGGATACTGTTCAACTTATAGACCATCATCATCAACCAATATGGTTTTGGTCCCGTGCTGATTGGATATACGGCAAGATGAAGCTCAACACAAACCAATGACAATAAAGTGGACTTGCTTGTTAAACTAGTAGAATTCTTCACGTCTACATAGCTCATGTAAACATAGGAAGAGTCTTCGAATAACTTCTCTTTTTAATCTTTAAAAATACAAACTCTTTGTTGTTCTGATTTATTGCAAGTAATTTAAAGTTCTAACAGTTCTTCTTTCAACTCAGTACAATGTTACTCAATGAAACATATGTGTACTAAATTAAGCACAAAATTTATAACTTATTTATCAAATTATAAAATATCATTTACAGATCCAGTTAAAATCCCAAATTAAAAGCCAACAATGACTAGCACACCTTGTTGCAAACAACTCAGCGTCTCCCAACAATGCTTTCCATGTTCAAATCGCATATATAAAACTATATATAGGAGAGCAATGAGTGATTATTATTTTTTGTAATTTTTTAGCTTGCAAAAAGAATAAATCCAAAGTTAAGAATCAAATTTAAACACCAATCGTGCTTTATTTTCCACTTCTTTTCTGAACTTTTCTCAAATTTTTCAAAAAAGAAACATTGCTCTTGTAACTACCTTACCAAATGTCAATCTTGGCGAAAAACAGGAAGATCATACAAGGGGACATGATACAGCATGAACCAATTTGTTAGTGGCAAGAATCTCAAGGCAAAATAAAAAGAGACGTCTACTCCTTTTCCATGTGGAATGTGAGTAGTTCAAAGAAAACAAAAATAGCTCTCTCTCTCTCTCTCTCTCTCTACATGAGCTGTTGAAGCAAAGTGAAAAGATTTACAAATGACATGGATTGTATCAGATTTTATATAATACTTGTATATTTTTCTTTTTTCTAGAAGTTTGATACTCGCACCCCATGCATAGCCTCAATCCATGGTCACACAAGTGAACGACTCCTCTTTGTACCACTATAGAAGGCTTTGGTGCACTACTTCCTAATTGATCTCTAAATAACTTAGAAATTTCATTCACGGTTACCGAAACATGAACTGGATTTCACTTCAAATGGGCTTTATGCGGGAATTCATCGAATCTGTCAAACAAGTACCTTCCTTGAAGAAGAATCCTTGGCTAAAGGGGTAGCTAGTGGAGATGGAATTTTACTTGTATGATTGTAATCAAAACAGATTTTTTATTTACATAGGTACAACGAAGACATTTTTTTTGTTACAACTTCCAAAATCCCTTCCTTGCCTCTAATCTAAAGCTAAAACCTAACAAATTCTAGAAAGCAAATCAAAAGATAAAGCTAAAAAGGTCTTCTGGAAATAAACCCTTTTTCTAATGAAAAATAGTCTTCCAATGAAATGGGTTTTCAAAGAAGAGGAAAAAAAAAATTAGGAGGAGATGGATGTAGCATATCGTGAAAACAAAAAATCATCAAAATGACAATTGTGGTTATCCTTTTGTGAAGAATGTCTAGTAGCCATCATTACCTAAGAAGGCACATGATAAATTTCATTCCCTGTTCAGAGCATGATTGGGACTTATAGTCTTTGTAAAATGAGTTTTGAACCATGTTTTTGGGTTTTGGGAGATTGATTATTGGTTTTAAGATGCATTAAAGAAGAGACAAATGAAATTAGGGTTGAAGAGGAATGATACACACATACATACATAGAGAGAGAGAGAGAGAGAGAGAGAGAGAGAGAGAGAGAGAGAGAGAGAGAGAGAGAGAGAGAGAGTTGAAACAAATATTTTCTCTTTTTTAGCTTAGTTGGACCCACAATAAAGAGATGAAAAGAAACCCTTATTGTCCTTGCAAATTATTGCCACTACTAAATTTGTTAGTGCTACATTGCCCAAAGAAGAATACTTGACTCCTATGCATAGCACACACATGTTGATACTACCCCACTTTATTAGGGTAGCCCCATCTTTGATTGATCAAATACATGTATCTAATTTATCTAACTCCCAATATCTATATAACAGAACCAGCAAGATTGGATGATTTTAACATCTAAAAAATGTACTTTCAAATCATTCATTTTGGATAGTTTTTGAAAAAGTATTCATGAACGCTCATTTTGTGTGACTAAAAGTATACTTTTCAGTTTCTAGACTCATCTAATCAGCATTGTTTTAGGTTAGACAATCATCCATAATAAGAGAAATCAGATGGAACCATCTGATCAACTAAAAGTGAGGCCTGCCATGGTAAAGTGGGGTGCAACATCATTCCTCTTCCCCGAGAACTATATTATAGGGGTTTAGTCAATCATGATATTGGGCATTGTCCATGAAGTGCAATAGGTATTGCAATAGTAAGCTACATTCTATTTAGACATCTAGTTACGAGAGCATGGATTACTATTAGATGTCTTTATGCAGTGACCTTAAATACCCTTTTGTCAACTATTAAAACTAGACTCAGCAAAATGTATACAGGGGAGAAATTTATAAAAAAAACTGAATTGTGTGTTTAGGCTTTTTATTAGAGCCCAATTGATATATAGTAGAAATCCTGGTGTTTATTAACAAAGTGTATTTCCTAGGACATAGATTACTTCATGTCTTTATTTAGGGGCCTTAAATAGCCTATTTTCAACCTGTTAAACCTGTATTTGATAGAATATAATATGGTAAAGAAAGTTACCAATGGACTGAATTATGTGTTTGGGGTTGGGTCATTTATTGAAGCCCAATTGGGTTATAGAAATCCTCGTTCTATTTAGTTCAATATATTCTCTATGGCATGGATTAATACATGTTTTTATTTAGCGGTTTAAAATGCCCTATGTTGAACATGTTAAACATGGATTTATTTGAATGTACACATAAATTTTTTTTTATCAATGTGGAGTCCACTTATGGAGAGTGGTTTGACTATAACATAACCTTATTTTAGGCATTGAAAACCTGAACTTGCACCTGTTAACCTTGCACTTACAAAGTAGTAAATGGAATTTGGACCTTTAAATGCATAAGGGTATATTTCCCATCGAACTTGTGAACCATTGCATACTAAGGCTTTATTTACAAGAACATATTTGGACCATATTTACAAGACATATTTCCCTCTATGAACTATTACATATAAGCCCATGTTTACCAGGCCATATTTCCCTCTTTATACTTATGACCCATCACATAATAAGGCCCTATTTAAAAGGCCATATTCCCCCACAAAACTTGTGGACCATTACAAAATAAGGCGACATTTATAGGGGCATATTTCCCTCTATGAACTTGTGAACCATTACATAATAAGGCGACATTTACAAGGGCATCCCTTTGCAACTTTTAACATATAGAGAGTAGACCATTGGAGATCATCTACGAAACACTTAAATCCAAGTATACCATGCAATCTTGATCATATGGCTACTAGCTATGAGAATTATCACAATCCTATTCAGCAAGTGGCGGCTCAACCATAAGATACATCTAGTGTAGGGTCCGACACATAGCAGCCATTCAATCAAGCATCATACTGCTATTGAAAATATCCATATAGCAAATTATTTCTCAATAAGACCAAGTGCAGCAATAGTTCTCGTATTCGAAGTTTTATTATTCAGATTGCATCACAAGGACTTATAGTATGTAGTCTTACCTCGTATTTTTGCAAGAGACTGTTTCACACCTTGAATCCATGACCTCAAGGTCACATAATGTGCACCAAGGCTCCCCTTTTACTAAGCTTGTTCTGTTATAGAAAATTTAAAAATGCTTACAAAATATAGACAATGTGTTTGTGTAACCATAAAGGATGTTTCTCTTCCCAATACTTAAACGCTTTTATGTCAGCAAAGAAGTTGGGATTGAACCAGCAAAGCAAGGGAACAACTGCAGTTAAGACGCATACCTAACAATAAGGGAGAACAAAACATTTAAGGGAAAAAAGAGAAGCTAAATGATTTTAAAATCACCTATAACAGAAAGATTTTGCCTGAATCACTCAATATGCACCCTTATGATGGTCTTGATCAATGAAGGATCATCCTTCTTGCCAGAAATCAGATGGCTTTCGTTGAAAGGAAAATGAAGGCGGTAAGGATAAAAGAGGTTTTTTAGTTTTTTTTTGTATTTTGAGCAGCTCTCTCTCTCTCTCTCTCTCTAAAGAACATAGGTTTGAAGTGGAAATTTCTCTTACTAGAAACTCTTCGCAATTACACGTCAACAAATCCCAAAGCTCCACAGTTCTGAAATTACTTGTGTTTTCACTTGTGCTTTGGCTGGTTTTACAGTCGAGCGTAGGTAAAGTTTATGTTATACGACTAAAAGTGCAGTTATTGAAGGGGAGCCTCAGCGCAATATTAAAAGTGACCTTGAGGTCACAGGTTAAAGGCATAAAAATAGCCTAGTATAAAAATATAAAATAAGACTGTGTACTATAGGTCTTTGTGGTCCATGTCTTTCCAAGATTGTGTGTAGGCGGAAGCTTCTTGCACGGGCTGCCCTTTTTAAAAGTAAATATCATTAAAAAAATACTACTTTCTTAACTCTAAACCATTTGTTAATAAGCCTACATTAGATAGGGCAATATTTTGGACATCAGAATAAAAAATTTCTGAAAGCAAGTATGTAGTATATATTTTTGACTTATGGTCTATCTAGAGTGGGGCCGATATGATTAATTGTTGAATCATTATAGCCTGGTGATGTGTGTTCCTTTTGTAGTCTACATATATATCTTAATTTCTGGGCTTTTATTTTAACGAACAGAAATTACAACACATGCAACGTTTACTACCGACCGAAGCCATCTCCCATGACCCAATGGTCTACCATTTATTTGGACGCCCAACAAGGGTAGTTATGTAAATCTGACTCTAACCATGGCTGGTAAACGACCGTGGTTAACTTTGGAATGTTTTGGTAAATTACTTATTAAATTGCAATGTTTGTATGATAGCAATGGTTACGTGGGACTTCGGGGCCGGGGGGGGGGGGGTGGGGGGGTTTTGACAAAAATCCCTTTCAATTTCTACATGTTTATTAGCTCTGCTTATGCTGGGGGTTTAAGGAAGGGAGGAATTACAAGCGCTTAAATTACATAGCCTCGTCTTAGCAAAAGACTGTTTTCACGCCTTAAAATGCGCCACGCCCCCTCCTATAAACCATGCGGTAAGTACCTAAGAACAACGGATGCTCACTTCTACTTAAAACGGAAGGGTATTTTCGCCATTACGCCGCTGTTGGAATCTCCTTGAAGAATCGAAGAGAAAGAGAAGGCATATTTAAGGGTTTGGAGCGGGAAATTTCTTTGACACGGCCAAAAGAAAAGGAAAAAGGGGAATGAGATCAAACATTGTTTCTGAGGTATTTTTTCTCAATTTTCCGATTCATGCATCGATTACCAGTTTGCGACACCATTTCCTAAATCCTAGATCTGGAGATTTTCAACTCAGGTTGAGTCAATCTGGAACAGGCATGAACCTGAAGTCCGGATTTTGTGTTTTCTTCTTCGGTTTCTATTACTGGAAGTGATTTTGGTTTTCATTATCTGTTCCAGCTGCCAAAATGATCAACAGTGCTTGTTGCAAGTGAAATTTCTTAATATACGTCAATTTTCCTTTTTTCTCCTGGTTTTGGGTACATTTTCTAATGCGCTCAATGGTAAAATGCTATTATTTGCGGATAACTAAGTAATTTGAAGTTAGAAATCCTATTACACCTTCGAAAGGAATAGAAAAAGCTGAAAACTTGGACGATCTTTGGCAGTTTATCCTATTTTGTGGAAGTAATCTTCTTTTTCGTTTGAATTTCTTAGGTATTATGGAAAGAAGATCCTTTAATAATGAGATCTTTAACAATTTACTCTTAATTTATGATGATTCTTACTCTCTTAGTCATTCACTGTTACCATCTCAATTACTTGAGAAGCCAGTAGATCAAACCTATATAATCAGTTGTATAATTTTCTCTCATGCTAAAATGCTCTGTTACTGACTGAGATGGGGACGGCTTGCGTGTCCTCTTTCATGACTTTGTAGGCAGGACTGCCTACTAGGGTGAGCCAATGGTGGGGAACTCTTCCATTTGTAACTTCTGGGGTGGTCATTATATGTGGTCTTATTTACTTGGTGTGCCTTATGGTCGGGTATGACTCATTCGTCGAGATATGCTTCTTACCTTCTGCAGTGATTTCGCATTTCGAAGGTATTCGTCATTTACACTATAAGCCTGGTTCTGTGAGTAGTCAATCTCCATCTTCTCATTAGAAACCAAATTTGAAAACTAGTTGATGTCCTGGAAGTTGTAACTCTAAAATGCAGTAATTAATCAAATAAAGCTGATACGCAAAAGCTCTGGCAAAAAAAGTGGATTTATTCTGTGGAGTTGCTTGGTATCCTTTTGGGCCTCTATTTTGGTTGAAGTTATGAGCTCTCCATAGCTTCAACTTGTTCTCCTAATTTATGCTGTTTCTCTCTTATGTCATTACTCATTATCACTTCTAGATAGTTGTAAATCTCATTCTTACACACAGATGTGGTGGTTTATTTTCCATTTCTTTCCTAAAATGGTGGATTATACCTGCCTTGTTTGGTTCACTGTGATTAGTAAACTTTATGCACCAGTGGTGACTTCAAAATTGTTCCCCGAATGTGGTTTTTATTTAATTTGTTGCTTAGCTTACAGCTTATTTTGGACACTATCTTTTGTAAGTTTGATCCTTTGAATGTGGTGAGTTGTTTTCATCTTTTGTGAACGACTGGCATTTCATTATCGTTCAACTGGTTTTGAGAAGTACAGTGATATATTGTCATAAATGAGGACAAAATTCCAACTGGATTCATTGGGAGAATGTGTCTGTATAGCTACGTACTTGTGTTTGTATAATTATACATCTTTGAGTGCTAATTATATTCATATAACATACATTGGTAAATGTGTGAAACCTACAATTCCATTGCATTCAGATAAATCTGTTTTTCTTCTGGAATTGGATGTTATAGGTTTCTGATTAGACATGAGAAAATCTTTTGGAGTTAAAAATTCTTAAAGGTAGAAAACCAAGAAGAAAAAGATGACATGAGGAGTAGCAAAAGCCAATGCAAAATAATATTAAAAATAGAAAGAGAAAAATAATGCAAAACATTACATATTTTCAGACCCATTATTAGTTATATCATGTTAATATCTATAAAAGTCATAGTGGTGTAATAGACTTTGTATTAATATGTGTAAAGAAGCTTCTATTATTGTTAAGGCCTCTTATTTGCCATTGAAATGTTTTCAATTGAAGGGACCAGTAAAGGCGTCACACTTTTCTTAAGTGGTAAAAGAATATCAAAATGTAAAGATATACACCAGCTGAAACAGTCTGGAATATTGGGAAGTAAACTCAATTTCCAGTTTTTTGCTGGAAAGAAACAGATCCAATTGTAAAGGAATCGATCATTAAGATATACATCCAGGTAAGAGAAGTGTAAGACTTTTTAAAGGCCATTCCTTTTTCCTTTTTGGTTTAAGGGACCATCCTTTTAGTGTGGGTGCTTCTTTAGATAAAAGAAAAAGCAAAATAGCTTCAACACTTGAAACTGCTTCCTGACTAACATTCAGTACCTTCCCTCTGAAGTTATGATATATGTATATTTCCAGCCAAAACAGCTGGAGAGCCCAGACCATTCTACTTTAAGTTGAAAAATAAAGAATCACACATACCTAATTATTCCAGAATGTGGTTCAACCAGTTCTTTTCATTCTAGAAGCTAGGATGACTCTCTCTATGTTGGTCTGTTATGAATATGAGATTCCCAGGGTTTCTACTTCATTCAAGCTCTAAACCAATGGGGACAAAACACTGTCTTATGGTTTTTCAAGAAACTTATCTCTGAATTTGACACATAAGGTGACTTTTTGCACAGTGGGCATTAAAGCCCCTACCCAGTTTTCCAAACAAATAACTACAATTGTAGAGAGTCAAACTCTCTTCTCAGTAGACTATTGAAAATTAGTTGTCTGTCTTTCTATATTAACTCTTCTACCTATCAATGTTGTATTTTTTTGGGTTAAATTTGATAAAAGGCTTCATTCAATTGATACCGTAGTTAAAATCATACTCGCATTTAATTTAAAACCATTTGATTTTCATCTCTAACCTTTTCTTCCCCCTATCTGTTTCAGTTTACAGGATCTACACGTCAATTCTTTTTCACGGTTCCTTGTTACATCTTATGTTCAATATGTTGGCTCTTCTACCCCTGGGTTCGGAGTTGGAGAGAATCATGGGCTCTCTTCGTTTTCTGCACGTGACACTTTTGTTGGCCACAAGCAATGCCATTTTTCATCTCTTTATTGCCTTTCTTGTGGCCCATAATCCTTTCCGTCGTTATCAGGGTCTCATGAATGAATGTGCCATTGGCTTCTCCGGAATTATATTTTCCATGATTGTCATGGAAACAAATCTAAGTGGGTCTCAATCTAGAAGGTTAGCTGTATTTTGTTATCATTTCATGGCATGTTTTATTTCATGAAAAACACTAGCACTTACAACCCTTGTTAATCTAATGTTTTGTGTGCTGTTCTTGAGGCTCATGAATGGAATTCTTTATCTTACCTATGAGAAAAAGAAACCACATGTTTTTATCTCATTGTTTTCATTTCAAATATTATCTCAAAATGCAATGGATTATCTAGACCTATTAATCCAATATTTAGTTATAATTTCATGCTACACCTACTGATGTGCATCTTCTTTTCTTGCAGTGTGTTTGGACTCTTCAGCGTACCTGCCAAATGGTATACACACTTTATAATCTGTAAATGAATGTGAATTTCCAGGGGCTGATTTTTGACCCTTAAAATGCCCACTCACCCATATCAGTTTGTCCTGTATGTTAAAAGGCCATAACTAAAACTAGGAGAGAATAACATAGGGAGAGTTGTATAAATATATGGACTGCTAGTGCTGGAGTATCTTGACGTGAATAGCACAAATGAACAGTAATTTTGTCTTTTCCATATATTCTTCTTTGTTCTTTTTCTAGTATTTAATGATTTTAGAAATGTTGAAAATGATCCTGTATCAATGGCAGTACTGCCCATTAACTAGGGATTAGTGGATTGAGGGATATTGGGATTTTATGGAGGTTGGAATTTCTGAAAACTCGGTGTTGTGGATATTTGCTCCAAATTTTGTTAAGGTTTTCTCATATTCAGTACTTCACAAAATCCAGTTTTGGAATGCTTTTGGAGATTTGAATATGTTGATGCCTCTTTCTTTGGTAGAAGATATTATTAACTAGTTCAAGTTATGCGGGATCATTTTACATGAAACACATTCTGTGGACCCATATTGTCTTTACAAGCATAAAAGTCTGCTCCTTATTTTGTACAATAAGAAGGAATGTGGAGAAAACATATGCATATGTATTTGGGCCTAATTTGATATTTAATCTACAATCTTGTGATAAAATCTTTATGCAGCCCACTGGATGTGGATACTTTGTGGGTCTGATATGGCCTGACATAGTAAAAGAGGAGAGGGCACATACAATTTTATCTGGGTAGAGCTCGAGTGGTTATGGGTTCACCAAGAAAAGAGGGGAGGCTCATGTGATGGTCTTCTAGGGTTTATTTGGGTATAGCACTAGCGGTTATGGGTTTACAATATCTTCTCCTCCCTAGAGGTGGCGAACTTTAAACCCAAATAGAAAATGGATATTGCAAAACTCAACTGTTTTTGTGTATTTATTTATTTATTTTTGATGGACCAAATCCTTCAACTGAGGTGGTCTATGAATATCCAGATTATTGAGAAATAGGAGTTTCACCATCAATGATGTCTGTTTTTGCAAAAAACCCAAATTTGGTTAATATCTCAATGCACTAACATTGAAAATGTTCATGGTTTTAAATATTTCTATGCAATATCTACATATATCCTAAAATCTGAATGTTTCAACAAAATCTTGATTTCTCTCAGTCCACTAATCACCTGGAAGTTTCTGACTTCAGCTCAATGTTACTCTTAGCTTTATTTAGCTACGTAATTCCCTTATCTTTATTTATGACTTCGCTTCTGAATTTGATTGTTGGTATGTAATTCTCCAGGTATGCTTGGATCTTGTTAATATTGTTCCAGCTTCTGATGAGCAATGTTTCCTTACTTGGACACTTGTGTGGAATCCTGTCTGGGTTTGCATGTATTTTCCTCTGCTGCCTTTATTTCTTTCTGTCATTCTATTGCGAGTTTTAACCTATTCACGTGACCAAGACATAGAAAACACTTATTATGCTTTATCTTTGTTTTGTAGACACCTATGGATTGTTCAACTTCCTATTAGCTGGATCATCTTTCTATTCTTCAATTGAGAACTCTTCATTTCTTGTAAGTTTCTTATTGTTATCTGATATTATGTTAAACCCTTTGTCATGTGATCAAATTACGTAGAGACTGTATTTAAGACATTATTTTATGTGGACATTTGATTTTGAGGACTTCACATGTTTTGTTTTATACATAAATCCTCTCTCTCTTTTGCTACAGATAAATCCATATCATGTGTGAGTGAAACTTAACTTCTTTTTGTTTCTGTCTTTTTACATTTTCCAAAATGACCTACCTTCCCATTTGTGAAGGGGAGCCTTGGCGCAATGGTAAAAGTTGTCGTCATGTGACTTTGAGGTCACGGGTTCAAGGCGTGGAATCAGCCTCTTGCAAAAATACAAGGTAAGGCTGCCTACTTTAGGCCATTGTGGCCCGCCCCTTCCCCGGACCCCGCATAGGCGGGAGCTTCGTGCACCGGGCTGCCCCTTTTTACCTACCTTCCCATTTGTGTGTGTATTTGGTAGTATTTGAGTCCTGGATTCACTATGAAGGTTGAATGTCATGATTTTGTAGTCAGCATGTGTGAGGCGTCCTGGATATATCCTCTGCACTGGAGCCAATCCATCTGGTTATCTTCCTTCTCATTCAAGTACAACCATGCCATCAAGGTAGCACCTCTTTTTGAAACTTATACCAATGTACAGGAGAGATGATGATGCACTGGTATCTGTATGCAGTGGTTTGCTTTCTAGAGACATGTGGAGAAACCTGTCTTCATGGATGCCACATAGGGAAACTACCTCTGATCAGGTACTTAGTGGGCATATGCATATACAACTTTTTGTTCTTGATTCTTCCAGTTGACATTTCCATGAAGGTGCAAACTTCAACTAATCATTGTAGCTATTCCCATTTTTGGAATAAAAATAGATTACATCTTCTTAGAAGCTTGCAGACTGTAGTGGTTAAATTTTTTAAAGAGGTATGTTCATGTTTGTTATCATTCTTTACACTCTAAGTGTATGACAATACTTTGTTGTACTTTAGTTCCCACAAAGTCTGGGTTATTTACTTAAGAGTGTTCTTGCACCTCTTTTACTTTGAAATTTTATGGGACTATTTTGACATCCCCCATTGTTGCTGCTGGAGTTGGGGGTGAAACTGGAGGCTTTCAAATAAATGGAATTACAGATATTAATCTATTAAGTTTTTTGCAATTTAATAATGTCTTGTTGTGTAACTAAACTCAAAGTTACATATAGAGGGAAAAACAAATTGAAGTAGAGCATAACTTCATATGGTGTTGTTTGACTGAAAGGTCAAAGTTTAAGTATGAATAAAGTAAGATCATGTGGTTAACATCCTTAGTTCTCACTATTAAGTTTTCTATGATATAGTTTCATATGTAACAGGGGGTAAATCAACATTTAGGAATGAATGGGAGGGAAAAAGAGTGGAAAGGCAAAAGGTTTTGGGAATATAATCCCGATGAACTACTAGACAAGCTTTATGTAGTCACTGGGTCTTTCTTTTACTTTCTAGTTTAACTCACTATTCAAAAGTGTTGAATATAGCATAGTATTGTATAGCTTTACTTAGCCTTATTCTTAGTTTTGTTTTATTTTTAGTCCCGCATTGTATAGTTAGGAGTATGTAACTATCCTTGTTTAGTATATATATGTGGTAAGTGTGAGGTGCAAAATCATCAACACCCATTCACCCATTCTAAGGGTTTCTCTCTCTCTCTCTCTCTTGGCTCTACTTTAACATGGTATCAGACCCATAAGAGAAACCCTAATTATCTACCTTCTCCTTTTCTTTTCCTTTTTTTTTTGGTTTGGCCGTGTATCCATTCCGGCAATTCCTTTGGCGATCGTGCTTTTTTACTGGTCATCCCTCTGTATCTCTAGCGTTCCAAGATCGCCGCTACTGCCACTAGATTGCTGTTGCTGCCGATCTTCGCCGCAGACCACCCAGATAAGTAATCATGGCTTCTAAAAATGGTATTTTCACTTCTGTAATTTCTGGATCTCCTGTTATTACGTTGGAGAAATTAGTTGGTAGTGCAAATTATCTGTTTTGTCTGCCTCTGTGGAATTATGGTTTATGGGTCAAGGTTATGAAGACCATTTGGTCAAGAAAGAGGAAGATATTTCTATTGCAGACAAAGTGCAATGGAAAAAGATTGATGCACAATTATGCAGCCTATTATGGCAATTCGTGGATCCCAAAGTTTTACATCATCTTCACGCCTATAAAACATGATTCAAATTTTGGACCCAGGCCAAGGGCTTTTACACGAATGATATTCAATGTTTTTACTAAGTTGTTTTTGACATTGTTCATGTTAGACAACAGGACATTGATCTTTCGACTTACATAGGAAAGATTGCGTCCCTTAAGGAGGAGTTCTTGTTTCTAATGCCTCCTACTGATGGTGTAGAAGCCTAACAAACACAGACTGATAAGTTTTTCATGGTGTTGACTCTCATTGGGCTTCGCCCTGACCTTAAATCTGTCAGAGATCAAATTCTGGCTAGCCTTCGGTGCCCTCATTGGATGAAGTATTTGCCCGCTTGTTGCGTATCTCCTCTACTCAGGCAGTTACTTTTGATGGCCCTTTAGATTCCTCAGTTTTGGCTTCTCAGGCAAACACTAGAGGTGGCCGTGGTGGTGGTCGTAACCGAGGACAGCGTCCTCAGTGCACATATTGTAATAAAATTGGACACACTCAGGATCGGTGTTACCAACTACACGGGCGACCTCCTCGCACTGCTAACATCGTCCAATCATCTGACATCCAGTTACCTGACTCATCTGAGGGCTCCACATCTCAAAATATTACCCTGACTGGTAGTGACTATGATGCGTACCTCCAGTATCAGGCAGCCAAGTCATCTTCTGTTGCTTCTGTCGCTCAGACTGGTAATCCCGGTTTTTGCTTTACTCAGTCTTCTTCTATTGGCCTGCGGATTCTAGACTCTGGAGCTTCTGATCACATATCTAGTAACAAACACCTTTTCTCCTCTCTTACTTGTCCTTTTACTTTACCTATTGTCACTCTAGCCAACGGTTCCAAAACTGTAGCTAAAGGAATTGGTTTAACTCATCCCCTTCCTACTCTTCCTCTCACCTCTGTACTTTATGTACTTGAGTGCCCGTTTAATCTTATTTCCATAAGTAAAATGACCCGCACTCTTAATTGCTCTCTCACTTTTTATGATAAATCTGTAATCTTGCAGGACCGGGGTACGGGGAAGACGATTGGTACAGGGCGTGAGTTTCAAGGTCTTTACCATCTCACATTACCTGCTGCTCCTGCCGCTTGCATCTCCACTGATTCTCCTGCTCTTATTCACAATCATTTGGGCCATCCTAGTCTCTCCAAACTTCAAAAGATGGTCCCTCATTTTTCTACTTTGTCGTCTCTTGAGTGTGAGTTTTGTCAGCTTGGAAAACATACTCGTGTTTCGTTTCCAAAGCATCTCAATAATCGGGCTATATCCCCCTTTGAACTTGTCCACACTGATGTTTGGAGTCCTAGTCGTACTATTTCTAGTTTGGGTTTTCAGTACTTTGTAACCTTTATTGACGATTATTCTCGATGTACGTGGTTATTCCTTATGAAGAATCGATCTGAATTAGTCTCAATTTTTAAGCAAATTTGTGCTGAAATTCAAACTCAATTTAATGTTGCTATCCGTGTTTTACGTAGTGACAATGCACGAGAATATTTTTCTGCACCTTTTTCTTCCTTTATGTCTCAACAAGGAATTCTTCACCAGTCATCATGTGCCCATACTCCTCAACAGAATGGAGTCGCTGACCGCAAAAATCGTCATCTCATAGAGACAACCCGCACTTTACTTCTTCACAGTCATGTTCCATTTCGTTTCTGGGGGGATGCTGTTCTCACTACTTGCTACTTAATTAATCGTATGCCTTCTTCTGTGTTGCATGATCAAATTTCTTATTCCATTCTCTTCCCCACACAACCTCTTTATCTTCTTCCTCGTGTTTTTGGATGTACTTGTTTTGTACACAACCTTGCACCTGGGCAAGATAAGCTTTCTGCTAAGGCCACAAAATGCATCTTTTTGGGATATTCCAGACTTCAAAAGGGGTATCGTTGTTATTCTCCTGACACTAATCGATATCTTCTCTCAGCAGATGTAACTTTCTTTGAGCAATCACCATTCTTCTCATCCACTGTTGAGCCATTGTCCATTTCTGAAATTTTACCTCTTCCCTATATTTCCACACCTGCGGATGATGTCCCTCGTCCTCTTCAAGTTTATCATCGCCGGCCTCCTCTTGAAGTTGTTGCAGGTTCCATTGAAGTCCCTGATGACAATCTCCCTCTCCCACCGGCTTCACCTACTTCGGCCCCGCATTCGATTGACAGCTTGCCTATTGCTCTTCGAAAAGGTGATTGATCTACTTGTAATCCTCATCCTATCTATAATTTTTTGAGTTACCATCTATTATCTTCACCCTATTATGCATTTATTTCCTCGTCTTCTATTTCTGCTCCCAAAAGCACCATTGAGGCTCTTTCACATCCTGGGTGAAGATAGGCCATGGTTGATGAAATGAATGCTTTGCATGCAAATGAAACTTGGGACTTGGTTCCTTTGCCACCTGCTAAAACGATAGTGGGTTGCCGTTGGATATATACTGTTAAGATAGGTCCTGATGGACAAGTTGCTTGACTTAAAGCTCGCCTCGTTGCTAAGGTCTATACTCAGATTTATGGTCTTGACTATGGTTTTAATGGTTTTAATGATTTTAATGAAAATCATCTTTAGCTTTTAAAAACTATGGCAACCCCAACATGACATGAATCGAAATCTGAAATTCGCTCAAGCTAGGGCGTTCCCCATAAGCGACGCGCTGCATCGGATCCCGGATGCGGTGAAAAATAGGCAAGGGTTGCTAGGGCATTCTCCCAGAAGCGATGCGCTACATCGGATCCCGGGTGTAGTGAAAAATGGGCAAGGGCTGCTAGAGCTTCCCTCGGAAGCGACGCGCTGCATCAGAACCCAGGTGCAGTGAAAAGTGGACATGGGTTCATACCATGGAGGTCGAGAAAGGCGATAGTAAATAGGGTATCTCCAAATCATAAGATTCGCATCGCTACATGGAATATAGGGACACTGACAGGTAAGAGTTTGGAGTTAGTAGACACGATAAAACGGAGGAGAGTCAATATCGCTTGTATCCAAGAAACCAAGTGGAAAGGGGCTAAAGCTAGAGAAATAGATGGGTATAAATTATGGTACGTAGGAAAGGAAAATAATAGAAATGACGTAGGAATAATAGTGTATAAGGAATTAAAGGATAAAGTTGTGGACGTTAAAAGAATCAGTGATAGAATTATAATAATAAAAATGATTCTAGGAGAGCAGATTATAAATATTATAAGTGCATATGCACCACAAGTAGGGCTACAAGATATAATTAAGGGACAGTTTTGGGAAGATATGGAGGGAGTCATGCAAGAAATTCCCAATACTGAGGGAATATTTATAGGAGTAGACTTAAATGGCCATGTAGGAAAAGATAAGGAAGGATATGATAGAATACACGGAGGGTATGGTATAGGTGAATGAAACGAGATGGGGGAGAATATCCTCGATTTTGCTTTGTCATATAACCTATCCATTGCAAATATACTCTTTAAGAAGAGGGATGAACACTTAATAACCTTTAAAAGTGGACTTCATAAAAGCTAAATAGACTTTTTTCTACGTAGGAATAATGAACGATCTATATGTAAGGATTGTAAGGTGATACCCGGTGAGAGTTTAACCTCATAACATAGGTTAATGGTTATGGATATTCATATCAAAAGATGGAGTAAAAGAACTGAACTTAATACACATCCAAAAACTAAGTGGTGGAACTTAAAAGGAGAGAAAATAACCTCATTCAAAAATAAGTTGATGGTAGAAGGAAATTGGAATTATGAAACAGAAGTAAATACCATGTGGACTACTATGGCTGAGTCTATTAAGAAAGTGGCAAAAGATGTCTTAGGAGTATCTAAAGGTAAAAGGCTATTAGCAAAGGAAACATGGTGGTGGAATGAAACAGTGCAAAAAGCTATTAAAGAAAAACGAATGCATTTTAAAGCATGGCAGAAGATTAGAAATAATGAAAACTATGAACAATATAAGAATGCTAAAAACGTTGCTAAGAGAATAGTAAGTGAGGTTAAACTTAAAGCATATGATGAGCTCTATAATAGACTAGGAACAAGAGAAGGTGAGAAAGATGTGTTTAAACTTGCAAAGGTAAGAGAACAGAAGAGTAAGGACTTAGAGCATGTTAGGTGCATTAGAAGCGATGATCAAAGGGTATTAGTCAAAGATGCTGAGATCAAACAAAGGTGGGAAATCTACTTCCAAAAATTGTTAAATGACAATGGCCCTGAGAATATAGGGATTGAAAATACTATAAATCTAAATAACACTGGATATTATAGATATGAACGTAGGATTAGAATGCTTGAAGTAAAAGAGGCCTTGAGAAAGATGAAATCAGGAAAGGCCATGGGGCCTGATGGTATACTAATAGAGGTTTGGAAGCATATGGGAGATATTGGGGTAGTTTGGTTGACCAAGTTGTTTAACAAGATTATAAAATCAAAGAAAATGTCTGACGAGTGGAGGAAAAGTTCTATTGTACCAATCTATAAGAATAAAGGAGACATTCAAAGCTGCACTAATTATCGAGGGATCAAACTTATGAGCCACACCATGAAACTTTTTGAAAGAGTGATTGAGAAGAGGCTACGACATGAAACAAGTGTATCGGAGAATCAGTTTGGTTTCATGCCTGGGAGGCCTACCATGGAAGCTATTTTCTTACTAAGACAATTAGTAGAGAAATATAGGGAGAGGAGAAAAGACCTACACATGGTCTTTATTGACTTAGAAAAAGCTTATGATAGAGTCCCTAGAGAGTTAATATGGAGGGTGTTGGGTGTTAACGGGGTTTCTCAGGGGTATATAGACATAATTAAAGATATGTATGAGGGAGCAAAGAATAAATGTTAAGACCACTAGTGGCGTGTGACCGGTGATTTTCTGTCACTTTGTCGGATTGCACCAAGGATCGGCATTGAGTCCATACCTTTTCACATTAGTTATGGATGAGTTAACAAAACATCTGCATGAGGAGATTCCCTGGTGCATGCTATTTGCAGACGATATAGCCCTACTTGATGAGACAAGGGAGGGTGTCAACATAAAGCTAGAGCTATGGAGAGAAGCATTAGAATCGAAAGGATTTAAAATTAGCCGAACTAAGACGGAATATATGGAATGTAATTTTAGCAAGGAGAGTAGGAGTGGAGCACTAGTCAAGATTGATAACCAAGAGGTCCCCATGAGAGACCACTTAGATACTTAGGATCATTGATCCATGAGAGTGGAGAGATTGAGAGGGAGGTTACCCAGAGAATCCAAGCGGGTTGGAACAAATGGAGATGTGCATCGGGTGTTCTATGTGATCGGCGGGTGCCACTCAAACTAAAGGGAAAATTCTATAGGATGGCTATAAGGCCGGCCATGCTCTATGGATCAGAGTGTTGGGCAGTTAAGGAACATCATACTCATAGGTGAGTGTTGCGTAAATGAGGATGTTGAGATGGATGAGTGGTAAGACAAGAAAGGATAGAATTAGAAATGAAAATATTAGAAGAAATTTAGGGATAGCACCAATAGGTAACAAGATGAGGGAGATTAGACTTAGATGGTTTGGACATGCTCAAAGGAGGCCAACAACGGCACCAGTTAGAAGGAGTGAGGCAATACAAGTTGAAGGTTCTAAAAGGGCAAGGGGAAGGCCCAAAAGAACGTGGATAGAAGTGGTGAGGAAAGATTTAAAAACTTTGGGACTAAATGAAGCCATGGTATTTAATAGAGTGGAATGGAGGAATAAGATTCATGTGGCCGACCCCTAATTGGGATAAGGTCTTGATGATGATGATGATGATGATGATGATGATGACTATGGTGACACCTTTTCTCCAGTTGCGAAGGTTGCCTCTATTTGATTATTCCTCTCCATGGCTGCCATGCGGCATTGGCCTCTTTACCAATTGGATATTAAAAATGCTTTCCTTCATGGTGATTTAGTAGAGGAAGTTTATATGGAGCAACCGCCTGGCTTTGTTGCTCAGGGGGAGTCTGGTTTAGTGTGCAAATTGCACCGCTCTCTATACAGTTTAAAATAATCTCTTCGAGCATGGTTTGGAGGATTTAGTTCTGTTATTCAGGAATTTGGAATGCTACAGAGTGAAGCAGATCATTCTGTTTTCTATCAGCACAACTCTTCGGGTCAGTGTATCTATCTAGTGGTCTATGTGGATGACATTCTCATCATAGGCAGTGATCAGGATGGCATTCAGAGATTTAAACAACATCTCTTCCATCACTTTCAGACTAAAGACTTAGGAAAACTGAAGTATTTTCTGGGAATTGAGGTAGCTCAGTCTAGTACAGGTATTACCATTTCACAAAGAAAATATGCTTTAGACATCTTGGAAGAGACTAGTATGTTAGATTGTAAGCCCGTAGACACACCTATGGACCTGAATGTTAAGCTTGTACCAGGACAGGGGGAGCCTTTAGAAGAGACTCTAGAAGATATCGGCAACTTGTGGGTAAATTGAATTATCTCACCATTACTTGACCAGATATCTCTTTTGCTGTGGTTCGCATTCTTCGATATATTAAAGGAGCACCAGGTCAAGGTGTGTTATATGAAGATAAAGGCCACACTCAAATTGTTGGGTACATAGATGCTGACTGGGCTGGTTCTCCTTCAGACAGGCGTTTTACCTCCGGATATTGTGTTTTTGTTGGAGGTAACTTAGTATCTTGGAAGAGCAAGAAACAAAATGTAGTTGCCAGATCAAGTGCAGAAGCTGAGTATCGAGCCATGGCTATGGCAATATGTGAACTTATTTGGCTAAAACAACTACTCCAGGAGATGAAATTCGGAGAGGATGGAAGTATGAAGCTCATATGTGATAATCAAGCAGCCTTACATATTGCATGTAATCCAGTTTTCCATGAAAGGACCAAACACATAGAAGTGGATTGTCATTTTATTAGAGAAAAGATCTTGTCGGGATGTATTGCTACTAGCTTTGTCAATTCAAATGATCAACTAGCAGACATCTTCACAAAATCTCTCCGAGGACCTCTAATTAAATTTATTTATAACAAGCTTGGTGCATATGACTTATATGCTTCAGCTTGAGGGGGAGTGTTGAATATAGAATAGTATTGTATAGCTTTACTTAGCCTTAGTCTTAGTTTTGTTTTATTTTTAGTCCCACATTGTACAGTTAGGAGCATGTAACTATCCTTGTTTAGTATATATATGTAGTAAGTGTGAGGTGCAAAATCACCAACACACATTCACCCATTTTAAGGGTTTCTCTCTATCTCTCTCTCTTGGCTCTACTTTAACAAAAAGTATTCAATATTCTACCTCCCCAAGTTGACTCCTTTTGCAAATGGCCCACTTTTTGTTAGAGCCTGGGTTTACCCCAGCTAAATGGACCAATAATGTTTATGTGTAATGTTACTTGACGAGTCATCAGAATAATCAGCCAAGCAGAGCCAAGTTGATTCCGTTTTCCATGGCAACTTATCTATCTGTTTGCCTTTTGAGAAATGGAATTAACTAGTTTTTAATTTTAGGATGAATAAAGGTTTCTTAATTAAGATATTTTTGTACTTGTTCTCGTGTTGAAAAATTCTTATTGGCATTAGTTTTTAACTTTGCTAGGTTTCAAACAGGTAAGTTTCTCACTGTATTTTCTCTGGTTGTGTTAATGTATTTCTTCATGTTCTCAAAATTGTAGCTTACATAAAGAGTTGCTTAAGTAGGAGTTGTTTCCTATTTTACAGTGTATAGCTGCATTATATATAAGATATTATGAAAGTTCCATGGAACAACAAGCTCAGTGGCTTACCCTCTTTTCTTTGTTCTCTTCTTCTGTTTCTCCTCTTTTTCTTCTAGCCTTCCTCTGATTTTATAGACATTAATGCAGTGTAGGTCCCCGGACCCCGCATAGGTGGGAGCTTTGTGCACCGGGGCTTTCCTTTTTATTGCAGTGTAGGTCACTTGTATGTGGAGGATACTGCAACTAAGTTGAATTTTAATGTCTCCTAGAGGTACATGCATTTCAGGTGTTCCTTGGAGGTGGAGACAAGATTCATCATATCTGAGGTGGTGAAAACTGAGGATTGACTCTGGTTTCTGAGATGCCATTGTGATTATTAAATGACCCAAGGATGCAAATAACAATATCAAGGACAGCCTGATCTTGCTGTCATGTACCTAGGATCTGCCAAATATATCCATTCTCATGCATATAATGTGAATTCACATATCAACTGATAGGCGACATATACACAAGGAAGAATCAGTGTTTGGAATTACTTTGTTAGACTTAAATATCTAACGGATGAGCTCAGCTAGTATCGACCATAACCATTAGGGCATGGCGTAAATTTCTTTCAATCCAAAAGCAAAGAGAATAGATTCTGCATAGCAACTTAAATGTGAACTGAATTTCCGAATTCAAAGTGTTTGACGGCAAACTCTAATGATAGAGCCTTTTTCTTATTGACGCCTTTTCTTTAGTAGGAAGAGAGGAAATATTTCATGGTGCAACCTGGCAAAAAACCCTCAGCATCCACTGTATTGGAAAACTCTGCTTTGTTGGTTAGGAACAAATTCCCTTTGACATGGGTCAGGGTCTTGAGGATCAGCTCAAGTAGGAAATAATGCTGGCTGTGGAAGTCATTCACGAATGGATAGGGTAAAACTAGTATCTGTGTTTGCAATAATGTTGATCGTAGAAACCATACCTTGTCTTTGTTCAGATGTCACTGGAAATCTAGTGATGGCAATGGGGTAGGAAGCAAGTACACTTAAGTCATGGCAACAGTTACTAATGCATCAAATGAATATGTCTCCGTCTCCCTATCAGAGGAAGAACATGAATGTTCTTGCAGTGTCAAGGTAAAAGTAGGACCTTCCTCATCTCATACCAATCTTGCACAATTAGGTCAAGCTATACATATCTCTCATCCACCCTCTTCTATTATGGACTCAGTTGCGTCATCAGATATGATTAGTAACCATGAGTTTCTTTATTCCTTGTGTTCTACCAATAAGTCTCAAGTTGTCACCTTAGCTACTGATAATTAAGTTCCTATGACAGGAATAGGACCTCTGAAATGACCTGGCTCGTTATTCCTCTCCTTGATACCTTTTGTAACAGATCTTCCCTTTAACTTCAGTACGTAGGATGCCAAGTTCTTGATTCTTCTATTACGTTACCATGTGTGATCTTAGCCTATGTTGCTTTGATTTGTTACATCATGACCTTTGAGCTAGTCTGTTAGAATTATCTAGTCATCTTGATTTTTGTTGTATAGCCTATCTAAGATATCTGCTATATGATGAATGGCCCTGGTTGCACAGAAATAAGCTGTAGTGGCTAAGCTCCAGACACCAATGTGCAGCTTTTGTGTGAGAATTTTGACTAGAGGTGATATGGCTTCTACACTTGCAATGGTGTATGGTTTATATGATCGGCATATATGCTCTATCTTTTTCCGTGAGTGCTTTGAGGTTTGGGAATGGATATACAACATGACATGCTTAGGAAGAATATGCTTCTGTTAAAAAGATTTGAAGAATTTAGCTTCTGATGGATACTTTATGTTGCATGTTATAAATTTGTAGTGGCCGTGATGAGTGCTTTGTTGCAGCAAACAGTTCTTTGAAATTGGAACCTTTGGAAGGCCTCTTGGTTCTGGTTTATATTGTTTTTATTGCATCATTCTTTCATATATTTGCTTTTGCTCCTGACTTCCTTAAATTCTTTGGCTTAGCTGTTTGCTGGAGTTAAAATAGTAGACTCGTAAGCGTGGAGACTTAAGTATGTTCTCACATTCTGATTGTTTTTTAATAACTTGTAGTCAGTACAAGATACAAGATTCCCTGGGAGGGGAAGGACACTTGGTTCCTCCCAAAATCGTGCACCTTCGGAAATCAATTCTGATTCAAGCCTACAAGTCAGACTTTTGGAAGATAACACATCAGATCGCCCTTCAGAAATGCCTGCAGTTAGTACAGGGCAACACATATCGGATGGAAGGTAGGTATCACAAAATTTCCCAGTAGGTGCTACTTTTAGTAGCAGTAAAAACTTATCATGCTAGGAAAATCCTACACCAAGCAATAGTTGACTGAGTCTGTTCAAACACGTAGCCTCATTTCTTTTCTTTTCCTAATCTGAAAACCTCAGGCATATTCAAGAATTTTTTTTTAAAGCATAGCTATGTGAAATGCTTCCAAAAACTTGAAGAAACCACTTAATCTTGGACTGTCAAATCAAATTTCAAATGATCTCCAATTAGGCCAGCAGAGTTCTGGGTTTATCCACTTACACACATACTTCATGGGTACTTTGTATAGCTTATACTTATCTAAATTGATTACTTTCTGCATCTCCTATTTTTCAGATCTGCATCTCTAGGTAATACTGCAGCAGTTGCTGGAGTAACCACAGGAAATCAGGTTCCTCTCTAATTCTAATTTTTGGTGGTTCCATTTTCGTTGATATCATAAGAAGTATAGGCTTATGTACCTGTTACCTAATGCAGCACTCAGGTAGTTTTGATCGTCAGATTCAAGAACTTGTGGCAATGGGTTTTGAAAAGGTATGTGATAGAATCGATTCATTCAAATCAATGGTAATGAAATTCCACAGAAAGAATCAGTTACAGAATTTCAGAAACTATTAAGCAAGCTGACAGATTCAGGCACTGCTTAGTGTACATGTACTGGTGTATTTTTCAGATTTTCCAGAAGCCCCATTCTAGCTTTCGAGGAGCTAGATCCTCCACTCTTCTCCCTTCTTTCCTCCCACTTTAGTCTTTTCTTTCCTCCTTTTTATTCCCCCCTTTCTGCCAGCTGTTTCTTCTCCTTTCCAGTAACTGAATTCTGTCTGTTCCTTAATTCTGGTATTTTCTGTTAGAAGCTTCTCATTTCGGTTCTAAAACCAGTAGATTAGTTGTTCTTACTCCTTGTGTAGAACTTACCAAATCTACCTTCCTTTGGCTCAGTTGATGTAGCAGTATGCTGCAACTGCCTCTAGCTTTCTTTTTGTCATTGTTGTAACCGGGGTCATCTTGATTCTTTCATCTGTGTAGCTGTTAGTCTATCAGATAGTGGAATAGCCAAGCTGAAAGGGGGGTAAGAACTCTGAAAACTTTCCACTCAGAATTTGGCCCTTACTCCAGGTGAGTTGAATGAGCAATCATAAAGAAGCAGATGCAAAACAAAATAGCTGGAGCTCAGCTAACAGCAAAGAAAACAGAGAAGATTTGGATGGAGTATGAAAATTGTAGTATTTGTCCTGCCAAAAGGGTGGCCTAATGAAACACCTAACATTTCTATTAATTTGACGGGATCGATGGAGAAGATTGAATACAGGTTTTTGGTTACATAGATTTACATGCTCAGGTTTAGGTTACATAGAGATATATGTGCTTGTTTAGGGTTACATGGAGATAACGTGCTTGCATGCCTGCTGCTTTAAAAATCGAATAGTTTCTCATACTATCCCATTGAGTATTGACCTTATGTGCACATCCTTAGTGCGAGACCATTAACTTATAGATTCTCTTTGTTTTTGTTATTTTCTCTCTATTTCCCTAGTATTTTCCTTGTGCTATTTTATTAGTGTTTTTAAATCCATGAAGGACCATCAAATGCCATCATTTTCAAATCTGATTGTTTTTATCTATCAAGTGCCATCAAGTGTCATAATAGTCGAACTCCACAGTTGGAGAACAATGAGGAAGAACACTTGCAAGAGACATCATAGATGGTGGTTCTCAATGAAATGAGAAGATGCAAGCACTTGACTAACAACTTGCTTGACTTGCATGGTGGCTGGAGTCTTATGGAAATCCTATGAATGGTGGACCATATATGAAGACCCTAAAAGTCAGCTGACCTGTGCTTGATGACTGTATAGGGGCTAGGATCATTCTAGTAGTCATAGAGAATCTCTGTTGTGCTAATTGTGGTAGTAGTTTCTAAAACACCTATCTTGATAGAGAGAAAGTTGTACTAGCAAATCACAGAACAAATGTCTTTCAAGTTGCAAATCATAGTGGCATTATGGTACGTAGGAAAGGAAAATAACAGAAATGACGTAGGAATAATAGTGGATAAGGAATTAAAGGATAAAGTTGTGAACGTTAAAAGAATTAGTTACAGAATTATAATAATAAAAATTGTTCTAGGAGAGCAAATTATAAATGTTATAAGTGCATACGCATCACAAGTAGGGTTACAAGATAAAATCAAGAGATAGTTTTGGGAAGATATGGAGGGAGTCATACAAGAAATTCCCAACACTGAGGGGATATTTATAGGAGCAGACTTAAATGGCCATGTAGGAAAAGATAATGAAGGATATGATAGAATACACGGAGGGTATGGTATAGGTGAACGAAATGAGATGGGGGAGAATATCCTTGATTTTGCTTTGTCATATAACCTATCCATTGCAAATACACTCTTTAAGAAGAGGGATGAATACTTAATAACCTTTAAAAGTGGACTTCATAAAAGCCAAATAGACTTTTTTCTACTTAAGGAATAATGAACAATCTATATGTAAGGATTGTAAGGTGATACCTGGTGAGAGTTTAACCTCACAACATAGGTTAATGGTTATGAATATCCATATTAAAAGATGGAGTAAAAGAACTGAACTTAATACACATCCAAAAACTAAGTGGTGGAACTTAAAAGGAGAGAAAATAACCTCATTCAAAAATAAGTTGATGGTAGAAGAATATTGGAACTATGAAACAGAAGTAAATGCCATTTGGACTAATATGGCTGAGTCCATTAAGAAAGTGGCAAAAGATGCCTTAGGAGTATCTAAAGGTTAAAGGCTATTAGCAAAGGAAACATGGTGGTGGAGTGAAACAGTGCAAAAAGTTATTAAATAAAAACGGATACGTTTTAAAGCTTGGCAGAAGATTAGAAATAGAAAATTATGAACAATATAAGAATGCTAAAAACGATGCTAAGAGAATAGTAGGGCTAAACTTAAAGCATATGATGAGCTCTATAATAAATTAGGAACAAGAGAAGGTGAGAAAGATGTGTTTAAACTTGCAAAAGTAAGAGAACAGAAGGGTAAGGACTTAGATCATGTTAGGTGTATTAGAAGCGATGATCAAAGGGTATTAGTCAAAGAAAATGATATCAAACAAAGGTGGGAAACATATTTTCAAAAATTGTTAAATGACAATGGCTCTGAGAATATGGGGATTGAAAATACTATAAATCTAAATAACATTGGATATTATAGATATGAACGCAGGATTAGAATACCTGAAGTAAAAGAGCCCTTGAAAAAGATGAAATCAGGAAAGGCCATGGGGCCTGATGGTGTACCAATAGAGGTTTGGAAGCATATGAGAGATATTGACTGGTGATTTTCCTGTCACTGTATGACTGTACTAGAGATCGGCATTGAGTCCATACCTCTTCACATTAGTTATGGATGAGTTAACAAACATTTACACAAGGAGATTCCTTAGTGCATGCTATTTGCAAATGATATAGTCTTACTTGATGAGACAAGGGAGGGTGTAAACATAAAGCTAGAGTTATGGAGAGAAGCATTAGAATCTGAAGGATTTAAAATTAGCCGAACTAAGATAGAATATATGGAATCTAATTTTAGCAAGGAGAGTAGGAGTGGAACACCAGTCAAGATTGATAACCAAGAAGTCCCCGTGAAAGACCTCTTTCGGTACTTAGGATCATTGATCCATGAGAGTGGAGAGATTGAGAGGGAGGTTACCCAGAGAATCCAAGCGGTTGGAACAAATGGAGATGTGCATCTAGAGTTTTATGTGATCGGCGGGTGCCACTTAAACTAAAAGAAAAATTTTATAGGATGGCTATAAGGCCGGCTATGCTCTATGGATCAGAGTGTTGGCTAGTTAAGGAACATGATAATCATAGGATGAGCGTTGCAGAAATGAGGATGTTGAGATGGATGAGTGGTAAGACAAGAAAGGACATAATTAGAAATGAAAATATTAGAGGAAATTTAGGGGTAGCACCAATAGGTAATAAGATGAGGGAGATTAGACTTAGATGGTTTGGACATGTCCAAAGGAGATCAATAATGGCACCAGTTAGAAGGAGTGAGGCAATACAAGTAGAAGGTTCTAAAAGGGCAAGGGAAAGGCTCAAAAAAATGTGGATAGAAGTGGTGAGGAAAGATTTAAATACTTTGGGACTAAATGAAACCATGGTATTTAATAGAGTGGAATGGAGGAATAAGATTCATGTGGCCGACTCCTAATTGGGATAAGGTCTTGATGATGATGATGATGATTATCTTGTATTCCAAAGGCCAAGCATATGAAGAACCTTTTAATTAAAAGGGCAGCCTAGGTGCACAAAGCGCCCGCATATGCGGGTTCCGGGGAAGTAGCGGACCACAAGGGTTAGTAATATGCAGACTTACCTTCCATTTTGCAATAACCTGCCTTGAACTCGTGACCTCAAGGTCACACGACGACAACTCTATCGTTGCACCAAGGCTCCCCTTCATGGAGAACCACTTAATTAATTGAGTAAATTCAACTACAAGGATGTACCTGAGAACTAGATGGAAGTTGTGGATGACACTGTGAGGTTATCTTGGTGGATTGGTCTATAATCAAGTGGGCTGCAAGGAAAAGGAGAAGGTTATACTTTGGGAAACTTTGAAAGACCAATTTGAAGAAAAGGAAAAAATGATACTTTGGGAAACTTTGAAAGACCAATTCGAAGGTAAATTTCTTCTACTTGATTATGTCCGTAGTTTTCATTAATTTTAGATTAAGACTTAGGAGGATGGGGATATTGGAAGAGCCAATCTTCTATATTTAACTATTCACTTAGTATTGAAGAGTTTAATACTTGAGTGCACGTGAACGAAGGAAATAAGCGAAAATTGGCTACTAACACACCTGATTGTGAAGGAATTGGTTAGCATCATGATCCACAAACCAAAGAACTCAATTGAGTAGACTTGGTAGGATTTACGTCCATGGAAAATCACTATTGGAGAAAAATAAGCACAAGTTAGGCTCATATAACTAAAAGACATGGTAGGTTTTGCTAAACGTTTTAATGCAATGAAGTTGGAATCATATGGAAAATCACTACTGGATAAAAGATAAGCACAAAGTAGGCACATAAAACTAAGACATGGTTGGTTTTGTTAAGTATTTTAATGTAGTGAAGTTGGACTCATTTGTAGTGAGTGTCCTAGGGAAATTTGAAATCATAGTTGTTTTATTAATAGGCCCAAAAGGACTTAGATGGAAGTGGTGAGAAAATTTTTAAAAACTCTTGGACTTAAATGAAGGAGTGACACTTGATAGAGGTGGATGGAGGAACAAGATTCGTGTAACCGATCCCTAGTCAGTGATAAGGCTTTGATGATGATGATGATGATGATGATGATGATGATGATGATGATAGTTGTTTTATTAATGAGAACTAATTCAACAAACCTGCAAGTCACTCATATGGTGATGGCATGGAAAATAAAGGGTAGCTCGATGCATGAAGCACCTGCGTATGCAAGATCTAGGAAAGGGGAGGACTACAATGGATTGATAGTTATGCAGCCTTACCTTGCATTGCAAGAGGTTATTTCCACTCCTCGAACCCGTGACCTCAAGGTCATATGACAACAACTTTACCATTTTGCCCAGGCTTCCCTTCACGACGGTGTAGAAGATGAAAAAGGAAAATAAAATAATAAAAAAAGATGCGTGTCCTGGAGTCCTTGTGGTATGTCTCATGTTGACATTACAAATATTACGGATATCAAGCGGGCAGCAAGTATGCTATCATCATGTCATTGTTAGGGGATCAAGAGAGTTTTGATATTGTATAATCATTATATATAAAGAGGTAGAAGCCATTTTTCATTCTAGACACTTGAAGTTTGATATATTTTATACTTATGTTTGATTTGTTTTGGGAGTTGCAATATAGAGAAATCATGAAATGGATTTTTTTTTATTTTTTTAATTTAGTGTACACATTTTAGAAGTCTTAGAATAAAAAAAAGGGCAGCCTAGGTGCACGAAGCTCCCACCTATGCGGGGTCTGGGGAAGGGGCGGACCGCAAGGGTCTACAATGTGCAATCTTACCTTGCATCTTTGCAAGAGCCTGTTTCCATGCCTTGAACCCGTGACCTCAAGGTCACATGACGACAACTTTACCGTTGCGCCAAGGCTCCCCTTCAAGTCTTAGAATGTCATTTATAATTAATTAATGGCTATTGTTGGAACCGAGGGAGATTTAATACAGATTTCTGCAACCTCTAGGAGGAAAGGGAGAACTATGGCATCCACATGGATCATTGTTTGAGGGAATTTATCTAGGGAACCTTCTTCATCTTGTCCCATGTACTTGTTTTCCCTTCTTGGTTGACCCTTGGTTTTACAATTGCTTGCTCATATGACGTTCTTAGTTTCTAGCAAGAACTAATCTGCTAAGTCAACTTTGATGACCCAATCCAAGATTCTGTGCAAGTTGCGGTCAAAATCCAAAATATCAACTTTGATTAGGTTCTTTTCTTGCTATTTGTTGCTCATCGACCTCTGCCCATGATCCATGGTCAATTTTATCCTAGCCTCTGCTCATGGTTCAGGACTGATTTTATCCTGCACATGGTTGCATCTTCTTTTTTTTTTCTTGGGAGGTAAGTAGTAGACTTGAACCCACAATCCCTGGGTTGTGAGCCAAGTGTCATTGCCAAGCTACGTCCTTTAGCCTTGCCACTATTGAACACTTGTGCTAGGCGTAGCCTCGCACCTTGAGTCAACCTAACTCCAAGCTCCTAGCCTTGTTCTCTTTAGTAAGTCATTTAGGCTCTCACAAGAGAAGGAAGCACGCTAAAGTACTCAAAGAAACTCTCTCTATTGGTTTCAAGAAAGCTCTATACTTGTTGTATGCTTCATAAATGAGAAGTTCTTCGGCTTCCTACTTATTGACACTCCAAGCTCATCCGCCTCCTCAATGGATAGTAAGGATTATTCCATGTGGCTACAATCCAATTGTTAAGATACATTTAGAACATGCACTAAAAATTTCACATATATCTTATACAAATATTAGGCCTAGATATTTCATAAAAAATAATTGGGAACCCTTCTAGAACATCTCTACGTGGGCCTAACTCTGGCCATCCCCACAGGTTTCTCAAGATGGGCCTAGCTTTTTTGGCTAAATCCACTAGCCGTCGTAATTAGCCTATGAATCTTCTACTTTTGGGCCAACCTTCATAGCCTAAATCTTCATCCAGACCAAGAGAGGTTGAGAGAGCCTCCAACTTGTCGCTCAGTAACATTGTACCGCAGCCCATCATGCCAACGCCCTTGTCTCTGCACAAACCATATTGCTGTGAACCCCTCCATTGCCCATTGCCTCGAGTTGAAGCCACGCCTCCTTTGCTCTGTGCTTGCTTCGCTTATGCTTGCAACTCCACCTAGAAGAACCTCATGTTCTTCTCCATGGCAAGCTCCAACTCTGGCCTTGCAGACCTCCCTCTCGTCCCCTTATCTTCATTTCTATGGTTTCCCCCACCACTTCCTTTGTAAGGCAAGCCTGACACATGGCTTGGAGTAGTCCCTGCTCCTAGGCCATTCTTGCATGATGCCGCTTGCCTAAATAGGCCATAGGCCAGTCTTGCATGATACCTCAAGCTGCTTGCCGGAATAGGCTTTGTGGCAAGTGCCGCCTCAGTTAGGCAATGGCCTGCACTGGAAAACCTATACGCCAATCCCTCCCTTGCTGCCTGCTACCAGCTGCCGGCCTTCATACCTTCAAACTCATGCTTAGGAGCCCTCGTTCCTCCCAGCAGCCATGTGCTGTGGCCTAGCACTTTCCATCACTCTGGATGCCTCATTCTTGAATTTCTTAAGGGTGGCCTTAAACCTTTGCGTGCTGCTCTCTTCATTGTGCTCATTATCTCTAGCTTGAAGACTTCAATCATTGTGCTCACTCTCTCTAGCTTGAAGACTTCAATGCGCCCTTGAGAGCAACCTTCAAGCCCACTGATACCACCCACATGATACGACTGTGTTACTTGCCTCCATGCTGGTAACCTCTCTTAGCCATACTGCTCTCTTCAAGCCAATCTATTACCAAGTTTCCAACCTGGCTCTGGTGTCAACTGCCAGAGTCTTGCTATTTCCTTAGCCTCAAGATCATGTGGCACTCATGCTATGTCCCAGCCTCAGGCTAAGCTTAACGCCAAGTTCCTTGCCTTTGCTCTCTCTAGTGCCTAGGACACAGGCTCTCACAAGAGAAGGAAGCACACTCAAGTACTCAAAAGAAATCCTTTTTCTTGATCTTAAGAAAGCTCCATAATTCTTGGATGCTTTACAAATGTGGAGTCCTTCCTATTGATAGGCCCCTAAGTGCACCTCTTTAGTGGATGGCTAGGATTATTCTACGTGGCCACAATCTAATAGTTAGGATACACGTAGAACGTGCACTATAAACTTCTAGAGTCTCTTCTACAAAACATCCTGCATAGATATTTCCCAAGAACTAATCTAGAACCCTTTTGGAACATCTAGATTTTTACTAAGGAACACTTAGCTCATGCAATTTAGAATACAAGGCCTTTTGAAATTGACTATGCACCACGGGCTTGCCTACACGGGCCTAACTAAGGCCATCCTCCACTGGCACAGTGGGCTAACTCCCTAATCCGTGAGTCTCCCACTTTGTTGACTAACCTCCATAGCCCAGACGCTGGACCCAAACCAAGAGGGCTTGAGACAGCCTCCAACTTGTCACTTTGTGACACAAGGCACTTATCAAACTCAGCCAAATGCTCTATTCCATAGTTGCATCTTCACCTTGCACGTATATTACATGGACAATCGGTCTATTGATTTTACTCAGAGTATCATCTCTCTCAGAAAGTTCCTTGACGTCTTTTCTAATCTTGAAACAGTTAATTGTTTTCCAATTTTTATCTCTGCTTGCTTAGCCCCAGCGAAGTTGGATAAGCTCCTGGCAGCATGACCTTGGTTTGTTGACAACCCTTACACAACTGTCCATGTCAGTTTATGTGCAGAAAGTTGTAAAAGATTGTGTACTCCAAAAATTTAAGCCTACATTTGAAAGGCCAGAGCAGTGCTGATGAGATTGTTAGATGTTCTATGCAGACACAGGTAGAAGTTGCTCTTGCTGCTGCGGATGGGGATCTGAATGTTGCTGTGGAAATTTTAATGAGTCAGCAGGTTCGTATTACGCCACATTTATTTACATATACTATGTTATATGTTAATCATGGAGATCTCTTCTTGTCAATACAAGCAGGGGTAAATCGAGATTCAAGCGTTTCTATAGAGAATATGCAACAGAACCAGCCAACTTCATGGAAGCTCATCTTGATTATTCTGCCGATTCATACCAATGTATATTTTCATGATGTACTGTTGACATTAAAATGGACGAAGTACAGGCAATGAAGCAAAAAAAGGGAAATAGGAAGAAGAAGAAACTGATAGAACTGGTCTTCATTTTCCTCCCTACTGGATGTTAATTGAAAGAACTGACACGTGCAAACAAAATCAATAGAATTAACTCATTTGATGGTCGACCTCTTCAAATGCCTAATTAGATTTCCCACTGTAATTAGCTATCTGAACAGATTGACTTGGTTGACATGTTGGAAAGTTTTCTTTGTGCTGCCTATCCACAGGCCAATGAAAGCATGAGCTATTCCCTTAGTTGCACGAGTCTCTCCAAATGGCTCAAAAGGTGAAGGTGTTTCCTTGGAATACAGCGAAGAAAGGAGTTGCATGCTGCAGGATTGGATCCTATTACTAAAGTTTGGTCCACCATGGGGTTGGATTGTCATTTACAAAATTAGTGATCACCTTCCCCCTGTCCGTGTACAGAGGAACTAACCATAAAGATAATTTACTTCAATGTAGTAGGGTCTTTCCTTGCTGTAAATATTGAATATCCAACCTAAGGCGTCTTGAGAATTGCCTAGCTAAGCATTGAGGTCATCCCCGTTCAAGCTAAGCAAGGCTAACATACGGCCTAAGGACATCATAGCCTACGCAGAAAGAAAAACCAAGGAATTCCAGTGTAGAGAGCAACTGAGCAAAAGAAAAAGGAGAGAAGCATCAACAGATTACCTAGGGTATGTAACGGCTGGGTTGAGCATTGACCTAACCCAGGGTAGTAATTTATGTTCTGGTCTAGTCATAATAAAAACTAAATTAGAATTTAAGCGCAAGTATAAATTAATTTTGAATTTCAGTGACGGCATTGTGAAAAGATACTTATTAATGCATTTTGAAATGACACCTCTCTCTCTCTCTCTCTCTCTCTCTCTCTCTCTCTCTCTCTCTCTCTCTCTCTCTCTCAACATGTGTACGTACGCATGCACATCTCAGTTACTAGTATATATAGAAGAAAGACGCAAATTAGGTCTACGAACAGCTAAGCTTTGAGCATGTATGAGAAATGACAAAATTGGAGGTTGGCAAGCGATTGATGGAGGTCTTTAATATGGAAACCTGGGTGCTAAAAGATTAGCATAGTAAGTTGTCCTCTAGGAAGCACTAATGAAGAGTGATGTTTGCAAATTTGGAGAGCAGGTTATGAACTCCTTTGTAGGGGCGGCAAAATATGACACGACACGATAACACGACTCGAACCCGACACGAATTTAGCGGGTTCGGGTCGAGTCTTATCGTGTTCGTGTCATTTTCGGGTGACCCGAAAATGACACGCCAAAAATCGTGTCGTGTTCGAGTCAATGAATTTGACCCGTCGTGTCTACCTGTTTGACACGCGACCCACTCATGACCTTATTACCTTAACACTTGAAAATATAGGACGGTTCATGAGTAACCGTCCTATATTAGTATTTATATTATATAGGACGGTTACTTACAAACCGTCCTATATTAGTAGTTATAAATATAATATAACTTATATATAGGACGGCTATTCACAAACCGTCTTATATTACTAGTTATATATATATATATATATATATATATATATATATATATATATATAGGACGGTAGCCGTCCTATATTACTAGTTATATAGGACGGCTATTCACAAACCGTCCTATATTACTATTTATATAGGACGGCTATTCACTAACCGTCCTATATTACTAAGTTATATTGGAGAATGGAGGGTTCTTCTAGAGCCACTGTTAAGAGTTAATGAGTTATTCTCACACATATACTATAAAGATATTCTCAGAGGAACAGCTTCTTCCAGGTTCTCGTTCGGGTGCATCTTAGAGAATATGAAAAGAAAGCAAAGACATGAGAGTGACAAACTATAAACAGGAATTCACAAAATATAATCCAGAAATCTGTGATTCAAGATCTGAATGAAGCAGGATTTCTGAAATGTAAGCCGAAGCAACTTGACCTTCCGGTTGCAAGCTTCTGATAAAACACATTTGATTGGCAACAGATAAGTGAAAGCTTGCAAACATGATATAATTACAACTAGTGGAACTTCCTCATCCCTCTTTCTGTTCACACAAATAATTGTGTTCCGATTGTCAGAAACTTGGTAGCTTAGAATCATGGGCTCCAATCATCACAATTGCCCAACATATCAATCACTTAGCACCATCTCCATGACTATATCATTCCAATTGTCAATAGGCCCAGTGCACCAATGGAGACAATCATTCTGAACTTTGGCATTTTTAATTTTATCCTCATTCCTCAGCAAATGAATGAAATTGCCTATATAGGCAAGGATGTCCATCAGGTCTCCATTCAAAACACCAACTTCACAATCACATCATTGAAATTTGAAAGTTTTTTGGTATCATATTCATATGAATCATATCTACAACTTCGGTATATATCAGTAATTTCAATCATCAACCTCCATTCCATATATGACTCCCTCTCCAATACATGATACAATACATGATATGATATCAACCACCCATACTGTATTTGTAGATTGTATGTACATACATGATACAATACAACCCATCTGCTGATCTAAGCCATCATTGAAAATTGATGATTAACCCATCAGCTGACCAAAACACCAACTTCACAATCACATCATTGAAATTTGAAAGTTTGAAACAAAGAAAGCACATACATTGATACAGTGTACTTCAATAAAAATAAAAATAGAACACATTCATTGAAATGAACTGATCTTTGTATTATATTTGAGTAAAATGTATATACATGAATGATAATATACATTCATTTACAATTTTACATCACTGAACTACAAATTAAAAATCATAATATGATCTGTCCATTCCATTCTAATATCATCTAGATCCAACTGGGAGTAACTCTTGGTTCCAAAATCCACCTACAAGAAACATATAATAACTTAGTTCTGAGATTAGACATGTAATCTTGAATTAAGTCAGGAAATATACAAATCAAAAGTGCAACTTTGGTCAGTAAGTCTAAGTGTTACCTTTCTCAATTGTGAGACTGAAACTCCATTGCGAATGAGGGTTCTCATGTATCTAAGAACATAATATCCACACTCCCAATCTGATTTTTGTTGAGGGCACTGCAAAACAATGCCACCAAAGACAACATAAAAGTTTCAAAATATAATTTCCAACAAGTTCGGGTTTAAAATTATATGAAAGAGTCTAAAGAGCGATAATTAGTAAAGCGTACCTTGGCCTTCTTCAGTTGAGTTTTGGTGGGTGGTGAATGCCTTCCCTCTCTGCCCATTTATACCATGCTGTACACACATATAATTGAAAAGCATTAGATTATGAATATTATTATAGTTGCCAGTGAGTAGTTATATTATAATAAAAAGAATAATGAAGACTTACTTGTTTATAATTTCCATAAGGTGTTCCCGAATGTGTGCCCCACATGGATCAAAAAAAAATTGCATGGCCACCATGCACATCCAAAGCTAGCAACATCCAATGGGACCTATAAAAATAATAGTTCAATTGAATTTTCTCTATTCTTAAGGGATGTAGTATTCATGTGTATGAATCTATGAATTGTGAAATTAAAATGGCATAATTAAGCAACCTATGTTACAACGTACCCGCTATTGTAGGGAATCGCAATGCTTGCCCCTTCGCACAAGTCATGAGACCAGGAATGATATCTTCACTTTGTTTGTCCTTAGGCAAATGGGCCAATTGAAAGACAAGAGAAGGGTCAAGGAACTTGTAAATGTCCTTGACCTCTAGTCTATGCAAGCTATCATGCAAATACCTGCATTTGAAATTTGGGTTAATGTCAAATAATTATTAAGTTTTATTAAAAAAGCAAGTATTAAGTAATGTTACATTGATTGGTAAGTCTTAACTCTAATAGAGCAGTTACACGACGTACCCTATATAGACTATGATGTGCATGTACTCCAATTGATCCATATTACATATGGCTATGAGGTCTTCCTTGAAGAGTGGAACCTCAACCACATCATTTGAAAGCACACCTGCCTCTATCCTTACAGGGTTCATTGTATTTGTGTTGCCTTCATTGGCCAGTCTGTACAGTACCCTTAGGAATGGAGGCGTGTTAGGTGGAACCTCCACCTGATACCTACACTGTAAATGTAATCATGTAACATTTTAGAAATTAATAATGAATATATACAGCATATACTGATATACTAGCAGATATAAAAGAAGAAACCCAGTGAGGTAAAATTAGAATATTTTATAATATAACAATAATAACATTGTGACTACTGACTTGTGACTTGTGAGTAGTGACTAGTGAGCACCTTACAAGTGTTTTGAACTAAAGAACTAGTACTACTGACTTATGACTTGTGAGTAGTGACTATGGAAAAACATAGAACTAGTACTACCTGAGAAGGCTGGGATGTGGCTACACTTGCCACTATGCCAGAATTTGCCGGCGGCAAGGTTTGCTTCAATTGCCCCTTGTGCTGCTTTTCGTGATCCGACTGTCCGACATGTTGCAGACAATATTAATCAATGAACAGTTTAGGAGGACTTAAAAAAAGGTAGGAGAAAATGAAGCCATGACTACAGTTAGTATATATGTACCTTGGAATTGGATATCATTGGTTTTATGTGTTTCTCTGGCCAACACACATGATATCCAATTGCATCCCCAACAGTTTCAACATCATCCCCTTCGACTGGAAATGGAAGGGGAGCATCTGGTTGAATGGCAACAGTGATGCACACACGCTTAGTGTGTGGAGGCATCAACTTACCATGCAAGGTGGCGGAAGTCATGGGCCGAACCTCGTACAGTGTTGCCACAGCCACATGGTTCTCAAATGTATGTAGCTGCAACATGCACTGACCCACCTGCATTTGAGAAATGACATATATATAATAATTAGTGATGTAATGTAAAGTGTAAACTAAAAACAAAAGTAAATAAGTAACATTGTAAAACTAAACAAGTGAATATATATACCTCACTGATTGGGAGTACTTGTTCTGCCACCTCTTCATCTAATAGAGGAGTAGGAGTAGGAGTGCAGCTATTATTATTTCTTGCTGGTTGAACTTGAGGTTGAGCTTCAGCTTGAGGGCCGCCAACATCCTCACATGAGGTTCTTCGGCCACCTTGGAGTTCCTTCAATAGTTGATCTTTGACCATGCTATATATCTCCACAACTGTTTGCTTCTTCCATTCTTCCAATTCTTGTAGCGTAGGAGCCTTTTGTTTGGGGAAAAATTTGGAAGGAACAACACCCTGACCTTGGCCCCTTACCCGGCCAGGGTGCTCATTCTTGTTGCCCATTGCCCTATACAGGATGTCCCCCTTTGCAGCAGTGCTGCTAAGAGTCCCTGTAGTTGCACTTTCTTCTTGTTCTTGGGTCAACTCTTCCTGCACACATAAAGATCATAACATGATAAAATCACTATTATATATGTAATATTTAAATAATATACTATGCAAGGGTATAAAAGTATAAAAGTATTTAACTAGGCAGTATGCAAATAAAGTAAAAGTATAAAACTTAAAGTCTTAAACCACTTACAATTCTTGAAGCAATTGTTGCAGTTGTCTCGTTGGCAAAGGTCTGGGAGTTACGCCCTTTCGAATGTGCCATTTTCCATAGAATAGCACGGTCGATGGGATCCGTTGTCCCAGCCTTCTTTTGCTGTAATAAGATTATAAGAGACACTAAGTCATAGTTAATAAAAATAATAATCTAATATGATTAGAAAAATGGAATGTGACATGATATACTTACTACATCTGCCTCTAATCGTGCATAGCCAACCTTTGAAAGGTGGTGCGGCATATGGTTTTGTGCACGAGCCTTTTGTCCTTTTATACGCTTTGCCTGGACATCAAAGTAATGTGATCAAAGATTCAAAATACAATCAATTATAATAATTACAAGACTCAAAATTTAGCTTGGCTAGTTCAAGTTGTGATTACCTCAAAATCAGGAGATAGCCTATACTGTACAAATTGATTCCATGCTTCCTGGTTAATGAAGCAGGAATACAATTGAGGGACCATGTGAAGCGTAGAAGGATCATGAGAATTTGGAAGTATGTACTTCCTTGCAAGCTCACTCTTCCATTTCCTCCAAGCTTCACCAGCTCCTAGCAAGGCTTGCTTCTTGCACTCATCAGATACGTCAAAGGCAGACTACAAAACAAAAGAAGAAGCATGTTAAAGTGACTAACTAGTGAGTATTGCAGCAACTTTGTGTATCTTATCGTGATTCATATGCAAACAAAAACAAAACATATAAATATAAAGGACATATTATGTTATATGTAGGAAGAATTTACATACCTTGACCATTTTCCATACTGAATCTTTGACTTGTGGAGATACATGTCTCCAATCAGCCACTGATACTGGCACAAGTCTTCTAACAGTGCAACATATGAAGCTAGCATAGGCATGTGCAACACCACCAATCGGTTGGCCTTTAGTGTTGAATTGTACTGTTTCTTTTATTCCAACTGAGGTTCTCTTATTTATATGTTCCATTTGCGTTGGGCCCCTCCCCCTGACCTTTCTCTTGACACTGACCACCGGTGGTGTTACTGATGGACATGTGCTTGATAGCCTTGATTGTTCTGCTTCTGTGTGTTGTAATTGTTCTACTTGTACCTCTCCTACCTCTTCTACTTGCTCCATGTTTGCTTCAAAATAAAAATGACTACAGTTAGACAAGAAAAGAGGAATACAATTATACAGGGATAATAAGCAGTAGCACCCTTGAAAACCATCACAAATTTTTCATTTGACAGTGGAGACTATCCGGAAGCCTCCTACAAGGTCAGATTGTTGCTCCCTCTATCTCTTCAAACAAGCAATTATGCATGTTCCCATTTTTTGTGATGTTGGCATAGTGTCATAGCCCTAGAAGTATGCCATTCCAGTATGCAGAGTGGAAAGAAAAATGTGATATTTTGTTTTTGTATAACATTCATTATTTGTAGCTTGATTTGGCCATTTCATTAAGTTTCCTATCTCAAAACATTCATTCCAGTCTAATCATAATTTAAAAAATCTGTTATGTTCCTTCATCCTTTATTTTTTATTTTGGTCAACTATCACTTAATCATTCCTCTTGTTTCAACAGTTCCAACACATCAAAAATGTTGAAAATCTGACATTGTTTGATGCAGATATGAGATATGTTAATTTAGTTTTTGAGAGATTTTTCTTGATTTGGTTCTTTTTTCTAGGGGTCCCTTAAGGCAAAGAAGAAATTGGGATATAAGCTGTAGCTAGTTTGTGATAAATTAGATAAAGGTAATGTTTTTTTCCATTTTGTAAAAGAAAGAACTAGTTTAATGTCTCTCTCCCTCAATCTTCTGACATCTGTCCTGCTTCTTCTACTGCTCAGTCTGCTCTACATTTCAGCTGGAGAGTGGAGACTATTTTAGTAGATGCAGTTCTTTGAGAACCTATCTATCAGGATTCACTGATTCAGCACTAATGAACTATGGGCAAAGTCAGAAGACTCAGAACCTTTATAATTTATATGTTTGGTTTTTCCGTCAGAGGAACATACATATCTGATATCTCCCATAATCCCATTCCACTTCCAGGCTTCCAGGTCCGTTTTTTTTTGCTCATCCATCTTTTTCCCAACAAACCCCGTTTCCAGACTCAAATGAAAGACAACATAAATCAAAATCTGAGAAATAGGTGTTTGACAACGAAATGACAGAACAAGTTCAAGGCAAGGATCAGAGAAACCAGACAGAGGTTTTTTTTATTTATCAGATTGTGTTCTTTTATTACTTTTTACGGTTACAGAAGTAACAGAATTGTATACGAAATTACATTAAAGATGCAAAAAATCGTAAATACATACCTTTCTTTGCTTAGATCTGTGAAAGATCGAAGAGGAATGGTCGTTTTCACCTTCTCAGTATAGGTTGGATTGGATCGTTGGGTTGGAACTTGGAAGATTGAAATTAGGGCTGAGAATGACCAAGGTGAAAAGTGAAAATGATATATTATATGCATAGAACCATATAGGACGGTTTTAAAATAACCGTTCTATATAATATACTAATATAGGACGGTTATTCAATAACTGTTCTATAATATACTTAAATATAAGACGGTTCTTCAATAACCGTTCTATAATTATAATTAAATATAGGACGGTTTTCAAATAACCGTTCTATAATATACTTAAATATAGGACGATTTTCAAATAACCGTTCTATAATATACTTAAATATAGGATGGTTTTCAAATAACCGTTCTATAACATAATCAAATATAGGACGGTTTTTAAATAACCGTTCTATAATATATTAAATATAGGACGGTTTCAAAATAACCGTTCTATAATATATTTAAATATAGGACGGTTTTAAAATAACTGTCCTATAATATATTTAAATATAGGATGGTTTGTTTATAACCATCTATATATTGAAATATAGGAGTTGTATAAGCTATAAGAGTTATGTATTTAATTAATCTTAGTTGATGATGTCCTTAAATAAAACTAGTCATTAAGTATAGAGTGGAGAAAGAGTTATGTAATTAACTCATCTTAATTTCCTTAAGTTAAGGATGACTGGATGAGCTTAAAAAGACAGAGCAATAGCATATAGGCATATATCATATATGTATTATGTTCATCTCACTATCTCGTGCTCGACTTCTCGGTTGAGTTGAGTTACTTGAGTATCTATCGCCTTAAAAGCAAAGTTATGTTACTTATGTAAGTAACTCATACTATCATATTCAATTCAACATAGTTGTTGAGGTTGAGGTCAGGGGAGGATGAGTAAAGTTGGTGTTAATTATGTATATAATGTATTTAACTCATCTGATGTCTGATGATCTCACTTGAGGATCATCTTAAAAAAGCAAAGTTATGTAAGTAACTCATACTCAATTCAAAAGTTGTTGAATGTTGATGATAACATTGATAAATGATAATAAGTAAAGAAAGAGAAAGAATCATGTAATTAACTCATTAGGTAAGAATGACTGAACTGAACTAGAATAGAAACAGTTATGTAATTAACTTAGTAGCTTGAGAATGAGTATAGAAAGAGTTGTGTAATTATCTCATTAGAGGATAATGAGTATAGTATAGGAACTAGGAAGGGTCCCAAGGGAATAGTTATTAGTTATTTAGTTATGTAACATTGTAATTAACTCATTAGGTGAGGTGAGAATGTGAACAGAGAATAGGAGTTGTGTGTTGAATTAACACAAATGTTGAATGATATTACTAAAGGAGTTACTAAATTTTACTCTACAATATCTACATGAATGATGGATCAAAGGATCATGGATGAATCATGAATGAGTTATTCCTAATCTATTATCATCAATTGGGAGTTAGAAATGAGAAACAAATATTGAGTTATATGAGTTGGATACATGATATTCATGAATTTGATTGAAAAGAGATATATTAGATCAATTGGTTGGTGAGACATGTGAAATTAACATAAGAAAATCATTATTCATTAGCATTTATAATTTTATACAACAATATATGACAGTTAGTTAGTCTCTCTCTCACTTCACTTTTACTTGTACAACTTACAAAACTTGGTTAACTTATCTACTAAGTGTAACTTGTAAGTTGTAACAATTGACATGTGACAATGTGTAGCTAAACTGAAAATGGTTGATAAGAAATTGGTTATACAGTTATTTATAACTTATAGTTATAGGCTTATAGTTGGATAATTGGATTTGGGCTTACTTAACTTACATGATACAATACAATTATACAAAAAGACAAAACAATTGCCTTAGTCAGTTAGATTAGACTCTAGATTGACTTAGTAGTTAGTATACCTAGATAATTATTAATTAGTTAAAGTTAAACCTTTATGTTCTTTTCAGTTTTCAACTTTCATTTTGTTTTCCCGCCACTACAAGTCTACAAGGGGCCCCCCCTGTCCCCACCTCGGATCATCTATCATGATTCATGACATCTAACTATCTAAGTTATCTAACAAGTAAGTTAACTTAGTTAAGTAACATTAAGGACAATAACTAGGGGCATCAAAATATTTGACAAATGATTGAACTGTAAGTTTCAACTTTCATTAACTCCACTTGCCACTTGCCAGTTTGGAATTGGAGGAAAGAAGGCTATCAGTCTTTGTCAGGCAGACTAGTCACTTGAAAAGCGAAAATCTGGCACATCACAGACTTCACAGTCACAGTCTCACAGACTCACAGTCACACTCACAGATTGGTAATGAAGGAATAAACCATGTGTAAAATAGGACGGTTAGTAATTAACCGTCCTATATTATTATGTAAAATAGGACGGTTAGTCCGTAACCGTCCTATATTATTATGCAAAATAGGACGGTTAGTCCGTAACCGTCCTATATTATTATGCAAAATAGGACGGTTAGTCCGTAACCGTCCTATATGTTAAAGCTTACAAAAAATAAGACGGTTAGTAAGTAACCGTTCTATATTTTTAAAATATAGGACGGTTAATACATAACCGTACTATATTTTATAAATATATATATATATATATATATGACCGTTAATACTGTAATACATAAGTAACATAACCAACGTTACCAACCCAAGGTTGAAGTTGAAGGCTTGCAGGTTTGCAGCTGCTTTTATAATTTACAATTTTACATCTGTTTCAGATTTCCCTTTCCAGTCTCCAGAGGACCAGAATCCAGATATCTTCTTCAAGTTCAAACATCAACCCTTCTAAGTTCTAACACGATGAGCAGCAGCACCCCTACTATAGCACCACAGGTATGTCATGTGTTTGTTTTTTGTTATTTCTCTATGAAATTATGAGTCTGACTCTTTTCATTCCTCTCAATTTCCTCACTCTTGAGTCTCAACTCTCAAGTCTCAGTGTCTCACTCACTCACTCCCTTCCCTTATTACTTATTACTTATTAGTAATTGTTGGTGAACTACGAAGTGTTTAGTTCTTGTCGGTGTGAACTAATTTTTTTGTCATTTGCATTTTGCAATATAGGCACAAGTTGAAGTTGGGAGCACTGATGTTTCTGATAACTTGAATATGCTACACCACAACAACGATGATGATGAGTTTGCTGATTTGGAGAACGTGGAGTTAGTTTCAAAATCCAATAGAGGTAAAAAGCATAGGAAACTAATGTCTCCGCTTGGAATTTTTTTGAAAACCTTCCTCTATCGAAGATGGAAGGCAAAGGTGTAAATGCAAGAAGTGCTACGCAATATACATTTGCGATAGCAAATTTGGTACCGGTAACTTAAAACGTCATATAAAGACTTGTCAACGGAGCTCTTCTCGTGATATAGGCCAATTGCTTTTATCTCAAAGTCAGGGGAGTATGTCAGTGTCACTAAGTGCAGCTTCAGATAATAAGTTTGATCCTGAAGTTTATCGTGAGTTAGTAGCAGCTGCAGTTGTTATGCATGATTTGCCTTTCCAATTTGTTGAGTATGATGGAATTAGAACTCTCTTGAAATATTTGCGTGCAGATTTGCACTTGATTAGTAGAAATACAAGAAAAGTATGTTACGAGAATGTATAAAAGAGAAAAAGGAAAGATAAAAGAGATGTTAGAATTGGCACCTAGCAGGATAAGTTTGACATCGGATTTGTGGACTTCTTGTATTACTGATGGTTATATAAGTCTCACAAAGACATTTTCTAGATAGTCGGTGGGTCTTACAAAAGAGGATATTAAATTTTTGTTTCCTACCACCTCCACATAATGGAATATCATTAGCATAAAACTTATACTCATTATTGGTAGAATGGGGGATTGAGAAAAAGATTTTTTCAATCACTTTAGACAATGCTTCTTCTAATGATTCTTCGTTGAGTCATTAAGGCATCAATTAAACATCAGGAACACTCTTGTTTGTGGTGGAGAGTTCCTTCATCTACGTTGTTGTTGTCATGTTTTGAATTTGATTGTGCAAGATGGTTTGAAAGAAATTGATGATGCTATTCAAAAAATTAGAGTATCAAGTATGTCAAAGCATCACAAAGTAGAAAACAAAAATTTTTAGAGTGTGTGAATCACATGTCAATTGAGACAAAAAAGGGCTTAAGACAAGATTGTCCTACAAGATGGAATTCAACGTATTTGATGCTTGAAAGTGCTCTTTGTTACCAACGTGCATTTTGTCACTTAGAACTAAGTGACTCAAATTATAAGCATTGTCCTTCTTTCATTGAATGGGAAAAGGCTACAAAAATTTCGAAGTTTTTGGCGCTTTTTTATGATGCCACTGCATGTTCTCTCGGATCCAAATATCCCACTGCAAATCTCTACTTTCGTGCAGCATTTGTAATTTATTTGAGTTTAACACAATACATGAGAAGTGATGATGACTATATGAAGCGTATGTCCACCCAAATGTTTGCCAAGTTTTCAAAGTAATCTTGGTCCGAATTCAGCACCATTTTGGCACTTGCACGTGTGTTGGATCCTCGGTATAAGCTCTCCTTTGTGGAATTCTCGTACAAGAAATTGATAGGCGGTGGCTGCTTGGAGTTTGCTCAAGTTAGGGAAAAGTTATTCTCTCTCTTCAATGAATATAAGGTTAAGATTTATCCTATTCCTTCCTCCTCATCTACACAAGTGGCTAGAGGTGCGAGTGCCGATGATAGACGTAACATGTCATATAGTCAAGAGGTTTTAGATGTCATGAAGGTGATTTTATTTATAATTGTATCTTTCATTATATGTCGCTACTACTTAGCATATTAAAATTTGCTATGAAGTATGAATTGTCTTATCGTACGTTGAATAATATAATTGCATTTGCATTAGGAATTTGATTCATTTGAAGGTGAAGGAGGTACTTTGGCTATGCAAAAATCACAATTGGAGCTTTATTTAGATGAACCAAGATTGCAAGAGTCAAAGCTAGACATTCTTGCACTCTGGAAAGGCAATCAATACGGGTTGTTTGACTAATAATCTCATGTAAACACTATTTTCTCGTAATCTTATTTACATTTATATTTGATTCAAATGTTGATTTTAGGTATCCTGAACTTGCTGCCATGGCTCGTGATGTCTTGAGCATTCCTATATCTACAGTTGCATCAGAGTCTGCTTTTAGTGTTGGTGGTCGGGTTCTTGACCAATATAGATATACTTTAAAGCCAGAAACCGTGCAAGCATTGATTTGTGTGAGAGATTGGCTATATGGATTGAAAGGTAATAGTTTATAATTCTATATTTACATTATATTTTATATGAGCTTAGTAATAACTAATGCTTGTTTATTCTATATGATTGTAGACTCTACCATTACGATTCTTGCCGTGGATGAGCTTACCGAGGACATTATAAGCATAAGTAGCACCGCAGATCACTTCAACCAACCGAAGACTCGGATCAATTCATTTTGATTAATTTGTATAATTTTCATGACTTATTTTAATTTGTTGTGTTTGATACATAATACATTGATGGAAGTATATTTCCATCATGTGCTACTTAATCCATATTTATTTACTACTATTGTGGTTATTTGATTCATTTCAGTCTCTTTTTTTTCACATATCATGTGAATTGTGAACTTGTGAAGTGAGTCAGTGAGTGACTGAGTGGTGTAATACTAAACTATAAAGAACTGTGTTGCTTCTAAATAAAATAACAAAATATTACAGGAACATTATTGGTAATTTGGTTGTCTATGTACTTGTCGTGTGGTGTGGTGGATCACCACCGGTAATTCAATGGATATAGCAATGACCAGTGACAATGAGCATGAAAGGAGTTGAAGAAATGAATTCCCTCCTAACAATTTATGTGGGGGTTGGTACTTGGTAACTTGAGTTGAAAGTCTAGTTCTTCATAATTGAAAGACCCATGCTATTCAATTCTGATTTTCTGCTCCAGAACCTCATTGTCATTGCTTCAGGTGATCAAAGATTCAAGATACTGATTCGGTTAATCGAAGATCAGTCATAACGGTGGAGTGGAATAAAATTATAAAAAGTAAACTATAGGACGGTTATTTCACAACCGTTCTATAAAACCTAACATATAGGATGGTTATGAAATAACCGTACTATAAAATAACATATAGGACGGTTATTTCACAACCGTTCTATAAAATCTGTAATATATATATATATATATATAGGACAGTTATTTCACAGTCGTCGTATAAAACCAATGATATATAGGACGGTTATGTTACAACCGTCCTATATGTTAGGGTTTTATAGAACGGTTGTGTAATAACCGTCCTATATGTTAGTTTATTTTATTGTGGTTGTTTTGGGATTTGGCCCGTTCGGGCCTTGGCAGCCGTTCTATAACTTCTATTCACTTGGGAGTTGGGACTTGACTTGAGAGGGCAGTTTTTTTAATATGTCGGGTCGTGTCGTGTCATTTCGTGTCGTGTATCCAACACGACTCAATTAATTAATCGTGTTACACAGGTCGTGTCGTGTCATTTTTTTAAGAACCGGGTCGTGTACGAGTCATAGGTTTTTGACACGACTATTAAGCGTGTCGTCTTCGTGTCGACCCGTAACACTATTCGTGTCGTGTTCGTGTCGCCACAAACACGACCCACCAACCCGAATTGCCACCCCTACTCCTTTGATATGGCTTCTCTTAACTATTGAGTTGCTTTGTTCGTCATTGTGGTACTTCTCCGGGCCTCTTGGGGTCTAAATTTTCTCCCCGTATTCACCGTGGGCAATTTGAAAGAAAAGATCTCGGTGCCTGGCGATGGAGTCCAGCAAATTGAATGGTTTCGGCATAGAGTAGCCTCACATGGAACTTAACCTCAATTCCACGTGTCAATTGAATTTTGTCAACACTGTCTAGCGCAGTTAGTGACATACAATTCAACATCGTACTTCAAATTTGCTTGTTCACTGGTTTAAGTCATTGTTTTATTGATTGGGTTTAGGAGTATATACGAGTGAGAGCGTGTGAGTGGTTGGTTTTCCAATTCTTTTGTTGTACGAAAGAAAAAAGAAGCATAATTGGATTTCAGGTCACTCCACCTGTGTCTCTGTGATGTAGAAATTAAGTTCATGTAACCACACCTAGTTACCATGAAAGCATCTAGATGTAGGAGGGTTCCTCATGAAGGAAAATCTCATTTTTCAAGCCAACAATGTGATCTTGTGCTAGGAACTTTCTTTCCTGTCCCTATTTTGAAGAATTGAATGCAAAAGGGAAGAACATTTCGATTAACTCAAACAGTTATTGAAGACTAGAAATAGATGGGCTTCGGTCATGAATGAGTTTGAAGGGTTCTCTATTAGTTATATACTTATAAGTTGGCAGGAGATAGTATTAAGAAGCAAAATAAAACGTAAATGTTGTCCTCAGTGGAAACCAACACCCTCAAATCATTAAAAACTAAACTTTGATGGGGCGAGTTTTGGGAACCCTGGCCCAGCTGGAACGGGAGACGTCCTAAGAGGTGAAGGTTCTGTTTGATTGTGCAGGCCCAATAGGTATTAAAGACTCCAACGAGGCAGAACTTAAATCTCTTCTCACTGGAATTTCCTTTGGAGATCAGGTCGAATGCACCCGCTCTTAATCGAGGGTGATTCCTACAATGTCATGGCTTGGAAAAGTTGAAAGAAATCACTTCCTTGGAAATCTTGGCGTACATTGGACACTATATCTTGCATGGTTAAGAATGAGAACATCGATTTCATGCATGTATATGGGTCAGCCAATGAAATGCCAGATAATCCAAGGAGGGAGTCCTTCCAGACTTGAGAATTTGAAGGTGTAGGAAAAGTAATGTTCCTTTTTACCTTTCGGTTGTTGCAAGATGTGGGTATTACTTGTGCGTATCTATCAGTTTCATGTACACTTGATCTCCCCTATTTCTTTGTACGGCAACGGGGAGGGCTATTCTCCCCTATCAATAAAATAATTACCTTTACAGAAACAAAAACTCAAATAGGCTGTAGCGAGTTGGTTGAAGTCATAGGTTTGCTCCCATAGACGTAAGTTCTGGAATCACCTTGATGTGCAAGGTTTATTGGTTATGGCGCTCATATGTAGGGATTAGTCCTAGCACCAAAGAAGTAGGATACTATGATAACATATCTTTTTTTGAAACTTGGTAAACAAGAACAGTAAATTCCAATCCGGTTTTCAAGTATCTCCTCCAATAGTTCCATTGCTAATATATACAAGACTCTTACATTGCAGCAGCAAATAATTTAAAATAGTTAAATAACTCATATATACTATAAACTAAAGAAATATAGTTAATCACCCGCTCTCTGTTCTATTGGCACGTGGTAGTTTTTCCATTTACATTTCTCCATTTTCTAAGCTTTCATAAGATGTTATTTAGTTTTCTTTCGTTCCACCTTAATTGCCTTCATGTGAGGTAATGTTCCATATATTATCTATTTTTTGATAATTATTGCTAAATTCCTAGAAACCTCTCTTTCTTACTAGATAGAATTTAAAGGATACTCACTAGTAGTCAACACACCCACACACACACACACACACACACACTCTCTCTCTCTCTCTCTCTCCAAATGAGCTTATTACATACAATATTATCCCTTCTATAGTTCTCTATTTATATGACTAATATTTATAATTTTGTTGTTTCTTAAAAGAAGATCCAGGTCGTATCTAAGATTGTTGTTCTAGGTATACCAAAAAATTGATTGATGTTCTAGTCTTCAGCTAGCAATTAGATCAATTCTTTTTCTCTTTTTGTGGGTGATTGGATCATTTTTTTTTTGGAAATCTAAATTAAGAGACAAGCTAGGAGTTCCCGCTAAAGGGGAATTGTAGGAATGCATAACCAATTTTCATCTTATAACATTATTTTGAAAGATCGTACCTATTCATCATGTTCCGCGTATAAGAATAGTTAACCCATGCAAATTTAATACATGAGATATATTAACAATAATTAGTTGAATTTGGAAACTCAAACATCAAAAGCTTAATATGAGTTTACATTCATATTCTTCTTCATATCTATTGATAATGGGGTGTGTACAGCAGCAATGGCATACTAACTACAAATTTCTTTCTAATAATGATGGTCATATGCATATAACGTTATAGACAGAAATTATGACAAAATAAATAATTTGATACCTATTGAAAATACAAAGCGTATGCACACTATTATATATTTATGGAACTCAGCATACAAAGGGCATATTGAAGAATCCAAACTTTAAAAAAATGTTGACAATAATATAAAAAATCAATACATTATATTAATCCTAACCATTTCTTTTGGGTTTTGAAAAAATTAACAAAAATTGATGAATGTGATTTTAAGTCCTGGAACCACATACTTAAACTATCTAATGAGATGAAATTTAGTATCTAGCCTACTTAACTATTCTTGATATGGTGAATGACTTAGATCTTCCAAAGAAAAGATGTGGAATGCCCATAAAGTTGGCATGGACTCCTACTCCTCGAGTGTGAACTCCTATGGGAACTTCAAAATTAATATCTTAATCTTTAATACTATGAAAAAACTTCTTTGTATAATACACTTTTGCTACTCTTTTATACATTAGTTCCTGAGTATTATAATCTATTTAAAAAGAAAAATGTGGTCCTAGAAGATCAACGGTTCTTGAACCCCAAAGTGGTACTGGTTACTTCAACTTGACTAAAAAGTAAAGTTGGTCTCATGAATGCAAGCTTGAGGTGCCTGTCGATCAACTTGGATGGAAGGTGGCATTGGTCGCCCTCATTTGCTTCAAGAGTAGTTTCGTTGCTCTTGAATGTCATAAATCTATCATGTTTGCTCTTCAAGTGGCAGTAACCATTCTCATTTGCCTTGAGAGTGGCATCATTTGATATCATTTGCTCCAAGAGTGACATTGATCAAAAGTGGAGTTGGTCACTCTTGTTCCCTTCCTAATCATTGTTGGTTGATCTTGCTTCAAGCAATGTTGAAACCATACAAATGAGAGTGTTTGGTGCCTTTCTTTATTAGTGGCAGTTACATAATTGCACTAGTCACAATTATAGGAATGACCCTGACTGATAGTACGTAGTTCTTTAAATTTGATAGTCTATTTGTATTTCATGCATCAAGCAGCATTAATTAGTTATTAGGATACTTTTGACCAATGTACTGGTTAAGGTATTTACCATATTAGTGTCTAAGCCTCATTGGCTATTCAAAATAACTACTTGGATGACTAAAACTATAAATGGGGGTTATGTTCTTCATTCTATGTATTCAAGTCTACATAGACATCGATTAAGTCTCATTCAGAGCAAGAGCTGCTCTCAAGATGAGGAACTCAGCAGTCCTCTTACTAGTTTTAGGGTGTTCAAGGGAGATTCATGCCTATGTCTAACCCAATCTCTATTTCTTAAGGATCACGCTATGATCCATTTTTGGTCTTAGGCCTCTAGTTATGAAGTCTAACCCGGTCTCAACTCTTGGGGAAAAAACTCTAAACCATTCTTGGTTTATGCTTATTGAGTCATAAATTAGACCATTTAGGTCATTATCCATTTGTGGTGATGCCTCTAGCTAACCATCACATGCTTTAGCCATGATGTTATTATCTAAGGGGTTGACCATCCATGCTTAGACCATCCAAGTTCTAAGATGACCATTATCTAAACACTTAATCATAGTTCATGTCAACATAAAGTTCACCTAACCTAGCTTACAACTTAGCCTTTATTCCTATGGCATAAGCCATGGTCCTTAATAAATATTGTTGACCCAAGCACCATGTTTTGATGACAGCAAGATATTAGTTTTGTATGTTTCTAGCTTGTTTTTAAGCATGCATACTTGTATCTTTGTTTGGAAACAAATAGAAATCAATGTCGATGAAGCTTTTAGCTAAAAGGACAAGTCCCACAATTTTAATTAACTAAATTTGGAAAATAACTAAGTAATGAGACAGTTGCAAGATGATATCAAGTCAATGATATATTTTTAAAAGACTAGTTAACTAATCTAGAGATTTAGTCTATTAAATGAAAACAATTCAAGTAATATGAAAATCAAGTCGACTTGATCACAACATAAGCATATGGAAGGGTTTTCTTAAAAATGAGTCGACTATTCCTACACATTAAATCGACTAATCTTATTTGTTCTTTAAAAGAATTAAAGATCTTCATTTTAGCCAACTATTTGTAGATGAAGGCTAGATTGCAGACTAAAGATTTTACTTGTCTTTTAACTCATGTGTTAGTTGACTATTTTATTCCAGTAAGACTGGGATGATTACTTTGAAAATTAAGTTTGATAAATGTTTGGGACAAGATGCTTGTTGGAGGAATTAGTTGATTGATTCAAGTTTACTAAATAAAGAACCAAATGGGTTCAATTTGTGGGTAGAAATAAGTTGACAAAGCATGAAGAATATGCAACTATGCTTCAATGTAAAACACAAGGATTTACTACAAAGGGAATCTATTTGACTAAGTTAGCTAAAATAGCAAACTAAACAGAAGATGACTTTGCTCACCATCAATTTAATTTGAATTTTTGTTTGCTTAATCGATCTTATTATTTTTGAATTGGGACTACATGTATGAGTCATTGGGAGACCAAATAAGAAAAGAGTTACTACAAAAATTAAGGAAAAATGCCTACAAGCTACCTACTCAAAGCAAGCCTCCTAAAGCCTAAGTTCTAATTCTTTTATAACTCTTATCTATTCTTTGTATTTGTGATTGAGATATATATTCTTCTTCAACTTATTCTTTGTTTTTCAGAGTAGTGTAGCTCTCTTATCTTGGATAGTTTTCCAAGTGTTTCTAAGGAGGAGGAAGAAAGAGGGGGAAGAGGCCAACTCACTAGGGGAAGCCGTAGCACGTTAGTGAGAAGGGAAAGAAAAGGTTGCAGGATCACCAGAGTTGCAGGGGTTTGCCAAAGAAGATGAAGACTCGGATTTTTGATATGACACAATCATTCTCTTTAGGGCATGATTAAGAACCAAAGGCCCAAGAAAATTTGACGATTGGTATCGTTCTTGCTGTCAATCGAAGAGGAGACTAGCCCATGATGAGATCATGGGGGTTTCACTAGAAAACGAAGTCAATTCAGTTCATCCAAGGGAGGAGGAAGCACAAAGGCATACTTTGAAGGTAAGATCTGTGAAACCCAACTTTTGATTTGACTCTTTATGTTAAATCTATACTGTTCATTTTAGATGTAGATTTTGTAGATGACCTGACCATTGATCTCTAAATTGATGCTTAGATAAGCTTAAAAAATGCTTAAATTGACTTGGACCTAGCCAAGATTTGTCGATCTAGGCTTAAGATGACCAAACAATCTTGGTCGTCTAACTGAACAATGACAGACTTTTGTAAAAATAGTAAATCTATACTAAATTAATCATGTTTCTAATCGATTGTGTAGAATTAATCACAATCAACAAATCTTAGCCATTGGAACATCCTTAAAAGGTAGATCCGACCATTGTAGAATTATATTTATATCTATAAATAAATCTTAACTATCAGATGATCTGTTGGTTGATGATCATTGGCCAATCGAAAGTTTAACTACTTTGTTTGAGTTTTGATTGCTAGTTAGAAATGAAAAACAAACCATTTGACAAACCAAAATATGATTTATTGGCTAACACAATCCAATGATGAGAGAAATTAACATCCGATAAGTTCTGATGGTGGGATTCACTGGTCTAGAAGGTGAATATTAGATCATAATGGTGATCTAAGTTATATGAAATGATATTTGAAATTAAGCAAACAAAGTTTAAATGTGAGAATTGAAAATAATACAAGTTTTATATTAATTGATTGTTTAGATGTTACTCGATGCCAAATAAGGAGATTGATTGGAGATGAGTTGCCATCGAGATAATGTTGACACATTTGAAATCCAAGAGCATCGTAAGAGGTAGGTAATATGATACCATCAAGTTTCAAATGAACTTGAAATGAGAAGATAGTTCATGAACTTTTATCTGGTTAGAATGGTTTGGTTATACCAATGATTTGATACATATGTATGTTATTTCAGCATATATGATTTTCATCTAATCTATGATTTATCATATGTTCCTTATCTAACATTCTTATAAATGATACATGTAAATTGATATTTGATTTTAAATTCATGTTGCATACCTAATTTTGAAAGAACAATAAATCATTCAGTTTAAAGCATTTAAATGTTTGCTTTACTTGTGAGACATGAGAAAGATTGTGATATCTATTTGCATAATTTTCATAATTTGAAAGGAATGCTTGAAAACGCATGGTTTTGCATAAGGTATGCGAGTCATATGATACGATTTGAGACATATGAATATGAATTGATTTGGCTACTGAGCCATGCTTTGAAATGAATACTTGAGATACATGGCTTTGTATAAAGTATGCATACTATTTCATATGATTTAAGATATATGATGCTAATCTTTTGGTGTTGATTACCCATTTGACTAATCCTCCTTGCTGTGTGCACAAGAGACCATTGGTTAATTTGCTTGCATGTGTTGCAAAGGGACCATTGGTTGGTCCGCCTACATGTGTTGCAAATGGACCATAGGTTAGTCCGCCTGCATGTGTTGCAAATAGATCATTAGTTAGTCTTCCTACATGTGTTACAAATGGACCATTAGTTAGTCCACTTGCATGTGTTGCAAAGGGCCATTTGGCTGAGTTCGCCTTGCTATGTGCACAAGGACTATTTGTGAGCCACCTTGCATAAGTGTAGAACGACTTGATGATTTTCTCTAAATGGTTCGTCTACCTAACATGTGTTGTCAAAAGACATCTTGTGGCATTTGTTTTACTATTCATGATTTGTTTTTACATGATGAGCTGGTTATTTGAAATACAATACATTTAATGGATAAAAAAGTCAAGGTGTATATGTTCATAGTAATGAAGTTATTAGTGGTTTGAAATGACTGACATGTAGTTTAATTGATTACTACTCTGAATTTTAAAGTAATCATATATTACTTGGTTTGTCAAGTAAGATATGGATTTTGTGGATAACATACATACATATTACATGCATGTGTACTTATGATGCATTTCATGCGATGGCATGTGGCCATGCAATTTTATCATCAGAATAACCTTTCTTCAAATCATTGTATGTGTATGCCTTAATTTCAATTTTGTAGTATTGGATCATCTACTGAGTATGTCACATACTCACCCTATCATTTTTATCACAGGTTAGCTTGAAAAGAATAAGGAGATTAAAATTCTAAGAAGACCATTTGTGGCTTAAAGAGAATAAGTAGTGAGGTAATCTAGAGTTTCATTAATAAACTCAAATTATGTTGACTATTAGCTAATATTTTGATCCTATATGTGATGAAATTTGTAATTGAGCTTTGTCTAATAAGTCATGGGATGTCAAATGTATTTAAAAAGGAGATAAAGTCTCTAATCATGTTTTAAAAATTCAAATGAATGTTTATTAGGTGCTTCACATTACATGCATTAAATGTCTTATGTTCGAAAAACAGAGAAACCTTTGTCGGATTTTCAGTAGAAATGTAGCTATCATTTCACTAAAAATACTTGTTTTGAGAAAAGAAAAATGACACTCAGGGTTTTTATGAATGAATTTAAAAGAAAAAGATTATTCTGTTGTTATATTATTTTCTAAAATGGTTTTCAATATAGATCGATCTCACTTTGTAGATGTCTTTTATATTTAAAAAGTGAATAAAAACCCAGGTGGTCTCACCATGCCTCATCCCAGGCTAGAATTCAATGCCCCCCCCCCGCCCACCCTTTCCTTTGCTTATATTTGCAAAGTCCAACTCACCTTACCTTTTAATCTTCTATCTCCAATCTATCACCTAAATTTCCTACCTAGAATCCTAGTTCTAATTCCCTCCTTTCTTCCTAGGGTAGGATCTTATCAAATTGGAAAGTAAAACTCTATAAATACCACATGGAATTCCACACCTAATTCAAGTAGAGGGGTTTCTTCTAATTCCTTGAAGTTAAGAACATCAACTTGGGGGGTACTCTTAGAGCTTTGGACTTCAACATCTTGGCTGCTTTTCCTTGTCTTCAACACCTTTTCCTTGATTTGTTTATTTGGTTTTGCACTTCTATTCTAGGTTGGTTTCTTGCTTAATTTCCTTGGTTCCATTATAGTTTATTGCTCTCTTTGTTGTTTAAGTTCCATACACATAATCCCTTTTTGATCTCCTTTCACTCTTGTGTCCAATTCTCTTAATTTTCTTGATTAATTCTTCAAGATCAATGATAAATTTCTAATTTTGCATAAAAACTACCAAATTAGTTACCCATGTGTTATAACTTATAGGGCTAAATTAGGATTTTTAGACTAAAATATGTAACACATGTATTTTTGACCTAATGACTGAAAAGTTTGATATTTTATAGGTCTAGAGGCTAATCTGAGGTAAGTATATGATTAATCATCTTTTTGAATTTAATTAGAAAATTTTCTTTTGTAGAAAGAGAAACTCACGGCCGAGATTGATTGAGATGAACATTGAAGATTAAGATCAAAAGATAGTGTTAAAACTTAAGAATCGTCAATACAACATGAGATCAAGGATAAATATCATATTTAAAACTAACACTGCATGCAATCAAAGGAACTAAAGGTGGTTAGTGGGCACATGAAGTGAGCCATGCATTTCCACCACCTTTGCATGGGTTGCATGTAAGCCACCAAGTCATATTCAAGCCATGGACAAGTTGGCAGGTCAAGGAGCCAAGCCAAGAAACCTTCCAAAGCCATCAACGAAGCCTAGCCACTGGAGCTTTCAAAGTTATCCATCTAAGCCACATAAGCCATGTGCATGGAAGGCTAGGATTGGAGAAAATTCAAAAGGATTATCAATGAGATATTTTGAAGATAATTAAAGGAATCCTATTAGGATAAGATGGCATGTGGACCAATAGGATAAGAACCTTCTATTTTTGGTAATTTTCTCAATTTTCTCCACTTTTTCCTCACTTTTCACCTCATCCCTAAGATGCTCTATGAATTTCAAATTCTATTCTAGAGTTGTATCTTTCTAAAACTCTATCGCTCCATTCTAACCTCCTAACCACTCTCCACCTCTTAGGGAACCACCCAACCAACCATAATTCTCTACCTTCCCTCCATCTCTTTCCTATCTTATTACCCCACCCACCTTCCTATTTTGTAGGGTGTTTCAATGAATTTTGAAGCGGGAGACGCCCTTTCTTAAAATGGTGGTGTCCCCCATCTACTCCACCTCCTAAAAGGCAACCACCTCTAACCCACTTTCCACTTTTGAAACCATAACTATCTACCATCTTAACCATCCAAAACAATTTGATTTCATCCCCACCACACCTCATTATTTGGATACCCTAGAAAAATTAGGAGAACAAGCTATAAAAACACAGCACAAACATAAGAGAGGGACACTTTTTCTCTAAGGAAAAACACACCTCCTCCATAGGGGAAGGAGACGTCCTCTTCCTACTTCTCTATGTTTTCTCTTTTCTTTGAAATTTCAATTTCTTTGGGTGGCTGCTACTTTTTCCTAGGGTGGTTGCACTCCTCCAAGCTCTTCAAAGCATGGTCCTTAGGGTATTTGATCATCCTTTCAAAGGTTATTTCATCCTTGCTTCTATTTGTTTGATTTTACTTTCATCCTAGTAGTTGCTTTGTTTTCCTTGCCTTTTAGACTAAGATTTAAGGCTGGTCTTCCCTTGAAGTGACAGCCTTGTTTCCTTAGAGTTTTTTCCTTGTTATTCCATTAGAATTTCCCTTGAATTTCAAGCATACTTATTCACAATTGATAGTTGGAAAAATTCAAGAAGGATTAGCTTGTAGTTTTGGGTGGATTAAGATCAAGTGGACTTCATTGTAATAGGATTTTAATTTCAGATTTGGATTACATGTATGGGAGCTTTATGTTAATGGATTTTAATGTAATTCAACAAAGTCTATTGGAGTTTTCAATTCATGTTGGTATCCAGAAGTTAATAGTTTAGATTCTTGAATGGTTGCTTACAATAGAATTGATTAATTCTATGTTTTACATTTTCTATTGAGTGAATGATTGAACTACTATGCTGTTGGAATTTCTTTTCATGGTTTATTTGGTTTAATTTCCAGCACCATGCACTTTATGTTCACTTGAATTTTCAAGCACCTAATTAGATCTTTAGATTGCTTAGTTAATGCTAAAGTGGGATTGCATGTTTTAAGATTTGCAATGTAGTTGATTAATGCATATATCCTTTGATGTGTTGCTTAATTTCATGCTTATGAAAGTAAATTTAGGAAAGTTGTAAAATTGCATTTTAGGAAAGTCATTAATTTAGAAGTCATAGATTTAGAAAGTCTTATTTAGGAAAGATTTATTTTTGAAAAGTGTACTTTTAGAAAAGTTTTTGATTTTAGCTTGTTTCCAATTCTTGCATAATTTCCATTTCCATGTGTTAATTTCTATTCCTCATTTAGGATAAAAATCTCTTGAATTTTGGCTAGGTTAGATAGTTTAATGTAGGGGCCATTAGCATCACATTTGTTCAACTTCTCTTAGGATCGACCTCACTAGCGTACTATATTGCAAATAATTCATGCACTTGCAAGTTTAACTTAAAATACACAACAATCAAAGTTGTCTTTTCTCTTATAGTGACACCCAAGAGGATAGTAGCTTCAAATTGCTTTGTTTCCCATTTATCTTTTCCTTGTTTCTCACTTAGATTTAGGACTAATTCTTGTTGATTTCTTTCCCATCTTCATGCTCTTACTCTCTCGATTTCTTTCTGAGTTTCACATGAAAGATATCAAAGATTATTTTGAGATTGTTGGCATTTAAGATTTGCTTTGAATCAAGTTCTAAGAATTAGAATAGTGCACAATTTTCAGCTTTGTTCTCTATTTGCATGTGCAGAGTTCATGTACCAAGTTCCATCTAATAAAGTTTATGATTCATGAAAAGTTTCTCTTAGTTATTTCCATGCTTGAAGTTCATTAAATTTATGATTTTATGAGGTTTCATGCCTTGAATCACAAGCGCCATGTCAGTCTATGTCTCATTTGATTTAAGTTTCATGAGCACTATTTTTGTGGAATTTTACCTTTCTGATTCATACATAATTTTCAGCAGTCCATACACTTTATTTGATTGATTCCTTAGGAAACCATTTAGCTTTTTAGATAGTTTAGTCATTATTTTTGTTAGATCCCATGTTAGTTAGATTTTATTCCATACTTTCTGGTTGCTTTGCTCACTCATGAACCATGCACACAACTCCATGGGTCATGTGCATGGTGATTGGGTGATTTTCCTTTAAGTGGTTTATTGTTCCCTTATTTTATGTTAGTTTAGCATCACTTGTTTAGTTTTTATCTTTAGAAACTTTCTTAATTTAGTTTTAGGATTAGGAAAGTGTTAGTTTAGGAAACTCTCATTTTTAGTAAGTTTCTTTAAGTAAAGTTTCTAAATTCATTTATTCTAGTTTTGGATTAGTTTCTTGTAATGAATGCATGCTAGTTAGGAACGTTTCTAATTCCATTGAATATCTTTATTTTTAGAATTTTTTTTTAGTTCATGTTGCTAATTTTATGCATGTTTCCCATTCTATGTTGTTTAAATTCCTAGTTTAATCAATACCCCTTTCTTTGGCTAAGATAAGAAACTTAAATAAGATCCAATCAATGTGCATATTTGTGAGATTACTCTTGGGAGTGACCTCTCTCGCCTGCAAAATACTACTTTGATTGATGCACTTGTGAGTAATTCTAAAGCTACATCACAAACCTTGAAATTAGATGAGCTTACAGGGTCATTGATGACATATGAGATCAGTGAGAAATGTTTGTTGGAAGAAGAATCCAAGAATCGAAAACAAATTCTATTGCTCCCAAAGTAGATGATGTGATAGTGTTATTGCTAATAGTGATTGAAAGGTTGCTCTTTTAGAAGGTTCAACAAGATGGTTAAGGGAAAAGCTAAGTAGATTTGGGTTGTTAAAAGGTAGTATAATGGCCGCAAGAAACTCCGTAGGACCTAATTAGATGGCGAAAGACAAAGGCTCTTTAAGAAGGCTACTATAAAAATAGATCCAAATTCCAAAAGGGATTCAATTGTATGCTTTGCACCCAAAAAAGCCTTAACATTCATTGTCCACAATTGAAAAAGAAGAAAGCTCTTGTTACAATATGGAGTGAGAGTGAATTGAGTTCTTCTTTAAGTGAAGAAGAAGAAGGAGAGGTTGCCAACCTATTTGTTTCATGGAAATTGAGGAAGACATTGATCAAAGAACTCTAATGCAATTGATTTAACTTATGATGAATTGAATGCTGAATTTGCTAATCTTGCTTATGAGTATAAAAAACTTACTACATAATATATGTTACTCAAGAGAACTCTTTCTAAATTGACTTGTGAGTTAGATGATGCTATTCTAGAATGAGATTCCTTAAACATTCATATAGGTGGTTTAAATAAGAAAAAGTTGTTGTAACAAAGATAAATTATTATTGCTTTATGAAAAGGTGAACTTGAAAAAGAAAAATGAAGTTCTAAATGCATCCTTAGAAAATATTGTTGTTTTGAAAATTGGTTTGGAAAATCAAGTTGCTATTTTACAAAAAGAACTTTTTGAAAAACTCAGAAAACACACACTACTTAATGCTCTTCATAGCATGCAAAAAGAAAACCAAAGTTAAGTGGATTTGGGTTGTTAAAGGTAGTATAATTACAATAAGTAACTCCTCAGAACCTAAAACTTCATGTTTGAGTACCTAAAACCAAGGCTTAAAATTTGAAGTTAGAAGTGTCTTACATCTTGAGGTTCAAACAAATTTTGGTATCTTGACACTGGGTGTTTAAGATACATAACTATAGACAAAAGCATATTTTTAAATTGATAGTGGGTGTTTAAGACACATGACTAATAAGTAAACATCCGTCTTGCATTGAAAAAGTTTGGTATATTTAAGGTTTGAATTATAATTTACTTTTAGTTAGTCCTTAAAGATTACTTTGATCTGGTTCAATTCAAAATACCCTCTTAGATTTTGTAGCTGGCCACCACTGTCGATCATTTTAAGTTGAAAATAAGAGTCATCCAACTGTTGCCTTCATTCTTTCTTGACATATATGCCACCTTTATATATAATTTTTTTTTGATGATTTGATTAGGTTAAGAATATTCATATTCTCTTTAAAAGATAAAGAAAAGGCATGTCTTAATTCTTCAGAGGTAGGTTCAATCACTTCTTGAGAGAAATTATCCGAGAAGTTATTAAATAAATTCTTTCTCATCCATGTGACCAATGCCCTCAGAAGAGAGATTATCAATTTCCAACCAAAAGAGGGTGAAGATTTCTATGAATTTTGGGAATGGTGGAAGGATTTATTGGTCAAATGCCCCCACCATGGTCATGAAAATTGGCAAAAGGTGCAATACTTTTATATGATAGTTTGACTCCTCAAAACTAACATATGATTGATGCCACTAGTGTAGGAGCATTCATGACCAAGAGTGATGTACAGGCGTGAATTTTTTTTCCAGATATTATCTAAAAACTCTCAACAATGGGATTATTCTACTCGAATGGAGAAAAATTTATGGCTTGTTAAAAGAGTGGCATGTATTAGATAGGTCTGACAGACATGTTATGGACATCTTCTATATGATTCATGATCTTATGATATAAGATTGATTAAATTATTGCTTTGATTAAATCATTGTTAGATAGCATGTTCCATGATCATTTGATCTATAATTGAGCAATTTATCTCTTTGATTGCATGAATTATGACCATTTAATACATGCTTGGTTGATCTATAACAATGATCGCTCAAACCATGACTTCACATGAGAAACCATGATCTCACGAGCCTCGACTCTTAGTCACATGAGAAAAATACTTCACATAGAAATAGTTATAAATTCTTATTAATAGTGAAGAACCAACAATTCAAACTTTGCACGATATATGTGATCTGATGGATAGAAACGGTCCACTGAGCGAGTTCAGCTATTTGGTATAAATGTGATGGGTATGAAACACCCACTATATGATTTTTTTTTCTCTCCTTTTTATATGCTCAAGGCCCAATGGGAACTATGCTAGGGGATAGTGCAGGTTTGGCTACCTGGCCTCTAACTAGCTAAAGAGTGGGACGATATCCAACACTCTAAAATGGCACATTTCTTGACTGGTGGTAGGGACCACATTAGTTGACTCATGGCACCCTATTGAGACAATCAGTAGGTCTATGAGGATGAAGTCAAAGTCTTTTGAGGATATTGAAAAGCATAGGATGCAGCAATGTGGTCGGGAGAATAGTGAGTCGCAGGTGATTTTATGATATTTTGTTAATTCCTAAGGATCTTAAGTTTTATTTCTAAAATAGAGCCTTGGATGAGGGTGGATGTTCACTCATGGGTTTATTACTTGAATTACTCCTCTCATATACCATAGTGCATTGCACTTATTAGTAGGAGAAACTGATGGTGAGATCTTGTTTACTCTTGTTTGATCATACTACTTCTAGGAAGAAAGATTGATGCGTTCTATGAGTGAATGATATTTGAAAATGCATTATAAATGCCTTCGTATGAATATAGTGTGAAAATAACCCAGGTGGGGGGTTATTTATTTTAGTTGCACTTAAAATTTGATTTCAAAACATGTGCATCCTGGATGTCGTTGATTTTTGTGTTTTAAGTAGTTTAGATTTGTCTACTAGATATATGTGTATACTCAATATGCAAAATAAGTGTAGGTCCTTGAGAAAATGTAAAGATCGAGGAGTAGAGCATTTAGGCAAGCATTCCTGGGTAGAGGAAAAGTGAGGAGACATCTCACTTATTTTATTTAAGAACCATATGTTTATGATCATTCATGATAGGGATAATTTTATTTCTCATTTGAGATACGCTAGTGACATGGTTGTGATAGATGATTATCTTTGGGATTGATTTATTTTAAGTATGATTATATGGGTTCAAATGTGGGCTATCACTATATATAAAATTGTGTGTGTTTGGGTAGAATGCACTATGAGTTTTAATATGGAATGACGTTATTAAAAAAAATAAAATTCACTAACATTTTGGTTTTGTTTTAAAAAAATTTGCACGTTTGTAAAAATAGAGATTTTAAACAAAAAGTAAAATGTAGGTCATCACAATTACATCCTTTTGCCTTCACTTGCTATTTATGCTCTCTCTCTCTCTCTCTCTCTCTCTCTCTCTCTCTCTCTCTCTCTCTCTCTCTCTCTCTCTCTCTCTCTCTCTCTCTCTCTCTCTCTTTGTGACTCTCTTTTATCATTGTAAATAAGAAGCATTTCTTCTTGTAAGGGGGGTTTATTTAACGGTGTATGTTTGGCATTTCTGTTGGCACATCTCTTGCGACATCTCCGATGATATCTTTAGTGATATCTGAGATGTGTCATATGTTCTATGATCTGTGGGATGTGTCATTTGTTCTGTGATATCTCTTGCGATATTTTTGGTGATATCTGAAATACATAATGAGAAATATTTTATTATTTTTCAATGATAAAATACTGGTTTTTCATGTGAATAGCACCAAATAGTACCAGACTTATTAGACTTCAAGATTGGAAAAGGGGGTTTTGGAAATGTCTACAAGGGGAATGTCCATGCTGGAACTGTAGTGGCAGTGAAAAGGCTAAAGAATGGAAATGCTGCTAGAGGGGAGATCGAATTTCAGATAGAAGTAGAGACGATCAGCTTGGGAATGCATAGGAATCTTCTCAGGCTATGTGGCTTTTGCATGACAGCAACAGAGAGACTCCTAGTTTACCCATAAATGTCTAATGGGAGTGTAGCTTCTCGACTCAAAGGTTATGGAATTTTCAAAATACAAAGGTCAGAAGCTTTTGAATAACACCAGGCATTAAACTGATTAATAACATACAGATTTAGGCTTCTAGAAACTTTGACATTCATGTCTATGTTATTGAGGGAACTCTTTCATTTTCATCCCACTTCAGATGCTTCTAAGATGATATATGTTTTTTTGTTTCTTACAGGAAAACTAGCATTAGATTGGGGTACTAGGAAAAGAATAGCTGTGGGTGCAGCTCGGGGCTTGCTGTATCTTCATGAACAGTGTGATCCCAAGATAATTCACAGGGATGTGAAAGCTGCTAATATATTGCTTGATGACGACTGTGAAGCCGCATTAGGAGACTTTGGTTTGGCAAACCTTTTGGATCACAGAGACTTGCACGTAACAACTGCAGTGCAAGGTACTGTGGGACATATAGCACTTGAATATCTGTCCACAGGGCAGTCCTCGGAGAAAACAGATGTCTTTGGTTTTGGAATTCTCCTCCTTGAATTGATCACTGGCCAGAGAGCTCTAGAATTCGGAAAGGCTGCAAACCAAAAAGGAGCTATGCTTGACTGGGTAAGCAGTTTCATGCTTTCCTGTTTACTGAAACCCCATAATATGGATAGAACTACTTACAAACTTCTTGAGGGAGTTCTGTATATAATATGTAGCATCATTATTGAACTATGTCTTATGCATGTTTCTTTGATTCACTAGCTTCACTAAGTTCCTTTTAACATTTTGCTTAGAACTTCATCTGATAGTGGGCTATGATGCAGGTAAAGAAAGTCCACCAGGAAAAGAAGCTTGATGTGCTCGTCGATGAGGACCATGAAAACAATTATGATCGGATTGAGCTTGGGAAGAAATGGTTCAGGTGGCACTCTTATGCACCCAGTATCATCCTGTACAGAGACCAAAGATGTCAGAAGTGGTACAGATACTAGAAGGTGATGGACTTGCAGAAAGATGGGAAACTTCCCAAAGAGCTAAAGGACCAAAATACAGAGACCATGAATTCTCTGCTGAAAGATACTCTGATCTCATAGATGACTCTTTGCTACTTGTCCAAGCAATGGAGCTCTCTGGTCCAAGGTGAATTACAACGTCATGATAAGGATAAAGATGAACAAGAAAGAGCGTAGTAATATCATAATTCTAATGTTTGCGCCTGCCCGAAAGAAGCCAACTTCCAATAGAAGCGCATGCATAATACATCGGAGCTTAGAAAAGTTGCAATGGCGATTGCTGACTGTACAAAAGCTGATTCGAGGAACTAAGAGTAGAGTGAGTAATATTCATGTCTGTTTTCAATGAGTGAAGAAGAATGGATACGATTGAGATTGTGCAAGTAGTTGAGGTATTTGTATGAATAATGTGGTTTACATGGGTCAGAAAGAAAGGTGATAAAGTGGTTATATATCATAAATCGTAGCCCCACGTAGTTTGCAATCTTATCAACTTCACTTTGCTCAAACTTGACAGTTGCCATGCGCCCAAGATAAAAAAGGATGTAGTCTGAAAGGATCTGAAGCTATTCAAAGTGGGTTACTGTTGGATTCTACCTCTGGTACATGGAGATTTATGGAAATATTTGAAGGTTAAGTTTTCTTGAGTTAACCTACATGAAGGTTAAATTCTGGATGAGCAGTTGAAATAACTGCACTGGTGAAGTGCTCGAACTGCAACACTTTGGGGACGATGATTAAGGAAGTAACGGAACATTGACAATGAACAGCTGGAGAACTGCAATTCTCAACAACACCAACCCCCCAGCTGGGGTATGGGAGAGGAAGGGAGGATGAAAAACGCGACGCTCTCTTTCCAAGGCTTTCGTCGATAGTTCTTCTTCAGCAAAAGACAATCTGGAAACCATGGAAAAAAAATTCCACCTAATAAAGGCAAAGAAACAGGTGACAAATGGGAATACGTGAGACGAAAGGGGACTTTCAGGAAACAGTGTGGTTTTCCCCTCTGCCTGTGGGAATTCCTTTACGGGATGAAGAATACGATGCTCATGTTTCTCTCTCTCGGTAACTATTTGTTTAATTTGATTTTTCTCCCTCTAGAAAAGAGCACATTTTACATTGTAAACATGATTTGACATATCTCCAATAACACCAAACATATTAAGCATGATAAAGTTAAATAAACCTAATATATCACATATGCCGAAAATATCACAGTTAAATAAACATGATATCTCATATATGTGAAAGATATTACAGTTAAATAAGTTGTATTTCTGAGATTGCCCTGATATCTAAAAAACGTCAAACATTTGCCATTAAATAAACCCCCATAAGTCTCCTTTCTTTTTCTTTATTTATGTCATATTAGAAAGCTGATTGTTAACTTAACCTAAATGTATGTTTTAGAGAGCTAGTATAATTTACCCAGCTTCTTTAATTTATGATTAGATAGCTAATGTAATAACCCAAAATATTAATAATTTTATAATAATAATAGGAGGGGTAAAATTGTAAATACACATGGGAGTACAGGGCGTGGGACTCATAATGAGGCTATAAAAGCCTACCCTGTCTCGTGTGCGGCCAAGCCATTCACTTCTGATTCCGAGTTGGCGATGCAAGGCAGCGACGAGGAACTCTCCGAGCAGGCGCACGCAGTGGGGATCTAACCACGGTAGGCCACCCTCCACCATTTCCGTGTTTTTCCTATAGTTTCTGTTGTTTTTAATGTCGGAAAACGGTGTGGATTGCCGTTTTTCGGTGAACAAGTAGGCAGTAGTGTTTTTGTTAAAGTAAACTGATGAAACGGTACCAGATTGTGATCTGAACCATCCATCATAGGCATTGTAACATGAAGAATAATCCCATAAATTTTCATGGTGATTGGACGGCTAGATATGCTGAAAACTCATAAAACAGTAGATGAAAAAATTTTAGGGACGTGACAAAAATCGTGTAAAAACACCAGATAATGGCATAGATGGTTGAAAAGGAGCTTATAAATGGAATCTATGCGAAAAACTGAACGAAACGGTGCAAAAAATCGCAGCATTTGGACACCTGTGCGTGGCTGGCAACGACCGGAGTCTGGTCATCTTCTTCGGCGACGACGACCTGCCGCGACACGTGTCACCCCCTGTCGCATGCCATGTAGGCGCCATGCACATAGACGGCACGCGCACGACACGCTACACCACCCGCGCAGCACCCGCACGGCACGCGCCCACACAGGCGACACTTGGCACCACGCACCAGGCACCACGCGGACGGCGCATTGACGCACACCGACAAAACGCGCACGAAAATCAACGCACGAGAGCATGCGCACCAGCGTACATGCGCACACATGGAAATGGTGCACGCGCACGCAAGAAGCTAGTACATGCGCGCGCACCGCTCGAAACGATGCATGCGCAGCGCGTCTCTGTGCACACGCCCGCCAGAAAACGAAGTGTGGACTGCTCAAGGCGTTTGTGCAAGCGTCTGCCCAAAAAAAAATAAAAAATGACACACAGCGTGTCTGTGCACGCGCCCTCTTGAAGACAGGCGTAAGCCCATCCAGCGCGTCTGTGGATGCGCCCGCACGTGTGACACACTGAATTTGTGATTTTTCGGGTCCTTTGACCCGTTCATTTATAAAAACTTGATTTTTAGGAGCTACAAAGGTCCAAATCACGATCCGAAAGAGGCGTTACGACCGTATCGACGGCGTGGACTTATATTTGACTTGAAAAGTTAGATATAAATTCTTTTTTAAGAGTTAAACTACAGAATGTTATTAGATAGTCTCAATCAGGCTGATCAATGGATGATCAGGCCTTAGATATTGATGGTATACATCAAATGTGAGATAATCTAGAGGATTAGAGGGTTAAACAATATTGAATTACCAAATGATGGAAGATTTATGATGTAACAGGTACGTCAGAGCGCGCAACGTGATATTTTCACGCGCTTGATTTGAGCACTGCATTTACTAAGGTAGGTGATTCTATTCAATTATTTCATGATTTCAATAACCATGAATGGATTTTTAAAGCTTTGAGACATGTGTTTTACATTTTCTCATGTACATAATTAGATCCCTATTTTCATGTTATAACATGACTTTTCTATTTGGTAATGACAATGTTTGTCGGGTTTTAATTGTGTTATTGAGATTATTTATACCGTATTTACATGGTTTATAAGATTTATACCTTGCCGATGATTTATGACGGGTGCTTTCACCCGGTGGGTACTATGTTAGGAGGGTTGTAGGGTTGACCACCCTCCCTCTAATTTTGTGATGAGGATGATGATAGACACTGCCCTAAAGTGATACAGGGCCAGGTACGTAGGGGTGGTATCATGGGTAGTCCCCCCTACGGGTTTGTTCCTTCCCATGGGGACAGAGAAAGTCTCTCATTTGGTGTCGACGTGGAGCGACAGTAGTTTAGATCCTGATGGGGTTGCCATTGCAGCATAGTAACCCATATAGTTTGTGCATGTTTATATGACGTTATATGTATGGTGAACTGGGGCAAGTCGGGCCTAGGCCGTGAGAGGCTCCGGAGGCTGATGCTGGCTGCACGGGAGGGACCAAAGTTAGTATGAGTACACATCATAGGTGATTGAGTATATTGGAGGATTTTGGTATAGTTTTGATAGTGTTTTGGTATCAATGATTGCATGCATATTATTCCGTGAGTATATATACTAGTATGGTTTTGATGTACTTACCTTGTATTTTGATCATGCCTTGCATGCTATATTGATTTACCTCGGCATCTGATTTGTGAAAGTTGTAATTGCAAGCATTTCAGTTATTTGACATGTTTTGAGTATGCTTTCTTTATGAGAATTCTATTGTGAATTTTGTTAAACTTTATTTGAGTGTAATCACCTATACAAGCATAGTTTGCTGAGGCATTGCCTTGTTTTGCAATGCCTCAGATTTGGAACGCGATAACAACAAGGGAAAGAAGGCAGAGTAGCAGGGATCTGGAAGGAGACTTGAAGACATTCCATTTTATTTTCTTATTCGAACATATATTAGAGTATGTCACTTGGATTAGACTTTTGAAACTTTCTTAGATGTGGATACATATTATAGATTGGACTCATATTATGGTATGGAGGATTGTTAAAGTTTAGATGGAAATATTGTGGTGATTATGGATGGAACCTGGTGACGTTTGAATTGATTTATTATAATCTTTAATTAGCCCGTGTATTTATCGTGGTTTTTAATTGAGCATGCTCATAGTATTAATGTTTTTAATGTTGTTTATGATCACAGTTTTAAATGAAGTTGACTCCCGAAGTTTATGCTTTCGAGCAATTCTTTTAAAGCTGCGTTAAAAGTTCTATAATATAAAATTTTAATTTTCAGGGATCCCGTCTATTTTCTTAAAACGTATTATCATTTTTATATTAATGAGGAAAAAGTTTTGTTAAAACCCGGGGTGTCACAGCTAAATACTTTTAGCCAGCTTATTTAATCTCTATTTAGGCAGCTAGATACATTTAGCGAGGCAGCTCCATTCTCCCTTGTTAAAACCCGGGGTGGCGGGCCTACTTTTTCAATTTTTTTCATGATCCATGCCATTTATCTAATTCGTCTCATCCTAGATGGCCTATATATGAGAAGTTTTATCTTTTTCACATTCTAAGTTCTTCATTTTTGGATGTTTTAAAGCAAATAAAATAGACGGTGAAGCACAAAAAGGCCTCAAAGACGTATACCGTCTATTTTTTTACTTCAAAAAATGAAAATGAAGAACTTAAAAATATGTAATAGATAAAAATTTTCATACCTAAGCCATCTAGGATGAGGCAAATCAGATGAATAGTTAGGAGAGCAAAAAAATTGGAACAAGTGATCCCGCCACACACTCTTAAGGACACCTATGATGCAATTGTAATGAAACTAGTTGCATCATATAATTCCTAGAGTGATAGAGAGATGGAATTTAGGAACATTATTCTTTATTGATTTCTTTTTATTTTTATTGACTTATAGTTTTGCTTAAATACCATAATTTGTCACTTAATAAGTTGTTAAGTATATTGTAAATTTATTATCCTTTTCATTCTTTTTATAGTTATTAATATATTTTTGGCATTATTGTCTCTTTTCATTTATCAGAAATTTTAATTTTACAAACTATTTGTTTTCTAGACCTTTTTAGAATATTTCCGAATCTTTTCCCTACTTTTTGCGCTCTCTTTCTTGAATTTTGCGTTTCCCTTTCAACTTTTTCCGAATCCAAACTTTATGACTACGTGCTTGACCTGGTAACTAGAAACGTGGTTTAACCTATTTACGAATTTAGTTTGAAGCCAAGTTTTGTCTTTGAAGGAAGATATCGTTGTGATTTTCGTATCCCCTCACTCGCATTTTCCATGTTGACAACCATCTCAAATGGGCAAAAGGATCAAGCACTTTTACTGTGTTCCACCTTCCTCGAAGTTTTTCGCTTCATGGATCGATGGTTTAGTGCAAGTGGATGTAGACGAGGATCTTTCTTATAGACATCGTCATGGCAGTTTGTCCTGGAATTGTACTCCCGACTTCGTTATCACTGCCGGGGTTAAAAAGTTTCCTCACATTCAGTGCAAGAAGTTCGAGTTCTCCATCTTAGTTTTGTTTTAAAGTTCAATGATCCCTTAGTTTTGTTCCACCTTGGACTTCTCGTAACTCATAACCTATCATGGACCATTTCCACCATGCTGCACAGCTCCTGTTGAATGTGGATGTCTTGCATGTACATGCTTACTATTTATTTGTTTTTCTGATCAATCTTGACCGGCCAACTCTAGTAGCTTCAGTCAGTGAGAATACATCCAAACAAAGTCCATGCCTGTCTTAAAAGAATCATAATCGTCTCACTGTATTACCACTCAATCTAAAAGTCTCAAGTTAGGAAGTGTGCTAACAATATTTATGTCTATAACACACCCTTCATGTGAAAGGCCCTTTTTGAACTCTTGCACGTGGACCAGTCCATGCGTAGGCTCTTCTAACTTGCATCGAAAACTAATACGAGTGTCTCAGGATTCAAACTCATGAACTTTCAGTCAGCAGAGCTCTAGCTCTAATACCATGTTCATCTCCCATTTGACCTAAATACAGCTGATCAAAACCAAAAAACATGGCAATACAACACAGCTAAGAGACAGAGACATGTTTCACCGATGTGCCAGCATCAGATGAACTCATGCACTTCTGGCTGAAGCATTTAGGCATCATTATTTAGGAAATAAACTCCCAGTTAAGTTATGGTAATACCAATATTAGTAGATACATAGATACTTCAGCTCATTTCTACCACAGCTATTTTATTAGCTTTTGGGGGGTTCCTCACTTTGGTGGCTTCACAATGAGGATGGGGCAATTTGCATGATGTGCACAGTAGTCACTAACACTGCCCAGAAATGCTCTGCAACAAACTTACATACAGTTAACGGTAGAAGAATATGAAAACATAAGATTGAAGGTTAGAATTATCTCAACAACTGTAAACACATGATATGAATGCTCACCATTCCGAATCTCTATGGCCAGGTTTTCCTTTCAAGGATTTTGGCTGCTGAGATGTGCCACTCGATATAGAAGCAAGTAGTAGAAAAATGTTTTGTCTGCCAAAATGACATACTAAATTATGGTTATTGTGGAGTGTTTTGCTCTCTCCCATCAGAGGATGGTCTTCTTTGTTTCTTTAGAAGGGAAAAGTATGTTAGTAGAAGGTTAAGTCTCGTATGATATTTTAGATGGAGAAACTTGAAAATGAGCAAGTGCTGGTGTAGATTTTTCTTGTTACTGTAAGCAAACAATATGCTCATTTCCAGACACAACATGTGACAACTTATAGAGGAGCACCATGGAAGTCAAATAAGGGACGGCACTGTTGCGGGTCTTTGTAAGTACCCAAAGACACTAGAATAGTATCATATGTAAAGAATTCTGTTTCTACTGGTCTTGGTTTTAATCATAGACGTTGTGGAAAAAGTACCATACTTTTGATCTGCTTTTCTAATTGGATGAGTGGCCAAGGAATAGAAGCAGGACGAACACAATATATATATATATATATATCTTTTCTGACTGTCTTCACAGAGAGTGCAGATCCTGATCCGGTTTCAACTAATAGTGGGATAAGGTCCACAATGATTGGACCAATCCATTCTTACGGCTCTTGCTATTATGGATAGTAGGACAAGGAAATGTGCTCTCCTCCTTTGGAAGGAACAAACCCCACTCAAAGGATATTACCCAGTAAGTTGAACAAATTAGAGTTCTAAAATTCTAGAAAGTAGACTGATTTCTCTACAGAACATTACTTCACTAACCAAATTGAGCAGTTAGCTTACTATCCCCTGGTCCAGGTCCTCAAGCGGCAGGAAACAACCCTCTTATGGGAGTGTGGAGATTTTTTCTGATTAGATTCTTGCGATTGATACTAAGATCCCTTGTCATGAATGAGCATTTATTCACTTTGGTAGGTAGATGTAATCTCTATACAGTTGCTGGCATCCTTCTTGCTAGGTTTTACCACTTTTCTTCTGATTTGAGCATGGACTAAGTTGCTGAAATTATCACTCTTCTTAATGATGAAGTTTGTAGGACTAATACTGGTTTTATGTCACCAACAATAGGCAGAAACCTACAGTTTTGTGGATTGAGGTGCCTGTGAAGGAACTGACTCTCCTTCCTCAGCAGGAGCAAAACCAGGCCTGTGGTTTTGACTTGAACATTCCATAGCCAGAGTCCGGCTAATGTGCTACCTTAAGTAGCAAAACCCGGAGATAGTATCCTTGCATGGTTATGGACTGTGTCTGTATCATAGAGAATGCACACTTTCTGCTCGAGCAGGGACCCATACCGTACTCTAAAGAGTTCAGAATTTTCTTTCATTGGTTGATGTATAGCTACTCTGCACCCCCTACAACAGAATTTTCTAGTTTTTCCATTGTAGTTGAGTAGGTTTACTTCTCTTGAGTTTCTGAGTACAGTCATAATTTCCAAACTTCCGGACTATGTTCATAACCTATTTTATCTTCCATTCCTTACACTTTAGAATTTTCTTTTGTTGGTTGACATAATGCTACTCTGCACCCCCCAACAACAGAATTTTCTAGCTTTTCCAATGTAATTGGGTACGTTGAGTTCCCTTGAGTTGTTGATTTTTGAATGGAATCAAGTTTCCAAGCTCCAAACTGAAGGCGTTTTAAGTTATGGTACTCACTGATTGATCTCCACTGAAATTACTTCCAGGAAATATAGGAAAGGGCACAGATGAAGAAAAAATAATTACATTACTTAGTTTGTTAAAGCATACAAACAAGTGCACGGTGAACACTACCTAAGCAGAAGAGTGTTGTAATTACATATCAACTTTGTATTTATAGATGGTTTATCTTCAAGTACATAGCTGTATGCTGTCAAGGTTGCTTTTGAATAGTGAATGGACTTGAACATACAGAATAATGGTTCTAGAGCAATGTTTCTCTACAAATATTGCTAACGCTGCAAAACAAAAAAGTCACCATATTCTAATACATATAAACTTCTACCACGAGAAAATTTCTCCCATATGTCAAACCTCTAATTTCGAATATAAGAAAACATCTAAAACTGAGATTAAACCAAGTTCAAGCTCACCTCTTGATCTTGCTCAGGCCACGACTCCCTACAACAATAAGATCAGGGTGCATTTGGTCAGCAGCCTGACAAATCATGTCCTTAGGATCACCATCTAGAATAAGGCTTTCCACTTTTACCTGCATATTAATCATTATCAGATCATATGGGGCTAATAAAGGATATTTTGGCTTTTACCGTTGGTATAAATTACAAAGCTTTTGAAAGAAAAATGATAGTCAGCATATGATCTTTATGAAAATAAGTGATCAAATAGGTGTATAAATGAAATCCATGATTGATGTGGTATATAAGTAATTATATATGTTTACCCATGCCAAGGAATCTGTGCTCCTAGCGGGGCTAGAATTCAGTGGTCTAAACATTCATATTCTGGACCCATTTATTGAACATTTTCGAGTGCTATTTCTATTGGAACAAACCCTAATACAATTATCCTTTGATGTTGTGTGAAACATTCTAACCTGTCTATTTAGCATCAAAGGATAATTTTGTTATGATAAACCAAACACAAGGAATTTTAGGCGTGGCTTGTTTAAAATGAGTCCTAGTAGTTGGATACTTCAGATCACCACATTTACAAATGCTGCATGGAACTTTTAATGGGCATGTAAATCCTTGGTTTTCATGTACACACACTTTTAAAAGGCCTTATTATTGTCACTATCCATGCTTTCTTGTGAATCATAGAAAAGATTGGAAATAATTCACCTTACTGTTGTATTTAGATATAGAATTGTTTTGTAACTTACTGGTGTTCCCTTACACATTTCGAGTGCACGGGCTAGTAGTGCTGCAGAGTTTTGTTCTTGGGCTTTCCTCACAGAGTCCACCACTGCAGATGTTGCATAGACAGCTATAGCAAAAAAAGGTAGAAAGAAAGGTTAGGGAAGTCAAACATGGATATTGTGCACGAAACAACAAGCTATATGTAGGGCCCTCTTTTAGTTTCAATTGTTTAACATTTATATAATTATAAATTCTCATTTATTACTCCAAAACCATGAGAAGACAAAGCCATCTTTTAGTTGCATGATGAGCCATTTGTTGATACTTGAACCTATTTAACAATTCTATGCTAATATCTTGAAACCAGCAGCTGTCTATAATGGTTTAGAATAATCAATGTTGCAGGGGTAGCTTTAATACATTTCTCATCCATCATGAGCTATTTACGAAGGTTCCAATAAATGAAAAGTAGGCCCTACTTCCACTTTTGCCACTATATACTTAAATACAACTATATGCATACATATAGTTTACTAATGAAACTCTAAATAAGCCTTCTTGGAATCTATGTCAAGGTGACACAGGTGTGTATCATGATTCAATAATTGAAGGAGGATCTGAGGAGATCAATGATAGTCTAGCTTTAGATAGCCAAGATCAACTTATAAATCACTTGGAATGTGAGATCAATAGCATGATTAGTCATATGTGTGAACATTACTACAATGGAGGGATCTAATGGCTTAGATTAGCTAAAAGAGGCATTTTTATGCTAAATAAAAAAGATGCCTAGTTCTAGAACTTTTGGACATATTAAATCAAATATGATGTGATGCTTGGATTGTGATGGCTTGGACCCTCCAGATGAAGCCTTAAAAGATAAACGAATAACCAGTCAAAAGCACACTCCCACCCCCTCCCCCAAAGCTTGCTTGGTTAAGGTGTCAAAGGTTCACTAATCCACTATTCTGGCTCCTTGATTTGAAAATTCATGGCTACGAAACTTGCTAATGTTTATTATAATAGTTTAGAAGTTACTTATATGTGCTTAGTAACTCTCCAAAGAAGGTTTACATGTTTAGAAAGTCTTGGTAGTTTAAAAAAATTTCATGGATTATGTAACTCATGTAATTAGAAGGTTCCATTGGTAGTTTGAAATTACATAATGTGGGAGGGCTGTTCTATCTATAAATACCCTAATCGTACATCAAATAAATTGGCTAGTTCAAGTTTGATTCAGAGTATGATATGACATTTTTTTTGAGCGAGGATTGAACATTTTTGAGCGTGGAATTATTGGACACAATTTTCATTGTAAGATAGGCTAGACTAGAGTGAATCTTAACTTGGATGTTTCTATATCACTTGTGGAACACAAGTGTAGTGAGACATATTTTCTCTTTAGCCTCGAGATGTTGCATCTGTATCATTGTGAAGAGAGCTTAATTCCTCCCTAAAGATCTTTATCTCTAGGTGGTGACTTCTGTATCCAAGGGTGGTGATCTTTCTTTGTGCTTGAATACTAACGGTGATGATCATGTATCCGTTTAAGACTAATCTCAATCATAAACTATGGTGGTGTTTTCTATATCCATGATATAATGGACATTTTATCTTTGTTTAAATCTACAATTTCATGCTAAAATTTTAGTACTTGGTTATTTAGGGTCCAATTAGTTTCACAGCAAGGTGTGTTTCTAAAGTTGTACAATGACATATCGTGGAGAGTATATTGCTATGAAAGACAAGGAAGCAAAAGATCCAAAGATAGATGACTTGAGGAGATAAGTTGAAAGATTAGAAGAGCTTCTTAAACAACTTAGCAACCTGGGGGAAAGAGGTGAGAAACCAAAATTTGTTTATTCAAATGACTCCTCAAATGATTCCTGCTCTATTTCTTCCAAAAATTGAGTATCAAGTCAGAAATCATCATCAAGTAATGCTTTAAGGAGAAGAAAACATGATTTTCATCTTTCTGGAGTAAAAGTATATGTCCTTGAATTCAGAGGCAAGTTGTAATTTGACATGTTTCCAAATTGGCTACATACAATCAAGTTTGTCTTTGAGTATAAACCTAGAAGACTCCAAAGTAAACCTTGTCTCCCTAAAACTGAGGAAATATGCTTCACTTTGGTGGGATAATTAAATAAGTAAAGAGTAAGAGACAGGAAAAGTAAAATAAAAGGTTCGGATAAAATGAAAAAGGAACTCAAGAAACATTTTTTGCCCAAAAACTGTAGGACGAAAATGTTCCTTAAGATCCAAAACTTGAGGAAAGAGAACTTGAAAGTAAATGATTATACAATGGAGTTCAAACACTTCATGCTTAGGGTGATGTGGATGAGTCGAAAAAGCAAACCATAGCATGTTTCTAAGGCAATTTGAGAAAGGAATTGAAGACAATAAGTTTGTAGCAATACTAGTGGTTCAATGATGTGAGAAAATTAGCCTTGATTGTTGAGAACTAGCAGAAATATGTTTCTCAAAAAGATGTTTTTAAATCATATGATAAGAAGAATACTTTCAATATGAAGAGTGATTCATCTTCTAAGTGGGCATATAATAATAAGACTCAATAAAATCAAGTAAGAAATGAAAATAACAAGTAGCAAGACTCTCTAATGTCATGGCAAGGAGATGCTTTAAATGTCAAGGGCTTGGAAATGTAGCCTTAGACTATCCAAACTGCAAGGTTGTAGTATTAGTTGAAGAATCCAAGCATGAAGAAGTTACCCTTCCTTCAAATCAAGGAGATTTGTGGGTGGGGTAACGGAGCATGAGCACCATTCACAAAGATGACGATTGGCTACACTACACTATCTTCCACAAGCGATGTACTTCACATGAGAAGATATGTAATGTGATCATAGACAATGGCGTATGATATATATATATATATATATATATATATTTAGCCCTAGTTATAATTAATTAAGGTTAATTCTACTATTTTGTAGGTCCATAATACACATGAAAAAAAATGCACAAAATTACCAATTTTACCCGGACAAAAGCAATTTCACCTTCCAAGCTACACTATGGGTCACACATGCCAAAAATAAAGTCCTATAGGTTCAAAATAATAATTGGGTGTCACTATTAAAATTAGAGTGGCTGGAAACCCAACGCATAACGTCTACTCAAATAAGGGTAAAAAGGTGGCAAATTCTAAGTCAAGCACACTTTACATACATTTCACCACCTTAAGAAGCTCATAAAAGAAGTTCAATTCACATATAATAAAATCATATACAATGAAATCTTCTTAAAAAAATAAAAATATTGGAACCTACATGAGGACTTTTTCCTTTTGTTTCTCCTACCCAACAAAAGGAAAGATCAACCAATGATTGAAAGTCTTATCCATAAAAGATATTAAAGCATAATTGGTCTACATGAGCATATGAAGATCTACAATAATCAAGGTCATTCATTCTAGGGCAATCCAATCCAATATTGGAGAGAAAATGAAGTTTTAAGGAAAGATCTAAATGGGATCTCATCCATTCAAGTAAGGAAGTATAATCTAAGGCTTAGAATTGAAGTGAAACAAAGAAGGAAAACCTAGCCACTTTCTTATGTTGAAAAGTCAAACCAAAAACCTAAGGAAAGGAAGATCTCAACCATCCATCATCATCTAATCTCATTTCATCTTTAAGGTTTCTAAATCATTCACACACATGCGTGTGCATTTGAAAAAATGCCCCCCTCCCCCTCTTTCTTAGGACTTTCTAAGTTTGAAAAAACCCTAGATTTTACCTCCTTTCCTATTATTTCACTTTCTTTTCCATCTATTTTCTTTTCCCACTTATACTTATCTTTCCTTTCTTTTTTCATTCTATTTCTTCCCTTTTTTAACCCACTTTTGTCATTTTGAAAAAGACGCCTCCCCCCCTCCCACTACCACTTTCCTATTTTATTCCACGACCTTCCCTTCATTTTTAAGATACCTCTTTCTATTTCTCCACTTATTCTCTTCATCCCTTGACCTTTCCTCTTTCTTTTCATTTCCCTTCCCATCTTATTCCCTTCCATTTTCACTATACTTTTCTATATTTGAATTACCCCAACACAAGACACCCCCCCCCCCCACTCAAAAAAAAAAAAAAACCATTTATTCAAATGAATTTAAGTGGCTTAATCTCAACCATTGAATCGTCTTAACTTTCATCCTAAAAATCTATAAATAGAGGTATTTTGAATGAGTTTAGGATCTTTCAACTTTTTCTACATCTCAAGGCCAAAGCTAAGATAAATAGAGGGAGAAAGATTACCTTAAGTCAAGGTCGCTTCAAGCTTCCATGTTCAAATTCTTTGAAGATAAGGGTAAGGTCTCAACCTATTCCAATTCCTTTGCTTGATTATTTTCTTTTTATTTTCTCTTCCACCTTCTATCTCTTTCATTCACCTTCTTCTAGCAAGCATTCACTTAGGTTTTTCTTATTTAGATTGCTAATGTAGTTGCATGCATCTTCCATGATTTTCAGAGTGTTGTTTTAGCTTTCCCTTAGTTTTGCATGTTAATTTCTTATCTTTACTTACTTTGTAGTTCATGTATAGAATGATAATTCCATTCATCTTGAGTAGTATAGAAGTATAATCATGTTTTCCTTCCATTCATTCAAGACTTTCTTGCATATCGGTGTAGGGTTTTACATGCATTCTATCAAAATTAGATGTCATGTATTTTTCATAGTTGCACAAAAGATCATCTTTGTAGTTTGCTTAGGTTGCATTCATGGTAAATTTATGTGTCAATCTTGTTTCCTTAAGTCATGTTTCACTTAGTAGATATTTCTTTTTACCATATTTTTCCATTTAGCTTTTCTTTTTCATGTTCTCATCCTTTCCTAACTTAGAAGTAGGGTAGTTTCTAATTTTAGATTTCGTGTTTAAATCTTAGATTCCTTACTTTTTAGTTTTAGAAACTCTCCAATTTCTGTGTAATGCATCTTAGGATTACTTTAGAGGTTCATTTTAGAAACTAGTTGCATGGTATATTCTAGATTTAGCACTTTCCTAGTTTATAAACATGCACTTTCCTAATTTAGAAACTCATGTTTTACTTTAGTTTGACTTGTTGTTTTCTTTTGCATACATTCTAGGATTAGTTTATAAACATCATCAATGTTAACTTGTTAGATATAGAATGCATTCTTAATTTAGAATTCCATACATAGCATTGTGGTTTTATGTATCATAGTCAAATAGTCTAGGCATCACCACTTTCCACTTTTGAATTACACCCACACACACTTGCATATTTGTACATGTGGATCTTTCCATTCTAGGTTTACATTCATTATTCACTCTCATCTTTTAATCTTTCATCATTACACTTTCCTTCATTCTAATACACCTTTGTACCACGTTTCTATTTCCATCCACTTTCTATTTTCATAAACACACCTACTTTTTAATTTTAGATTGTATGCATAATTAATGTTAGTAAGTTCATATATCATTCCTCTTTATCTTCTTTATATTTTCTTTTTATGGAGTTGGAATAAGAAAAAAGGAAATGATTCTTAGAAATAAGGAAACTTTATAATTTCTTAAGTAAGGTTGAGGAAACATCCAAATCCATTCATAAAGTCACCTAGATTCCTAGCTAAGCACTTCATATTGAAGGATAGGATTACAACATGTGCCTATTCCTTACTTCAAGTCCTAAAGCAGGAATTGATGAGTCTTAATACAAGGACCATTGTTTACACTTTGTTTTGTTTTTCTTCTATTTTATGTTTAAAGCTAAAAGCCTCTTATATGGCTGCCCTATTTTAAAGATGAATGACCTCTAACCTCCTCTTTAGCTAAACTCCTTGAAGTTACCCTATTTTTATAGTTTCTAGCTTAGGAAAATAACGTTACTTTTTCAATTTCAATCTACATTTCCATCATTCTTCTTTCTTTCTTAGGGTGGTAATCGTTTAGGAAAGGTGTTAAGGCTCCTATTTTCTTGGCTGCCCTAGCACTTCATTCTTAATGATCATTTGATGAAATTTGTTTTTGTTCATGGTATGTAGGGTTAGAGAGATGAGAAAAACTTGGTGGTAATTTTTGGTATATTTTGGGTTGAAGAGAAGTGTACAAGCTCCTAATGAATGATAGAACTTGTGGGCCCTATAGCGAAATTCAAGCTTAGATTTGAAGAACCTCTATTTGCTTTATTTTATTGCTTTTGTAACAAAATCTTGTAATTTTTGCATTAATGAAATATATCTTTTCTTTTCTTAATTACTTAGTCTCTTTACTTTAATTCTTAATTAGTTGTGGAATGTTTCTTTAATTCTAAGTTAGTTAAAGTCTTCATGGGATCAAACTATATTTGTTATTTCCATACTCCAATAGAGTCGTACATTTGTGGTAATTTGTTAAGACACATCAGTGTATGCAAGAATGTGGCCTCAAATGAATTAATCAAGAAGTCAAAACTACAGATGGAGCCACATCATCAACCCTACAATCTCAAGTGGCTAGACAAGGGACCTCAATTCAAGGTAACTTGTAAATGTCTTATTTCATTTTCTATTAACAATCTATATAAAGATGAGATTTTGTGCGATGTTCTATTAATGGACACATGTCCCTTGTTATTGGGAACACCATGGCAATTTGATAGGAGAGGCCAACATGATGGGTTCAAAAATACTTGTTCTTTTATGTTCCATGGTGAAAACATAATTCATGCACCTTTCAAAGTCCTTAAAAGTGATTCACTTTCCAGTAAAGAAAAAGATGAATCTTGTGTAGAAGTTTTATATGATGTACATTCAAACATTGAGGCAGGTAATGGATTTGTTGTTGATGATATGCAAGAAGACACTTCCCAAATATTTGATAGATTAGCATATACGAGATTTGATATTACTTTATCATCATCTCTTCTATACATGGATGATCTAGCACTATTTGTGATAAGTATCTTGACGATGAAGACTTCTAAGTAGTTCCTTATTAGATGAACTTTGGTTGAAAGAAGAAAATGTTAGAATTGTTGAAGTTACAAACACAAAATTGCTTGAGAAAGATATGTCTATCTAGATCTTCTACCACAATAAGCACCTGTATCATTGACGAAGAGCGTGCTATCTACTTTCCACAACGATGCCATTATATGTCTCATTAAGATATGTGACTTGCTAGAAAAATGTTTGAAGTTTACGAACATATTTGAATTCTTTGGTATATTCATAAAACATGCAAGGATATATAATCTCATGGTGCAATAGTATGATGAAACTTATAAACAATGAATTCCTATTTTCAACAACATTAATGGAGAATCACATGCAGGAATTAAATCTATTGGTGCTTTTCTTCTAAATGAAGGAGAGCCTTGGTGCAATAGTAAAAGTTGTCGTCATGTGACCTTGAGGTCATGGGTTCAAGGCGTGGAATCATCCTCTTGCAAAATGCAAGGTAAGGCTGCCTACTATAGGTCCTTGTGGTCTACCCCTTCCCCGGACTATTGTAAGAGCTTAGAAGTCACTTAAATGTGTTTAGTAACTCTAAGGACCATCAAATAAATAGGTTAATTCAAATATATTAAGACAATTTTATTTTAGTGAGCTATGGATTTTTTTTAGGGTGGAATTATTGGATGTATTTTTCATTATAAGTTGAGATAGGCTACCAGTACATCTTAGATTAGACATTTCATTAGCACTTGTAGAGTTCAAGTGTGGAGAGGTGTATTTGCTCTTTAGGCTCGGGGTGGTGCTTCTGTATCCTTGTGGAGAGAGTTTGAATCCTCCTTAAAGATCTGTATCTCTTATTGGTGACGTTCTCTATCCAAGGATAGTGATCTTTCCTTGTGTTTGAATATAGGGATCCTATATCTGTTTAAGACTAATCTCAATCCTAAGATATGGCGGTGTTTTTTGTATCCATATACCTATTGGATATTTTATCTTTGTTTAATTTACAATTTTGAGCTAAACTTTTGTAACTTGATTATCTTGTGTCATAGACTTTCTAGGATGATCCAATCTAGGTAGAAACCAAGAGTAATTGAACAACCATATGGTCACCAACTAGTGTCTAGTAGGAAAAAACATGATTCTTTTAGCTTTCCCCATGCACAAACTAAATGATACAAACTGCCATTATATACATCCGTCACAAATAAAAAGACCTCACTCACAAAGAGCCTTGATCTATAGTTAGTATAAGCACTTGATTATCTTTTTTCTATCCACAACATTCTTCCAACTTAGCTATGCTACTAGTGAAGAATGTTATAGCATAATGTGATAATATGGCAGGTTTCAATGTGATCTATGATAAGGTGGGTTGGTTGATCTTGACCATTCAATTGATTTCTTTAACATTTTCATCTAGTGAACCCAAAAGTCATGCATGTCAATTGAACAATTCCACCATCCAAAATATTTATTTTAATGATAAAAATTTGATGGTTAGAAACTTTGAATAAGCAACTTTTCATATTTAACATCCAAAAACTATTTTTGGATGATCTAATGGTGGAGGAATTAGTTGTGCAATCCACATCAATTGATGGTGGGGCTGATGCCTTATAGTTTAAGAGTTGGCTGCCTCACATTGAGTTACTATAAGTTGAGCCCTCCAATAGCATTCCTATCGAAGATTTATAGAGAACAAGTCTTTAGCCATATTATTTCTTCTAATGTTGTTTTCAATTGTAGTGGTGACCAAATTTCAAAACAATAATTTCTATTGTAACTTCTCCTAGGTATGTTGGGATTTTGTTAAATCTAACACAACAAGGTTCGTGAAAGTTTTTATATAGTCTATCTCTGGACAAAACTTAGAGCCCCTTTTGTTTTTCTAATTCTAGTGTAGCCAAGTGCAAACTTCCTCAAAGATGTTCATAAAATTAACATCATCAAAAGTTTTTCCAATCCTCATTAATATTCCTGCAAATAGATCCATGAAAGCTCTTGATGATGTTATAGTCTTGCAATAGCTCACAATTTGTGTCAAAATATTATCTCTTGTGCTCTTGTTGCAAATGAATGCCCTGATATGACACACATATTAAGCTCCAATAGAACCATGTGTAAACTTGATTGGGAAAAGATTTTTGGATATCATGGAATTAAAAATGCCTTATATCACCTTGGTTTCCATTATAGTTAACAAATCGCATAAGAACTTCTTAAAAGCATTATAGGATTTGGACAAGGTCGTGCAATGTCACCATGCCATTTTCTTCTAGTAGTAAAGGTTTTTTATGAAATAATGCAAAAGGCAACAATCTCAAACTTTTATTGTGGTCTCAAATCCCATACTTGAATTTGGCACCTAAAATATGTCTATGAGACCCTTCCTATTTAAGCAATCATGTTGGCTTTCATAAGGCTATTTTATGAACTTTTGAAAGCATTACAAGTCAATGCATCATTGTGGCAAAAAATAGAAGCATTTGATAGTATTTCTCATGAAGAAACTCTATCTAAAGTGTCAATAAAACTTAGATGTAATCTCCTCTTTTTGCTATTATTTAGGCTAGCCTCTAATTATTGTTAAGCCAAAGCCTAATATGTTTTAGTGAATGTAGAGATATCTCAAAATAACTCCTCCTAACAAAAGTGTCGTTACCTAAGGGTGATGAATTGCATTGCTAAAAAACATCTATGGCTAGTTTACCTGTGTACTATCTACCTTTTCTACTATCCATTAAAACCACTAAACAAATGGAGCAAATAAAATAATTTTTTGGAAAGATAGTGAAAAATAAGGTAGTTTTCATCTTATACCTTGGGACATTCTTTGCAAACCAAAAAAATGGAGGCAGGACTTTTTCTTTGGGAATTTTCTATCTTAAATAATTCAATAATGCCCTTACAATGAAGTGGCTACTAATATATGCATGAATGTGGCAAAAAGCTCTTAAGGTAAGACATCATATGCAAAATATTTGGTGATTGATTAGGTGATATGTTTGTATGGCTTTATGCATTAGCGAGACCTCTCAAAGAAAGTTGATTTCTTGAAACAAAATTCCAAATTTTGTGGCAACATGGAGCAAAAGATTAAATTTTGGCTCTATACTTGGATGGGTAAAAAATGTTTCAAAGATAGAATTTCAAAATCTTTCAAGTAGAAAGCAATTACAAAGAGTTAAGTCCTCAATAATTCTACTATTTCAATGTTCACATATGAAGATAGTACTCACTTCATACCTCTTGCTAAAAACAATGTCTTTACTTGGTCAATTCATTTGAACAAGATCCATACCTATGATAAATTACAAGGTGGAGGATGGTTAGACTCATTTTGTTTGAATTACATCATCAATTTTTTGCATTGCCCCAAGCTTATTCTCTTTGGAGCACCATGTTCCAAAATTTGGCATTTTTTAGCCCTTAACTTGATCAATGGAGGACTAGATAACATAAAAGGATGTGCTGAAGGTTAAGAAAATGGACAAGGCCCTTTATAAAATGTCATGATGCTCATATTGAAGGAAAGAAACAATTAGTGTTTAATGGAAGACACAATCCAACTATCCTTAGTGTGGATTCTATTTTTTTAGGAGTCATATTTTGTGGATTCTATCCTTGATTGTTCAATGAAGATATAATAGATGTTAGAAGAAAGTTGTAGGTGGGACTTATAGTAATAAAACTAAAAACCTAAGTCAAATCCCCTATAGCTAGCTCCTTAAAACTTAATTTTAATAGGGCTTGTTTTGGCAAACTAATAAGGTTTGGAGTTGGTAGACTTCTTTAGAAATCCAATGGTGAAAATTTTGGCCAATGCCTTCTTAATTTTGATGATAATAGAACCTCACAATTTGTTTCTAATTTGTTCTGTGCATGTATATGCATATATAAAAGGTTGCAATAATTGAACAAGGATTGCAACAAGAATGGAACTCAAAAGATCAAATTTCTCAAGTTCACCAAAAAAATTAACTGTTTTAAGAAAACAACAGGATTTACATCATTCTAGGAAAATCATTTAATTGTTTCTAGAACTAAAAAATCTGCTCAACAACTTCTCAAAAAATAGTTAGCTATCATGAACTAGTAAGACTGGAGATTTTGGAAGAAATTGATGACAATATTTAGTTAATTAATGCAGTTAGATATTTCTGGAATATTTAGTTATTTTGAAGATCATTAAAAAGAATAATCAACTATTGAGTTTGAAGGCTTTGTAGACAATTTGAGAAGGATTTGAGCTCAATAAAGAAAACCAATTTTGTAATGGCTTAGGGGGATTTATTTAATGGCGTATGTATGGCATTTTTGAGATATCACGACATATCTCAAATGTGCACCTTATTTAATCGCGTTATCTGTTGGCATATGTGAGATATCATGTTTATTTAACCACGTTATCTCTGGCATATATGAGATATCAGGTTTATTTAACCGCGTTATCTCTAGCATATATGAGATATCAGGTTTATTTAACCGCGTTATCTTTGGCATATATGAGATATCAGGTTTATTTAACCACGTTATCTCTGGCATATCTGAGATATCAGGTTTATTTAACCACGTTATCTCTGGCATATCTGAGATATCAGGTTTATTTAACTGCGTTATCTCTGGCATATCTGAGATATCGGTTTTATTTAACTTTTGTCATGTTGATATGTTTGGTGTTATTTCAAATATGCCAAATGTAGATTCAAGTGTAATGTTTGCTCCTCTTGTAGAGAGAGAAAAATAAAAAAAAAAGAACTGCATTTTTTAGAGAGAGAGAGAGAGAGAGAGAGAGAGAGAGAGAGAGAGAGAGAGAGAGAGAGAGAGAGAGAGAGAGAGAGAGAGAGAGAGAGAGGGAAGAGGCGTTTTCAACATTCCTTAGGGGGTTGTGCATTCCTCCATGGGCATTGATGATGGGGACCGCTTAATGGAACTCGAATGTGCCACAAATGACACACCATTACTAAAAAATAATTCATCAATTTAGTGAGCTATTTGTGCCTTTTGATTGGACGATCGTGGCCATGAGCAAGGCTAATTTGATGCCGCTACTGAATGAGAATGGGAGACTCTGCTGGTTCCTTGTGAGTACGCAGGTTCCTTCCCCGGACCCCGCATAGGTGGGAGCTTTGTGCATCGGGGCTGCCCCTTTTAATGTTTAGGCTGCTGGTCCCATTAGATGTACCACTCCATTTGGCAGAAATCAAACTAATAAGTTGGAAATCCTCATTCTTGGCGTCTTAACGAATCCAAGGCCAGAATTGTTTGATATGTGAGATTCTCCTCACGACCCGTCTAAGGTGGGGTCCAACAGATGAGTGGAATGGATCACCAAATTGTGAGCACTCCTCTTGTACATTTAGCTGTGTGTTGTTCCTGCCATCTAGTAAGAGGAATGCTATGGAGCCCCACTTTTGAGTCCAACTGCCTTGGACGATCTAACCCATTCATCTGCTTGGCCCAATTTTGAATTATAAAACCCCACTTTTGGACAATTCGACCATTCATCCACTACCCTCTTCTGGGAGAATAATAATATGGTTGCAAGAAGCACTCCTGCCAATCAATTTAACTTTTTTGCTAGTCATAAGTCAACCTTTCAGTCTCATTCTTACTTGCTAGGGCTACATTGCATCGATTATGAAATTCTTCTGAAGACCTTTTAGTCTTCTCAAGATCTTTCAATTATGTTATTTAACAAGGAAATGAGGGTATTACACATACAATTTTGCAGCATTTGGTGCCACACAAATGCATATACAACAAAGGTACCATAAAATCCCTAGGCCTTAGGAATATCATAGCGTAGATGAATGGCCCAGATCATTAATGAATATTAAGGTGCTAGTTGATATCATGACATATGCTAGAAATGCAGCTTATTTAACTGTGATATCTGAAAGATATATGTTTTTCATATCTGAGGCATATCTCAGATATCATAAAAAATATCACCAGAGATATTGCTGGATATATCACAGAACAAATATCACATATATGAGATATCATACAAGATATCACAGAATATATGACACATATCTCAGATATCACACAAGATATCACAGAATATATCACACATATCTCAGATATCACACAAGATATCATCGGAGATATCACAGGAGATATGCTTACAAAATGCCAAACAAGTGCCGTTAAATAAACCCCCCTTAGGCTATTTGGGGAATCTAGATAATTGACCTGGAAAAATTAATCAACTATTTTTGAGGAATCATGATAAAACCTATAGAGAATTTACTAGAATGACACAAACTAAAGATTAAGTGAAGTACGCTTTAATAAATCAATTATTTCAGAATCACTTGAAAGACTTCTTGAAGTTATTTTGAAGTTTGAGAGAATCCAATTAATTATTTCTAAAAAATAGGCAATTGATTGGAAAATGAAATGGATTACACTTCTGGATTGAAAATTGAGTAAAGTGGACAACTAAAGCTCATGGAAAATATTCCACTATCCAAGTGGACAAATTTAAAATATTATATTGAATTTTAGTTTACTATTTAGAAAAAATAAGTAACTATTTCAGCCAATGGGTTTTTGAGATCATATTTTCAAGTTTGGAACTTGTCCTCAGATGAGCTAAATCCATTTCAAATAGTTAGAATTTTATCCCCAATAAATCAACTAGTTGAAACATTTTAAATTAGACACCCCAAAAGACCTATCAAGCTTTTGGAATAAATTGAATACTTAATTCTCAAGTCCTCAAGCCTACACTCGAGAAATTTAGCTTCAAGCATTCATTATTCAAATTCTTTCCATTTCCAAATTGTAGAACCCTTTCCTCTTAAATCTTTGTAATTGTGTTTATATATTGAGAGAGAAATCTTATTCTTATTTATAATTTCTTGTATTTTAGAAAGTGGTGTGGCTTTCATATTCCTTGATAGTTTTCCCAATACTATAAATGCTCAAATCCTTTGTTTATGTGGTATCATTGTGTCAACTTGTGGTATAAATTCTAGAAGAACATAGTTGAACTCAAGGTAGATTTTACCTTAAGAAATGGAAGTAGGTACCTTGGTTGGTTGGTCGAACAATTGTATAAAATATCTATGTCTAGCTTCTTGTGTATCACTGTTATGATTTTGAAATTATTCTTTCTATTAAGCACTTTGCATAACTTTTTTAAAAGTTTTTACACTATAATTAGGGCATAATTCAAACCCCCTCAGTCCCTTCTTGTGACCTCACAGAAATAATTTTTTGCTACACTAGCCTATCATAATAACCTATTATATGATGTGAACTTAAATATACTTTCGAAGAGGTCAAATTTTGGACTTCTCATGTCACTAGATGAATGTCCCCACAACTCTTCCGCCCTAGATATTTAGAAAACTATGAAAGACATAGTTTTGAATCTCACATGTCTATTAAAAAAACTCGTCTTAGTTACCTAACTTGATAATAGATCGACTACATAACAAAACCTAAACATGGTAGGACTTCATCCCAAGACCTCAAACACAATAATAACACATCCTAACCAACCAACTCACCTCTCCTCTAGCCTTTATTTGTGAATATTGAGTGACATACATACACACATACACACATACATACATACATGTGTGTGTGTACACACACACATCACTATAAATAAAATATTATTAAAAACTCTATTCGAGTATTTTTGGGTTCCTTTGAGTTAACTTCCCTTACTTTCGAGCCAAGTTATTGAGTTATTGATCTATGATGAAAAGAGTTAAAAACCTCAAAAAGATGTGAGTATATCAGTTCTTCATGCTCGCTGCTACATAAACGAAGCATTTCATTATACTCAACACCGTGAAAATGAAACAATGCACAGTTTCATCCAAGTACTCACACTCAATGATTTAAAAATGAGATTTCTTAGCAATGTGTGACTTCATATGTTTGTACTCCTAGACTCCTCAATATTTTATCTTTCAAAAAAAAAAGAAAAGAAGGACACCATAACAGGTGACTGTATAACACATTGCTTTTGCTAGTTTTGTACGAAGAGGTTGACATTCAACTATTCAACAAATGGTCCACTTTTGGTTTTCGTAAACAAAAATCATGACTAACATCCTGAAAACCTTTTTTTTTTTTGGTTGAACGTAGACTTGCTTTTTGTATAATGTTCTTAACCATCAATTTTCTATGATGGAAATAAAAATACAAGTTTTATATGAAAGAACAATTTAGTCCCCATGCCTTTTGGGTTATTGGACATCCAAAGACAAGCAATGAATAGGTCATCCAATGGTGGCCCTTTTGATGCAAAATTCCTCATGCAAAAGTAAGACGCTGCTATTTGCCCTATTGTTGCATTGCACTACAACATTCCTCGTCTTTTTAATAAAGTGCAGTTACCAATTCTGAGAAGGACATTGTCGGAGATGATATTTTTAGGGTAGCAATACATGTGGTTGTCATTTTTTCTTCATGGACCCTTTATTAAATGGTAAGGACAGTCATAACAAGATTTTAAAAGATTTTGAATCGTTCACAATGTTTTCCTTTGCTTAGTCGGTCAGGCTTTATAATTCTCATCATTATATGATCATAGCATTTAGGGCTTTTAGTAGTATAGTGGACCGTCAAAACACTTTTTTCATCCATTTATAACTTCAAAGACAGTGACTTGGATCATTCACTGAATGAGAATGGCACATCTAGGACAAAGGCAAAATTATGAACAACTTGAATTTTAAAAAATTTGAGCCCACCTCGAGTTATAGTATTATACTCAGTGAGGGGTTCACGAGGAGAAAACAAAGGCACATATATCACTACCTATTTTTATCCTTTAACAGCTGGAACTCCTTTTCTTAAGTTTACGAGGAGTCCATGCTAGAAAGCATGGAAGAAGTCCACACAAAGCGTGAAATGAGTCCCCACTATTTTTTTTTCATCTTTTTTGAATGATTTAAGCAGTTGATCATGTTTTGCACACAAAAGTTAGTTAATTCACAAGATAAAAAATAAAAAATGATCCTAACCCCTTGTTTTCTTCTTTAAATTTTTTATAAAACTCACTTGTCATGGTTTTTAGTAAAAAGAAATAAGCGTTAGAAGCATCTAATGAACATAAAATTTTGTGCTTAATCTATGAGTTATTTCCGATACTCCCAATACGAATGGCTTAGATCTATAAAAATCTATTACTGTATGAAAAGAAAAAAATGGTGGTGTACACTGTACTATTAATTTGTCAGTTTTTTTTTTATGTCCATTTCCTATAATACTTCGGAACTAAAGGGTGAAAGGTTAGTATAATTAGACACGTCATATCGCACCATTTTCCGTTTCCTTTCTTAAAGGACAAAATGAAACGAGTGTCATGCCCCCAACGTTATTACGTGTCCATCCTCCTTTTTACGTTTGCAACATGTTGCCATACTATATTTTTCTGAAGAAATAGCCGAACTTTTATTTCTTCTCATTATTTAATTATTTATTTTATTCTTATAATTCTTCTTCTTCTTCTTCAGCTTCTTTTCTTTCTCTCCTCTTCAATTGTCTCTAGAGAAAGCAGATAACTTGCCATTAAAAAGAAAAGAGGCAGAAGAACAAGCAGGTAACTGCAACAATTAATTTCAAATACATGAAAAAATGAACAAAAGGAGAAAAAATTGGCAGGGAAGAAGAGAATTCAAGTAGTAAATGTATAGTTCAATTCTGAATTAATATACACCACTAACTGATCACAAATGGAAAGAAGAAACGGCAGCAAATATTCTAGCAAACTAATAACAAATGAATGATATAAGGAATAAGGGAGACGAATTTGTGCATGGAAGAAATGGAATTCACACGTTACCTGGCCCTGCTGGGAAAATATAGTGCTGGAAAGGCTGTTGGATATGAACCAGAATAATAGTTCCTTCAGTTTCTTGCTCTTGCGTTTTTTCGTAGGAGCAGAGACTTTGGAGGGCCCAGTTGAGTGCATAGAAACTGCCTTCACTTTCATCTATGGCCACCAGTACTTTCATTTTCTTCTTCCTTCCACTTGCCAAAGGAGTGGCAGGAGCAGCGGGAATAGTTTCTTCTGTGGATTTCATTCTCACTTCCTCTTCCTACGCAGAAACTGAACAGAAATCGTTCAGACTCTTTTCTTTTTATAGGGGTATTTGGTGACGAAATTGTGCTCCAGTTTATCAGTTTTGACACATGAGTCTCATTTATTTCAATTTTTAATACAGTGACCAGCGACTAAATAAGCCTAACTTTTGCTAATCCAAAATGTTCGGCTTTTCTTAGATAATGTACCTATAATTGGCATTCTTTGATGAAGCTCAATTGTTCTAAGGGTGGAACTAGGATAGTGACAAGTTATATCATGTGTGCGGCACTTTGAAAATTTGTACCGGACTGCCTATAAAAAGGTGTAGGTGGGCCGGTTCTCTTCAATTATTCACATGTATGTCTGGTATTGCATTCTTATGACCCTCATTCTGCTTATTCGAAGCTTCAAACCACTGTTTTTGATCTTTAAAGGGATCGATAAGTAAAAACGAAAAAGTAACTACCAAACCATCTATAAAATAAGGGCTTAATTAAAGTCTAATTGTGATGGAGATTTCTATATATATTTTTATGGTACTGGTAGTGGATGGGGTAATATTCTTTACTTATCACGCGTACAATATTTAATTTGATCTATGATATTTTAGGGCACAGTCTGCTAGGGACGGGTTTGTCTGACAGCACGGCTTCTCTCTTAAAATAGTAGGTTTGAGTTGTTATTTTTTTAAGTTAGAAATTAGATATAGAGTGATGAATGAGAGTATGCAAATGACTTGCTTTGCTTGTTATTATATCGCACCTGCCTTACTTTTGATCGGTTCACGTAACACTTAGCCTATTTTCCATTTGTTTCACTAAATTGGCTTTCTAATTCTTATAAGGTTAAATTCGTCCTTAAATTCTTCATCGACTTAGGCAAGTTTAGCAGTTTAGAAGACCAAAAGAGCGTTACAATTTTGATCTGTTAACAATTAAATCCCTGCTACTTTCAGTTTGAAGCAGCAAATGCCGCATGTTCACGTTCACGTGAAAACAATTTCGCTGCAGTGCCACGTGCCATTCATGCAGGAAAGGATAAGACACAGCCAGGACTTCCCATACTTTAACCAAGAGGGAGCGATTTTGCCCGTCTAGGCCATTCATGTCTTTTAATGTTTTTTTTTTTAAATCTTTTTACCTGGATATTTCTAGTGCATGGACTGAGCACTAAGCTATATACCACACCAACAATTGTAAATTCATAATTCAATACTACCTGCCTAAGTTAATTATCTTTACACAAGAAAAAAGTAGGTTAATTATTTACTAGTGTAAGTTGTGTAATATATCCATCGATAATTTTGTTTACTAAAACAGCGCAACTCTATTTAGAATCCCAAAAAGAGTTCACGTCAAAAAGTATAAAAGAGTCCTTGTCATCTATGGGGCTTTACCCTTTCACTTTTTCAATTATTTAATTTATTCATCATATTCATAGCCCCTCGAGATGATTAGATATCAAAACTTCTATTAAATGAGAACCTCTTCGTCCATTGTTGTGCTGGAATCAATGAATGCATGTTGTGATTGAATGGCCGATTTAAGAGATGTACTTCGAAGCTTTTGATGCGGTGGTTGAAAGATACTGAGAAAATACAGCAAGTACTTCATCACTTTTCAAATAGTAAAGATTGCCACGATGAATAACCTTAGCGAGGGTTGGGCCTCTTTCACTGAAATATAGATGGTGTTAAGAGAAAACATAATGTCATCAATATTTCAAGGGAAAGGAATCCATAAAAAAAAAATGCAATTGTTGCCTAAGATTTTTGGTAGCCACTCATCTTGAGGGACAGCAAAGTGAATGAAGGGATTAGATCATTCAACATATAATGGTTGAGGCTAACAGGTGGCATAACTCCTAAACTTTTTGAGCATGGACAGCAACTACGATTTTGTGATTAGAAGATAGAACTAAACATTGAAAGATGATAAATTGCATTTATATTTGAAAAGATTAATTTGTTAAAATTGGATCTAGTTGAGGTTATTACTTGAAGGGACTGGAGTTGATAGTTTAATTAGAACTAAAATGGTGTTGTATCTCATAATACCTACCTAACTGCATGCGTTTGTATTCAGCTTATTTTATTTGTATAATTCAAACTAAAACAAATTTAAAAAAATTTAAACATTCTAACTCAAATATATATCAACTTCAATTTCACAACTAAATATTCAAAACGGAATGTACGACTACGGATTGGCCCATAATATGCGGTACACGTCATTAGTTCCTTTCGATTCATTAATATCTTTATTACCAAATCAAAAGACCAAACCTCGTCTATCTCTAAGAAAAAGAAGAAAAGATAAAAATGGAGACCTTGTTCGAGGTGATAACAATAATATCAGACTTAGATAACTTGGTCTACGGTGGTAGAGGAAACAAATTAGAAAAGAAGAGGGCCTCAGCACTCATCCTTCGATGAACAACAAGAAACAAAAAAATGAAACACTTTTTCTTTCATTTTTTACTGAAAAATGCAACTTTCTCTAATCTAAGCATCCACCAAAGCAAGGGATTCACACCCCCCCCCCCTCCCCCCCCCCAATAAATTGTAATCCCATTGAACATCATATGTAGCTCAGTAAAAATCATTGAAGAAATAGAATCCTTAGCTTAACCTTGGGTTAAGACAACTTTAAATAATTAATTATTCAAAAAATCAATTTATTTTATGTCTTACTTAAGCCTTTGAAGTGCCTTAGTAGCTAAGAAGTCTTGACCATGTTTCCCTTTTTCTTTTTTAAAGTCATATTTCATTTAGTTTATGACATCTCTATATACTAAAATGGAAGGGTGAGGCCCTAACCTCATCCTTATTTTGACAAGTGGAATTATTTTATTTACTTTTTGACTCCATTTTCATGAGTTTTACATCATTTTTATTTCTAGCTAATGAGATAGTTATTTATCTATCTAACCTACATTCTTGTCAACACTCTATTTCCCCTTAATTTCTCTTTTTCTCTGCTATTCCCTAATGAATTTCACAAGTTACAAATCCTAAATTCTCTCTCTCTCTCTCTCTCTCTCTCTCTCTCTCTCTCTCTCTCTCTCTCTCTCTCTCTCTCTCTCTATTTTCTTTAGCTTTCCCTCCCTCTTTCTATTCTAAGCAAAAATAAAAATTGTCTCTTATAATATATCACAAATTTGTCTCTTTCATAGTTACTCTTTCTGCTTTTTCATTCTTAATTAATCTCATGAAATGTTATATTCCTCAATTCTTTACATGTCTCTTATCTTAATTTTCTTCAATCCCTCAAAATATTCATACTTTTTTCACATATTCTCTCTATTTCCACCTTTTCTTTTTATCTCATTTGCTTTAATCTCCTAACCTTTTTCATTCAAAATATTTTTCTTGGGCTATAGAAAAATATCTTGGACCTTAAGTGGAGAAATCAAAGATTAGTAGCCAATTTTAATTTTACCACAAGAAAATGACTTATTGTCCATGAGACTTTAGCAATAGGAGATAGACAGTAGCAAATACACCCTTGTTTGCAATGGTTGTGAGTATCTATGGTGGTTTATAAGCTATAGTAGATACTTGAAGAAAAGTTATTTATCTACTAATGCAATTTAGTTATAGCATATAGAGCGTAGCAAATGCCATTTTTTGCAATGGTATAATGACTATTTGTAATAGTAAATGGATTGTAGTAGATGATAAACATATGTGAACACTTATAGGTTACTAGACATGGCCCGAATCTTCGAAGATAATTGAGAAGAAAAAGATATACCACCTCATATCGATTAATGTTGGGAAAATGACTTATCTACTACTATATGCTAATTGTATTAGACAGACTGTAGCAAATATCATTATATGTGAAAGTATCATAACTATCTATGATGATTTATAAACTATAGTACATATACAACTAAAAAAGCCAAAGTCCATTGCATTTATAATGGTATAATGACTATTTGTGATGTTGAATAGGTTGTAGCAAATGCTGCACATATGAAAATACTTATTGGCTATTGGTGATGGCTAGAATTGTTTTAAACAATAGGAAAGGGAAAATGTATTAGTTTTATCATTCAATACCAAAAGAAATGACTTCTCTGCTATGAAACTTTTATAGTAGATAGACTTATTTATAATGCTATTGTGAGTATCTGCAATGACTTGTAAGCTGTAGAAGACACTATTCACAATTCATTTATAACTACTTATTTGTTAATTGTGATGGGTCTATGTGATTGTAGATAATAAGAGGAATCTTCATTACTAATTATAGTGATCACCTATCTAGGCAACCTATTTATCTTATTTGACATCCCCTAGATAAACTGGACAATGTGATTGCTAAGAACTTGACAGTTCCTTGTTTACTTGGAAGGCCACTAGTCACTTCCTATCAAGTTTGTTGGTTGAATGTTCTTTGATTGTGGGGATTTAGGATGATTTGATTAGGGTTCAGCCTTTGTTGATAAACTTCGAGTCACCTAGGAAAAAGGCCTTGAGAACATGATGTTCAGAGATAAGTTTCATAACTCAATTATGAGGTTAGAAGGTATCAAGTGCCAATCTTGCCTAGTTTTGAAACCAATATTTACTAGTGGTATGACTAGGCTATCTTGGGTTTAGAGGTAAAATGGTTCATGTAGCTATTTCATGCATTTTTGTCCTAGGAAGAAGGTGAGAAATCTTTCAATGCCTACTCGAATGATGGACTAAAGTATGAGGACATGTGAGTTATACTGCCCTATAGGGAACATTTCCCACTATTGAAGTAGGGAAATCTTCCTCATTGGATTTACAATATGAATTGAAGTAAGAAGTCATTGTTATTCCGAGAAATCAAATGAGAGATGAATCCATAGATTATTGTTCCTTGTAACAGTGCTTCCCACTGCAAGAGTAGAATATTCCTCTTGGGTAGGCTATGAAATACAACTAAAATATCAAAGTAGACGATCCTCTCTTGCTCTATGTTAGAAAGATCCTTGAACAGGGAGATCTACTAACCAATCTAAGAGGGTACCTTGGTTAAGAAGGGAGCTTAGTTCCTCTCCTTCTCCCAATTGCTGGGCCCCCCCAGCCCACTCTCTAGGATATCTTACTATACATGAATACTTAATTTATGAAGCAAAAATCCACCTTAGAAAAGTAGGACACCAAGAAATTAAACTGAAAAATCTATTCTATTTCAAAACTAATCTCAATTCAAGAAAACAAGAAAATTAAAGAGAGAAGGGAAAGAAATTATACTTGAGTAGGCACAAAATTATATACTAGAAGACTAGAAAAATAGAAAACCAACATAGAGAAAACCCAACTTCTAGAATTTACTCCAAAGAAGACTTCTCCTTTAGGAAACTTGAATTAGAACTTCTCTCAAGGTAATGTAGCAAGATATATCGCTCCACCAACTAGTATCATTTTCTTAGCTTTCTTTGGCTATGAAAACCTTCTGAGAGAGATTTTCAAGAGTGAAGCAACCTTATCAGAAGCATGTCATTCCTCTACCAACCTTACTTGTCTTTGCTCATATACCCCCTTTATATATCATTTTTAAGGGATAGCTTCAGCAAATTAGCTTGCAACATCAATTATTCTTTTAGATATCTAGGTCATGCGGTTGCATGACTATGTGACTTATGTCATGCAACCACATGGACACATCATCACTATCTTGTGGTTACATGGATACATCAACACTTTGGAGTATGTGTCCCTACCTTTTGGGTGTTGTGGTTGCATGCTTACTTTTGAGGTCAAGCAACCACAACATAGATTGCTCCAAAAGAGGACACTTGTAATTGTTCTGCAACACACAAAAGGACTCATGTGGTCACATGAACTTGTATTATGTAGCTGCATGATCATTCTCTATTTGTTCAATATTTTTCATGATACTGATGCTGTAAGACATTTTGACTAAATTTCCTTTGGAACTCTAAATTAATGGAGCGATAGGGAAGAAATGTAAATCATCATCAGGAAACATTTGCTTTAACTTATGATGGTTAAGGGGAAGTCAAAATTTGGTGTCTAAAGATACTCCTCTTCATGCAAGGGTATGTTAATGCTCGAGGTTTGAAACTGAATTGGACATGCATTTTGTACTCCCATTAGTGACTGTAAGTTTGGATTCTATATTCCTCAAACTCTTACCCTTTCCAAACTATTTGGCAAGGCTCCTACATAATATCTTTATCCATTCTTATAACATCCTCTTCTTTTATGGGAACAGTGGAGGTTGAGGCTACTTCAACTATGTACAATCCTTCAATCATGATCATTCAACATCACTTGATGAACTCAACATTTTGGTGCAAAGTGGAGGGAACAGCTCTAGGGAAGTGGATCCATGGTTTCCTGAGCAAAATTTTGAAGTAGGACTGAATATTTAGCACATGAAATGTTGGAGAGAAGGTGGCTCACCCTACCATGATGCTGGTGCAAAGGATTCCCATGACATCTGATTTTGAGCTATTATAAGCTAAAATGGATTAATCTATGGGGTTGAATTCTTTTGAGTCAAGCCCTAGACTAGTGGCCTTCTCAATTGACGTGATGTTGATTGAGGATCCATTATCAATAAAAGCTTTGCTCAATCTTTTTCTGAGGCACATGATGGATATGTAGGGAGGAAAAGAAAAGAAGCTCCGATTATCAACTAGTTCATTGTTGGAGGAGGCAATACTTTTTAGAGATTGAGTTGCCTACTACGCTGACCAGTTCTTTTGGGAAAGATCATGGAACACTTTAACTCCATGATAGCCTTGCAGTTCTTGATAAAGGCCATAAGCAATCCCAAATAGAAATATCTACCTTAGTCTTCTTTAGTTGGTGGATAACCTTGTCTTCCTTAGGCACATGTGATCTTGTGCATTTGACACTCTAGTCTCTTTGCTAGCTAATGTTGTAGGGTTGGTATTGGCTTGAATCTCCTCCCAACTTGGGTGTTGAACACTATTTCCTCCTCATCATTGACATTGTCATATAACTTGGACCTACCGAATTGGCTAGTGATGGAGTTTCCCTCATCATCTAATCAATCCAAAGAAATGATATATCTTACAAAGATGCAATTGCCAAAACTATCATTCAAAGATAACATGTTCATATTACATATTATCCTTTTGGTGAGGGCCTTGACACATTATTTTATTATTTCTAGTGACGGTAAGATGGAAGGCCTCTTAGAATCATGCAGAAGAGGAAGATAATAGGCGCATTCTTTGAATTCCCTAGGGTTAGAGCCTTTAGTTATGAGGTCTTGGATGTGAAACATCATGGTCCAACATAGCTTTTTTTGTGCCTCTCTATGTTGTGATACTGAAAAAATCCTCCTTTTGACATCTTCATCAATTCAATCACTGGAATGTGAACCCCTCCCAAGATCTTCTCCAGTGTCATTTTGATATCTAATATTTGCTACTACTTAAACCTCATTTCCCAACAATCATTGGTCTTGTGTCTATTGACCTCATGCAAGTCACAATACTTGAGTAAGAGGTGATTGGGGAGATAAGGGGAGGGCTTTTGGAATACTACAGAAAGCTTTGGTCCAAACTTCCCTTCCTTGATCAGCCTTTGCAACTATGTTTTAAGCTCTTAACATTTATCAGTGTAGTGATAAAAAATCTAATGGAATTCATAGAACAAATCCATCTAGTATCCTCTAGGTATGAGTTTGGGTAGAGCTTGAGGCATGGGTAACTTGACCACTCCCATTTTCCACAACTAATGGAAGGATGAGGTTTGCATGACCCCAAGTTTTGCATATTGTCTTGGGAAAGAGTGAGTGGTAGGGTCTAATAAAGCTAGGTTTGATGGTTCAAACTACATTAATAAGTAAATGATTGTTTGAGTGGTCATTGTAAGGTTGATAACTTAGATATTGAGTTCTTTGATTCTATTGTTGGCTCAATCAATCGCCCCTCCATTTCCTTCAATTTTTCTTCAAGAGTTTGGGTAGGATTAGATGAGCTAAGCAGTAGATCAACTATGTGACATTCTTAGGTGTTGCTTACTTTTCTGAGTTCTCCTTTGTCATAAGATGACAACTCCTCTTCCTTCCAATCTATATCTTGAGGAATTGGTTTTCTTGACAATACCTCAATTATCATTCAGTAGGCCAAGAGAGCTAATATTCCTTTCACTATTCTCACTAGGTGGCCCTTTCGATAGGTAATCCTACCACCGATAAAGGATTCTAGGGCTTGAATTCCATCCATGGCCAGGAGTCTTCTATTCCCAAATCATAACTCTTATAGTCATACTTGGGGTCAAAAATTACTGACAGTTCTTAAAAGTCAAGGAAATTTTGAATTTAGATTCACATTGATCATTCTGACAAACACATGATTGACAAAAAGTGTCACACGATTTGTGTTTGTGTTTTCATGCAGGTGTATAGTAGCCAGTTGTAATATTATATAATGTCGAATTCATAGGGATGATATAGTATGAAATTAAAGCACCAAAATTATGTTAGACTAATTATCTTAAAATTAATGCAAAATTAAAGAGAAATGGTGGATATTCAATTTAATGAATGAGATTGAATGAATTTTTACTCTAAGCTTAAATTTCTAAGATTAAAGATCTCTTATTTTAAATTAGATCAACCATTTATGATTTTATATAACTTAAGAATCAAATTAAAACTAGAATTACTATCTTGAAAGATTAATTTAGGAATTTTTAAACTTTAAAAACTTAGATAATTCATCAAATTCTGAGCATTCTATGTAAAACCTAACTATAGTAGATCAAATATCAATTATAAGCATTCACTACGAAAAGTAATAACACTAAAGCAAAGAATTGAACTAAGGATGAAATTATCATTTCTAAATTAATTTAAAATTTAAAATTAATTTCCTAAGACAATTAAAATATTTAAAATTTTAGAAGTAGTGTTTCTAACCTAAAATAAAATTATTTTATTCCTAAGCAAAACAAAACTAGCTTATCATGATTAATAAATTTATTCTTAAAATTATGAAAAATAATTTTAAAAAACTAAAAATAATAAAATTTTTAACAACTAAAGTAAATTAACTCCCAAACATTCAAACATAAATTAAAAGTAACATCTAAAATCTAAAATAAGACCTAAAACATAAATTCAAAGAAAGAACTAAAATCCTAAATAAGATTAAAAAAAAATTCATTTTAATACCTAAAAATTAGTAAATAAACTAATTCAATTTTTTGATCCCTCATATTCATTCTTGCTTTTCTTACAAAAGATATAACCACAATTTTTTCAAAATTCTCTTAAAAAATAACAAAAAATGAAGTAATATACTTTCCCATTGTAAACAGGCAAGTGACACTAGCAGTGTAAAAGTTGAAAATTTTGGAAGTACCTAAATTTAAACCTAGACTCTAAAAATGACATTCACAATGGATTCCTTGCATAAATTCAGTCAAGATATACATATCAAACATGAAAAACAAAGATGAATTGAAGTAGATGTAAAGTGAAATAGTAAACTAGGGGAGTGACAGTAGCAATTGCACTGTAAAACATAGTTAGTATTCACATGAATACTAACAGGTAGCTGATTTTGATCGCTTTGTTTAAATATTTCTTAAATCAAAATCCAAAATATGGATCATATTTTCCTCAATGTCTTGCATCTAAATTAATCAACTTTGAAGATTTTGATTGAGTAATGAAGCACAAAATCACACACAAAGTCCCCTTGTTCATCGACTCATGCACACGCACTATTCATTATCTTCAACCTCCATTTTTTTGTTGAATTTTTTATCATCTTTTTTTCAACTCAACCTCAATTTGATACTCATAGATGATTTGGAGCTAGATTTGGGTCAATTTTTTTAGCAATTTCTTCTCCCATTCTTCCCTCTCTCCAAAGAATTCTAATTTGATTGGATTTTCTAACATAGAGTAGTTTCCTAACTTCGTTTCCCTAGGAAACTTTCTCTTTCTCACTTGAAACTTGCCTTGTACCATCATCCAATGTCCATTTCATCAATCTTCTGCGAAACCTTTTCACCCTTGACTGTGGACAATTAGTTGATCATCAAAAGAGCTCATACCATCTGATCTTTCATCTCTTATGGAATTTATCTTGTTTTAGTCCAAGATGTCAAATACATGTCTTTTGATCTTGGCCCAAAAAAGATAATTTTGAATGATCCAAACTATTGACCATGTCCATCTTGATAATACCTTTACATTCATGACCACTCATTCTAAAGATGACATATTCCAAGATAGTTCTTAGAGAGATCTTGAATGTTAAAAGCTAGATTGCTATTGATTTTCTTCAATCTTCCACTAATCTTGGAATCCTTAAACTATTTATAATTGAAAAATGTTGGAAGTTGATCTATTTTGCCTTGATTTGATTTGGATCATCTAATTCATCTCGAAGTGATGCCAACCATTCATATCGATCTAAACTTGATAGATGATCTAGAATGTTGATTGGCTTGATCTAAACTCTTAGATCTTGATTTACCACTTGCAAACATAGAAATGTCCTAATTAGTATTATACAACATGCAGTTTTGCACATACTTACCTTGGATCTTCTTTTAACCCTCAAAATTCATGAAAATACTCTTATATGATAAATTTTAAATGATATATTTTTCAAATAAATTTATAAGCACTTTGACAAGGGATTTGTGGTGATACTTGGAATGGATGGTTTCTCAAAGATTACTTTTTCTGTCATTCTTTAAATGATGAATTTAGGGTCCAACAATCTTTTGTATCATGACCATGCACTCTACAAAAGTCATAATACCTGTTCAAATTATATTAGGGGGAGGGCTACTAGGAGTGGGCTTATGCATGGATGAAGTGATGCATTTTATTTCAATAGTCTTTGTAAGGCTTACTTGTAAGTGTTTCCAAATGGGGTATAAGATTTTCTGGGTTTGGGTGCAGAGGTTTGGATGGTGTAATAACCTAAAAGACAATCTAATATTAGTGGGATATATTTTGCTCTAAAACTAATTGAAAAATAAATATAAGCTAAAATTATAATAAAACATTTTTAGAAACCACCTATTGACCATTTCTAGAAACTACTAGATGTAATAAGGAGTCTCACAACAAAAAATGTGGAATACTTATATACCAACATATATACAATTAAAAGCAAGTTTGAAGTTGCTCAAATTTTATATTAAAATAGACATTACATTTAAACTATTGCTATTACTGAATATTAAAATATTCAATTATACGCATAAGCTAACCTAATACCTAATCACCAATAAAAAAAATGAAGGAAGGAGGAGATAAAGAGGTGCCACCACCACCATCTAAAACCCCAAATTTCCAATTCCTCTCCTTTCAGATCTCCAATTTCAACTTCCTAGATCTTTCCTCTTGATTTCTTCTTATGCTATTTCAGTGAAGACCCTTCTAGAGAAATTGCCGGTGGTTTAATTGAAGAAGATAAGCAATTGATGCCAATCTTACAAGATTAAGGCTTGATTTGAGCTAGACTATGAAGGAAGAAAGAAAAGAGGAGGGAAAATGTGAAAAGGAGTTGCTTCTATGGTTTTTCTGATGATTGGAGATAGGACAATGTTTCATCAATATCTAGATAGAAAAGTGGATATCTATGGTTATATACCAAATTGACAATGAATCCAACTCGAACAATCACTTGGAAAAAAGTAGATCTAATTTTTTTGACTCCCTGTCCATGCCTGCTCATTGATCTATATTTAGAAGAAGGTATCTCAGTTTTGGCTTCTTTGTATTAAGCTTCATTTTATCTCTTAGAGCTATATTTATATGACATGTGGGTCCTTTTATCGGATTGCTATGTCCTTGAGTCCGCAGTTTTAGCCTTTTCATGACAATGCCCCCATTGACTTTGGCTTTACTAATGATTAACTCAGCTTTGTTGAAATTCTTATTGTGACTAGTATTTGCTATTGTAGAATAAACCAATTTAAAAGTGGGATAAGATGCTTGATAGGGCATAAATTCTAGTAGCACAAGTGTTTCCTCATAGGAATGTCGGTGAGTCTAATTAATGAATCTTCGTGCTTTGTGAGGAGGCATACATATATTTTGACGTAAGGCTTTTTCTTGTATACTAAAGCTCCTCTTCTTCTTATGCTTCTTAACACTCCTCTTCCACTTTCTCTAACATAAGGGTTACTCCCACCAAAGAATGATGAGCACTTATTTCTTTCACCTTAACAAATTAATGACAAGATCTATTATCATTTCTTGCGTGTCCTTGAAAAGTCAGAGTAGGTGTGAATTCTCTCCTTTGTTTTAGTTATCAATCTAAAAAGGGGCAGCCTCGATGCATGAAGCTCCCACACTGATCCGTGGTTGAAAGAATAGGTTGATGGTTCCCAACTCTCTTTCTATCCATTCTACCCGACAATTAGTAGCGGATGAAATGGATTCGTGTTTTGGCTCTATCTTTTTAGTTTTGATTATTGATCTAAAGTAAAAAAAATAAAAAATCAGATTAGCACTCCCATATATCTATCTCACTGGGATTTCTAAAGAACAGGTTGTTCGATCATAGGTAAGTTCGCTAATTTTTTTATCCAATTCTATAATCATCAAAACATAGGTGTAGATTTATTTTCAAATAGTTGAGAATGATACAATGTACAAGAGATTCAGTTTATTTTTGTGTTGATTTAGTAATGGATGTTGGATATACATTTTTCTTCAATATGACATTTCTTCAGTTTAGTTTAGGATTTTTGGTATTCATGGTTCCAATAATTCTAGATGTTTTAAATTTCGTACAACAATTTTGATGATTTACCTATTGCTATTGTTAGATCACAATTGGATGAATGTGCTCACAACAATGAGTGCTAAATTCCTGTTTTTCTCATTTTCTTTTGAAATTTTAGTTTTGGTTCTAAACAAATCTATGCATTATTATTGTTTAAAAGGTCAATTTCAGAAGTGATCCTATTTGATTTATTTTGCTGTTGTTACATTTTTCAAAGTGCTATTTTCCACTATTGTGTTGTGCTTTCTATTAAAGGGTTATTTCTGTCTCTTATAAGTCATTTATGAGGTGATTTAGTGGTTGATGTTTTTGTTCTAAAACCGGTTGGTTTCCTTTGCTTTTCATTTATTAAGAAACTTTCACTCCTCCTTAGGCAATGTCATTGATTGGAAGCTAGTATAATAAACTTCATCACGTGGGGTCTATAGGATAGGAGTTTGCTCTATTATCCTTCATAATAATTAAATTGATAGAAATGCTCTGAGTCCCTAGTTTCTTGGGTAGTTTTTCTTCAAAACCTTTTTAAACACATCTAGGTACCCTTAGAAATTTTTATTTTTTGAGAACATTGAAAAGACAACATTTATACATATGTATTAATTTCCAAAAGCTATTTCTTCAAGATTAGGCATCCCTAACAAAAAACTCCTCATTACCATTTGATCACATACAAGATCGATTGATCACCACCACATCCAACTAAATAACCCATAAAATTCCACTCACATAATAATCCACGTATTATTATATGTTCAGAAACAATATGTTTAATTGTAACATCAAATAACTAAGTTCAACTAATCTTTCTCCTTCATAGTTTTCTTCTTCTTCACTAGTCCTTAGTGATCCTCTACCTGTCCAACATATCTACGATCCTCTTAGTCTAATGAGAAATGTTGGTGGGCTGAGTATGACAACTCAGTGGAAAATCCCTAAATTAGGTTTGAAAACCATGGCAATCACGTAAACAGACATAATGAAACATGATATTATAATTAATTGTTCAATATCAAATCCATAACAAATAATAACTCAAAAATGAAACTTACACTTCTTAAACATTCATGCGCACACACATATAATGATTAAGGTATCATATATATGAGTATCAACATCCAGCCACAAGCCTTATAGGCAATTGTTTGAACCCTCGAGGATGACCGATATGTATATCATGACTAAGAATGATGATTAGAGACTCCATTGAGACATGTTCCTTTAGCCCAAGCTCTGTCTCCTTTGCCTCTAGTATTGCCTAGTGGGAGGGAGCAACACGTGAGCTGGTTCTAGTAACACATTCAATGTCACCCTATGTGAGGTTATCATCTAGATGGACGATGTCATCCTTGACATCTGCTTCAATGATCCATTCATGACTTTCATCAACCTATCTCAATGCAATAGGATCTATATGTTTACGATCTTAAACAATCTTCATGTTGATGGCAGAGATGTTGATTATTTTGAATGTATACCAAATCATTCAATGTTTTTGCGTGCAACCTATTTCTCATATTTGTATGAAACTACAATAAAATGTCAAATTATATGTAATGATTGTAAATTAGATTGTTGATTGATCTATAAATTAGTAAAGTAAGACTTATATTCTCAAAGACACTCCAATTCTGCTTGTAAAGAGATGCACTACAGGCTTGGGAGAGAACTTTGATGGTAAGTTTTTGAAGAAATGGGCATTCTACCCCAAAAGTGACCCATTACTCACTTACAGAAGTTAAATAACAGTTAACACTTAAGAAATAAAAACATAAATTAAAGAAATTTAATACTCAAAAAAGAAGATTTGAAAGTATAAAAGACTTACAAGGAGCCCTTGTCTTTTTCTTCAATTTAGCCAAGTCATTCACGAATAGGTCTACTATATGTTTATATGGGCCTAACTCATCAATCACCCTACTTGCATCATCGTGATTTGTAGATAGGGTATTGATGATATCAAATAGGCCTTGCTTGATAAATCTATTGGCATCAACATCTTTTTGCTTATCGTAATAGAATGCAGGTTTAAGATAATAACCAACTGCATGCAAGGGTTGACAGAGCTGATTCATCCATCTACTATCTACAATGCTATAAATATGGGTAGTCTGTGGCTCATTATCTTTAAGATTTACTTTAATCTTTTCTATGGCTCATGTGATGGCCTCATAAATACAGCGCATTGTAGGCTTCTCTTCGGTATCCACCAGCCTCAACACCTCTACAAGTGGTGCTATTATCTTTGAACAACCTCAACACCTCTACAAGTTGTGCTATTATCTTCAAACAAAAGAAAATATTGTTCTAGAAGGGGTTACAACTAACAATGTTTTGCACTCTTTAAACAACCAACATATTGCTCCATTTAGTATTGCTCCATGCTTGATAGTGGAACATCTCCCTCAATTTTGCCCTCACATTGTGGATACTCTCTAAGCTCAAGAAGTTTGTAGCAAAATGAGTGACTACAGGTCTAAGTAATTTTCTTTGCTTGATCATTGTTCTCATCAAATGAAGGATACGACTGTGACTGCATATGAAAATAGTCATTGCCTTTGCTTCTCTCATGACATGCTCAACTTTCGGTAATTTTCTAATGTCTTCTAACATTAAATTAACACAATGTGTTGTACAGGGTGTCCAAAATAAATGCTTCATTCTTATTTGTAAGCATCTCCCTATAGCTACATAATTTGATGCATTGTTTGTGATGACCTGTAATAGACAATGAAATTTAAGAGTAATTGTTAAAACTTTTAAACATTAGATTTCTTAATGAAAACATAACTGAGGTTAAGAGGGATTATTTGGACAACATTTTCCTTTCCAACACCATCTATGAGGTAATCCAACATTTTACGATCAAATTTGAGCTATTTACATGCTCAAATCCATCAATTGATTTTAGAAAAATTGTCCTAGTTGGACAGTTCACCAAGAAATTGATTAAGGTGCGACCCATGTCATTGGTTCGCCAATCTAACATTATAGAAAACCCTTATTGTGCTCAATCTTTTCTGCACTCTTGAACACATTTATTCATCTTTTCAACTTGCTTTTTAAGAAGTGACACCCTCAACTCACGGTAAGAGGATGCCTTAAAACCTTAAGATAGAGAAAAAAAACACAAATTAAATACTCTTTAAGTTAAAAAAACATGTATAAAAAGTATAAATATATAAAGGAAAACAAAAAAAGAACATATACCTGGACCATGTTGTGCAACTACCTCAAACATGGTCTGAAATGACTGACATCGAGCGGTATTTAAGGCAATGTCATTCTTATAAAACCAACTTGCAACATAATCACTTGCTCTTGTCCTAAGCTCCTTCGTATTTGCATTATTTATTGCTATTTGTTGCAAAGGAGCCCTCTTTGGATTAGGGGTGAAGTGAATATCAAGAGGTCCCTCTATACACTCCATCCACTCCTAGATTTCTTCCTATACCCAATAACAATTCTACCAAGGCCACTACCACCATCAGTCGGTCTCCCACTATCAGTGTCAACATCAAGATCAATAACTTCATAGTCCTCATGAATCCCAAACAAGTTCTCCAATCGTATTTGATCCATAATAATTCTATCTTTTTCATCCTTCTTCTTCTTTGAGTCATTTATATAATCATTTATTGTCTTTAATATATCAGGGATGATCTTGTTGCATTTTTTAGCATTCCTGTGCTGGCCCTCTAGCTAAATGTTATTTTAGCCTATAAATCTCACTATTATACTTGTTCCTACAATTTGCACAAAACTGTGTTTTTATCGCCCAGAATTCTTAACTCTTCATACTCCCATCCCGGGTCTGTGGATCTAAAAATAGTTGATGAACATGAAACATCTGAATTTGAACCTATTGATGATGACATCTTTAAATTTTAGGCTTAGAAAGTTGAAAGCAGAAAAGAGTGAGTACTTTCATAGAGTTATAATTCACTTCACAAAATTAATGGGAAGATATATATGTGAATGGAAATAAGTTTCAATGAGTAAATGTAAAAAATAAATAAATTAAAACTTATTTATGTAACTGTTCTTTTCAAAAAATTGAAAAAAGACCTTAAAATACAAAAATGCTTGAAATAAGAACATCACACATCACTCATAAGCAAGAGAAAGCTATATACAAAGGGCAGCCCTGGTGCACAAAGCTCCTACCTATGCGGGATCCTGGGAACAGGTGGACCACAGGGGTCTATAGTACGCAGCCTTACCTTACATTTTTGGAAGAGATTGTTTCCATGCCTTGAACCTGTGACCTCAAGTTTACGACGACAACTTTACTGTTGCGCCAAGGGTAAGGCCATATATGTGGATGGAAATATTTTTCAACAAATAAAGATTTTTTTTTTCAATTTCTATTATTGTTATTTTAAAAAAAACATTAAAATACAAAAAAGCATGAAAAATGACATCACATGTCCTCACAGGCAAGGGGAAGGTATATGTGTGGATGGAAATATGTTTTAATGAATAATTACAATTTTTTTTTCAATTCTGTAATTGTTATTTTTTCAATTTTGAAAAAATACATTAAAACACAAAAAATCATGAAAAAGGACATTGCACATGTCCTCACAAGCAAGGGAAGCTATATATGTGGAAAAAAATATGTTTTAACTAATAAATAAATAAAAATCAAAATTTGGAATTGTATTTTTAGAAAAATTATAAAAAAAACATTAAAACAAAAAAAAATCATGAAAAAGGACATCACGCATGTACTCACAAGCAAGGGGAAGCCATATATATGGATGGAAATATGTCTCAATGACTAAAGGTAAAAAAATGAATTTTTTTTTTTCAATTTCTGTAACTATAATTTTCAAAAAAATTTAAAAAAATAATCCTTAAATACAAAAGAAAGCATGAAAAAGCATCACACATGCACACACAAGGATGGGGTAGCTATATATATGGGGATAGAAATGTGTTTCAACGAAGAAATACAAAAAAAAGATTTTTTTTTAAATTTCCATAACTACTATTATTTAAAAAGAGAAAAGAAACGAAAAAAACCTAAAAGAAACTTAAATTTATGGCAAAGAAGCATAAAACTCAAATGGAATGTTTGCTTATACATTTAGAATGAGAACCCATCATGATTTATCTAAAAACGTAAACAAAAAACAAAAGAATTGAAAAATCGGTACTGTTTTTTTACTTTTTTTAACAAAAAATATTTATTGAACTGAAGATTTATGAATGCATACCTTTTTTTGCTTAGATCTGTGAAAGATTGAAAAGGAATAATTGTTTTCACCTTTTGAGCTCTCAGGAGAAGAAAAAATAGGGTTAGAAGATGTAAAAAGGGGGAAAAAACGAAGTCATTTTTTAACCAGTCGTCAGCTGCGCCCGGGAGTCGGAGTTGCACCTGAACTAAGGCTCCAGGGCCCGGCACACCCAGGTACGTGCCTAGGCACTGGCACCTCGACTTCCCTGCGATTCTTTAGCACCCAGGCAATGGACTTGCAACTTGCACCTAGATGCGCCTCTAACTACATAGTTGACAGGAGGCCAGTTTCCCATAAATTCTTTGATTGTGCAGTTTTCTGGGAATTAATGCTGACCAATCTTTCATAAATTGCGGGAAGTAAGTTCATTTATCTGGCTCCTAATCAATTATGGGATTCATTTAGCAATTTAGTCACTTCAGTGATGCATATCTTTTGGGCACTCAGAAATTCTAATTCTAATTAGTTCTCTAAAACCTCCCAATGTTTCACCAAGTCGTCCCTTTTCTGTTTGACCTTCTGCCTGAATGTACGATTGTGACCATCATCTAGTTTATGCTATAGTTAGGTTGTTCTCTGGCGATTTCTTCCGCTTCATCTTTCTGTTTTTCCTTCTCATGTACTTTTCACTTTCTAGATGTTTTTAAGCAATTGGTCATCCAGCAGACTACATTGAACTCGAAATATAAAGACATTTCCAAATGAATATCGACCTTTCAAACACCAATCCAGAGTATCTTGGACAATGCGAGTGTCTCCTTGTTAGAAGTATGGGATTCATGACACCTTACAATATTCAAAGATCTTATAAAAATGTGAAATGTAGGCATAAAATGACAAAAAGAAAAAGAAAAACCTCAATTATAGAAAAAGCCAGGAGCCACGTCCATGCCAGCATGGTTTCCCATTTGGATGCGGATGTTATGGCTTGAAGTATATCTTTCTGTTCATGTTTTGTAAAATGCCTGTCTGAACAGATGCTCACAGTACACTATTACTTGCTTTTTGACGGACCTGATGAGCTTTGGCATCATACAAAGACCCTGCACAACCAAGGCTCAACCTTCAGGTACTCAATGCTTCAACCTATGGCATTTCAATTTTTGGGGCTATGATCATTTTCGGAAATAATGTCCCATGGTGGATGAGCAGGAATTTCATACAAGTTATAAACTGACAAATTTGCCTTTAATAGGGTAGTACAATTTTAGCATGGGAAGAGACCCACTGTGAACTCGAAAGATGAGTCATTATAGATTACTACATACGCATAGTAACATTTTATCTTTCCTTTATGGATCCATTGACAAGACTAGTTGGTTATGAAGCATTTGATTGAGAAGGGACTGGAGTGAAGCAACAGGAGCTCTTTAAGCTAATGCAGGTTCCTCTCCTACAAGTGGAGTACGATTTCATTGCAAAGGAGGAGTCTTATTGCATAGATGGAGTAAGAAGGATATTGAAAATTCATTAATAACTTAAAGTAATCATGTCGGGTTTTACCATACTCAATATTAAGTTCAAACTACAATTATATGAGATTAAAAATTCTTATTAAATCAGATATAGCGACCTTAGCTCCATCCGACTCTTGATTAGATTGACTTGGTAATTTGTTCAAATACTGTATCTAGTTATAACATATTGGCATTTACTTATTTCTGATTCTAATTTTTGGGTGACTTATCCAGTTAGCAAAGCTTGTTCAGTCTCTGATGTTTTAGTTCTGTAGTGAGTGACTTCCGCCTATAATTAAAATGTAAATGATTGCAGCTTCTCTGAGAAAGCACATGTTGGCTCAAACGACATCTTCACTGCTCTGTCAAGTGTACGAAGAACCCTTGCAGGTGACTGGCCCCATGACAGGCTCGTTCATGTTGTAGAAAAACTTCAGTGCCGTGCACATGGGCTAGATGGAGTTGCAATCCGTGTTTCTGGTTCCTTTATAGTTGGATACCAGTTTCTTATATGTAGAAATGGTGTACAGGCAGAGGGCATGCCCAATTTCTAGGATCTTTCGCTTGATATTGCCAGCAAACGAATGGGAACCTTCCATGAACAGTTCATAATGGAGCCAGGGAGTGTTATTGGATGTTTCGTCATTGCAAAGCAAGAGCTTTACATCCTCCAGTAGAAACTTATTGACATTTCTCTTCATAGGTTAGCAGGTCTAAACAAATTTCTCTTCATTCATGAAGGTTTTTAGTAATTTACTGATGGAATAAACTGGATTTAGTATTAAACTAAAGCTCATCTGTGAATGCATTTACCATCTCCAGGGGCCTAATTGACATATCGTCCATGAATAGGTCCAGTGCAAAATAGTATAGATGCCAATCTATATCAAAGCAAGAACTGCCAGTAACATTTTCAGTGAGGTAATATCTATCTTGTTAGAACAGGTCGAACCCAGAAGACTGATTAGTTCCTCAGATAACGAATGGCAACGGCAATTTGCCAGACATTTTCTTGTATGAGTTCCTGAAGTAGATTCTTTCTAAATCAGTGAGTTTTGTGGATATCAAATATCTATTGTATGTCATTAATTCATTTCGAGGCATCCAATTGTTAACAAACAGTTCAGTAGTAATATTATCAGCACCATGAGATAAACATCCTCCTATAAGAGAATATGGGAATTTTCCAATGAACATGAAACAATGACTCTTCACACGGGCATTGAAGTATGAAAAGTTCCCCTTTCTCCTCTAATAAGAGGAGATTTTGAGGAATGTTATTTCTTGGATGATTCCCAGTGGTTCGGCTCCTTGCCACTTCTGGTACTTGATCGGCACTATATTGATTTTATAACGGAATGGACTATCGGCAAGTTGGTTGTTTTGAATCGGGTGTGTCAGTGCGGTGCAGTGGCATAATTGTGAAGTTCTAGGTTCCTGAAGTGGGTATGTGCGCAAGTGTATGTCACCGTTCCAAGAAGAGCAAAAGGGGAAAAAATTGGTTGTTTTGAATCATGTGAAGGAATCAGCTGCAGAGAAGGTGCTCTGCCTCGGACAGGCCTTTCTAGATCATAGTTATCAGTGGAGGACGCGATTTAACTTGAGGTGAATGAATAGTTGGTCTTTGGATCAGATAAATGGAAGAAATCTGTTAGGCTGATATGCTGTTGGGTGGTTTGGATAGGGCGTACCACTGATATGCTGTTGTATAGCCCTTGGCTTTCGTGATATCGGTTTTCATGGTGAATTGCGTGATTATGGCTGCTTAGCCTTCTGTTTTTTCACTGTTTGTTTTAAAAAAAAAATGCGTATTAAACTTTAAAAGACATCCTCTGTAATAAAACTTAGCTTTTTGGAATTATTTTTTCTGTTGAGTTTAACACATGATTTCTTCTATTGTATCAACGGCCGCGGATACAATGAGATGTGAATTATGATTCTATGGAACGACCACTAGCCCAGATCTGCATGATTAGGCCAAATACCTATTAAATGACTAATCTTTCTTCCCTAATGCCATTCATCGAAAATGCATCTCTTAGTCAGATGGATATCTTCTGCACAATTTGGTCTCAGCTTGTGAAAATCTGAGAATCTAAAGCCATCGTAATGGTAAATGAATCTTCTGGACCTGGAGTGGAAACTTGATGAAGACGCCACCTATCTTACGGAACAAATTAGAACTCTAAGTATTGGGTTCTTTCATGTTGTGAATACGTTGAGTTGTATTCTCAAGTCATAGTGGATTTTATCATCCTGCATCTGTTGGACCCCTGCCATGCCTGTCTTCTGCAGTCAGTCCGTAATTGCATTTATCAAAAATGTCCACAAATATGAGGAGGATGTTATCCTAAGGCTAAAATTTGGTGAGTCCTAAGCAAGGTCCACTATCATCATCTTTTTTTTCTTTTATTCTATTTCAATTTTAAGGTAGGAAGTCCTCCTCAATGGCTGCCACTAACTTAAGGTTGAATGACCTCTAGTTCCCTCTTTGCCTCTCTCCTTAAGAGCTACCCTCATTTCTAAGAGTTTCTAGCAAGGAGATGCAGAAATTTGTCTATAATTCCATTCAATACCTTCTTTTACTTCTTTTATGAAGATGGTTTACTAAAAATCATCTTCTTTTTGGAGTCTTTAAATGCCCCAATTTTAGTAGTGAATTATTTATTAGTTAGTCAAGATATGTTAGTGTTGTTTTGATAAATCTTGAGTTCAAATCCCAGCCATGTTAATCAATTTAAGTTATGGGCATAAGTGACATCTTACTCTTATCACAATATAGACATATGACTCATAAGTGTACTACATATATAGTGTTATGCCAAAAATGAGCCTATGTATACTCTTTTTTGACATCATAGGATGTCCCATCCTTTTGTGATGGAACTAATCCTTCCAAACGTTTTCACTTTGGAAACAAACCCTTCACAAATTGAAGATTTAGGATCATAGTTCTCGAACTTGCTAGTCGACATGGAAAACTCGGATGGCTTACTTAACTTGATAGGAAATTGAGTTACTCATCGAGTCAACTTAATGTACATTCAAAAAGCTTTTTGATGATAAGATTTGAATCCAAGACCTCAGAGGAAAAAACAAAATGTAGTAACCAACTACCTAGATTTGGTTTGTACATATAAACTGAAAATTTTATATTTAGACCAAAATAAATAAATTGTTACTATTAAAAGTCCATTATTGTATAAATTACCCTCATTTAGCATGACTTTTGACATATTTTTAAGATATTGTTAAAAAATTTACATGAAAAGTATATCATTTGAAAATTTGATAATCTAACCTTAATTTGCTAAAGTTTGAGGTTAGATGATGATCCGAGGTAAGTACGTGTAAAATCTACTAATTAGGTTATTTTCTTTATTTTGTAGGTGGTAGATCAAGATCCATGTAGTTAGATTAAGTCGACCAACATCCTAGCCCTTCAATGAAGCTTAGATTAAAATGAATGATTGAGTTAATTAAAGTTAATTAGATAAAAGACATCACTGAGTTTCATTCCAAATCTTATAACATGAATTGATTAAAGTTAGCGACTTGCTACTGTTCGCATGAACAATAATTGTGAGTTACTTAAAGTTTTGTACCTTTAGTTTGGTCTATTTGATGAGTTTCTGAATGATCTAATCCTTTGCTTATATTTTTGATTGAGTTGGAAAGAGTTTCATATAAATTATTTTGACATTTAGTGGTCAACTTTATTTGATTTTATAAAATAATCTTGAAAGGTACTGTTGTGCAGGTTGATGATTAGCCTATGTTTGTGATTGAATATCTTCATTTGTTATCTTCATTTGAAAATTAACCATACTATTGAATTTATTGATATCAAATTATTTTAGATACCAAGCGTCGTTCAAAAATTCTATGAGAAAGTAGAAGAAATTAGTAGCCAAAGTTAGTGAAATTTCCATAGATTCTGACTGTTCATGAAATGTAAACAGGGATTGAATCAATTATGAATTGTGAACAGGGATAAGATAAGTTCTTAGCTAGTGTCACATGCACGTGACCCTGCATAACTATCTCATTTACCTTTTGCTTTTCTAATAATACTCTCTCACTTGCAAACACAATAAGGTGTTGTTCTGGTATTTTAATTTGAAAAAAAAAATGTAAGAAAATTCATGAATAGGATCTAATGAGTGATACATCAAAGAATGTTATGGGTGATCTTAAAAAATAAAATAAAATCAATCTAAGCTGCATAAAACCCAAAATCTTTTCTTAATCCAGATCATCAAAATTTGAGGAAATCTAAATAATCCAGCCATTGGATCCTTAATCAGAAGTATAAGTGAGAGATTGATGAAGGCCGGTCAACTTTGACGGCACCGGATTTGAAGAGATTTGTCATAATCAAGCTAGGGGAGTGGATTTTATTTATTATTTAGTTTATTTTTTATTTTATTTTTATTTTATCTTTTTGAACTTGGATTTGTGTAATTTTCATTAGTTAAATAGATTGAGTTTACAATTCATTGTTATTTAGTTTCAATTATTTCTTTCAATTATTGAATAATTAAATTTTATTTAAACTCCAAAATTTTAAGTCAAGTTTGTGTGGAATCTACCCATACTTGTAACAACTGTACTACAATAGCCCGTTCACTTACAGTAAACAATCAGCAAACTTCTAGCATCATTATTAGGGACTCGCAATGAAGTTTTGATAAAATTTTAAAAATTCAAAAAAATAAAAATAAAAATAAAAAATATATATAGAAATTACGTTGTTTTAGAATTTTAGGCATTTTAGGTGTATTTTTTAATTTTTCTTAGTGCATAATCACTCTATTTATTAAAATTGGTACTCATTACTATTTTATTTTGCAAGAAATTAGAAAAGATAGAATTCAAGGAGGATTTTAATTAGGATAGCCAAATTTTTTATTTTGAGTGAATTGTAATGAGGACACATTGTATTTGTGTTAATCAGAATTCATTTAAAAGGGTTGTAATGATATAGGTCAAGGGTGGACCATCGTAACCTGGAAGTGGAGATACAATGTAAGTGGTCCCACCCTTGTAAGAGAAGATATTATCTAGGACCCAACTATGAACAAACCTAACTCCTTAAAATTCTTAAATTAGGATTTCCATATTTAAAATAACTTTGCATTGATTGCTAGTGTAATTGCATATAGATAGCATACCTGATAACTATTGCATTTTAATTAGTTTATTATTTTTAATTGCATTTTAAGGCACGTTTATCACTTTAAAGTGATTTATATGTTGATCAAACTACTATAGAGTGTGCAAATTAATTAGTAATAGCACTGACCCCACAAGATCAAGGGTGAATTTCATCACCACCTCTTAGCCCACCTAGGATAATCACCATAAGTGCATAACCCAACCTTTCAAATTAATTTAAAATCAATTAGAAGAGACCTATAGAGGCCATCACATACTCATAAGACCCTCATAGAAGGAAACAACCCATTCCCACTATAATGGCCCCTTTCTAACCAACTGCGGTGGTTTTTAAACGATTAACTCTGCCAGTACATTTTATGACTTAGACTACCTACAGCTAGCTGAGAAGGGTGTGAAGTGATCAGTTACATTACAATCTATTTGGTAAGTGGTGGGGCAATTCTAAAAGAGAGGTGGAGCATTAGTTAGGTTAATCTAAAAGCTTTTCTCCCACACAAATTCAAGAAAATCAAAATATTTTAGCTCGTTAGCCTTAGGGATTGTTTGATTGTGTCCTTTGTTTGTGCATCATTTTAGGCATTAGGTTACATTATGTAGTTTAGTTTTCTTAAAAAAAAAAAAAAAGATAAAAAAGAAAACATGATCTGTTGCATTCAATGAACAATCTAAACATTGATCAAAGGCATAACTTACACCTTGGAATTAATAGAGATGATATTTTCCCATGGAGAGACAATCCCCTCTTTAATGATGATAAACCAACTCTCACCATGAATAACGATGATATTTTCCCATGGAGAGACAATCCCCTCTTTAATGATGATAAACCAACTCTCACCATGAATAACGATGATGTTTCCTCGTGGACAAATAATCCACTCTTTGATTTTAATAATCCTCCACCTCTATTTAATAATAGCATACATTCATGGAGGAATTATTCTCCACGACTTGAAAATATAAGGAATTATAACAAGGAATGTGATCAAAACAGAGCACATGAGGATAAGTGGCATACTCAAAATCCTCATGGGAGAACATTAAGAGACTATTTACAGCCTAATTATACCAGCACACCTTAATGTATAATTTCACCTCAAAATGCTAGTATGATTACTATAAATATAGGAGTAATTCAATTACTTCCTAAATTTTACGGGTTGGATAGTGAGAGTCCTTACGTTTATTTAAAAGAATTCAAAGAAGTGTGCATAACTCAATATAAACAAAACATTGAATTAGACATGGTAAGACTCAAACAATTTTCTTTTCATTTAAAGGAAAAAGCTAAGATGTAGTTTCTTTTACTGCCACTAGGTTCCATACGAATATGGAAAAAAAATGACTAGGAAGTTCTTGAAAAAGTTCTTTCCTATACATAAGCTAAATACTCTCCACTGAAATATAATGAACCTAGAAGGATAAAGAAGCTTTCTGTCAATGTTGGAAAAGATTCAAAGAATTATTGTTAATCTGTCCACGTCATGGATATAAACTTTGGTGTATCAGTAGCTTCTTTTATGAAGGACTTAATTCTAATATGTGCTAGTTTTTTGAAATGATATGCAATGACAATTTCTTAACAAACAACCTAAAGAGATACAAAAGTATTTGGAATGGCTAGCAGAGAGTGTACAAACTTAGGCTGATTTGGAAAAAGTAGGTTACCTAAACAAGCCCAAGTCCACCATCACATCAACTAGAATATATGTCATGATTAAAAAGATGATATGAATACTAAAATAGCATCCCTAACTAGAATAATTGAGGCCATGAAAATGGAAAAAATTTCCTCTAAGAAAGTCGAACAGGTGTGTCATATTTGTGAAAGAATTACACACTCCACTCAAGAATGTCCCACCATTCCTACATTCTAGGATGCGTTTCATGAACAGGCACATTCTTATGAGCAGCCTGTTTTTTCCATCTTCAAAGACATATAATCCCAACTAGAGTAACCACCCTGCTTTCATTTGGAGAAATGGATATAATGCTAATGTCTCACATAAGGCCCAATACTAACTATATAACCAAAATCAAGGACCACTTGCTCATGAACCTTACCTTCCTCTGCCTAAGAGGAAAGTGGGTATAACTTTCATCAATTCATGCAAAGTATAAGAAGAAAAATGCTCAAATTGAAGCCCAACTAAATGAGACTATATAATCCATGATTGAATTGAAGAATATGATGTCTTAAATGCTGCATACCATTGAAAAAGGGTAATGTCCTATCCCACCAAATGAAAATCCTGATGATGTGGATTTCGTAGGTGAGATGAATTCTTTAGTTACAAACATGGAACAAATAAAGAAAATTACCATTCTTCATATTGTTAAAATAATTGGGAAATTTGGTCCTAAAGATGCTGAAATGGTATTGAAATCTGTATCAATTTGGTAATTTGATTTTTTGCATGTTTTGCTCTAGACTAGCAAAATACAAGTTATGGGTATGTTAAGAATTTATTATTGTATTAATTACCTTCATTTAGCATGAATTTTGATACATTTTAAAGATATTATTTTAAAAATTACATGAAAAGTATATCATTTGAAAATTTTATAATCTAACCTGAATTTGGTAATTTTCAAGGTTAAATGATGATCCGAGGTAAGTATGTATAAAATCAAATATTATATAGTACTAATTAGGTTTTTTTATCTGTTTTATAGTGGTAGATCAAGATCCATGCAGTTATATCAAGTCAATCAATATCCTAGATCTTTGATCAAGCTTAGATTAAAATGGATGGTTGAGATCAACCAGATTATCTAGATCAAATCAATGACTCCAGTTCAATTCTCAAGCATCAAATCCAAACCATAAGCATAAGAGAATTAAGAATGATAAGGGATTTTATGTTTAATGATGGAATTGAAAAGAATAAAGAGAGAGGAAATAGTTTTCTAATAGGAAAACTATTAAAAACTAGGAAATTTAGTTGATTTAGAATTCTTTGGAGAAAAGGAAAGAGAATGAAAAAGGAAAGTACCAAAAATTGAATTCAAACCAACTTACCATCCTCTATAAATACCATATCAAATATGGAGTAGAAAAAAAGCTTGAAAATTTGGAGAAAAATAGAGGTTGAAGAAGGTGACCAGTGAAAGCATAGGCTGGTGAATAGGAGTACATTGCACATAATTTTATGCTTCAATGTTGGACAAAATCTCTAAAATTTTGTTAAGTGGATAAAAGACATCAAGGAGAAGAATACTCAGGTGATTTGATTTTTAATTTTCATTCTAAATCATATAACATGAATTGATTAAAGTTAGCTACTTGCTATTGTTTGCATGAACAATAACATTGAGTTACTTAAAGTTTGTATCTTTAGTTTTCTCTATTTGATGAGTTTCTTAATGATATAATCCTTTGCTTATATTTTTATTTGAGTTAGAAAGAATTTCATATAAATTATTTTGAGATTTTAGGGTCAAATTTGTTTAATTTTATGAAATAATGTTGAAAGGTACATTTGTGCATGTTGGTGAACGACCTATATTTGTGATTGAATATCATAATTTCTGTTGTCTTGATTTGAAATCTAACTACACAATTGAATTTATTAATATCAAATTGTTCTTAATACCAAGTTTCATTGAAAATTTATATAAGAAAGTGGAAGAAATCAATGCCCAAAGTTAGTGAAATCTCCATGGATTCTAATTGTTCAAGGATTGTAAACTGAGATTGAATTAATTGTGGATTGTGAATAGAGATAAGATAACTGCTTAGCTAGGGTCACACACACATGACTGCAGATAACTGTCTCATTTACCTTCTGCTTTTCTAGTAATATACTCTCACTTGCATATGTAGTAAGAGGTATTGCTTTGGTATTTTAATTTGAAAATTTAAGAAAATCTATGAATAGGATTTGACGCATGATACATCAGAGAATGTTATGGGTGATCTTAAAAAATAAAATAAAATAAATCTAAGCCGCACAAAATCCAAAATCTTTCCTTAGTCTAAATCATCAAAATTTTAAAAAATCTGAACAATTCCGCCATTGGATCCTTAATCAGAATTATAAGTGAGAGATTGATGAAGGCTGATCAACTTTGATGATACTAGATTTAAAGAAATTTGTCATGATCAAGATAGGGAAGTATATTTTATTTGTTATTTAGTTTAATTTTCTGCCTTTTTGAACTTGAATTTGTGTAATTTGTAGTGGTTAAATAGATTTGAGTTTACAATTTATTGTTATCTAATTTTTATTATTTTTAATTATTTAAATTTTATTTAAACTCTAAAATTTTAAGTCGAGTCCTTGTAGGATCAATCCGTACTTGCATTAGCTGTACTACAATAGCCCATGCACTTGGAGTAAACAATCAACAATTATTAAGAAAATCTTACTTTAATATCTTTGAGTCACCTACAAGTTGCTTTAAATTAACTTGACACACCTCTCCTTTGAATCAAGTCAAGATTTTGAGTTTTTAAACTATACTTAAAACTGTCCTAGATGTAAACTTTTTGTATATGGATTATCCATAAATAAATGATATACATGGTTTCTATTATTAAAAGAGTGAGCTTGGTTGCATTTTTTTTTTAATGGGAGACTAGTTGTAATTTTGCCCACTGGTATTTTCCATGTGAAAACAATGTACGGGGCATCTACCTTGAAACCCCTCCAAAAACTATGTTACCTATTTTTGGAGCGTGTATACATACTAGGACTTATAAGTAAATAAGATGAAGGGTACAGGTCCAACTTTTACTAGGTTACCTATTTTTGCTGCACTATAAATGATGAGCAGCTTAGATAAATAATAAACTTTATCCATGCAAGAAACACAAGGGCCAGGACTTTTTCACACGTCCTTGAGTGTGTATACATGCTAGGATTCAGAAGTAAATAAGATGAAGGGTACAGGTCTAACTTTTAATGTTACAATAGTAGTAGTAATAATAATTATTTTTATTTTTATTAAGGCTGATGATATATACACCCCTTTTATTACTTGGGCCAATCCTTTTGTAGTTGTAGCTGTCTATCTCTCTCCACAAAATGGTGTTAACAAAAAGGGGTGTATATCAGCGCCCTAATAATAAGCTGTTAATTTAACAAGATTAGGCCAAGCGTTTTCAATCTCCTCGCAGTGCGGGGTGCCACATATAAGAAACAGTCTTTCAAAAATGAACGAATAACTTAACTATGGAGATTTAGCAGACCCTTTCAAATTCCAAATAAGGGATGTGTGGGTGGTGGTGACCGAGAGGGAATGTTCCGCAATTTCAGATATAAAGGAATGGACGAAAATTATTTCAAGAATGGGGTAAAACGGTTATAATCCTCATCATCCATTGTCCCAAGACCCTAACCAACTTTCAGACACAAGCTCATGAGGTGACATATAAAAAAGGAGAGAGGGGAGCTAGACATCTCTCTGTTTCACTCTGCCTTGCCGAGATTGTAAGGCAGAGAGTAAGGAAATCAAGGAAACCAAGGAAGACTTGAAATACTTGTTTGACTTTATCAACATGCAGTATCAGGGATTTGGGCCAGCCTCCGGTGGAGGCGAAGGCCATAAGAAGAAGAGGATGGCTATAATGGGCCTCTCTTCTCTAATCCTGGTGGCCATGGTCGTAGCTGTCGCCGTGGGTACAACCAAAAGCCACCAAGCTGCTAGTCCAGCAAGACCGGCAGCCGGAGCTGGTGGCAACTCAGGTGAAATTCATTCTTCCATGAAAGCAATCAAGGCAGTCTGTCAACCCACTGATTACAAAGAAGATTGTGAAAAGAGCCTTTCTTCTGCCGCCGGTAGTAACACCACCGACCCAAAAGAACTTGCTAAGGTGGCTTTCAAGGTTGCAGTCGATGAGGTGAAAAAGGCCCTCGCACGGTCTCAGGTCTTGAGAGACGTCGAGAAGGAACCTAGAGCGGCAAAGGCTCTTGACGACTGCAAGAGCCTCATGGGTTATGCCATTGATGACCTTGAGGCCTCCCTCAAAAAATTTGGCGAATTCGATGTTAGCAGACTCCAAGAGTTAATTGACGATGTCAAAATCTGGTTAAGTGCCTCGAGAACATACCAAGATACATGCATTGATGGCTTCGATAACACCACAGGACACGCCGGTGAAGCAATGAGCAAAGCCTTGATAGGTGCTTCTAAGCTCACCAGCAATGTCCTTGCCATTATCGATGAAATCTCCGAAGTCATCACTGATTTCAAGCTCCCATCTGCCAACAGAAGGCTCCTTTCAAACGACATGCCTTCATGGATTTCCGACGAAAGTCGCAGATTACTTGTTGAAGGTCCAGGTGGCATCAAGCCAAACATCGTGGTCGCTAAGGATGGAAGTGGAGATTACAAAAGCATTAGCGATGCAGTCTCCACCATCCCCAAGAAGAGCAACTCCTCCTATGTTATTTATGTCAAGGAGGGAGTCTACAATGAAGCTGTAATATTAGATAAACACATGAGGAACGTGGTGCTCATTGGCGATGGTCCTACAAAGACAGTGATCACTAACAACAACAATTTCGTCGATGGAACACCTACCTTCATGACTGCAACCCTTGGTACGAACTTATATATATACACACACCACCACCCATTTTTAATTGTTGTTCTGTGCTGTGCATAAATGATTTTAGCAATTAATCCATCTAAGTTTTAAAATAATTAGTCTTATACTCAACATGCAGCTGTGGTTGGAGACGGTTTTATTGGCAAGAACTTCGGAGTCGTCAACTCAGCTGGTCCCCAAAAGCATCAAGCTGTTGCTATCCGAGTGCAATCCGATAAGTCTGTTTTATACAACTGCCAATTTGATGGGTACCAAGACACCCTTTATGCTCACACGAAACGCCAATTCTACCGTGACTGCACCATATCTGGCACCATCGATTTCATATTCGGTAATTCGGCTACAGTCTTACAAAACTGTAAGATTGTAGTAAGGAAGCCATTGGACCACCAGCAAAACATAATCACTGCACACGGAAGGAAGGACAGGCGTGAGCCCACAGCACTGGTCATTCTCAATTCCAAAGTGATTGCAGACCCTAAGTATGAGCCGGTGAAGAAAACCAGCCCCACATACCTCGGCCGTCCATGGAAAGAGTACTCGAGGACTATATACCTGCAATCCGATTTGCCCGATTTGATTCATTCCGATGGATGGTTGCCATGGAATGGAGATTTCGGCCTCAAAACTTGCTTTTATGCTGAATTCGACAACAGAGGGCCAGGTGCTGATCTATCAAAGAGGGTGAAATGGCGTGGCATTAAGACCTCGCAGATGAATCTTGCGCACGTGCAGAAGTTCACCCCGGCAGTCTTCATTCAGGGCAATCAATGGATCAAGAAAGCTGGAGTGCCATACGACCTTGGTCTGTTGCCAACCAGTGCCCACTAGAGCAACTTGTACCATAAAATTTGGTAGTAAACCATGTGTTGTCTCTTAGAACAATAACTGAGAGTTTCAGGATATAAGCTGGCTGCCTAGGTAATAAAAAAGAGGCCATTTTTTGTATCATTTCCAGTTTATACAATTCTGTGAGAGATCGATATTACTTCTAGTGTTCGTCCCAAAAGATATCAGCATCTGAAACAAGAAAGAAGGATGATATTTCATTAATTGCGTCCCATGTCATTTCAAGTTTATACGACGTGTAGATAAAATGAAAGCTTACTTTCTTTCTTCTTTTTTTGTCCTTTTCGTTACGATTTCTTGATGAGCTCAACATGAACCACTGTTAATATATGGATGTAGTAGGAGGGACTAGCCATTACACATCGTCATAATCCACTTCAAGAGTGTTTGTCAATTGATAGATGAACATTTTTATAGAGAAATGCTAAACCAAAGCACTTCAGCTTTGGGACACAAAGCTCTCTAACTTATTGCATGAATGGACCTGCCTTTAAATATTCTGAATCATTGATTCAAGTTAGTTTAGATATATTTTACACAAAAATGAGATATATTGACAGCTTACAAAATCATATTTTTGGTCATTGAATATGGACCGTTGCTCACAAAGGTTCTAGATGTCTATCAAAAGAATAACTTTGTAGATGTTAGAGCAATCCAAACCCAAAGAAATCAGATGAATTAGGTCAATCATTTAAAGGTAGACCCCTTCATACAAAGTTTTACAGCATTTTTTACTCCAAGTGCTTTGGTCTTGCATTCTCTTTTTGATAAAGTGGCATTCCTATAAAAATTATAAATTAATATAAATTTGAAGTTGTTTATGATTTTGTGAGTTTGACTTGCTTTTAGTTATTGTCAATCTCAACCACTAAATTAGACCGCTGAGATCAATTACTGGCTTAGTTTTTGTTTCTTTGTTCATTTAAGTTTCTCTATAAAATAAGAGAGGTGGTTGTTATTGGTTTCATTTGCAAAATCAATGGAGAGTTGAAGAACTTCTCAAATGTAGAAGAGTTTCAACTAGAAGAGTAACACTAATCCCTCTTGAACTCCTACAAGAGCTTAGACTTTTGTGCCTAGAAGAGCACCCGAATTTGCTTCTTTGTTCCATATATATTGCAACATTAATTTTCCTTAGATCCAAATTGCACTTCCAAAAGTTGAGATGTTTCCTAAGAACCCCCTTCTCTCTTCTCTCTCTTTTGTGAAGGTTGGAACCATGAAGGACCATATCGTATGAACATCTTTTCTGTATGTGGGATCAAGATCATTCACAAGGTTGGTCTTCACATAGATGGTTCATGGTCAGTCATGATCAACATTATAACTAGACTTGATCTTCCAAAATATGGGCCCATGAAGACGAATAAAAAGCTATCCCTACAATATGATCCATCATTTTTTTAGGCCATAATACAACTCTCTCTCTCTCTCTCTCTCTCTCTCTCTCTCTCTCTCTCTCTCTCTCTCTCTCTCTCTCTCTCTCTCTCTCTCTCTCTCTCTCTCTCTCTCTCTCTCTCTCTCTCTCTCTCGTCCGCAGTTTAGAAACTAGAAAAGTCTACTCAACTTGAAAAGTGAACACGATGAGTTAACATGGACTAAATTGTGATTTATTTTTAAAAAATTGAGCTGGATAATCGAAATAATTTTTTATTTGATTTATATTTAAAATTTTCATTACTACGCATAGTATAATTGATGGGCTAGTTGTTGGGATTAAACCAACTAGGTAAAGAATGCAAAAAGATTTCAAGTGAATGCAGTTGTTCCCTTAGTACAAAACACACTAAAAGTAGAGGTTATACTAATGTGATACTCATGAGGCTACAATTAGTTATAAAAAATGAAGTTATAGGGCCGAATTTTTGGGCTACATCTCTAATTAGAACCTACATTAATTTAATGACATTTCTATGTCCTAATCATTCACCTACACACTACCAAATATAAATATATAGAATAAACAAAATATAGAATACAGTTACACCCACCATTATATGGCCAAGAGAGAGGATCCATACCTACATATTAAGGAATTCCTTGATTTTTGTACTATATTCAAATGCCATAATATTACATATGATTCTATTAGGCATAGGTTATTCCCTTTCTCTTTAAATGATAAGCCCATATCATGGCTTAATTCTTTAGAGGTCAGTTCCATTGCTACATGGGACCAATTGTTTAAGAAATTGCTAAATAAAATTTTCCTAGTTCATAAGATCAATGCTCTTCCTAGGGAGATCATTAATTTCTAACAGAGAGATGATGAGCAATGTTATGAATGTTGGGAGATATGGAATGAATTACTACAAAAGTGCCCATTTGAAAAAGGCAATAGGTTCAATATTTCTATGAGGCATTAGCACCTCAAAATAGACAGATGCAGCTAGTGGAGGAGCTCTCATGTTGAAAAATGAGATAGAGGCCTAAGAACTTTTCCAAACTCTAGAAGACAATTTCCATCAATGGGATTAATTAAATAGGAGAGAAAGACACACCCAACCACAAAACAAAGGTGGCCTATATAAAATAAAAGTGACCTTGAAAACAACACATAGGTGACTCATTGGATGGCAGAATGGACAAGCTTGATAATATATGCCAGATAATGAGTGCCAACATAAATGCTTTCATGGTTGTTAATGCAAAAAATCCACAAGAGGTGTGTGCTATTTGTTCTAGTCCAGCCCATTTAAACTACAGTTTGTCCATCCAATAGAGTGCTTAATGAATATCTTCTAGAACAAGTGAATGCTCTTGGTGCATATCACAACCCTGGCAATAATAATCCATACTCTGAGACCTATAATCTAAGATGGGCTAGGCATTCCAATTTGTCATGGTCTAAGAATAATTACCAAGGAGGTAATTATTTTCTTGTAGATTTTCTTGTCCTACATACCTAGCCTATGTTAGGCCTCGATTGTTAGATCCTGATAATTCTTGGACATTCATCTTTGACAATGTCCAATGCCATCATCAACTGTAAAAATAGTGTGATGAAACTACTTTTCAGCAATATAAAATTCAAGCTCAATGTTTTTAATGCCAATCATTAGCATCTAGACCTAGATAATTTCTTTGTAGTAAATTTAATTGAAGGTCTACTTCAAGATGTTAATACGCGATTGTCTATTATAGACCCACTTGACACATGTCTAGTGCATTTTAACTGTGACTTTGATATAGACAAGTCCATTGAGGAAGTAAATAATCTCTCAAATGATACACCCATAATGGATACCTCCAAATCGGGCCCTCATGTGGAACCACTTCCTCCATCACATTATGTCCCTGTACCTTTTGCAGAAAAAACACCTACCTTAGTCCTTAAGCCACTCCTTGAGAAACTAAAATGTTCTTACTTAGGACCAAATGAAACCTCACATGTCATTGTAGCCTCATATCTAGATCAGGAACAAGAGGGTAAGCTTCTTGATGTTCTCAGAGAAAATAGGACTGCTTTATGGTGGACCATAGCAAATATTAAGGGAATTAGTCCTGCTATGTGTATGCATGGAATACATGTAGAAGAAAATTTCAAAATATCTAGGGAGACAGAGAGGAGATTAACCCCAACATGAAAGTGGTTGTGAGAGACGAAGTACTTGGGTACTTGGGTAAACCCAGTTCAAGTAGTTCCCAAGAAGTCCAAACCATGTAATCCTAAATGAGGATAATGAGTTAATCCCATTGCATGACCACCAAGTGGAGAGTTTGTATAGATTATTGAAAACTGAACTCAGTCAATAGGAAAGACAACTTTTCTCTTCCATTTATAGACCAAATGCTAGAACAGTTAGCCAGTCATAGTTATTACTAGTTTCTTAATGGATACACCAGCTATAACCAAATCCCTACAGCACTTAAGATCAGGAGAAGACTACCTTTACCATCCTTTTAGAACTGTCGCCTACTATCATATGCATTTTGGACTTTGTAATGCCCAACTACTTTTCGAAGGTGTATGTTGAACATATTTTCAAACATGGAAAAGAGGTTTCTAAAGGTGTTTATGGATGATTTTTTAGTGTTAGTTCTTCATTTGATGAATATCTGCACCATTTAAAACTTGTCCTTATTAGATGTCAAGAAAAGAATTTATGTTAAATTGTGAAAAATGTCATTTTATGGTTCAAAATGGCATTGTTTAATGCCACATTATTTCACACCATGCTTCGAAGTGGATAAGGCCAAAGTATTTAATCTCTAACCTTCCTCTTCCAAGGGCAGTGAAGGAAATCCATTTTTTTTTAGGCCATGTTGGTTTTTATAGACAATTCATCAAGGACTTTAGTAAAATTGCAAAGCCCCTATGTAATTTACTTACGAAGGAGGCAACTTTTAACTTTGGTGATGACTGTATGAAACCATTTGAGCACCTAAAAGTTGAGTTAACTTCTATGGCTATTATTTTGCCTCCAGACTGGATTGCATCGAAATAATGTGTGATGCTTCAAACTACATGGTCATGCTGTGTTGGGGCAATGTATTGATTAACTTCCCCATGTGATATATTATGCTAGCAAGACACTCAGCAATGCCCAACTCAATTATTCCACTACAAAAAAGAGTTGTTGGTAGTGGTTTTTTTTTTTTGGATTAATTTAGATCTTATATGTTAGGATCTAACGTCATAGTATACTCAGACCATGTAGCTTTGAAATACCTTCCTTTTGAGAAAGATGCAAAACCTATGCTAACTTAATGAATACTATTGCTATAGGAATTTGATGTAGAATTTTAGGATAAGGATGGTTTCAAGAATGTGGTAGCTAACCACTTATCTAGGCTACTTGTGGTGTCCACTAATGAGAATGTGCCTATTATAGGAACCTTTCCTGATGAATAATTATTGAACATTTTTTAGCTGCCTTGTTATGCAAATATAGTCAATTATCTTGGGACAAGTCAAATGCCTAATCATTAGTCTAAATAAGATAGGAAAATGTTTATTGCCAAGGTTAAACACTTTACATGGGATGTTCCATACTTATTTAAGTACTATCCTGATTAGGTCATTGGAGATGCATACCTGATAATGAACATCATAAAATCATTTTCTTTTATCATGACCATGCATGCGGGGGCAGTTTGGTTCTGAAAAGACAGCTATAGAGATTTTACAATGCTAATTTTATTGTCTTACCATTTTTAGGGATTCACACGCTTACTGTGTAGCATGTGTTAGATGTCAACACTTAGGGAGCATAGGAAAAAGGAATATGATGTCCTTGAACCTTATTCTTATCATTGAGCCTTTTGATGTTTGGGGCATTGATTTTATGGGACCATTCCTAGCCCCTTTGGTTATTTGTATATTCTTGTGGGGACAGATTATGAGTCAAAATGAGAGAAAATAATACCATGTAAAACCAATGACCACAGGGCGGCAATCAAGTTCTCAAAAGAAAATATATTTGCACATTTGGTATACTGAGGGCCATAATTAATGATGGGGGTAAATATTTTTGTAATAGAGTATTTGAGAATCTAATGAAGAAATATAGTGTTACGCATAGATAGCTACCCCTTATAATCCTCAAACTAGTGGACAAGTAGAGATTTCTAATAGAGAAGCAAAATGTATTTTAGAAAACATAGTCAATTCAAATAGGAAAGACTGGTCTTTGAGGCTTAGTGACACTTTATGGCCTATCGTATGGCATTTAAGAACCTTTTAGGCATGTCGCCCTACCGCTTAGTCTAGGGAAAGGCCTACAACTTACCAGTAGAACTTGAACATAAGGCATATTGGGCCTTCCAAAATCTTAATTTTGACTTAGATACTGCTAGTACCTACAGAAAATTCCAACTCAATAAGTTGGATGAGTTAAGAAAAGATGCATATGAGTCTGCAAAGCTATACAAAGACCACATGAAAAGCACTCGTGATAGACACATCCTAAGAAAGTCCTTTACCCTAAGACAGAAGGTCCTTTTGTATAATTCTAGATTGCATATATTTTCAGAAAAAACTTAGATGTCGATGGACTGTACCATATATTTTACATACTGTTTACCCTCATGGGGTCGTCAAGATAAAAAAAGGATGGTGAAATTTTCAAGTCAATGGGCAAAGGTTAAATTCCTATCTAAAGTTGGTCAACCCTGAAGAAGAAGAGATCTTTTTAGAGGAACTAGTTGACTAGAACCCACCTAACATATTCCCTAACACATGCATGCATAAGCTACATTCATCAATATCATTGCATATCATGTCTGGCTAAAGACATAAACTTAGCACTCACTGGGAGGGCACTCAGGATTTTAGAGTGTCATTATTCTATATTACCATTCATCATTTAGGGTCCTATATTTCAAAACATTGGGGACAATGTTTAGTTCAAGTTGGGGGGTGTAAACATACATGAGATGTCTAGTTTTCTTTATATTTTTATAATAAAAAATTCAAAATTTTTTGAGATTTCAAAGTTTTTAGGTCAAAGTTCCTTTACTATGATGAAAATTGGATTTTTTAAAGCTTAGTATTTCTCCTACTTTAACTTCTTCATAGAAATGCATATGGTTAATTATGCATTTTATTCATGTCCCGAAGTGTTTTATGAAAGTTAAATCTTTGAAAACACTTATAAGTAGTGCATAAGTCCAGACAAATAGATGTTTATGACTTAGAGACACTGAGGAAAATCAATGGAGACCTATATAATAAGTGATTTTTAAAGACTAAAATATTTTTTATGATTATAAATAATTTCCTATTTTCTTTGGTATACATTTCTTTGAAAGATCCCAGTATCCTTGTTTTGCACAAAATACCAAGAATTATTAAGAGTACTAACTTCGGTTCCTAAACATTTATTGACTCAGATAGGTTTTAAGAAACCTAAGAAATGATATATGTCATCCTTGTTTTAGTGAGGAGATAAAAAGCCTACCTAGGTATTATACCACTAGTTAGACCCTTTGAGGCTCTTAGTCAGCCTTTTCTTTTTAAAACCTCATTTACCTTAACCCAAAACCCAAATAAAATATCCATTATCTATTTTCAAAAATGAGTAGAGATGGCATAAAAATTAAAAAAAGGACAAAATTCAAAGAAGTGAATGTGACAACCTGGGTTTTTATAATGGTTTTTAAATACATTTTCAAAATGTGGGGCCCCTTATTTGAAAATTCATTTAAAAAATAAAGCAGCAAAAATTTGTTCACTGAAAAGTGTTTCTAAAATTCCCAAGCATCATTTCTTACACAAACACAAGGATTATATAGCAGAATGAGCGTCTCATTCCGAACAAAAGTCTAGCAGAGTTTCCTTTATTTTTTGAATATATTCACATTTAATGCATGCTACAAATCTTTTCATAGTTAAAAAATAAATAAATAATAAAACTTAATCGTAACCCAATAACCTCCAGTCACAACATATTCCACTAAATAAAAATGAGTCCATTACATCAAAGTAAATATACATCCATATTCCCTAATAGATTACTAATCAAATCTTAAATGGTAATGCTCGCCCTTCAGATACTACAATCCCAATCTTCTATAATTACAACTCCACGGTTCACTTTCACGTCCGTCACTTGACATGTTCATCCTATCCATTTAAATTCTTCATATCTGAGACATTGTAAACAATTACAAAGTCTCAGTAAGTTTGCACTTGTGTAGGTGGAAAAAGGGTTGTTATTTTGGCAAGCAGTTCATGATTTACTTAATTAATGTATTTTGAAAGTTATTCATATATAAACAAAATCATGATGTCTTAAAACACATGTTCAAGTAAAACTCATAATTTCTCAAATCATTCATTCTAAGAAATTAATTCACATGTACAAAGTAGATCGATGGGCAAATCCTATGCATTTCAAAGTTTGTTAAAGTATCAATACATTATTCATTTTCGTATCATTTCATGAACATTTAGTCATACAAGAATACTTTTTCATGCATACACATACTCATTCAGTTCTATTCATGACATATGATACTTTAAGATCATTCATTATTCATGTACGCCTATATTCATCTCACCTACTTTCCTTTATGAACATACTGCATTTCAAATTCATATATGATTGAGTACATGATCATGCATGACCATTAATGATGCTCAATTAATCCAATACATTCTTAAACCAAACCTTGAAAATGTCACCAATTTGGAAGAATCGACACACACACACACACACCACAATTGGTAAAAATCATTTTCTAATAACAAAAACGTAGATAAGAACTAAGCTTAAATGATTTCATTAGAGCATGTATGAACACAAGTGTGCTTAAAGTTGACAATGACTTCAGGTCTAGCATAATCAACACGATACACAAAAATGTCTAGAAAACCACTCAAAACATAGGCTCTCAAGTAAAACCTTAATCGATAAACTCTTAGTAATGAAGAAAAAGATAAGAGATGCTCAATTAAGAAAAATGATACAGGTTTTGCAAATATGCTTATAAAATCATGCAAGTACCCGTACATGACATACGAGGTGACAATTTAGTCTTATCATGACGACACTGGCACACTTGTCCTACTAGAGACCTCCCTACTGTCACATCACAATACCGTCCATCACTCTTGGACATCAACAACACATCATACAATGTCCAACACTCTTGGCAGGGTCCAACACTCCTGAACTATCATCAGGCATTATAGCTACTCAATGAGCATATGCCTCATAAAGTAAAACCTTGATAAATGAATCCTTGATAATGAAAAGCACAATGAGAGATACTATGATGAGGAAAATAATAAAGGTTATGCAAATATGTTCACTAAATCATGTCATGCATGTACATACATACGAGGCAACCCTTTTGGTGCTGTCACGAGGACACTAGCACACATGTCCTACCAATAGAGACCTCCATTCTGTCACATCACATACAATGTCCAATACTCCTGTACAGGGTTTAACACTCATAAGCCATCATTAAGCCTTACACCTAGTCTTCTATGAGCACGTGCCTAAGGGTCTACCTACTCGAGCCCATGTCAAGTTGTTTTTCACTAAAATCAAATCAAAATTTTGCAGTCCTTACAGCTACTCCAAGAGTGCTTGCCTTAAAACATCCAAACAACTCGATAAATCACTTTCTAAACCAAGTATAACTTGATACATAGAAAGGTTCAGGTTTTTCACCATCTCATTCATAAGTGGGAAATCTCAATGATTTACAAAGTTCAAGGTTTCCCATACAACTTCCATGATTCATGCATCATCATAGTTCCATAAACAAAGTCCTAAAGTAGTAGACTTTTTACCATATTCCACATATCCTTCCTCCTTACTTATGGTCATAAGCAAGAATAAAAGATAGGTATGAATCCCAAATATCAAAGGTTACATACACTTCCATACACAAACATAAGTGATAACACATAGGAAATATTAGTGGAACAACAATGATTCAAGTAACCATAGTACAAGTCATCAAAGTACTTATCGATTGGTTTAAAGACAGCATTGGTATGTCATTTTCATGCTTTGCTCATAGCTCATGACTATTGCATTCACATTCATTTAATAATGCCCTTAATACTCAAAAGAAGGCATCTCAATTCATCTAAAGAGTCGCAATAGTTCAATGGCTCATAATTATTTACTCTCTTATGGATAAAAAGCAACTTTCTCACATTTCACATAATTCAACCATATTTCCTAGTCCAATGGTTATATAAAATGAGGCTTTTGATAAATTGTAAATGCATATGATAAAGTGAACTATAATAGAATCAATGATAACAAGGCCATAACATGAAAACATCACGATACTCAACTAAGAGCATGCTACAAGTTTTTAAATTTATGATTCAATCTTGATGCCTACTTAGGTAGTTCTGTTAAACAATAAACTATACTTACATACTAACCTTAATTTTTCAAAGGTGTTGCTCCTCATCTAACAAGGTACTTTCAATCATCAGTTATAAGTCAACTTGAGCTGTTTATTTTTTCTTATAACCAGTTCAACATCTTCTATTCCCTTTTGTGAGGTTAGCCTATAGTGAGTTTAAGACCCAACACTCAAGTTGGAGGGGATCTTGTCTTACCTAAAGGCGAGTTTACATGTTTTTATTTTTCAAAATAAAAAATGGTCCTTCAACGTCTAGTTAGAAGTTAAGGCTCTACGTGCACTTCTTACCAAAAAAAGAACTAAAAGAAAATCAAATTATTTTCAATAATAATAATAATAATAATAATAATGATAATTTACTACAATTCTAAGCTATATATACAAAGTAATACTAAACATGCTCAAATGATTCACCTGATAATAAAGCTTGATTATATAAAATGATTCAATGACAAACAATAACATCATGCAATCCTAGTACTTTCACAGGTCCAAAAATGCATGAAATAAAACTTCACATTAGTTACAAATCTAACTAGGTTAGACATGTTCTTAAACCACAATCCCCTACCTCATTGATGAGATGTTCTTCTACCATTTTCTTGTCAAAAAATATACTAATATGAGGGAAAAAGATCCTGGACCCCCCCCCCCCCCCCCCCACAATTTTCTATATTTTCAGCATAGCTAAGACATCCTACACTCTATATGGGACATCTTAACTAGTTACTAATTTAAGGTTATTCCTCTTTAGTAATTTGTATCATCTCAACTACCTACCAATGCTCTTCTTTCCAGTCTTATATTGTCCCAGTTCCTAATATTAATCTAGTCCATATTTAGTATCTTAATTCCTAACCTATCTCGTGCTCCACAAATCTTTATCTTATTCTTTTCTTATATCCAACTGATCCTAACCTTCCATTTAATTATACTTTAGATCACAATCCTAGGTTGAGCTTCTTAACTTTCCAAAATTCTCTAGATTTTTGTTATTCCCCTTCATTATCTTCTTATTCTAGTTTCATCATAGTTTCCTAACCTAGAGTGGGCATCCATACTAGGAGAGCTCATTGCACCTAGTTTGGATGAGGATTTTTCTCCGAAGTAATTTAATTTGTTACTTTGGGGATTTTTCACTTCGCAACTAGTTAAGCTAACTTACTTCTAGTGATAAATTTTGCAAAACAGATGTTTAGTGTTGTTACACCACCTAATCTAATAAGTTATGGAACCTTTAAACAAAAGAAACAACCAAATTCTCCTAATTATTGAGCTTTTTCCTATGAGCCATGCGAAGGCTTCACTAGTAAGATATTTAGGGAACAGACAGTCAAACTTGAATGTAGAGAGGTAAGAGATGTACATGATGACATACAACTTAGGGAATTTTGTGCCATCATATTAGCCCATGCCTAGCATCTTGATATCTTTTGGGGTGACTACTTCAAGGAACAATTCAAGACTCTTACGATCAAGGTAATAAGGGGCCATCTATTGAAATTTCTTAATGGTAGATTTGATCTCTCTCAATTCTTTTCCCAATTCTTCTATTGTGGATTCTCAAGGAAAGGTCAAGAGTGATCTATTGTAGAAGTCCTTCATGTCCCAATGTGTTAGTTGTGGTCAGTTTAATGACCCAACTGCTCATTTCCCTAACAAGTTGGTCAATTTGGGCAAGGGCCACATGGAAATTGGCTTTCAAGCTCTATGCTCAATATTAGGGTTGTTGTCTACCATGTTTTCAGATGAGATGATTCATCTAATCAAATGTGGCAAAGTAACTAGGGGATGAAAGGTTGATGGAGGAAGACTATGAATTCTTGAAGAAACTTATATGGCAAGGACTTGCTTCTTCTTCTTTTTTGGCAATGGTTACCTAAAATGAAGTAAGAATAGAGTTTCCATAGAAATGGGATTTATTTGGAAAAATGATTTGAAAGAAGGATGCATGATGATGAACACACAATATTTTATTTTATTTTATTTTGAAAATCAAAGGGAGAGAAATTTGTATTCTCCTTTCATTTAAATTTTGAAGAGAAATTTTCTTCTTTGAGGTGAAAGGTATAAAGAGAAAGAACCTCCTCTCTTTCTTTAGAAATAATTTTGATGAAGGGGAGAGATAATTTTAGTTCTTTTCTTTAGGAGTTTTGGGAATGAGGATTCAAAAAATCATAGAGGAAGCCATCTTCCTCCTTTAGAGAATAGATGGAGGAAAATATTCGTTTCCCTGAAAATTTGGGATTGGAAGAAGACTTTTGGTTTTTGAGAATGAAAAGGAGAGGAGAAAAGCAGTCACTCTTTATTTTGGAATTGAGGAAAATTCTACAATTAACCTTTTATGGGTTTCCTCAAAAGGAATTGAAATGCTTGGATGACATATTTAATGGAGGTGTGAGACACTAACATTACGCGAGCACAACCTAAAAGGCTATGGTATGTGTCTCAACCTTTGTGGGAAATCTTAAAGCTTTCAACGGTAAGTTGCACACGCATGATATTCATGAGGTACATACAAGGCCTATGGCTTGGGTTCCCTTAGCAAAGGTTTCACAAATATGCCTCATGGATGATGGACTGCGGGTCACTTAAATACCATATGCTAATTGTACATGCCCACTTAAGTTCCTTTTTATCTCTGATTAGCCTCTGGACCTACAAAATATCAAACTTTTGGGTTATTAGGTCAAAAATGTATGTATGAATTTTGGTCTAAAAATCCTAATTTTTCCCTATAAGTTGTAACACATGGATAACTAATTGGGTAGTTTTTATGCAAAATTAGATACCTATTACACTCCTAACCAGTATTTTGCTAGTCTCAAGCAAAACATACAAAAAATCATTTTACAAAGTGCCTCTTTCGTAGGTACTCACAATTGGATTTACCTTATGCAACAAGCCCTTAAACTCCTAATGGGCGACTTAGGCCAAGTGAGGGTTTGCAATGAATATACCCACAAAATTTCCTAAGGTTGAGTCTCTTATGTCTCAAAGAATCCTCTTTCATTTGCAATCTACTCTCTCTCTCTCTCTCTCTCTCTCTCTCTCTCTCTCTCTCTCTCTCTCTCTCTCTCTCTCTCTCTCTCTCTCTCTCTCTCACACGGATATAATACTAACAGATCATATATTTAGAAGGTAGCATCTTGCCATAAGCCAAATAGGCAAGTTGTCTAAACTTTCGAGGATGATCGACATAATAAAAATGGCTAAATATGCATGTAGGGGAATCACTTCCAACACACTAGACTATGAACATCATATAATCTACACTGGCTCTCATGGGGCCACTAGATCAAAATGGGAGTAGTTTTGCCATGATAGATGCTCTCATAACATATAACCCTCATGTCTGGTAGGTATCCTACTTAGAGGTTAGTGGCTATTCTAACCCTCCTAGCATAGTGCCATTAGGGTTCCTATAACCCTCAAAACGGCTATCATAAGTTGTAGGATATCAAGCGCCCCCCATACATTATCTAAGCTCTCACCCATATAGGGTTCAAAAACCAACACATTCATCAAATGTGTGTGTGTGTGTGTGTGTGTGTGTGTGTGTGTGTGTGTGTGTGTGTGTGTGTGTGTGTGTGTGTGTGTGTGTGTGTGTGTGTGTGTGTGTGACCTCAGAACATAAAAACAAGATAAAGCGACATAAATGCTTATCTCAAGTATCACATCCAATGAGGAATCATTCACAAATACATAATCACATTCCTCTAAAATAATAGAGACTCATGAAATTCTTATTCACATATCATGCTCATAGTAGTAACCTAACATGGTCAATAATGGACTTTTGGCTTATAATCAATGAAATATGGTAAGTAAAGCAAATGGGGTTTCAAATGTTGATATAAAAATGTCAGAGGATGAAATTGAAGTCCCATAACAAATGTTAGAATTGAGGAAATTACTGAGATATTTATGTGGTTTGGTAGGCTTGAATTAGTATGGAAGTTATTGGTGCCTTTTCATGAATGTTATGCATTTACTATGACAAGTGATGGATTGTGTTGGTGTATATGGAATATACAGTCAATAGGATGTTTAACTAATGTTTTTCACTAATCAAAAACTTAAATGATGAGTCAAATAATCCAATTTTTTACTGCTGTAACCTCTATCTACAAAGTCTCAGAAGTATCACTTGGAAACCTCATTTTTGAAAAACTATGTAATCCCTTTCAAAAGATGGCTCAAATGTCAAACAAAACTACCCCAAAAAAACATGGCTAAAAACCACCAAATAAAACCCCAAGTAAAAATTCATCTTAATGACCTATTTTTCCTTACGTTTTGATTTTTACAATCAGTCAACTTATGACAAAATAAGTTACCAGTCAGCTCCTAGACAATACCCAAAACCATTAACTTTTCAAGATACAAAACATTTATTGTAGTAAGCTAGAATACATGTTGGACATTGCCTCAAATCTCAATGCTTTTAGACTTATTTCCCTTAGATTTCTTACTACTGATTTGCATTATATTAAACATGTTTTAACAATATTTATATCATAGAAAATTCATGTCAAAATTCCAACTCTCAAAGTGCTTTAACCTCTTGCTAAGTGGGACTACTTCTAAAGGTTTTCAACAATGAATAATTGTCTTGTGCAAGCTTAAAGTAAAATTTCTTATCTTTATTTCAAGTATACTCTTATTCATTATAAAGTTTAGATCAAGCTGAAAAAGATCATTTAGGCAGTCATCTCTATTTGCATATATCAATTATGAATTAAGCAAGTATATGAACATGCTTTTGGTATAAGTCATATTGAGCAGTGTCTACTTCTCATGTCATAACCATACTAATTCTCACTTAAAATTGGAGCAACAAATCACTGATGTATCAAGAACTTAATAAGTCACAATATCATCAAAAACTCATGAAAAACAAGCACCATAATATGGAGTTTTATTTCAAATAAGACAGGGTTCTCATGGCCATGACTGCGTGCTTATGATCAAAGCTCAAAATCAAGATAATTCCACCCATGAAAACTCATCTAAAACCAATTATTTCAACCAAGTAACAACTAGCCTTACACATGAGTTGAATAATCAACAAAACATGAGAACAGGGCATACATCTATGCAAAAATCATTAAAATTTCTACCTTACTTATGTGTTTAAAACATGAACTGAAAAATAGTCCATAACATGTAATCTTCATATCAAACTCATGCTGAAATCTTTTGTTTTTCTTAAACCAATATGCTTGGATTTTGAATAACCTAGTATGGAGAGTTCTAAGCACCATGCTTGGTATTCCTTCTCTTCTCTTTCTCTTTCTTTTCCCTTCTTCCTCTCTCTCTTTTCCTCCTTCCTCCTTCCCTCTTCACATTTTTTCTTGCTTTCTCCTCTTCTCTCCCTCCTTAGTTCCACGTTTTCTCTCATCTGGTTCCTTCTCTTTTCCATGATTTTTAGCTTCTAATTTGTAGTGAGATTCTCATAATATATTTATAGTTCCCTTCCTAAAGTTTTGGGATTTGTTTATGACTCCTTCTCCCCTAGGATTTCCATGTTTTTAGGCTCCATCTTAGACCTTCAAATTATTCCCTTTCTAATCCTATGAAACACCATCTTCCTAGCCTACGTAGGACTTAGTTCTCTTTTTAAACTCACCTTTTGTTCTTCTAGTTAAGTTGTCATAGCACTCTTCTTAATCATTTAATCCTCTATGATTGTGATCATTCTAACCTCATCAATCTAAGGTCCATTTCATTCTAGATCATTCCTAAAAAAAGAAACAAAAGCTAAAAGTATAAGTGAAGGTTTGAACTCTAGCGAAAGTCTCTCATTCACATAATATTACCACCTAAGCAAACTCATTTTCACTAATGAAAATATGCAACATGATAACTTATTGAATTAAAAATTCAAGGTATTACATTCTCCCCATTTTAGAAAAAATTCATCCTCAAAATTTCATCATAACTTAGTTAACAATTCAAGATACTTCTGCTTTATCTGCTTTTGTTTCCTAGGTGGCTTCCTTTAGCTCTTTCTGTTCAAAAGTAAGATCAAACTATAACTCAGGGGGTATTTGATCAAGCACACCTCGCCTTTCAGAGGTTTAGAACCCTTCTGTTGAGCACCAATTTCAAATCCAATCTGACTTCTAAAATGGAAGTGAGCACAGGGGAGAGGACCCTATTCTCACATTCCTCTCCCCACCAGTAGAACACCAGAGATGCACTACATGTGGGCCTTGTCTAACTCAACGAATGACTACTTTCGATTCTTCACTTCCAGAAGTAGATAGAGTCGCTGCCCAACCCTACCTATATAACAAAAAAAGAATCGATCACTAGTTACGGAGCAATTGTCATATATGAACTAGTCATCAACATGCTAAACTCCCCCTTCTTCCCCACCATCTGTGGGGTCTCATTTTCTTTCTATCTGACAAGGGTCTAGAATGTAATTCCACAACATTGAAATGTGAAACACAATATGTACCTTGGATAGCTGTGGAGGTGAAGCTAGATGATTCACTTTCTGTCCTATCCTCTCCAGTATCTCAAAAGGTCCCACCTATCTAGGACTCAACTTCTTCACATCAAACCTCATAACACCTTAGTCAGCAAAAATCTTCTGAAACACATGATCCCTGACTATATAATCTGTGTCCTTACATCATATCCACTACACACTTGATTTTTGTTCTTAATATGCTGATAGATTGGCAATATTATGTAGTTTCTATCACTGTCACATGTAATTTTTTCTATCTCTATTTTTTTTTTTTACTAGGTACCTTGTAAATCTATCTTTCAAAATAATATGGTCTCGAAATTCAATATTTTCCACAAATTTTTTTGCACTTTCTATGTTTTTCATATGAATTGTATTCTAAGTGTATCCAACAATACTGGCATGTGTCCTTGATGTTCCTCTAGTCTCGATGTGCATACAAGGATATACTCTACAAACATAATGGAAAATTTATAAATAAATTGTATGAACATCATGTTCTTGAATTTCATGAATGTAACGTAATCAATGGTCAATTCAAACAGCATGTCTAAAAATTTCACAATGTTCATATTTAGCTCGAGATGCCATCACTTGGAACATCTTCTTACTTTATCCTCAATCGATGATACTTGAACCCCAAATTGATCCATGGTTTTTTTGAGGTTGATCAAATAAGTTATTAAGTCAGAGGAAACTCATTGTTCATCATGACACCTTTAGGCATTTGATTGTCAATGTAATGTTTCATTAACTCTTCCTTCTTTTGATGAAGAAAACTAGTGCTTTCTATAGTAAAACAATATCTATAGTAAATATTTTATCTAGTGGTTTCTACAAGTGATTTTCTAACTAGTTTCAGCATTTGTTAAGACCATTTTGTAAAGTGCTTTGAAGATGAGAGTTGTGCCATAGTATTGGGTTGATAATGTACTCCATCCCCATTTTAGGTGGTTACCTAATAACTCTTAAGGAAATGCATCTAGAATTCCCTGAACTACCATCAAATCTTTCAATTAAGGATTATTAACCTCTACAACTTTAACTTTTCATGTGTGATCATCACCTCAATCCTCTGAAAATATCACCCAAAACTTCATAAGGACACGATCTATTTCTAGCATGGAAATAATTTTTAAAACCTCATTCTTACAATCAAGCTTCATTTAGATAACACTAATAACCATAACTACTACAATTTACTTTGAACATTGATTCGGGTGTCTATAACCCTTGTTTCATAAACAACATTCACTCATCAAGTATGCCTTTATTCTTTAATTATTAGAATCTAATTTATCCATCATCCCTACCATTCAATATCCTCTAAGCACAATTCTTTTCATCTTATGTCTTTTCTCTTGCAATATAATTTCTTCTCTTCATACACTTTAATCAATTTCTCTTCTTATCATCATGCTTTCAAACAAATGTTCAAATAAATTTCATAGATCAGATACTTCCATTAGAGTAGCATCAAAACCTTTTGATGTCTACATTTTGAGTCCATTAACTTATTCATAATCTACTATTTTCATACTATAGTTCTCTATCATAAGAACTTATTCACCATAACATTTAAATTCATCTATTGCAGTATTAAAAGCTTATGTTGTCAATTTTTCTATTGACATTCCACAATATCAATAAAAAGTATTCACCACATGAATAAACTAATGTTGTAATTATCTTAACCTCTATAAGACTCCTCTATTATAATTATTTTCTAATGCTTCTTAGTTTGTTATTTTAGGATGGTATATACCTTCTGGAGTTCTATGTACTTCATCTAAGTTAAAGCTATGGTCTCAGGAGGTTACTATGTCTATAGACCTCCTCTCACTCAAAAATACCATCTAGTAGAAAGTAATTGATCTAAATTCTCCAAAATTGCCACATCTATCCTATATCATAGTAATCAACTAGAGACACCATTTGTATAATCTTATGCTCTAGTTCTTTATTCTAAGAACCATAAAATTCCCATGAAAGTACTCTGTATCTAACTCATACAAGAATCAAAAGCGGCCTTGTTTCCATGATTATTTATGACTCCACACTAAGTTTGGCTATAAATGACATGGACCTAATTTAGAATGATTCTCATTCTTTTATGTCCTAATCTTTGATAAATCTAGCTCATTCTCTCATGAGAGTGGCAGTACCATGGACCTGATTTAGAATGATTCTCATTCTTTTATGTCCTAATCTTTGATAATCTAGCACATTCTCATGAGAATGGTAGTACCATCTTCTTAAAATTTTCCAACCTTACTAAGTGATATCATAATTTTTCAATGACGAAAACATCTAACGAGTTTCTCTACTTACATTGTCTAGTCGACCTAGGACTCATTTCTTATTATTGACTCTCATGATATCCAAGTTGTTTAGTTGTGAACAACCTAAACCATGCTCTGATACCAAATTTGACGACTTGAGTTTTCAAAAAAAAAAAAAATGTTATTCATATGTTCTTATAGAAAATGTCAAGAATTCATAGGATTTTTTAAAAACATTTGGAAAATTACTATATAATAGTTTTCAAAACCAATTCTTACTTGGGTGTCTTTTCAAAAACTCCATCCATATACATGTAAAGTAATTAGAGAATTAAAAGAGCACATAGCATGACCCACTGGTCATAGCCCCAAACAACTAAATCAATCCATAAACTAAACATGAAATAGAATTAAATATCACATTATATGTTTGTCAACAAATGTCATTAATTAAAGTAAAGTAGCCTAACTAAAGCTATTTAACAAATGTAATTCCTCATACATTAATCTCCTCCTCCTACTTGTCTACTTCGTTAACACAAGCTGAATCTAATCCTTGGATGTAATACCCTATTTTTAATCCCAAATTAGTAATAAAATTAAATAAATAAAAATAAAAAATTTATGTATAGAAATTGGTCCTAAAAACTCAAAAACAAAAACTACACATCGATAGGAATTGAATGGTATAAAGAACGTTGAAAACGGAGTTCGGATGAGTGAGTTATGACAATTTTTAAGTGTAAGGGTAAATTGGTAAATTGTCAGGGACATTAATTGAATTGAGCCGTTTTGATAACAACACCCCTTTTCTACTTCCATTAGAGTTCTAATGGAGGAAGGCACTGATCTACTTTCCATTCAGAAAAATCAGGACTTAGCCTATTAAATACAAGTTTCCCCTTCCATTCCCATGCCAAACAACCAGAGGAGAACCCTCATTTTTCTCTGCGCATGCAGCGAAAATGAGTTGAAGTTGCATGCACTAGAGGGCTCTGATCTCCCATCTCCGGCTCTAATCAAGTAAGTTACATACTTTAACTTGTTATTTATCTTGTTTTTCAACTTTTTCCTCACAGATCTGGGCTAGATCAGATCAAAATAGCCATTTGATGGCCTATGGATTCAAAACCGTGGAGCATGGTTAGACCCATCTTAAAGACACCTCAAATGACAAATCTAAGCCGTTCATTGTGATCTTTGGACCCAAAAACCCTAGGAACGGTGAAAAAATATCCAAAATCAGAGCTTCTGGGACTCTGACCAAGCCAAAACAAGATGGACGGCTTGGGTTCATCGTCCTCGATGGACAGTGAGCCCAAGACACCCACCGGGACACACAGACGGGGACGTGCGCATGTGGGTGCTCCGTCGCACGCGTGCGTATAGTACACGCGCGCGGGACGCTCTTGTGCGTTGTCTCGAACGTCTAGAACGCACTGGGTGTCCTGGGCGAGCAGTGTGCTGGTGTAAGCCAGTGCAAACTGCACTGCCCATGTAAGTCGGTGCATGCGTACTTACCCCTATAAATTAATATATTAATTTATGAAGTCTTTTCACAAAAAACTTGATTTTGAGAGATACAGAGGTCCAAATCATGAGCGAAAACATCCGTTGCGATTGTATTGACGACGCGAACCTAGATTTAGCTTGAAAACCTACATTTGAGTACTTTTAGATTAGTTAAATTATAAAATATTAATTAATAACTTAGAACCGACTGATCAAAGGGTGATCAAGCATCAAGACTTGAACAATGAGATAAAGTATGATAATAAATAAGGGTTCTAAGGGGCATATTAGCATGACTATTTTAAAAATTGATCTAGACCATTGGTCTGGACCAGATCTTGGGAAATTATTGATCTAAGGATGATCGACTGTCAGATTAAGGTATAAACGTTAGATACAACAAGAATGAATAGATGAACATGAGATGAGACTAAATTAAAAACCAAATCATAACTAGAGATCTTAGAGGATGATCCAACGGTTGGATCACTATAGATTCCCTTATGATGAAATAAATAATACGAAATAGTATTCTGGTACTGACAAGTACATCTGAGCATACACGATAAGGGGATTATATGCTTGAGTTGGGTAATCTCACATTGAGGTAGGTGACGACATTTAATGTTTTGATTTGATTTTAAAACCTTGTATTATCATGGCATCATGATTGAGTGTGATTAAATTGCACTTATTATTAATCGATTATTTTGTGAGATTTAGAGTTTTATGTTACGATCACTATTTGATTTCAATCATGTATTGAATGGATTATGACCGATGGTTTCATGAGATTGAGATTATCTACTTATGCACAATTCGAAAATTATCTTTTCTTATTGCATTACTGAAATTGATGAGTTTTCATGAGAAAAGAAAGTGGAGGCTTAGTGGCTGGTCCTTTTAGAGGCTAACCCCAGGATGAGGGGCATGCCTTGGGAATTGTGAGCGACGAGTGCTCCTGGTTTTCGACATACATGATTTTGTGTTTTGAGTTTTATGACGGGTGCTCTCACCTGGTGGATGTCATGCCCGTAGATGGCTTTCGGTAGGGGTTGGTAACATGGATAGTTCACACTACCAGTCCGAGCCTTTCCATGGGGACAGACGCTAAGTCTCCCTTTATGGTGTCGACGGGGAGCGGCGGTGGTTGATACCCTGGAGGGTTGCCACTGAGGCATGACAATTCATACTCTTATTCTGTGTGCTTGCATGATGAGCATGGAGATGTGATGGTATGCTTGGGTGTGACGACACTCAGAGGTTTGATATGAGTACTCATGATCTGTGATACAAGTGTATGGGACACTCGTGGGACCCATGTATCTTAAGGTGCCCTGTTATTATTGAATACTCATTTACATGAGATTATATCATGTTTTAAATTCGTGAGATGCATGTTTTATTGTATATGATGGTTTGAGATTTTATTAGCATTGTTTAAAATAATTATATTCTTATAGAAAATTGCTTTACTCATTGCATCAATATGATTATTCGATTTTATTCCATTGATATACATTAAATGTCTATGTACCTACCAAGCATTGCTTGCTGAGGCATTGCGTTATTGTTGCAATGCCTCATATATTAAGAAAGACAAGACATATAAGGAGTTAGAAGAATAGTGATCGAGAAGTCTCATTTAGAGGTATGTTCTAATTTCACATGGACTGTGTATGTATATATATGTTATTGGACTTGATTATACTGTTATGGGAATGTGGCTGATGACTGAATGATCCTGGAATAGTAAATCTATTTGAAACATGTTTACTTGGAAAAAAAAAAAAAAAAAATCTTGTTTTGCGTCAATGGTTGACCTCGGGATTTTTCTAAAAATGAAATTCAATTGAAATTGTTTTTCACTATTTTGGTTTTAAAAAAATTGGGGCCCCACCTTTCAAAAAGATTTATAAAAAAAAAAAGTATTGAAAAACCCAAATCGTCACATTGGAACTTTCACTTGAAATGTTAATGGGGGTAATCACAACCACCCAATAAGAAATCTCTAGGCTAGTTACAAAAACTACAAATAGGGTTTTATTTAGAATAAAATTATTTTATTCAAATCTATGATAATAACAAAATTCATAATACAATGGCTCAATGAAGATTGTAAGTGGAAGATGCACTGTAATAATCTAAAGATGCTCACACATACATATACTGATAATACAAATAGATCGCAGGGATGGCAATATCCCACCATAAGTTGCATAGGCAAGTGGTCTAAAACCTCAAGAATGACCGACATATTAGCAGTGTTCCGCCATGATCTGTAGGGGCTCCAACATATTACATTCAAGAAAACCTGCTCTTGATGAGCAGCATGTGAATGATTTTATAAAGTAAACAAAGTCTTTAGACGGGTTAATCCATATTAAAGTTAACAATAAATTGTCCTACACCCTTGTGAACAGGGAAGAGCAATAAGCACAAAAATAAAAATAAAAACAATTTAGTCTTTCATCTGCTTACTCTATCAATTTTACATTGTAATAGCTAGAGCCTAGAGTTCAATCTATAGGACCTAGACCCATTTGTAGGACTAAAAAAATATTAATGATAAGAATACATCTTCAACTCAAGTGGCCCTCATTAGCACATGAATTAAAGACTTCAAATACAACAACATTATGTGGTTTAACTTATTTCTCATGCAAACATTGAGAAACCAACAAAGCCTCCCCAAACATTCCCTTCAAATCAAAGAAAGCCTTGAAATCATAGAATCCAACAAACAAACATTCTTTTATGTCCTCTCTTCTAAAGACCTATAAGTAAAAGCCACATCCCCACATTCAAATACATATCCTCAAATGCATTCTCAACAAAAGATGCAAGCTCACCTCACTCTCATCAATATACTATGTATCTTTTTAGCTCCTAGCATACCATATGTAGAAAGAGCTATCACCCCACAACATTGAATCCCTTTCAAGAATCTTACCAAAAAAAATTTGTGCAGCACTAATTCCATATATTTCATCAAGTATTCTTCACATAAACATCTAATTCCAGCCCTATCTTGATAGCAAGAACATGAAAATTCCTCTATGTCAGAACATGTGACTGTGCATAAATCTTTGAAGGAAAGGAAGAGTATAATTATTAGAACAGAAGTGTGTCAAGAATTTTTGTATAAAATAACATAGTATATTTTACTATGCAAAAATATCTTATAAAGGCATTGTATACGTAATGTTTGGGGTGCGGGTCTTGAATAGAATTAAATGATTATAACTGAGGTCTTAAACAAGTGAATGAGCACATAAATATATGATTTTACTGAGGATGTGTTGGATTTGATGACTATGATACTATAATGATCTGAGTTTTTAAATACAATTTTCTCTATAAATTTCTAAAAGATTAAAAAAAACTATTTTAAAATCTGATTTATAAAACCAAAAGATTAAAAAAAAAAAAAAAAAACTATTCTTCAAAAAAGTTTTTTTTCTAAAAACAATGAGTATTTTTCAACTAAAGTACTTGCACTTTTGTAAATATTGACGCGCATTTAAGCCCATCATATTTCATCACCTTTTCAAAATAACCATAATCTTAAGGAATATCAATCACAACCCAACTACCATTACAATAATCAAATGAATGAATTTTCGCACCTTGAGCCTTATTACATCAATTGTCAAATTTGAAATAAAGGAAGCAAATCTAACTTAAAAGCTCCTCATGTTTTTTTGTTAAGTAAAATCTCTAAGGTCCTTTAATCTTCTATCATATGCTTCTTCTGTCAATCTACATTGTTATAGCAAGTTGAGTGTACGAGAACACCCAATAAATAGACTAAGAATACAAAATTTAAAACACTAGCATATGACATACATCGTTTGAAAACATATTTTCTAATAAGATGAAATCACACTGCTAACTTATATTAGTCATAATATGCAATGCATCACAAGTATTCATATGCATCACATCTCTAATCATATGAGAGAATAATCACACCTAATAATTCAAGTAAAATAAGATTACCAAATCTTAAAGTAGTAATTTATTCAACCATGACATTAGCACTATCAAGCCCACAATAATTTTCTAGTGCATTTTGGCACCTTGGCAACTACATTTGCCAACTAGTCATGAGTACTCATCTAATGATCACAATGTTCATTCTTAGAATTATCATCAAGCTTCCTAGGAGCCAAAACCTAAATCTCATGGGATCCCACTATACTCACGAGCAACTCTGCTGAATCGTGTGCCCTATGGCAGCCGTGAGAGATTACCACCATATCCATATGGAGCCATATGGATATACCTAAAAGGGTGTCATGATCACCCCTTGTGGCTCCAACCACATAGTCAAGAAAAGAGGTGCATCTAGGCATTGGATACCAACCACCTCTTGTGGTTGGAAGCCCAAAGGCCAACTCTTCTACATCCTAGCATAATAGCTTGTTTCAAATCTCAAATCTAGGTATCGTTATAGCCCAATACATTTTGCAAAACTTTTAAGCAAAACTCATCCATGCACTTTCAAGGCATAATATCATATAGTAGTTCTTTATCAGCGAACTTAAAAGGGAAATCATAAATCTTATAATAGCTTATTCTCAAGCTAGATTAAACATCAATGTATGGTTTTGAAAGCCAATTTCAAACATCACAATCAAGGCAAACTTTTATTCCAAAATAGCCATACTCATCACATCAACTCATAACATAAAACCTCTCATTTTTCAAGCATCAAAACATGCTAAAAGATCAGCTTAGTTTGAGTTTCTTAGAGCTACGTTTTACCATAGTTTAGCAACTTGCTAAAAATTAATCTATTAGAACTCAACTTTGGAGTATCAAAAACACAATTTTACACTATTATGAAATACTTCCTAATTCTATATTAGACATGTTTGACCACGGTCAAATTTCCTAATTTCATTTCACACATCGAGTTAGAGATGTCACCTGCTAAATTTAATGACTTTTAACTTTTTCTTGGTTCATTTGGCTGCCAAGTCTTAGCAACTATGTGGGTCCCACTAATCCTATGTTCAAAATACTAATTTTAGAAAGTGGTGTCATTGTCAATGTAAAATCTAAATTTGCTCACATATCTCTATGTTGGATTTTAGTAATCTTAGTGTCATGTGATAGCTCTCTTTGACCTCTATGCATTCATAGAGGCCTCATTGTCAAATTACTAAGTTTCTAAAAATGAAATTTCTACATTTTGGATAAACTTTGGATTTTCATTAATTGTGAAAATTGGAACAAAATTTTGGAATATTATGTTATTATACCTTCAAGGAATTGTCTGCAAAATTCATCTAAACCTCAATTATCAAACAATTCAAGATATATCACTCTCATATCATACTTTAGTTCTCATGGTGCCTCTTCAATTGAATGATGTTGCCAAAGGACTTCAATTAAAGAAATTTCTTAGTTCCTCAATCTTTGATCCTTTCCATTCAAGATTCGAATCTACTTTATCTCAAACATCAAATCTAGTCATAGCTCAATTAGCATCTATCCAAGCACATCAAGGATCAAGCATATACCTTTGTAGCATTAAAATATAAAAGACTTATGGGATTCCAATAACTGTGGCAGTAAAGCCAATTTGTATACTACTAAATCAAGGACTCAACTTTCCTTTCATTCCAAACCTTATGACTCCTTTAGTTAGGGAAAATTTTAGAAACACATGGTCAACAACGTCAAACTCCAAGTCTCTACACCTGTTATCAGCATAACTTTTCTATCTGCTCTGAGTTACAAGGATTCAGTTCCAAATAATTCTCACCTTATTAGCACATTGTTCCACCAACTCATACTATAATATCCTATTCTCATGAACCTCACTTCAGCATGTTGGTGAGTAGCAGGGTCTCCCATGCAGTGCCTCATATGAAGCCATACCGATATTTGAGTGAAAACTGTTGTTGTGGGAAAACTAAACCGATGGTTGACTCTGAACAAAACTTTTCTTCTAATCAATCGCACATGATCTCAACATGTCATATGGAGTATGAATCATTCTCTCAGACTAAACATCTATGTGAGGATGAAAGGCAGTAGTAAAACTCAATAATAATCTGAATTACTCTGCACACATCTTGAGTACTATGAGGTGAACCATCTCTGTCAAAAGTGATGGTTCATAATATCCCATGAAAACTTACAACCTTTTTAATGTACCACTGAGCTAAGTTGTCTATAGGTTGATTCTATCAAATTGAAAGAGAATGTGCCAATTTCATCAGCCCTATCAAATTATCACTCATATCATGTCTAATTATAGTCCTCAATAAAGCAATAATAAAATCCATGCTGATATGATCCCGCTTTCACTCAAGAAGCTCAAGGGGTTGTAAGAGTGGCCATCCTCTAATGCATAACCTTAACATGCTAACATGTCAAACAACACTCCACATACTCCCCCACATCCTTGTTCATGCCATTCCACCAAAACTATCCTTTCAAAACCTAGAAGATTTTTGTTCCACATAGGTGAACAATCTCTTACCTCAATCCAACATTTGATGACAACACTAATCCTCTATGCATTCATACACTACCATTTGCTTCTCTAGTGAAACTTGGTTTCCCATCCTATGCTTGTGTCTCGGTATCATCCTTTTGCACTTGAAGAACTCTTCTGATAATGGTAGATCTCACCACCAAGTTTGTTGTTAATGATTTATCATGCTGAAACTTTGGTTTATGGCCAACCATCTCTTGTAACAACTTCCACATCCTAGAAAGCATGCTCACTTACATCCCTTGTGACTTCTGACTTAATGCATCCACCCCCACATTGGCCTTCCATGGATGGTACTAAATGGAGAAATCATAGTCTTTTGAGAACTCCATTCATCTTCTTTGCTCATGTTCAAGTCTTTATGACAAAAGGTACTTGAAACTCTTGTGATCTATAAGTAAATTAAACTTTTTTATGTACAAATAATGCTTCCAAAATTTCAAGGGAAAGACAATAGATGCAAGCTCTAGATCGTGGATAGAGTACTTAACCTCATGTTTTTTCAACTGTGAAGAAGCATAGCAATCATATTCTTATTCTTCATCAACACACACCCAGTCCTTTGCTTGAGGCATCACTATACAGTACAAAATCTTCACTGCTTAAGGGTTCATTGGTTAGCTTCCTCTTTAGTTCTTCGAAGCTCTCTTCGCATGCATCGTCCATAAGAACTTCATGTCCTTTCATGTCAATTTAGTTAATGGTAAAACAATGCCTGAGGATCCCTCAATAATTCTATGATAGTATCTAATTGAGCATACAAAACTATATATCTATGTCATAGTCTTAGGTGTCACCCACTTCTCCACTACTCTACTTTTGCTAAATCAATTTCAACTCCATTCTTTGAGATGACGTGACCCAAAAAGTTTACTTCCTCTAACTAGAATTCACACTTGCTAAATTTGGCGTACAACTAATGTGTCCTAAGTGTATTCAACACCACCCACTAGTGTTCCTGAGGCTCCTCAAGACTCTTTAAGTAAACCAGGATATCATATACAAAAACAATTTAAAATTTATATTTTATAAGAACAAAAAATTTTGATTTTATTATGGAACATATATATCAATATGCATGGATCACCTTGTTCATGAGATCCATGAATGCAATTAGAGCATTGGTCATCCAAAACGGCATTACTCTGAACTCATAATGTCCATATCTAGTCCTGAAGGTTGTCTTAGAGATATCTTCTTCATTGATTCTCAATTGTCTATACCCAGACCTCAAGTGGATCTTGGAAAAGATTGTAATTGCCTAAAGTTAATCAAATAGGTCATTTATCAAGGGTAGATGATACTTGTTCTTTATTGTGACTCCATAAAGCATCTAATAGTCAATGCAAAGTCTCATCCACTCATCCTTCTTGACAAAGAAGACCCTTGCTCCCACGATGAAATACTACACCTAGTAAACCCTTTGTCTGAGAATTCTTGTAACTAATTCCTCAATTCTTTTGGCTCCATCAAGGCCATTCTATATGGTGCTTTGGAGATAAGAGTTGTGCCAGGTATCAATTTGATGGTAAAGTATGTCTCTCTCTTAAGTGGTAATCTTAGTAACTCCTAAGGAAATACATTTGAAAACTCCTAGATAACCTCCATCTCCTCCAACTGGCGCTGACCATCTTCCATAGCCTCAACTTTGGCCAAAAAAGGCATGAAATCCCTTAGCAATGTGTCTAGCCACCTTCAAGGCACAAATGACACATGCCCCATTGAAATTTTATCTCCCTCAAAAGGAGATCATCTCTTCTCCCAAAATGTTGAAGACAACCTTCTTCTTATGATAATCAACCATCACACAATTTAAGGCCAACCTGTTCATCTCTAAGAAAACATCAAAATCTAGCATGTCTAGGAGCGTGTAGAACCTAAATAAAAAAGTACCTTAGCAAGTTTGTCATAAATAAGAAGTGTACCTTCCACCATAACATTAGATGCCAATGTTCACCCACTCGAGATGGCTAATACTTGCTCCCAACTCCTTGGGTCTCTCCTTCCTTTTTCTTCTTCAAGAAGCTCTTAGCAGCATGTCTTATCTCTCCATTATTGAAACACATAAAGCTAAGACAATACATGGTTTGCATGGATGATACCTCCTACATCATGGGCAAGGTCTGGACTGTGGTTCTTTGTCTCGATTACCAAACTAATGGTACAATAATGGTTGGGACCCTAAAGACTGCAAGGGCCTCTTTCCTTTAACAAATCATCTGCCAGTGCTACTATTCTTCTCTTTTTCTTTCCTCTTAGCTTATGCTCACTTAAAGTCCTACTCAAAGATGGAACCCATCTCTACTACTTTTGCCATCATAATAAGCCTGACTCCAAGAACTCTACTTCTCAATCCAACAATAAGTCCACTTATGAACTTCTCAACTTCCTTCTCATCACTTCAACACACATTCTATGCAAATCACTAGAGTCAGGTGAACTTATTCTCATAATGAATTACAATCATGTCACCCTACTCTAAGCTCAATTTTTATTTTTCATTTTATCTTGTAATGCGAGGAAAAAGTACTTGTTGAGGAATAAAATCTTAATTTCATCCCCAGGACTGGCCTCTCAGCCAACAAATTGCTGCCTCATGGATCATCACAATGGTGGTCATGATCACCTTCTTATCTTCTGAGACCTTCATTCCTCTAAGGACCTTCTCCACCTCAAATATCAAAGTCTCCTCCTCAGAGAATGACAGAGTCATCTTCTTGAGCTAGTCAAGTGTGGTTTTTGACCTGGTTGCATTCCCTCCTAGTGCTCCTACCCCTCCAACTGGTAGTCCTTGTGTTTGGTTTTGTAGGAATTGCTCAAGTTTTTGCACAAATAATTGGACAGCATCACCAACCACATTCCCCTACTGTGATGAGCTAGTGGGGATACTAGAGGGCCTAGGGGAGGCACCTACTTGTCTCTTTGGTAGCATCTGTTTCAAAATAAGAAAATCCCATATAAGTACTTTCTCTAGCTACTTACACTAGGACCTAAAGTTTCTTATTTCATTGACTATTTATGACTTTCGGACAAGCAATTGGTTGTGAGTGACATAAAACTAGTTATGATACCAACTATAAGGACCCAGGCTTATTAATACAATTTTCTTCATAAAATTATTTTCTAAAAGCAAGATCAATCACTATTTTAAAATCTTAGTTGATGTTTAACCACAAGTGCACAGGCTATTGTAGTGTAGCTTATGCAAGTACGGGTTGATCCCACGAGGACTTGATTTAAAAAGTAGGAATTTCAATAAAATTTAATTATCTAAAATTAAAAATAAATCACTCAAAAATACTGAAATTATTGAAATGATAATCAAAGATCATATCCAACAAAATTACAAAATTTCCAGTTCCTAAAGAAAACAAACAAAATCAAATAACAAGAAAAAAACTACTTCCCTAGATCAATCACTATCAAAATCTTTAAAACTGATGTCATGAGAGATGATCAGTCTTCATATATGTCTTCATCACATCTTTGATTAGAGATCCACCAATCAGATTTGTCAAATTCATCAAAATCAAAGAGAACTGGGGTAAATTATAATTTCAAGATCTGGATAGCTCAGATTGATTTTTGGATTTCAGATCGAAGATCAGAGGCGTTGATTATGTCTAGTGATGTCCTAAGAATGACTCTGCAAAATTTATTTGAAATTTGATAAGAAACAAAGGAGAAATTGAAGATTTTGTTTTGATTAAGGCTAACCCGTTGATTGGGTTAAGCCTTAAATGATCTGATTCAGATTGGACAGTTCCTGGATAACAGAATATGGATAAAATGGAATGAGAATAAAATGGGACACAAACGAAATTAACAAAAAAAGGACAAAAATGCAATTTCTTTGAAAGAGGAGGGGCAAAATTGGAATTTCGTGAAAAAACTGGTTTTTAGCAAAACCTAGATGAAGAAGGAGAGAAACGAAGGAGGGAGAAGAGAAGGAAGAAATGGAAAGGAAGAGGAGAAGAGAGGAAAGGGCCACGCGAGAAAAACTCAACTTAGGTTTCCATCTCCAAGACGTTTGGTGAAGAGAAAAAACACCGGAGATGCAGGGGGAAGAAATCTGGTGAAGCAGAGAGAGAGAGAGAGAGAGAGAGAGAGAGAGAGAGAGAGAGAGAGAGAGAGAGAGAGAGAGAGAAGAAGAAGAAGAAGAAGAAGAAGAAGGGAGGGGAGAGTTGTGAGAAAGAAGGTAGAAACATGAGAGAGAAGAGAGAGAGAGAGCAAGGAGAGACTTTGGTGGTGAAGGAAAATTGTGAGAGAGAGGAGAAGAGAAAAGAATGAGAATGGAGAGGGAGAGGAGAGAATAGAATAGAATAGAATGGGAAGAAAAGAGAAAGGAGGGGGAGAAAGACGTGAGAGAGGAAGAGAAGTGAGAAGAGGGAGAGGGGGCAAGGAGAATAGAGGAGTGGGTACGTGAGAGAGAGAACGGAGAAGAGAGAGTGGAAAGAGGAGAAATAGCTAGGAAGGGAAGACAAGGGGTCTGACTCCTATGTGCAGCCAAGGGGGATTTAGAAGAGAAGAGAATGGGAGTGGAGAGAAGAGGAAGTAGGGAACGTGAGGAAGTGGGAAAGGAAAGAGAGAATGAAGGAAACAAAAAGAGAAGAATAAGGAGGGAAAGAGAAGAGAAAGAGGAGAAAAGAGGAAAGAGAAGTGGGAGGAACGGTTTTGCTTGATGGGTGGTTAAGAGAAAAAGGCAAGGGGATGGGAAAGGAGAGAGAGAGAGAGAGAGAGAGAGAGAGAGAGAGAGAGAGAGAGAGAGAGAGAGAGAGAGAAGTAGGAAAACGAGTATTAGAAAAGAAAGACAATGCTAATGTGGGTCCCCTCCTTTTACTTTGGAAACTCCTCAAGAATTGCAAGTTACCCTCTTTTTCATGTTGCTCTTCTATGAAACTACCCCCTCCATCTTTATGGTTGATATGGCCCATCCAATCTTCTTTAAAATGATCTGCACCGTTAACTTTTAATTGTACCCATCTATGCGTCTTTTGGTTGATCTGCAAAAGAAAAGACTAAATTAGAATCATCTAAACCATACATTAATCATCTAATGAGGTCTAATGATCATCTGACCGTTGATTTTCAAAAGTTAAAGTTTGGATGATCAATTAGAGCTAAATTCAAAATCAAGCTAAATTTTACAAATATGAACGGTTAGATGATCTAATTGAACGCTAAATCAGGGGTATTTTGACCAAAATTGAACACTTAACAATCTCAGTTACAAAAACAAAACATTAGAAAAAACGTTTTCTTTGGAAAAGCTATTTTCTAAAATATCCGATTGTTTTTTAACTAAAATACTTGCATATTTGTAAATGTAAACTCACATCTAAGCCCAACAAATTTCGTCACCATTTCAAAATAACCATAATTGAAAGGAATATCAGTCAAAATCCAATGGCTAATATAATAATCAAATGAATAAAGTTTGGCACCTTGTGCCTTATTACATCAATAGTCAACTTTGAAATAAAAAATTAACTCTTATTTAAAAGTTTCTCATGTTTGTATACTAACTAAAATCTCTGATTTACTACACTTCTCAATCCTAGCCTTCCATGTCAATATGCATTGTTATCGTAAGTTGAGTATACAAGAATACCTAATAGATAGACGAAGACTATAAAATCGAAAACATCAGCATACAACTTACATGGGTTGAAAACATGATTTTTTATAAGATGAAATCACATGACTAACTTATCTTAGTCATGACATGCAATGCATCATATGCATTTGCACATCTCTAATCATATAAGAGAATAATCATCCTTGGTGATTCAAGTAAAATAAGTTATCAAATCTTAAAGTAGTTGTTTAATAAACTACTATGTAGGCCCTATCACGCTGACAATAATTTCTCATGCACCTTAGCACCTTGGGAACTACATCGATCAAGTGGTCATGAGTACTCATCTAGTGAAAACATGGTTCATTCTTAAAGCTGTCATCTAGCTTCCCAAGAGCCAAAGCCAAAATCTCTTGGGATCCTACAATACTCACAAACACCTTGGTCAAATCTTTCGCCCTCTAATATCTAAGAGGGAGTGCCATATGGATATGATCAAAATAGTACTGTCAACCACATAGTCGAGGAAATAAGTGCATCTTTGGGTGTTTGGTACCTACCATCTCTTATAGTTGAAGACAAGGGGCCCAACCCATGCTACCTCCTAATATAACTTCTACTAGGCTCAGTAGCTTATCTCAAATCTCAAATCTGGTTACACTATACACTAGTATGTTTTTCAAATCTTTGAAGGAAAACTTATCCATGCACTTTCAAAACATAATATCATATAGTAGTTCTTTTTCAAGCAAACTTAAAGTGTGAATCATAATTTGCTTACTACATGAATATCTATCGTTGGATTTTGGCTATCTTAGTGTCATGTGATAGCTCTCTCTGAGCTTTATCTACACAAAGAGATATCGTTGTCAAATTGCAAAGTTTCTAAATTGAAATTTTTACATTTTGAATAAACTTTGGATTTTCATAATTGTAAAAAATGGTTCCAAATTTTGGGATATTATAGATATGGATTTGTTCAAGTTCTTCTATGGATTTGCAGAACTCTAATCATTGAAGGATGAAGTGTTATTCTTTGGGATTAAGCCAAAGACTAGATAAGTTATTTGATTTGTCAACTAGTGGGAAATTGTTGATTTTGTTTTTTTCAATTAAAGGAACTATTAGTGTAACATTACACCTTTTACAAGAGATATAGAGTAGCATATCTATATAAGGGATATGAACTAATAGTCCCACATCACCATTTCTTAAGAAAGCAAAGAAGAGGTAAAACTATACAAAGGGAATGTGTCCCTAGGCTAGACTCAATCTCCATTCCAAGTCTTTGAGATTTCTCTAAGCGTGATCTGTTACATTTTTTTGTGCTCTTCTTGAGCTTCAAGATTTAAAGAGTCCTTGTTGACCTCTTTTCTTCCCTCTCCTTATTGGTTGTCAATGCCTTAATTTGTGTCCTTAAATGTTCAACATTGATTGCATTGAACACTTTGAGATCATTGCCTTAGTATATCCCTTATGCTTTGTAAGCCTTTCATGTTCTTGACTAATTTCACGTAGAGTGCCTTGGGTTCTTTGGGAACTTGGATTTGGTATAAGTTTTTGTTTCTCTTAAGATTCAAAACTTTTAATCTTATGGTACTTTTATCTACAATCTGGAAAGACCAATTATCATAAGCCAAGAAAATCACCTCTAATTATTTACTTATTATTTCAAGGATTTGATTGTGATTCATTCATTTGATGAGATAGAGATTTAGATATTTTTTGAATCTTCTAAAATTTAGAGATTTGTTTGAGACATTCATTTGGAAACAAATAGGCAATCTACATTGAGAGCGTAGATCATTGTAGACATAAGATTGAATCTGGCTCATTGAATGTTAGAGACTAAGCTGCCGATAATCCCTTGAACTGAGAGGCTACTATCTTCAAGAAGGTATTTTACTAAGGATTATTAGTGCAAATATTATAATTTAATAATTAATTATAACATGATAGACCATAGTCTAATGCTAGATTGTGCTTGAGTACTGAAAGAGTGAAACATAAGAAGAACACACACACACACATAGAAGAAGCAATTACTCGATGAAATGGTTCTATTTGAAAGAGAGAAGCACGTCAGGAGATGCTTTTCATTTCTCTCATTTATAGGGTGCAAGTTGATTCTGATTGATAGAGTAGAAGTAATCATAACCAAATACATTTTCTAATTTTTTTTTTTTAATTGGAAAGGAGAAACGCCTATCCGTAACACATCCTAAGCGTGCAACTAACCCTAGTTCACATGATTCCCACAAAAATTGAAGTACCTCTTCTACAACCGAGGCTAGATAAATGCAAGAGAAAATATGAGAAGATGGAGTTTTAACTTGCACAAGGACTCCTAATATTGATCAAGGATTTTGAGGGCAAGATAAGGTTTCAAAAAAACTATTGGACAAAACCCTAATCCCAGACAACATTGTGTGTAGGAGACATCTTTAGCTAGCCTATTTTCTTGTGCTACTAGTGAGGTTTGTACATATTTGTATTCATTTACTGTAAAACAACCATATAATAAATTGAGCTAGAATTTTACAAGCTTAATGTGTGCTGAACTTGTCTACAATTTCTTTCTAAAAGTAAACATCTTGAGACCAATTCACTAAAAATCAGTCTTTTATTGTCAACTTAGGTAGTTTTTGAGAAAGGCATTTTTGGGTTTCTTGTATTTCTATTTCTAAAGAAACTCAAGAAATGGGTTGGATACAATTTTGTTTTTAAGTGCTTCTAATGTTTGTTAGTACTTCTATAGGAAACTAATTGTATAAATTTTGCTTTTAGACAACCTTAATGTTAAAAATGATTCAATGCCTTGGATATTACCAATTTGATGGAAAATATTGTCAACTGAATTCAATAAATACAGACTTTATGTCATGTTTTATGACTTGTTAATCAAGTAGCAAAGGACCTTGCAAAGGAAAGTTCAAAGACAGTTTGAGGCTTTACTGTAAAGAGGTCAATCTAATTTCAACTCAGGTGTAGTGAGTTTTTTTTTTCCAACATTTTTCAAGATGTCACTTTTTGTATTTGATTAAGATTACTTATCCTAATCTTGCTTAGTTTGGGTGGTTATTCAGTTTCTTGTATGAGACCTAGCCTTAAAATGAATGGTTTGGATAGCCAACAAATTTCCTAGCTTGTGTTTTTAAGTCATCCTAAGAATATACTTTAGAGCATATCGCTCATATTTGATGGATGTAGACCTATTATAAGGATGCAACATTAGCTTTGGACTGATATGATTAGGTGTTTTAATTATTATGAGCTATTGACATCAAAACGTACATACACACTCCCTTTTTCCTGTCCTTCCACCCCTCAACCTATTATCTACAAGCATATTTCCTTTTAGCAAGTTTCACTTAATTTTCTAGGCGCCTAGGACCTGCCAGTAAGAAATCTCTCTCTCTCTCTCTCTCTCTCTCTCTCTCTCTCTCTCTCTCTCTCTCTCTCTCTCTCTCTCTCTCTCTCTCTCTGAGTTTCAATTATTTGTGTCATCAATTATGTAGTAGCTTTTTCTACTCATATACACAAAACACCTTTCAAATGTTATCCATTTGATAAAATTGCTGCAAAACCAAACTCAAATTGAAGGCTCTTAATAGTGTTTATGTTTTTCTTCATCATAAATAAGTATATATCTTTGCCAAAAAAATCCACAAATAATCTAATGTCTAAACCTAAACAAATGAACTGGATTGGGATTATGAAAATCCGAAACAAAATATAAACCAAAACAAAACCAATAACAATTGACTGATTGGATTTAGATTAAGGGAATCAAAATTGAATCTGAGCCACTAACGGCCCTTGCTGCTTGAAGCTTGGGCAGCATTGGGGAAAACTTTTTGAGAGAGAGAGAGAGAGAGAGAGTCATGAGCTAAAAGGAAATATAAGTCAAACCCGTTGAAAAGAAATATGCAAATCATCAACTAGGGGTATGGGGGAAGAAAAAGGGGTGAATATATCAGTACCACAAAAGTGAACATATCGGCATCTTATATATGGAAATGGTAGAAAACATGCCTTTGGAACATGCATTTTAGAGCACGTACTTCTGAAATGACATGTGGTAATAAATTTTTGAGGATCTAAGCCTGCAATTGGTTTTAAGGTTAGTAATAGATGTTTCGTAGGGATTGAAAGGAGGTATCTTTGTTTATGGCTTGCATCTTGTACTGGAGATAGCTTTAGAGGTTTATGCCATCTTTGGGATTGAAAGAGCTTACAGTTCGAGAATTGCTAGAAAGATGGTGATAGTTGAATTTCTTGACACATTGAAGAGAGGGCTGCAACAGAATCTAGTCAATTCGGTTTGTTGAAATGTCTAAACGATTGGCTTGATGAAAATCAACCCAAGTGGAGTTTCAAAATTATTAGAGACAAACTCATGCACAACCTTGAATTATGGTCAACCCAGTGAGAGACTCCTTATGACACTTCACAAGAAGGCTTTGAGTTTCTCTCATGAGTTCAAAATTTGATTTTCAGCCCAAAATGGATGTCTTGGGTTCCAGTTTCAAGTTCAAATTCTAAATTAAAGTTCAAGTCTTCACCCCTTTGCCCTATCATATGCTTCTTTCAGTTGGAAAGTCTTAACCTTCGTTTTCTCAATGTGGCAAAACAAGTGGTCAGAATCTTGGTTTGGATAGACGCTGCTTGTAGGAAATTATATACATCCACCCATCCACAATTAATGGTACTAACAAAACCAGCATCCACCGTTAGCAAATCGCTTCAACATGGGAAGAAGTCGATCCTCCACTGTGCGATAGAGGGTGACTTATTATGAAAGGTCCAAGCGGTTCATCTTGTTAGACTTACAAAAATTATGGGCACATGAAAAAACCGATGCATTAGATGATTCTAACCTCTTATTTTTAGTCTTTGAAAAAATAAAAATAAAAATAGTGGCTATGATTTTAAGAATAGACTTTAAGGATCTAATGACCTTAAAATTTGGAATCCATCCTATTTAAGCCATTCCAAACAAAATGAACAGCTTAGATCTTCCAAAAGAAGTCACCCTTCATCACAAAATAGAGGGTTGACTTCTTGGCTCACCCTAGTGACTAGACTTTTACCAAAACTCATTACCAAGATATCAAAGTAAAAACGCAATATGGCATTTGTCTTGAACCCAAAAGCAGTTCAAGACAAGAATGATAATCTCACAGCACATGCGACTAAACCACTACACCTTTTGGAGCGCACCTTTGTAAGATTGGACTTCATTTCGTTGGTCCAGTTGAAGATGTATCATAGATAAAAAATCATATGATATGAGAGGATTCTAGCTCAAATGTTTCCCTTCTGTTTGTGAACGCAGCTTATCTTATCTTATTTCTAACCACGGCATTTTAGATGCTAGAATCATTCAAACAACATGCTTTTTAATATAGTAGATTTATAAAGCTGCAGCAAGGAGATGAACGAGACGCATCTCATAGATGGACTCCAAAAAATTTCGTCATTTGACTGTATCTCATATTGCATTAGCATCCCTCCTAATTCTTAGAACTGTCCATCTCTTTCATGCTCGCGTTCATCCCAAGAAATCCACTGATCTGTTCCGGCATTTGTATGTTTCAACGACTCCATCCTGTTCCTGAACTGAGTAACAATGAAGCAATTTGAGAAGGTCGAATTGTCCGCAGTGAATTTCTTGATCCTTGGTAGGACCCAAATTATAGTTGACAAGTGCAATTTTATACGACCGCAAAAGAATCGTACAAGTGAATCAACAGCAACAGAATGGGATGTCATCCAGCTGATTGTGGACACCTCATACGGAAGATGATTTTTAGCCATTCCATTTGTTACTATTTGCACTTTAAGGGGATCAATGACTGCCACTATTCTCTATGACTTGCTTTAGTCAGCACAAACAGGCAGTTGAGATGGGGTTCTTCGGGCGTAAGATAAATCCGGAGCAACCCACCACTGACACGTATGAATCTTATCCTCATCTGGAAGGATGAATCAAGTTTAGAACAAGTGTATTTGCCGAAGAATGTATCAGGCTAAGAAGAACAGGGAGATGATGCTAAAAGATCCGTCAGAAAAGTGATTTTACGGCATAGATGCTTATGACCTCTCCCTCTGTGCCTGCGGTAATAATTCCTCGTCTGAGCAAGGTATAGAGCCGTGGAAAAGCTGCACAGTAGTGGTATGGATGTCAAGACCGGAGCTTTTTGTAGTGATGGCAAAAATGCAAGTGAATGAATCCACGAGTGAAGTCTGTAAGCCTTTCAAAGAGACATTCTCTATGGCCTCGTTTGAGACATTATGGCTTCTGGGTCGACTCAGATAATACTCAGAAAACTAGCCTGGTCTTTCCCTCACAGACGGGCCACGTATCCAGGGTTGACCGCATCATCATTATATGATCAAGGTGTGGCCCATACTACCTACCATGACATGAACTGATTCCAGCAGTGTGGTCTATCGCTCATCTAATATTTGCTAGTACCACAACGATCAAGCGAAACCGTCAAGATCAAATTGACAGCATGTGGGTTGGCACAACACCTAAAAATCTCCATGCATTTTGGATAATCATTTCCCTCCAAAGTATTCAGAGAACTGCACTTCCTGTTTATATAAATATCACACACAATTGGAAATATTTCTCTCATGAACAGGACCTGAAAATACGTTTACTGGAATTCTGATGGCACTGTGTCGGATCCATAGTTCGTACATGACCATGTAGAAAGCATCATAATCAACTGGCGAGAGATGCCACTGGAAATGTTGCCGTACGTTGATCACATTCTGCTGTAATATTGTGTACTCGTCTGAGCTTATTTCACGGAGAGTTTTCTTCAGTAATGGAATATCCAAGGTTGCAATGACTACAGAAAAGCTCTTCCAGTTTAGTATATCAGCAAATGGTAGATCATAGTGGTTGGCGATGATAATGGGGACACATCCATAATATAGAGCGTCTGCAACTCTTGCAGTATTTACTTCAAAGCCTTTGACATGGAGACAGAATTTGCTGCCGAGGAGGTAGTCTGAGTATGGTGTCGTAAGACGACCAGAGTAGACAGAGATCTCGGTATCATTCTTCCATGTTTGGAGAAGCTTTTCCCGAACTGGAGAGTTGACTGACCCAGCAAAGAAGGCTAGCTTTTTCCTGAAAACATACCGAATGTGAAGGTTGAGGTTTTTAAAATAGGAGTACAAGATAATAGAAGCACAATTTTGCGGTGACCAAAGACTAATATTTGATTAAGAATGGAAACTTAGGTATCACAATAAAACTTGATATATGGTACATAAGTATGAAACAAAGATGTACATATATGAATGCACATCCTACTCCATTTCTGGTGAGGACAGTGACGCAGGAGCATGTCCTTCTGCTGTTGAAGACTAGAATACCAGATTCTGCAGGCTTATGAACATCCCAAGACTCCAAAGTTTATGAGAGGATGAAGAAGAGAAGTCAATGGCTACAAGTTCCCTTAAAGTTTTAAGTGGTTTATGCTTTACTTATTGTCCAAGCTTTCTTGGGGAGTTTTTTTCTGGGAGTACGGTCCATTAGAAGCTCATATTAGAAGCTGTAAAGGAGACATAATATGTTCTTTTTCTGATTGGAACGTCTAGCCAAATTTTAAGCTTTACTTATTTTCCAAGTTTTCCAAGGAGGCCATATTTTAGGAGTAGGGTCCATTAGAAAGTCAAATTAGAAGCAGTCAAAAAAGGTAAAATCTGTTCTTTCTAATTAGAGCTCGTTCCTAAATTTTAGCAACTAAAATCATAAGAAAGAGATTTATTCGACAAGTTTTGGTGAGGAATGAATGAAAACATTTTTCTCTTCTAATTCATGTTTCTTTCTTGATTCTGGTTGCTTTCTTGGTATTTTGGACAAAATTTACAGAGAAAGCAAACCAATAAGGAGTGTTTAATCTGTTCGGATTTTTCCTGCCCAAAGACTCATTCTCCTAGGGATGTGTTTTATTCTCTGCAACTTTTCTTTAACGTAATGCTGATTCATAGAGGATCTTACTATTCCTCTTGCATCAGGTAGTCCTTGTTGTCCACAAATGAGAATACCTCAAACAAATGGAAATTTGAGCAATTGTGGAGAAAGAAAGCCTGGATGCCGAAGGTGACAGATGATGATGGAGCACCTTCATTCCTCACTAAGCTCGATAGGTATGAGAAGAAAAGATAAGAGGACTGCTCTTAGACTTCGAAGTCTAAAGGTATTATTCAATGCATCAACCAAGAGTGCCGACTCCTAATTGGGATAAGGTCTTGATGATGATGATCAACCAAGAGTCATGGAAATCTGCACTTCTGCTCTAGTAAGAATGGAAATGCTCCACAAAAGGATTATGCATAGTCTTTATAAGATTTTATATTAATTCACTTTTATGTGGGGATGTTAAGCAACATCTTGGTATTTAAGGTTCCCCACTGTAGGAAGTGGAAGCTGAAGGGGGATTCAGCTGATTTTTTTATTTTTTATTTTACAAGAAGCAGGGAAGCAGAAAAACATCAAAAAATATCGAACATAAAAATTACAAAGAAACAAAATATTAGAAAATCACAAATAGCCTAATAGAAATTCTTTCTTTAATTAAATACACATCACTAGAATCTTAATAGAACCACAAGCTAAAGATTCACAACAAGAAACTACAAGAAGCACAGTCCATTCACATAAATAATACAACTATAAAACACACTAGTGACATTGAATTCAGTGTCATACTTATAGAAGAACTCTAGAAGCCATCATACTTCAAATCGAGTCCTAGAGATTAAGAGAGATAGAGTTAGAAAGAGGAGCTCTCCAGAAACAGTAGCTCGCTAGAGCAGTTGACAGTTATAGAGTGAAATACAGAGAGTAGGAGACATGGAGAATCAAATCTGATGAAAATCCTATTGATTGGGTGAAAAACTTACCAGAAATGGAGGATTTTGGCTGGTCAGGAAGAGGAAATAGGTTTCTACCAGAGAGAGCTTCAACAGGAGTGAGAAATCTGATTTGGGGGGAAAATGAATGTCTTCTACCTCAAAACTAGTTTCATTGGCCAAAATCCTTTCAGTTCTGTCTTATTTAGGAAGAAATCATCAAGGATATTTCGTAAATGTGCACAAATACATGGGCATTTCCATAATGAAAAATAAGGCATTAAAAGAAAACCAAATTGGCACATCTGATTTACTTGGATTTGCCGTCTTGGATGCATCAGATTTGAAATTTCAATTAAATCAGAAGCGATTCAGTAAATCGGAAGCAGCAAATCTTGAATCCAAAGCTGTGAATCCCTCCTTTTAGTAAGCATCCAAATCATGAATCCAATTTGCCTGATGCAGAAGTGGTTGTGATGGTGCATGTTATTATTAATATTTTGGAAACATAGCCAACTTGGGAAGTGCACGAGGACATGGTATTATGATATGCTGTAACCAGCTAACAGATACAACCAATCAACTATGTTAAGTACTTTGGGTTCATAGACCATTATTATTTTCCCCTTGAAGTCTGTATGTTGCGTTTGAAATATGTATGAAGAGATTAATAAAGGCATGTAGGAAGACAATGATAATGACTTCCAATCTCCTTGAGTTTGATATAGCTTTGGAGTATCATATTCACCTGATTTTTTACCCACGTAGTTTCCCTATCATTGTAGCTTTTACTTTCTAAACCTAATTTTGAAGTCTGAACCTTGAAATATGAATGAACTAACTATTGGTTATCTTGTTCGCAATATACCTTGAGTCCTCAACTCTTGTATATCTCTGTTTCAGTTTTCTACTCCTGTAACTTCATTCCCAGATAAATATCAGAAAATATAGCTAGATCATAAAGAAATGATCTACTCAACATTTAATGTAAAACTTGAGATGTGTCAAAAGCATCCTGAGAAAGATGGTTAAGCGTCAAAATGATATGGAACAACTAATATTATAAAAAAGTACTGATTGATTCATTCATAATTACTGCTTCATTAGCTTTTTATTCTGGAGTTGTCCCAAAAGTACTATAAAGAAGGTAGGAGGTTAGCCACAATGATACATATGGAAAATACAAATCGGATTCTGTGGAGCACAAACATCAATTATTCCCGATGCCTAGAAACGTGGCCTAAAAGAATTTCAGATATCAGTTGAGGAATTCACTTGTAACTCCCAGAATGTGCCATTCTCATGCCAGACCCAAATAGCATATGCATGTCAGATAATTACTATAAGAAAATGTCAGATTGTGTCTTTACTTTTTTCTTCTTTCAGGAATTACTCATGTGCTATATTAGTTCCAGCAAACAGTAACATATAGTTCCTCTAAGTTGCACCTTTATGGACTGATATACTATATAATCATGAGCCTTCAAATAATATATTTGCAATGTATGGCGGCAATAGCATATCAAGGTTTCCATGGCTATAGTCTCTGACATCAACTCATGTACATAGCTATAGTTTTTCCATAGAAAAGTTGCCACAGTATGATTGTGAATTTCCGGCAAGAGGCTGAAGATTACAAATAATGAACACTTCATAGGGTGTTTCTTTATTACATTTTGAGGCTAACATGAATAAGAACATCAAAAGGGCTGATAAAACAAGAGGAGAATCCCCAAGCAATACCTCAATCTCATATAAAACAAATAAACAAAGTGGGTCTACCTTTTCAATGATGAAATTTGAGGAGGTTCTCCCTTTCTTGGCCATATTTGTGGCAAAGATGCATCCTTGTGTGCTACATATCCAGAAAGAAAATAGCTCGAAGAACACACAACTTGAATTGCATTGAATTTCACTTCTGCTGCCTTTTCCATTGCTGATCTTCCAGTAGAATGACAAGCCACATAAAAATGGTCGCTGCCACCACTTCTATTCCAGTATGGGTAGTTTTGACTAATGTAGGAAATGTACATTCTAATAAAGTTCGGGACACCCTCAACGTTTATCCTTGAATCATGCCGCAATCTTGCTATAGAGAAGGGTAAGAAGAAAAGGTTTGCTGCTTCAGGATCTTTTGTGATGAAATGGCTCTGCATAAGGACCTTTTTAAAGTAACTTTCACTTGCATAGTTACCCCCAGGTTCAAAATCTACTGGTAGTAGCGCATTTGCAAAGGGATCATCTTTCTTGTGTGGATAGACAAAGATTTTGAAGCTCCTATTCATCTCCTTATAGTCTTCAGTAAATATATCCTTGTCATGAAAAACTTCATTGTTAATGTTGTTTCCTGTACCATGACAGAAGTTTAGCCAGAGTAGACACAAAAGTTTGTCAAGAGGTATAAAAATCAGCATAAATAAGTTAAACACAATAATAATCAGACAGTTTTGAACTCCAGGAACAACTTAAAGTAAACATATATGCACAACCCTTTAATATCCATATGGATCGTGTAATCTGTTTAGAAAATCGAAAGTCAAAAGAGGAAGAAATAGTCTATTGAAGGGTTCGTGCAGACTTTGTCAGCAAAATATATAACTGCAATAATATATTGGTCCATTCATCCCCTGCTCGTCTGACCAGTTAAGGGTGGCTAAACTTTTAAAACCATTGCTAACCAAATAAAAGGAACTTCAGGTTTCTAAGCAAGTATGTTAAACTACCAATCAGAATATTTTGAGTGCCAAAGAAAACCACCAAAAGGATGATCCTGAATCCAAATTTCCCATAATATTCCTGTCTATCATTCTTCTCTTAACATCTTAAGTATAGAATCAGTTCATATGTCTCCAATGCTACAGTAGTTTATCATACAAAATCACGGCATGTACTTCTATCTTCTCTAAGATATTAAATACAAGAGCAATCACATCTTACATTGTTTGTTAGCATCTTAAGCATAGATTCAGTCCATACGTCTTCAATGCTACAGTTGTTTCTCATAAAAAAAACATGCATATTTCTATCATGTCTGAGATGTTAAGTGCAAGAGCAATAACATCTTCTGGAAAAGCAATTTCTCAGGCACTGTTACCAGTAACTGCTGGGAATATGTAAGCGCTGGGTATATGTACAAGGCCAAACTTCTTCTACTTTAGCTTTTAGCAAAATTCACCTAGAAAGCACCTTTTAAAAGAAATACCATGACCATTTCAAAATTCTACCTTGCCATTGTAAGAATAATCTTTATTTTCCTAGTCCAAACTTCTAAATTTGTATGAATTTCAAGTTGCAAAATCCCTGTTCTACTTATACTTTCTTCAGCATCAATATTAACAAAGAAACAGATTTTGCAGTTGATTTGACGAAATTCCATATTAGAACCTCAAAGAAAGCTTTTTGCGTCCATTGACTTTCAAACTTTGACATGCAAATTCAGCTTGATGCAATATGAGACCCCTTTATTCAGGTTTTGTTCAAAAGGCCTGGAAGCAAGTCTTCTAAACTGTGATTGAGAACCTATCTTGGACTATGTAATTTGGATCAGTCACCTTGCAGTCACTGTCTAAAATGAAAACTTCTTTCATAATTGCTCAAAATCTTTTAAAATCAAATTGATAATTCATCATCACAAGCATCTTTCATTTCTTTGTTCTTTTTCACCACCCAACTTCTAGAGCATCCCCTCGTAAGCGACACACTACATGAGAATCCAAGTGCAGTGAAAAGTGGACATGGGTTCATGCCATAGAAGTCGAGAAGGGCACTGGTAAATAGAATATCTCCAGAGCATAAGATTTGTATCGCCACATGGAATATAGGGGCATTAACAGGTAAGAGTTTGGAGATAGTAGACACGATGAAATGTAGAAGAGTCAGCATCGCTTGTATCCAAAAAACCAAGTGGAAAGGGGCTAAAGCAAGAGAAATAGATGGGTATAAATTATGATATGCAGGAAAGGATAATAACAGAAATGGCGTAGGAATAATAGTGGATAAAGAATTAAAGAATAAAGTTGTAGATATTAAAAGAATCAATGATAGAATTATAATAATTATTATTATTATAAGAGAGCAGATCATAAATGTTATAACTGCATACACACCACAAGTAAGGTTAGAAGATATAATCAAGAGACAGTTTTTGGAAGATATGGAGGGAGTCATGCAAGAAATCCCCAACACTGAGAGGATATCTATAGGAGTAGACTTAAATGGCCACGTAGGAAAAGAAAATGAAGGATATGATAGAATACACGAAGGGTATGGTATAGGTGAACGAAATGAGATGGGGAAAATTATCCTCGATTTTGCCTTCTCATATAACCTGACCATTGCAAATACACTCTTTAAAAAGAGGGATGAACACTTATTAACCTTTAAAAATGGACTTCATAAAAGCTAAATAAACTTTTTTCTACTTAGGAATAATGAACGATCAATGTGTAACAATTGTATGATGATACCCGGTGGAAGTTTAACCTCACAACATAGGTTAATGGCTATGGATATCTATATCAAAAGATGAAAGAAAAGAAATGAACTTAATAGGTATCCAGAAACTAAGTAGCGGAACTTAAAAGGAGAAAAAATAACCTCATTCACAAATAAGTTGATAGTAGAAGGAAATTGGAGCTATGAAACAGAAGTAAACACCATGTGAATTAAAATTGCTGAGTCCATTAAGAAAGTAGCAAAAGATGTCTTAGGAATATCTAAAGGTAAAAGGTAATTACTAAAGAAAACATGGTAGTGGAGTGAAACAGTGCAAAAAGTTATTAAAGAAAAATGAATGTGTTTTAAAGCATAGTAAAAGACTAGAAATAATGAAAACTATGAACAATATAAGAATGCTAAAAAGGTTGCTAAGAGAATAGTATGTGAGGCCAAACTTAAGGCATATAATGAGCTCTATAATAGACTAGGAACAAGAGAAGGAGAGAAAAATGTATTTAAACTTGCAAAAGTAAGAGAACATAAGGGTAATGACTTAGATCATATTAGGTGCATTAGAAGTGATGATCAAATGGTATTAATCAAAGATGATGAGATCAAACAAAGGTGGGGAACATACTTTCAAATATTTTTAAATGACAATGGCTCTGAGAATATAAGGATTGAAAATACTATAAATCTAAATAACATTGGATATTATAAATATGAACTTAGGATTAGAATACTGAAGTGAAAGAGGCCTTGAAAAAGATGAAATTAGGGAAAGGCCATGGGGCCCAATGGTATACCAATAGAGGTTTGGAAACATATAGGAGATATTGGGGTAGTTTGGTTGACCAAGTTGTTTAATAAGATTATAAAATCAAAGAAAATGCCTAATGAGTGGAAGAAAAGCTCTATTGTACCAATTTATAAGAATAAAAGAGACATGCAGAGCTGCATTAATTATTGAAGCATCAATCTTATTAGCCACACTATGAAACTTTTTGAAAGAGTGATTGAGAAGAGGCTACGGTATGAGACAAGTATATCGAAGAATCAGTTTGGTTTCATACCTGAGAGGTTTATCATGGAAGCTATTTTCTTACTAAGACAATTGGTAGAAAAATATAGAGAGGGGAGGAAAGACCTCCACATGGTCTTTATCGACTTAGAGAAAGCATATGATAGAGTCCCTAAAGAGTTAATATGGAGGGTGTTGGGCGAGAAAGGGATTTTGCAGGGGTATATAAATATAATTAAAGATATGTATGAGGAAGCGGTAACAAATATTAAGACCACTAGTGGCGAGACTGGTGATTTTCTTGTCACTATAAGATTGTATCAAGAATCGACATTGAGCCCATACCTTTTCACGTTAGTTATAGATGAGTTAACAAAACATCCGCATGAGGAGATTCCTTAGTGCATGCTATTTACAGATGGTATAGTCTTTACTTGATAAGATAAGGAAGAATGTAACCATAAAGCTAGAGTTATGGAGAGAAACATTAAAATTAGAAGATTTAAAATCAGCCGAACTAAGACAAAATATATTGAATGAAATTTTAAAGAGGGGACTAGGAGTGGAATACCAGTCAAGATTGATAACCAAGAAGTCCCAATAAAAGACCACTTTTGGTACTTAGGATCAATGATTTATGAAAGTGGAGAGATTGAGGGGGAGGTTGCCCAGAGAATTCAAGTGGGTTGGAACAAATGGAACTGTGCATCTGGAGTTTTGTGTGATTGGCAGGTGCCACTCAAACTAAAAAGAAAATTCTATAAGATGGCCATAAGGCCGGCTATGCTCTATGGATCAGAGTGTTGGGCAGTTAAGGAAGATCTTGCTCATAGGACGAGAGTCGCAGAAATGAGGATATTGAGATGGATGAGTGGTAAGGCAAGAGAGGATACAATTAGAAATGAAAATATTATGAGGAAATTTATAGGTGGCACCAATAGATAACAAAATGAGAGAGATTAGACTTAGATGGTTTAGATATGTTCAAAGGAAACCAAAAATGGCACCAGCTAGAAGGAGTGAGGCAATGCAAGTAAAAGGTTTTAAAAGGGCAAGGGGAAGGCCCAAAAGAATGTGGATAGAAGTGATGAGGAAAGATTTAAAAACTTTATGACTAAATGAAGCCATGGTATTTAATAGAGAGGAATGGAAGAATAAAACTCATGTGGATGACCCCAAATTCTTGATGATGATGAGGATGAACTTCTTTAGCACAAAGATGACACTTTGTCACTAACAAATCTGATGTTGTTTCCCCTTTTGTAGGTAGTGAAGAAATCTGCTGCTAATCTGCTATTGGTTTGGCTTTCTTTGGTTATTGGTGTATTTCAGACCTTCATCATCTATTACGGGCATTGATAGTTTTCATCAGTCAAGACAATAGCCAAATTTAATCAAATAAGGCTTGCAAAGAGAAACGTATTAGCAAAATTTCCTCCTCTAAAACATACTTATTTTCAGCAGCCTATAATTCAAAGTTTACTATAGACATCAACCAGTAAAAGCAAAATTTCCAAACATGAAATAAAATTAACATAAAGCCATTACTCGATACAGTAGCTATATCTAACCAAACAGACTTGCAACGAAAAACATTAACGGGGTTTCCTCCTCTAAAACATATTCTTTTCAAACCCTATAATTGAAAGCTTATTTCTGACAACTACCTGTGGGAGCAAAAAGTTTGCAAGCAAATTAACGGAAACCCACAAATAAACCCACATACCAATTGAACTGATATGGGTCGCAATTCCCTCAGATCCATGATTGTCTGGTCCTTGTCTGACATTATTCAAATTGTGCAATGACGTATTGGGAACTGTTATGTAAGTATTTTGAGAAGGAATTTGGAGGCTTTCGTGGTGTATTTCTTGAGGGGAGAACTTTGGAAAGTGTTGAGATGATTTTAGAAGAATTGTGGTTTGATAGGGATGGTGGAAGAGATTTGAGGTTAAGGAGATGTAGAAGAGGATGAAAATAGTGCTAATGAGAGCTAAGCTTGTGGGTATGAAGGAAAGGCTTCTGTAGGAGTCTGAAAGGCGACGGCGAGATAAAAGGTCGAGCAGCAGAGGAGATGGAGAGGCAGGAGGCATTTGCAGGCCGAGAGAGAGAGGGAGGTTCGACGTCAACCGTTTGTGGAAAAGAAAACTTCCAAAAGTGAACCTTCGCCAAATTGCCTTCTCGCTCTTTTTGGGCCCCGATATCATCAAGAAGTCACATCCCTTCATCTGAGCCCTTAAAACCCCTTTTAATACGGAGAAAATGGACCAACACCTAACAATCCTGAAAAAGTCAGTTTGACCCTTCATGTGCTAGATCGTCTCGAGATCATAACTACGAGATTTTACCAAAGGCCCCTTCTTTCAGATGTCCGTCCAATTAACTAAAGGAGTTCCCATAAATGTTTTTTGTTTCACACGAGTGATACACTCGTGCATTTGCACGGATGAGATTTTATTCAAAAATATATTAATTATTTTCTCATATACAAGAGAAATGATATATATGTTGGCCTCAACCGCTAATATAGTTTAGGAGCATCCTCTGCAAGCCACACGTCCAACCCTGCAAAGTTAAGCCCGTTTGACCAAAGAAAGGAATAAAAGAGTAAATTTTTATATTCCACTAGTAAAGGAATACGTGCACATGCACGGTGAGAGAGAGAGAGAGAGAGAGAGAGAGAGAGAGAGAGAGAGAGAGAGAGAGATTTTAATGTTTATTTATGATTTATATAAATATTTTGAGTTTAACATAGCGAAAAGAAAGCATAGGAAAATTGCACAAAATGCATAATAATATATTTTCTAAAGTAGCTCCTTTAGAAATCAGACTAAAATTTATTTTTTATGGAAAAAATAGGGCTTAATAAAAATAGAAGAGAATATTTGTGTTGGAGGAGAAATAGAGAGGATAAATGCAACAAAAATAGATTCACAAAATTGCAAACCACACTCCCCGTGGTTTTTGCCTAAGGAACAACATAGAGAGAGAGAGAGAGAGAGAGAGAGAGAGAGAGAGAGAGAGAGAGAGAGAGAGAGAGCTCTTGTCCTACTTCCATTGTGTGAACTTATGATGTAATTTATATGGAGTTGGGGTTTAGGAAGCAATTACGAAATTGAAAGCTGCATGGTAATTTGGAGGTTATAGAAGAGAACAAAAAGAAGAAAACAAAAAAATAATAATAATAAAAGAAAGAAGAGTGGTTATTGAAAAGAGTAACTATTTTTAAAGATATCATTTATATTTATATTTGGCTAGACTTACACGCCAACAATCAAAGATAATATAGGGAAATAGTTTGTGTTTTGTAGGAACCTAAAAAAAAATTTTACTTATAACCTATATGACTTCAGTTTTCTAACTCTCCTGAAAAGTAGGAGGAGAATTCTCTTAATAAATAGTATAAATGAAACATAAAAATGCTTGTTTAAATTTTCACCCATTCCTAATCAAGAGACACTAGTCTTAACCCAAAAAACTTCCCCTACTAACTAGTTACTCTCATTCTTCATCCTTCGAGGATTCAAAATCCTAAAATCGAGCTAGAGAACAACACCAAACCCAAATCATCAAATCCAATATGGCATCAAGAAACCTTTAAAACCTAATGCAACTTGTTCTTCGATTAGTCACTCACGTACCAAGTGACCATAAAACTAACAATAGTGACAAAAGAAACCCTTGAATCCACTATTTATTGATGTGATCCAAGTGTGTTAAATAATCATAGATTTAAGAGTTTAGAATGTAGTCAATGGATCAAGTTTTCTTCCAAAACTCCGCCCCTTGTTTTCTATTCCTAATCCACTTATTCAATCACCTTCTTTTATGTTGAACTTGGGTGCCCTTCTTTTCTGTTCTTAGTCAAAATCCACTTCCTCAATCACCTCCTTTAATGCTAAACTTGGCAAAAGTTTTGCACTTCCTTGGCCAACCATCCTATGACTTACTTTAATACATTGCTTCAGCCTTCAATCTTTTATGTGCCAAGTGATCATTAAATCTCTTTTTTACTTCTCATGTAAAGGGGTATATAAGGGGTGGTGGTACCAGTAGAGAACAAAACATCTAGCATTCACCTCACAAGGAATGCCAAGTCTTACTTGAATTTTTTAATTTGGTTTTTGCAATTAAGGCCTAAGAAGAAGGTCAAGTAGATTTTGTACCTATTCAGTTCTAGATTTTGGAAGTCCAAAACTATGACTAGGAAATAAGGAAATTTTAGTTTCTAGAGAGGGTTTTACTCAAGCATGGCTAATGAAAACTCTCAATTAAACAATTTATTTGATTTTGAGAGGTTGTGAACTCATTTAACTATGAGCTCAAGTTGTCAACTCTTGAAGGTCCTATTTTAAAAAGGAAAAGCACTGGTTTAATAATTGGCATGGTAGAATGTAGACCAAGTTAGATTGTTGGATATTATTTGTCTATTTGGATTGTACTATTTCGTGAAATTCTAATTTAAGATGATTGGTGGACTGGTATATGTGTTCTAGTAAATGACATTATTGTATAGAGGTGTGAATGCATGCTATTAGTGATTGCATTTTGATGGTTCTTTTTAAATGTTCCTTATCTTTATATTGGTTCTTGTTATTGGGTTCTTTGTAGGAAGCTAATAACTAGTTGCAATTCTTGAATGCAACAAAAGATTCCCTTTTTATGTGGAAAAGACCCATATCAATAATTATGATTTTACATGTCGACAATTCCTCGATATCTTGTTCATTTGCAACAAATTATTTTCTTTGTGCTTCTCTAAAAAAAAACATATTTTTTTGGAGAGAGATACTATTTCACCATCAAGTCACATGTATCTGACATACTCATACCTAATAATTTTTCACAAAGTGTGACAAAACATATAACTTTTACAACTCTTTTCATTTTCCAATTTGATTCAATTCATTCATTCATAGAGCTATTTACTCAATCAAGCGAATTGCTTCATGCTGATGGAAGTTCCTTAGAAGGACCAAACTACTTATGCAAAATTGAAGCATTTTCAAATACATTTAAATTGAAAAGGTCCTAAAAATGATCATGTATTAAAGCATTAATTCCAATGTACTCGTCAGGACGATACTAATATTTTCCTTCTACAACTTAATAGGATACTTAAATTTGTAGTTTAATGCTCTTCAAATGGTTAGCCTTTCCTATACTTAGTTTCTTTAGCTCAATGGGGTAGGGCAGTGGAATTGTTCCTACAAAACTATGGATCAAATCCACTAGGGTCCTTGTCAATGTCAATTATTCATGAGAATCAATAATGTATGTCTATATGTTGCTCGGTGATTAGGTGCATGTGGAGTTTGGAGTAAAGTATTTGGACAACATTGAGTAGGTCTACATGCTATTTGGAGATGGTGTGTGTGCACGTGTGAGTGTGTGTGCAGTGTGTTTGTGTGGGTGTTACTCTTTTCACACATTCTAATTTATGTTTAGAGTGCCTATCATAGATAAACTAAGAAAATATCATTAGCATCCAGTGGCAACATTCCATTTGACAAGTGTTATAAACTTGGGTTCCCTATTCCCAATCTTACTTGAGGACTTTTTTAGGTTTACAAAGAACTAGAATTTCATTTATTCTTGACTATAGTTCTCAATTAACTTGTCACGAAATTCCTAATATATTACTTAAGGCTCCAGATATCATCTCTTAACCATCTATAAAAATGTTATCATTATTGATTGACTTCTATTCTTCATTCTACTTTCCTCTTCCTCGTGTATGTCTATACGTTGCTACAGTAATCCCTTTAATTCATCCACTTGTAGTTGAAATTCAACACTCCTTGTCTTCTTCTTCTTCTTGTTATATAGGAACCAACTATGAATGCAGTGATCCACTCATCGTATTCTTTCTCCATTATTTATGCTACCTACAAAAATTCATATCAAACAATTGGGTACCTCTAGCTACTGATAGTTTTAGTTGGAAAATCCAATGGTCACAATTTATGAAACACAAGTACACTAGCTATAGTCATCCAATAAACATGAATTTTGGTATTTATTTAATCTAGAAAATTCCAGATAAGGTGAATGGATTAGATAATCTAAACATGAGACATAAATAAGGTGATCATAGAAATCAATACAAATGGTTTAGTTTGAACAGAATTTCTTAAAGGTTAAGAGAAATTTATCCTTAATGATCTTTTATGCAAACACAACATCCAGTAAGGACCCATATTCAGATTGTCTGGCTCATTTACCTTATTTTTCCTCCCTATTTAGGATACAAGGGGGAAAACAAAAACTAACGCTAATTGAATGCTTATAGTCATTAATATCTTTAGTGGAAAAATATCTAATGATCATAATTTAAAAACTCCTACAATATAGTTAAAATCATCCAACAACTATGAATTTTGGTATCTAAATAATCTAGGGGATACCGAACAAGTTGAATAGGCCAAATCATCCAAAGGGTGGGTCATAGCTATGGCCATCAGTGAAATTTGGAGTGAATTTTTTCTTATTACTAAAGAAGAAGTAGAGCTATCATAGATGCTTCCTATGCAATCATTGCTTTGCACCTAAACTAAATGCAACATTTTTTCTTCTATATAAAATATGCCACAATTTATATGTCATAGATATTTATAATTCCAACTCCACCTATATGGTCTTATGATCTTCCAGCTGGTCCTAAGCTAGATAAATTTTTTTTGCAAATTGTACAACATAAATCTAAAGATTAAGATATTTTCTCAAGTTAGGGCATTCCCCCTAAGTGATGTGCTACATTACAACTTAGATGTAGTGGGAAATGGGCAAGGGCTACTAGGGTGTCCCCTCTTAAACATCGATGTAATGGCTCCCAAGTGAAGTAGAAAATAGGCAAGCCCTGACAGAGTGTGCCTTCGAGGTGCGTTACATAAGAACCCAAGTGTAGTAGAAAGTACGTGGGTATTTCCTACACCATTCTAGATGCACAGGTAAAGAGACTAACTCAAGAGAGTAAAATTTGTATCACCATAAGAAATACAGGCACATTGACATGTAAAAGTATGTAGTTAGTTATTAAGTGTTTAATTTTGGCTAAAATACCCTTAATCTAGCATTTAATTGAATCATCTAACCAACTAATTTTGTAATTTTAGATGAAATATTAGTTTAACACTAGTTATATCCAATCATTGATTTATAAAATTTAATCATCAAATGATCGTCAAGGCTAATCAAACATATAAAGGATGATTCAGATGATTTTAATTTAGTCTTATGTGTTGAAGATCAATTAGATTGAGAATTGGATGGCTTAGATCGAATCTATGGATTAGATCATCATCAAGGATCAAAAAGGCAAGGTGGACCCAGAAGATGGTTTCATAATTCGGAACCTAATTAAAACAAGAAACCATCTTTGAAAAGGAAAGGAAATACGAGAAAGAAAACTTATGCCGGAGGGGTATGAAGTAAGAAGGGGAGCCCAAAAAAGGAAAAACCGTGAAAGGAATGGGAGAACGGACTTAGAATGAGAACTGAATTTAGAAAGAGGACCAAAAGAGGAAGGTGGAAAAAGGTTTAAAAATGGTACAAGGCAAGGGAGGCTCCATCACAGTAGACTGATCTTGATCAACACACAAGGGAGGCTCCATCACAGGATACTCTCCATGGTAGGATGGCTCAACTGCAAGTTGTAGGAAACTATACTACTAGGCTAAAATTCTCCCCCGTATAAGGCACATTAGAAAAGCTTGTAAGGGAAGGAAGAGAACTCAATCAGAGAGGGAAGAAAGTATAGGAAGAAGAACTATAGGAGAAAGGACTGAACCCATATCTCTTCCAACCTCTTTTTCACTGTTTTTCCATTATTTTGCTTGTTCCACCATCAGGTTTTACCCTATTTCTTCATGAGTTTTGAATCTTTAATTAGAGACTTGAGGAATGGATTGATGAAGGTTGATCGACTTGAATATGGCTAGAATTGAAGAATTTTGTTATGGTTAAGTTAGAAAAGTGGATTTTACTTTATATTTTATTTAATTCTCTATCTTTCAAATTTGGAATTGTGTAATTTTTTTTAATTCAATATATCTAAGTTTTTAGTTCACTTTTATTTAATTTTTATTAATTAGGAAAATCAAATTTTATTTATACTTGAGTCCTCGTGGGATCGACCCACAGTTGCATAAGCTATACTAAAATAGCCAGTGCACTTGTAAAAAACAATCAACAAGTTTTTGAAACTGTTATTGGGGACTTGCAATAGAGTTTTCATAAAATTTAATAAAAATTAAAAAAAAAAAATTGGACTTGCATCCATTTAACATTTTAAGCATTTTTAGGTGCACTTTTCAATTTTTCTTAATGTATAATCATATTCTTTCCTAAATTTGGTACTTATTGATATATTTTTATTTTGTAGTAAATTGGAAAAGGAGGAATTCAAGGAATATCTCAATTAGGGTAGCCAAATTTTTATTTTGAGTTGTTTGTAGCAATGCATTGTATTTTTTTAATTGAAATTCACTAAAAGGTTGTAATCATACAGGTCAAGGGTGGATCATCCTAACCTCGAAGTGGAGATAGAATGTATATGGTCCTACCATTGTACAAGAAGATGTTATCCATGACCTTATGAAGAGTCCTACCTCCTTAAAAGTCCTATATTAGGGATTGCATAATTAAAATAATTTTTCCTTATTTTGTAGTGTAATTGTGTATAAATAGCATACTTGATAACTATTGTATTTTATTTGCACTAGTTTATTATTTTTAATTGTATTTTAAGGCATGTTTATTACTTTAAGGTGATTTATATGTTGATCAAATTGCTATAGAGTGTGGAAATTCATTTGTAAGGACACCCAAACTCAAAAGATAGAGGGTGGATTTAATCACTACCTCTTATCCCACCTAGGATAATCACTACAAGCGTGTAATCCAAACTTTCAAATTTAATTAAAATCAATTAGAAGTGACATATAAAGGTCATCACATGCTCGTGAGACCCTCTTGAAGGGAAGCGACCTATTGCCACTCTAGTGACCCCTGTCTAACTAACTGCACTATTATTTAAATTACTAGCTCTGCTAGCACATTTTCTAACTAAGACTGCCTATAGCTAGCTCAGGAGGATGTGAAGTGGTTGGTTATGTTAGGATCTAAATGGTAAGTAGTGGGGCAAGTGTAAAAGGGAGAAGTATTAGATTAGCCTAATCTAAAACTTCTCTCCAACACAAATTCAAGATAGTCAAATTGTCTGCTTGCTAACCTTAGGGTTGTTTGAATTTTGTGTTCTATCATTATCCATCATTAGCAATTAGGTTGCATTAGTTAGGGTAGTTTTTCCCATTATAAAATAATAATAAATAAAATAAAAGAGAGAGAGAGAGAGAGAGAGAGAGAGAGAGAGAGAGCTTTCGTTGTCTACAATTTTGGAGATGCGATAAAACTAAAAGGTTAATCAAGCACGAGCAAAATGATATACAACCATATCAGTCACCATCAATGACTGATCAATGATCAAGGGGTAAAGTCACCCCGTGGTAGTATTAGAAGTGATCAAGGCCCTCCGCTCATCTTGAATGAGCACCCACCACCTTTAATGGATGATGAATATCAACCTCCACCAAGGAGGAATAATCATCCACCAATGAATAGAGATTGGAGAAGTAGGGAGTGGGACCAACATAGTGAACATGGGGATAATGATTTATATCAAAACTTTCATGGCAGAAATCTAAAAGACTACATATAGCCTACATGCACCAGTACCCCATCTTGTGTCATTCTTCCTCAAAGTGTTGGTGTACTAGAATTAAAAGCGGGAGTAATCCAGTTACTCCCAAAGTTTCTTTGGTTAGACAGTGAAAGTCCTTACCAACATCGAATTTGATGAAGTATGTACTACTCAAAATACACAAAACATCACCTTAAATACAATGAGACTTAAGCTATTTCCTTTCTCTTTAAAGGAAAAAGCTAACATTTGGTTCAATGCACTGTCAATAGGTTCCATAAGGACCTGGAATGAAATGACTAGGGGATACTTGAAAAAGTTTTTCCCTATATATAAAATAAGAACACTCCACAGTAAGATAATGCACTTAACCCAAAAACACAAAGAATCATTCTACCAGTGATAGGAAAGATTCAAAGATCTACTACTCACATGCCTACATCATGGCAATGAATCATGATGCATCATTAACTTCTTCTATGAGGGACTTAATTTTGACATGCATGAGTTTGTAGAGATAATGTGCAATGGTAACTTTCTAAATAAATAACCAAATGAGGTGGAAGAGTATTTGGAATGATTAGTTGAAAGTGCACAAACCTAGGTGGACTTAGAAAGAGTAGAATGTCCAAATAAAACTAAGACCACCACCACCTTTGCTAGGGGAGGCATGTACGCCTTGTCTGACAAAGATGAACTTAATACCAAAGTAGCATCCATATCTTGAATATTAGAGGCCATATAATTGGGGAAGAGTATCTCTAAAAAGAAGGAACAAGTATGTAGGATCTCTAAAAGTACCACACAGCTTACTCAAGAATGTCCCACCATTCTAGCATTCTAAGAGGTACTTCATGATTAGGCTAATGCACTAAATATATATAAAAGACCTTTCTCCCCATACTCAGAGGCATATAATCCCAATTGGAGAAACCATCCAAATTTCGGTTGGAGTAATGGACCAACTGCCAATGTCTCACAACTTGGCTTATACCAGCCTCACCAACAAAACCAAGGACACCATGTTCTAGGTCCATACCACCACCAAAATCATAAACCTCCCAGTCTTAGACCTTATTTGCCCTGACCCAAAAGGCCTATAGAGGATAATATACATCAACTTATCCAAAACCAGGAGAGGAAAATTCTCAATTAGAAGTTCAATTGAAATAAGCCACACAGTCTATGAATGAGATGAAAAATATGATGAGTCAAATAATGCAAAATATGAAAAAAGAAAAGTTTTCAGTGAGATTAATGAGGATGCATCAGTAAAGGAAGTTAATGTCCTCCTTGATTCTATTCCTATCACGGACACAGATAGATTGAAACCTCATTTCGAGGAACTTCCACTGAGTGAGTCCACTCCCATTCCATCCTTAGTTGAACCTCCTAAGCTAGATTTAAAACCCCTACCTAGAAACTCAATTATGCTTATTTAGGATATAAACAAACATTTCATGTTATAATTGCCTCTCAATTGGAAAAATCTTAAGAGGAATAATTGCTCAAAACCCTCAAGGAACACAAAGACTCTATAGGATAGACCATTTCTGATATAAAGTGCATTAACTCTTTAATCTATACCCATAGGATGTATCTGAAGGATGATACTAAACCATGTCATCAGTTGTAGAGAAGGTTAAATCCTAATATAAAAGATGTGGTTAGAATAAAAGTCCTTAAGTTGCTTGATGTAGGAATCATCTATCCCATAAGTGATAGCAAACGAGTGAGTCCAACTCAAGTAGTTCCAAAGAAGTCTAGAGTGACAGTGATGACTACTACCAACAATGAATCAATACCTACTAGAGTTACCTCTGGTTGGCGTATGTGCATTGACTATAGAAAACTAAATGATGTCTCTAGGAAGGACCATTTTCCTTATTGATCAAATGTTAGAAAGGGTTGAAGGACACTAATATTATTGTTTTCTAAATGGTTACTTAGGGTATAAACAAATAAAAATTGCACCCGAGGATTAGGAAATGACCACCTTTACATGTCTTTTTGGCACTTTTCCTTACAAAAGAATGCCATTTGAATTATGTAATTCTCCTTCCATGTTTCAATGATGCATGTTGAGTATCTTTAGTGATATGGTAGAGAGAATCTTAGAGGTTTTCACGGATAAATTTTTTGTGTTTGGGGATTCATTTGACATATATCTTAAAATTTTAAGAAAAGTCTTGAGTTGTTGTAAAGAAAAGAACCTCGTGCTTAATAGGGAGAAGTGTCATTTCATAGTTTCTAAGAAAATTGTCCTTGACTATAGTGCCATTGAAAGATATAGAGGTAGATAGAGCCAAAGTTGATCTAATTATTAATCTACCCATCCCCAAATTTGTTAGGAATATTCACTCATTTCTAAGTCATGCAAGACTTTATAAGAGATTTATTAAAGATTTTGGTGTGATATTTAAATTGTTGTGTCACCTCGGATACCCCGTTTGAGTGGACTAATAGCCGTCAAGAAGCTTTTACAAAACTCAAAGACAAGTTGATCACTACAGCTATCATGCAACCACCTTATTAGAGTTTTTCCATTGAAATTAGATGTGATGATAGTGATTACGCTATTGGAGTAGTACTAGGATTGAGAAAAGATAAAAAGTCGTATATCATCTACTATGCAAGTAGAACCCTTAATAGCACCCAAATGAATTATTCTACTATGGAGAAAGAACTCCTAGAAATGGTCTTTGCCTTAGATAAATCCAGGTCTTGCTTGGTTGGTTCTAAAATATTCATATTCACTAGTCATTTGACTCTTAAGTATCTTCTTTCCAAGAAGGATTCTAAGCCCAAACTAATTAGATGGATTCTTCTACTCCAGGAGTTTGACATTGAGATAAAAGATAAAAAGGGAGTAGAGAATATTGTAGCTAACCACTTGTCTTGCCTAATCCTAAAAGAACCTTTGGGTGGATTGCCAATTAAAGATACTTTCCCTAATGAGCAACTTTTTTATGCTTCTCATCCTCTCCAATTTGTTGATATTGCAAATTATTTAGTCACAAGGAAGATTCATGAACATTGGAGTAAACAAGAAAAGCAAAAATTCTTGTCCGATGTTAAGCACTATGTTTAGGATGATTTATACATGTTTAAGTATTGCCCAAATCAAATAATTAGGAGATGTATACTTGACTTACAACAACATAGTGTCATCTCTTTTTGTCATTCAGAAGCACATGGTGGACATCTTTTTGCACAAAAAATAGCTGCAAAGATTTTGCAATATGGTTTCTACTAGCCTTCTTTGTTTAAAGACACACATGTGTTATGTAAATCATGTGAGCTATGTCAAAAATTGGGAGGAATAACCCATAGGAATATGTTGCTTTTAAACCCTGTCTTTGTCATCAAAGTTTTTTATTACTGGGACATTGATTTCTAGGGGTTGTACCCACCTTCTTTTGGATACATTTATATCTTATTGGTAATAGACTATGTGTCCAAATGGATTGAGGTTATCCCACACAGGCATAATGATCACAAAACGGTTGTCAAATTCTTTAAAAAGAACACATTTTTCTAGATTTGGGACCCCTCAACCCCATTATAAGTGATAATGGTACACATTTTTGCAACAAGGCATTTGAAGCACTCATAAAAAATACATACAATATCAAACATAAACTTGCAATGTGGTATCACCCACTAACAATTGGACAAGTAGAAGTATCTAATCAGGCTATAAAATAAATTTTACAAAATATTGTTAATTCATATCATAAGGATTGGTCTCTTTGACTAATCGACGCGCTTTGGCTTAAAGGGATACACATCGAACTCCAATTGGTATGTCTCCCTATTGTATTGTATACAGTAAGGCTTGTCATTTGCCAGTGAATTTGGAATATAGAGCCTAGTGGGCAATAAAGACTTTTAATTAACATAGATAAAGTAGGCTCACATAGAAACCTCTAGCTCAATGAGTTGGAAGAGATCATGCAAGAAGATTATGAAAGTAATAGGATTTATAAGAAAAAGATGAAAGTTTTTCATTATAAAAACATAATAAGAAAATCCTATACTTGAAACCAGAAGGTTCTCATTTATAATTCTAAGCTCCACCTATTTCCAAGTAAGCTAAGATCTTGATGGACAAGTCCATATATGGTTAAAGAAGTTTTTCCATGTGGGACCATCAAGATTGATGATGTTAGGACTAACCATACATTTAAAGTAAATGGTCAATATTTAAAGCTTTCTTAGAATATAAGAATTCAAAAGTTAAGTCCACAACTCTAGAGGATTCTGTTTATCAGGATTGAGTGGATGTGATCCCTCTATATCATTTTTTGTATTTTAGAATTAGTTGCTTTTTGTATCACCTATATTTATTTTTTGTCCTATTTTTTAAACACTGGGGACAATTTCTTTTAGATTGGGGGTGTAGCATTCCAATAAATTCTTTTTTCTAGTTTTTAGTTAAATTCTCTAAAAATTTTAAAAAGAAATTTGAAAATTTGTTAAAAAATTTTAGGTCAATTCCTACGTTGCGATGAGAATCAGGTTTTTTTGAAGTATAGTCTTGATAACTTTAGCTTATTAATAAAATTGAATATGATTAATTCATAATTTTACTTATTTTCTAAGGTATTCCTTGAAAGCTAAGTCTCATATCACATCTGCACATACTATTGTATATATATAGTCTAAATTGATAAGTAGTTATAACTTAAAAATCTTAAAGAAATTTAGTGGAAACCTATAACCTGAGTGAGTTTAGATCCATTCATTCTTTTAAGAGGTTCTAAATATTCTAAAATTTTCTTTGGCGTGATTAAAGTAAAATTTGCTCGCATCAACTCTTAAATTTGGCTAATTACCTAAATTATTAGAGTATTACCTTTAAAATTCTAGAACTCATTAAATTTGATTGGCTAATATGAAATCTAGAAAATAATCTAGGCCATCCTTATTGTTAACCTAGAGACCTAAAGCCTGCTCAATAACTTTTTTACATTTATCAACCAATTCAAGCTTTTATATAAGCCTTTTCTTTTATGAACCAAATTAAATTTACCTAAAGTAACTGAATATAAATTATTCACTATTTATTTTCTTCAAAAGATAAGTTAGAGATGAATGAAGGAATACTTTTTAGTTGCAATGAAAGTAAAAGAGTGAATATCAAGAAAAAGAAACGTTCTTCAAAGAGATTCAAAAGTGCTAAAAAAATCTAAAAGAAAAAGAAATTAAAGAACGAAAATATGAAGAAATATTCACTTCATGCAAACAAAGTAAAGAAGAATTTTCAACTTTAATAGAATACCTCTACTTTTGAAGAATTTTGGATATCCTATATACTCTTTCTTTTGTACCTTATCCTGAGCTTAAATTTCATCCCAATTGAAGACCTATTGATTCTAAGATGAATATCGTCTTGATGAGGATATGAATGGATAGAATTTAAAGAGTAATATGTCTAAATATTCTAAGGTAATGACATCTTATTCTTTTTAAAGGTATGAAAAGAAAATTTCCTTAGTAACTCCATTCTTCATGAGTATATGTAACATAAATTTGTTTTTATTGACTCTGCTCACATATTTAAAAGAGAGAAATGATTTAGTCAATTTATTTGAGAGTTTTATTTCTGAGGATATGTCTATTAGTGAGGATTGACATCAAAACATATTTTAGATGGAGTTAAAAAAGTTAGAAGTTTACTTAGAGATAAGGCTTATTATATATGGAGACTATACACACACTCTGAGATCTTAGCTTAGTTAGAATGTATTTAGCATATGGGTAGTGTTTTGAGTTTTTTATTCATTTTTATTAGTAAACTAAAGTTGATAAAATTTATTGAAAATAATTCTTTGAGACAAAAGTAGGAAAATATTTTTTTAATTTTGTGGTTATTATATTCACTACAAACCCTCAGAAGGCCTAAACTCATCCACTAGTGGTAACCCAATGGTTTAAGGGCTTACTGTATATGCTAAATGCAATTATGAGTAACTATGAAAGTGGCTATTTGTAATAATTTTGTAATTTAGTTTTTCCCATACTTTGCTTAGGACTAGCAAAATGCTAATTAAGGGGTGTGTTAGGTGTTCAATTTTGGCTAAAATATCCTTAATCTAGCATTTAATTGAATCATCTAACTAATCAATTTTACAGGCAAAATGCTGATTGGGAGGTGTGTTAAGTGTTCAATTTGGCTAAAATATCCTTAATCTAGCATTTAGTTAAATCACCTAACTGATTGATTTTGCAATTTTAGAGTAAATATTAGTTTTAGCTCTAATTAATATCAAATCATTGATTTATAAAATTTAATGGTCATATGATCATCATAGCTGATCACACATATAAAGGATTGTTCAGATGATTCTTATTGTCTTATATGTTGTAGATCACTCAGATTGAGAATTGAATGCCTTAGATCAAATTAATGGATTAAATCCTCATCAAGGATCCAAAAGGTCCCAGAAGATGGTTTCATATTTGGGAACCTAATCAAAATAAGAAACTATCTTTGAAAAGAAAAGGAAATAAGACAAAGCCATCTCATGCTAGAGGGGAATGAAATAGGAAGGGGAACCTATAAAAAGAAAACCTGTGAAAGGAATGGGAGATTGAACTTAGAATGAAACTAAATTTAGAAATAAAACCTGTAAAAAGGTTTAAAAAGGGTAGAAGGCAAGGGAGACCAAGACCTCTATCTCTTTGGGCTGCAGTAGACCTATCTTGATCATTTCACAAGAGACGCTCCATTGTAGGATACTCTCCACAATAGGATGGCTCAATCGCAAGTTACAAAAAATTGCACTCTTGGGTTGAAATTCTCCACCTTATAAGGTAAACCAGAAAAAACCATAAGGGAAGGAAAATAACTCAATCGAGGAGAGGAGAAAGTTTAGGAGGAAGAAATGCAAGAGAAAGGATTGAACCTATCTCTCTTCCAACTTCTTTTTCGCAGTTTTTTCATTATTTTGCATGTTCCACCTTTAGGTTTTTCCCTATTTCTTCATGATTTTTTATCCTAATTTCTCATTGTTTTTCACCCTATTTCTCTTTCAATTATAAGCTTTCTTCGTTTTGGGCAAAACCCAACTCCATTTCACCCCAAATCTTCCTCTTTCCCTTTTGTTTTTTCCTTGTGTGCATCGTCTTCTTCCTCCCATTGGGTTTTCTTCTTTGTTCAATTAAAACTAAAAAAATAAAAAATAAAAATTTGTTTTTACCCATGGTCCTTCTTTGTTAATTCCAATTGTGTCCCCTATTTTATCTTTTTCCTTATTCGATCTTATTCCTATTCCTATTTTTCATTATCCAAGCTTTGTTCTGTTCATGGTCAGTCAATGAATTGCTTAATCCAATCCCTGTTTGATTAAATCCTAACCAAATTAATGATTTAGCTTTAATTAACAATACCAGTTTAGTTTTTGATCTTTTTCTCTTTTGATTTTCAATCAATTCTCAATTATTCATCTAAACACAATTCCTAGATAATCTAATGGATTTGATCTTTCATCTACAACCTAGAAAATTAATCTAAACCATCCAAATTCTTTCCTTGATTCAAATCCTCAAATCTTTGGAAGATCTACATTATCCAGCCATTGAATCTTTAATTAGATACCTAGGTAGTGGATTGATGAAGGTTGATCAATTTGGATGTAGCCAAAATTGAAGATTTATCTATGATCAAGCTAGGGAAGTGGATTTTACTTGATATTTTATTTAATTCTATGTCTTTCAGATTTGGAATTATGTAATTTTTATTAATTCAATATCTGAGTTTTTAGTTTATTTTTATTTAAAATTTGTAATTTTTATTAATTTGAGGCAAATGAAGTTTTATTTAAACTTCAATTTCTTTAAGTCAAGTCCTAGTGGGATGGACCCGTACTTGCATAAGTTATACTACAGTAGCCCGTGCACTTACAAAAAAAATCAACATTAGTAGATTCGATAAACTGTAGAAGAGTCAATATAGGTTGTGTCCCAGAAACCAATTAGAAAGAGGTTAAACAAGATATGGATGGGTATAAGCTCTAGTATGTGGAAAAGGATATAATAGAAATGGAGTACGTATAGTGGCAAATAGAAAAATTAATGAATAAAGTTGAAGACATTAGAAGAATTATTGATAGACTTCTACTTATAAAATTTATTGTGGGAAAGAAGATCATAAATGTTAATGAGTTCGTAAGCCCCATAGTTGGGATTAGAAGATATAATCAAGAGATAATTGTAGGAAGATATGGAGGGAGTATTGCAAGAAACTTCTAACATATAAGGGATATTTATAAAAGCAAACTTAAATGGTCATGTAGCAAAAGAAAAGAAAGGATATGATAGGGTACATAGAGGGTTTGGTATTGGAAAAAGAAATGAGATGGGGAAGCTCTTCTCAATTTTACTTTGGCATATAAGCTAGCTCTAGCAAACATATACATTAAGAAGAGTGATGAACACTTGCTAACATTTAAAAGTGGATTATACAAAAGCTAAATGGACTTTTTTCTACTTAAAAATTCTGAAAGATCAATGTGTAAGGATTGTAAGACGATACCTGGTGAGAGTTTAACCACACAATATAGGTTAATGCTTATGGATATTTACATAAAGAGATGAAAGAAAGGTAGTGAACTTAACATGTGATATATATGTAAATATTACAAGTAATATCCTTAGAATTAGCTTTTTTAACCCTCAATTTACTTAATTCATCACCAATTAAGGGTTGTTTTACAAGATTAGGGTAGAAGTGAGAAAAGTGCATATTTTTGGCAATTGAAACCCTAAAAGATAGCTATCCCACTATTCGAACATTTTCATGGATCCACATGTCAAGAACCAAGAAGATACGAAGTTCAGAATGCTATCGGGGTGTTAGTATCAAATTTAACCCAGTCAAATACCCTAAACATCGACCAACCTTATCTACGCAAAATAGGCTACACTATCAAAAGATAAGGTGGAAAACTTCCCATGTATGCATGCATGCAATCCACTGCCTTGCAGAGCTTCCAAGTGAAGCAAGAATCACATACCTTGGATCCCATCTATGGAGCTTATTTATGAAGTAAAACATCTCAAAGAGCAAGGCCTGCTTGAAAAATAGTTTCACTAGCTTACTCACTCATTTATTCTAGAGCGAGACCCATAGGATTCCATGTGATTACTACATAGGGGGATGCATGTCACACTCCCATATCATGCATGATTTGCACGACAAATTTAAAGACGAAAATAAGGTGAAAAAATGTGGAGTTTGTGAATGGCATTTAGGAAAATTCTGCCATTTATATTCATCATTCTTTCAATTAAACAATACCCTAACTTAGGGCTACCTAGGAGCATCTAATAAGAAGAGAGAATGTTAGGGTGGACCAATAGGAATGGAGCATGTAAGAGAGAGAATTGATGAGGATTGATGGAGAAATTTTCGATGGGCTTCTCACCATTTTTTTTGTTGAAAATTTAGTGCATGATTTAAAGGAAAATAAAACATGTTTCCCGGGAGAGAAGAAAGTAGGGCTAAATAGAATAATGGAAGGATATTGGAGGAGAGAAAAAGGGTAGGTTGAGGAGAGAATACAAGAAGAAAAAATGTGTTTTTGAAGAGGAAAAGGATAGGGATGATCTCAACCATTCATCCTAGGGTTGTACGCGATCCAAAAGATAGAAAGAAAGAGAGAGGAGGTTTCCTTGGGTAGCAACGATATGATCTTTTAGAAGAAGGAAATAGGAGAAACAAGGAGGACAAAATAATGGAGGAATGTGATCTATTGGTAGAAGGAAAGAAGAAGTAGATTTGAGACGAATTATGGTAAGGATGAAAAATAAAAGAAGGGTAGGAGACATCCAAAAGGAAGGACCTCGGTGGAGCTTCTCTTATGCTTTCACGTTGATATCCATAGGAGGGATCTTTAGGAAAAACACGATGGAAAGAAAAGAGAGGCTTGGCCACACTGTGGTTGGAGAGGAGAGGGAAAAATGTTAAAATTCATTAATGGGTGTGTGCGTGGAAGGAAGAAGCTGGGGTAGAAGGTGCTACATGTTGAAATCCTATGTTGGAGGTGCTTCATGTGAGAAATATAGGAGGTAAGTTCTTATATTCCCTCATCCATTAAAGAAGAAAAGAAAGAAGCAGCTACTTTTGTCTTCATCAAGAAGCTGCCCAAAAAAGAAAAAGAAAAACACATTAAACTAAGTGTGTGGTGCATGTAATTCAAAGAGGAGTAATCTATGTGTTCTTGTCTTTGTTGAGCAGCTATCCTTCTTAATCCATCTTATTTCACATGTGAACATTGGTGGCAGCTTGTGTTATACAAGCAACTTTCCAACAAACTAAAAGAGAAAATGTGAAATAAATCGGCAGCTAGGCTGTGCATGGGATTCATCTAAGGAGCAGCTGCCTGTTTTGTCTTCATCAAGCAGCTACCCAATAAATCCAAGGAGGAGGAAGAGAGGAGAGCTTTCCAAGGATTGACGGGGAGCTTTAGATAGTGTGTGCATGGTGAAAAAGTGAAGCAACTACTTGATTTTTTTCCTCATCAAGTAACTACCCAAGAGAACCAATTGATTTTCATGCAAGGAAAAAAGAAAGAAAGAAAGAGAGGAACATGCATCATTTTCTTGCATGCACAATATCTCCATATATTTCTCATCTTATAGGTACACTACTTCCATCCATCCCTAAGTATTTTTCACATTGAAATAAGAAGAGATCAGGTGAAGAGTGAGTTGCTTTGGTGGTGCATGCAATACAAAGACATTGGAGTGTTGTGCATGAAATACATGATGGAATGGGGTGGTGAGGGTTGAAGCTGTTTCCTACGTGGCTGTTGGTGTTGCCCAACATACTTGTTGAGTGACACAACAAGTAGAAGGTACCATTAAGATGATGAAAAAGGAACTAGTGTGATTTGGAGAAGTCTTGGAAGCGATCTTTGTTGAGTGACACGGTGAAGATGTCGGCAATTTACAATCTAATCCATAAGGGAGTTTTGTTTTATTTTTGCTTTATTCTTGTATTCAATTTCTTGTAACATTCTCCATTTTAATGAAAGTGTAGCTTTTGTTTCATTAGGTTAGTTGTGCTTCACATTATTTTTAGTATTAGTTTTGATTAATTTTTGCTTTATTCTTGTATTCAATTTCTTGTAACATTCTCCATTTTAATGAAAGTGTAGCTTTTGTTTCATTAGGTTAGTTGTGCTTCACATTATTTTTAGTATTAGTTTTGATTAGTTGTAATTTTGCTGAGACTATGTTAGATTTAGTTTTTAGTATTGGTTTTAAAATTAATATGTTTGGCTAGATTTTCACCCTAGGGTTAAGACGAAACCACATTAGATTAGATAATTTCATGATTAGGTAACTTTTAGATTTAAAAGTGCTTCAATAATTAATTTTAAGATTAAGAATCTAATTTAAATGTTTAGTAAATTTTTCATAGGAAATATCAAGTATTTTCTATAGTTTAGATATTAGATATGTTAGATTAGATTAATTTAGCATATAAATATCTTATATAATCTATCCCCTAAAAAGATAGATTGTGCTTTGAGAAAATATACTAAATTAGGCAAAATCCTAGGATTGAGAAGATCTACTAACTGGGGCTTTTGAATGATAGAATTTTCTATGTTTTTAAATTTATTAAGATTTTATTAAAATGAGTAGTGCAAAAATGTAGATTGATTAATTATGAGTATATTTAATTTTAGTGTGGTGAATTCTAAAAATCCTATTCTTATATTCTAATTAATTTTATTCCTTTTAGTATTTTTTAAAATTAATTGATCTCATTCATTGGCTAAGTTAAATTAATTTAAAATAAATTTTAATTGAAAATTTTGAACTTTGAAATTAGAGTCCTTATGGGATCGACTTACACTTGCATGATGTATACTTCAATTGATATGTTTGCTTGCAGTTATATTTAAAATACATCAATAGGTGTCGAAGAACTAAGTGATAGAAGTTAAAAGGAGAGAGCATAACATCATTCACAAACAAGTTCATGCTAAAAGGAAAATGGAACAATGAAAAAGAAGCAGATACCTTATGAACTAATATAGCCAAGTCCATTAAGAAAGTGTCAAAAGATGTTCTAGGAGTATCTAAGGGTAAAAGGCAACCAGTAAACAAAACTTGGTTGTGGAGGAAAAAAGTGAAAAAAGTTATTAAAGAGAAGTTGGAGTATTTTAAAGTATGGCAGAGGACTAAAAATAACAAAAACTTTGAGTAATATAAGAATGTTAAAAGAGTAGTGAAACTAAACTCAAGGCATGTGATGATCTCTATAATAGATTAAGGTCAAGAGAAAGTGAGAAAGATGTGTTTAAACTTACAAAAATAAGATAATATAAGAGTAATGACTTAGACCACATTAAATATATTAAAAGTGATGCCCAGAGGGTACTAGTCAAAGATGATGAGATCAATTAAAAGTGGAAAAGTTACTTTAAAAAGTTCTTAAATTATAAATGCCATGAGTATATAGAGATTAAAAGAATTGTAAACCCAAATAACATTGGACTATGTAGATATGACTGTAGGATTAGGATACCTAAAGTGAAAGAAGCCTTAAAAAGGATGAAATCAAGAAAGGCCTTAGAGCGCAATGGTATTGTTAAGTGACTATTTTTGTATAAATTACCCTTATTTAGCATAAGATTTTATATATTTTTAAGACATTATTTAGAAATTTATATGAAAAATATATCATTTGAAATTTTTATTATCTAACCATAAATTGATGGATTTTCAAGGTTACATAACAATCTGAAGTAAGTATATGCAAAACCACATTTTGTATGGTACTAATTAGGACTTTTTCTAATAGTAAATCAAGATCAAGTGTTTAGAACAAGCCAATCAATATTCTAGATTGTAGATGAAGTTTATATTGAAATGGAGAGCTACTATGAATTCCAAATGAATTAGATGATCCAAATTGAATCAAGATAAAATGGCTCAAGTTCTAATATATTTTAGTTACAAATAGTCTAAGGATTCTATGATTAGTGGTAGATTGAAGAAAATCAATTGCAATTTAAGAGATCTAGCATTAAACTGTCAAGATCTCTCCATAAAAACCTCTTGGAATTCGTCACCTTTAGAATGATTTATCAATGATGTGAAGGTATTATCAAGATTGACATGATCAACGGTTTGGATCATTCAAAATTATCAATTTTGGGACAAGATAAAAAGACTTTATTAGACACCTTGGATTGAATCAAGAAAATTACATGGGAGATGAAAGATTAGAGGGGTAAGATAGTATTGGAAATACGATGTAGAAATGTTAACTAATGGACGACCTTGATCATTAAAATCCAAAAAAAATTGTTGGTATTAACATATTTGAGTATGGCCCACATTATGAATGGTTATGATGAACCATTAGCTATCTGGATACCACATTTGTCTTATTTGATTGTAATATGGAGAGGGAGATAAGATAATTGAAAATTTTGAGAAAACAATCGGGCATTGATGAGAAGGAGAGATAGAGTAAGAGGAAGTTATTTAAGTTAGAAAATCAATTTGATTTAGACTTGCTTAGGAAGAAAGAGAAATTAGAGAAGGAAATTGTTAAAAAGTAATTCAAATTAACTTCCCATCATATATTAATACTAAATCGAGGATGGAGTGAAAAAAAAAAAAAGAGAATCAAAATTCATTAGAAAAAATAGAGAAAAAGATTAACAGTCGTGCAAGATGGTGAATAAGGGTACTTTGCCTATCAATTTCTACTTTAGTAGTTGACTAAAATCCATGAAATTTGTTTTGTTGGATAGAAGACATCAAGAAGAAGAAGGCCTAGGTGTTTTTAATTTTCATTCAAAATCTTGTAACTTGAATTGATTAAAGTTAACTATTTGCTACTGTTTGTATGAACAGTAATAGTGAGTTACTTAAGTTTTGCACCTTTAGTTTAGTTTATTTGATGATTTTTTGAATGATCTAAACCTTTGATTATGTTCTTATTTAAGTTAGAAAGAGTTTCACTTAATTAATTATTTTGAAATTTAATGGTGAAATTTGTTTAATTTTATGAAATAAGCTTCAATGGTACTATTGTGCATATTGGTGAACATCCAATGTTTCTGATTAAATATCTAAATTTCTATTATCATTATTTGAAATCTAACCATACAATTGAATTTTTAAATATCAAATGGTTCTAGATACAAAGTTTCATTGAAAATTTCATTAGAAAGCACAAGAAATCAATGATCAAAGTTAGTGAAATATTCACATATTCTAGCTATCCATAGATTGTAAGTAGAGACTAGATTGTCGTGGATTGTAAACAGGGATAAGACAAGCTAGCTAGTGTCACTCTCTACTATTTTTCTAGGAGCACTCTCTTGCTTGCACACATAATGAGAGGTGTTGCTTTGGTATTTTAATTTTTAAAAATTAAGAAAATTTGTGAGTAGGATTTGATATGTGACACATTAGGGAATGTTATGGGTGATCTAATACACACACACACACACACACACACACATATAAAGTAATTTTCTTAATTAGAAAGTCTTATTTTTTAATTTTCACATTTTAGAATTAATTTAGAAATCATACTAGGCTAGTTTCTTGTGCCTAAGATTAAAGTGACCTTATTTTTAGGTTAGAAACATCACTTATTAAATTTTAATTGTCTTAAGAAATTAATTTTGAAAATTAAATTAATTTGAAAAAGATAATTTCATCCTTAGTATAATTTTTTTATTTTGTATTATTACTTTTCATAGTGGATGCTTACAATTGATCTTTGATCCATCATAGTTAGGTTTTATATAGAATGGTTAGAATTTGATGAATTATCTAGGTTTTTAAAGTTTAAATTTCTAAATTAATTTTTCAAAGATGATAATTGTAGATCTAATTTAATTATTGAGTTATAAAAGAAAATAATAAGTAGCATGACTAATTTAAGACAAGATATCTTTAATCCTAACAATTTAAGTTAGATTAAAAATTCATTTAATCTCATTCATTAAATTGGAAAATTATCATTTTTCTTTAATTTTACATTAGTTTTAGGTTAATTAATTTATATCAACTTTGATGCTTTATTTTCTCACTATATCCTCCCCACGGATTCTACCTTGCATGACATTACAACTAACTACTGTGGACTTACAGGAAAACTCAAATAGGTATGCCAATGAGGTTTGGAACTATAGGGGAGATACTCGAGTAGTTTCACTTACGAATAGAATCAATGAAAATGTCAAATGAATGGAGAAAAAGCTCTACTGTACCAATATAAGAATAAAGGAGAAATAGGGCGAGGAGGAAGGATATGCACATCCTCTATCTTTACTTAGAAAATGTTTGTGATAGGGTCCTTAGAGAGTTAATATGGTAGGTGTTGGACAAGAAAGGGTTTTCACAAGGTATATAGATAAAATTAAGCATATTTATGAGGGAGAGGTAACAAATATTAGGACCATTAGCACAAAGATGGTGATTTCCTTATCACTATAGGATTGCACCAAGGATTAGCATTAAGCACATACCTTTTGACATTAGTTATGGATGAGTTAACAAAAAATCTGCATAAGGAGATTCCGTGGTGCACATTATTTGTGGATAACATAGTTTTAATTGATAAGATATGTGAGGGCGTAAACACAAAGATAGAGTTGTAGAGAGATGCAATAGATTTTAAAGGATTTAAAATTGATCAAACTAAGAGTATATAGAACATAATTTTAGCAAGGAGAGTGGTATTATAGCATCAATAAATATTGATAACCAAGAAGTCCTCCAAAAAGACTACTTTCGATACATGGGATCGATAATTCATGAGAGCAAAGAGATTGAGATGGATGTTAAGCAGAGAATCCAAGTGGGTTGGAACAAACGGAGATGTGTCTTTGAAGTTTTGTGTGATCAGCAGGTATCATTCAAACTGAAAGGAAAGTTCCATAGGATGGTTATAAGACCAACCATGCTCTGTGGATCAAAGTGTTGGGCAATTAAGGAACCTGTACATAGGATGAGTGTAGGTGAAATGAGGATGTTGAGATGAATTGGTGGAAAGATGAGAAAGAATAAAATTATTAGAGGCTTAGGAGTAGCACCAATAGGTAACAAGATGAGGATGGGTAGACTTAGATGGTTTGGACATGTCCAACGAAGATTGAAAATGGCAACAATTAGGAGTGAGTCGATCCAAGTAGAAGGCTCTAAAAGGGCAAGAGGAAGCCCAAAAGAACATTGATAAAAGTGATGATAAAAGATTTTAAAGCTTTTGCACTAAAGGACGACGTGGCGCCTTATAGAAAGAAATGGAGGAACAAGATTCATGTTGTAACAGCCCGGGTCCAACAGTAACAATATTGTCCGCTTTGGGATCAGCCCACACGGTTTTGCTCTTCCCCAGTTGCCCAAGAAAAATGCTTGTTCTGTGTATCAGAGTGACATAGCGGGCTCAATATTGTCCTCTTTGGGTCCCTCAGCCTATCTTGGGTCTAACCTCAGACTATCTTAGGGTGTCCCCCTCAAGCCATCTTGGCAGCTCTCAAGGTATCTTGGTCACCCTCAAGGTTTTGTTTCCTTCCCTTCATGGATCAGAACGCATTGGTCTGTGTATCAAAGTGACAAAGCAGATACAATATTGTCCTCTTTGGGTCCCTCGACCTATCTTGGGTTCCTCAACCTATCTTGGGGCATCCCCCTCAAGGCATCTTGATAACCCTCGAGGCATCTTGGTCACCCTCAAGGATTTGTTCCCCAAGGAGAAACTCTCCTCAGGACACGTTGTTCCTGGACCAAGACACATCGTTCCGTGTATCAAAGTGATTCTGGCGCAGCGGATACAATATTGTTACTATTGGACCCGGGCTATTACAAATGGTATCAAAGCCATCCCTCGTGATAGGGTGGGCTAGCCGCACGTGTAGACACGTGTCCCTAAAGGGGGAAAGGTGAACCCACAGGTGTTTGCTAAGATGGCTTGAGGGGGACACTCTAAGATAATCTGAGGGACCCAAGATAGGCTAAGGGGACCCAAAGAGGATAATATTGTCCGCTGTGCACTTTGATACACATGGTGACGCATTTCGACCCATGAAGAGAAGGAAACAAAACCTGACGATTACCAAGATGCCTTGAGGGGGATGCCCCAAAATAGGATGAGGGACCCAAAGAGGACAATATCTTCCGTTGTGCTACTCTGATACACACGGTGACGCGTTTTAAAGCCATGAGACACTCTGTGCCAAAGCGGACAAAATCACACTATTGGAACCCTAGTCTGTTACAAATGGTATCAACGAACCCACAGGCATTGGCCAAGATGCCTTGAGGGTGGGGCCAAGATGGCTTGAGGGGGATACCCCAAGATAGTCTGAGGCTAAGGCCCAAGATAGGTTGAGGTGGCGAGGGTGGGAAAGTACTGAGAGTTAGTCCCACATCGCCTAGGGAGGGAGATATAGGTTGGTTATAAGAGTTCGGAGGACTCTAACGGTAACAACGCATTTTCCTTAGAAAACTGGAGAAAAACAAAACCGTGCGGACTGCGCCCAAAGCAAACAATATTGTGACCGTTGGACCCGGGCTGTTATACATGTAGCCAACCCCAAATTGGGATAAGGCTTTGAAGATGATGATGATGATGATGATGATGATGATGATGATGATGATGATGATGAGACATTTATCATACCGCTATAGATAAAAGTATCTACTACAATCTATTGTGATGGCTAGAGTGCCATAGCAAATAAGTTGTTTTCTCAACATAGACAGAAGCTTCTCGGGCAATAAAATATGTATGCCTAAACCAAATGCAGTATATATTGATTTTTATTTTATTGTATCTGCGAATTTTTATAAACTATGGTAGATAATTGTGATATTATAGCTAATAATATGTGCTACGATCAACTGCTGCAACTATAGTATCGCAACATATAAGTCAACTTCTCGACATTGACTAACACAAATCGGTGCTTCTTTTTCTTTCCTATTATCTACTATAGTTCAGGCCATTGTTGATAACCAGTAAGCAGCAGATGTGTGGTATCTGTTACAATCTATTTGCTGATACAAATGGTCACTATAGTATTTCAAATGCAACAGATTTTTGCTTCTTTTATTGTGTAGTATTTGCTACGGTTTATATACTGTGGCAGATAGTCTATCTGCTAAGTCATTTCTCAACATTGACTAATACGAACTGGTATGCCCTTTCTTTTCCTATTATCTGGAACGATTTAGGCTGTTGCAAATAGCCACTAAGCTGTCACAGATGTGTAGTACTTACTATGGCTTATTTACCGTTGAAGATAGTCACTATACCATTGTAAAAATGGGCATTTACTACAGCTAAATTGCAGTAGGAAGAAATCATTTTTCTTGGAGTATCTAGTACGACTTATTAACCCTCATAGATACTCATGATACAATCACAGATAAAGTATCTATTATAGTCTATCTGCTAATGCTAAGCACCGTAACGGATAAATCATTTTCTTCTAGTGACATGCCAGAACATATGGGGTGCCACATGTTTGGGAGACCTCTTTAAACCCTTGATTTCTTCACATTTGTGTACACCATAAGAAACATTTTCCATCATTATCATAAACAATTTCTTGCGGCTATACGGTATCAAGTTGTGAATCCTTTAACAGAGTTACATTGACCTATTAGATTCCTACACCGGGGATCTTTATAGTGCATCTGTCAAAACATCTATGACATTCATTCATCAATGTCTAGTAGCTTGAAATGCTTCCCATCCATGAGATAAGTGCCTATCGCCAATCGAACAGCCCATACATCTTTAGGTTTCCTTGCTACAATCCTGCACGTATTTTTTGTCCATTGACGTTAGGTGGGAAAATGTTGTTAAAACATACACAGGAAGAAACATATCAACGCTCCATTGTTTGATAATGGCACTGCTACTTGATGGAACAATTGTTTTTTCGTACAATTTCCAAAACTTACAATAGAAGGTGAGGAATGTTCATTATCAAGGTGCAAAGCTCTATTTAATGATAGAAATAGTTTCACAATCATCTTTATTTTTCTTTCTTTAATGATAGGAATAGGTATCATCTTTGTTAGATGAAGTTATGTCACTAGATCAGATTTAAAAGGGAAGTGCAGGCCTGCCTCTTTGTTGTTTTAAAGGAATTAAATCCTTCATTTGGGTCGACCTGTGAATAGCCTAAATGCCAAAAATCACATTCAGCCCACACTTTTAAGCCCTCCCACATGCACGTGTGAAAATGATTCATCTAGGCCTACCTACATGCGCAGCGGCGGACAGGTAATATAGTAGGCTTGAGACCATGCCAGGATTACATGTTAGGCAAATTGAAAATTGAGATGCGGGCAGACCTTTTTGTTGCTGTTAAGAATCTATATGGTTCATTTGGGTTGGCCTAAGGTGAACGGCCTGCAGCCAAAAATCACATTCACCCCACGCCTTTTAAGGCTCTTTATTGGGCTACATTTGATTATTAAATGGATGGAGTAAAATCACATCCAACCCACTACGCCGTCTATTTTACAAGCAGATGTGGCCCAAGAAAAGAGGCTTCAATGGATATGATTTTTGGCAGCCAGTCTATCCACCTTAGGCTAACTCATAAAAAAAGTGAGACAAAGATACTATATACACATACATACACAAAAATGGGTTAAGTACCAAATTTTATACCCATTACATAATTTATCCCACGTTTTTCTAAGTTAAAAATTACAGTCATTGTTTATCCTATTTTTCTCAAGTTAAAAATCACAACAAAAGAAACATAGGATAAAGTATCCAACAAGCATTAAATTTTGTACTTATTCTATCTAAGTCATTTCCAATATGGTAAATGGCTTAGATCCACACAAAAGGCAAGTTGGAGGCAAGTAAAATTGCACTTGAATTAATCCAAGGGCCAGAATCCACACACATAATGCTCCAACTTTTTATATGATAGGGTCCACCTATAGATGATCTACCTAGTTCATCTATATTTCTTTGGCTTTGGATTTCTCCTAATCCAAAAATCATGTGTATTCATAGGTGAGAAGAGGGCATTTTTTTTCATTTTTGAATATAGACCATTGTCTACATTGTTTCTAGATGTTCATGAAAAGGAGAACTATTTGGATGTTAGAATCATCCAATCTGCATGATTTTTTTATTAAAATAGTCCAAAGCCAAAGCAATTAGATAAACTAGGAAGATCATCTATAGGTGGACCCCATCATATAAAATGTTAGAGCCTTACTAGTGCTTTGGATTTCATGAAAATTGTCACTACCATGACCCATAATTAATTAAGATCTTAAAAGAATGGTGTTAAAGTCTTTTGTTAGCTGCCCATTTGCTAGACTCAAGCCATCTAATGTGGATGGTTGCAGACATCATGGCACCTCTCCTTGTCATGCTTGGTCAAACATTTGAGGAGGCACTTTCCCCTTATTGGGGAGACTCAAGTAGATTAGGAATCGGGATATGCTTCTAAGTAGTTGGCTTCATAACTCCTTGGTGTACCATGAAAAAATAGAAACAAAATAAATACCCATTTGCTGGGTGAGATTTGGTTCAAAATAAAGCTAGCTGGATATTTGAAATCTTAGAAAAGATGGGATGACAATTAATGTTTCTTAAACGAGTACAATTTGGAGCCATGAGGATATGAGAAGAAGTTAATGACGCTTTGTTGTCCATGCTAGTGCATCTTTTTGAAAGATCTATGTCACAAATATATTCCGGATACAAGAATTAGGTAACCTACAAGATTCAAATGCATGTGGACAGTTCTAACTACTTGTTTTAGATCTTTAAAAAATCTAAAAAGAAACAACAGTTCTAAATTTCAACTAAAAAACAGAGATTAAAATGTCCAAAGGGCTTGAAATTTGATACTTTAACTTATATAAGTCATTTCAAACATGATAAATGCTTAGAACTATAAAAAGGAGTCTTTCTAGCAGGACTTGAAAAGATGCCTTTTCAAGACAAAATCTAGTTAGGACACACTTTCAGTTGATCTAATCCATTTATGTTGTTGGTCCTTCCCTATTTCGGCTACCTACAAAAAAGTCATGCAATCCAATGCTTCTTGTAACTAGTTTTTTCCAATTAGAAAATTCATAATTCATTATTTGAGAACCGTAAATTTATATACTAAAGCCATCTCACAAATTTTGTGTCTAGACAACTTAGGGCACGTCAAACATGATGAATGAATTAGATCATCCAAAAGTGAGGCATATCAAAGTGGCATCTAGAAATAGCATTCTTTTTACATTTCGCATAGCATTTTCCTATTAAACATCATAGGCTCTAGGATGGGCGAAAGGGGTCACAATGGTTGGCTTCTCAACTCCAATGGAAAACTATTCTTAAAAGGTTGTTAGATATGGGTGTTTGAGTATGGCATAGTAGCACAAGAGCGAGTCTCAATTGTGAAGGTCATGAGTTTGAGACTCCTCAAGGGTGAGTGTGTGAGTGCACGTTTCCACCATTCATTAGAAAAAAAAAAGTAATTGGACATTTGAAATTGAGAAATACTTTAAAGATAGGATTCCTTCTTGCATAAAATTTTCAAACCATTGTCATCATTCTTTTTTTGGTCCTTTTTATAGCAAAGAAAAAGACTTTCACAGATGATATATACAAATTTATTATATATAATATGCTTAGAAATTGCATTTTAAAACCCTAGAATTGATCAATTTGTCATTAATTCAAGTGTATTTTGCATTTTGCAGGATTAGGGTTAAACAGATAAAATTGCACACTTTTAGCATTTTAGACCACAAAAAGAAGCTAATTTATAATCCAAACAAAATCAAGGATCCACAACTCAACAACTAAGACTGAAGGAGCTCAAGGTATGGTGAGGGTGTCTATATCACTTTTAGACCAATTAAAAGCCCTATGCATGCAACCACCTTTATCCACGCAAGATGGGTTATCATTATCAAAACCGAAGGTGGTAAGATAGTACATGCATGCATTCACTAGCCTATAAAACTTCTAAGTGAAGCCATGCAACCCACAATAATATGAGACACCCCACTCATTTTTACACTTTTTCTGAACTCAGAAAGCCATGCAAGAGGGGCCTACATACAATCACTTATTTCTCTCACCTTCCACACACATAAAGCAACACATTTTCCTCCCAATTTTGTAGCTGGAGAAAATGTGTTTTCCATAAAGCATAAATGGTGTTTCCAAAGGTAATAAAACATGTTATAAATGGCTAAAAAAGAGGAATGAAAAAATGTGTTCCACTTTGGTAAAAAAAGGAAAAATCTACAATCACAATTTATCAAGTTTTTGAAGAATCAATGGCCAAGAGTATCACTCACTTAGGGCTCTTCTAAAAGCTCCTGAGTTGGATTTTTTACATGGGAGAGAATCAGCTTGAGTGAGGACCAATGGGAGAATGATAGGGGAGGAAGTCATGTCCATAAGCAAGGAAAGAAAGGCCTAATTAGAAGAGGGGGAAAAAAAAAAGTGATGGGATGTTTTTACAAAATGAATTTGAACATTCCACTCTCTCTCTCTCTCTTATCTTCTTGGACATTTTAAAAAAGAAGGAGAGTGGGCTTCAACATTTTTATCTTTCATGGGGGTGTTTTGGAAAGGGATGGTGGCTGGTTTGGGATGCTTTCCTCTCTTTGATGATTGACACATCAAGAGAGACAGTGTTATTTGGCTGTATTTGAAGGAAGACTTGTACTTTTTTGCTTGACTTAGAGTGGGTTTTGTAGGCTTTTCAATATGTGACACATCATGGGTGATCTTAGGTGTCTACTTACAAACCGGGGAAGTTCTTATTCTTTTTTATTTCTTTATTCTTGTAATGTTTTAAAGATTATGTATTAATAAAGTTATTGAATCTGTTATTAGTTTTATTGTTATATTGTTTACATTATACATGTTTTGTTCTAGTTTAGTTTAGGATTTTATTTCAATTTTCCATCATAGTTTAGTTTGTTTTTGTTTCCTTTATACTTCTTTAATGTTTTATTAGATACTTGTGATGATTTAGTAATTAGTATTGATACAATATCATACTTTTCTAGTTTATTTTAAATGTTGAGTTAGGATGTTTAGATCCTAGTATTTTAGGAGTTTATCATTATTTTTAAATAGATTTATTTATATGCTTTAGTTATAGTCTATATGTTTTGTTTTAGCCTAGATTTGGAATCAATTTTATGCTAAGATTAACCTAGGATTTAATGAGGTTTTCAATTGCCCTAGGATAGTTTTTTGCCATTCCTAAGCATGGCTATAAACTTAGTTAACCAAACCTAACTTAGGAACTCTTTTTCCACTTGTTTTGTGCTAGTTTTAAGGTAGAATTTTAATAATTTTTAGGTTATTTTGTTACTGATTTTAAGGTGGGGTGGGGGGAGGAATTCAAAATTTTCTGTGCTTATTTTATAGGTTAATGTGTCTTGTTAGTAATATGTAGGTTAATTTTTAGACATTGTTATCTTATTATTTAAGACATGTATGGCACTAGGTATTTTTCGTAATTTTAGAACTGGTTATGATAAATTAATTTTCTTGGTATGTGTGAACTCTTAGATTGTTTGTGATTGTAAAAAATACAAGTTATGCTACATATAGATTAAGTTAGGCAAATCATGAGAGTTGATAAAATATCATAATTAAGGCTTTTTATGCACATATCTTCTATTTTTTATTTCATTGATATTTATACTAACATATGGAATGTTAAATCTGTGGTACTCATTTATGAGTGTTTATAATTCTAATGTGGTAGATTCCAAAACCCTAGACTCTTTAATTTGTTAAGTTTATCTATTTTAGTATAATTGCTTGGATAGGTTAAGATAATTTAAGCTAAATTTTAATAATTTTAAATATTAAAATTGAGTCCTCGTGGGGATCAACTCATACCTACATATCTATATTTCAGTAACTATGTGCAATTGCAGTAATTTTTAAAACAAGATTAAGTTTTTGACATCATTGCACAAGGCTCTCAATGAAATTTTAATTGGATTTAGGTTATATTATTTTACCACAAATCATAGTTTATGAATCATACATTTAGAATTCATGAAATTTTTAGGTACATCTATCATATTTGCATTTAATTAGGATTTGCAAAAGTTTTTCGAGTTACTATAATTATTTGATACTCACTATTACTTTTGTTTTTGTAAGAATTTGATGAACAATTTGGAGTTACCCAATTAGGATAGTTGCTTACATTTTTATTTTGAGTGGAATTATGGTGAGGGAGCATTGTAATTTTAATTTTTAATCATAATTCAATTTAAAGGGCTGTAATAATACAAATCAAGGGTGAACCATCCAAACTTAGAAGTTGAGGTGATACAAAAATGGTTTCAACCTTGTATGAGAAGATTAAGATCTATGACCCTACTGTAAGCCTATCTAACTCCTTACATTTCCTAGCTTTAGGATTTGCATTGCTAAATTAGATTTGCATAATTATATGGTAGCTTAATTTCATATAGATTGCATTCATCGTACTTGTTGCATAGTTATTAGGATTATTGCATTAGAAACACCTACTTAATAAAGGACAGTCTAAGCTTAGTTCTAACCAACTAGACTTAGATTGTCTAGGTTATAGTATCTTGTTTATTGTAGCCCGAACCCTTTGCATAAGTAGCATATAAGTAGTTGCATTAACTTATTCTTTATCTTGCATTTTTAAGATAAATCTATTCACTTTAAAGCGATTTATGTATTGATAGAACAGCCATGTGAACGAAAAGTTATTAGAAAGTGTTACATATCCTACGGGATCAAGGGTGGATTTCATCACCACCTCATAGCCCGCCTAGGTTAATCATCACTTATCACAACCTTAGCCTTCTAATATAATTTAAAATCAGTTAGAAGAGACCTATAAAAGCCCATAAATCATAGAAGCATCTTGGAAGTAGGCATATTACTGTCACTCAAGTGGCTCTGCACTAAATCACTACATTGGTTTTTAAACTATTAGCTTTGTCAACACATTCTATGACTCAGATTACCTATGGCTAACTGAGGAGGGTGTGAAGCAGTTGATTTAGTTAGGATCTAATTGGTAAGTAGTAGAATAAGTCTAAAAGATAAGAGTTGTCTAAATTAATATAATGTAAAAGCTAGTCCCCTTAAAGAAATTCAAGATAATAAAAAAATTTACCTTTGATTTTGCAACGTTTTAGTCTCTATATTGTGTCATTTAATTTAGGTTTCCTTTGTCTAGTTAAAAAAGGAAAGAAAGAAAAATCTTCCATTGTATACAAAGTTGAGAGAGAGAGAGAGAGAGAGAGAGAGAGAGAGAGAGAGAGAGAGAGAAAGAGAAGTGAAGAGAAATCATGGCCCTTAGAGACTATTCTGCTCCAGTTTAGCATAATGCACCTTCATGCATAGTATGACCCGCAACCCCCGCTAACCATTTTGAGTTGAAATTAGGAATTATCTAACTTTTTCCATCATTTAGTGATATAGATAAAGAAGACCTTATCATCATGTCAAAGACTTTTTTGACATATGTGCCACTTTTAGATATAAATTTTTCAATGATTCTATTAGATTAAGGCTATTCCCATTCTCTTTAAAAGATAAAGTGAATGCATAGCTTACCACTTTAGAGGTAGGCTTAATCAATTCTTGGGAGCAATTATCTAGGAAGTTTCTGAATAATATTTTCCTATCCACGAGACCAATGCCCTTAGGAGAGAAATTATAAAAGAGAGTAAAGATTTCTATAAATGTTAGGAAAGGTGGAAAGATTTATTGCTCAAATGCCCCCATCATGGCTTTAAGAAGTGGTAACAAGTGCAATATTTTTACAAAGGTTTGAATTCTCAAAATGAAGGTATGATTGATGCCACTAGTGGAGTGGCATTGATGACTAAGAGTCATATAGATGCTTGAAATTTTTTGTTGACATTAGGTAAAAACTTCCAACAATAGGACTTATCTACTCGAATGGAGAGAAATTCACAACCTCAGAACAAGATTACCATGCGTTGGCACATAAAATTGATAGTCTAGCACAAAAATTAGAAGCCTTCATGTTGGCTACTGGATCGTGTATGAGACCTCCATGATGTTTGTTCCATTTGTACTAGTCCAATGCATCCTACTATTTCCTATCCCTCTAGCTCCTTATTCTATGAACATTTTTTGGAGCAAGTAGAGGCATTAAATGCATCTAGAAATCTTAGCAAGAATCTATATTCTAAGGCCTCGAATCCTAGATGGGTTAGGCATCCCATTTTTTTACATCTCAGAATCATCATCAAATAGGACCACCTGGGATTCCCCCTACTCAACCTTTTCCTAGAGCAACACTTCCACATCAACATCAAGCTTCTCAGTAGTTTCCTCCAAAACTAAGGAAGCCATCTACTAAGGAGACCCTAAATTTGTTCGTGCAAAGTTCTCTTTAATTTTAGAATAATATAAAACAAACTTTACATGCAAACTAGCAATCTATTGTAGAGGTGGAATATCAAATGGGTCGACAATCTGCTACACAATGAAAGGAAAAAAAGGTAAATTTCTCAGTCAAACCATTCCTAACCCTAAGGATCAATCTAAGTTTGGCATAACATCGAATGAGCAAAAGTTTAATGAACAAGCCAAATCTATTACTCACCTTAGGAGTGATAAGCAAGTTGATAAGTGGGCCTGACTAAAGAATTTCTAGAATGTGAGGAGAATGAGAATAATAAAAACTCTCAAAAAGATAAGGAGAAGTGTCAAAATTCCCCCACTTCCTCTTAGCGTTATTCATGAGGCATCTTTATTCCTAAGGTTTCATTCCCTCAACATTTGAATCCAACAACAACACAAATGTTAATGAGATAATGGACATGTAAAAAAAAAATCACAACAATATCTCATTACTCAATGCTATTAAAGAAATTCTTTCTTATGCTAAGTTTTTGAAAGAGCTCTACACTCAAAAGCATAAGCTTAATATGCAAAAAAAAAAAAAGCATTTCTCACTAAGCAAATGAGCTTAATCATTCAAAAAAAAAACTACCAAAGTATAGGTAGCCTAAGTGCCCTCTCATATCATGTGTTATCGGGGACCACACAATTGATAGGGCATTAATAGATCTAGGGGCAACTGTTAACCTATTGCCCATATTATATCTATGAGCAATTAGGTTAAAACTGACTATTACCACATTACAATTGGCAGATAAATCAGTTAAAATACCTCGTGGTATGGTTGAAGATGTATTGCCACAAGTTAACAAGTTTTTATTTCATGTTGATTTCATTATCTTTGATACCCAACCTTTATCAAATCCTAGTAGTCAAATTCTTATCATCTTGGGATGGCCTATCTTGTCCACATCTAATGCAATAATCAATTGTAGGAATAGTGTTATGAAGTTGACCTTTGATAATATAAAAATCAAGTTAAATATTTTTAATGCAAGACTACAACCATCAGATTTTCAGATTCATTTATGGTTAACATGGTTGGGAGTCTAATGCATGACACATTTCTACCATCATCTAGTTCTAATCCACTCAAGGTTTGTCTATCTTATTTTGGCTTATATTTTGACGTAGAAAATTCCATTAATGAAGTTAATGTTTTACTTGATATTGCACTAATAATGAATACTTCTAATAAAAAGCCAAAGTAGAAACCTTTCTACTTCTAGAGGTTACACCAATTTAGTCTATTGCAAACCTACCTATCGTGGACCTAACAACTTTACCTGAAAGTTTAAAAAATGAAAGATTATGCTCCTTTGATTCCTTATCTGGTATCATTTCTTCAAACATTGATGAAGAATGGGAAGGTAAGCTACTTGATGTTCTTAAAGAAAGATAGCTCTAGGGTGGATAATAGAGGATACAAATGGTATAAGTCCCACCATATGCATGCATCTCATTGAGGAGAACGTACAAACTTTTTGGGAGATGTAAAGCCAACTTAACCCTAACATGTAGGAAATAGTAAGAATTGTGTTGCTGGAGCTATTAGATGTAAGCATCATCCTCTATTCCATATTTTATAGCATTTAGGTCACTACAATTTAGGTAGTACCCAAGAAGAAAAAATTAAAGGCAGGTGTAGGTTATCATGTCTGTTGCATACTATTATTTTGGGTTTAGGGTCTAGTTGAGTCAATAGTAAGTCTTACATACACATTCATGCATCCATCATTGTACATTGTGTTGCATAATGGTTTGGTTGCATATAAATTTTCTAGTTATTAATTCATATCTTTCATTGAGGAAATTTTATGCATCATATTTGGCATACATATCATTCAAGTGAGCTCTTTCTTACCTTTATCTTCTAGCTTTATCACATTGTTTGCCCCTAATGTGTAATTCTAAACATTAAGGACAATGTTTTATTTAAGTCTAAGGGTGGGGGTTTTCAAATTTTAATTTTATTACAGGTTTTTATTAGTTTTTAATCTTTTTGTCAATTTTTAGAGTCAAAAAGTTGTTTAAAAAAAAGATTTTCTTTAGGTTTTGTGATAAGTTCCTTTGCAAGGATGACAACTAAATTATTGGATTTTCTAAAAACACTAGTGTTGTCTTTAAACTTTAGATTATTAATATATTTTCATATAATTTGTTCATTTAATTAGTCATTTTCTAAAGTTTTTTACAAAAATTGAACTCAAAATACCTATTGCACACTACCAATATATAAACATAATTTTTTGTTAAAGAGTGAGTATAACTTAGAAATCCTAAAGAAAATTAGTAGAGACTTATAACCATGCGAGCTATTCTTTCCTTGTAAGGGTTGTACATAAATTCATATTTTGTTCAGCAGACATTATTTTGTAGTTTGTCTTATTATTCTTTATTTTGATCTACTATTGAGAAATATAATTTAAAGATTATACCAGATATCTCTTAAGTTTATGGATAAATTTAAGTCATATGCAACCTCAAAAGTGATAGAGGTTATTTTTATTAATCTAGATCCTTTAGCCCATCCAAAGGTTTTTTCTTTTTTTGCTAGTTAGACCTTTGAGCCTCTATATTATAGCCTTTTCTTGTGAGTCAACTAAACATTATCCATTTTAACCTTGTAATATATCTATTACCTAGTGTGTTTTGAAAATATGTAAAGATGGTTGGAAAAATATCTTGATAAACTACTATGAACAATATAGTTTAGGAGGCGAATATAAAAATGACTCAAAGTGAAATATATCAAAAGTGGAAAAAAGGCTATGTTCAAAATCAAGTAGAGAGAGAGAGAGAGAAGAAAGAGAAAGCTAAGGAAAGAAGAATGTTCGTTCTCATGTATGAAAAGAATATTATAAATACTCCAGTATAAGGCTTTACATATATTTTGAATATTTTATTTACCTTTATATTACTTTCTTTGATAACCTTGTCCTAAGTCTTACATTTCATCCTTATATAAGACCACCTTGATATTAGGAGTGATATGGTTTTAATGTGAAAATGAATAGGAAGGGATTATGGTAGAGTGCAATATTCTAGTTGTTGTCCTTTTCATTAGACCAATTATCATTTTTCCTCTCTCTCTCTCTCTCTCTCTCTCTCTCTCTCTCTCTCTCTCTCTCTCTCTCTCTCTCTCTCACACACACACACACACACACACACATTCTCAGGTTTGATCACTAATAGATCACCCTTAGCATAAAAGTAAATCTTGAACTATTGTTCATCTTTATTAATATGCTAAAGTTGAACATTTAATGTACACTGAATAGAAGAAAATTACTTAAAAGAGATAAAGGAAGTACCATAAAGATTTTTTATGTTCTATATTTTGAAATTTTCATATGAGTATTATTTCTAGGAACCCTTACAAGACTACATCCACTATGGGCAACCTAGGTGTTTAAAGGCTTTCTATATAAGCTAAATGTAGATGACAACATATGCAAAAATAGGTAAGATTTTTAAGATTTTCAACTTTTATTTTTATTTTTACTTTTGTATTTTGCTTAGGGACTAGCAATGGATCTCTCTTTTTATCCCCTTCCTTTGCTTTCCCTTATTTGTAGAAGCTACCCTTAAATGAACATTCACTTTCCAAACCTTTTTTCTCTCTAAAGTCACCATTTTATATATCGATGAATAACTTAAATTTGTTCTTCCGGTATTCCCTTGGTAGAAAGTTTGTCTCAGCTTGGAAGATATTGATTCTAGGTATTCATACAAGACATTTAAACTATATTCTTGATAAGATCTAACTCGATTTTGAAGAGAATCAAAGTTAGAGAGAGAATACTAGATTTCATGGTATGAAAAGATGACATGTTCGTCTCTAGTTCTTCTCTAATTCTTCTTTGGGTTTTGGTTCTCTTGGTAGAAGAAGGATAGAGAAATATCTCCTAGTCTCTCTCATCTTTTAGGGGATGAAATTTGATTACTGCAATGATGTACTAAGAACTAACAAGAAAAGCCACTTTTGAGAGGGAAGTTGGGAGGAAAACATTGTTTCCATGTGTACTGTTCTGAGACTCCATTTTTTATACAAAATGCGAACCCATTTTTCTAGTCAAACTCTTTGAAATTTATCTACGAGAATGTGAGCAATACGAAACTAGGTCCTCCATAACACGTGTGAAACTTGCATAATGGGGTCCCACCTTAGGATGATACCTTTATCTGATTGCTTGATTTCTACATGTCTAGTAGACGGAACATCATGATGATCGGATGACTCTATATCTTAAAACATATTTTTGGAGTTGAATTTAGACTATAACTTCTTAGGGAGCCCCATAAGCACTCTAAGTCCCCAAGTCTGACGCTTTAAAATGAGATGTTTATTTCTTTTGGAATATTGTTCATCTTGTCTGGCCTACCAAAATTAGAAGACACATGAATTTTTTATGCATTTGGATGATTCTAACCTCTTATTTTAGGTCTTTGAAAAAACAAAAGTATTCAGCAGTTGTGATTTTAAGTACACATGTTATAAGCAATCACAAAAGGAATGACCTAGATCTCCCAATAACATCACTCTCAATCACAAAATGAGGAATTGACTTTTTTGTACTCTATAAAGCACTAACTCTTACCGGGACACTTTTCTAAGGTTCTCACAATGATCAATGTATTTTTCAACGACTAGACAGCCACAACAATCAAAGCAATGGGCCATGAAGGCAGGGCCTCATCATGCTAAAGTGGGCAATGGTCTAAGATGTGTCCACGTTATTCAAGACATGGAATGCTAAACTAACGGTCTAGTGATCACATTTTGTGGGTCCTATCTCTGAACAATCTGACTCACTCATTTGCTCTATATTCAGATGTCTTATAGATTTAAAAAAGAAATTGTGATTTAAGTTATTCTAGCATCTGAAATTTGGTGCTTAGAAACGAACAGTTTAAAACTTAATAAAAAAATATATTATTTTAGCAGCTAAAATCATCCAAACCAAGCATCTAAATCTAGAGCAGTAATATGGACACGTCAAATTACATATTGGTAAACTTCATAAAATGTGGTGGCTGGACCACACGACACAGTTCGGCTAATTAAGCATTTCTCAAGATTTCTATGTAGCCGCTGCAAAAGATTACATGCGATTCAACACATTCATACGCTGGCATCATCTTAGCCAGTTCATGCCCAGCAAATCTCGTACATCAAACAACTCTAAACCCCTCCATTGTTTCAAAACCTTGTTCTTGTCAATCTCTCTGCTCCCTTTATTTCACTCCTACAACCGTTGTGTTAGGCTCACTGAGACATAGACCATGTAACGCTACAGCAGATGAATGACCCACATGTTGTATCTTGGATTTGTCCAACAAGGTACCTATTAAAAGTTTCTAATTTCTTTTTTTTTTTCTTCTTCTTCTTCTTAGCAAAGAAGACAAAGCAAACTACCTAGATCCTACTATCCTAATTTTTAAATCTGCTTGAAATCTTCCCATGATGAGAAATGGCACCTCCAACCTCCAACCAAGCATAACAAGGAGAGGCGCTTGTTGTATGCGACCAACTGTGCTAGACAGCTTTTTGCTAATGGTGTTTGCACATCTAATCAGAACATAGCGAAAAATAAATGCAGCTATCCACATATATGATTGGCGATCTAACCTTTCATCTTTCAGGCGGCATCTTAGATACTTAAAGATCCCAAACTCCTGCATTTGATGAACAGTCATCCTTTTTGTTCCTGAACTTTCTGGACCGTCAATTTCCACCGCAAATTCTAGCTGTCAGAATCATGGCCTAAAGATGATATTTAGTGACTACCTATTTAAGAGGTTTCCTAAAAATGAGCGGTTTAGATCACTAAATTCTGAGCACGATATATAAACACCATACAAGTTATTTATTAAGAGAAGGGGTTGGAGATATCAATTTTTCCTGTGATTTGTAAAAGAAAGCCAAAGTTGAAAAGAGGTGTACCTGCCCACATCTCCAGCCTTGACTAGGCCAGTATTAATTTTGAGACAAGGAACCGAAGCTGCTGTCTTTAAGGTTGGGGGAGCTTCCATTACAATAACTGGGGAACCTATACGGAGACTCACATTTCCTCCACCTAAATCTGCTCCTGGTGACTCGCACCTGATTCTAACAGATTGTGGGCTTCCATTTCTGGAGCTTAAGTAGTTCAACTGCATAGTTGCAAAGAGCTCTGAGATTATGGAGAGAGAGAGAGAGAGAGAGAGAGAGAGAGAGAGAGAGAGAGAGAGGAATGGATGTGTGGTCTCAAAATTCCATAGATAAGGATTAGTGGTGGGAACATCAAAGTACTGTAGCTCGTTTCAAACGAAGTTATGCAGTGGAAGTCTGCATTTCACCGTACAGATGATCTTAGCCATCCGATCATCGGATCGGCTATCTGTTCCAAAATTACATATGGTGTTTGCAGTTTCAGCTGTACACTCCCCAGTCACGTGAAAAAAGCACGCGTGGGCCCGATTTTCACTATCCGAACCTTTGATGTCCTGATCAGCGTTGGATAGGCCGGGCATTAAAAACACATCTGCATGCTTCCTGATCCCTACCGCTCTACGTCTGAAAATTGCTGGCTTGTAATGTTCATGAAAGAGAAAGCGGTGCTAAAACTTAATGAATCAGACCGTTAAGATCATACAGTGAAGAAAATTCTCAGGGTGTTCACTTCTACAGATATGCCCGCTGTGCCCCAAAAGTTTTTTCTCCTTTCAATATACCCTTCTGCATTGCTTGTTCATATTTACAGATGTGATGCCATTTTTCTTCCGCTTTTTGGTAAAATCGTTGACGTACTGTCCTCTATGGGGTAATAGGTTTATGTATTGTATATGCATGATCCAAGCCACTAGTCTTATGCTGCTAAAAATGGATGAATGATATATAAAGTATCCAATATTCAATTATTTATGTCATATATATGGAATGGTTTTCTTACCGTTCAGTTGGAGGCCAAAAACAATTAGATGGTTTCTAATTTTGGTGGATGGCTCATCCATAGACCTAGCATAGCATATTGATGTTTTGAATCAGAAGTACTGGGACCTACCTTATTCTTCGACCAGCCGATATTTTATACCCGAACCCACCTTGTCCCTGCTCCAGTTTAAACACGAACACATCTCATAGCATTTTGGTGAATCGCGAGGGATTCGTACAGCGCAGAATCCTACAATTGTTGTCTCTTTCTTTTACTTTTCTCGTACTACGAGTGTATTTATCCTGCTTCATGGTTAGTGGTGTTACTTTGAAGCATGCATCTTAATCTGCGCAGGATATACAATGATCGAGTGAGAAGAAAAAGGACTTCACGGTACTGCATAGGTTATGCCCTTTGCACCAGTCATCCATATTATAACGTAGTGGATAGATGGTTTGGATCATGTTAATGAGCCCCTCGGTACTCTTGATATCCATCGCAAAAGCACCCAACCAGAGTACTCACCTGGTAAATGGACAAAAAAGAACAAACGCCCAACCACACGGGAATAAGCTCTTCAATTCACGAGCTAGAAGAGGCCGATGATCCCCACGAAACGATGCCACTAACACTACAGTGCAAGTTCTCCTTAAAACTTCAACCCCACGTATACAAGATTACATAGAGAAGATTTCATTTGGGAGTGACATATGCATTCCTTGCTTTCCCTCAAGAGCCCCTCGGTAAAGGTTAGAACGGCTATAGCTTTAAGGGGGCCAGGTTCCTAAAGATCCCAACCATTCCTAAATTTCACCCTTAGACTTAGATGGGCCGAAGTTGCCATCCATCGGATATCAACTCCAGCTTTTAGTTGTAAAATGGATGGCAATACTTTCTACCGCCCTTAAACAAAACAGTAGCTAACATCATGATAAGTATGGAACATGCCCATCTAAGTCGTGGTAACATGAAATATTGGATCTTCAGAAACCTTGGCCCACCTGGGGTTATAGCAGTTCTTACCATTATTAAGTTGGGGCCTCATCAGGAAAAACATGGGGCACATATTGCTGTCCTCTAAATTTTCCAATCAAACAGACCCTAAGCATTTAGGCATTTTCACTGTCAGGCAAAAGATTAATTCCAGGGCTACTTGACTAAAGATCAATATAGTTTGTCCTTGAGATACGCCCCCTCATCATCTGGAGAGCTTTTAGGGCTATATGCACTCCGGGATCCCGTACCTAAATTGTTGGACCAGTTGATGAGAATGCAGGTTTTGAGAGAATAAAGGGAGCAGCCCCGGTCCGTGGAGCACCCCCGTATGCAAGGTCCAGGGAAGGGGCGGACCATAAGGGTAAATAGCAAGTGGAGCTAGGGACTCGATCTCAATAACAAGAGTTACAAAGATTCAATAATAGATAGATTCAACAATAGATGGTTATCATCGGAAGGAAAATGAAGCTACATTGATGAAGAAGGGAGAACAAAACAGAGATAGGAAAAACCTGAAAAGGACAAAAGCTTTACAACAATATACATAATCCTCATTGGTAAACTTTCACCGTGAGATGTCGTAATTGTGCTGTTCATTTGTTTCTCCTATCTCTTTGTGTACGAGAGATATGGATCTTGAGCAATGGTTAGAACATCTGGTCTCTCTGCTTGGTTGTATGCCAAGCATCTGCGTATCAAATCCTGCAATTCCAAGAGAAAGAATATGAGAACTCATCATAATAAATTATTTAAACGCTCCCTTTCTTCACTTTGAATTATGAGAATGGAAGGAGCGTAAAACCCAAACTCTATTTAACACAGAGAGCCCATGCAAGCAAATTGGATTAGGATGATTGGAACTCTATTAAAGGCCTATATAACAAAAGCAATCCATAAAATTACATTATGAGTGCTAAAAGGTACACAGTGAGGTCGCGTAACTGGTGGTCATTTTCATGAAAGAGAATGATAACTGCATGCATTGACCAGTATCCACATGCACAGCGACTGAGTCAAACGACCCAGTTGACTAGCACAAGTGACGCCCATTTTGATGCTAGCTCCAACCGATCAGATGATCCTGACACTTGATCAAGGTTGTTGCCAAAAGCATTCCATTAATGCTCTATGCCAAACAACAATTGCTTTTTCACCTCAAATCTTGCAAACAGGGTGATATGATTAGGAAATTTACTCATGTAGCATGACCCACTAGCAACAGTCTGATCATTGAACACGTCTAAGGCATATAGCGCTAAGAACCAACTCCAAAACCACAGCAGATGGAGCTTTACGGTATTCCACATCCAAGTGAATCATAATGTTCAAGTTGGACGACATATAGTTTTCTACAAAAAGCAAAGTCAAAATATAAGGTTCGAACACTAAATAAAAAATAATAATTCAGCTACTTAGGTTCATGTGATGCTACTTTTAAGCCAAGAGCTTCAACTTTTCCTAAAGGTATGTTGAAGGACAATGCATCCTAAGGATCCAATTCAGCTTCATAGGGTATTGTATGGGTGCACAACCTGGAAGTTGCAAATGCTGCTCGAGGAAACAGGCAAACATTTAACAAGTAAAGACGGAAACAAAATCACCTTAGCTTCATTTGAGACAGAAGGCCGTGAAGGAAATTCCACCTTCCGGGCATTGATAATTGTGTCCTCACGTAGTATCCGCTCTTGAGTCTGGTCATGGCCAAAAGGGCGTTTGCCAAAGAGCATTTGGTACAACAAAATACCAGCTGACCAGACATCGACCTATTCCGAAAGAAGAAACATATTAGAAGAGATGGAAATATCACTAACTCCAGTTCCAGAACAAATTATTTTTCTGTGGACCAGTGACCAAGTCAACTTGAACTAGGTAGAATGTTCATTGAGTTTCCCAAATTCAATACAGATGCACATTAGCACTTCAAATGCTACAGCACCCAGTATAAGATATTAAACTAAGCAGTGTAGTTTCCTTGGGGAGGCAAAGAAAACACTAGTATCCCCTCAACTAAAACGACGAGCAAATTGAATTAACTCAATTCCACAAGTTATTAAAAAATCAGATTTAGACAAATTTGTTTGAATAATGAGATTTTGGTAACAAGTTAAGAGTAGTCCATACACTAACTAAATTTTCAATTTATAATCATCATAATCACCATATTATGGATTTTGTAACTTGAACTGCAACTATGTCCAAAGAGGAAGTCATATTTCGGCAATATAAGAAGGCATTATCTCTTAATGGATAGAGTTGGGTTGGCCCACTCATGATTAGCATAAGAGCCATTTCCTTATAGGATCTTTAATTGAAGACCTATGCAAGACTTCAATCCAAAAGCAGTTCCCTCATTGACAAATCTGACTGAAAGTCTAAAGAGTGATAAACTTGGGAGCAACTGCATGACAGCCTGATTTTCATTCAACTAGAAACTTGAGTTTTGCTTCCTTCTCTTCTTTCTTTCTTTTTTTTTTCCTTCTACAAAATCTATTGTTGTAGTGGGAATTTTGAAGTTCTTTGAGTTGGCAACAAGGTTCGCTTAGGCTTTACAGAATGAAGGTTAAGCTTATATGTTAAGCAGGCTGAATTAAGATTCATTAAACTGACCTAAGAAGAGAAATCTGGAGATTGACAAGCCAAAGCTACAGATGTAGATAGCCAACTAGTAGAATACACCAATTGAAATGCCATAAGAAATAGCATTTTTGATCCATGCCAAAAAGCACCTCAAGAGACTGATGATACATTCACAGTTTACATAACTGCCCATGAGGACATACTGGTAAGCCAAACATACAATTGCAAAGAAATTGAATACTCTAAAAGCTTTGTCAGTAAATCTTCAATGCACTATTCATGGTGCCACTGTAGAGAAGCCCTACTAGATTAGTAGGGGGGACTACATCTTTTTCAGTCTAAATTTTGCATTATTATCCATCTCTATCTTCTTTTGACATTTGTTAATCTGGCCTAGGATAGTTTCTTATTCAGGAATCTACTGAAACAGAATCTAAAGACTAGCAGGACCAAATGTTCCTTGGATGGTACATGGCTACATATTTATAGCTGCACGACATCCTGAATGCCACAAAAACAAGAACAGAATCTTCACCATTTCTAACCTTAGATGATATACGGGGGGTCCTGCTTATCTCAAAGCACTCTGGAGGCAAGTACCTGAAAAGACAGGAGAATATAACTGTGAGCCCTGGATAATAGAAACAAAATGAATAGAAAAGAAAACCAAAATGTTCACAGATGAGAAGAACTAAAACACGAAAGATGGCACAAAGCAAGATGATACAGTGAATATTAGCTTGAACTTTGCTAGAGTACATTAAGAAAGGGAGCCTTGGCGCAACGGTAAAAGTTGTCGTCATGTGACCTTGATTTCAAGGGTTCAAGGTGTGGAATCAGCCTCTTGCAAATGCAAGGTAAGGCTGCCTACTATAGGCCCTTGTGGTCCGCCCCTTCCCCGGACCCCGCATAGGCGGGAGCTTTGTGCACCGGGGCTGCCCTTTTTCTTTTTTGCTAGAGTGCATTAGTAAAGAAAGACATGTAGATCATGCTATGAAAACCGAACTTTGGGTTTGAGACTTCCCATACAGATAGTTGCCAGAACATACCAAGAGTGGTTATCTGTTTTTTCGGTTGCACACCCTTTGTGTGCTCCTTTTAGTCTCTCACTTGTTCTCATCAAGAAACACAGAAAAACAAAGAAGAATCAAGAAAAGAAAGGAGAAAAAAATAGATGGGCTTGAGATAGCAGACAAAAAGTCAGGACTTAGGATCCCACTTCCTTATATGTGGGTCCATGTATCTATCTACCAACCTACCTACCTATATAAATCTATGCAATATATAAAAGAAACTTCCAATGTCGACAACAGGACCAACATAGGCAAGTCATATGAATACAACATTAGGGAGTGTATATACGTTAGATGCCGAAAATAAGCAGAAGCGTATTTTGACAATAAGGAATTTGTAAATAGCAAGAGGCAGAAGGGCATTTAGAAAAGGAAATTTTCATTAGCGTAACTGCTGGAAAATGCGGTTGCAGTGGAAAAGTGACATTTTAGAGGCAGAAATCCACAGATAAAGTCCAAAATTTGTGCATACACAGGTGTGTGCATACTTGTGCATGTATAGAATATTCAAGAATAGAACTATGCATAGGTGTAACAAGTGAGAGTTCATGTCATGCATTATTTACCGGTCAAAAAGAAAAAAATGAAAAACAACAAGAGACTTATGGCTGTGAAATGTGAAACTGGCAAGAAATTAATGTTTGAATGGTTTTTTCAAAAGAGCATTTCATTTCTAACCACTTGGAAAATGTGACTGCTGAACCATTCACTCACCAATAAGTTCCAGCTCCCTGAGATGTAAGTTCCATACCCTGGGATCCGACATCATCTTCCACTATCTTGCTAAGACCAAAATCAGTTACTTTTGCAAACCCAAGCTCGTCAAAGAGCACATTACCAGGCTTCAGATCATAATGAATTATCTTCTGTGGTCTCTTATTCAAGTACAGAAGGCCTTGAAATATCTGAACAATTATAATCCTAGCTTCCCTCTCTGGCAGAACAGGTGTTGCTTTGAGAACTGCATCAAGATCATTCCCTGAGAAAAATACAAATCATTAGTAAAGAAAGAAAGACTTAAATTTTACATGGTCATTGTTTAAACTTGTAGAAGGGGAGCCTTTGGCACAAAGGTAGAATAATCGTCATGTGACCTGGAGGTCATCGATTTCGAGGCGTAGAAACAGCCTCTAGCAAAAATACAAGATAAGGCTGCGTACTATAGACCCTTTGTGGTCCACCCCTTCTCCGGACCCCACACAAGCGGGAGCTTCGTGCACCAGCCTGCCCTTTTTATTGTTTAAACTTGTACTTCAGAAAGTCATAACAGAAGACTGATGCATTAACTATTCAGAAAACTGGATACTCAAAACATAAGTAGCTTCTTTGTACCACTCATTATAGAAGATGGAAGAGAGAAATCATGTTGATGTGGTTTATTGATCAGAGTAACTGTAGACCAATGTGCCTCTTTGCTTATATTGTTTTCTTACCTTGTTCAACACTTCGGTACCTACATCTCATTCTTCTGTCTTCACAAGTTTTCTGTTCTTTGTATTTACAATATCTCATCTATGCATAAGAAATAATTCAGCATGGTTTTTTTAGCTCAAAAGCTTGCATCAGGTTTTACTGCACAAATTTTTGTATGAAAAGAATGTGTGATATACAGCATAAAAGAAGATAAGCAAAACAGAAAATAGGAAATAATTTTCCAGCAGGAAACATGATTTCTTTAATGCTCGAAGAGTTCTGCATAAAATTCACTTGCTAAATTATTGTTTCAATGAAAACTAGAAGACTATAACAAAGGTAAGTAGTTGAAAAGGTAATACCACTGCAATACTCTAAGACGGTACAGAATGTGTTGTGGTCAATCTCAAAGATGTCCCACAGCCGCACAATGTGACGATGCACCAGGGTCTTATGAATGTTATACTCCCGAATTGCATGGCGTATGTAACTCTGCTTCTTTTCTTCACTCCATTGTGCATTCAAACCATGAAGCTTACATGCCACATATTTATACTCCACCAAGTCATATGCCTGCTTGAAAGTTCCCACTTCAAATCACTGCAAAAAAGTATATACTCACAAATGCCTATAAAGGCCAAAAAAAAATCACCTGAAAATTTGTTTCAAGAGAAGGGTTTGAGAGATGAGAAATATTGTCATAACCTTTTGTTATCTAACTGCATCCAGTATCCTTGAAAGCTTGTATAAATGTAGTTAACAGGGAATAGAAATAGATTTTTACCTTGTAAACCTCACTGAAACCTCCCTTCCCAAGAAGGTTTAAGAGGGCATATCGGTGGTTCAAAATCTGGAAATTGTTGAAGCGTGACCCATCCTCATCCCTTATACGCTTCATTTCACGTATTAGCCTTCCTTTCTCCAGTTCAAAGCGATCCCTCTCTCTTAAAGAAATTTCTTCCTCCTAATAAAATTTAGAGCACAATAATTATGATTTATGGATCAACTGTGAAATTGTAAAGAAGCAGGTACAAATTCAGAACAATGCTTTTCACAATAAAACACAGAGCTTGTGAATGTGATGAAAGATGAGCTAGAAACTACTTGAAACTAGAACATAACATGTGAAGGCTTACACGTTTGATGCTTGCTAGACGGGATTTGTAAATCTCATCCTGGATTATAAAATCTTCTTCCAGTATTCCTGCTTCAGGGTCACTTCCATCGCCTTTATCTACGAGGGGAAGACAATGTAAAGAAATTAAGAGCAGAAACTAGCAAGTAAAAGGAACACTTTGATATAGCACATCCTGCTTTCTTGCTTAAAAGTAAAGATTTGGGTATAAGAGAAGAAAAAGAAAATGAAGAACTGAAGAAGTTTCAAAGGTTCCACATGTTTCTGGAGTACTTTCCTATTTGTGTCTAGTAAATGATAATTAATGAATTAAAGATTTTTGAGTCAATTCACATGTTCCCACCACTTATTTGGCAATTTTGTATTTTCATTGCATAAAACAAGCAACTGCTGGGAGTTGTGGTACTAAGACTAACCAGTTCGCTTTCTCTTTTTCCTTGATTAAGGATGTTCCAGCTAGTTCATGAGATATTTAAGCATTGTCAGCTGAAAAGCTGAGGAATTGGGGGAAGCACTTTTGAAAACCAAAAATGCAAATCTTCTCTAAAATTCGTGCAACAGGTAGGCAATGTGATTTTCTTTTGAGTGATACATGAAACCCTCTGAAAATTAGATAATTCAGCTAAAAAATATACAAATTTGATATATTGGTAATTTAAGAAACCAAATTAGCTAGATAATAACAAAAAACAGAATTACATGCAAATATTTTTTTTCCAGCTATGTATAATATAAGTAGACAACTAAGTGTATGTAATTCAATAATATAAAATTATATTACTGCTTTCTTCCGGCTTGGCATTTGCACTTTTTGCTTCCTGCTCTAGCAACTGTTCAAGTGGGTCCTACATTCTGGGAGTCGAGTTCAGGTACTGGTGTTGAGCAACATTTCTAAAATTGTATTAATATTATCTCAGGATCAATCCTGCATTATTGCATTTATTAATTATTAAGCTTCAAGTTTTCCTAGATGCATTAGAATTGCCTTAAATTTCTAACAAAAGAGAAAGTCCTAAACTAGTACTAGTATAACAGTAGAATAAACACGGAAGATGCAAAACATAATGTCCTTGAATAGCAGCTCTGTGTTTCAAAGATGAAGCCGTTATCAAGATCTTTATTTCTTCTCGTCTGTTTCTGAAACATTTCATTGCACAGATTTGGATTGTTCAGCCATTCATTTTACAGCTAACTCAGTGACTTCTGACCATCAATATGATCTCACTGATTGAAACCCTGATCATCTGAGCTCCAGATGCCAGACAAATGACAAAAAGCATTATATAAAGAATTGAACTTACCAGTCTGCCTTTTCTTCAACAATTTTCGATGCCTCTCAATAGCCTCCTTCGTTTCCAATAAATGTTTCTAGTAAATGAAAAAAATTGTTAATTTTACTACAGATTTATTTGATGAAATCATAAAATGGAACGCAACAATGGCAGATACATGTATAAGGTTCGGATCAACAAAATGGCTGTTGGACCAAGAGGATTTCTATCATGGAAAGCATTACATGGCTTTCCATGAAAAAAATGCAAGCTGGGCCCCAATGTTTTTATTATTTCAGTGATTCAAGCCATTCATCTTGTCCCAGATGGCCTAGCAGTAAAAATCTTATCTATTGAATATCTCTAATTCCTTTGCTACTAGAAGTTTGGGGGTCGTAGAATAAACAGGTAACACAACAAATGACCAAAACCATCTATTTTACAACTCCGAAATGTCCAATAAGCAGGTTCTTAGAGGTATCCAATAGATAAGATTTGTGGTACCTAGGCATCTGGGACAGGACAATTAAGTGAATGACTTGGATAATTGAGGAAATGAAAACTGTGGGCCACAATGTATTTTTCCCGTGGAAAGCCATGTATAACTTTCCATAACAAAATACTTGTTGGACCAAACTGGTTAACAGTGGTGATGCATCATCAAGAAAACAAAAACATCGCAACGCATCCAAATACTTGGAACCTTCCTCGTTTAAATATGAGGCACTTTCCATGTAGCTGTAATATAACAGTAGCTAGCAACTGCAGCCCAGCCAATTACACAGGGTGGTCCATGATGAGAGCTGCAAGTGTTTTAAATAACAATGGCATCACTCTCAAGGACAGGAGATCAATACTTCTCTGCTAATCATCAAGCAAGCCATTACTTGCTAAAGGTTATGTTCTCATAGAAAAGAAGGGAATGAGAGACTAAGGAAAGAATGAGTCATCAAGCATTGAGTGTTAACTCTGCTGCACTGTTTTGCTCATGCAAATCAGTCTGGGATATGTACGATGGTCAACCAAAGAAATTTCGGAAATGGCTATAAAACTCATGGTGACTGTAAGTTATTAAAAGACATGCATATACAATAAGGAACAAAGCATGAGACAAAATAGTGTAATAAACTTATGCGGTCACCTCCATAAGAGAATATGATCTAGTACTGACAAACATGTAAACACATCCAGAAAGAAGAATATAAAGACAATCAGATCGCCTGATGAAGAGACAATAAGACACAAGACATCCATCAAATTTTCAGTGAAACAACATACAAGATGGGAACTTAGATCCTTTAGTGCTAATCCATCTTCCCAAGTCTCTGAGATAACTGTTCCAGCTCTGCAGTTCAAAATTTGCATGCACAAATCAAGAAGATATCAAGAAGGGGAGCCTTGGCACAACGGTAAAGTAAAGGATCAAGAAGATATCAAGAGAAAGAAAAACTGCTAGCAAAATGCAGAATTGAAAAGAATGAATAGAAGAAAAATATCACAAAGGAGATGTGAAAATTGATAGTTTTCACCTTTCATCATCTCAGAAGAAAGATTTCCCCATTAAGAGGCATAAAGAGCACAATTTAATATGATTAAGATAACTGATAAATGTGCATCTCAGATAATTAGCATGTATCTCAGAAACAGAATCATCATTGAAAATGGACTATTTGTCAAAAAGTCAACCCTCTAGACCATTGCTTTTTCATTTACTACCTATCTATTTAAAGATCACAAGCTAGAGTCCTAGAAATGTCAGATGGGCGTGAATTGTGATGCATGGCTTGGCTATGGCATGCCAACAAATAAATGCTTTAGATCAATAAACAAATGACCCCAATTAGACACCAGCCCCTGAACCTTGTGAATCCTGATAGTTGTAGATGCCTAAAGGGAGTCTGCCCAGCAGATTGAGCATTCTTGTGATGTAGGTAATTTTTTTGGAAGATCCAAGACTCATCTTTACCACGTCTTAGATAGCAACACACAAAAAATGAATCCCATAGGATGATCCTAGCCCATGTTGCTTTTGGTTGTAAAATCACGACCATTGGATTCTTACAACTACAAAAACTGGTAGTTAGAAGCATCCTATGGGTGTGGTTTGCATGTAGCCTGTGTAGGAACAGCCCAACAAGATGAATGGCTTAATATGAAATGGAAGGCCTTAAGGTGGCCACTACTAGGAGACTCTGTATATGCATATATTATACTATTTTACTATTGATAATAGAAAGATAAACTCCGCCAATGCTGGTCCCAAGCCCGGATGAAAAAGGAGGAGGGTTTTGCATCAAGTGCCAGCCGGCAGAGGGGAAGTTGAAGATGATTCTATTATTTCTTTCTTACAAATGAATATGCATTTGTATATTGGTTTGTGAGGAAGAAATGAAAATCATCTCCAGCTTCTTAAAATACGTCCACCCTTGAGTCAGGTTGCCAGCCGGCAAGGGTTTAGCTGAAGATGTTTTTTGTTATTTCTTTTATGCTTGCAAATGAATATGCATTTGTATATTAGTTTGTAAGGAAGAAATGAAAATGATCTTTAGCTTTTTAAAACTACAGCAACCCAAACATGACATGAATCGAAAACAGACATTCCCTCAAGCTACGGCGTTCCCCATAAGTGACGCGCTGCATCGGATCCCGAATGTGGTGAAAAAATAGGCAAGGGTTGCTAGGGCGTTTTCCCAGAAGCAATGCGCTACATTGGATCTCGGGTGTAGTGAAAAGTGGGCAAGGGCTGCTAGAGCGTCCCCTCAAAAGCAACGCGCTGCATCAAAACCCAGGTCCAGTGAAAAGTGAACATGGGTTCATACTATGGAGGTTGAGAAAAGCGTTAGTAAATAAGGTATCTCCAGAACATAAGATTCGCATCGCTACATGAAATATAGGAACATTGACAAGTAAGAGTTTGGAGTTAGTAGACGCAATGAAACGTAGGATAGTCAACGTCGCTTGTATCCAAAAAACCAAGTGGAAAGGGGCTAAAGCTAGAGAAATAGATGGGTATAAATTATGGTACGTAGGAAAGGAAAATAACAAAAATGGCGTAGGAATAATAGTGGATAAGGAAATTAAAGGATAAAGTTGTGGACGTTAAAAGAATCAATGATAGAATTATAATAATAAAAATTGTTCTAGGAGAGCAGATTATAAATGTTATAAGTGCATACGCACCACAAGTAGGGTTACAAGATATAATCAAGAGACAGTTTTGGGAAGATATGGAGGGAGTCATACAAGAAATTCCCAACACTGAGGGGATATTTATAGGAGCAGACTTAAATGGCCATGTAGGAAAAGATAAGGAAGGATATGATAGAATACACAGAGGATATGGTATAGGTGAACGAAATGAGATGAGGGCGAATATCCTCGATTTTGCTTTGTCATATAACCTGTCCATTGCAAATACACTCTTTAAGAAGAGGGATGAACACTTAATAACCTTTAAAAGTGGACTTCATAAAAGCCAAATAGACATTTTTCTACTTAGGAATAATGAACGATCTATATGCAAGGATTGTAAGGTGATACCTGGTGAGAGTTCAACATCACAACGTAGGTAAATGGTTATGGATATCCATATTAAAAGATGAAGTAAAAGAACTGAACTTAATACACATCCAAAAACTAAGTGGTGGAACTTAAAAGGAGAGAAAATACCCTCATTCAAAAATAAGTTGATGGTAAAAGGAAATTGGAACTATGAAACAGAAGTAAAAACCATGTGGACTAATATGGCTAAGTCCATTAAGAAAGTGGCAAAAGATGTTTTGGGAGTATCTAAAGGTAAAAGGCTATTAGCAAAGGAAACATGGTGGTGGAGTGAAACAGTGCAAAAAGTTATTAAAGAAAAACAAATGCGTTTTAAAGCTTGGCAGAAGATTAGAAATAATGAAAACTATGAACAATATAAGAATGCTAAAAACGTTGCTAAGAGAATAGTAAGTGAGGCTAAACTTAAAGCATATGATGAGCTTTATAATAAATTAGGAACAAGAGAAGGTGATAAAGATGTGTTTAAACTTGCAAAAGTAAGAGAACAGAGGGTAAGGACTTACATCATGTTAGGTGTATTACAAGCGATGATCAAAGGGTATTAGTCAAAGAAGATGAGATCAAACAAAGGTGGGAAACATACTTTCAAAAATTATTAAATGACAATGGCTCTGAGAATATAGGGATTGAAAATAATATAAATCTAAATAACATTGGATATTATAGATATGAAAGTAGGATTAGAATACCTGAAGTAACAGAGGCCTTGAAAAAGATGCAATTAGGAAAGGCCATGGGGCCTGATGGTGTACCAATAGAGGTTTGGAAGCATATAGGAGATATTGGAGTAGTTTGGTTGACCAAGTTGTTTAACAAGATTATAAAATCAAAGAAAATGCCTGATGAGTTGAGGAAAAACTCTATTGTACCAGTCTATAAGAATAAAGGTGACATTCAGAGCTACACTAATTATTGAGGGATCAAACTTATGAACCACACCATGAAACTTTTTGAAAGAGTGATTGAGAAGAGGCTACGACATGAAACAAGTGTATCGGAGAATCAGTTTGGTTTCATGCCTGGGAGGTCTACCATGAAAGCTATTTTCTTGCTAAGACAATTTGTAGAGAAATATAGGGAGAGGAGGAAAGACCTACATATAGTCTTTATCGATTTAGTGAAAGCTTATGATAGAGTCCCTAGAGAGTTAATATGGAGGGTGTTGGGTAGTAAGGGGGTTTCTCAGGGGTATATAAACATAATTAAAGATATGTATGAGAGAATAGTAACAAATGTTAAGACCACTAGTGGCATGACTAGTGATTTTCCTGTCACTGTAGGATTGCACCAAGGATCGGCATTAAGTCCATACCTCTTCACATTAGTTACGGATGAGTTAACAAAACATTTGCGCAAGGAGATCCCCTCGTGCATGCTATTTGCAGATGATATAGTCTTGTTTGATAAGACAATGGAGGGTGTAAATATAAAGCTAGAGTTATGGAGAGAAGCATTAGAATCTGAAGGATTTAAAATTAGCCGAACTAAGACAGAATATATGGAATGTAATTTTAGCAAGGAGAGTAGGAGTGGAACACCAGTCAAGATTGATAACCAAGAAGTCCCCATGAAATACCTCTTTCGATACTTAGGATCATTGATCCATGAGAGTGGAGAGATTGAGAGGGAGGTTACCTAGAGAATCCAAGCGGGTTGGAACAAATGGAGATGTGCATCTGGAGTTTTATGTGATCGACCGGGTGCCACTCAAACTAAAAGAAAAATTCTATAGGATGGCTATAAGGGCTGCCATGCTCTATGAATCAGAGTGTTGGCCAGTTAAGGAACATGATACTCATAGGATGAGCGTCGCAGAAATGAGGATGTTGAGATGGATGAGTGGTAAGACAAGAAAGGACAGAATTAGAAATGAAAATATTAGAGAAAATTTAGGGGTAGCACCAATAGGTAATAAGATGAGGGAGTTTAGACTTAGATGGTTTGGACATGTCCAAAGGAGACCAACAACTGCACCAGTTAAAAGAAGTGAGGCAATACAAGTAGAGGGCAAGGGAAAGGCCCAAAAGAACATGGATAGAAGTGGTGAGGAAAGATTTAAAAACTTTGGGACTAAATGAAACCATGATATTTAATAAAGTGGAATAGAGGAATAAGATTCATGTGGCCGACCCCTAATTGGGATAAGGTCTTGATGATGATGATGATGATGATTGATAATAGAAAGATATCTTACAGAAAATTTGATGATCAATTATGAAAATCAAAATGATAATTGTTTCCTTCAAGGGTTGATATTGTTTAGTAGTAAGATATCTTTTATAATTGCTAATATTACTAAATAATAAGGGAATAGTTCCTTGCCATTCATAAAGTAGGGAAAATAATTCAGCTGAATATAGTAACTATTGCTTGGGCTGCTTTAATGGTTCTCTTTAATTCTCTTTTAAATCATACGATGAGAAAGTGGACTCTAGGGTGCTATTAATTGAATCCAGTAATTGAATTGTAGCAATTGCTCTGAGTGTTTAGCTACAAAATTTCCATTTCACAAAATTTATTGGAATCTGGCAATACATGAATTTGACCTTCCAATCAAACAAATATTTAAATCACTTAGTTACTAGGTCAGTACTTGGAAGATAAAAATAAATTCACATGAGAAAAAACCTTTTGAACTATATCGCTCCTTATATTATATTTCAATCAACAACCTATTACCCGCGAAGTTGATACTCAACTGCTCAAAGGGCATCTAGAAAATTCCATGCCACCCTAGAGCATTATTCTTGGTAGATCAAAGCAGTTCATTATGTTCAGCATCCAAAAATAGGAAATCCGCCCTTGAGTGCAGACACCTATCAGGACTCAACACACATACCTTGGATAACTACTAAAAATCTCATCCATTGGATAACTGTAAGAATTTGCATTTTGGAGCCTCTATAGTTGTACAATTCTGTTTTTTGAGCTTTCTTCTGTGGCACCGTCAATTTCAAAACTCAGAAGGTCCATAAATAAAGCTTTTCTAGGCAAGATCTTTAGTACTTAGGTCTCCTGAGATTAGGCTGAATCAGATGAACAGTTTGAATCACTGAAAGGAAACAAAAAACCGATGCTCCACATACATTTTTCAAGCCAACTTCCTTGCAACCTCAAGACAAGTGTTTTATGATATAATTCCTGTCTTTGGATCTTACCTACAGAGTCCTGCTTCCTTGAATCATCTAATTGACAGTTTCCTCCTTGTTGATGCATCTGCCTACTATAGTGAGGTATGAACCTTAGCCAGTTGATTATCCATGAAGATAGTGCAGATTTCTGTCCATTGGAGGCGCATTCTCTCTTTTTAATTTTCTATCTGTACAGTTGCCAGGAAGTGTGCTACTTATCCTTCTTTCCTTTTTTTCTTTTTTGGAATGGAATAGACACTAGTGCTCCATGGATGATTGTCTTTGTCAATTGTCATGAGCTTTGGTGGGATAACCAAAAAGCACATCAAGCAGAACAACAATAGTTTACTTCTATTGTTGATTACTGTTCACTTCCTATCATTGGAGAGCTTCCTCATTTTTTTCTCTTTCTATAAACCAAAAGAATAGAGCATGAGAATATTGGTCTCAGATCATTTTTAATTCTCTGTTGTTTCCATTAAAACAAAAGAAAATATAGGAAATGCATAACCAGACAGGTGGGCCTTCGCTGCATTCCCTATTTATGTCTAATGACATGGATGAATGGAGCTCTCTTATGGAAGGAAAGTTCATGTGTGTGCGTGAATGTATGCCCAGATTTGAGTGACAAGTCTGTTGAATTAGATTGCCAACAAAAGGCTTATAATAGTTGGCTAAACTATAGGACTAAGAGGCCACCAAGCTGGTTAACCAAGTGTTAACCTTCCTCTTAAGATGCAAGCAAAATTTTCCTTGCTTCAGTATCCAATTACATAACGTCTACTGAACGGTTTCCCCTTCTCACAAAAGATGGTAAAATGAAGGAATTCGGATCCTACCTGATTATACCCACATTTCCAAGCCTCAAAGAATCCTGGCGTACCTTCATCCTTGCTTCTTGCCTCTCAGCTTTTGAAACAGATATAAGTAGGTCAGACAAAACTTTTATTCGCTGCAGCAAAGGAGAAACCAATGTGACCAACATCAAGAAGAATAAAAACAGTAATTCAGAAGAGACAAGCATTTGCCAAATAAGCACTGCAGGAAACAAGACAATGGAATCTCTTGAATCACAAGCATGAAATAAAGAAAAAGTAAACATCAGATAGGTACCTATAATCTTATACCAAACCAAATACCACCATGCAAATTGACAAGCACAAACAGAAGAATACACATTAGATGGTAGAAAATATAGCAGCATAGTAAACACAAACCAAAGAGGACTGCGAGCAAAATGAAAACCATAATCATGATGCAGCAATAAGCAAATCACAGGAAAAAAAGAAATACCATGCCATTAATGAAATTCCAGTTTACTACACCCAACCAGAGAATGACTATGATTTGATCATGATGCTTTAGTTACTGATTTATTGGGATGCTTATCAAAAACCAGAAAATCATTATGATTTGACCATGCTTTTGTTGCTGATCTATTGGATGCTTTAGTTACTGAGCTATTAGGATGCTTATCAGAATAAGAATGTGAATATAGCAGATTGTACCTAAATAGTAAAATAAACATAAGATGGTAGAATATATCAGCAACGTAAATATAAATTTCACTAACACAAAAGAAGACTGCAGAGCTCCAAGGAAAATCATAATGATGACAATAGCAATAAGCAAATCACAGGAAAACCAGAAATACAATATCATGAATTAAATTCCAGTTTATGATGCCCAATCCAAAAAATAATTATGATTTAACCATGATGCTTTAGTTACTGATCTTATTTGGATACTTATCAAAAAAAAAAAAAAATGTAATTCACGACACATGACCCACAAACAATCAGTAAGTGACACCAGATCCCAGGGGCTCTTTTTACATTTTGTTGCAATGGCTTAATAAGAACAAGGAACCTGTTAAGAGCCAATAAAAGGAATTACTGTGTAGACAAGTGACAGCAGCAACAAATCACTGCATGAAACTCCAAATTAGCTAAGACATGACGTAACATTTGTTTCATAAATCAAGAGTGGAGAATGTCCTTTGAGACTTAGCAAAAGGAAAGTCAACTCAAGAATCGACTAAAGTGGTCAGGGATGTAGTCACATAGATTACCCAAGAAAGACAACATGGGTAATTGGGCAACCAAAATATTTTACCATGGTAGCAGCAGCTCAGAAAAGACAGGCCCACAACAGAAGAAAATTATGGTAGAACCTCCAAAAATAAGCCAGGGCCAGTAGCAGTCATGAGGAGCATAGGATGACAGCTATATAAAGACTACATAGTAGCAGCCCTTCAGCTTCACCACTTTACTCTCTGATTTATCACACAAAAGGAACGACAACAGTGATATACACCCAGGTGAAAAAGCACAAAGAACCACTTGTTGCCTGTTCATACCAAATATATCAAATGCAATACATTCAAAGCACGTTACTGCTGGATGAACCAACCTCGGATTTCCAAAGAATGTAAATCAGTTAACTGAAGAGAGGATTGATCAATCTAGGATTCCAAGGGAAGGAAAAGATTCCCAGAAAAGAGTTCAAGCCAAACCTTTCTTCTGTGTTCAAGTAAATAAAAATAGTAGGAGCCTTGGAGGAGAGCAAGATGAAGAGAATTAGTGAGGTAAGGTTGGAGGAGAGGAAGAGGAGGAAGAGAATGAAGTACTTGGGGATATTGAAAATGGCCTCTTACAAGTCCCACTAGCTAGAGTCACAGGAATGCCATTAATGAAACACAATACGTACAGTAAAACTCTCTTGGGTACTGAAAAAGAAGAAGAAAATAGAAAATATGATGTCTCACTGACACAAAGAAGAAGAAGCAGACAATGAAGACAAAAAAGAAGAAAACAGAAAACAATGTAGCAAATGGAGGAAGAAGAAGAAGTTATATAACGAGAAAGGCTGAACTTAGAAGTGGAAGCATGATTGCAGGTTTTTCTTATCCCAGTTGACTGGAGAAGATGATTATTCTTTGAAAGAAAGGTCTTAGAAACAACATCACGACCAATTTAGAACCCCCAGTGTTCTCCTATATTCTTCTAATTGGAACCTCACTAATTATCATTCAGAAACATAATGATAAATCCTACATAGCACATAAATGTTTTAAAATTCGTCATTGAATAGTTTGAGACTTTAAGTTGCTTTTGCCAAGGAATCATTTGAATTGTAAGTGATACAGTTAATGCAAACAAGTTGCAGTTGGAAAAGAATAACATAATAATGAGTAGTTCCATGAACTCATTTCAAAAGCTTGGACAAACTTGATAATTGATATAGCCACCAATGCTTTTATAAGCCTTACTCTTTCATATCTTATCTTGGTAAAACCAACTGACTTGGCAAATGACAAGTTGAGCCAACATTTGCTCTAATCTCTAGCAAAAGCTTTAAACAGAAATACCATTTCTTAAACATCCTAGAAAAGTGCAAAGCCTGACAAAATGATTTCTTTGCCTAGCAGTTACTGACAAACAATTGCCTTACAAGAAGACAAAGAAGAAATTAGTGAGGTCGGTTTTGTGAAATAGCCCTACCTCACACAGCATGAATTGTAGATACCGAAAATGGCATATTACAAGTGTGGAACTAGATAGCCATCACAACAATGCCATTAATATAATAAGAAGGGGCAAGAGCGCACTTATCAGTACTGAAAAAACAAGAAAACAAATAACATGATGCCATGCTGAAGAAGAAGAAGAAAATGAAAGATAAGGCAACATTCCAAGAAGAAGATACATAACAAGAAAGGCTGAAGTTAGAATGGAAGCATGATTGCAGGTTTTCTAGTCAGAATTCACAGGAGCAGATGAATATTATTTGATAAGAAGGCCTAAGACAGGAAATCACCATCGTCTTAGAACCGGCAGTATTTTCCTGATTTTCTTCTAACAGACTCTCACTATTTTTTTCATAGAGAAAACAAGTGTGAAAAGAGAAACCTATGTACCACGAAATGTTTTATAAATTCATCATGGACTCATTTAAGTTGTATTCCTCGAGGACTCCTTTGATAAGTATGTGACACAGTTAATTCAAGCAAGTCACACTTTGTTACATCACCAACAATTCAGACTTACTCTAGAAGGAGGAGATGGTTGCAACAGCAAAACTGTATACAGGTCACTTGACAGAAGATATGCCAGGAGGATCAATTAGTTATAATCCAGCTGGGAAGAGACATAATAAAGTGGTTGGGATATATCAAATATATAGTTAATATCCAATCTGTTGCACTCTGTTGGAAAGGATTACAAATTATTAGTTATCAATGAAGGGTACATGGTTGAGGAGGTTGGAGGAAAAAGGAAGATAAAAAGGGAGGAGATAAGGGGAAAAGAAGGGGAGGAAAAAGAGAAGAAAAGAGTGGAGGGAGGAAGTGCATAGAAGGGATTACGGTTCCCTACTTCCTACTGGTTTACGTACATATATCAGAATTTTAGCTCGTTTTCCATGAAATCCCTTGTAATTCACACTTACCATGAATAAATTGCATTCCATTTCATGTTGAATGCTATTTTCTATAGAAGCTGAAGCCCTAGACCTATCAATGGTATCAGAGCGTAATCCAATTCTAGGGCATGGTAAGAACTAGATCGGAAAGAGTAGAAAGCATGGAGAAGGAGATGGAGAATGTGAGGGCAGAAGTGGGGAGCATGAAGGAAGATATTGGGAGGTTGCAAACTAATGCAACCGCAATTGGGGAGTTTTTAGTCGAAATCAGGGCTTGGATGAGACAAAGGCAGGAAGGTGCTGAGACCTTACCAAACCAAGCTGGAGATTGACGAAGAACCAGGGTATCCGAGGTGGGAGAATCCTATGTAGTTAAAGGCGCGAGGCGCACCGAGGCGGACCGAGGTGCAAAGGGGTGCGCCTAGAGCCTGGGGCGCCTAGGCCAGCGCCTGGAGCCTAAGGCGCAAAATTATATTTTTTATAATTAAAAATTAGCTAAAAATAGCTAAAAATCATTAATAAATTCTTAAAAAACATGAAAAATACAGCATACATGAAGACACAAGCATGGGAAAGCTATATATGTATATAAGAATAGGTATTAACTAATAAATATAAATAAAACAAATTTTTTCTAATTTTCGTAAGTTTTATTTTAGGAAAAATTGAACAAAATAACACTACAACACACAAAAAAAAGCATGAAAAATACAGCATACATGAAGACACAAGCATGGGAAAGTTATTTATGTATATAAGAATAGGTATTAACTAATAAATATAAATAAAACAAAAAATTTTCTAATTTTTGTAAGTTTTATTTTTGGAAAAATTGAACAAAATAACACTACAATGCAAAAAAAGCATGAAAAGTACATCGTACATGAAGATACAAGCATGAGTAAGATATATGTGGATAAGAATAGGTATTAACTAATAAATATAAAAAGAACAATTTTTTCCTCATTTTTGTAACTTTTTTTTTTGGAAAAATTAAAAAAATAACCCTAAATTACAAAAAAAAGATGAAAAAATTATCACACACGAAGACACAAGCATGGGAAAGCTATATGTGTCGATAGAAATACGTTTCAATGAAGAAATACAAAAAAACGAAGACTTTTTTTTATTTCCGTAACTGATTTTTTTGGAAAAATAGTAAAAAACCTAAAAACAAACTCAAATCTAGAGCAAAGAAGTATAAAACTCAAATGGAATGTTTTCTTATACATATAGAACTAAAACCCATCAAGATCTATGGAAAATAGTTAACAAAAAACAAAAAATTTGAAAAAACAGTACTGGTTTTTACGTTTTTTACAAAAATCGTATACACATTGTAAAATTCATAAATACATACCTTTTTCTGCTTAGATCTGTGAAAGATTGAAAAGGAATGGTCGTTTTCACCTTCTCAAGAGGTTGGAAGATTGAAATTAGGGTTGGGAGGTGAAAAAAAAAAAAAAAAAACAAGTTTTATAAGTTACTGGGTGAAGTCGTCTGCGCCTGGAGTCGGAGGTGCACCTAAAAGAAGCACCCAGGCGCACCCAGGCCCTCACCTAGGTGAGCGCACCTCATATACTCTACACCTGACCCCGTCCTAGGCGCTTAACTGTCGACTAGCACCAAGGCGCGCCTTTAACTGCAGGGAGAATCTTCGGGGGACAACCATCGCTCGCCGGTGTTGTCTAAGAACCCTAGATTGGAGCCACGATAGTTCGATCTCCCGATCTTTGACGGAAGGGATCCATTGGGGTGGTTATGCCAGGCAGAACGCCACTTCCAACTGAATCACCTGACGAAGGGAGAGAAGGTGACCGTTGCATCTGTTTGCTTGGAGGGAGAAGCCCTCCACTGATTTCTCTGGTCGGACGCAAGATCCCCCTTCCTATCTTGGACCACCTTCAGGTCGGCCATCCTGCAATGGTTCCGACTATCGCAGTCCGACGACGACTACGAGGCCCTACTCTCCATCCGGCAGGCTTCCTCCGCCGCCGACTATAGGTGGAACTTCAAGCTCTTATCGGGCCCCTTGGTGGATCTGCCCGAAGAGGTGCTGAAAGGGGCTTTCCTTAACAGGCTTAGAGAGGATTTGTGGGCTGAAATGAAAATGTTTAAGCCCACTTCCTTCACCTGGCTTATGGACCTGGCCCAGAAAATCCAAGAAAAGAACGAGGCCCTAGAGTGAGTGCGAGCCCAAGGACATCGAAGCAGGTTCGAGCCCAAGTCAGCATCGACCCACGGGCCTTCTATAAAGAGTCCCACATTCAAATCTGGCCCGCAAGAGCAAAACCATCATTTCCACCCACCAACCCTAACCAGGCTGCCAGAGACGAAGATGGGGGTAGCGTTTCGGGGAGATCAAGTTTCCCACAACGTAGAGACAACCCCAGGCCGGCGCGACCCTTTCCAACGGTTATACGAGGAGCTGCAGCAGAAGAGAGCTATGGGACTCTGTTTCCGGTGAGACAAGAAGTACTCCCCTAAGCACCACTGCAAGAATAGTCAACTCCAAGTGCTGATTTTGGGTGAGTAAGAAGAAGAAGGCGAGGTCCTTGATAACCCGATCACTGAGGAGAGCGATCTGCGCAGAGACGAAATCACCCAACTGGAGCTTTTGATGCAAGCCCTAGTTGGGATGTCAATAGCAAATGTCATGAAGATGAAGGGGTTTCTAGGACATTGGGACGTCGTGGTCCTGGTGGACACCGAAGCATCCCATAACTTCATCTCTCAGAAACTAATTGATGCATTACGGATTCCGGTAACCCTCACCAAGCCATTCGGGGTGCAGGTTGGAGACAGTTACTGCATCCAAGGAAATGGGGTATGCCGGAATCTCACTTTGCGTCTTCCTGGGCTCGTCATTCAGCATCACTTCTACCCTTTCGATCTGAGCGGAACCGACTTGGTACTCGGAATGGCCTGGTTGCAAACGCTCGAGGAGGTTTCTGCAAACTATAGTAAGCAAACCATGCAGTTCAGTGTGCAAGGCCAGATGATAACTCTACGAGGAGACCCCACTTTGTCGCGCTCCACTATATCCTTGAAAACCTTCCAGCGAGCCATACCCTATTCTGGTGAGAGCTATGTAGTCGAATATCAAGGCTTGCAAGTCGAGAAGGACCCGCCATCCCCTATTCACCCCCAGGTGAAAAAACTCTTGGACCAGCATTCCCATATTTTCGACCAGCCTCTACAATTGCCAGTTAGCCATCCATAGGACCATGCTATTCGGGTCCAGGACCATGCCCAACCGCCTAATATCCGGCCATATCGTTATCCACACTACCAAAAGAACGAAATTGAGCGGATCATCAAAGAATTATGGAGGGCCGGCATTATCCGGGCTAGTACGAGTCCATACTCAAGCCCAGTCCTATTAGTCAAAAAGAAAGATGGAGGTTGGCGCTTCTATGTCGATTACCGTGCTCTCAACAAAATCACCATTCGCGACAAGTTTCCTATTCCGACCATTGATGAACTATTGGATGAATTGGGAGGCACTACTATCTTTTATAAGTTGGATCTGCAATCTGGATATTACCAAATTCGCATCAAGGAGGACGTCGCAAAGACAAAATTCCGAACGCATAAGGGTCATTATGAGTTCTTGGTCATGCCTTTCGGATTGACGAATGCTCCCTCCACCTTCCAAGGTCTTATGAATGGCATCTTCCACTAATACCTTTGTAAGTTCGTGCTGGTCTTTTTTGATGACATACTTGTTTATAGTGCTGATATTAATCTCCACTTAGAGCATTTGGCCACTGTATTGCAACTACTGGGAACTCATAAATTGGTAGTTAATAAAAAAAAATGTTGCTTTGCCCAACCCAAGTTAAAGTATCTGGGCCATGTCATCTCAGCTGCAGAGGTAGCAGCAGATGGTTCAAAGATAGACTGCATGCTCAAATGGCCTACTCCCCATGATGTTAAAGCTTTGAGGGGGTTCTTGGATCTCATTGGGTACTACGGCAAATTTGTTAAGAACTATGGAATTATTGTTGCTCCCCTTACCAGTCTACTCAAGAAGGATAGTTTCCATTAGTTATTAGAGGCACAAAAAGCTTTCAACAAGCTGAAGAGAGCCATGACTTCTGTTCCAGTCTTGGCTATCCTCGACTTCAATAAGCCTTTTATTCTGGAAACAAATGCATCAGGAAAGGGTATTGGCGCAATTCTCATGCAGGAGGGCAGGCCAATTGCCTTCTTCAGCCAATCACTTGCCCCCCGTGCCCAATATAAGTCGTGTACGAGCGAGAGCTTATGGCGGTTATCTTAGCCGTCCAGAAATGGCGGCATTATCTGCTGGGCAGGCGGTTCACCATTCTTACAGATCAAAGGAGCCTTCAATTCCTCATGAACCAACGAGTACTCGGCAGTGAGCAGCAAAAATGGCTCATCAAACTGCTTGGGTTTGACTTCAACATCCAATACAAACCAGGAAGGCAGAATCGGGTGGCCGATGCTCTCTCTAGAAGGGCTGACACTAACAACTCTACTGGCTGCACCAACTCTAACCTCGGGAGTTCAGATGAACTGGAATGCGCTTTCCATTCATTAGCCCCCTCTACAGTCCAGCCCCAAGGATTTAATGGACTGGAAGATGAAATTTGCCAAGATGACACTCTACGACCCATCTTCCACGACCTGCTGGTTGACACCAACAGTCACAAGGGGTTTTCCTTAAGGCATGGCTGCTTGCTCTTCCATGGCAGATTGGTCATTCCTAGGTCTTCTCCGAGGATTCCCACCCTACTCAAAGAGTTTCACTCAACTTCAGCAGGTGGCCATTCAGGAGCCTTTAGAACATTTAAAAGGCTGTCAAACATGGTGTTCTGGACAAGGATGAGAAAGGATGTCCAGAATTTTGTGGCTTCTTATGATATATGCCAAAGAAATAAGTACCAAGCGCTTAAACCAGGAGGCCTCATCCAACCTTTACCCATCCCTGACCAGGTTTGGGATGACATATCCATGGACTTCATTGGTGGCTTACCTAGAGCTCAAAAGATGGATACCATACTGGTGGTGGTAGACCGTCTCACGAAGAACAACCATTTCCTTCCATTAGGCCATCCATTTTTAGCTCAGGAGGTTGCCACTCTTTTTGTTAAGGAAGTGGTGCGGCTGCACGGATACCCCCATTCCATAGTCTCTGACAAAGATCGACTCTTTATCAGTCAATTTTGGACAGAACTATTCAAGTTGGCTGGGACAGAATTGAAGATGAGTACTGCTTACCATCCCCAAACGGATGGGCAGACGGAAGTACTCAACCAATGCCTGGAAACATACTTACGTTGCTTCACTACGCACCATCCTAAGCTATGGCTCAGGCGGATTCCTCGGGCCGAATTCTGGAACAATACCATATTTCAAGGAGCTGCTGGAATAACCCCATTTAAGGCATTGTATGGACGCGATGCTCCCACCTTATTAAGGTTGTCAGATGAGGGGTCTATAGTGGAAGCTGTGAACCAACGGATTCAAGACCGAAAAGACATATTACAAGAGCTCAAAGCCAACTTGTTAATGGCTCAAGCCAGAATGAAGTCCCAAGCAAACAAGGCTTGTAGAGATGCCCAATTCCGAATAGGAGAACCAATCTTTCTGAAGCTTCAACCTTTAAGTTTAAAAAGTTGGCTAAACGACCCAATGAGAAGCTCAGCCCCTAGTTTTATGGCCCTTATCCAGTCCTAGAACGTGTTAGGGAAGTTGCCTACCGCTTGGATTTACCACCTACTACACGAATCCATCCAGTTTTCCATGTTTCTCAGCTGAAGCAGGCCCTGTCTGGTCCTGCCCAAGCTCAACCACTGCCTACTGGTCTAACGGAAGAATTGGAATTAGTGGTGCAACCCGAATCTATCAAGCAATTCAGGACCCTACCAAATGGTCAGAAGGAAGTTTTGGTAAAATGGCAGTATCTTCCTGAGTGTGATAACACTTGGGAGCTCTATGAGGTACTGAACAACCAGTTTCCCTCCTTCCACCTTGAGGACAAGGTGAAACTACTAGGGGAGGGTATTGTTACATCACCAACAATTCAGATTTATTCTAGAAGGAGGTAGCTAGAAGGAGGAGATGGTTGCAACAGCAAAACCATATACAGGTCACTTGACAGAAGATATGCCAGGAGGATCAATTAGTTATAATCCAGCTAGGAAGAGATATAGTAAAGTAGTTGGGATATATCAAATATACAATTAATATCCCATCTATTGCAATCTGTTGGAAAGGATTACAAATTATTAGTTATCAATGAAGGGTACACAGTTGAGGAGGTTGGAGGAAAAAGGAAGATAAAAGGGAGGAGATAAGGCGAAAAGAAGGGGAGGAAAAAGAGAAGAAAAGAGTGAAGGGAGGAAGTGCATAGAAGGGATTACGGTTCCCCACTTCCTACTGGTTTACGTACATATATCAGAATTTTAGCTCTTGTTTGCCATGAAATCCCTTGTAATTCACACTTAACATGAATAAATTGTGTTCCATTTCATGTTGAATGCTATTTTCTACAGAAGCTGAAGCCCTAGACCTATCACACTTGAAAGAAAAAAGTAATACTAATGACAAGTTCAATTTTCCACAACTCATTTAATAAACTTGGGCACACTTGATCTAGCAACGAATGTGTTCAAGTTTCATCAAATCTTGACTCCCAAGTTGACTTGGGAAAATCACGAGGTGGCATGATAAGTGCTCCAAACTCTAGCAAACAGAAGCATCATCAAACCCAGCTGCCCAGAATAGTGCCTGTGCACAGGAGGCCCCTTTTCCTTTCGGGTGTGGTTTTGGGAAGATCTAATCCATTCATCTTGTTCAATGTCCACTGCATCACCTGGACACCGAAGTCCTGCCAAGTGGATGATTTTAGTCTATGTTTCTTAGGGTTTTAAATTACAACCATTGATTGTTAAAGTCTTAAAAAATGGTGGTTATAATCGTCCAGTTTGTGTGATTTGTCACATCCAGCCAAAACAAGGGCGACCTAGATATGAGCAAAATGGGTCAAAAGGAGGAATCTAGGGCCAGATGCATCTGGGATTTCCATTTGCTTACACACAAACATCATTTCCTTAACAGTCAAGAGAGGTACAAACAGTAACAGCAATATTATTTCCCAGCAGTTAGTAACAAACAATCGTGGTTTTATACACTAACAGACTCCAAATTACATGAAAAGCTCTCACTGACCATACTTGCCAATGCCCTGAGAATTGCAAACAGGACTTATCCAAGCTGATGGCACGACAACATTTGACAGGAGCACAAGACAGTGATGCTGGTTCCTTCATTATTTTAGCAAAAACTTTCCTGCAGCTTGAGTCAGCTTTGAGCCTTCACCTTTAGTAAAAGTTCTACCAAGCCCACTTGTCATTGATCTCTAAGGGTGGTTGAGTAGGAACACATTCTTGATCTTGTAATTCAGCTTAAGGCAGTCAAAGGGGTATGAACACTCATTAGGCCTTCTGAAGGCAACCATCTCAAGGCCCCAAAAACTACAGCATAATCAGAACCAAACCATACTTCAAGAAAGATCAAGCAAGGATTTTAGTTTTGATAGCCATTCTTGAGTCTTCTTCCTTCCTTTTCTTTTGAGACAGATTCCTATTTACTAGCCATATTCAGGTTAAATTACGCTCCTGGCTTCTGCTTTGGCAAATCGTTAGTCTTGGAGGTCATGAGCCACAGTTTTCATCACTTGTCACAGTCATTATAAAATTGTGCATATGTGCTAAAATATCATGGTACCTGATGCCTGTAATACTTCCTAGAGGATCAACATGTTTCTCAGCCTATGTTGACCAGTAATAACCAACAAAATTCAAGAAAACAACAGATCAACATAGTTCAACACCAGAAGATGCAGATCAATTATAGGAAGAAGAGGAATTGTTAATCCAGTAAGACCATCCATACACCTTAGCACTTCTATGTATATGACATTTCAGTCAGCGTCCCATTGTTAATTTACAGAACATAAAAATAAACAAAACCATTGAATTCCCAGAACTACTACCCATAATTCTAGACCAGTTCATCTATCCAAAACAGTTTCAAAGGTAACAAACTTACAGCTAATTAGTTTTGGAGGACTTGTCAACAATGAAACCAATTGTATAAATAAGTTTCTATTAATATCCTCTTCCTATTAGTATCCCAAAGTCAGCTATATATATAACCATTCAAAATGAATCACAAAAACAACAGCAATGTCTAACACTGTCCACCTTGCGATCAAAGCATATGGCACCCATTTAGCTCAAACTTGTATCCTGTTGTAGAGGATAAAAACACCAGTAGTAGTACCAATGAACTATCATGTGGCCAAATTAACTGGTGTGCCACTTACTTGATAATAATGCACAAAATGTGCATGACTTCTAGATGTTAGGAAGAATACTTTATTAGTTCATCTTTTGTAACTAACCAATATAGTTAAGTTCTTATTCTTACTTACAAGTCATGTTCCTTACTGATGGTGTAGAATTACTGAAAATATGTTTTCTTTTCTGGATCCAAAGAAAATTTCAAGTAGTATCTCTGCCTCCAACTTACAGCCATGTTTCTATCAGCTTCATATCTTAGGTACAAGCCCTTCAACTAAAATCTAGGAAAATAATGAAATTCACCAATAACGCCTGCTTCATACATTCTTTTAGTTTCTTTGTATGTTTGAGCTGAGTCAGGTTAGCAATTGGTAGGAGAAATGCATCCACGGAAGCTGAACTGTTACCAGCTCATAGTTTAGGCGCCAGTAAGCAATACCATTCAAGTAGATTGATGCAGCAGAAAGATGCTCATTTTAGTGGCATTGGTGAAGTAATTGTAGTCAAAACTATTTAGGGAATTAGCAATTACAATGATCAGCTAGTCAATCAAGGTAGTTCTTGCTGCTGGTTTCTGAAAGTTAGACTAGCTGTATGATGGTTTCCTGGTTCATAATTCCTTTTTAATGATACCTTGAATTCTCCTAGTTGGCAACATACTTTCATGACCCATATCAGGAAAGAGACAGCTATTGGCCAAACCATTTGGATCCCAAGATATGTGCTCCTTGTAGATGAATTGCATTAAAAGAAAAAGGGCAGCCCAGTGCACAAAGTTCCCACCTATGCAGGGTCCAGAGAAGAGGTGGGCCACAAAGGGTCTCTAGTACGCAGCCTTACCTTGCATTTTTGCAGGAGGCTGTTTCCACACCTTGAACCCGTGACTTCCAACTGTGAAGTTTGAAGTTTAATGGTTCTTTTGCTCCCTTGAACCATGATTTTATCAATGAATCTATCAGAGATCATAGAAAGGAAGATATGACAGAATTCATCTCTAGTTAAGACCAACTCATATATCCTAAAATGTTAGATAAACTTCAGTATGGCTAGCAGTGTGTACACTTCCTTCTGTGATAGATTACACACAAATGTACAAGGAACACATCATAACAGAAGAGAGAACAACCTTTGGCTTCATCTGTTGCTCCTGTTGTTTTAGGTCTTTCAATTCCTGTGCACAAAAAACAAAAAGAGACCAAATTCATGAAAGGGGTGTGCAAAGTTCCAAGAAAATCACTCTAATATAGTGCAAGCTATCAACAGAGAATGCAAACAAATTACTACCTTTTCCAGCTGGCAGGAAAGCTCCTGATGAACAGCAGCATCTTGACGCACTTTAGAAAGTTCCTCTTCTAATGATGCCACTTTACCATGCAATGATGCTATCTCCTCCTAATTATAGTGCAAAAATAAAAATAACAATCAAATGTCAGCTAAATGTTCCAAGCTTATAATATCACGTACTAGAACAACTATAACAATGTGCAAAAAGGATAAGCAATAACTCAATTCTAGATTCAGCAGCATGATAAAAATGGATATCAGTGGAACTGTGATAACAAAGCCACCTTCCTAGAACAAGAATTAATAATTTACCAGTAAAAAATTCCTGTCATCCTTTCCAAACTGCTCTTTGGGCCAATTTTCCTGCAAAAATGGTTCAATGTTGGTTATCTTCTTCCCAGAAAAAGATAAATTTTGCAGCTACAGTCCTAGACAGACAAAAAGGATCCCACAAAGGCACTAGTTTTTATCAACAAATCAAGTACAATATCACATTCTAGAAGAACAAAAACAGAATGGTTCTTCATTCAGTAATTGAAGGTTGTTATTGAAACCATGACCTGTTCTACTAGAAATCATAGTCATTATTCTCTTATAATTAGAATTTAGAATTGGTTCTCAATTCGGGAATTCGTTCCTACTTTACATGGTACTTATTTCATTTTTATCAGATATTTACAGAGAAAACACATACCAAATTGCAGAAGGTTATTATTGCAGCAAAACAATGTACTGGTGACTCTTTCATTCAATACGTGCAGCCTTTCTTCCAAGTATGGTGATTAATCCAGTAAGTTTGTAGAATCAAAAAAAAAAAATCTAATGAGCAGCTAACTGACAGAATGAACACGCAGTTGGCCACAAAATTTCCTTGTCTTGTGAATAAAAAGAACCAAAAGAGATGCTTCAGGACTTTTTAGTGTACCAACAAACTTCAGAAGATAATAGATAGATGGCCTCACCTGATTGTACTTAGAGTGGTTCATGCTCAGCTGTCGCGATTCTTCAGATCCAAACTTATCCAAGTAATGAAGAAATCCAAAACCAAGATCAGTTAGTAATGAAAGGATGAAAATAACAACACAAAGGGTGCAAGACCTTATCAATAAGCACATACCTTAAGTGTTGAGTTCTCCGCCTGACCATTTGATGGCAAAACTGTTGAAGAGATTTGGGAGTGAACATGATCATTGGCCCTTGAACCACGTCCCCTACCTGCTGTGGAACGACCTCTGCCACGACATTGTTTTTTTCTACTTGATTCATCTAAACAAGTTTTCACCTCTGACATCTCTGTGGCCTTTATCCGCACATCAACAAAACCCTGATGTTACTTACTGTTAGTATACACAACTTCCAAAATAAAACTTCAAAAATAGAAGGAAATAAAGGAGATAAGATCCTCAAAATAAAATCGCCCTACAAGTGATGATTTGAGACTGACTTGAGATATCCTAGGAAAATGCAATATAGTAGGACCTGAGGGCCTGAGGAAGGATGTCCATGACATCTTTTAAAGTTAGCACTTGTAACATCAAAACCATTGGCTAAGTCACTATAGTCCACTTCTCCGGAGAAACATCAGTAGATCCAACAAAAAGATCAAAACACAATGACGAGTATCTCTATTGTTAATGAGGCAGATATCCAGTGGTCAACAAAGAAAGCATTCTCAAAAGATCAATTCCTAGAGAAACAGAAAACACAGGAAAGAAACTTCAAAAATTAATCCTAGTAACATGGAGAAGCCCTTAGCTTAGCCACCAACCTACATGCCACTCTTTTGAAAAGAAGACCAAATCATGATGAGACTCTCGAGAAGGGAAAGAAGACACATGAAAAATATCAAATCTTGATCGAATAACAGAATAACATAGTAATGGAGGCTGATAACCCCAATTCTAAGCAAATAAAGCATCCCACCAGGAGCAATTTCCAAAGAAAGAAAAAGGAAAAAGCAAAAGCAGATTTGATCTGAGCTGACAGCATTCTTGAAGGTTAAATTCCTTAATTACTGGTTGTTTCTTCTTCTATCTTTCCTTCCTTATCCTACTATGAGTCTCTCTTACAAGATAGATGCTAGCAGATACTCATTACTATGCCATACACATTCTAACACTGTCAGGCAACATTCCTCTTGTAGTTAATATGCTTCCTTTAAAAATCCACATCTTAGGTATGATCTAATACACATCAGAATATGAATCTTCATCCTCAGATCTAAGCAGGCACAAAATGATCACACTATAAAGAATATCTGCCAATGATCTTTGTGCAACATCATAAATTGAAGGTCTGCCAGTTGAGAAGGGAGGAGAAATTGTTACCAAAATCAACCAAAAAGCTGAAGAAAAATACAAGCACAGAGTATAGGGGAAGGAGAATTACACAAAAATCATTCACCTAAAGCAATTGAAACGGACCGCCCAGAAATTAGAAAAAGTCAAAAGCTTCCAAAGCCATGTTCAACCTCAAGTCCCAATTAAGAGTTTCCTCGATTGTTCAAGATGCATTGGGGAAATAAGTCAAAATCTGAACTCACATCAGATTCTTGAACCACACTTGTCTGGTCGTCCTCTTCAAGCCTCTGCCGCTTCAGAGTGTTAGGCCGTATCAAATATTCTTCACCAATCTGAAATGCAGAAAATTGCAGCCATTAATTTCAGCACTGTAGGAAAACCAATGAAAGAGACAAAAGGACAGAGAGATGTGCATATTAGTGTGTCAGTTGAAGTAGCCCACATGTTTGGAGAACAGTAACTGTATATGTCGGGAACATCAAATTATATAAGTCAAAGAAAACCCTAGAAATAGTAATGCAGCAGAAGCAGAAAACCAACAATTAGCTAAAAATCCAAATAAATAAAGAAAAAGAAAGCATAGACTCGCTGCAATGTCGAGCTAAACCCTAGAAAACATGAAACATGTTACACAAGAAAGAAGTTAGTTCAACTCTAGAAAATATGAAATGCGTGGGCTGAAGAAAACAGGGGTAAAACTCACATCATCATCAGTTTCGCTTGAAGTGGAAGGCTCATTCAACTCCTCAGAGCTGAATTTTGCAGAGGTGGCTGAAGATAGCCACTGCGTTTGTACGGGGGTAGAGGAAGAGGAGGTTTTTCCAGCCATTCGCGCTTCGAGTTTTGCGAGTTTTGTAGGCAGAAGAGATGGATCGGACTGGTTTGAGTTAGAGGAAAAATGCTGCACCATCTCTTCCGACATGGTGGATTTCGGTGAGGTAAACTACACAGGAATACAGAGTTTCAGATCACGCAACCCGCAACGAACCCTAATTTGTGCGCCATTTTGATGACAAAACATGACCTAAACTTCAGCTGGAAACATTAAACGCTAACTCCAGAAACAACAATGTTAATGAGAACGGAAAGAAAGCGTGACAAAGAGAAAGGAGGTGGTTTTCATTTTTCTCTCAGTATATTAAAAGATACCGTTTTTTGCAGATTTGTCATTGCTTTATGGTGTTTATGCAAAAAAATTCAAGGTTTTTAGGTTTTTGCAGATTTGTCATTAAGTTATGCAAAATTTTCTAAAAAATTTCACCGTTTATCTTTTTAAAATAACAATTATACCCCTCAATTGTTCTCTCTATTTAAACATTTCAGATCACCAAGCAGGAAATGGCATCTACTGTATTGGCCTAACCAGTGCAGCAATTGACATAGAAAAAATTGCTAATGAAATAGAGAGGGCATGAAGTGGGGCAAGATCCAATCAGCACGAAAAAAGTTAGGGGGGTTTATTTAACGGCGTATGTATGGCGTTTTTGTTGGCACATCTCCTATGATACCTCCTGCGATATCTTCTATGATATCTAAGATATATGTCATATGTTCTGTGATATCTTGTGTGATATGTGGCATTTGTTCTGTATTATCTCTAGCGATTTTTGTCGTGATATCTGAAATATGCCTCAGATATGAGAAACATATGCCTCTCAGATATCATAGTTAAATAAGATGCATTTTTGATACATGTCATGATATCAACTAGCACCTTGATATTTATCAATGATCTGGGCCATTCATCTATGCCATGATCTCTATCAATACTATGGCCCATTCTTCAACATGTAATATAGGACGGTTCTACTGAAACCGTCCTATATTCTTCAACGGGTAATATAGGACGGTTCTTACGGAACCATCCTATATTTAAGTCTCAACAAGAATAAAGGACAGTTATTCTGGAACTGTCCTATATTCAATTAGTGATATAGGACAGTTCAAGAACCGTCCTATATTTGATCAGTAATATAGGACGGTTCCACTGAAACTGTCCTATATTGTTCAACAGGTTTTATAGGACGGTTCTTTTCGAACCTTCATATATTCAAGTTTCAACAAGAATATAGGACGGTTCTTCTGGAACCGTCCTATATTCACAAGTAATATAGGACGGTTCTGCTGGAACCGTCCTATATTCAATTAGCAATATAGGACGGTTCCAGAGGAACCATCCTATATTTGATCAGTAATAGAGGATACTTGTGTTCGAAAATGTCAGAGTTCCTTTGTAGCCAGGAATCGGACATCCCTTTTTCTTCGTTGCTTCCTCGTAATTTGATAGATCACAGATTCATAGTCGGTGTTTACATGTGAACTAAGTCGTAAATCTTTGGATCTTTGTCAGGAACCACTCGTACTCCTTTGCATAGAGTTGGCAGATCAGTATTGAAACAAAGATAGCACATACATTGAAACAATGTACTTCAATCAAAAGAAAAACAGAACACATCAATTGAAATGAACTGATCTTTGTATCATATTTGAGTAAAATGAATATACATTAATGATAATATACGTTCATTTATATCACTGAACTACAAATTAAAATTCATAATATGATTTGTCCATTTCATTCTAATATCATCTACATCCAATTGGGAGTAACTCTTGGGTCCCAAATCCGCCTGCAAGAAACATATAATCACTTAGTTTAGAAAATCACACATGTAATCTTGGATTCAATCAGGAAATATACAATTCAAAAGTGTAATAACATTGGTCAGTAAGTCTAACTGTCCAAGTGTTACCTTTCTCAATTGTGAGACTGTAACTCCATTACAAATGAGGGTTCTCATGTATCTAAGAACATAATATCCACACTCCCAAACTGATTTTTGTTTAGGGCACTGCAGAACAATGCCACCAAAGACAATAGAAAAGGTTCAAAATATAATTTCCAATAAGTTCAGGTTTAAAATTATATTAAAGAGTCTAAAGATCATTAATTAGTAAACCATACATTGGCCTTCTTCCAGGTGAGTTTTGGTGGGTGGTGAATGCCTTCCCTCTCAGCCCATTTATACCATGCTCTACACACATATAATTGTAAAGTATTAGATTATAAATATTATGATGTTGAAAGGTAAGTAGTTATATTATAATAAAAGGAATAATAAAGACTTACTTGTTTATAATTTCCATCAGGTGTTCCCAAATGTGTGCTCTACACGAATAAAAAAACATTGCATGGCCACCATGCACATCCAAAGCTAGCAGCATCCAATGGGACCTATAAAAATAACAATTCAATTGAATTTTCTCTAATCTTAACTGATATAGTATTCATGTGTATGAATTGTGACAATTGAAATAGCATAATTAAGCAACATATGTTACAACGTACCCATTATTGTAGGGAATCAGTAAGGCTTGCCCCTTCTCACAACTCATGAGACCAGGAATGATTCTTCACTTTGTTTGTCCGCGGGCAAATAGTCCAATTAAAGGACAAGAGAAGGGTCAACGAACTTGTAAATGTCCTTGACCTCTAGTTTTTGCAAGCTATCATGCAAATACCTGCATTAGGAATTTGGGTTAATGTCAAATAATTATTAAGTGTTATTAAAAAAACAAGTATTAACTAATGTTACATTGATTCGTAAATCTTAACTCTAATAGAGCACAACGTACCCTGTATAGACTACAATGTGCATGTACTCCAATTCAGCCAAATTACATATGGCTAAAAGGTCTTCCTTAAAGAGTGGAACCTCAACCACATCGTTTGAAAGCACACCTGCCTCTATCCTTACAGAGTTCATTGCTTTGTCTTCATTGGCCAGTCTGTACAATACCCTTAGGAATGGAGGTGTGTTAGGTGGAACCTCCACCTAATCCGTACACTGTAGATGTAATCATGTAACATTTTAAAAATTAGTAATGAATATATACAATATATAGTGGTATATTAGCATATATAATTTGAATAGACGTAGTGAGGTAAAATTAGAATATTTGATAATATAACATTGTGATTTATGAGTAGTGTAGTGAGCAGTGAGCACCTAAAAACTAACAAGTGCTTTGAACTTGTTAGTTATTGCATCATTCAAGTTCACATGTAATGTAACATGATACAACTATGCAAATATATAGAACTAGTACTACCTGGGAAGGATGAGATGTGGCTACACTTTCGACTACGCCAGAATTTGCTGGCAGCGAGGTTTGCTTCAATTGCCCCTTTTGCTGCTTTTGGTGATCCGACACGTTGCAGACAATATTAATCAATTAACAATTTAGGATGACTTAAAAAAAAGTTGGAGAAAATGAAGCCATGACTACATTTAGTATATATGTACCTTGGAATTGGATATCATTTTTTTTATGTGTTTCTTTGGCCAACACACATGATATCCAATTGCATCCCCAACAGTTTCAACATCATCCCCTTCGATTGGAAAATGGAAGGGGAGCATTTGGTTGAATGGTAGCAATGATGCACACGCGCTTAGTGTGTGGAGGCATCAACTTACCATGTAAGTTGGCGGAAGTCTTGGGCCAAACTTCGTACAGTGTTGCCACAGCCACATAGTTCTCATATTTATATAGTTGCAACATGCACTAACCCACTTGCATTTGAGAAATGACATATATATATCTATATATAATAATTAGTGATGTAATGTAAACTAAAAAGGTTAGTAAATAAGTAATATTGTAAAACTAAACATGTCAATATACATACCTCACTGATCGGGACATCACAGTCAAGTACTTGTTCTACCACCTCTTCATCTGATGGAGGAGCAGGAGTGCAGCTATTGTCAAATTGGGGTGGTTGAACTTGAGGTTGAGCTTCAACTTGAGGGCCAACATCCTCACATGAAGTTCTTCTGCCACCCTGGAGTTCCTTCAACAGTTGATCTTTGACCTTACTATATATCTCTACAACTGTTTGATTCTTCCATTCTTCCAATTCTTCTAATGTAGGAGCCTTTTGTTTAGGGAAGAACTTAGAAGGAAGAACAGCCCGACCTTGGACCCTTACCTGGCCAGGGTGCTCATCCTTGTTGCTCATTGCCCTATACACTATGTCCCCCTTTGCAGCAGTGCTGCTAAGAGTCCCTGTACTTGCACTTGCACTCTCTTGGGGTCAACTCTTCCTGCACACGTAAAGACCATAACATCATCAAATCACTATTATATATGTAATATTTAAATAATGTACTATGCAAGAGTATAAAAGTACAAAAGCATTTAAGTAGGCAATATGCAGATAAAGTAAAAGTTGAATTTCAAAATTCCAATGCCGATATGTGCACTAGCAGAGAACAAGTGCCATTATGCTGAATGTACCATTAAGCTATGACTTGTTTCTTGAGGCCAATCCATGGTAAAGAAAAAGAAACCAGAGATGCAAGCTAAAGACAAAGATACTCTTTGCAATCACAATGAGACGTGTACTCCAGTGAAAGGTTGAAACATGGTTACACACCAAAGAGTCTTTTCCATGTTATCAACTAGAAGCTGCGTTTACTGAAAATGAGACAAACAAATACTTGTAAAATACAATATGACCAAAATTACAAAGTTCTATTATTTTCTGGTTAATTGTACTTCTTAGAACTATAATCCACTTAACAGGCAATAAATCTGTCTCAATATTTGGAGTACTTGGCAAGCCTGGTTCCCAGCTTGAACTCTAATGATAAAACAAATATATGCATGATCAACTGATTAGTCATCAGCTCATGTAAGATGGATTTCCTAGACATACTTGCATCTATATTGAAAATATCTTCAAAAACACTCACTCTGTACTTATAAGCATCAACATTTCCAACATGGGAGTAGCTTAGAATAGTATCCAGTCCAGGAAATTCACATTAAAACCAGATCTAGCACATTAGCACTAGAGCAATTTAAATGGTACAAAAGCCTGCAATTTAAATGCAAATAGCATCTTGTACATTTCTAGGATATTATAAAGATACCAGAAAAAACTATTGCATGATATAAGAATAAATAGATTTTCATCGGCAAACATATTATTGGAGACTGAACATAGAATGAGTGAAAATTTTCTCTACATTCAATTTCATTCACAAACACCAACAACTGAGAATGGATCCATCCAGGCAAAGACAATATTTGAATAAAGGAAGAAGCATATAAGTTTGTGTCATCCATAAATGGCATAAATGGTACAAAAGCCTGCAATTTAATTGCAAACAGCATCTTCATGTAAACCAATCACAGACAAAAGTGCAACTTTATTTTTGAAACCAAAAATCATCTGAGAAATAAAATTATATACCCATGAAGAGTTTCTTTTCATACAAATTGAATTTACTAGATCCGTTACAGGAAAAAAGCAAACACAATTGAAACAGCATCCTTCACAAAATCCACCATACTCCAATTTTTCTAACTACTTACAATTCTTGAAGCAATTGCTGCAGTTGTCTCATTCGTAAATGTGTGGGAGTTACGACCTTTCGAATGTGCCATTTTCCATAGAATAGAACGGTCGATGGGCTCCGTTGTCCCAGCCTTCTTTTGCTGTAATAAGAGACACTAAGTCAGAGTTAATAAATAAAAATCTACTATGATTAGATAAATGGAATGTCACATGATATACTTACTTCATCTGCCTCTAATTATGCATAGCCAACCCTTGAAAGGTGGTGTGGCATATGGTTCTGTGCACGCGCCTTCTGTCCTTTTATATACTTTGCCTGGACATCAATCAATTATAATAATTGCAAGAATCAAAATTTAGCTTCACTACTTCAAGTTCTGATTACCTCAAAATCAGGAGATAGCCTATACTGTACAAATTAGTTCCATGCTTCCTGGTTAATGAAGCAGGAATATAACTGAGGGACCATGTTAAGCGTAGAAGGATCATGGGAATTTGGAAGTATGTACTTCCTTGCATGCTCACTCTTCCATTTCCTCCAAGCTTCACCAGCTCCTAGCAATGCTTGCGTATTGCACTCATCAGATACATCAAAGGTAGCCTACAAAACAAAAGAAGAAGCATGTTAAGTTAAGTGACTAACTTACTAGTGAGTATTGTAGCAACTTTGTGTATCATGACATGATTCATATGCAAACAAAAACAAAATATATAAATATAAAGGACATATTATGTTATATGTATGAAGAATTTACATATCTTGACCATTTCCCATAGTGAATCTTTGACTTGTGGCCATACAAGTCTCTAATCAGTCACTGATACTGGCACAAGTCTTCTAACAATGCAACATATGAAGCTAGCATAGGCATGTGCAGTGCCACCAATCGGTTGGCCTCTACTATTGAATTGTACTGTTTCTTTTATCCCCTTTGAGGATCTCTTATTTATATTATCCATTTGTGTTGGCCCCCTACCCTTTCTCTTGACACTGACCGGTGGTGTTACTGATGAACATGTAGTTGATTGCTTTGATTGTTCTGCTTCTGTGCGTCGTAACTATTCTAATTCTACCTCTTCTACCTCTTGTACTTGCTCCATGTTTGCTTCACAAATAAAAATAATAATGACTACAGTTAGACAAGTGTGACATTAGATCTTCACAGAAGCTAGTATAGCCTCAATCCTGGTCATCCAATTAATGCATGCAACTCCTTTGGGTTATGTTGAGAAGCTTGAAAAAATGCATCCCCATAAATACAGAAACGTAAAATCAACCTCCATGCCCTTAAATGACAGTAACAACATGGAAGCAACATTGGACAAGATTGTAAATTGACCTTTCACAAAGATGAGTTGGCAGCTTGTTTGAAAGGTAATAGAATCACCATGGTATTCCACTACTTGGGAGCATACCCTATTAGTTCATGTGCAACTGACATAGACAAACAAAGGGGAGATACAGATAAAGGGAAAAGTGAAGAAGGGCTAACATATGTTGGAGACTATGTATGGCATACTTGTTGGGAACAGAAAAAGAAGTGAAAATGGAAGAAACAAGCATGACAAATATGAGAAAAGGTAAGGACTGATGCAATAACATCTTTGCTTTTTGTAAAGCACTTCAAAAAGTACAAAAAACTGAGAAGCCATTTGGAAAAAATGAAAGGGTTTGGTTATAATCAAACCAAGCAATTTAGGAACTATATGATTCTTCCTTTTCCTAAAATTGTAATAGTTTGATTATAATCAAAGGAAGCAATTTAGTAACAATATGGTTCTACCTCTTTCTGTATGTTTTTGTTTTGTGCAACTTTTTTTCTAATGGTTTGAATTAGAAATCAATTTCCTACGGATATATTTGCAAAGGGTGCATTAGCAAAGAGAACTGCTCTAGTGCCCCATCCTTAGCTTCTCCACTTGTCACAAGGGAAATACATACTACTGCATCATCGACTTTGTTGTCTCATTCAAAGTATAGAATAAAGCAGAGTTCAACATGAGACATCTGTGGTAAGAGATTCATATGCATGCAGAACCACTGCCAGTGATTATCATAATCAATTTAACACAGAATAGGAAAGGTGGAGAGTTGCGATATATGACCACACTGTTGCAAGGAGAGATCAAGCTTTAGAGATCCCCACAAAGGTCTCACACAAACCACCACGAGTATTCATTTGAAAAGATATCCATGCCCCAAAGAAGAACTTAGCTTGAAACTATCAGAGAGGTGCACTATATTATTTTACAGTGCCCAGTAAGGCATTCTTGTGCTCCCCATTGCCTCTTTGCATCATGTTCCGTGTAAGCCAATGGAACAGAACAGCCAATGATAGTCAATAGCTTCATAAAGTTGTCACAGAACTACAGGGTTTAGTGCTGGGATATAGACATAGAGAGTGCTATAGACACTTTGTGGTCTACCCCATCCCCAGACATGCATACATGGGAACTTTGTGCACCAGGCTGAGTATCATGGATATCTCAAATTGTTCATGTTCAGAGGAATAGTACATTTGACTAGTAATAGAGAGTATGTCATGTTTTGTAACGGAACGCCTCAATCTGTTCTCTCTCTCTCTCTCTCTCTCTCTCTCTCTCTCTCTCTCTCTCTCTCTCTCTCTCTCTCTCTCTCTCTCTCTCTCTCTCTCTCTCTCTCTCTCTCTCTTGTAAGCTTTTCCTTTGTTCCTTTGTTTTTCATTTGTTTTGTAACAGACCACTTCAGTCTGTTCTCTTTCTCTTGTAAACTTCTTCTTAATGAACTACTAGTAAAACAAAACAACTTCTCCCCCTTCAGCTTTTGTCTTTTCATCTAAGATGATCTTCATGATTAGCTGTGTGAATCTTACAGAGAGTATAATTAGCTTACTTTTACTTGTTTGTAATGAAATGTCTAGATTTCAAAGGACAAAGTTCTGAAGACTATCAAACCCAAAAGATGCAAAGAAAGGGGATATGAATACTGTGTTCTATAAAATCCATAAAACAATTGTATCATCCTCTGTTTACACAATTTTCAAAGAGTAAATTACCTAATCTTTTCTTGTTTCAACTGAATGGCTAGATTACAAAGAGACAATATTGCAACAAGAAGAGGAAGAAGGAGAAGCAGCACATACTATATCCTATCATATAAGTCCCTTGCTTGTCAAAATGGATAAGAGAGTTGTTTCTCTAGGAGAATCCATTACTTGTTGGACTAGGTGGAGTAACAAACACAGACTAGGGTGGAGCTATGGCCATCCACAGCTGTGGTGGTTATGGGAGAACATGTGTGTATTTCTGGGTTGATAGAAGGTGAAGGAGAGTGCTGTATATTGGACATTAAGGGGTGGCTTGGGTGAGACTTTTGTTTTTCCCATTGTATATTGGTTGTTGAGCCAACATATTATTGGTTTTCAGTCCTAAAATATTGTTCGCTAGAACTAAAGGACCAGATATCATGTAAAGGACCAGATGCCACCTCTGCGGGAGCTCTAAAGACTGATGATGAACTCTGGGAAACTGCACGTCAAACAAGTGGCTGCCTGGCTTGCACCATGGTTGAAGGTGGGGGGCGGGGCTACCCCTTGCACAGTTTGGAGAGCTCAAAGCAATGGGCTTTCATCTCATTATCTACCCACTAACAGCTCTCTGCTATTCCCCTCATGCAACAACTTACACTCAGAAAACTATAAGAGGGATCTAGCAGAGACCACCTTGACAAGACTGCCAACTTCCATTATTTCAATCAGCTGATGGACCTGCAATCCTATTCTAAATTTGATGCACAATATTCCAACTTCAAAACTAGTTCTTGATGATTCTCAGCTCAATGGTACTCTTTTCTGATGGAAGCCAAATCTATAGGAAGACAGAACAAGAAAGTATGTAGCATAGATATTTCCTGTAGTATGCAACAAAGGGCAGACCATGTAGGTATGGCAGCATGAGTTTTTTTGTTGGACAATCTATATGTAACTGATTTTGTCGATAGCTTACAAATGAATGTTTAATAAAGATTCAGCCATCCACCATATCCTCATAATGATTTTATGGCTTGGGATGTCCCATGAAAGTTATTGCCAATATATACAATTCATATAGCCATTCAAGCATCAATTAAATCAAGCAGTCAAGTAATACATCCTAAAACAAAGCTTTAGAAGATAAGTTTTACATAAACAAAGGCACAATCACTAGCACGATTATTATAAGAAGACATCATGTGTATATAATTTGTGCTATATAAAGTATATACAATTAATATAAGCATTCAAGCAGCAACACTCAAGCAGTCAAGTAATACATCCTTAGTGAAGAGTTTCAATACAACATTGTTTGTGACATGAACACACATCTACTGGCTATTCCTATGAACATAATCAAACCACAGTTTGTGTGCTATGGAAGCATGCCAAGCAGCTGCATCTCGACGAGCAAACTCCTGGGTAGGAAGTATCTGCGTGCTTTGTGAATTGTCTGTGTTCAACGTGATTGTTTGTAAATCCTGCATCTCCATCTCATCCCGATGCAACACTTGCATACCGGCATTCACCCTCTCTAAGTTTACATATGTGACAATTTCATCCTTTGAATCACTACTTAAGTTGCAAGCATCATTGTCATGGTTGCTTAGAGGATCAAGATTGTCTCCCATCTCCTCTGCCGGCAACATATCATTAATGCGTTCTTGGTGCAAAAATTGTGCAGCGCACATAATGCTTTCACAAGATTAACCTGTGTCCTCATAGGAAGGGGAGGAGCAATCTTGAGAATGGGAAATCTAGCCTTTAGGACACCAAATGTTCTTTCTATTACATTCCTCAACTGTGCATGTCGAAGGTTGAATAACTCCCCGGCATTTTGTGGTTGTTGCATTCCCTGGGCAAACTCCTTCAGATGATACCTAGTCCTTCGATAAGGGCAAGAAATTGTTGCCTATTTGCATAACCCCTGTTGACGAGGAAGTATTTCCCTGTACCATAAACGCATGAGCAATTAAGGAACAAGGCATCAAGGTAAAACCTACAAATGTAGACACATAAAGGTTTTACCTTTAGGAATTGTCAACCGTGCTCCTTCTCTTGTAAGAGCCTCTTTCAACACGGCAAAGTCATGTGCAGACCCCTCAAAGCCAGCAAGCACATAAGTGAACTGCATGTCAAAATTACAGCATGCAAGAACATTCTGTGCGAGGAACCCTTTCCTAGTACACCACTTTGACAAATCGCGAGGACCGGCAGCAAAAACCCTAATAGGTATCAATGTCCCATCTGTAGCTCCAATGCAACCCTGTCAACAGTATGTCACAAATTGAATGTTAATGCTGCAAGGTCCCAATCTATTCTATTGAGGATTACAGAAGAGAGATACAGTTACCGCAAAGTGATTGTCTCTTTGATAATTGTTTGAAATGTCAGGGTGGTCCTCCGTTGCATGAGGAGGCATAAGGCGACTGGACAACCACAAAAGTGCACGAAGAACTTTGTGGAAGTTGCTGCTGATGGTATAAGTGGACCTAAATAGATCCTTAGGTACTGGTTCATACCTCGAGTCCTGTTCGACAATCATTAAAAAGGTTGCCACCATCTCTTCCACTGACACCCATCGGGTGTTCGATAAGAGCTCGGTGCTTTGAAAAATATTAACCAGCTTACTAAACTAGAACTGATGCATTCTATACAATTTTTGGAATCTCCTCCCAGTTTCTTCATAAATTAACCAAAATTCCTCGTAACCACGAGTACTTTTTTTGGTGCTCATTAGACGCGGTGTTTGAGTGTGCAGCATGGCATCCTCCTCAAATTGCATTACATGTCTCAGTATGTGTGATGCAGCTGCGCCTATCACATTCTACAGCTCACAAAGCACCTCATCGTTACATGCACCGCTACACTGTCCCTCTTCAGCCATTACCATGTAATATCACAATTATATATTGTAATATGCAATTGTGTGCATCACCCATTTACAATTAAATTTTGACATCATATAATGACAGCACAAATAAAGGTCTGAATAATTATCCGTAGCCTCAATGTATAGAATAACATGTCCAAACAGAATTAATATGGCCCAAAGAGGTCCAATATAATTACACACCAAAGCGTTTCAACCAACATAGTTTCTATGAAAAGAACAAACACCTACAGTTGTATCTTCACGTACAACAGTTATCTGTCCTGTGACCAACGAGCAAAACCCTCCTTGAAGCCTATTTCCATTTTTTGCAGAATATCATACGCCTTAACCCTCTCCATCTCGGTCATACCCTCTAAACAATCCAATGCAGTCATTCAGGAGTTGTTGTTTATGCCTGCAAGTATTTCCAATCTTGATATAATGGAAGGATCAATGAATGGAGGGGGATCATCACATGCAGAGGATGATGACTGACCAGCATGCTTCCCTTTTTCCCTCAGTCGTCATCAATTAACAGTCGTAGGGGGAATTGAGGATGATGTTGTGGAGGTAGCTTGGAGGATAGGGGGTTGTGGAAGGTGTTCAGATGGATATTGTGGGTGCAATCCATCATTGTCTCCTTCAGTTTCCTCCCCATAATATGGGACCTGGGAATCAAATGCATCAACATGCACATTTGACATATCTGGTTTGTATACTACCTCAGGTGGTTCTGTATATTGACTGCCGCTCATGCTCGATTCACGGAGTCCATCATCTTGTACAGAATTATTAATCCATGAGGAAAATTCTCCGGTGGCAATGCTCCCCCCAAAAACCGTCTCCAAGTGCTCATAATTCCAAAAATTCCTCCCAAATAAGCAATGAGCATCCAGATTCGACTGTACATATACAAAATCATTTGTAAAGGCATTGTAAAGGTGATGCACGATTAGTATAGAATTGGAGTGGTTCATTACCTGGATGTGGGTATTCATGATCTCTAGAGTTGTGAGAAAGCAATTTCTCTCTACATCCCACCCTAGTCCTGAGTCTTCATTCTTTAACTTTGCAAGCGTGATGTACTTGCTTTTGAAAAGTCTTATTTTGGTATTCAATTGCTTCATTGTCAAATCAACTTCAAATCGTTGTTTGAAATGAAGCAGCAATTCCCTAATCACCACACCCTTTGGCATGCTCCCAATTGCGATGATTCTACCTGCTATGATTTCATCATAAAGTACTTCGAGGATAAAGTCCTCTTGTTCCTTAGTCCATCTTTTGTACAGTCCCTTGTCTCCATCAACTATGTCTTCAGACACACTGTCCACAACTTCCGCATGACCAGGACTAGGTGTCACAAGGACTCGCTCTTTTCTTTTGCGCGGCATCGGAAAATTGTCTCCAATAGATCATAACAACAGGAGGATGCATCAAAATAATATATATGAAAGAAAAATAGGTTGCGACAATTGTACTTCTAGTAATTTTGTATAGTCAGTAGGCTTAGAAGACACATATGAGGATAACTTCAAACCATATGTTAACATATCAACCAACAAGGGAAAAAACCAATGCCTATGACTATAATGTGAAACCAACAAGGGAAAAAACCCAAGCATGAAACAGCCCCTAACGAGCCCACTGTTGAAAATTCCACACAATGACATGTTCTAGACTGCATGGTTGACCCTTGTACAGTTAAATTGTGCCTCTTCTTTTTTCTTTATATTCATTAATTTCCTCTGCTACAACAACAAGCCCTTTGGCCACAATGTTCAAGTTAATTTGAACAGCCATGGTTTAGCGTTTGCGGGGGACTCATATTTCATGATTTGAGAGTGAAATCAAAGTAGAGAGCTAAGTGTCGATAACATTAGTAAAATACTTTAGTTGCATTTTGAGCTCCTTGATTGACCACTGAATCAGCAACTGTGTTTACTGATCTCTGATCTCTTCACATGTAAAATCTGATGTGAAGATACTTTAAGGCATCTTCCCATTAATGTGAAAAGATTGCTAAATTTCCGTGTTGACTATCTAGATTCAAAAGCCACCTGATGATTGGATTCAGTTTGGACCATACATAGTTAATTGCAAGATTGGTGGTCTGGATTATTGAAAATATTTAAAGTCTACAAATAGAAAAGTTTGACAAGGTTTTGAGTTTTGGAACACTAACCTTCCATTGTAAGGGCTAGGAGCTTAGGTGCCCACACTTTTTTAGTATTGTTACATGAAGCATATCACAGGCCAGAAAGGATACTCGACAATCAAGTTGAAGCTAGGAAAGGGAATTTGCTATTCAACAAGAGGACTTGAATGTGGATTATTGCTCCTTTGGTTATGATCATCAATTGCTAATCATTTTTAATGGGAACCTTTGTTTTTTTTCTTGTTAAACAAAAATGCAGGAGAAAGAACTACTGAATTGATGCTGGTTCGTTATGAAAAACTCATCAGTCTCGTGTTGAACAGAAATCGTAAAAAATCTGCCACCCTTCAACAGTTTCCATTATCCATACTCTTTTATTCAGAAACTGAAGAAATAGCAACTGACCTTATGGGCACAAAATAATTCAACAATATGGAAACAGAAATCATCAAAATCACCCATTTTTCTAGAGAAGCAAAAAAGAAAACTCCTACTTCTAGACAAAATGAGGGAGAAACATTACAAGCAAAAAAATTGTACTACATGTATATCAATCAATCCTTAATCCAGAAGCACATTTCATTTTTTGTGAGAAATTAGGAACAACAAAAAGCAAAGAAGCATGAAACCGTACCTTTTAAGCAGTTTTTGGCAAAAAATGAATAGACCCAGTTGAACCCACTATACCTTTCTGCAAACCTGCAAGGAGAAGATGAAGACGACGATTGCAACCTCCAAGCAGACATTTCAGAGATCGTGCAAATAAGAAAGCTGGGGTTTTGGTTCTATCTGCCTGCTTTTCCATAACGTGTTTAGGGTTGCAGGAATGATAAAAAGAAAAAAAAACCCATAAAAACCATAGATCTCATCGAGTACGTGCTCAGGGATTGATTTTTCGCCAAACACAACTACAAAAGCCCTAGATCTGGTGCCGGCAAGTTTTTCCCCCACTGGAGAGAGGGTTTTCCACCCTGCTTGTCAAGATAGTAGCAGCTGCTGCCGAAGAAGTTTTTCTCCCCTCTGCTTGCCGGATTTTGGAACCAATCTTTAGGAAAAACCGTAGGAATGTTGAAAAAGCCCTCTTCCCTCTCTCTCTCTCTCTCTAAAAAACGTAGTTTTTTTATTTCTCTCTCTCTCTACAAGATGAGCTAACAATACACTTGAATCTACATTTGCATATTTGAAATAACACCAAACATATCAACATGACAAAAGTTAAATAAAGTCGATATCTAAGATATGCCAGAGATAACACTGTTAAATAAAGCTAATATCTTATATATGCCAAAGATAACGGGGTTAAATAAAGCTGATATCTCAGATATGCCAGAGATAACGTGATTAAATAAACCTGATAACTCAGATATGCTAGAGATAATGTGGTTAAATAAACCTAATATCTCACATATGCCACAGATAACGCGGTTAAATAAGGTGCACATTTGAGATATGCCATAATATCTCAAAAACGCCATACATACGCCGTTAAATAAACCCTCCTTAGTAAATCTCTCACATTTCTCCAAAGTTAATGTAATGGATTCAACATCTATAAAGCATTGCTAGAGAAGACATTTTTGGGTTTCAATTGGAGCTTGCCTCCCTAACCAAACAGTTTCAACAACTTCAACTTGCCATTTGTGCTGCAATGGAATATTTGCACTGAAGTTAACACAAGTCTACTGCAATCACCTTAAGAAAAGGATCCATCAATGCATCTCTAATGGTCAGATGATTAAGCAAGCAAAATAGTATCAGCAATTGTTTCTTAATAGTGAACCGGCTCCTATTGTCATAGATCTTCACCAGCAGCTTATGTGTTTTGTCAAATGACAAAAATACACTCCCACAATATATGAAAACTTAAACCAAGCTTCTGATTTTGCTGCAAACAAACAAATTCCCAAATTGCTATTTGAATTTATATTAGGATCCTCTAGCTAATGAGTGGATAAAAAAAGAACAAGACTGATAACTACTCAAAAACCTAGGTTCAGGTGTCCAGCAAGAAGGCGGGCAAAATCCAATCCGCCAAAAAAGTTAGTAATGGAGGGGGCGGGATTTTTCTAGCTAGCAATGATCCTTCACCAGATTGGATTTTGCCTGCCTTCTTCGATTTAATAGCACCAAAAAGTTTGTAAAATATATATCACTCTTTGCCACATGGCTGCCTATCAAGATTTATCCTTAAGCCACAGGATTTTCCAACGATTCTGGAATGTTGTGCCTGGACAAGAGAAATGGAGGGAGATGGAGCCGTGGATGAGGAAAGGTGTAGCTTGACACGAGGCAGCGTAGAGTGAGTGACTGGACAACATTGCCTAGTGAAGGATCAATGATCTATAATGTTTAAATAGGGAGAACAATTGAGGGGTGTTATTGTAATTTTAAAAAGATAAACAATAAAAAATAGATGGAATGGCAAAATTACAAAGTTTTGCAAAACTTAATAGCAAATCTTCAAAAACTTAAAAACCTTAGATTTTTTTACAAAACATCAAAAAGTAATGGCAAATCTCCAAAAAACCAAAGATAATAATACTTTTGCCAAAAAATAATGTATAGTATATAGGAAAAAATCACCCAAGGAATTGAGAAGAGAATTAAAAGAATGGTAAACCCAAGTAACGTTGGGTTATATAGATACAATACATGAAGGGAAAGAGGCTTGGAAAAAGATAAAATCAGGAAAATTTCTGAAATGCAATGTAGATCAAACTTACGAGTCACACCACGAAACTCTAAAAAGAGTGATTAAGAAAAGGCTACAATAGAAGCTATTATACTACTTAGATAATTTATAGAAAACTATATAGAGAGGAGGAAGGATCTCCATGTTGTCTTCATTGATTTGAAAGAAGCTTATTATAGAGTAGCTAGAGAGTTAATGTGGTAAGTATTGGGCAAGAAAGGGATTTCATGGGGCTATATAGATATAATAAAACATATGAATGAAAAGCAGTAATAAATGTTAGAACCACTACCAAAGAAATCAATGATTTCTTTATTACTATAAGATTGCACTAAGGATCAGTATTGAGCCCATAACTTTTCATGTTTGTTATGGATGAGTTAACAAAATAGTTACATGGGGAGATTCCATGATGCATGTTATTTGCAAATGACATAGTTTTGTTTTGATTAATGAGACAAGGGAGGGTATAAACACAAAGCTAGCATTATAGAGAGAAGCTATAGAATCTAAAGGATTTAAAATTAGCTGAACAAAGAGTATATTGGATGCAATTTTAGTAAGAAGGGGAGTGGGAGTGAAGCACCAGTAAAGATTAATAACCAAGAAGTCCTCTTAAAAGACAAATTTCAATACTTGGGATTGAAATCATGTGAGCAGAGAAATTGAGAAGGATATTACCCAGAGAATCTAGGTGGGTTGGAATAAATGGAGATATGCCTCTAAGGTTTTGTGTGATCAGTGGGTGTCACTCAAATTGAAAGAAAAATTCTATAGGATAACTATAAGACTAGCCATATTCTATGGATCAGAGTATTGGGCAGTTAAGGAACAGGATGCACATGAGATGAGAGTAGCCAAAATGAGTCTGTTGAGATGGATGAGTGCCAAGACAAGAAATGATAAAATTACAAATAAAATTATTAGAGGAAACGTAGGATTAGCATCAATAGGTAATAAGATGAGGGAGAGTAGACTTAAATAATTCAAATATGTCAAAATAACACTAGTTAGAAGAAGTGAGTCAATCTAAGTTAAAGGCTCTAAAAGGGCAAAGGGAAGGCCCAAAAGGATGTTGATAGAAATGGTGAGAAAAGATTTTAAAACTTTTGAACTAAATGAAGCCATGACACTTAACAAAGGGAAATGGAGGAACAAGATTCATGTAGTTGACTTGTAATCAGGAATATATAAAATTTTATTGTCATATTGTTTATATATATATATATATGTGTAGAAGAAGTAAAAGATATATGGGAGGGCATTTTGAGAATAGACATGTGGACATTTTGAGAATGGTTAGGAGCATATTTTGTAAAAAAGTAAAAAAATGGATTTTACCATTGAAATTTAACAGTTGATAAAGAACATGCTATAAAGGATCTTTACTAACAATGTTACACCAACTACTTAATAACACTACTATATATCTAGTATATATAATAAAACTCTCTATGTATAATAAAATATATGATATTTATAGTTTTATGTTAGTATATATTTCTAAATTGGCCATTTTGTTACTCTCATATTTTGATATAATTATACATTTATGAGGAAGAAGTAGAAGATACATAGGAAGGTATTTTGAGAATAGGCATCCAAGCATTTTGAGAATAGGTGGAGGTGTATTATATAAAGAAGGTGTTTAAAAAGAAACAAAAGAAGAGATTTTACAAGTGGAATTTAACCATTGATAATGAAAATGTTGTTAAGGATCTTTACCAACTATATTCACCGCCAATAAAAGTAACAAATCACCATTAGATATAGATTATTCTAATCTAACATATGCACATGCATGTTCGTGGCTAGTAATAATAATGTAGACAAGGAATGAGAATATGAGAGGAGAAAAGAATTGGTTTAATTTCTTTTTTGTCTAACTTTTTAAAATGTATTATATATTAAGTTTATCGTGTTTTTTTTTGGGCACTTAGAACCTTATTTTCCCTAATATTATGGCAGTATTTTTGAATTTTTTATTTTATTCGACCTCATTAGTTGGATATAGAGGATTTTGCCTCTCTTTATCACTGATATGTACATATCTTTATATATGCCATTTCTTTCTATTTTCCAGCCACATTTCCTCAAATCCCTTTATCAAATAGCAACTAAAAGATTCAATTAATTTTTCTAAGAGGACTCTTTATATGGTTTTTAATTGGCTATCTAACCTCATATTAATGATTTGAGCCTTGTATCTCCTATGCTTGCTTAAGGAGTTAGAGTTTTGTTTTGCCTCATATGGTTGGTAATTTGTAAGCTACTTAATCTTAATTATCTAGCTATCCATCTTTGTAACTAGCAATAATATCTTTATATATGCCATTTCTTTCTATTTTCTAGCCACCTTTCCTTAAATCCCTTTATCAAATAGCAATTAAAAGATACAATTAATTTCTCTAAGAGGACTCTTTATATGGTTTTTAATTGGCTATCCAACCTCATATTAATGATTTAAGCCTTGTATCTCTTACGCTTGCGCAAGGAGTTAGAGTTTTGTTTTTTCTTATATGGTTAGTAATTTGTAAGCTACTTAATCTTAATTATCTACACTATCCATCTTTCTTACTAGCAATACAACCTCAATGATCTAAGCTTTTTATTTAGGAATTATTGTAGAGTTATTGGATTAAAATTAGAAGCCAAAAGGAATTATGATAGAAATGCCATGTGGTTGAAAAATAGAGCATGGATAATACAAATTCTTTGAGGGCCTATTCATCAACTATTGCCAAAGGATGAATTAAAACAATTAAATTTTTTTTAAAATATTTACATGAGATAGTAAAAAAAAAAAATTCTTGCTTTATATATCCTCTCTTTTTCAGCCATGTAGCATTTATATCCCAATTTGCTTCAACTTCTAATTCTAATTGAATACTTCCTTCCACTAGCAATCAAATTTTAATTACTTGTGTTATAAACTTATACAATTGAACTTCCCAATTTTTTCTTGTATATGTTTGCCAAAGAATAGGACTTTAAAAGAAAACTCCATCAATTTCTCTATCCTATTTTGGATCTATCTTTCTTCTTTATTTTTTGTTAGTCATTCTAGATATGTTATGTTCTAAGGAAAACGCCTTTTTGTATATAATGACAAGAAACAACTAGTGGTGTGGGTGCAGTTGGAGACCCATAGTAGGAGGTGGACCGATGATATAGTATATCTCAGCAGTAGCAAGTGTCTTGATTGTATGGTTTGAAGAGGGGAGGTGAATTGGGCCCTAAAACAATTTTGAAAGCTTTTGCAAATTTTTACTCAAGATGCCCAACATCAAGAATGACTTTATAAAACAAAATAGTGGCACATAAGAAACTCGACACAAAGACTTTTTTATAGACACCAACAAAAAGCGCCTACTTTCTACTCTATCAAGGAAACATTTATCTTGAGTCTCAGTAAATCCCTGCAAAATCTTACAACACCAATTAACAACACTGGCACATAAATAAGGAGAATAGCACTTCTAGCGGCTCAACATTCTTACATATATTTGAATAAATATCCAAGAATAAGAGAGCTACATCACTCTCCCAAATAAAATAAAATAAAAAGATTTAAAAAAGGAGAGTTCTCTGTTAGAAGTTCAAATAAAACTAAAAAGACTGAGAGAAAAGGGTTTTAGAACAAAACATATTGATAGAATTGAAACATTGAGCTTGGAGATGCTTTGCTTGTGATGTGGGTTTGATTTTCTTGCTTGATGTTAAAAAAGTTCTTCTAACGATTGTTTGAATCTTCTATTTATATGCTTCAAGCCAATAGATCCATTGAATTCAATTTTCTAGCCATTGGAGCAAAGATCTAGCTATAAAAAGAGATAGAAGCAATCGACTGATTTGCTAAGGCAATTAGTTGTCCTTGTAGAAAATTCATACTCTGCAATTAAAAATTTCGACATGTAAACTAGTTGGGTGCTTCATGGCGTTCAATTAGCTTCAACCCAGCTGATCAAAACCAAAGTTGACTCTTTAGTAGCATGTTGAATCTCTCTAAGCAATTGGCCAGTTTAGTCTCTAGCTCAAGGTTTTCTCCAAGTAAGTGACCATGGCAATTGGTTGATAAGAAAGAGAAGAAAAGGTTGTGACTAGACTCATCCAGCTATGCTTTTGTGGGTGGGGAGAGAGTTCTTTGTGAAAAAATAGGGGAGAATGCATGTGTCATAACTGACACTTGCATGTCCCTTTGATACCTATGGTAACCAAGAGAACATCCAAATACAAATGATTACGGTTAGCCATGGTCAAAGAGCCAATTGTCTACAATAGCTACTACAAAATTTAAAAATTAAAAAAAGGGGAGTTTAGGAGTAAGGTAGGCTTGTAGACACCTAAGAACAATGCATGTGAAGACAAAGGACAAAAGTTGACATGTGGCCTAGCAATCATCTAGGCAACATTGAGAAAACGGCAAAATATTTAGTTGCGCATCCTTTAAATTGATGCTGCCATGCATTTTCTAGTATTATCCAAGACAACCGTGAGGAAAATAAAAATTGATAAATGAATGGACATCCACATGTTGAGGTGAAGTATTTGTTCCCCATTGAGCCCTAGGGTGTGGAACTCCTTGCCCACCCCATCTATAATGCCCTGATAATCATGAGAATAGTTGTTGGCTTTAGAGATGTCCTAGGCGAGGGGAAACAAATTGCAATGTGTATTTGGAAGTAAAATCTTTAAAAAAATTCTTGGGATCTTTGAACAAAGCATGCAATCACATCAATAATCAAGGAGAACCAATATACTAAGGCACAAAAGAAGATTGATACACCAAAGGCTTGTTGTACATGTACTACTTTGGCACTTGTAACTATAAACTATTGGATCTTAGGGTGAAGAAGATGGATGCCCAAGATCAGAAAAAGATACTACATTGGAAGCTTGGGGAAGAGAAGAAGAGAGAGCTAGGGTTTTTGTCTTCATCCAACCTTGTGGAGAAAATCCTAGATGGGTTTAAATAAAAACTCCACCTAGCTTTACTAATTGTAATCAAATTTCTAATTAAACAAAACTTCTTAGATTTCCTAATTCTAGTAACATTCCATTCAAATGATTCTAAATAGAATAAAGTAGTTTATAAAAATACCCCTAGAATATTTACAATTGTGATTATCAATCTCCCATTTCTTTTCTCTGGTAATGCAGTTATGCCATTCATGAATAAAGCGACAAATATCCTTTACATTTATAAAATAGTAATCATCTAAAGTACTTAGAATATTTCGCTACTTTCTACTTAGTCAAATGCCTTTCAACTAACCCTTATATTCTCCCATATAAACATCTTAGTTTGAACTCTCATGACCTTTGAGACTAGGCTCTTTTGAACAAAGAGAACACTTGCGCCAAATCTCCATCTCACCAACGTAGTAGCATCCTAACTCTGTCTAACCTGCCTAAACCTACTTGACATATCAAAGTAAATTAGTTGTAATCTCATGCAAGCAAAACTTAGACCTTCCATTCACTTTAGCACACACTTATAAACTTATTGAGCAAACAAATTTTCACAAACTCTCATTTTTCAAAATAAAAATATTTAACCATAGAATTAGATTTAGAAAGTAGTTCATAGATATTGGAAAAAACAAAGCTATGTGCACACCATAATTATGTGAGCACAATTAAGAACCTTGATTGATCATCAAATCTACAAAGGTTATGATATAATATCACAAAATATTTCCCATGGGCATATATTTTTCAATATTAGTCTAGCCACTTTTTCAAGAATGTCCCAAGGGATCGCATCAATGATAGTCATAGAAACAATGCCAAAGTAACATCATCAAACATCAAAATCCTAATAAAGTGAAGGGTCGCTAAGGGCACATAGGTCACTTGCAAGATAACAAGAATAGGGATCAATCTTGTACCTATAGGTATTGATCTTTCTAGCATGTGTAGAATGATATACAAGTCATACTATAAATTGAGAAAGTTAAAAGAAATTTTGAACAAGGTAGATGAAAACATAATTACACTAATCTAGACAAAGTCATCCATGACTTAAGGAAAAACATATGAATCTCATCTCCAGCTATTGGCAATTCCATTTTTGCAGCTGCTTAAGATATGCTTATTGGACTCTATGTATTAACATTCTGAAATTGTCATGGTATTTGGGCAAATAGGTGTAATTTATGTAATTGCAGAAACCATCAAAAGGAAACAATTGATGGCAGTAATAATGACTATGAGTATACAAAAGAGAATAAACCTTTTTTTGTAGTTCCTATGATGCGCTTGGAGCTTATGTGTAGAAATGAATCAATTTAGATAGTCTTTTGTGGCTTCAATGGCAACTAGATCAAAGTGTTATTTCCCCCAGAGAAGTTCCCATCTAAGTTCATGATGAATCGTCAGGTACCTATCATGAGATTTATGGGCACCACCTACTGGTAAGAAGTGTAAAAAAAGAAATCCTTTGTATATACATTCAAACCACTATTTGGTCATATTTCTTTTTATCGAGAAATAGCATAAACAATATGTGTATCGTTTTTAGCCTATTATAGGTCCCTAAGCTAAGTAATTATGTGATAGCTTGGAAATTCTGGTCTCTACGGTTCAATCGGTATCCTAATTCCTAAATTTATGCGTGAATCAAGATCAGGGAAAGGAAGTGTTTGAATCACTAACTCAAACCCATTGTCGAATCCTACATAGTGAAATATGGAGTTACTTATGGTAGAACAAGATAATTTGGTCTTTCACAATAAAGCAATAGATGGAACTACCGTGAAACAACTTATTAGTAGATTAATAGATCACTTTGGAATTACATATACACCACACATACTAGATCAACTAAAAACTCTGGGTTTCCAGCAAGCCATCGCTACATCCATTTCATTTGGAATTGATGATCTTTTAACAATACTTTCTAAAAGATGCCTAGTCCAAGATGCTGAACAACAAAGTTTGACTTTGGAAAAGCACCATCATTATGGGAATATACATGCTATAGAAAAATTACATCAATCCATTGAGATATGGTATGCTACAAGTGAATATTTGAGACAAAAAATTCAACCTAATTTTAGGATGTCACATCCTTCTAATCCAGTCCATATAATGTCCTTTTAGGGAGCTCAAGGAAATGCATATCAGGTACACCAATTAGTAGGTATGGAGGATTAATGTCAGATCCTTCAAGGACAAATGATTGATTTACCTATTCAAAGCAATTTGCATGAAGGACTTTCTTTAATAGATTCTTACTAAGGAGCTCGCAAAAGAGTTATCGATATTGCTATATCACTATTAGATGCTAAATAGACTTGTTGAAGTAATTAAACACATTGTTGTAAGTAAAACAAATTGTGATACTTTTTGAGATATTTTCGTGAGTCCTCAAAATGGGATGAAAGAAAAAATTTGGATTCAAACACTGATTGGTCACATATTAGTAGATGATATATATATATATATATATAATCAAGATATTAGGGATAGACTTGTCAATTGATTCATAACCTTTTGAGCACAATTAATATATATTCGAACCCCTTTATTTGCAGGAGCATATCTTGGATTTGTCAATTATGTTATGGTCGGAGTCCCACTCATGGCGACCTAGTCAAATTGGGAGAAGCAGTGGATATCATTGTGGGTCAATCAATTGAGGAACCAGGGACTCAACTAACATTAAGAACTTTTTAAACCAGTGGAGTATTCACAAGTGATATTTATGGAATATGTTTGACTTTCAAGATGCCTTGATGTTGAAATGGTAGACATGTGAGACTCAAAATCTAGTGCTAAAGAGCATGGAGTTTCGAGCCCTCTTCAAGGCATAACATTGTCTCTACCTCCTATACGTGAGACACCCCATCCTAACATATGAACAAGCACATTGTTCATCTGGATATCCTGAAGAATTAAGGTAGCTTACCACCTTATAGTTGGCATCATTCCAAAGATCTGCTCACATCACAACGGATTATGCGAGTAGCAGATTAGATATCCTAATTCTATAACATGCATCATCTTTAACAAAGACATAAAGTAATAACAACATTTCACTAATTATACATGATAAAGCTATGACTATTTAATGCATGAATGAACAAGAGTTCTACGTATCAATCTAAAATGACTAAAAGGCCACACCAATGTCTAATGGCTGCCACTTGGTAAAACTAATTTTAGCCATGAAGAATTCAAAATGCAATACCTCAAAACAAAAGCATTTAAGAGGCTCTTATAACAATGCAACAGATGGGCCAACAAGTAAATGATAGAGGACATACGAAGTGAACATTCTCATTAGTTTTTTCATGCAAACTCACAGTTATTGAGTAGCAATATCCTTTAAATAATATAAATGATGTAGAATCTACTACAAGTTGTAATATTATTGTCGTATGATTCTACTTTATGAAATTCTCAAATTTAGAATTAATTTTCAAAAAATTTCTCATCAATTTTAAAATTAATCAAGCAATTTATGATATTATAAGCATCATCTCATAGTCCTCAATAACCAATAGAGAATTGAACTAAATCAACATAAAATTTGCTACAGAGATACATTCTCAATCACGCATCGTATCAAGTATAATTTAGATTTAGTAGATTGATTATGCCTCTTACTAAATTCATGACATTTGGTGGCACAATTATTAATGGTGAAACAACATATAGTTGTCATCCTATTTAGGCATATCATTATTAGTTCATAAACTGACCATATGATAAACATCAACTTGAACCAATATATGACATACACTTCAACGTGTAACACAACATAGTTATGAGAATGCCTATTACATAAGTATAAGAAACTTTAATTTGAGATACAATCTATATTAATTCAAAGAGGTAAACATTTGAGATAAAAACACATTAGTCTCAAGGTTTGATTGGTAAATTCTCTCACTATTATTAATAACAATGACTTAGTTCCACTAAACTAATCATCATAGACATATTCAAACTATTTTTAGCAAGTACAGATTAGTCCCACTAGCTATTAAATTTTTTCTTACAAATCAATTACAAACATAAGGATCATGTTTAAAAGAGCAAGTGAAAGCTAATTCATAGTAAATTCCTAGGATTTTCTACATCCAAATGAAACTTCTTCATTACTTAAAGAAGCCTTAAACTTTTTCATATAATATATTCTATTCTATCAAAGAAAATATAAAAAGATATGGATCACCATCACATAAAACCATCTGGAAATCAAAAAGGAAATCAAAGAGGATATACTTCTTTGTTTTGGTAATCTGACATGAAAGTTAAGAATTAAGGTTCAAGTTTAACCAAGACTCTAGTTGAATTCTACATAGTCAATGATGCTCTCGTACAATTCTTAAACCATTCTTTATGTTCATCTCCTTCAAGAACAATCACTGGCCATATCCTCTAACCCACCAAATCATGCTAATTTGGTATTAGAGGATCCAAAAAATGAGAACTATCTATACTATCTTATAATCCACATGGTATTAAATCAATGACATATATTATATGTAATGTCACTAAGAGCATCTTTGGCACCCTTTAGATTCAATTTTATTCTAAAGTGATATATAGGAACCCATAATCATTAGTTCAATAAGTTCAACATGATAAAGTAATCACTCATATAACCATCTAAATGCTCAATTTCTCTCAAAAAGGAACTAATCTTAATAAGAGTAAAAGAGTAAACACAAGTGCTCTAGACTCATGGTCAATACATCACAAAGAATTTAATTTATGACATAATAATTCTAAAGATATCCCCAAATTCATTGCAAATAAAGGGAAAAGATAAAAAGGTATAGCATATTTCTATTTACGTTTCAACTTTAAGACATATACATTAGATTTGGTCATACAAATCAATAATATTAATTGATACAAGGAGATAGAAATTAAAACCTCAAGACCCTTCTAAGAAGTCTCTAATTTTTGTTCTAACTTATTGTGTATAATAGAAAGCACCAAGTTCTACATTAAGCTACGACCATGCTATAAGCACAATTCTGCTCCATTACATGCCTTAACCCCATTATTCAAAGCCATTGATTCCAAAGTATAAACAAGCATATAGTCCATGCTTTTGTTTTGCTTATCTTAGTGATTTTCCATCAAAACTCACATATGATAATTGGAAACTCAATTTATAGTTATGAGATAATTTCTCTAAAATTGTCAAAAATATAATTTCATTAGCATATCATGTACTTCATAAGAAAATAGTTTTAAGTTACTTGCCATATTTCTAAACCAAAAATTCATCAAATAAGCAAAGAAATCAATTTTAGATGTATACAACAAATTAATGGAAAAGACTACTTGTTCAGTTTACATGACTTTGATAATTCTCACTAAGAAAATTAATAAAAATGCATCTCATAATAACATACTTGTGTTCTTGAAACAATTTAAGTTACAAAATATCAAAGCTCTTACTTCAACTTTTATTTTCAAATAGATATCATACTTGTCTCTAGACAATAATGTTACACCAGCTATTAACTGGAAAGATAGATATGATATGATTAAAACCATATTCCTAGTCTCTATGAGTGGCATCACAACATCCAAAAGACAAAAAGGACACCTCTTTATCATTTAGGAGGAACTATATCTAATAGAGTTTAGATCTATAAAGCCCTTTTCTAATTATATCAAATCTAAAAATATATGGGTGACCATTCCATTTCACCAATATTAGACGAAAGCCTTTCTTCGAAACCCAAGGACATACAATCTTTGTGCACAATAGTGTTCACATGACCAAAAGCATCCATCATAGGAAATAGTTCATTACCTATCAGATACATGACAAATCAAACAAGCTAACTAGTTTTCATTACTCGAAATAAATCTCGAGAAATTTATACATGAAACTCAAATATATCATTGATTGCATCCAAGACACATAACACATTAAGTTAACATACATGTGTTACTAATGATAAAAAGAAATGCACTTACTTGCAATTAGCTCCATTTGCTTGAATAGTTTTAGTATTCATGCACTTTTTCCATGTTAGTATTTTAATCATGAAACATAAAAACCTTAGATAATACAAACACACATGTACTTTGACTATGCAAAAGATCCATATACCTTTATAATTTTAATGTCAGATCCTTTCAAAGTTAAGTTCTGTACCAAATTCCATAGCATGTAAAATCAACAAGCAACATATTCTACATATATATATATATATTTGTTAGAAACAAAAAATAAGTAGCTAAACATAACTTCATAGTGGCTTTGGTTAGAAAGATTATAGTGTCATGTATATCTTCTAGCTCAAACTAAGCCCTCACGAAGATTGCACTAGGATAAATATTTATTTGTTTATTTTAGATATCAAAACGTTCCATTAAATCTCTTAAGTGTTACTCATATTTTAAAAATGCCAAAATTTATCATATATTATCAATCTCTCCCTCCTTTTCTCAAGGATTATAGTTATGTCATTAATGAATAAAGTGATAAATATCCTTTGTATTTACAAGATGATCATCATTTGAGCAACTAATGTTATTTGGTTACTTTCTACTTAATCAAATGGTATTTAACTAACCCCTATGTGTTGCCACATAAGCATCTTAGTCTATTATCTCATAATGAGAACTAATCAGGTGAGACCTTCAAGACCAAACTTTTCTCAACACAGAGAATACTTGCACCAAATCTCCATCTATAACCATCATGGTAGTGATATACATATAATTATTATATTTAATATCTCTATAAATTGCATTTTAACCTAAAATAACTTAATTTATTATTAATTAAGGGTTTATTTTACATTTTATAGAGGGTAAAATTGAAAAAAAAAAATGCACATTTTTTGTGATTTAAAGCCAAAAAGAAAGTTAGCTCAAGATCCAAGAAAATTTCTCTAATCTACACATCAAAAGTCATGCATACGTTATAGATAAGTAGTTAGATCAAGAATATCAAAATTCTAGATCCCTAATCAAGCTTAGATTGAAATGGATGATTTAGTTCAATTCAGATGATGATTCAGATCAAAATTCAAAAGCAATGGTTCAAGTTCTAGTATTTTCCAATTATAAATGGTTTAAGTATATGAGGATCCTATGATTGGTAGTGGATTGAAGAAAATTAATGGCGATCTAGCCTTTAATGGTCACAATCTCTCTAAAAAATCTCTTAGAAAGTGACATCTTAAGTATTAATGATCATGGATGTGAAGGTATCATCAAGATGGATGAGATCAATGGTTTGGATCGTTCAAAATTATTGCTTTTGGGCCAAGATCAAAGGAAGCGTATTGGGTGTCTTGGATTGAATCAAGATAGCATGGAGATTAGAAGTTGGACGTTCCAAATGCAGTTCTTGTGATTAAGGAAGGAACTTCTACATGCTTCTAAAGTTTTGTATTAAATTTTTAACCATATTTTTCAATGTTTAGCATGAGTAGCTAGATCATTTATCGAGGGTGAGGATGAAACCACATTAAGCCATTATTTTTACTCATGTATAAGTGATTAATTAATTTAAGACTTTTAATTATCAATTTTCAAGGGTATGCATTTGAAAACTTAGTAGTAGCAGACTACCTACCTCGAGCATCGTTATTTAGCTCGTGTCTTTCCTCAATTTGAACCCTAGAGTAACTTGGTGAAGTCCTAAAGCCCTGGATGTCTTTCAAACATAAGATCCTAACATTAGTTCTAGATTCATAGGGCAATGGCTAAATCTATATAATTTATGAGTTTCTAGGGGTTGATCCATTATAATCTTGGTATAAGAATGTCCTAAGACCTCTATTAGATTAGTTCATATGGTCTGATTATAGTTGATCTTGTGGATTCATAAGATCTCTATAGTTTTTAGGCTATACTTGCCCTAAATAGTCTCTTGATCCTAAATGTTATTATATAATTAGGTCCGCATTGAAATTTCGGACACAACGGTTATTTCAGATAGTCGATCGGAGTTATATAGCCTCCTTAATTACAGTTTTTATGTCGCACCTTAATGGGCGAACCAGATTTGTTCATTAGGGCCCGCGCATCACAGTTCCCAAGACGCGTGCGCGTCCTAGTCAAACCACGACCGCATTTGCATGTGGGTGCATGCTTGAGTGACGCACCATGGCGCACATCACACGCAGCGTCCCTGGGACATCATGCACAGCATCCTTGGGATGCGTCGTCTATGACGGGATTCACCCCGTTTGGTTTTATTCTGAAAATCAGGCGATTTCAAGCCGAAAAAATGCCTAGATCCGGTCAGGATCTGGGCAAAAAGGTAGAGGGAAGAGAGGAGTATTGTGGGGAGGAAAATCGTACGTGGAAGCCCTCTTCGCTCCTGATCGGAGGCTTCAAACGCAGCTGCAACCCTTGTTGCCAAATTTGATTTTGGGATCGTTTGGAGTTGAGAAAACTTGGTTTGGAAGAGGGGGATGGAGGGTTTTTGTAGGAGAGGGAAGGCGGTGCTGCCATTTTTTCCAGTGCCGCACTGCAAAGGTAGTGCAAGCGTGACAGTTGGGAGCAATGGCGGTGGGAAGGTCGGTGGAGAAGAAGAGGGGTGTGATTATCAAAATGACCCCTTGTGTTTTCAGCCTATTTGCATTTTAAAGGTAAATTCCAAAAATGCCCATGATCTTTAAACGCTCATAACTTTGTCATACGATCTTTGTTTTTGGCGTTCTTTGAGGCGTTGGATTCCATTTTGAGTGTAGAATCTAATGGTACTAAATTTTCTTACAAATTCCTATGTTTCCTATTTTAATTAAGATAAACCATCCAACCACCGATTAATACCATTAAACATATATTAAACATATATTGATTCCCAAAATAGACAAGTTACAACTCGTTGGCAAGTGGCAAACATCATAATTGATCTTCATACAAAATGTCTTCAAAATTGGAGGCATTACACTTGAGTAGCTAGGTCCCTTGGCTTTAAGGCTTGAATGGCTTGGCTTACTTAGGTTTTGTTGTTAGATTAGGAAACTTCATGCATGGCTCCAATTCTCATGCAAAGTTGGTGGAATTACATGACTTTTTGGTTGGACCATTTTAGTCCACTTTAGATCTTCCCACTGCTTTCTTGCTTGCCTTAAGATGATCTTAAACCTTGATTGAGCTTTGGAATGTTGAAATTTAGCTCTTGACCCTCTTTTGATCTTGATCTTCAAATTTTAGCTTTAATTGATCTTGATCGTTGGATCATCTTCTCAATACCTACAAAAGAGTAAAAATATTAATTAAATCTTAAAAATTATGATTATTTATATATTTATTTTGGATTAGCTCTTGATCCTGCCAAATATCAAACTTTTAAATTATTAGGCCAGAAATGCATGTGTTATGAAATTTCTGAAAAACCCTAAATAATGCCTACAATTTATAACACAAACTTTCATAATTTGTTTATTTTATCCTTTTTAGCGTAGTTGATAGTTAATTAGGTTTTATTAATTATTTCCCATTGCTTGGCTAGGTTAGAATAATTTAATTTAATTTAATTTAGATTATGATTACATTTCTAATCTTTAAATTGAGTTCTCATGGGACTAACCCATAGTTGCACATCTATATTTCAATAGACTTGTGCACTTAGGTAATTTTAAAACAAGAACAAGTTTGTAGAGCAATTGTCGGGAACTTATAAGGGAATTTTAATTAGATCTAGTTTAGATTATTTTATCACTAGTCATAGTTTAGGAATTGCACTCATTTAAAACTTAGGCATTTTTCGGCCGTCTTTCATATTTGCATTTAATTAAGACTTACATATTTGTTCCAATTTCTATGATTGGATTGTCACATGATTTAGAGGAATTTCTCAAATTAGGATAGTTGCTATATTTATTATTTTGAGTGGAACTGTAGTGAGGTTGAGATTGTACTTTGAATTTTAATTGCAATGCATTTTAAAAAGATTGTAATAATACAGGTTAAGGGTGAAGCATCCTAACTTGGAAGCAGAGGTGGTTTGTACATGGATTGACCCTTATACAAGAAGACTATGATTTAGAAGCCCATTGTGATCCATTCCTAACTCCTTACTTTTCCTCACTTTTGGTTTACATTGTTAGTTGTTTTGCATACGTGTGTGCTAGCTTAATCTCATATAGAGTGCATTCATCTTTGTTAGGATAGTTACATTAGTTTCCTAGTTCTTTGCATTTTAGTTCATATTTATCTATTCTCCTTATTGCTTTCTTTTAAGTGTGTTGTATTTGCATGTAAGTTGGGATTAATTGGTGTATGCAAGGTCATTGATCCCTGAACCTTAATTTGGAACCTTTAGATCCCGAGATCAAATGAACCATTGGCAAGGTTTGCAAAATCACATTGATTTAAATAACCTTACAATTGGAGACCAAGTAATAGAAGTTAAGCCACTTAAAGACTACTCCACTCTAGTCCAATTCAATTCACCTTCATGTATTATATTACCTACAACCAATGTCAATCATTTTGAGTTAAAACCAGGAGTAATCTGACTTTTACCTATATTTTATGGTCTAGATAAGGAAGATCCCAATACTTTTAAATATTGAAATTTGTTATGATTTAATAAGATTAAGGCTATTTCCCTTCTCTTTAAAAGATAAAGCAAAGGTATGACTTAATTCATTAGAGGTAAGCTTGATCACTACTTGGAAACAATTATTTAATTTTTTTTTAAATAAATTCTTTTTACTTCACAAAGCAAATGCCCTTAGAAGAGAGATTATAAATTTTCTACGAAAAGAGGGTGAACATTTCTATCAATATTGGAAATGGTTTGAAGGTTTTATTGATCAAATGCTCTCACCATGGTTTTAAAAAGTGGTAACAAGTGCAATATTTCTATGAAGGTTTGGCACCTTAAAATTGACGTATGATTGATGCCAGTAGTAGAGGAGCATTTATGACTAAGAGTGACGCAAAGGCTTGGAATTTCTTTGAAACACTATCGACAAAGTTCCAGCAATAGAATTATTCTACTTGAATGGAGAGAAGTTTGCAACATCTTAGGCCACTCTAAACTTGTACACTAAGATAGATATGTTGGCACATAAGGTGGATAAGATAGTCTAGAATAGAAATTTAATGCCTTCATTTTGCTAATGGGTCACATATGAAACCACCAAATAGGGTTTGTTCTATTTGCTTTTGTCCAACAAATTCCACTACATCCTGTCCATCTAGCTTTGTTTCCTTGAACATTTTTCAAGGAAAGCAAATGCATTGGATGCATTTAGAAACCCTAGCAACAACCTCTATTCTGAGGCCTATAATCCTGGATGGGTTAGACAACTCAATTTCTCATGGTCAAAGAATAACAATCCGGGAGGACTACTTGGGATCTCTCCTACTCAATCTTTCCCTAGAGCCCTAGTTCCACAACAGACATCACCTTCACAGCACATCCCTCCACAATAGAGGAAACCATCTTTAAAGGAGACCATGAATTTAATCATACAAAGTTCACTTCAATTTTAGAATGATACAAAACAAACTTTGCATACCAATTCTTAAGCTATTGCTAAATTGGAAATTCAAATGGATCTACTGTCTACTCCATTTAGTGAAAGGGAAAAAAGATAAATTTCTTAGTCAGCCCATTCCTAACCTTAAGGGCCAATATGAGATTGGTATGACCTCTAGTGAACTCAAATATCATGAACAAGCCAAATTCATTTCTACCCTTAGGTAAGAAAATTGATAACAAAGTGGGAATGAGTAAGGAAATAGAAGAAGGTGAGGAGAATGAGAGTAACATAAACCCTAAGAAAGGTAGCAAAAGTGTTAAAAGTCTCCCACTTCCTCTGAACCTACTCCTGAGGCATCCTATGTGTAGAAAGCTTTATATAATCAATGTTTGAGTCCGACAAAGATAGGTGCCAACTTTAGTGAGATAATGGATGTATTCATCAAGTAAACATCAATATTCCATTACTCAATGGTATTAAAGAAATTTCATCTTATGCCACATTTCTTTAAGGATCTTTGCACAAAAAAGCATAAGCTTAGTTTTCAGAACAAAGCATTCCTCATCGAGCAAGTGAGCTTCACTATTCAGCATAATACCACACCTAGGTTTAGGGATCCAGGATTTCCAATTATATCTTGTGTTGTCAGGGACCAAACAATTGATGGAGCGCTGTTAGATTTATGGGTAAGTGTTAATCTATTGCCATATTTTATCTATGAACAATTAAGTTTAGGTGAGTAAAAACTGACTACTACCACATTATAATTAGTAGATAGTTTAGTTAAAATCCCTCGTGGTGTGCTTGAAGGTATTTTGTTATGGGTTGGTAAGTCTTTATTTTATTTTTATTTTTTTTCTAGTAGACTTTATAGTCCTAGATTCCCAACTTGTCAAATGCTTACCATTTTGGGAAGACCTTTCTTGGCCACATTGAATGCTATTATGAATGTAGGAATGATGTTATGAAGTTGTCATTTGGTAACATGAAAATAAAGTTAAATGTTTTTAATACTGGACAACCACACTTAGATTCTAATGATTCTTTTGAGGTTAACATGATAGAGAGTAATGCATTACAGATTTATAACATCCTGTAGGTTTGATCTACCCAAAGCTTGTCTATCTCATTTTAGCTTAGATTTTAATATAGATGATTCCATTACTGAAGTTGATGCTTTACTTAATACTGGACCATTAATGGATATTTGAAATTGAAAAGCTCGAGTAGGACCTCTGACATCTCCCAAGTCTTCATTTGTGACATCTATTGAAACACTACCTACTATAGACCTAACACTTGCCCCAAAAAAATTCAAAATGTGGAAGTTCAAGTCCCCTAATACCTTACATGTTATCATTACCTTAGACTTTGATAAAGAACCTGAAGGTAAGCCACTTGATGCTTCTAAGAAAGATAGCTCCAAGGTAGACAATGGAGGATAAATGAGTATAAGCCCCACCATTTCTCTGCATCACAATCACCTTGAGAAAAATTAACAACCTTTTAAGGAGATGCAGAGCCAGCTTAACCTTAGTAAATAGGAAACTTTTAGAGAGGATGTATTTCAACAAATAGATGCTGGCATAGTATTTCCCTAAATTGATAATACTTAGGACTATTCATCTCAAGTTATGCCCAAGAAGCTTAGAATCATGGTACTTATCGATACTATTCCATTGTTGACTTCCCAATTCAATGTATATGTGAAATATCTTGTCTTTAAATAACCTTCTTTCTAATAATTGTGTTTATGTTGGCTACACACACACACACACACACACACACACACACACACACACACACACACACACACACACACACACACACACACACACACACACACACACAAAGTCTAAGGCTTGATTACTAATGCACCATCTTCATAATATGGGTATGATTTTGTATTATTGTTCATTTTTATTAACATGCTAAAGTTGGATTTTCAATGTACACTAAATGGAAGGAGATTCTCTAAGAAAAATGAAGAAACTATGTTGGTATCATTTTTGAAAACCCTTACGAGACTATAACTCATCCACTAAGGGTAACCTAGAGGTTCAAGTGTTTTATGTATACGCTAAATACAAATGATAGCACATGCAAAAGTGGCTAGTTAGGATTTTCTATTATTTATTTATTTTCGGTTTTGTATTTTGCTCAAGGATTAACAAATAGGTAAAGTTGCATCCCAATTCTATCTAGCCTGCCTTAGACTCGTTTGACATATAAAAGGACAGCCCCAGTACATGAATGTAATATCCACCCACTGGCGATGATTCTCCGGCAACGGATTTCTCCACCTTGGAACAACCGAGAACAAGGTAAGATCACTTGACCCTCCTCTTTGTGTTAAATTTCAATGTTTATTTACCTGTAAACGCCAGAAAATGGCGTGAAAACGTAGGTTTTTGCAAAAATCTGTGCTTACTGATTTGCATAAAAAATTTGGATGCAATGGTGTTAGATTTAGATCTGGACCGTTCACATTGTGTGTGATGAGGAAAGGACTCACAAAATTTCGTAACGATCGGACGGCTAGGGACGCCGAAAAATACAAAAAACCGTAGTATGAGAGTTTTTGAAAATGTGTTAAAAATAAAAATAAAAAAGATAGATTTAGGTGGGATTTGGGGAAATGGAAGGTAGAAATAGAATGTACATGAAAAACCAAACTCGGAGGTGTAAAAATCACAAAAAACGGAGCACCTGGGGTTGCTGGCGTCGGCGAACCAGTTCAGTCATCATCTCCAGCAACGGCGACCAGAATGGGGGCAAACACATGGTCCATGGCGTGCCATATGGTGTGACGAGGGCGCGCCACGTGCAGGGCATGTGGCGCCACCCGTGAGCACCACACGTTGAGCCTGGAACGCGCCACACGCGCTGTTCTGTCCCCCACGCGCAGAGTGCGTCCACAAAAGTGCCCGCTACCCTGGAGTGGGTTCTGATGCTAGGCGCTTCCATAGAAGCGCCCAGCATGAGCAGTGCGATGGGCCCCATTTCGGGATTTTGGTCTTTTTTGACCCTTTAAACCTTTAAACTTTGATTCTAGGAGCTACAGAGGTCCAAATCACGATCCGAAAGAGGCATTGTGATCGTCTCAACAAGGTGGACCTGGATTTAAGACAAAAATCTAGTTTGGAGTAACTTTTTAATAGCAAAACTACTAAATGTTATTAGATGATTTAGATCGAGCTGATCCATAGATGATTAGGCTTAGATTTTGATTATGTGTGTTAACCATGACACGATTTATGGCATGACAGGTACATCAAAGCATACCTCTTGATATTGGTTACACATTTGTTCAGGAATATTGCGATACCGAGGGAGGTGATTTCATTCATAATTTTTCCATGATTCTTAAAGGACGATTTGGTACTTTGAGTTTTTGAGGCATGTGATTTATGCCTGACCATATGCATGAGGTTGACTGTTTTTGATATTTTTCTTTATATTTACTTGATTGTGGTCTTCTTGACATGTGGGAGTCGCTCTGACTTGTGATCCTGTGGTAGGATGCGATTTTTCACCCCGTGAGTGCTTGAGTGCCCGTGAGGGTGAAAGGATGAAAGGGTGAAAGCGGGTGTGCAACACGACTTTTTGTGAGTACCTGTGAGGGTGAAAGGGTGAAAGCGAAAGTGGTGCGCGTAGTTCCCGTAAGTGCCTGAGTACCGTGAGGGTGAAAGGGTGAAAGCGGATGGTACAGGGAGCTGACTCCACATTGTCGTGAGTGTATGTGAGACACTCATAGGGCTTGACTGTGTATGATGTTGATACTTTTGACATGCATTCATGTGTTTCTAGATTTTCTCGGATTGTGCATGTCTTGATATCGTGGTAGATGATATCTTATTTATTGCATGGACATGGTATGTCCTTTATTGTGTGATTTGCTGCTTTATATTATGTTTGATCATTTTATGATCTTTATGCCTTGCGCTATTTGATTTGTTTTTATTGAGTTTACTTTGAATGTATATCACCTACACAAGCATAGCTTGTTGAGACATTGTTTTGATTTGCAATGCCTCAGATACAGAGAGTGACAACAGGTTGACATGATGACAGAGCAGGTAAAAGTGATGGCAGCTTTCTAGCGAAGCACAGACGATGTTCAGAGATGACCAAGTTTGTTCAAGATCTCACTTTGGGTTTTGAGTATGGGTTGTACTTTAGTTAAAAATGTAATGTGACCTAGATGTCAGAATGTGAACGTATGTTGGATGTGATGGCTGTATGGAGGGACCCTGGGTGTTTTATTATGACTATATTTTCTTATCCATTGTTGGAGTACATTTTATTGCAAACAACCTTGGGTTGTGGATAGGTGTGGAGACTGAGTCTCCCTTATGATATGTATTATACTTTGTTTATCAGGTGATTTTGTATTGCACTGGTCATGTGCAATGGTCCAAATTTCAAAGGAAACTCTGTCGAATTTTCGGTGGAAATGGTATTTCATTTCACTGTTAAATATGTAGTTTTTTAGTTGTATGACTCCCCGGACTTTGAAAGAAATGCTTTTGTTTAAGTTTTCATTTTTGGTCACTTTAGAAATGTTTCTTTCAAAAACAGGGACCCCGACTACTATTTTTGGATATTATTATTTTAGTGTGTATAAAAACCCGGGGTGTCACAATGAAGCTCCCGCCTATGCAGGGTCTGGGGAAGGGGTGGACCACAAGGGCCTAAAGTACACAGCCTTACCTTGCATTTGCAAGAGGCTGTTTCCACGCCTTGAACCCGTGACCTCAAGGCCACATTATGACAACTCACTTGACATATATTGAACTAAAATTATCTCTAATCCCATGTGAGCAAAACTTAGAGCCTCAATTCACTTCAGCAAGCACTTATGAACTCATTGGTTAAACAAATTTGCACAGTCTCTTATTTCCAAAATAAACTTATTTATTTATATAAATATATTCAAAAATATTTTACAAATAATGAAAAATACTCTATTTTACTTACTTCCTAAATAAACTTATTTAATTATATAAATATATTAAAAATATCTTATAAATAATGGAAAAAATACTTGATTCTACTGGTGAATAAGAAAGTTAAGTGAAAGTCATAACCAATTGATCACAATTAAGAACCTTGATTGATGATCAGATCTACAAAAATCATGATATAATATAAATAAATCTTTTCCAAGCATATGTATTATTCAATCACTAGTCTAGTCACTTTCCTAACAATGTCCACTGACTATATCAATCATACTCATACAAAACATGCCAAAGTAACATCACCAAATATCAACATCCTAATAAAGAGAAGATCGCTTAGGGCATAATGGTCACCTATAGGACTTATTAACAAGAATCATGATCAATCCTGTACCTGTAGGTAATGGTCTCTTTAGCATGTGTAGTATGATAGACATGCCATAGTAGGGTAAATGTAAAAAGTTAAAAGCAATCTTGAACTAGGTATATGAAAGCATTTTTAAACTACGCAAGACAAAGTCCTCCATTACTTGGATTGTCCACCTCCTATACACTAGACATCCTGTCTAGGCATATGACTTGCACTTGTTCATCTCAATCTCCCAAGAACCAAGATAGCCTGCCACATCCTTGTAGTTAGCCTCATCCCAGACATGTAAGTACACAAGATTTGTACTAAACAAAAATTGAATTTTCTAATTATGAGAAGCATGAGATTTTAATTTTTGTTTGCATTATGTGATTTGGCTACAACTAAAAATTTTGGAGAAATAAAAAGCAATTAGAATTATATCTAATTACCCTACAAGACACTTAAATAAAGAACCTAAGAGAAGGGGTATCTTATATAAACTACAAGAGTGAATTCATAAATCATTAGGCTTTAGAAGGAGGGCATAATTGACTATTTGGTTTCATAAAGAATCTTACACATTTAACTAGGAAAAACTAACTAGCCTAGAAAGATTTAAGCTGGGATGTTTTTTGCTCCAATTAGGAGATTTAACGATTAAAAGGCAATGACTTACCAATTCATTTTGTACTCATTGAGATTTTATTTTTCTAAAACTTGCTGGTTTCCTAAGAAAGATTGGAAAGAAGGACATGGAGAGCTTTCCAGTAGTAGCAAGAAGTGAGAGGAATTCAAAGTTCTGAGAGAGCGATAGCTTTAGAGGTCATAAGTACCTCTGACTTCTCTTAGATCTAGGGCTTTAGAAATCTTATGAAAGTAAGATTTGATCTAAGTTGTTTTTTTTTTTGCATGTATAATGATGAAAGGTTTTAACAGTCAAAGGTTAGAGTAGGTGTTTTATAGTTTGTACATGTTTTTTTAGTATAATTCTATTGGAAACAATTGTTAAAACTATGATTGAATCTTTGATGTTCTATATATTACTAATTCTGATTTTTATTGTACTTGAATGGGACTGAAATTATGGCTTGAATGTTAGAAAAATTGGAGTAAAATCATGATTTAAAGGTATGAAATTAATAATTATTTTTTGCAAAAAAATTTAGACTATTCTATTTGATTTTAGCAATTTCAAATTTTGATTTTCATATGAATTTCATGATGTTTTGGTGCATTTCGTTATGAGAAATTGAGGAATATTAGCGTAAAGAAAAATTAGGTGTTTATGTGGGTATAAAGTCTATAAATCAAAGTAATTTCATGTGACTTTGTTGGTTGGATTGCTATACTTAAAAATCTCTTTAGGCATCTTTTCCCACGTTTATGTGTTTCGAAAATTCTCTGTTTGGTACTTGATCTTCTATTTAGAGATGGTTTGAAAGGTTGAGAATATGTTAGAATGAAATTTTATATGACAGGTTATGGTACTACTAAGACCCATAATGTTGAAAATTATGTAGCTAAAAAAATTCAGATTTCTATATGTTTGGGAAAATACTATTGGATTCTAGATTTAGGTATGTGATAACTACCTTATCTACACATAAGAAAATTTTCTAAAAACAACATGTGAAAATATTAAGCATGATTGTAAATTTTTCATATTCCAAAGTAGCATAATGTAATGCATATAACTCGTATAGGAGTCAATTTGAGTATCCTAAAAAATCAAATGAGGTAGAGGCTAGACTGAAGTTTATATAGATAAGAGATTGTAAAAGTTACGTAATTTTATTATAGTACAAGGATAGTTTAGGGGTATAATGCTATAAATTATAAACTTTTTGCTAGAGTGAGATAGGTTCTGACTCTCTTCTTTCTTATAGTAGGAGCCACTTTCTCATGCTTTAGGTGTATATGCACCAAACAAAACAGAGATTGGTTTCTAAAACCAAAAAAGTGATGTAGTTATTATATTTATACTTGTGTGAAATTCGTATATGGATGAGATGTGAATGAATGTTTGTGTGAGACTAGTTTCCAAATTTGCAAGGTTATGATAATAGATGAGTGGTTTAGCCTATTGAGAATAACAAAATGATTTTGAATGAATATATAATTAATTGTACGCCATTTGAGAATAGCAGTTTGACTTAGAAAGACATCTTCATAATGAACTATACAATTAAACTCCGAGAACAATAGTATGACTTGGAGGAATGACAATGTGGTGCTTACGCTCACTGGAAGCAACCATCTTAGTGTAGCAACTTGCTATACTTATTTTGAGAACTGATAATTCTCTCTTCCATCTCTCCTTTTCTTAAGCATGATATTCTACATTTCCATATAAATTAGATATAATGCCTTAGATTCTTGAATGTTCAGTTTCTAATTGTAGTCAAGTTTCTATTATTAGCATTTATTGTATTTAATTTCTAGTTTCTAATATTCATTATGTTTAGTTCAAAGAATGTTTCTTCTTCATAAGCTTGTTTCCTGTGTTTGCAATCTAACATCTCTTCTATGTTTGATTCATGTTCAACAAGCATTTCCAATCCATTTGCACATAGTAGCTTAGCATCTTGTTCATGTTTGGTTCATGTCTATTTTTTGTCTGTTTTATATTCTAGTTTAGAGTATGTTTTCAATTCAAGACACTATTTCTAGTTTCATGTCCATGTTTCTAGCCTTTAAAAATTCCACAGAAAGTTCTCTCTTGAGGTTAATGATTCTTGTTTAAGTAAACTTTCCATTTTCATAATTAACCATCTTTGTTTCTAGTCTTAAAACCAAGTTTTCATCTATGCTTCAAATTCATGCTTGTTTTACATATTAACATTCATCACATGTTTCTAGATGTGCATTACATATTAGTATGTTTCAAATTTCCATATTAGTCCACATTTCTAGCATATTAGATCGTATGTCTTGTTCATTTCTTTGTAGTCATGGTAAATTTCTCTTCATGATTAATCTTCTAAGTGACGTGTATGTGTGATCTTTCTTTAAATGATTTATTTTAAATGTCCTTGTTTATCTTTTATTTGCTTATTCTAGGTTGCTGAATTAGTGAAAGGCAAATTCAAACTAACTAGGATTTTAAACCAAAAGAAAAAGGGTTGTTTGGTTTGCTTGCTCTCCTTACTGCTTTAAGTCTTGGAGATGACGAACTTAGATCCTTTGTTAGTAGACTCATTTGAGTCATTAAAAACCTAAGACCTTTTCTATCTTAGGTGGCAAATTCCCCACATAATCTACTTAGGTTTGCATGAATCTAGGTTAGAAACTTAAACAAAATCATTAAAAAATTAGAAGACTAATATAAGTTAAAAGAAACATAGAATTCCATAAATCACTTTTAATCACCACTTCAAATAAGATCACTATTTCTAACCTAGGGAAAGACTAAAACGTTCCCTCTTTTATGAACTAATGGTTTCCACTAGGAACAATGATAAGTTGTTGGGTTATGATAGAGTTGCCCCTACTTTTTATTCATTTTCCCCTTACTAAATGTAGAACTATAAGATTTATGAAGATCCAAACTATTCACCATTGACTTAGATGGGTCATGCTTTAAAATTCCATCCATTGGGTAATCCTAAACATTGCTACTTTTAGTTATAAATTGGACAGTGAAACTTTTAACCATTCAGTTTACAACTCAAGAAAACAATGGGTGGAATTATCTTATATATGAGAATTATGAAACATAGAATACCTAAGTCAAGGGCAGCACTATGTACAATAGAATCTTCCTGCATGTGAGCCACTTGGAGTTATAGCCAACGCATTAATAAGGAGCTAATGAACAAAAAATAGGGGGTTATTATATCAATTCTCTACTTATTATCATGTTTTTTGTAGTTTATATAGGGATTTGTGTATGCTGAAGTACATGGAAAGCTTATATGTTTAGTGTACTAATGTCTCATCTTATGAGTATAATTTTCAAATCCTTTAAGGCCACTCCATTTTAGATACATGGAAAGAACATTCTAGTGTTTTACTCATTAAAGCATTTTATTAAGGATAAATTCTTTAAGGGAAGAATATAAAAACCTAATTTTTGAATAAAGGGTGCAAATGTCATTTTTTTATTACATGCAGTTTACGTACCATTGGAGTCTTTATTAATAAGAGAGGCTAAAAATATTTTTCCTTTTGAAAGATAAGCTATAGAAAGTGAAAGGAAAGGGATTATTTAGATATTTGACCAGTAGCATCCCTAAAAAGTAGAAGACAATAGCATAAAAATATATTTGTTGATTCTATCTCAAATAGGATGTATGTGCACTAAATGGTAAAATGAAATGATTTGTAGATTTTGCCACAATGAGATAGATGTGGATGGAATGGACAACTAAGTTTCTAAGTTTCTTACTATTGTCAATATCCCAAAAATCATCTATAGTAGAAACCTTATCGTCATAATTTTTTTTATACAATATTTCTTAAAATATAAAAGTAAAATTTAGTTCCCTAAACTACTAACTAAAACACTTTGGTTCATAAACTACGGACTTGACAATTTAGTGCTTGAACTATTGAATTTTTTCAAATTTAGTCCTATAAACTTTTGTCCACATAAGTGAATTTGGGCTATTTTAATATTTTTAAATATTTTGATGCATTTTAGGTAATTTACTGATTTATTAATAAAGAATAGTGATATGCACACTATGAAAAATAAGCAAGACACCGTGCAACTCCCTATTTCATATTTGTATTTTCTCTAGCAGGTAAACCACGTAAAAGTTCATTCTAGCACATGTTATTTTTTACTTATCAAAGCCCACATGTTGTATGTCGGGTGATCATATATAACAAGTATAAACCATGAAAGCTCATGAGGGTCCAATATTTTAATGATATAAAATGTCATCATCCTTAGTGACTTGTGATTTGAATGGTTATAGATCGTTTAAACTATGGGCCCTACTCTTATGTAAAGTATGATTTGAATTGTTTTTATCTTTTAAAGTGTAGGCTAGATCTTACATGACCTATGATTTGGATAATTTAGATTTTCTAAGACCATTCAAATTATAGGTGCTATAAGACTTTCGCCCACATTTTACAAGGTCTAACCCACTCAAATCATAGGTCTTGTAACAGTGGGGCCCATATTTTAGAAGATCTAAGTCATTGAAGTTGTTGGTGATGGCTTACAAGCCTATGACCAACATATCTTACACATTTAGTTTCTTCCATTTTGGATGAGACTTTTTTTGTCATAGGTCATCTAAGCCATGGTCATTGATGTGAATGGCTTGGACGTTCTAAAATGTAGATAGCCTTGAAGTTATACTTGCAAAAGATATCAGGCTGTAATTATAATACTACCATATGATTTGCCCCTTTTTGAGTCATACCTTTCATGGTTAAGATCACTAAAATATGGGGTCCACATATGCTTTTAGAGTTTAAACTCTATTACCCTATAGGCCCATATATACTCTATGTCATTTGTCACCTAGAAAATAGTATGTCTTACATTAATCATTTAAGTGGTTTTCCTATTGGGAAAAAATAAAAAACCTAAAATAGGAAGTTGCATGGTATCATGCCTATTTTCAATGGTGTGCATATCACCCAAAATCCTACTTCGCAGGCCAAATCTATAGCAAAGAGAATGGGGGGTTGAAGCCCTCCTCCTCCTCTACAACTAGCTGTGGCAACACTATTAGGAGATCATTGCAATATCCACCTTCTACATCTTCAAAGGCAACGCCAATCATATTCTCAACCATCTCATCAATCTCCACAAATGTAAAGCACAAGACTTTTAAAAAAATTGATTTCAGTAAGTGAGGAAGAAGAAGAAGATAACGATGATGACGATGACGATGACGGTGACGATGTTCTTGTTGTTGTTGGCTCTAATCGAGATTTCTATATAGTGGGTTCTCTCTCTCTCTCTCTCTCTCTCTCTCTCTCTCTCTCTCTCTCTCTCTCTCTCTCTCCAAAGGCAAACATATTTATTAAAATTAATAATCTAAGAAATCACAAAAGGTACAATAAGCTACTACTACCCTATAGATCTCATAAAGGAGTAGAAAGTCTTGGAGTCAATAAGGGGTCCAATGGACATAATTGGCAACTAGAGAATATCTAGACTTGAAATAACCTAAAGAAAAGTAGAGGAAAAGCATGATGAGTCAACATGAAATAATCAGGTCAAGAAGTGTCTTCCAACTTCCTTGTGACGACCTAGGTTTTCACATGCATTTTTAAATGCAAAACTAATTTCTAGGGTGAGATCAATCCTTATTTGAAAACACTTTTAGAAAAAACAATGCAATGCAGCGAAAAAACCTTTTATTTTTAAATTCATTTTGAGAACCCCGAGTGTTATTGATTTTCAAGATGAACAGGAAATTTTGAAAATAAAGAAAAATCATAAATGTTTCCTAGGTTTATCTAGTCACAGCTCACAATCCTACTGTAGAAAGTACGGATACATGTCCAAAGGGTTAATTTGTATACTTACATTTATACGTGTCTTCTCTTCATTCACTTGATCAAAGTACTGAGATTTTCTGATGCTTTTTCTAATTCTTTTGGAGTTAATCTGTAAAAATAATATATTTGGGTGAGTATTCCTCATACCCAATAGGTGATCTGATACTACTATTTTGAAAACATGGCAGGCAGCATGCACAATTCAAAGAGCTTTTCATGTAAAACATCAGTGATTCCATTTTATGTAAACATGCATATTTATGCATAAATTGTAAGCTCATTGATGCAATTTTAATCATGGAATCCTTTACCGAAATCTAGTATTCAATGATATAAACACGACTAACATCATAAAGTAGAAATTAATAGTATCCATGTAAGAAGATCTCAGCAAACACATCAAGGCCAACGATTCAAATGTAATATTTATGAAACTCTTAAAATAGTCATCATTCAAAGTAGATTCTAGCATCACTATAAGTATCATGCACATGGTTTTTTGGTTTTGTTCCCACTGCAGGTTGCCTCATTCAGTGATTTGCCCACTTGGAACTTGTGCCGATGGGTCGGTAACCATATCAAACCTACTGGTCACGAGTACTTGTTTACAACCATCACAATGCTATATTCTCACGACCAAAACACCTCTGAATCGTGTGTCTTTGGTATCTAGAGACTAGTACACCAAAGCCTCTACAGCGACTATGGATATGTCCCCGAAAGGGTGCCGTGACACCTCCAGTGGTCATCCCTATTTACCACAATAGTCAGGAAAGGGACAATGCCATTTTTGGCAGCGATACCATCCACCTTTTTGGTGATAGAGGTCAAGAGGCCAACTCTGTACATAACAACCTCTCAGCATAGTGCCTATTAGGCTTAATAGCCCAAAAAGTATATATATAGATAAATCCAAATCTCAATTATCAAAATAATTCAATTTATGTATTTACTTTCAAAACATACGAGCAATGCATAAAATCTGCTCATGCTAGTATAGCATTCCACCATAAATCCGCAAGCTCGTATAAAAACATCTTATCCCAAAAGCATACTCAATACAATGACAGATGCAAGTGCCTCAAGGGCATAAATCATGAAAACCAGTCTGCATACTCGTATAAGAACAGCATGTCTCAAAACAATACTAAATATGGTAATAGAAGCAGATAAATCACTTAGAGTTTGGGATATATTTTGAAAACTAAGTAGTATCAGACTACCTACCTCGATATTCTTGGAATTGCACTCTTCATTATTCGACCTTGAGTCCTTCTTTTTTTTTTTGAAACCCTGGATATTAATTGATAACAAAGATTCAAGTATCATTTCCATACTTTATAAATTATTACTTAGACCTATAGATTAACGGCTAAATTTGCCTTTCAGGTTATAAGTTGTTGCTTAATTGCGTTTTGAGGCTAGATCTTTCATATAGATCTAATGTTTAATGGTTAGGTTGCCTTCAATGTCATCAAGAACATGTAATTGAATGGTTAGATCTCATAGATCACCTGTCCCAATGCTCAGGACAGGTCTGTACTTGATTTGAACGGCCAGATCTATCATTCAAGGGCTAATACATGTACCTTGGGGTGAATCCTGAGTTAATAATCTCTAATACCTTTAATGGGTCAATTCATGAGATCTGATCATTGTTGACATGGTAGATCTATGAGATTTTTATAGTTTTTGGGCTATAGTCATATAAAATGGTTCTCTAATCCTAACTTTTATAGTATCATTAGGTTCGCGTCATCATTATGAATGCAACGATTTAATTTCAGTTTTAGTGTTGCGAATCCAACGGATGAACCAGATTTGTCCATACTAGGCCCACGTGTCACGGTTCCCAGGACGCGTGCACGTGCTAGTCTAATCGAGACCGCATTCGCACTCTTGCGCACGCCCGAGCAACCCTCCAAGGCATGCGTCCTAGAATGCATCTTACGGGGAGGCGTCTTTAGCGTGTGCAGTGGACGTCACAGTCCCTAGGATGCTCACGCGCCCTGGTCGAACCAGGACCCGTACCCGTACCCGCACGCCACATTATGCGTTGCGTCCCTAGGATGCCTGGTTCAGATGGAGCTGGACTAAACCCGGCTTTCCTCTGTGCGTTCTCCGGCTGGAAAGACACTAGATCTAGCATGGATCTCGGTCGAAAGAGAGGGAAATCAAAGAGGGGAGAAAATCAAAGAGAAAGGGACGTGGGTCGTACCTAAGTAGCTTGGAATGGTCCCCTGTGCCAATGGGTGTGACTCCTCCCTTTTTCTACCTGAACCCTATCTTGAAACACTCGGAAGAGGAGGAGAAGAGATGATCAGAGGGAGAGGGGAAAAAGGTTTTTATAGAGGGTGAAGGCGGTGGTGCCCAATGGCGGTTCCGCCATTTCTTCCAGCGCTGCCTTGCAGAGGTGGTGTTGGAAGTCGATGGGAGGTAGGGGACGACCAGGGGTGTCATTATCAAAATGACCCCTTGCGTTTTTGGCCCATTCTCGTTTTTAAGTTCAAATTATAGATATGCCCTCCATCTTTCAATGCTTATAACTTCTTCATACAAACTCCATTTTTAGTGTTTTTTGAGGCATTGGATTCCATTTCGAGTGTAGAATCTAATGATACTTTTTCTCACAAATTCCTTGGTTTCATATTTTAATTAAAATAAAACATCCAACCACCTATTAAGGTGATTTAAGCGTATATTAATTCCCAAAATAAACAACCCAACATTATGATTGATTGTGGTTATAAAAGTGATATAATAATATTGAAAATTTTGAGTCATTACATTCCTGTCCTCATTCTCACCACTACTGCATCTCTTCCCAAGCCATCCTCGACAACAACGTTATCTCCAAGTGAGCCACATTCGCCATCTTCCAATCACAATGTAATCTACTCTTAAACTCCTTCAAGTGAAGGATTAAGACCAATGCTTCTATACTATCTAGCATTGTTGAAGCTTGCTCTTCCCTTGAGGATGCTTCGAGAAAGAATATGAAGAATGATAGAATCAACCAAGGATTAGAATCCTTCTATAGCATGATATGGACTAGTTTGGAACCACACACCATTCACCTTTTCAATCATTTTGAATGCTAATGGTGAATTGTGAGGTTTTTCTAGTGGGAGAATCGTCCATGCCCAAATAATTCAATGTGATTCTTTGTCTTATTAGATGCAAATTTGAACCATATAAAGCATTCACAATTTGCAATAGTTTTCCAGGTTTCTTCATCTGCTGCAAAAAATGAAGAAGAAGACAATACTAAAGAAGATGAGCAAGAAGAAAAGGAGGGACAAGTTGAATAGAGATAAAGATGGGTCATGTTCATTGGTAGGCAAAGAAGAGGAGAAAATATTAGCCAAAATGGGGAAAGGAGGAATAGTTTTGATTTAGAACTGCAGAACACTTCTTCCTTTCATAGGTCCCATTCTCTTCTAGCTTCCCCTTATTTGTTGCCAAGCCAAGGTCCCCCTTAACTATGCTAACTTTCTTTAACGACAAAAGGATCACTTGCTTTTGAATAGAGATGGAGAAATGCATCTTGTTCATTGGGATGCAAAGCAGAGGAGCAATATTAGGCAAAATGGGGATTTGAATAATCTCATCTATGGATCTTTCTATTTTCCTTTTTTAAAATAAAATCAACAAGTTGGAAATCCTCTCTCTCTCTCTCTCTCTCTCTCTCTCTCTCTCTCTCTCTCTCTCTCTCTCTCTCTCTCTCTCTCTCTCTCTCATTTATATGATGCAACCACCACTCTCATCACAGTGGCATTGTAGGTGTCATTAAATAGTATGCAGCAGGCCCCTTTTTCAAGGTTTTTGCTTGATCCAATTTGTTCATTTGATTCATCTCATCATAGATAGCTTAGGAATGAAAAACCTAGTCCGTTGTATATCTCCAAGTTTGTTATTTTTAGAAATTTTAAAGTGAAAAAATAGACGACATAACACAAAAAAGCCTCCATGCACAAAAGCCATATACTTTTTAGCTTCAAAACATCTAAAGGTAATAAAATTAGAGATATGAAATAGGCATAACTTTTCATATATGGGATATATATGATGAGATGAATCAAATGAATAGGTTAGATAACCAAAAAGCTTTAAAAGTGGGCCCCTAACCACTTTTAAGATGCAAATGTTGCATCCATGATGGGACTAGTGGCGTCATATAATTACTCCTCTCTCTCTCTCTCTCTCTCTCTCTCTCTCTCCTCCCCCTACTATAAACTTGGCCAACAAAGAAGGGATTTGACCTTTTCTTCTTAATAAATTATTAAATTTCTCAAAATGTTAGAAACATAAATAAATATTGCAATAGTGAGGGGTGGCCCGAAACTAACTTCCATCAACGAAAATACTAAATTTGAAAAAATTTCAATTGTTAAAGGACTAAACCATAGACTTGGTAGCTTAGGGAAGAAAGTGTTTCAAGATGGTAGTTCAGAGGAATAAAGTGTACTTTTTGCTTCTTTAAATGTGGGGAACTAACATTGGCATAAATTGATTTTCTAGCTGCAAGAATGCGTAAGGATAAAATATGAGAGAGAGAGAGAGAGAGAGAGAGAGAGAGAGAGAGAGAGAGAGAGAGAGAGAGAGAGAGGTGACATGGATGGCCCATACTTATAAGAGGTTGGGTTTTTTGTTCCATCAAATGACCAAGAAGCCCTCGTCTTCTTTAATCAGAAACTCAATTTTCTTTACCTAATGCAAGCAAGCACATTTGTTGGAGAAATGTTATAAGGACTAACTTTTGAACCCCTTAGTGAGGCTTTACCTTTTGGATTATCTGATCTACTTATATTCTTGAGCCTCCCACATTTGGATTACTGGCAGAAACTTATGCTCATGAGATGCTTCTAGTACTAGTTTTCTCATTGAAAAATCTAATTTTCATGATTTAAAACTCAAAATGATATTTATAAAATCATCCAATGCTCATGAACTTTAGTTCTAGCCAATCTAGGGAAAGTCCAATAAAATGAATGGGTCTAATCACCTTAGTGGGGCCTATTTATAGGTAGAACTTAAAAATCAATAATCAATATGGATATTATACACACAAAACCTCTCTCTCTCTCTCTCTCTCTCTCTCTCTCTCTCTCTCTCTCTCTCTCTCTCTCTTCTTCTTCTTCTTCTTCTTTTGCAAATAAAGAAGATAGGCCAAAAGGTTATTGTCTTGTATTTTGGTTGTTGTAGTTCTCCTTCTTAGATTGATGAAGTGCATTGATGATAATTTATGATTCCTCACATCTCCACCATTCAATAGAAAACTAAATCAATTGTTGCTTTCATTTTTAGGGTCTAAGTTTATAGCTATGGACAGCCAATGCTAGATGTATTCATGTATCACCAATTTGTAATTAAAGGACCTCCAAAATTGTTTGAGTGATTGCATTCCCAGGAAACTCGTGATTCATTGGATGAATGATGTTTGATCATGTGCATTCTTGCACACAACAACCAAAACTACATGATACTAACCATAATCCATCCTAATGCTGGTAGTTAGATTAGAATATAAAACCCTTTTGGTGGCTATCTAAAGTTGGAGGGTTTTCATTTGAAAATGGATCTCAAATCAAGGTATTTTGTTCATCTAAACAATGTGATTCCTCTTATGTTAGATTTAAGTATATCCAACCATTACCAAGTTTTTTTTGTTTTTGTTTTTTTGCCCTATGTGTTCTTGCCACTAGAAATTTTGTTCATGCCAATATTAGCTCCCCAAATGCATGAGAAAAAAAAAAATCACCTAAAAAACTAGCATAAATATAAGCCAAGGGTCTTCTAGCCCAATATGGCAGAAAATAAATAGATTAGGAGATGTCCAAGTAGTTTATTTGTAAGTTCTTTGATTGTACTTTAAAAAAAAAAAAAAAAGGATCACAAACGTAAAGAATTTTATTTTATTTTGTTAGAGTTAACAAGACATCCTATGCTCAACTCAAACCGTGGTCACCTAGGCGAGAGATTCCTTGTGCAATTGTGCTAGAAGGCTCTATTTATTAAAAACTCAAAAATAACTCCAAAAAGAAGAAATTAGATTAGAAAAGGCTATATAAAAGTGAAGAAGTTTTGTTCTTACAGTGAGAAGATACTATCTTCAAATATTCAACTTTAACATATAATTAGTATTGATATGCATAACTAAAATGGTACATGTAGCTTAGATACTAATAGGTGTCACAAAAATCTTATCTATTGGTGATCTTAACTCCCCAATTGACTTATATTTTTCAATTCTTTTCCTTCAAAAACTTTGACCATCCCATAGAGAATAGTAAAGATACACATGTGAGTCTAGCTATAAATACAAGTTTTGGTTGCAAGAAAAAGTAAGCAAGATAAAAACTCAAAAAATTCAAAAAAAGATAAGAAAATTTTTGGTAGGTAACTTAAAAAAACAAAAGTTATAGTCTAATCCAAGAGAATAAATTGTAGGCTCCTTTCATGTGAACAAACTTGTAGAGTAAGGAACATCTAAGCTATTCATCACTTAAGCACAATCTCAAATAGGCCACATGAAAAATCATAGCTATGGGACAATCTTATTTCTTAAGGTATATTGTTTTTCAGTTGTCAAACTACAACCGCTTATTTTTTATATCTAAAAAATGTAGTGGTTAAAATACCCAATAATGACAATTTTTTGTCCATCCTATGAATGATTGTATCTAGATATTAATGGCTTAGCTTGCCGAGGAACGCAATAATCTAGAGATGGACCTACAATTTGTTCTACCTATAAGTGCCTACCACTATATAGACCCAAATAAAATAGGAAATAAATAGTCTAGATCTATGTTACTTGTGTTGGACTAAAGATAGTGCTTGTGATATTATCTAATGTTCATGTGTTTAGAATGATGTAGGGGATTTTAGCATATTAAATAGAAATTTATGAGGATGTTGAGTAATTTAATTTAAAGTGTTGTTGTTGCGTCCCTCTCATGCTTCTATACTAGGAAGGGTATTTATGGCCCTTCTCAAATCCTTCTCCCTCTCACATAAAGGTGATACTTTTGAAGTTTCCTTCATATAGCCAAATATTATAAGTGATCTGAACTTGTCTAGAGCAAGGCCCTTGAGATGCAAGTGAAGTTGGTGAGCCATATGATGGCACCTATCTCTTGTAGCTCAAAGAGGACTCAACTGTTAGTTAATACCACCTAGATTTCGAGATGGCCCCTTTCACTCTATTCTATTATATATTCTTGGCAAAAAGAATGCTTTTTTATACACCTAGAACATGGATTCCATATGAGCCAATGAATAGTAGCAAGTTGTTACTATTAGCAATAACTTTCTCTTTCATAACTTCATCCTTTCCATATTCCTCTCCCTTGTCCTTTGTTACTCATCAAATAACACCCAATTCATATTTGTAATTTCAATTATTAACAAGGTTCACAAAAAAGGTGGGCAATTGATAAAGAATCTGTTCTAAACCACAATGCTACCAGATGCTGGCCTCCACTTATCTTTAATTAATGAAAGCTGCCAATTATTATGGATTCCAACAAAATCAAAAGGACAAAAATTTAGGATTATGGAAGCCTTTGCGTCTTTGTTCACAATAAAAAAATAGACATGGGTGGTTTGTGGTTCAGTTCTTTCAATGAAGCATCATTTTTCATATATATATGTGTGTGTGTGTGTAGAGAGAGAGAGAGAGAGAGAGAGAGAGAGAGAGAGGAGAATATAATAGAATCAATTGTTAAAGCTGTGAATTACTTGTGGACTGCAGTTGATGTTGTTTATAAACAAATGTACAGAGAGACATAGAAGAGAGAAATTGTATCAAATAGTTTCTAGACAAAGAAAGTAAACCTCTAATTTGAAATTATTAAATTCTATTTACAAGAAAATGTTTTTAGGAATTTAGAAATAATTGAGAATAAGGGCAACCCCGGTGCAAGAAGCTCCCGACTATGCTGGTCCAGGGAAGGGGCGGACCACATAGGCCTAAAGTACACATCCTTACCTTACATTTTGCAAGAGGCTATTTCCATGCCTTGAACCCGTGACCTCAAGGTCACATGACGACAACCTTTATCTTTGCACCAAGGTTGTTTCTAATTTGCATTCTTAATTAGAAATAATTGAGAATACATATTGGAAAAGAGGACATAAAAGAATGATAAAGGAGTATTACCTTATTCAATTAAGGTGGGAGGGTAAAAGAAAACGAAACTAAAAAATTTTCATAAAAATATCGCTTTTGTATATAATAGATGAGAGACTAAAGGAACATGGCTAAAAAGCACAAGGGGATAAGGACATTGCTAGTCTGAACCGTTGTTACAACTTACGAAAGAAATAAACCATGAAGATATATTTATTTCTTTTCAGCAGCTAGTAAATCTAAATCACATGGTGCCAATCCAGTAAAGAGCACGAAAAGGTGAAATAAAGGGTCTTGACAAGTGCCCAAGGAAATGGAGTCTTGCCACTGAAACTCGCACGATTAGTGATTGGAAGTCCTTAGGCAATAAATAAGCCAGAACTGAATTGAAAACTTCTATACACGTTTGGAAAATTCTATTAGAACTACGGATTTATATTGTTTATGGGAGATTTGGGATGAAGAAGCAACATATAACTGCTTGCGCTAGTACATGAGATTCTAAAATACACAAGTATACGACTGAAAGAAAAATATGCACTCAAAATGTTAAAAATAGATAGACCTAAAGGTAAAATTAGTGATCATAATTGCTCATTTTTTAAACCTTATCTTGAATAGGCTTGCCACAATGGCGATCAAGAGGGAAAAAATATTAGCCAATATAGGGCCTAAAATTAATCTTGGTCTATCATAACAAGTAACGTGAACGTAAGAACCGAACTGCACGGATATCCACTATCCAGCCAGAATGGAATGGACATGGAACGAATTATGAAATTCAAATTATAATACCGTATATATTGAGATAATAAAATGAAAGTTTTTACCAGCAATTTCGTTATCGTTTCTCTTAAAAAGGAATGTTCTGAGCAAAATCCTGAAACAGAATATCCTGTAACTCTGCAGAGAAATGATATATTGAATTGACAACTAAAAAAGAACAGCCCCTCTGAGGGAAGCTCCCACCTATGCAAGGTCTGAGAAAAGGACACACCACAAGAGTCTAAAGTACACAGCCTTAACTTGCATTTTGTAAAAGACTATTTTCACGTCTTGAACCCGTGACCTCAAGATCACATGACGACAACTTTTACCGTTGAGCCAAGGCTCCCCTTCATTGAATTGACAACCATGGTTGGGAATTTTTTTCCATTCGTTGGAGGTTCTCGGAACGAAAATGCAGTAGGCTCACCTAGCAACCATCCAACTCATGCCTTCCGTTTGCATGTGTTCGAAACGAAAAAATCCTGCTTATTGACTTCCCAAGAAAAAAGATTAGACTAGAAAATGAAATAAGACAATAAAATCACCTTGTTATACACAATAACAACCACTAATGACCAAAATTGCAAATTCCCATTTCCCAATAACAGTTATAAATTTCGAGAACAGAGTATATCAATGACGGCGCAGAAAAGAATATATAACAACAACAAACACACATCGGGCGGAGAAAATCGAAGAGAACAAGGGGCAAACCAAACATCACGGTTCAGTCCAAGAACTGAATGTATTGCCGCACACTGCAATCACCATCCTGACTATGCACTCTTGCTCCATGGCTTGATTACAGCCACAACAATGATAACCACAATAATGAGGAGGATTATTATAGCTACACATGTCCATTTTCTTTTGTTTCTCTGCAATTTCTTTGCCTTCTGGAGAGCAACTGTCCCAGAATTAACATGATCGACCGCACTTGAAACCTATAAGAGGAGAAAGTCAAATTGGAGTTCGTCAGGCCAAGTTAAAGACAGTGAGCAATGATATCTTATAGCAATTCCCTGGCACGTTTCAATCAAGTTGTTTCCAGATGAATGGAGTTCAGGAAAACAATTCTCTAGTTTTTAACCTATGTGAACTATTTTCGAGAACATATACTTCAGGAAAACAAAGAACAAACAGAGGGAAGATTTTAAAAATTGAAAATCCATAATCCGCACATTCCTGGTAAACCTTTTCCAGATGAATGGAATTGAGGAAAATGATTTTTCTTAATTCTTTTATGCGGTAATCTTCAAGAACATTTAGTTCAGGAAAAGAACAAACTGATGCCAAAATTTTGGAAAAGGAAAATCGATAATCAGATGGACGGTAAGATGAAGGAATGCCATGGACCTTTTGAATGATGTGCAAATCAACAGTGACCAGAGTTCAGAAGCTCAAACTGAAAGAGAGTAAGCAGTAGACTTGAGGGAGCAGATGGAGAAATTCTGAAGAAGTGGTCCCAAAGGCATTTTTTTCATCACAAGTCTTTGGAAATCTACTTGCCATCAGCTATAAGTATCATGAATATAACTCCACCAAACTGACGATAATGTGACCATAATTAGGCCATTTGCCTTTGCTTCAACGTTAATAAGTAACACCGAGGTAAGGGGTTTCAGATTTACGAAGCTGATACTTTCCCCATTTGGATATTTTTTAAATTATTCATTGAAAATGCAACACGGCTCGTACCTGAGATTCGATGTTGTCAAGCATGTCACCTTGCGTCTCAACCAACACAGCCATGTCTAGGAAAATCTACAAGATACATGAACCGGCATGTAAGATTTAGAGCAGCAAAAAAAATATTCATTGTTCCGCCCACCTAACCAAGTCCTCTTTTTTTGTGTTTGAGAGTTTCATAATTCCAAAAAGGAAGAAAAAACACTTTTCATATTTCCATTTTTTGAGATTGTACCAGTAGATAACCACACACCGGGGTTTAGAAGACTCAAGATATAGTTAGTGGTTTAACTTCTTAGGGTTTTAATCATACCCCATGAGTGCTTCAAAGTCGTCCAGAAAATAAAGAACCCATTCGTTTTGAACAAAATTGCACCATTTTAATTTCCAGATCTCTATTCCATACCAAAATAAATTCATGATTATTTATTTAAATTGTCGAGTATATCTGATAGAAACCATTTCATTTGTGTAGCGGAACCAGTGGAAATAGAAAATTACTGCAATAAATTCACATGTTTTTCAAACTTTATCAAGAATTTTCACTAGAGTGCTTATACCTTGGGATCTAATGATACCGTAATATTATACTGAATCATTAACAAATTAGGAATTTAAGGCCACTTGGAATTAAGAAGCCGAGTTGAAGTCTAGTTCTGAATGAGCACTATGCACATAACTATGATTCTGTGACCTGAGGGAGATAATAAGCATCCCAGCTCTGGCATGACTTACCTATCATTTGCTACCACAGAAAATACAGATCTGCTCTCTCTGGCTATAGTCCTTAAATGCTAGAGATGAGTACAACAACTTGATTTCAAGCCAAAATCTTCGATAATGGGCCTAAATGGTGTCAACTAACTCAATCATGTACTTCACAGGAATTATTCTACCTTTTAATATTAAGCATTAGATTGCATTTCAAGTTTTGATGTGTTTCAAGTTCTACTGGGTTGCCGGATACTCTTGTACTAGCCCTTCAACTCAACTAGTCTTCCGGACAGGTTGATAAATCTCTAGGACGACAGAAAAGCTAGTCAACCAAAATGACAGAAGTACCTGCTGCAACTCAAGAAGTTTTTTCTCTAACTCCCTCACTGCATCATGGCGCTCCTGGATTTCCGCCACTGTGTCCATTATCTGCAGTAAAGAATGAGATACTTGTATAAACGAATCGTCTCTCAAAGGTCAGTTCTGGAGAAACATGAAATGAAGCAAAGTTCTGATGCTTATGAAACAAATCAACAAAAATGATAACAACAGCAGAAATAAGAAAGTAGACAACTTCCGTAGATTTTTGCATAGCTGCTAATAGAAAATATTTATTTGCCTTTCTGCTACAAGCTCAATGACAGCACAATTAATTAAACCAATGACCTTTAAAAACTAAAAGATTGAACTGAAACTCATCATACTCAACTCTACTAAATCGTAATCAAAGTCAAAACCATCTCTGGCACCCTTTTGACTTAGTAAAAGCATCAGCCCAATACCCCCAAGCACCAAAGAGCACGGAAACACCTGTGAAGTAGCTAGCCCAAAATTTTCTTTTGAATGATATGTACTTGTCTAAAACTCTCTTAAGAAAATAAACATTTGCTACAGCCTGTAGGTCAGTAGCTCAACCAGCAATTCAACCTGAAATCACCTCAACCAAGCTGCACTTTCAGCTTTTAAATTCTACAAGAAAACAAACTAATAAACAGAGGAGTGCATACCTGCCCTCTGCCTTGCTCCTGTATTGCCTTCTGAAATATTTGCTCGCCATTCCCAGTCTCTATCAACCGTTCAATGGTCTATATAGAACCCAATAACAATAACTAAGTTATAAAATAAAGATACTACAGAGTCTATGGGAAATTTAGTAGAAGCAAATCTCACCTCTTCATCAGCCCTTGTACCAGTTACTGTCAAATAACAAGAAGAATATGAAACAAATCAGCATAAAACAAAAAAATTGGAATCAAATGCATCAATCATCTTAAATATGTTGTGATTGTCTTAAATGGTCAGGGTTCAAAAGACCTGTAAAAACCCTTCTTTCAATAACTTCACGGTACTCTTCTTGGATAGTTTCTCTCAGAGTCTGTAAAGAAAATATAAGGATATCAAATTTGAAACGTCCAAGAAAAGTAAGAAAGAACTCAGCACTGTGGGAGATGGTCCATGTGCTACCTGAAACTGGGACATCTTCTCTTTCAACTTCTTTTTCAAGGCTCTGCAATTTCAGAAAGGTAGCAAATGAGTTTTCATAAATGTATAACTATAAAGTAAAGAGGATCCAAGCAAAGCATTCTCAAGGAAAGACATGGCAAAGATTCTGTCAGACAATTCTTAATTTATCTAGTTTCTAGGTTTCCATATTATTTATAAGAATGATTTAGTACAGTACACCAGAAAAAGTGATCCAAATATTTGATTAGCCATACAAGATAGGATGAAGCAGCACTCGATAAAATAGGCAACATGCTAGTAACCCCCTGCCAAGCCACGGAGCAGGATGCAGCATGTCTGATGTCATCCCTTCAGTTACAGAGCTTCAAATTCTATTGAACAGAAAAAATGCTATCATACATCTTCAAATCATAACTTTCTAACCAGAGAGATGTTTCAGCATGTCTTGTTCTCTGAGGTTGCCATGCCTGGCACCTCATATCTGTGTCTGGCAGTATGCACATCTGTGTCCAAGTTAAATATGTAAACACTTATAATAAAATAGAATCTAGAGGTTCAGGATGTAAATTACACAGTTTGTGTCATTCTGGATCGATCTACGCTCGTTCCCTTTCCGCACCCAGGCTTCTGCCTATTGACTAAATTCTGTATTAAAAAAAGAAAAAGAAAAAAGCTTCAGAACAATGGAACTATCTCAATCCGAGCAGCCCTTTGAAGAGTGTGGCAAAATATTTTACATCTCTGTCAAGTTCTTCAAGTTTTGACTTTGCTAGACGTGCAACTTTCCCCACTTCATCTACATCTTTCTCCATTCGTTTCTTGATTGCTGCAAGTAGTCATAGAATCAGTTTCAGCTAACAAGTTGACAACCAAAAAAATGATGTTACGTTAATTTGTTTCACAGTTTATTTCGAGGAAAATGTAGCAAAGAAGTTTAGTATTATGAAATCTATATTCATCAAGGTTTTATTACAGTCACATAAATACAAATGTAAGCATACCCTTGCATGAGCAGCACACAGTCACAGGCTAGCTAAAGATGTATATGCCATGTATGACAGGTTGTTCGGGATAATCATCTAGGTATATTAAAGCTTCTTCAAGATGGTAAAATTTCAAGACGTATCCATTTGAAGAACGGGCTTCAACTGGTGTTGAGTGACTAGCTGCCCATATACCACAGAGCCAAGATGCTTATGCAGGAATGTCCTAGTAAGCCAACAGTGCTACCTAAACATCAGATTGTATTGTATAAGAAAGGCAAATTCATAATACTTGCTTAAGAAAACAAGCCAACAATTCTGCGTACAAAATGCAGGCAGATAGGAGACCCAAACAATTAGCACGCTAACATACTAAATTGTTATTCATGATGACTCTGTTTGTGCTTTAAAATATCATTATTAATATATACACAAAAGCAATGAGACATTTGAGACTGGGCGGAACTTAGCCAAGAAGATGACTGCTAAACATAAAGAACGTAGGAAGCATCAATCAGTATCTTACTGAAAAATGGATTGTGTTGTATAAGAAAGGAAAATTCATATTACTCGCTTAAGAAAACAAGCCAACAATCCTGCGTAAGAAATGCAGGCAGATAGGAACTCAAACAGTTATCATGCTAACATACTAAATTGTTATTCATGATGACTCAATTTGTGCATTAAAATATTATTATTAGTTTATTCACAAAAGCAATGACACATTTGAGACTGGGCAGAACTTTGCCAACTAGATGACTGCTAATCATAAAGAACGTAGGAAGCATCAATCAGTATCTTACTGAAAAATGGCAGTTCAGGGTAGAAAGGGTAAGCACAGTGAATGAAGCATGCACTACTTGGGAAGTGATAGTGGATGTTTCCAAGTCATGAATGGTAGCTTATTGAAGGAGAAACTGCAAAAATATTTAATGAAAACTGGGAAAGTCTGAATCTTGATTAGGCCTCTAAAGATATTGTGTCCGGACTTGGACCACGGAGATTGGCTACTTATACAAACAACTCTCTCTCTCTCTCTCTCTCTCTCTCTCTCTCTCTCTCTCTCTCTCTCTCTCTCTCTCTCTCTCTCTCTCTCTTGTTTGTTCGCATGTGCCTGTGTGTAAAACATAGGAGCCTGCACACACACATAATCATATACATTGTCTCTATGCGTCTCTAACTGTTTGCACACATAGATAGATACAAATATACACATTTATATTGCCTTTATGTATGTGATGGTTTCAAACAAGATTTAAATGGTATGTACACATTGTCTGTACAAGTGCATATCTATGTAGTTAGAGGCACACCCAAGCGCACCTGGGTGGCAGTCACACGATCAGCGCCTGAATGGTGTGCAGTCGCAGGAGGATCGAGGCACCAGCGCCTAGGCATGCGCATGGGTGTATCTCAATTAGCCTGAAGCCTGCATTTAGACTGCCCTCCAACCCTCAGGCGCAATTGACGACCTATTAAAATACCAACTTCATTTTTTTTTTCATCTTCCAACCCTATGCTCTCTTCTTCTGAGAGCTTATACTATGGAAATGACCACTCCTCTTCAATCTTTCACAAATCTAAGCAAAGAAAGGTATGGATTCATGAATCTTCACTACAAGCACTATTTTCTATTAAAAAACATAAAAATCAGTACCATTTTTTCAATTTGTTCGGATTAATCTTGATGGGTTCTTATTCTATAGGTATAAACAAACATTCCATTTAATATTTGTTTCTTTGCCATAAATTTAACTTCTTTTTAGGTTTTCTTCTTATTTTTTTCTTTTTTTGAAAGTAATAGATATATATCTTTCCTTTGCTTGTGCATGCATGTCTGATTTTTTTTCATGTTTTTTTGTACTTTTGCAGTTTTTTTTTCATTTAAAAAAAAAAAATAACTTTAGTCTTTTTTGTCTTTATTCATTGAAACATATTTCCACCCACATATATACCTTCCCTTCCCTTTGCTTTTGAGTGCATGAGTGATGTTTTTATCGTTTTTTGGTGTTTATTTTCTTTTTTCCGAAAATAGCAGTTACAGAAACTGAAAATAATTTTCATGTTTTCATCTTTATTTGTTGAAACATATTTCCATCCACATATATAGCTTCCCTTTGCTTGTGAGTGCATGTGTGATTTTTTTTTCCTATTTTAAGGTTATTTTTAAATTTTTTTGGAAATAACAGTTAAAAATAAGTTTTAATTTTTGTTTTTGGTTACATTTACTCATTCAGACTTATTTCCATTCACATATATAGCTTCCCTTCAGTTGTGAATTATGATTGTAAGTACTAATTCTTTTCTACTTTCTATAACTAGAATTTAAATGTGTTATCATCAATAGGTTCAAATTCAAACACTACATGTTCATCAGCTATTACCAAATTCGCAAACCAAGGGTGGAAGTATGGAGAGCTAAGAATTTCAGGTGGCAAAAACACAGTTTGGTACAAATTGTGTGGGAATAAGTATAGTAGTGGGATTTATAGATTGAAACAACATTTAGTTGGAGGGCATAGGAATGAGAAAAATGGCAACAAAGTCGCTCTAGAGATAAAGAGAATAAGCACTTATCTAATTGACTCAAAGAAGAAGGATGAAATAGAAATTATTACGAAGAAAACGGGACCGAAGAACTGGTTTGGGATTTATGAAGACTATGAAGTTGTTAATCTTGATGTTGACACTGATAGTAGAAGACCTACTGCTAGTGGTAGTGACCTTACTGAGATTGTTATTGGGAGTAGCAAGAGGTCTAAGAGTGGTATAAAGGGACCACTTGACTTCACTTCGTCCCCAATCCCAAGAAGGTTCCTTTGCAGCAGACCACAATAGATAATGCATATAAGGAGCTCAAGTCGAAAGTATGTGATTGTATAGCAAGTTGGTTTTATGATAATGGTATTACCTTTAATGCCGCTTCGGTGTCTATCATTGCAAATCATGTTTGAGTCAGTTGCGAAACATGATCCAAGTGCATGTTCTTTTTTTGTTTTCATTTATATACTGATATTTTTTATGTACGTTTTTTAAGTTAAGCAGTATTTAACTTGTGTTTTTTTCTATACTAAGGTTTCAAGGCACCCTCTTACCATGAGTTGAAAGTGCCACTTCTTAAAAAGCAAGTAGAAAAGATGAACGAATTCATCCAAGAGTGCAGAAAAGATTGGAAAAGATATAGGTGCTCTATAATGTCAAATTGGTGGACTGACAGTAAAGGACACACCTTGATCAATTTCTTAGTAAACTGTCCAACTAAGACAGGCTTTCTAAAATAAATTGATGGATCTGAGTGTGTAAAGAGTTCAGATTTGATTGTAAAGATGTTGGATAACATTATAGATGATGTCGGAGAGGAAAATGTGGTTCAGGTAAAACTCTCTCAACTTCAATTTTGTTTTTGTTAAGAATTTTAATAGTTACTCTTGAATTTTATTGCTCATTAAAAGTTATAACAAACAACGCATCAAATTATGTAGCTGCAAGGAGATATTTACAAATAAGAAGGAAACATTTACTTTAGACACCCTATGCAGCACATTGTGTTGATTTGATATTGGAAGATATTGAAAATTTGCCAAAAGTAAGACGGACCATGAGAGAAGCAAAGGCAATTATTGTTTTCATATACAGTCACAACCATGTCCTCCATTTGATGTGAACAATGACCGAGCAAAAGGAATTGGTCAGATCTACACTCACCCGTTTCACTACAAACTTCTTAAGCTTAGAGAATATTCACAATGTGAGGGCGAAATTGAGGGAGATGTTCCACTGTCACGCATGGAGTAATAGTAAATGGAGAAATATGCTAGTCGGTTAAAGAGTTCAGAACATTGTCAACCGTAGCTCCTTCTAGAACAACATTTCATTTTGTTTGAAGATAGTGACTATACTTGCAGAGGTACTGAGGCTAGTGGATACTAAAGAGAAGCCTATAGTGGGCTATATTTACTAGGCTGTTACCGAGCCAAGGAAAATATTAGAGCAAATCTTAAAGAGAAAGAGCGATAGGCCACCAATATCTGTGAGATTATAGATAGTAGATGGATGAATCAACTCTGTCAACCCTTGCATGTAACTAGTTATTACCTTAACCCTAAATTCTACTATGATAGGCAAGAAGATGCTAAGGCTGATAGATTTATCAAACAAGGCCTATTGGATATCATTAATACCCTATCTACAAATCAAGATGATGCAAGTAAGATGATTGATGAGCTCAGCTCATACAAACGTGCGGCAAGCCTATTCGCAAATGACTTAACTAAATTAAAGAGAAAGACAATAGCTCCTTCTAAGTCTTTTATAATTTTCAAATCTTTTTCTTGTGTTAGATTTCCTGAAGTTATATTTTTATTTCCTAAGTGTTAACTATTATTTAACTTTTATAAACAAATGGTGGGTCACTTTTGGGGATGAATGCCCAATTCTTCATAAACTTGTTATCAAAGTCCTCTCCCAGACCTATAATGCTTTTCTTTGCGAGTGGAACTGGAGTATCTTTGAGAACGTAAGTCTTACTTTACTAATTTGTAGAGTAATTAACAATCTAATTTGCAATTATCCATTACATATAATTTAACATTTTATTGCAGCTCATACTAAATGGACAAGGCGGTTAGAGTGTTGTAGCAAAAGCAAAGCGCTACATCAGAACCAAGGTGTAGTGGATAATAAGCAGAAGTTCCTATGTCATTCTACATGTGCATGGGTGAAGATATTAGCTCAGAAGCATGAGACTTGTATCGCCATAGGAAACATAGGCATTAACAAGTAAGAGTATGGAATTAGTAAATCCAATAAAACATAAGAGAGTCAACATAGCTTATATCTAAGAAACCAAGTTGAAAGGGGCTAGAACTACAGAAATCGATGAATATAAGCTACGGGCATGGGGCAAGGGAAATAATAAAAAAGGAGTAGGGATAGTAGGGGAAAAAGAATTAAAAGATAAAGTTGTTGACGTAAGAAGACCCAATGATAGAATTCTACTAATTAAGCTTGTTCTAGGAGAGAAGATCATAAATGTTATAGTGCATACATAGAGGATAGAATTAAGAAAAAGTTTTGGGAAGATGTGAAGGAAGTAATACAAGAATATAGGAGTAGACTAAAATGGTTAGGTAGGAAAAGGAAAGGAAGGATATAATAAGGTATATGGAATATGGAGTGTTGGAGAAAGAAATAAGATGGGAGAAGCTATCCTAGATTTTGCTTTGGCATATAACCTATTTCTAGCAAACACATACTTTAAGAAGAAAGATGAACACTTGCTAACCTTTAAAAGTATACTATATAAAAGCCAAATAGATTTTCTTCTAATTAGGAATACTGAAAGATCAATGTGAGAGGATTTTAAGGTGATACCCAGTAAGAGTCTAACCATACAACATAGGCTAATGGTTATGGATACTTATATTAAGAGATGGAAGAAAGGAAATGAAGTTAATAAGTGCCTAAAAACTAAGTGGTGGAACTTAAAAGGACAGAAGATAACATCATTTATAAAAATGTTGATGGTAAAAGAAAAGTAAAACAATGACATAGAAGTAAACACAATGTGTTCTAATATGGTCGAATCCATTAAGAAAGTCGCAAAAGATGTTCTAGGAGTATCTAAAGTTAAAAGGCAAGCAGTAAAAGAAACTTGGTGGTGGAGTAAAAAGGTGAAAAAAATTATTAAAGAGAAGTGAGTGCACTTCAAAGCATAGCAGAGGATTAGAAATAAGTAAACTTTGAGCAAAAACGCTAAAAAGGTTGCTAGAAAAGTAGTAGTAGGCTAAACTTAAGGCATATGATGATCTCTACATCCATTAAGCTCAAGAGAAGGTGAGAAAGATATGTTTAAACTTACAAAAATAAGAGAATAGAAGAGTAAGGACTTAAACCACATTAAATATATTAAAAGTGATGACTAAAGTGTACTAGCCAAAGAGCACGAGATCAATCAAAGGCAAGAAGGTTACTGTAAAAAATTGCTAGATGACAATGGCCTTGAGAATATAAAGATTGAAAGAACCGTAAACCCAAATAATGTTAGACTATATAGATATGACCGAAAGATAAGGATGCCTAAATTAAAAGAGGCCTTGAGAAAGATAATATCAGGAAAGGCCCTGAGGGGTGATGGAATACCAATAGAGGTTTGGAAATATATGGAAGATACTGGAGTAGTTTGGTTGACAAAGTTGTTTAACAAAATTTTAAAACACAAAAAAAACCAAATGAATGGATAAAAGGCTCTATCGTACCAATGTATGAGAATAAAGAAGACATACTGAGTTGCACTAATTATCATGGGATCAAACTTATGAGTTATACCATGAAACTTTGAGAAAGAGTGACTGAGAAGAGGCTACAACATAAAACGTGTCTCAAAAAACCAACTTGGTGTTATGCCTAGGAGGTCTACCATGGAAACTATTTTCCTCCTTAGACAATTGATAGAGAAATATATGAAGAGGAGGAAGGACCTCCACATGGTCTTTATTGACTTACAAAAGCTTACGGTAAGGTCTCTAGAGAGTTAATATGGTGGGTGTTAGGCTGAAATAAGTTTCATGAGAATATATAGACATAATTAAGGATATGTATGATGGAGCAGTAACAAATGTTAGGATCACCAGTAGATGGACTGATCATTTTCCTATCACCATAGAATTACACTAAGGATTAGCATTGAGCCCATACCCGTTTACGTTGGTTATGGATGAATTAACGAAATATCTACATGAGGAGATTTCATGGTGCATGTTATTTGTAGATGACACAATTTTGATTGATAAGACAGGGGAGGGCATAAACACAAAGCTAGAGTTGCAGACAAGTACTATAGAGTCTACAATATTTAATATTAATCAAAATATGACAGAGCATATGGAATGTAATTTTAGCAAGGAGATGAGTGGGAGAGAACCACCAGCAAAGATTGATAACCAAGAAGTATCCCAAAAAGACCACTTCAATAGTTGGGATTGATAATTCTAGAGCATAGAGATTGAGAGGGATGTTACTAGAGAATCCAAATGTGTTGGAACAAATGGAGATGTGCTTCCAAAGTTTTGTGAGATAGGCAGGTGCCACTTAGGCTGAAAGAAAAATTATACAGGACGAGTATAAGGCCGACCATGCTCTATAAGTCAAAGTATTGGGCAATTAAAGAACAATTTATATGCATAGAAAGAACGTGGCTAAAATGAGGATGTTGGGATAGATAAGTAGCAAGAAAAGAAAGGTTAGAATTTGAAATGAAAATATTAAAGGAAACTTAGGAGAAGCACCAATAGGTAACAAGATGATAGAGAGTAACTTAGATGATTTAGACATGTCCAATGGAGACAAAAAGGGCACCGGTTAGGAGTGAATCGATCCAAATCAAAGGTTCTAAAAGGGTAAGGGTAAGGCCCAAAAGGACGTGGATAGAAATGATAAGAAAAGATTTAAAAACTCTCGGACTTAGTGAAACAATGACACTTGATAGAGGTGAATGGAGGAACAAAATTCGTGTGGCTGACTCTATTGGGGATAAGGCTTTGATGATGATGATGATGATGATGATTTTAGAAATGCAATGGATAATAAATAAAATTACTTCTCTCTCCAAATTCAGCAGAACAAGAACAAAAAAGAACAAAGAAGACATAAAGCACTTGACATCAATGAGCCAACTAACAGGATATGTAAATGGATCTAATGCTACCTTTCATAGAAGCAGCCTTTGTCACAGCCTTTGACTCCTCATGTGCAACCTGCAATTATAAAAATGAGCAAAAGATGCCAAATTATTTTAATTATTTGATTCAATAAAATAATCATAGCAATAACAACCTTTCCTTACTCTAAATATCGTAGCAAAGCAGTCTTCCTTGTTTTTGTCGTAAAAGAACAATATCTGGTTAATAATAGATCACTTTATGTTCTATAGTGGTTGGTGTTCTGTTTTACTGATGTTTGGGTTCCAGTAGGATTAAAATAATTTAACTGCTTATATTACAACTGTATTAGTAGAACTTATGAAATATTTAAGATCTGTATGCACATTGTCACGGGGTCGCAGTTGTGCAAGTCCGTGACAACATGCTATCTAAATAAATATAGATCATATGAATGACCCAAGCTAAAAGCTCAGGCACATGATATTCTATGGGATTAAAGTTAATTTCTTGGATAAAACAAAATACTCCAGAAGTTAAAGAAAAAAAATCCATTGCCCCCGAAAAACGTGAAGCAAAGCTCCCACATCACATAAATGGAGAGACTACTAGTCTAAGGCTAGAAATGTGATAGAACAAATAACTCATGTCAAAAGTTTGATACATAGATTGAGATACGTACACAAGATTTATCCCTTAGGGATTAATTAAAACTTCAGCTTCCTTCTACAGGTCCAAGTACTATTCTTTAAACCCATGAATCCAGTGCAGAATACAACCAACTGAAAGCCAACAAAAAAATGAATGGCAGGAAGAAACAAGAATGGAGAAGAAATAACAAGCAAATGTCAAGTCCATTGCTGAAGTCAGTCTGACTTCGTTCACAGTCACACTCACTGATATTAGCAGGGGTCTCATAGTGGTTCTGCAAGGACCTTCATTTTGGATGAATATGCTTCAGGGTTCAGGCGCACCCAAAAAAATTTGTCCCAAAGTAGAAGGAATTTTTTTGATGAAGTCAGAGGGATCTGGATGAGTACAGCAAAAGATCTCCAAAGGATGAAGATTTATAATACTTTAGGAGGATGTAGTAGTACAGGAGTTTATTTTAGCTTGGCCAAAATGCAGTTTCTGGCCTTAGCTGTAGGATACAACATGAAAGTCGTAGCCGAAGATTCCTTTGTCTTTTAGAATGAGAAGCATTTGTCTATAAATAAAGAAGGAAAGAGGCAGTCAATCCAGGTAGACCTCCTTCGGAAATACTTCTTCCTTAATTGCTTGATTAATCACATACTATATACCACATGAAGCAGAACATAAGCACTAAAGTTTACCCCTTTCTTGAAACTTTAGGTGACTGATAACAGTGATCAGATCATCAGAGTATTTAACTTTTCAAGCTCGAGTTTATAATCTTCTCAAAGCAGGGATGTGCCAAAGTACTCTAATACCTTATGCATCTTATTGAACAAAAACACTTTCTAAGAACCCAAACAACAATATCTGCATATTGGGCAATTATTCCCCATGCCAATGTAGTCAAGAACCAATTCTGTGATATCCTATCAAAGTTTCAATGTCAAATGACAAACCCCCCAAAAAAAGGAAAGAGAAAGAAAAGGAAAGGAAAAAATTTAAAGAAAAAAGGAAAAGCATTAACTACAAAGTCCCATAGTGTTTGAGCTAGACTCAATGGACCCTTAGAAGCCAACTAGCCCTTTAACACTACATAAGAATCTTCATTGTCAAGAGTGAAAGCAGAAAATATAATAGAGCAAACACCAAAAAAAATTTACAAACTTATAAAAAAAAAATACCAAAAAAAAGTTGCAATATTACATGGACAACCTAGAACAACTTCAAGAATCAAAACTTGTTATGAATGTTATGGAGATAGAGAATTCCCAGCCCTTAAAGGAATTTAAATACTGCCCAGAAGGGGAGCCTTAATGCAATGTTAGAGTTGTCATCGTGTGACCTTGAGGTCACAGGCTCGAGGCGTGGAAACAGCCTCTTGCAAAAATGCAAGGTAAGGCTGTGTACTATTGACCCTTTGTGGTCCACCCCTACCCCAAACCCGGCATATGCGGGAGCTTCATGCACTGGCCTGCCCTTTTCTTTAAGTAATTATATAGTTGACCCGGACCCCGCATAGGTAGGAGCTTTGTGCACTGGGGTTGCCCTTATTATTAAAATGGAAATTTTCAAATCTCCACCCATCTTTGTAAGCAATTTCAAAGACCCACCTATCTTTTCCACTATTTCAAGCTACCACTTCACTTTTCATGTTTCTTTCAAACACCCACTTGCCCTTTTATTTTGGATGGAATTTGTGCTCACTGGGGCACTTATAGTCTTACTGCCTCGCCTTTTTACAATAATGTGGTTCAATGATAGTAAAACATCTGCAGAAAAATGTCAAAAAAAAAAAAACTACTATTATGTAAAAATGAAGGCAAAGATTAGCTGATGTCTTTCTTCTTTTTATTTTTTTGGTTTCTTGTTTGTTTGTCCTTTTGCTAAGTTGAGGCCTACAAGATAAGCTATTAAGACCATGTACGGTTTTGGGCCTATGTGAATTTAAAGGTATCATTTATGTACATTCCATACAAAGATAAATTCTGCAGCAGAGACCACATTATGAGCCACCATCATCATCATCAAGACCTTATCCCAATTAGGGGTCGGCCACATGAATCTTATTCCTCCATTCCACTCTATTAAATACCATGGCTTCATTTAGTCCCAAAGTTTTTAAATCTTTCCTCACCACTTCTATCCACGTTCTTTTGGGCCTTCCCCTTGCCCTTTTAGAACCTTCAACTTGTATTGCCTCACTCCTTCTAACTGGTGCCGTTGTTGGCCTCCTTTGAACATGTCCAAACCATCTAAGTCTAATCTCCCTCATCTTGTTACCTATTGGTGCTATCCCTAAATTTCTTCTAATATTTTCATTTCTAATTCTATCCTTTCTTGTCTTACCACTCATCCATCTCAACATCCTCATTTCGCAACACTCACCTATGAGTATGATGTTCCTTAACCGCCCAACACTCGATCCATAGAGCATGGCCGGCCTTATAGCCATCCTATAGAATTTTCCCTTTAGTTTGAGTGGCACCCGCCGATCACATAAAACCCCCAATGCACATCTCCATTTGTTCCAACCCGCTTGGATTCTCTGGGTAACCTCCCTCTCAATCTCTCCACTCTCATGGATCAATGATCCTAAGTATCGGAAGTGGTATCTCATGGGGACCTCTTGGTTACCCATCTTGACTGGTGCTCCTCACCTACTCTCCTTGCTAACATAACATTCCATAAATTCTCGTCTTAGTTCGACTAATTTTAAATCCTTTCGATTCTAATGCTTCTCTCCATAGCTCTAGCTTTATGTTGACACCCTCCCTTGTCTCATCAAGTAGGACTATATCGTCTGCAAATAGCATGCACCAGGGAATCTCCTCATGCAGATGTTTTGTTAACTCATCCATAACTAATGTGAAAAGGTATGGACTCAATGCCGATCCTTGGTGCAATCCGACAAAGGTGACAGGAAAATCACTACCACGCCACTAGTGGTCTTAACATTTGTTACTGCTCCCTCATACATATCTTTAATTATGTCTATATACCCCTGAGAAACCCCTTTAACACCTAACACCCTCCATATTAACTCTCTAGGGACTCTATCATAAGCCTTCTCTAAGTCAATAAAGACCATGTGTAGGTCTTTTCTCCTCTCCCTATATTTCTCTACTAATTGTCTTAGTAAGAAAATAGCTTCCATGGTAGACCTCCCAGGCATGAAACCAAACTGATTCTCCGATACACTTGTTTCATGTCATAGCCTCTTCTCAATGACTCTTTCAAAAAGTTTCATGGTGTGGCTCATAAGTTTGATCCTTCGATAATTAGTGCAGCTCTGAATGTCTCCTTTATTCTTATAGATTGGTACAATAGAGCTTTTCCTCCACTCATCAGACATTTTCTTTGATTTTATAATCTTGTTAAACAACTTGGTCAACCAAACTACCCCAATATCTCCCATATGCTTCCAAACCTCTTTAGCTTTGCATGTGGGGGTGGGGTGGGGGGGGCCACCTCCGGCAAATCTAGACAATTCATCTAATTTATCCAGCACTGGATATGCAGCTCTTCAAAAGTCATGCCAATTCAACAACTCTGGCATCTGAAAGATGTGCTTTAGTATCATATTGATGAACATAATGTTCGTATAAGAAAATCCACATGCAATGACCCCACATTTGTTCAGATACTAGATATCTAGTGTCAAAGAAGTCACCTAAAATGGGGTAGATGAACCGCAGGGTGAGGCCCATCATATAAAAGTTGAGCACCTCAAGATAATCAACAATGCAGTCCCTATAGGAGAAATCCTCTTTATATGATAGGCGCACATGAACACCAATGATAAGCTTACCTTTATAATATTGTGGGGCCAAAATTTTAGTGATCCTAATGGGTTATCTTGTTTGCCCACCCTAGGTGGCTTTATACCATAATATCCCAAAGAATCAATTGAATAATCTTGACCATTATTCTTTTATACTTCAAAATGTTCAATAGAAATATGTACAGCAATGACAATGAGTGAAGCCATTATTAACAACAAATGGAGAAAATTGTGAGATACCATGAGAGCCCATAAAATGCTTTCTAGTTAGAATTGTGAGTGTGACAGAAAGAAACACTTGTATACTGTTTTCATCATTTATAGATACGGCTGATTGTACTTTAGTCTCTGTTTCTATTTACAAATTTTTTTGGTAAATTTTTTTTTATTTTTAATTGGCTTGATGATTTATTAACGACAACAACCATGATAGCCCTTAAAGAAGAAGAAATGGAGGCAAAACATTGTGCCATTATAGCATTATACTAGGTGGGAATATCATTTGCCTTAACTATTTAGTTAGGATTTTAAATGAGGGGAAGTAACGTCATCTTCTGAAAATATCTAACTACTACTGAAAATCCCATTAGATTTCGAAATTTGATGGCAAGTATGTTTTGGAAGCAAGCGCACTTACATTTTGTTGCTCATATTCCAAATGAAACTATGCTTGTCCATCAATAACAATGCTTGAAGTCACATAATAATAAGTTTCTTTAATTTTATTTCTAAAATTTTTAAGAGAGTGTCACTGTCAAGAAGTAGGGTGGAAAAACAATGTTCATCTTAAGCCATGATTTAAGTTATGCATATAGGTCATACAGTCGTACATGTGTCCAGCTCTCTATACCAATTAAGCTAAGGAAAAAGATAAGTCATTAAAAGGGGTTTTGAAACCAAAAGAGAAGTCTTTGGGTAGGCAATGAAAATGAAATTTGTAGGCAAACTAAAAAGTCTCACACAGTGTAACACCTCAAGGAAGTTACATATGTGAAAAAGCACTTTGTGGCTGCAGGATCCAATGCAGAAGCTGGATACTGGGCCATGAGACACTGCAGTAGATTCAGCACTCTCATTCAAGAGGTCATGGTTAGGACTCTTTAGAGGTTAAAGATGTCATCCACATCCCCTCTAACAATATATTTCATGAGAAAATGAAGAAGAGGTTATATAGAATTCTTTCTTCTTAAAAATAATAATAAATACATGATTGAAAGAGGAAATTATTTAAGTTGTTCCAAGAGAGGAAAAGAAAGTAAAACACAAAAGTGGTCAGAGAAAACTGCAAATCAAATGTGAAGATAGAGTCCTAGAAGGTCCAGTACTCTTCTAATTGTCATAAGATGATTAACTTGGTACATCCTCACCAACTTGGTAGAAGAGGACTTCTTGGGCCACCAAGCTGAACAAGTTGCGCGTCTATGAACAACTTAAAGAAAAAGTCTTAGAGAGTTTGATAGTCAATGGGGGTATTCATGCTTTTCTCTTATATAATTTGCCAAATTAGTGTGTAAAAAAAGCCTCTTCTGACTTTTTGTAAGGAAAAATACTAAATAAAGCATTCAGTGGCTTCTTGGTTGATGTTTTCCTTCATCTTGAGTACTTCTAGATTAACTACAAGAATGAAAAACAATGCATAGCCAAACTAATATTCATGTTTCGCTTGTTGTCACCTTGAAGTTTCATTTAGGTTCATAAATTGGACATGAAACAGAGAAGCCAAACTCAAGACAGGCTTGACTACTCAAAGCAAGAGAATCATTTGCTTTCAGTCATAAAAGAACAACAAAGACAGCTCTAAACCCCCTCAAGAATACTAAAGATGAGTACTCTAACAAAAATAACACAATCACATTAATGATAAAAAATAACTAAAAAGACCATCAAGAAAGGAAGTAATACTAACAACATATAGCATGCAGACTTAGGCCACATTAACCTTTCATAACTTCTATACACACAAGCACATCCACCTACAAAGTAAAGAAAGAAAAGAAAGCAATAAGGAGGCATAGAAGGGCATACCTGGAGCTTCTTCAATAGCTCAGAAAGCTTTTCAATTTGTTTATCAACTTCACGAACCTAACACCAAAAAAAAAAAAGAGAGTAAACAAAAGGATCCAAACAAAGTTCATTATATTATGAATACATGTGCCATATAACAAAGATCCATTACAAAAATACAATACAACTTCATTTCAGCATTGAAAATGGAAACTGATAATCATGGAACAAGCCATTACCTGTTTCTGGAAACCTTCCAGACCCTGTTCTGCAGCAATGATGGCAGCTTCTCTTCCCAAACCCATTTCAACATCCCCTGCATCCCTTGAAGCTTGACCTCGTGGGATCTCAAAGGAATCCTGGAAAACAGCATAAAGATATAATGGTATTTTAATCTATTTGTACATAAAAGAAAATTCCACCAAAAAATCCCTGATCACGGCAAATTTGAAAGCTCCACTCTATGTCTTTGACATGTTTGTATGCATGTATGTATGTATACATGTACATGTACATATATATGTGTGTGTGTGTGTACACACACACACATATAAAATGAATGCAATTGGCACTTCAAATGTTCAATGTTAAATAAATTTTCAAGGGCAAGAATTACTATGGCACCTAAAACTTCATATGGGTTAAGTGTACACACACACACACACACACACACACACACACACACACTTTTTATAGCTATCAACAGTCAGCAACTAATCACAAATTCACAAGTAACAAGAATACACAGACACGGACACACACACTTTATAGCTATCAACAGTCAGCAACTAATCACAAATTCACAAGTAACAAGTAAATGGAAACAAGCTTGAGATTGCTGGACCAAGTACAACTAAAGCTACATAGGAAGATAAGGTGTCTATGGACAGTAGGTAATTGGTAATCAACACTAGTCTTGCTCATTTCTTTGTCATTCATAAAAAAATAGAAAAGTCTCTGTAAATTGCCAGAAAGAGTGTGCCAAACTCCCACCAACTGCTGCTCGTGGTGTTTCACGATCAGTATTCTAAGGCAAAACCACCACTCTTCCAGGTTCCCATCCTAGAAGCAGTTTTCTTTCAGCAGTTAGCCATACAAATGGAAGAGAATAAGCATGTTGCTGAACCTAGGTCTAGATTTTGTGATGAACCAGGTATTGCAGTCTCTTCCCTTCAGTCCCATTCTGTAACAAAGCCATTCAGTCATTTGATTGTATGATTTATCCACATCAAAAGTTTTCCATCCTCATGGACACAAGCAATAAAATTAAGACAAACAGTAGGAGAAAACAATAACCAAGCACTGACAAGTACATCAAGCCATCTCAGCAATGTAGAGGCAAATCATTTCAAAGAAAGAGAATTTTTATTTACATTAGATAATGATTATTCTTGTGGCATAGACTACTAACAGAGGAAGGGATTTTCATATCCTAATTTTGTACCTACTACTCTCTTCTTGAAACAATCCACTTCATCTTTCTTGCACTGCCGATCTTTTGGTTTATTCTATGGGCTTGTGCTGTTTCTCATAACTCAATGTCAGCAGTGCCACTCCCTACAGCATCAGCTCACAATTGTTCTTGATTCTCCCCATTTGTCACATTTCCTTTTCACATTCCTAATTCATGATTGATTTAGGAACTAAATTTCATTTCAACGACTGAGTTTCAACAACAGGAAATAGTAACTGTTTGCATGACCAGGGACAAATCACAAGAGATACTCCCTAGTTCTCAAGCTACCAATCACTGGTATATTTTATTTGATCCAGAAAGTTGCAAGAATTAACAATCAGCAGAAGCAAACATGAAAATACATGCTGAAGCAAACCTGAAAATACCAACCATTCCAAGAATTTCGAATTTCACGAAAGAACTAAGAACAAAACACATACAGACGACTTATTGACTGAAAATCTATATACTATTCTACTGCATTATGCCCAGTGACAAGTGGTAAAAATAGCATTCCAAAATCGAAGAAAACCTAACAAATCTAAAGAATTCGATAACTACGTGAATAGAAAAATCAAGATGTAAGTTGACGATCTACTTGGATCTCTTTCAAATTCCAAGGAAGTACTATAACTTGAACTTTGAAAATGCAGAATCAAACCATTTCAACAAAACAAGGAATCTCAAAAAGGAGAACTACCGTTAAGAGGTCGTTCATCTTCGAAGAAAGTGATGGAACACCTAGAGAAGCTTGGAAATTCAAGATGTTAGATGAAAATCAGAGAGAAAAAGATTGTCCAATTGAGGAACAGAAGTGAATCAGAGCATATCGGGACCTGGTTTTCAAAGAAGAAAAATCAGGTTTTAGGGTTTGAAGAAAGCAGACGAAAAGCGCCGGGGAATGCGCTGTCGTGTGAGACAGCAAAGAAAGCGAGAGGAGTGCGGGGAATGATACTCAGAGTTTTTGTTTTTCTATCAAGGAATTTACGAAGAGCTCCTTCGGATTATCGCACGTAACGAAAATACGAAAATAACCCTGAAGATTTTCGTATTAACTAATCCTCCTATCCTCTTCTTCCCTTTTACTTCCGTTGGCTCTATGGCGGTAAAGTGGTTCGTATAAGGTGAAGGCCAATTCCCCGCATCGGCTAGCGCTCTCCTGACTCCTAAGATGGGAGGATATCAAATACCAGTAAGCTAAAGGTGGGCCCCTCCCGTAAATTGCGGACGGGGTTAATAAAATTGAAATCTTTGTTAATTACCATCCATACTTCAAGGCGAGGGCCCACTCAGAAAATGAAGAGAGGCCAGGAAGGAGACGCATGTAGAGATCTTATTGAAAGAGGGGATGAAATGTTCGTCTTTCATTTTTCAAGAATGCATGATGTGAGATAACTACAAGCTGTTGTGTGCTCCCTCTTTTTTGAGTGACAGGCCCTATTCTTATTGGAAGAAAGGATATTATGAGAAAAAAGAGTTAGCATTTCCTTTTTCAAGAATGTAGTGTAATGTGTGACACCATTGCAAGTTGTTGTGTGCTCCCTCTTTTGGAATGAGAGGCCCTATTTACCCGTCCATCTAATTTGTATGGCTTCAACATCTTGCATCTCAAATATCATGGTGATAAACATTTGGAAAGGGCAATTCTTAATCGTTGATTTTTACATTTTTGTTAAACAATGTTTTTTGCTGTCCATTAGCTATATGTTTTCAGATTCTAGATTCATTCATTATTTGATGTTTTTAAAGAAATATTCATCGAAAGTTGTAGAAATTAGATGAGGGAGACCATCATGCAAACATTAGGTGCACTATATCATCATCTTCCTTTTTCACATTGACGTCTTTCTCATTTGGGAGTTGAATTTTGATTATTGTTTATACCAAGTGTCTAACACGTCCATTTCTTGTGATCAAATGCATAAATTTCAGGTGTTATGCTCATTTAATCCAAAGTTCATTTTTAACCATTAGACATCCATGGTTGGAGCAGTTAGATGGAAGGGTTAGATTAATTATTTTCTGAAAAAGTGGGGCGTCCATTTAGCTCTTAAAAATCATTAGATAAATGCACTTAACATGGTGTTAGTGTTGCTTGAGATGACCCAAATTTTGTAGGAGATGAAGTGAGATGACTAACAAATAATTTAACAATGAGTTAAGATGAGATTATTTTCATCTCAAGCACCACTAATGGTAACATGAGGAAATGCCTTATCTCATCTTACATCTAGCACCACTAATAGTGATATGGCCCATCTCATCGCATCTCAAGTTAGCTCACTCCATCTAAAGCACTACTATGACTTTGTAAGAAAGATGTTATAAAGCACAGAAAAATGTTAACTAATAGCAAATTTCTCTACAATATCCATATATAAGTATAAAAGTCACAACATGTTAGTCAAGTTTGAGCTAACTCAGATCTGGCCGAAGGTTTGCCCAATCTTGATTTGACTAGCATAATCTAGCTAGATATTGAGTCCATAATCCTGTTTTCATTCAGTCTACCTAATATTGTGCTAACTTAAGCTAGCCATATTGTGCTAAAAGTTATGATGAGCTAGCATGAGTTTGATACATGAGATAAGGCAAGTTTGATTGTGTTTGACCAAAATTTATATAAATATCTAAACAACTTACATTCAAGTTCAATTCTTATAGAACTTGTGTTTACATAGAGTAACAACCTCTAATAAGAATATGTTTCTAGGCCGGCATTGCATATTATGAAATCTTTTGTAGACCCTCTATGCATATCATGAAGCATATTTGTAGGCCTTCCATAGCATTAATTTGAAATAAAGGAGAATATGGTGTACAAAGCTCCCACGTACACAAGGTCTAGGGAAGGAGTGGATCACAAAGGGTCTACAGTACGCAGCCTTACCTTGCATTTTTGGAAAAGACTATTTCCACGTCTCAAACCCATGACCTCTAGGTCACAAGACATAACTCTACTATTATGCCAAGGCTCCCCTTTAGGTAGCTTCTAGGCCCATCATGCAAATAGCTTCTTATTAAAAATATATGCAAATAACTTCTATGCTTACCGTGTAAATAACTTATCAATTGAAAATGGGTGTGAAGACCTTCTAAAGTCCACCATTTAAATAGCTTCTTATTTGAAAATGTGTATGAATATCTTTTCATTTATACTATATAAATAGCTTTCATTTGAAAATGGTTCAGATATATTTTAGAGCCCACAATGTAAATAACTTCTTATTCAAAATGAGTATAGATAACTTCTAAAGCCCAGCATGTAAATAGTTTCTATTTGCAAATATGCGTGAACAACTTTTGGATCCTACCTTACAAATAGCTTTCACAGCTTTCATTCAAAAAGTGTGTGAATAACTTCTAGGATTTAATCATGTGAATAGCTTCTAAGTTCTACCATGTAAATAGTTATCATTTGAAAATGGTGTGAATACTTCTAGGGTCCAACTATGTAAAATACCTGCTTTTAAAAGGCAAATAGCCATTTAGCTTAAATGAGTGTGGATTTCTTCTAGGCCAACCATGTAAATAGCTTCTTATTTGAAATGGGTGTGGATAGCTTCTAAGACTCACGTTGTAAAGACATTCCTATTTGAATATAGGTGTTGACAGCTTCTAGAGTCTAACACGTAAATAGCTTCTCACTTGAAAATAGGTCTAGATATCAATTTTCATTTGTTTGAAAAATGGTGGGGATATCAATTCCTAATGTTTAACCTTCATTTTCTCAAACTCTTGCAAGCTCGGGTGAAAAGTAATTCTCCCTTTTTTTTCTCCAACAAAAAATGTAAATTTTCCAAGAGGAATAAATTGCAAACCGAACACTCACTTCAAATCAAGCTAACTTGGGATTTCATCCATTAGCAAAGAGGTAGGTCAAGTTTGTGAAACTATTTCTAGATCAAGGTTGACTAACAACGACTTTGCAAGAGATAGGATAATAATTGGCGTAGCTCATATGGACTAACAATGAACTAGCAAAAGTTTCATGAAAATCATCTTGGCTCAGGTCACACTAATAATGTTGTGGCCTAAAAATGGTAAAGTGGGTCAAACTCTCACCAAATTAAGTGAAATCAAGATTGACTAAAGTATATCCACACAAGAAGTTCATATGTTCCTCACATTGCATGAAGGGGCATAACTTCATATGATCCTCCAATTCTTCTTATTGCTCTAGTAATATAGAAACCTTGTAGATTTGATAATTCTAGCCATTTGTAAACTTTTATGTTCTTTTTATTAAAATTTTTAGAAGTTTCTAGCCATCCATTTCATGTAACTAGAAAACACTATTTCTAGGAAGCCATCATTCTCCAAATTTAGTAATTTTTAGTTTGCTAAATATCCTAATTTAGAGTAATCAAATGAAGAGGTGGGATCACTGACTATGGGTTCAAGCAAATATGATGCCTTACATGGTAACGTTTATTTCCTTATTATGTCAACAACACCTCTTAAATGATGATAATGTTTCACTTTGCCTCTAACATTTTAATTTTCTCAATTTACATCATAAACTAATTTGAAGAGGTCAACTTGGTCCTTTCTGTTAAGTCCTCTATTTAGGGTCTAGTTTGCACAAACATGAGGTAAACTAATTGACGTGTCTTTTTAATATTCTTGGTTTTTGCATTTGTTTGACATGGCAACTAAAATAATTCTAGGATTTTCCATGTAAGACAAATGCAACGATGGAGCCTATCTTTGTCCCTCCTAGCTAAAACATAGTTTGAGACTAAAATTTTCACCCACCAACACAGTAGAAATGCATAAAACAAAGTATGAAATTAACAAAATAAACACAACCTATGAGATATCAAACATGCAGTTAACAAAATATATAGAAACCTGTGAATTAAACCACGGAATCAACAAAAAATATATATAAAACATCAAAATTGAAGACCTTATTCTACGACTCATAAATAGGGTAGGGATGTTGGCCAAAAAGACCTTGACACTTTCTTGCTCATGCTTGCTTGACTTCTTGGATGACCTTTGCGTCATACAGAGACAACTACATCATTGCACCAAGGCTCTTGTTCTAACAGATAACTCTATCAAAATACAACAGTTTCATTGTCTTTTGTATAGCCTTCTTCCTCCAATAGTGCCCTTTTACAACAATTCCTCTTCCATTTGGCAACCTTGACCATTCCACAGGTTACTTCAGATTCATTAAGAGTTTTTTGCAAGTACACACCTTCTTCTAGCCAACTCATAAATTGAAAACCCTCAACAACTTCTTTACAACTAAACTAAGTCTTCAATGCAACTTCTTTGCTCAATTGCATACTTATAATTTTAATTTCCAAAGCCACTTAAGTTACCAATTAATGAGTTGTAGTTAGTTTTAATGGTCACAAATTTTCCCAATTACAACTCATTTATGGGTAATTTGAGTGTCACTTCAATCATAGGCTATACGTAGCAACACAAAATAATGTAGTAATTGGAATAAATTAAATCAACTTTATATTGTTTTTTTAGGGAGCACATTATAAAATTAAACTTGTAGGAGCAAATTAAAACATTATCAATAGTGTAGAGGGCACTTTGATCTTGGGACCTTTTTTATATCACGGTTACTCACAGACAAGAAGGTGCCTCCCCTTGTTATGCTTAGTCAAAGGTTCGAGGACCCACTTTCCCCATTTTTGGAAGATTTCAAGTAAATTTAAGAATTAGGAAAGTTTAAGAACAAGGATAATAGGTTCTAGATAGTTTGTTTCATAATGCTTACATATATTATCATCATCAAGACTTTATCCCAATTAGGCATTAATCACATGAATCTTGTTCCTCTATTCCTTTCCATTAAGTGTCATGGCTTCATTTAGTCCCAAAGTTTTTAAAATATTTTCTCACCACTTCTATTCATTTTCTTTTGGGTCTTCCCCTTTCTCTTTTAGAACCTTCAACTTGGATCACCTCACTCTTTTTAACCGATACTCTTTTTGGTCTCCGTTGGACATGTCTAAACCATCTAAGTCTAATCTCCCTAATCTTTTTACCTATTGGTACTTCTCTTAAGTTTCCTCTGTTGTGTTTTATTCCTGATTCTATCATTTCTTCTTGTCTTGTCACTCATTCATTTCAATGTCTGCATTTTGGTAATGCTCATCCTATGTACATGTTGTTCTTTAACTGGCCAACTCTTTGATCCATAGAGCGTGGACGACCTTGTATCCATCCTATAAAATTTTCTTTTAGTTTGAGTGGCACCTTCTAATCACATAAAATTCCAGAGGTGCATCTCCATTTGTTCCAACTAGCTTAGATTCTTTGGGTAACGTCCCTCTCAATCTCTCCACTCTCATGAATTAGTAGTCCTAATTATCAAAAGTGTGCTTTTAGGGGGACTTGTTGGTTGTCAATCTTTACTTGTGCCCCACTCTAGCTGCTCTCCTTGCTAAAATTGCATACCACGTTCCCTATCGTAGTTCAATTAATTTTAAACCCTTTAGATTCTAATGCATCTCTTCATAACTCCACCTTTGAGTTTATGTCATCCCTTATCTAATCAATCAAAATTATATCATCCGCAAATAACATGCACCATGGAAGATGCTTTGTTAACTCATCCATAACCAATGTGAAAAGGTATGGGCTCAATGCCAATCCTTGGTGTATCCCTATAGTGATAGAAAATTCACCAATTTATCTGCTAGTGGTCTTAACATTTGTTATTGTACATATCCTTAATTACCCTGTGAAACCTCTTGCCCAACACCCATCATATTAACTCTCTGGGGACCCTATCATAAGCGTTTTCTAAGTTAATAAAGACTATGTGGAGGTCCTTCCTTTTCACCTTATACTTCTCTATCAATTGTCTAAGCAGGAAAATAACTTCAACAATAGACTTGACCAGCATGAAAACAAATTGATTCTCAGATACTCTTGTCTCATGCCATAACCTCTTCTCAATAACCCTTTCAAAAACTTTCATGGTATAGCTAATAAGTTTGATCTCTAGATAATTAGTACAATTCTGTATGTCTTCTTTATTCTTATAAATTTATACAATAGAACTTTTCCTCTATTCATTAGGCATTTTTTCAATTTTACAATCTTGTTAACCAAACTACTATAGTATCTCTCATATACTTTCAAACCTCTATGGGGATATCACTAAGCCCAAGGGCCTTTCTTGATTTCATCTTTTTCAATCCACTTTCACTTTAGGTATTCTAATCATATAGTCATATCTATAATGTCGATCATTACTTGCATTTATGATACTTTCAATCCCTATGTTATCATGGTAATTGTCATTTAGCAATTTTTTAAAGTAACTTTCTCATCCTTATTTGATCTCGCCATCTTGGACTAGTAACATTTTGTCATTACTTCTAATACACTTAATGTAGTACAAGTTCTTACTCTTCTTTTCTCTTACTTTTAAGAGTTCAAACATATATTTTTCACCTTCTCTTGATCCTAATTTATTATAGGGATCATCGTATGCTTTCAGTTTAGCCTCACTTACTACTCTCTTAGCAACCTTTTTAGCATGCTTATATTGCTCAAAGTTTTTTGTTGTTTTTAGTTCTCAAACATGCATGTTTCTCTTTAATAACTTCTTGAACTTTTTTATTCCACCACCAAGCTTCCTTTATTTTTTGCCTTTTACATTTAGATACTCCTAAGACATCTTTTGTTGTTTTTTTTAATGGACATGGCCATATTAGTCCACATGGTGTTTACTTCTGTTTCTAGCTTGGTGGATGAACGAGTGCACTAGATACTTCCGATGTTTGAGAGTAAGCGCTCATCGTATGACCACTCGAGTTCGTCATGGTCAACAAGTACCAATTGTAAGATCGTTCGGTAAAGAAAAAGGAAAAAAAATGAAAACAAGTAAAAAGAAAATTATCACAGATTAATCAACAATCAAATCTTGGGGACAATTGATCTGGACAGTTATATGTAAGTGAGACTTATATTTATGAACAATATTCATGAGACAACCCACATGGTATTGGTCTTTTTCCAATGAGCATCCTCTTTGAGAAAGAGAAGCATTTTTTTTTTCTTTTCTTGAATGGTAGATATTTTTTGGAGAAAAGAGAAACAACTGAAAGGTATTTATGTGTGAAGTACACAATGCAAATGTATGTTTTGGATCCATCTTGTAGGTGATCCTAACCATCTATCCTGTAGGTCATCATATTCTAACTAGGTGATACCCGTTTTTCTCCAATGATTAATTATCTTAAGCCTTGAATTTGCAAGGTTTATCTCTGGCAGTAAATTAGTGGTTGATCATCTAGTGCAGAGGTTTTTGCTCTATGCACTTGTAGGATGTATCACAGAAAATGGCCAGTTCGGATTACCAAACGCGTGGGGTCAGCATGATTTCCAGCTTCAAATCTATCAACTGATTCATACGCGCTTACGCACACTACACACAAAACTAATATACTTAAGAGATCTAGCAGTTGTCAACCTTTATTCTCAGCTAGCTCAGTTTCAACATTCCTAGCTACTGTAGGATCCAAACCCTTTTTTTGTTCTTACAAGATGTTGTCACCATCCAATTGATCATGGTGCCGGACAATTGGAGGAATCAATTAAACTTAATTTTCAGACCCTTTACGCCATTTTCCAACTACGTTCTCTGAGAGGATCACACTGTAACTTGAAGTAATTTGGTCACCTTAGGCATTTGGCATGGGCCGTAGCTATGTCTAATTGGAATTGACGAGGTAGCCCATTAAAGATGATCGTCAAGAAATGGGCCAAAGCTCATGTTATGGCATAGAATGAGGAGTTTCCAAACGATGTTGACTATGCCCCCACAGATTAGACCGCATTAATCTAGCTTTTGGAAATCCAACTACTCTTCCTTTGGGCCTTGCCTTAGGTAGGCCCATACGGGTAAATCTCATGCATCAGACTTTCTTAGCCCTCTGATTGCTGAGTACCTAAAGGGCCTCAGCAGTTGAAGGGCTATAGTCTGCTGACTTGAGAAATAGAGTGATCTTTCAGAAAAGGAAAAATAAAAGACCATAATAATAGTTACCAGTCCATCACATACAAAAGCGAGGACTATTCAACTGGTGAGATGTTGGGGATATGGCGCATCTAATCCTAGGCTTAGACGAATGAAAGGTTGAAACTATCCAAAAATTGCGTAGCTGTAGTTGTCCTTGTCCAGACTCCAATCCTATCGCAGAGTTGCAGTGAGGAGGCCAATACAGAGAGATTGGACTATTTACATCAATACATTGTTTTATCCCCCAAAATGTCTTAAAAAATCTCGTAAAAAAAAGGTTCACACTTTTCCGTTTTGGTTACTGATTCGATGCATATCCATTTGGATAAGATGCTTTGAACTTCTGAGACCAACCAACCATCAAGTTGGGACCCACTCTCAATAGCAAATTAAATGACATAATCAGAAACATTGGCCGGAATATAGATAACTGCGACAATAAAGTTCTTTCTTTTTGTATTGGATGCTCATCAGCAGCCAATAATAATCTGACAACAATTTGCCGTGAAACCATAAAATACAAAAGATTTATAAAGCTTGATCAATGAAAACACACCAAAACAAGAAGAGACCATCTAACAGCGGGTGAGGGCTTTGGTTCTTCAACTAATGATTTTAATATTTTCCAAACCACTCGGTAAACCCGTAGAAGTAAAAGAAGGAAAATCTAAAACTAAGAAACTGCTAAATTTAAAAAGATACAAGAGAAACTCCAGCTGCTCCTGGACGAGCGAGGCACTTTTTAGGATAACATTTGCCATATTGGCAAGATTAAATCTGTGCATCTGATAACTAAGGACAAGCTTGCCCACATGAAGGTGATTTTATTTTGATTGGATGTCTCTAGACCCACGATTGATGAGTGATTGTTGTTGCAGTCAGATCTCACACTGATTAGAGATCTGACAATCGGGATTGATAGATCTGTAACTAATAAGCATACACACAAGGAGAGACTAATAAGCATACACACAAGGAGAGACAGAGATCACGGGGTTCGGCCAAACTAGGCCTATATATATGGTACAAGAGAATTATATCTGATTAGATTACAATACAAGAGGAGAAGACTCGAAGGCTCATCTAACTCTCCTCTCTTCTCTACGTACAATCTCTCAATCACTCACATTCAAGCCCTAATATTACACACACAGACATATAGGACTCTCGTTCACTTGGGTAGGGACCACATGTGAGTCCACCCCAACAATTGTTTAGTGTATTTGTGAGAAAATGTAGACCAACAAATTTGGTTTTTTTTCTCTGGACTATCATGCTGATGAGATATCTAATTTGCTGGGACAAAAATCTAATGGGTTTCCTGTTTATGATCTGCAACTTTAATGGTATGAATCCACACATAGATCTTCATGTGGGCATGTTGTGTTCCTTATATCAAACAAGGCCTTGCTTAGTAAAAGCATGATTGAAGAATCTTAGCCGTATCCCTGATCTAACGGCTGTTAAAGGGCACCAAACTTTCTGATCTAAAGCAAGCGATACAAGATCTGCACATGAAAGAAAGTCGACATTTTTTTCAACATTTCACAAGGTAATCAACCCTATGAATGCTCCATGGAAACATAATGCATATCGTCTACGAGATTACTATCCTTCTGAAGCATAGAAACTTCAAGATTGTTTTCACCCTGAGATCGGCCTAAGAGAAGGAGGTCAGAAGGGCCGAAGAGGGAGCTACCTGTGTAGCATTGTAGGTGAACTACCTAGATTCAACAGGTATTGGCTGGAGTTTATATTTTTAATCAGGTTGAAGGAATTGCTGTTAACACCCTTCATGCTATTTAATAAAGAGTTTCTCACAGGACGTTGAAAGGGACACAACCAAGATAGCCCTAGATTTGAGTACTCTGAACTGTTCATCACGTGCTACCTACCCTATTTCTGCTGCTGGTCTTATATGGCCATCCAAGTCAAGGGTAATAGTCCGAATGGTTCGGATCCTGAGAAATCTGAACCCAATGTATAAGGGGCTCGTGAGGAAAACGGAAGGGGCGCATGCATCACTACCAAAACATACCACAAGTTAAACAATAGTTAAGTGTCTATGCTGAACTTTAGAGAAGCGCGGTGGCACTAGTTAAAATGGTTGGTAGTAATGATCCAGTCCCTTGCATGACACAATAGGTTTCACCCAGGGTCTGCTTGTTAGCAGGATATGCATGGAAAACAATGAAAAAGGAAGTATGTTTCCAGCATTCCATGGTTTCTGCTGTTTGGCTTGACATGTTAATCAAATTATTATTTCTGGGCAGATTTATTTCCTCTTTATGAAATCATATTTCCATGAAAATAAGAAAATGAAGTTGTGAAAATGAAAATGGCTTGCTTGAGAAATCCATTTCTTGTGGAAAGCACTTTCTTACTAACTGAAGGGGCCCATAATGTTTGTGACAGTCGAGAACTAGTTGGATGGTACATACGACTTGGATCAAAATTTTAAGCTAGCCAGGTAGTTTACAATCCGAAAACAAAATGAAAGGGGAATTGGTGCCACTCAAATTGAAGAATACGCGAAGTTACAGCACAAGGGTATGCTCTGTCTAAAGTTGCTCAATCTGCTTTTCACTTCAAAAGCTCCGCCTCATTTACATGCAGTCTCTGGCTCCAACCACCGGGACTAGCTCTACCGTTGTCAACCGTAAGCAGCCCTTTAAAATGGCTGGCCTGGAACCTGCTCCATCTAATGCTCATCCAGATTGTTTATTGCTTTGGTAATGGATGTGAGCCCTTGCATTTTTACTTTATGACCGTCTGTCTGAAGGGCACAAATTTACATGCTCACAATTGTCACATGGATTTGGGTTTTGATGCGCGACCCAAAGATAAATGTTTGAATCAATTGAGCAATTAGAACATATTTTGTACTTCTGCGCCCATAAGGTTTCGAAGGAAAATATCAGCATTCACTGTATAGAAGTCCTTAATAATAATCTTTTTTGGTACTCACAAAACTAAGCTCCCGAGTTCCTAACGCCTTCCACTCACACCCTACTAAATTTTACCCGCTGCCATGCATCATATTCGCACGTTCTGAGTTCCTATTGTCTTCTAGTGACACCCTTTTAAATTGTACTTGCTGCCATGAATACCCTTCGCACTGAGAACGTTCTTCTTGTTTGTGGCCCCAAATCTTTGTGAAGAGGCCTTTTCAGATTTACAATATCATGTATTCCCACTAGGCTCCACTTTCTCCACCGAGTCGCCTTTCTTGAATATAATACGAACAGAGAGAACTCTCTGTAGCATTCTCCGGCTTCAGGAAAGGAGCTCCCACATCAACAGGAAAACTCCAGATGTCTATCGAATAATAAATACTAGTTTCATTAGTCTACATTATTTCAAAGTAGAATCCAAATCCATCTTTTCACACTTTCATGCGTCTATCGAATAATGAATACTAGTTTCATTAGTCTACATTATTCCTCCTGATTTCCACAATTGTCTAAATACAGGATCTGTTGGGTTGCACGTTTGTGGGGTATCGACAGCCGTCGTAATCAAGTCAAATTGTGCTTCGTAGGAAAGGTCGCACACTCAACTAAATGGTGGAGAATGACCAGAATCGAAGCCACCAGAAGAACAGCTAGACATATTCACACTAGAGTCCTATAACTTGAGAGCATCAGTTGGTGAAGTATAATATATAAAACGATGGCGATCATATTCTCTGCGTCCAACTGCGAAGCAAAATGAAGGGTTCTTCAAAAATAGTCACCTTGGCAATCATCGGGAGCTTGTTCTTCGCTTTATTCATGTCCGCAGCCGAATCAAGAAGCATAAGAACCGGAGATCGCCAAACAGGTTAATGTGTTTGCTGGTTCCTTTCTTGTTATGTAACTGATGAATTTAGACAAGGCAAGGGTCCCCGATGTCTAGAAACAGAAGCTAATTTGTTTAGATGATTGATTGTAGGTGAATCTATGAAGGATCAAGAAGCGAGCATGAAAAGAGTACCAGTGCGAGCTCCACCAACGCCAAAGCCAAATAACCATCCGAGCCCCGTTCCTGGTCGTGGTCCATGACCTCCCAGTAACTGCATAATTCATGATTTCCCTGGTCCATGACCTTCCAGTTAACCATAGAATCCATGATGTCCTAGTAGTTGTAGTGGTTTCATGAATGCTAGTTGCAGCCTTGGTATATCCTCCTTGTCTTCAATAATTCAAACCCTTTCGGTATGGGCAACTTGTCTTGGTCTAACCGGTTCACCTCCCAAAGATTTAATTGTGGCATTTATCAAGAAAATCTAAGGCGTGACCTTGTTAATAATCATTGGGATTCTTTTGCTCAACGTCAAAAACTGCTTTCAATCTACATCACCAGCCATTTGGTGATATCGATTTTCTGACGTGGGACCCTTTGGGAACCTGGTCATTCATGATGGTCAGATCGAAAACCACTACGAAATAACTAACTCAATCTATGATTTGGTATCCATGTGTGCCAAACACCACTATTTGTGACGGACTTTTGTATCTGCCATTAGAACTTGAGAAGATGAAATTTCAGAATTCAGTAACGAACAATTTGTCACTAAATCTGTCACTACTTATTGGTCATTACTGTTCCATCATTGATCCTTCACTAAGTTTACCGCCAAAAGTGCATAAAATGGCAGTAAAGATGGTACCAAATTAGTGATGGACTAATCTGTAACTAAATAAAAGTTGTCCTTACCCGTTTTCAATTTATTCAAACATTTAACATAAAAAATAGTGATGGAATAGTGTCACTGATTTATGTAAAATAAGTAATCTAAAAGTTTATACAAAAATCAATGAGGGGATAGTTTGTCACTAACCTATCAAGAATTTTACACAAAAATTACCACAACAAAATTAAGATATCGTCCCCTATTTTAGGATGATCAGACCTATTCAGCTTACTTGGCATCTCTTGATTGACTAGAAAAAAGTTGTTGGATTATTTTAGCTATGTTATTTTGATTATTTGAATTGGGAACATTGAATATATATTTTTATTGAAAAGATTAGTAGCAAGAAGCATCCAATTGATTTGAGTTTTTGCATGTAGGCTAAATAACGAATTCCGAACATGGTTAATAGATTAAATAGTCCAAAGATCATGCCTGGTTAGGGAAACCTAAAATTAATTCAGAAGATTAAAGATAGTTTCTCTCTTATCATTTGAGAAATGATACCCTAAATCTTCTAGGCTGATTGTCGCATTTTCCTATTTAAGAGATAACATGGGATGATCTAATTCATTCATCTTGTATGGCATCTCCTAGATTGACCATACATTAAAATGCATGGTCATTAGATGATTTTAGTAATGCCCTCTTGATCTTTTAAATAGTGACTATTGGATATATTGACTAAAATTACTAGTCTTTAAAAGCTTCAAATTGTCATGAATTTTGGCAAATACGATAAACGTGTGACACTAAAAGTTGAATGAATCAGATCACTCATGTGACACCCCAACAGAAGATATTTTTCTATGTAAATTTTCTTTTACACAAAACCTGAGTGTCATCTCTATCAACAAAAATACATTTAAGAGATTCTGAAATATGAAAAAGAATATATTCAGTATTTTTTAAGATTTTATCCAGTCAAAGCTCACAATCTAATTGTATAAATGTATATACATACATGACAAAAAAAATAATCAGATAGAACTCATATACTTATAATGTCAGTACATTCTCATGCTACTATTATCCCCATCCAAGGTCCATCTATCTCAAACTATATTTTCCTTCAAGTCAAAATTTTCAATTCTCTTCGAATATGAGATAATAATTACCTTTTTAACTATGCAATTTTCCTCTCTTACTTTCCCTTTCGTGGTTAAGTACATAATCGGTCCCTTCCCTGGCCCTGTAACCAAGAGCCTCTGTAATCGATCGATGGGAACCTCGAAACTATTTGGGGCAGGAGCAAACTCATATTAGGCACTGTAAACAAATCACAATATCTCAGTAAGCTTGTGCTTGGTAGATGTTTTGAAAATTGAGTTTGACAATTTAAATAATACCAAATACAAATTGGACATCCTGGCCATTTATGAATTTATTCTAATTAATAAATGGTATACATTCATACAGTCCTCTAACTTCCCATAAGCAAGTATCATATGAAAAGAAGTATTGGAATTAATTATTGAAAATACTTAAACTTGCATAAACTGGATTCAATGAATCTTAGCTTCGAGGCATGCATCAAATTTATGCTTCTTGAAGATAGCTAAAGCCTCCCAAATTAAGTGAGGGTTATTACTATTTTTTATCATGAAATGTAGGCATCCGAAGCTTACTTCCTACTTATGATTCATATTAAATCAGAGCGCCCAACAAACTAGGATTTTGTTCATGAAAATTTGGGCCGGTGCCCTACTTGTGCTTTTGCTATTGTGATAATAAAATTAGATGATAATTATCCAAAAAATTGTTCCAATACAACAATAATTTAGTATTTATAATTATCATCACTAAGACCTTATCCTGATTAGGGGTCAGCCACATGAATCTTGTTCGTCCATTCCCCTTTATTAAGTATTATGGCTTCATTTAGGCCCAAAGTTTTTAAATCTTTTAATAATTTAGTATTTATAAATAGTAATATTTATAGTAGATGGAATTCAACTTCGCAAATTAAGACCATATAGATCATCCATTATACCATGCATTTGTTCCATAATGGCTGGGATTTTTTTATTTATACCAAATCAATGGTTGAGATATCTTAGATTATAGTAGGATATGTTAAGCAAACACCAAATCTAAGCCATTTATCATATTTGGAATGTCTTAAACAAGCTAGGGATCAAAATTTATATTCAGTGGATGCTCTTAGCCTATGTTTTATAATAAAAATATTGACCATCCATTTTTATTAAAATTTTCAAAGATCCAAAATAAGAAGTGAAAATTCATTCAAATTCATTATTTATTTATTTTTAGATTTCCTATTTTTAGTATGAAGAACATGATGAAGGGATGGGGGGTGGTTTGAGGGTGGAAGGAAGGGCGTTGACTTCTCCCTCTAAAGGCATGTATATTTATTAGGCACACATGATTAACAAAAGAAAAATAAAAGGTACACCATAATTAAATATTCAACATTTTTAAGGGTATGTCAATATCAATCACATAGTTATAAAAGAAGAAGAAATGAGAATAAGGAGATAATTAGTAATTGTAAATGTGGGATGCTGAGAAATCGATACTATAAGATAAATATCAAATATAACACAGGATATATTTGATATATTGGTGATATATCCATCGTAGCATGTCAAACAATCCATACCATTTTTCATGAGATTTTTAACTTATTGATTTTATCTGCATTATATCATATCAGTTCCTAAGAAATCCCAATATATCAACTGATATAATTGATATATCAGATAACACACACACACACACACACACACACACACACACACACACACACACACACACACACACACACACACACACACACACACACACACACACACACATAAATGTTTATATAAAACTAATATATTGACTATATTGTATTCTATGTTTGCAAGTCCTATGCTCTTTAGGCTTGTAAATTACTTCACAAATTTGCATATATAAAATGTAGACTTAATTTTTTGCTATGAGTGAAGAATAGAAAGCAAATCACTCCCATGGTCTCCTAAATCTAATCCTAGCTAAAGAGAAATTAACATCTCAAACTTGCAACCAGTCCTAGACCAATCATATTCCAAGGGAGATGTTGTCTCTACACCAAGGAGTTTTGGCCACATATACCAATAATGAATGACTTCACATATTACTATGAGAAAATTACTTCACAACTTTGGTATATGAAAATTAGTTCACAACTTTGGTATATTAAATGTAGACTTTAGGGCAATATATTTGGTGATCTAAACTAATGAGTGATTTTCTTTATAATTCTTTGCTTGTAAGAAAAAGAAAAGAAAAAAAAGAAAAGAAAGGGTCATAGTTTTGGCCACATATTAGGTAGGCCTTTTTTGATAACCACATATTAGATGGGCCATGTATCAAAACAAATTTCCATTGGATTATCCAAGCTACTATTATTCAATAATGAAAATTGATTGATAACATATTTGATAGTTAACTTCATCCAACAGCAAGAAGTTTGTAGAATGGCATATCTAATATATACGAGTCCAACTACCAAACAAGACACTTAATCAAGAAAGTAGTACACTTTTTGCTCCCACATGAAAAACCTATGTGTCTACCTATACCAATAAACTTGCGCACCATGCACATTTGAATTACATGGCTTTGATCTCATGTCTAATGAATATTACATTGCCCATTCACAAAATAGCAATGGTTGACAAAAGTAGTGCCGTTGCAATGGGCTTCTCAATATCTACAAGTTTAACATATTGGATTGTGCCAACACAGCATATAGAGGTCCTAAAAAGTGTACTTGTTCTTCGACCAAGCAAGTGCATTTCGCAAAAGCATTTTTCATCTAATATATGGCTTGAAGTTTAATGACTCGGATCATCAACTATCCGGATTCACCATATGAACACAAGGATGTGGGATCATTGTTCCTTGGAAAAAAGATTCGGTTGTCATTGAACAAAAGGCAATGAAAGTGACTTAGCTAATCAGATTTGGTGCATAATTAGGCAGACCATGCGCATGCTGTAACCACATAAACACCGGTGTCAATGTCTATCTTGATAATTGTGTCTCCTTGATCAAGGATGAAAATAAAAACATATTCTACCGAAAAATCTTAATTGGCTGTGATTTTTTAAGGTCTTGATGTATAGGAACATATATATCTCCATTTACTATGTTAGCTAGTTGTGACATAATGCCTATGACTGGTTTGGCATATGCATATACCGATAATGCTTAAATAAGTTTCACAATGACTCATCTACCTCTCTACTCCATTTAGAATACAATTTGAATGATTAGATAAGTGGATGTAAATCTAAGGACTTAGTAGTCCATGTGAGGTTGTGTGTTCAATGATTCAAAAGTTTCATCTGTGACCTCATCTTAGATACAATGTTCCACAAATCAACTATTTGAAATATAGTCATCACCACTTTACCCATGCCACGCTTACAGCTAGTACATATAGATGGAGAAGTTCTCAATCTCAATCAACTACTATTTTTCTCCAAGTCTCAATCTCTAAACATGGTATTCTCTTTCATTAGCCAACATATCATCTTAAGTGTCATCTCAAGTGCCATTGCTACCCTAGGTATGAACCATTGTTGTTAAGAACCCTAAACTTGAGCATTTTCTTCCACCTCACATATGATCTTCCTCTTATCCATATTTGTAGTTTACATCTTACTTGGGAAGGCTTTACTGGGAATATTGTTTACCATCGCTGTCGTTATCTTCGTCTCTTATTAGAAATATGTATCTTCAAAATCAACTATCGAAAACTTCTCATAAAGTTATGGAAATTTGGCTCCATAAAGATATTCACTCTGATATTAAGAAGACAACTAATCACCTCAAGGTTAAAATGGGCCAAAGTAGTTGCGAATCTGTCTTCAAAAGTCAACTTCCAAATGGTCATCCTATTGTAGTAAAGATTTTGGAAAATTCCAAGTGTAGTGGGCAAGAGTTCATCAATGAAGTTACAGTCATCGGTCAATTTCACCATGTTAACTTCGTTCAAGTATTCGAATTTTGCTTAGAATGAAGCGGACGCACTCTTGTTTCTGGGTTCATGCCTAATGGATCATTAGACAAGTACATCTTTGGTAATAAAGAGGGTTAAAATTTAAGCTAGGAGAAACTAAACCAAATAGCCCTATGTGTGTCAATGGAATTGAATACTTACATCAAAGTTCCGAAATGCAAGTTCTCCATTTCAATATCAAACCACACAACATTCTTCTAGATTCTAACTCCAATCCTAAGGTTTCAGATTATGGATTCGCAAAACTGTTAACCATTGATCACTATGTTGTAATAACTAGTCCCACTAAGGGGACTACAGAATGCATAGCTCTATTGTCAACAAACATTTGGGCAATCTCCCACAAGTTGGATGGTTATGGTTTTGGAATGTTGATTTTAGAAATGTGAACCCATTTGTCAACCGTTTGAGTTAGAGATGAGCATATGAGTGGATCATGGAAGGAGGAGTATTCGAAAGTGGTGATTCAACCAAGGTCGACGAAGACATCGCAAAGAAAATGGTAAGTATAGGGCTCTGGTTAATACAAATGAAGTCTATTGATCAGCTCTCCATGAGCATAGTTGTAGAGATGCTTTGAGAGTACACTGAGGTCCTAAAAACACCACCAAGACCTTTCTTAGAAGATATCTCTGTCAATGAGACTGATTCCATGGCGTTGTTAGAGCATAAAGAGCCAAACAGTTCCAAAGCATTGATCTATAGCAAACACCTTAACCTCAACAATTCACAAACCTTCCTTGTGTGTGTGTGTATAGGTGTGTTAATATCAACTATTTCATACAGGTGCAAGGAGCATATGACATTTGATTAGCTAAAAAAAAGAAGAAAACAGAAAAAGTTAAAGGAAGTGGCAGTTAAAAACTTTTTTTCCAACCAATCACATGTCACTTACACTTTACACCTGCAACTCCTTGCTGAAATTGCCACTCCTCATATATGTGTGTGTGTGTGTGTGTACTACTTTATCGTAACTGAAGCATTTTCTCTCCTAGGTGCGGGTCTATATTCTTATGGGTTCCTCAATATTGACTAAAAATTACAACAAAATCCTGAATCAATGTTGATATTTAATCAACTGCTAAACTTCACTTTCTGATTTATCAGACGATAGGCATGCAATATGCTTAATTAATACACATCAATCACTTGAAGATGCTAGTAATTAGCAATATGATTAACCTGATAGGTAAATGTTACAAGGGACATGTGCAGTTGAAGATGTTTCCACGCCAAAATAAAACCTTAGAACCTCATTAATGGATCAGTCATTGTAACTATGGCCTTTCAGTTCAAAGCTTTTCTCTTCTTAATTATTCAGTAGATTCAATTGTTAGATATTGGCAATCTATCATTCACAATGTTATGTGAAAAATTCAATCCCTACAAAGTGGAAACCCCCCCAGAATATGTACAAAGTCAATTTAAATGGTGCATGTTATGATAATCCAAGAGCTAGTGGCTTTGGAAGCCTTCTCACTAACCATGAAGTTAAAATTATGCTCAATTTTGCATGACCTCTTGGCTTTTGTCAGTCCTTAGAAGTAGAAGTTCAAACGATTGCCACTAATATCTCTTTTTGGCACAACTTAATCACCAAGCTCTTAGTATTAAAGGCGATCATTTAAATACCATAAATTTTCTAAAATGTGTGTGTGTGTGTGTGTGTGAGAGAGAGAGAGAGAGAGAGAGAGAGAGAGAGAGAGAGAGAGAGAGAGAGAGAGAGAGAGAGAGAGAGAGAGAGAGAGAGAGAGAGAGATGGCTTGTAGTTCTGCAAAAATTTGAACAAAATTGAGAAGAGGCTACAGGAGTTAACTGCTCTCTAGGTCATGATCTCAAATCAGCGAACAATAAATACCTATATAAAAGAATAAAAATAGTAATCTAAAGTAATATATTTTCATAAATAGAGCCAATTAAAGGGGGCTAAAGCTCCTCCATTGGTACCACTTTGAAGGGGCAAAACAATGGATGGCAATGGGGCGGTTTAAATTGGGGACCCAACTTATAACTAGGAGCCAAGGCAAGAAATTAGTGACCTAGACCTATTATGGGGCAAAAGAATGTGACTTGAGGTGGGTTTGGTGCTGGTAGAAGGTGGTAAGGAAAACATGGTGACCCAACCCACACTATTTACATATATATTATATGCCAAAAATGCTTATGTTTTATTATTATTGTTTTTTTTAAGAATGAATGACATTTTTGTAAATAATATACAAATATACAAAAAGCACTAAAGAAAGGTATTTATTTAAAATCATATAATTGTTTGGTGAAATGGGCTAGTCAAGATGGGTTTATGACTATTTGCTCCACCCATTTAAATTTTCAAAATTTAGTTCCAATTGACCATCCAAACCTTAATTTTTAAAAATCAATGGTCAGATGATCATTAGAGCTTATTAGATGATTAATGTGTGGTTCAGATGATTCTAATTTAGTCTTTTATTTTGTAGATCAACCAAAAGACGCATGGACGGCTACGATTAAAAGTTAACGGTGCAGATCATCTTAAAGAGGATTGGATGAATCATATCACCCATAAAGATAGATGTGATAGTTTCCTAGAAGACAATGGAGCTTAATTGGGAATCATGGACAAAAGGGAAAATATGGAAAGGCAACTTGCAATTTTAGAAGAGTTTTCAAAGTAAAAGGAGGGGACCCAAATTAGCAAGGAAAGCAACATTCCTTAACCGTACCTATCCCTTTCCACACCAACCCCCACTCTCTTCACTCTTCTACTCTCTTTCCTTTCCCACTCTATCTCACGTTCTCCTTTTCCCTTTTCACTCTCATTCCATCTTTAGGCATCCTTCCTCTTCATACCACCCATCACGCACAACTCTCTCCCTACTTCCTCTTCTCTCCACCACCCTTCTATTCTTTATTCTCTTCTCACCATTCCTCTTGGCTGGACATAGGAAGGAGGTAGACAACCTCCTCTTCTATTATCTGCCCCAGCCTGCTCGACACCCCTCTCAGCTCTCCCTTTGTTCCTCTTTTCTCACCTCCTTTCTCCACGTTCTTTCTCTGCTTACTTCCTCTTCTCTATTCCCATCCCACGCACGTTTACCACACCTTTGTTCTTCTCTCTCACTCTTTCACCTTCTCCACGGTCACTCACGCACCATGCCCACCTCGTCTCCTCTTTCTTCCCCGCTTCTTTTCTCGGTCTGGTTCCAGGAGGCGATTGAGCCAGGTGGTACCAAGTGGCGACCTAGCCAGGGCTACTGCCCACCCCAAAACCCTCTTTTCCTTCTCTTTCTCCCATCCTCTCTCTACCCCCACCGCACAGCTTTGCCCTAGTATAATATCCTTAATTTTTAGGATAAAATAGGAAATTATTAAATAAATTAAAATAAAAATTTATGGATGAATTTTTTTTAATAATTTGAAAGTTCTCGTCGATACGAGTCCAACGCCACTAAGAACGCAAAAAAAGGAGCTCAAACCAGGAAGTTATGAGCTGTCGAAGTTGTAAGGGCAATTTTGTCATTTGACAGAAATGTATTACACATGGGCCCAAATTGATAATGGCACCCCCGTCTTCCACACGTCTGTACCCGGATCCAGAAAAATCGCCAGAGAAGCCATGGAAAGAGGCGTGAATGGAAGAGGTTTTCTTCCCCTAGGATTCTAGGCCTATATCTACCCTCCCTAGGTTGCCAAAACGCTTCACTTTGAGCATTTTCACTGAGCTTTACTCAAAAACCTAGCCTGCAAAAATTCATGATTTTCTGGCGAGTGGAGCCCCGGCAACACGAGCAACTCCGGCCAGGTGCAAGGTAAGCCTCAAACCTATGTTTTTCGTTATTTATTAAATAGAAAAACAATTAGAAAAACATTTAAAAATTAGAAAAAAAATCAGATTTTTAGGAACCTGTGTGCACGCTACTGTTGGAGCGTGATTTCACGGATCAAACTTAGTCCGTTTGAAAATCGCATCGTCCAACTAGTGCACAAGAGACCAAAGAGCATACCCTTTAAATTTGGGAGTGATCCAACGGTGGATTTCTCCAGAAAACGCAAAAACCAGTACCTATGGATGATTTTAGGAACTTGGGAAAAATCATTTAAAAACCATGGGTTTTGGCAAAATCAGTGAAAAAGGAGGGCATAAATGGATTCTAGAGAGAATTCTAAAGAAAATGGCGCAAAAATTGCGCAAAACGGAGCTCTGTAGCTCCGTCGGAGGCCATCGGAATCCGGTCGTCTTCTCTGACGTCGGCGCCCTGGTATAAACCGGCAGAAAAGGGGCGCCGCTGGTATAAACCACCTTATGGTGGTCCGGCAGGCCCCATTTAAGGGTAGTTTTCACAAAAACTTGATTTTTGGGAGCTAGAGAGGTCCAAATCACGATCCGAAAGAGGCGTTGTGACCGTATTGACGACGCGGACCTAGTTTTAACTTAAAAACTTAGAAATGACTACTTTTTATTTAGAAAAATATTAAAATAGTGATGTGATATGTACAGGTGCACGTGAATATACCAGTTAAAAGGAGTTATTAGCAAGCTAGTGGTCTCACACTGAGGTAGGTTACGACAACTAATGTTTTGCCTTGATTTTTAAACCATGTTTAAACATAGCATCATGTGTGATTGTGTTTTAAAATGCAATTATTATTTATCGTGGATTTCATGTGACATTACGTACAGGATGGTTATTCCAAAGTGAAATCTTTTACTGAATAAACTTATTTAAAATGCTTTTACAAGCATGATGTTAATTAGTTATGCTTAATTAGAGACTTATTTCTTATTATATATAGAAAATGCATGGATTTACATAGAAATGAGAATAGAGGCTTATTAGCTGGTCCTTTTATAGGCTAACCCCAGGATGAGGGGCATGTCTTGGGGATTGCAAGCTATAAGTGCTCTTGAGTTTTAGCATATACATATGATTTCCGTGTTTTATATTTGATGATGGGTGCTCTCGCCTGGTGGGCGTCATGCTAGGAGGGATAGGGCCGGCCACCCACCTTCCGAGATTATGATGTGATGAGTTTGTGATATGATAGACACCTGCCCATAGATGGCATTCGGTAGGGGTTTGGTAACATGGATAGTCCACACTACCGGTCTGAGCCTTTCCATGGGGACAGACGCTAAGTCTCCCGTTATGGTGTTGACGGGGAGCGGCGGTGGTTGATACCCATGGAGGGTTACCACTGCAGCATGATGACCCATATTCTTATTATGTGTGCATGTATGATGAGCATGGTTATGGATTATATGCCTGGGTGTGACGACACTCAGAGGTTGACTATGTGTACCCCTGATCAGGGATGTTAGTGCGATGTGGTGGGACCCATTACCTTAGGGTGTCCTTATTCTTGTTGTATGCTCCATGTTATTGATTCATGTCATGTTTTAACTCAGTGAATTTCATGTTTAGCATATGGAATAAATTGGCATTTATTTGAACATGGCATTATGATATCACTATTTTCATAAATGTTAGACTTTTCATCAATGCTGATCATTATTTCTTTCATTTATTACATTAATTGTCTATGTACCTACACAAGCGATAGCTTGCTGAGGCATTGCTTTGTTTTGCAATACCTTAGATCTCGAGTGCGACACCAGGAAAGGAAAAGCGGTTGATAAACCTTGAGAGCTGCTGAAGACTAGTTTTCCCTATAGTTTTAGACAGTAATGTGAGTCATTAGAGTGGATTATCATTTGAATTTTATTATGGATTGCATACTTTATATTTGGATGTGATTTAGATCTTTGGACATATGTTGGACATTTATATGGGATGTTATGATGGATAGACCCTGGGCCATATTATTATTGTCTTTTGGACGTTTATTTGATTTAAAATAAAGGTGCCTATTTATTTGACGTTGATTTATACGCGGATTATTTATTTATGTTTAAATTACATGTATGGCATTTTGAGAAAGGAAAATTAACACCCGGAGTTTTAAGATAGGTTTAGTAAAATGTTAAATAAATCTTTTCTCATGGGATCCCAAATGCTCTTATTTAAAATGCCATTATTATAAATAAAAAAATTGTCTTAAAAATTCGGGGTGTTACACCTAGCTTCACTAGAGCCGGCATCGGATTTCCCGACATCCTTCTCTCTCTCTCTCTCTCTCTCTCTCTCTCTCTCTCTCTCTCTCTCTCTCTCTCTCTCTCTCTCTCTCTCTCTCTCTCTCTCTCTCTCTCTCTCTCTCTCTCTCTGTGTTCACACAACCCAAATACCTCATCATCGGCGGCGTCTACCCAGTCAGGCAAGCCCCATAGCTCTACTGCACTGGCATGCCTCGGTCTGCACCGCCCTCTACTTGCTCCTCTATTCATCACTACACAGCTCTTCACCAGAGTTATCGAACCTTGCCCAGTTCACTTCCCAGCACAGGCGTTCTTCCTCTTCGTCTCCGGTCGGTCCAGGAACGGAAACCCAAGTTGGGTTTTGTGCCTTTTCCCCTCCTCTTTTCTCCTCTTCCTTTCCTCCTCTCCTCCTTCCTCTTCCCTTTCTTCCTTCTCCCCCCTCCATCAGCGTCTTCTTCTCTGTTGGTTGTTTGTTAAAAACCAGATTTTTTTAGTTAATTCCATTTTTACCCTTCTTCCTTTAAATGAAATCTCATTTCTATCCTTTTTTTTTAGTTACATCTGTGTCCCTGCTTATTGTGGTTCTGAAAAATTTGTGTTTTTCTTATCCACGAACTACCTAATCAAAATAAGATCAATCAAGGCTTAACCCAATCAACGGGTTAGCCTTAATCAACCAATAATCCCCAATTTCTCATCTGTTTCTCATCTGATTTCAAATTAATTTTACAATTTCATTCTTAAGACATCTCTACACTTAATTAACAGTTCTGATCTTTAATCTGAAATCCAAAAATTAATCTGAGCCATCCAAATCTTGAAATTATAATTTCTAGATCTTGATGATTTTGCAAAATCTGACAAATCCAACTGGTAGATCTCTAATTAAGGACTTGCTGAAGATATCTGTAAAGGATGATCAACTTTTAGAAGATCAAAATGGAAGATATTGAAGATAATTAGGCTAGGGAAGTAGTTTTTATTTTTATTTTTATAATATTATTTGGTTTATTTTATTTCTGATTGAACTAGAAATTCTTTAATAGTTAGAAATTGAACTGATCTGAACTTTGATTTAATTTTAGTAATTCTAGTAATTTTTTGTTATTTTTTTAAGTTTAAATAATTAATTTTTTTAAAACTCCATCTTTTAAAGCGAGTCCCTGTGGGATCGACCCGTATTTGCATAACTATACTATAATAGCCTGTGCACTTGTGGTTAAACATCAACACCTAGGAAAAACCTTTTTAAAATATTCAACTTTTCTCTCTGCTTCTAATAAGATGCTACCATCATCGTTATAACTATACTAGTATCCCTTCTCTATGTAACTTTCAAAACCAATACCTCTATCCTAGGTAACTTTCTAAGAGCAATTCATACATTCTCTACAAAGTAATTTAATAGATATGGTATGTCGTATCCAATCTAATAAATCTCTATCATTCCGTCTACCTTAAATCAAGTTTGTTCTCAAGGTTGCAATAAACATTTCCACTATGCATTATTACATTTAGATCCACATGTAAAATTGGTGAAAAGATGTAACAATGACAAAGGTAAACACTAAGGGGTATGCCCTTCTAATGACTATTTCAAGGGGGTCATCAACCTATGCTTTGCTACAACATTCTTTTCTTCCATCACTCTCACAACCTTTAGTTAGGAAAGTGCTCTCGTACCAATTAGTACATTACCTACATAAAAAGAAAAGAAATACACTTTAAACTAATATTAGTTTTATTGATAGAGCCACTTTGAGAGAGCTAAACCATCACTTATATGCCTTTAAGGGGGCAAGACCTCCTTACAAGACTCAAATTTTCTCTCTACTTCTAATAATATCCTAACAATATTATATTCATAACTATATAAATATCCCTTTCCCAAATAACTGCCTAAACCAATATCTCTATCCTAGGAAACTTTGTAAATAAAACTCATATTTTATGTACCAAGTCTAATATGATAAATCTCTATCAGAGGTTGACAACCTAGAAAATGATGATGTTTTAGATAAGTTGAGAGTTCATTACTAAAATGCATAAGTATGGTGTTTGTCTAAAGCATTAGCCTAGTTAGGAAACAGTCTCAACTATTCCTTGTATGGTGGAGGTTACTAGATTTTGGTACATGCAAAGGCCCTTCTTCTATTTTCTTGTTTTATTTGTCTTTATGTAGTATTGCCTTTGTTGGATCTTCAGATCCTCTCAATCTTCTAAAGATTCCAACTATAAGGCAATGTGAGGGCCTTTTTTTCCCTACCAATGCCTTTTATTTACAAAAAATAAAAAATAAAAAAGAGCCCTAGGGATGCGCATTGGTTTGAATGTAAATACATCGTTGCTGAATTTGTTTAATTCAAATATCCATTTGTCATTCATAATTTGATGCATAATTAATTATAAGCCCCAAGAATAAGTTCCTACTATTCTTGTTTCAATTTCTACTGTCGTTTGGTAAAGAATTGTCTTTATGTTTAGAGAGAGTGTTCAGAGCAAATGATTTCCTTTTACTGTCAACTTGTTTATAAATGATGATATCTTTCTCATTTTATGTTCCACCACTTAGTTTTTGGACACCTATTAAATTCATTTCCTTTCTTCCATAATATAATACAAATATCCATGACCATTAATCTATGTTGTGAGGTTAAACTCTCACCAACTATCATCTTACAATCCTTACACATTGAACTTTTGGTGTTCTTAAGTAGAAAAAAGTCAATTTGGATTTTTATATGGTCAACTTTTCAAGTTTATTAAGTGTTCATCCCTCTTCTTAAAGTATGTGTTTTCTATAGCTAGGTTATATGCTAAGGCAAAATCAAGTATAGCTTCCTACATTTTATTTCTTTCTCTAATACCACACCCTCCATGTATCCTATCATATCCTTCCTTTTTTTTTCCTACGTCACTATTAAAATCTACTCCCATATATATACCCTCCATGTTGAGAATGTCTTGTACAACTCCCTCCGTATCTTCCCAAAACTGTCTTTTGATTCTATCTTATAACCCTGTTTGTGATGCATATGCACTTATAACATTTATGATCTTCTCTCATAGAACAAGTTTTACTAGTATAATTTTATCCATAATTCTTTTAGCATCCACAACTCTACCCTTTAATTCTTTATTTACCACTAATCCTACACCATTTTTATTATTTTCCTTTCCTACATACAAGGGCTTATACCCATCTATTTCTTTAGTTTTAGCCCATTTCCACTTGGTTGCTTGGATACAAGTGATGTTGACTCTCTTGCGTTTCATTATATCCACTAAATCTAGACTCTTATATGTCAATATGTTTATATTTTATGTAGCAATACGAATCTTATTCTCCTGACCTAGCCTATTTACTCACACACTTTTTGAATGGCGTGGGAATCCATGTATACTTTCTACTGCACTTGGGTCCTAATGCAGCCATTGCATCAAAGGGAATGCTTTAGCAGCCTTTGCTTATTTTTCACTATACCTAGGATCCAATGCAGTGCATTGCTTTTGGAGGAATGCCTTAGCCCCAAGGAATGTCAAAAATCGATTCATGTATGGGTTTTGCTACGGGTTTTAGTTGCTAGTTGGCACCTAACACAAAACCCTCCTCCTTTATCCGGGCTTGAGACTAGCAGTGGTATACATACATACATACATACATACATACATACATACATACATACATACATACATACATACATACATACATACATATATATATATATATATGCACCAGTTTGGTGCATATGACACATTTACATGATTCAAACAATTAGATGATTTCTATGGGGAGGATTTATAAGACAAAAGCTACATTAATTGAACAATATTTTACTATTCAATTTTGGATATCTAACGGTTATAAAAACAAAATAGGAAAATATGTTCATTGGAGATTTTCCATAATGTCATGATAATTAGGATGTGTAGAATATGCTCTTGACATATCAAAATGAGGCCCTCCTGGGTGAATAGTCTAGATCATTTGCATATGTTATCATGTGGGATAAAAATTAGTGTAACTTACCCGTGGTGTTAGCGATGCTTGTAATAGAGTGAGCTATTTGTAAGATAAAGATGAGATGTGCCATGTTGCTAGTGCTTTGAGATGAGATAAGATGAAGTGGAATCTCCTCATCTCATTGTTGGTGATGCTTGAGATGAGTTGAGATGAAAGTCATCTCATCTTAATTTGCTACTATGTTAAATTTTCAGTTATCTTAATTCACTCATGCCAAATTTGGGTCAGTGACCCAGCTTAAGTCATATCTCATCTCATGTCAAGTTAGCATACTTTATCGCAAGCAACATTAACCCCATCCTACAATATTATATTAAAAATATCCTTTAGCTTTACTGATAAAATTTCAAATTATCCTTTAGTTTAGTCCATAATTTGTGAGTCATGATTGTGATAAGGGAAAAGAAATGAATCAAATGAGTTGGATACATGTGAATTTGATTATTTTATGAGTTTGACAATTATAATTGATGGGGACCCAATATTCCATTCATATCTAGGCTTGTACAACTCATCGACGCAGAAGAGTTTGCTGTCAAGTGATAGACACATAATTGTTACATTTAATATCCCTAAAAGTTATATATTTTAACCCTTAAAATTACTTAATTTATCATTAATTAGGGTTTGATGTGTATTTTGTAGGATTAGCAGAGAATTGAAAGAAAAAAAAGAAGCACATTTTTAGTGATTTGAAGCCCGAAAAGGAAATTCCTCTAATCCACACGTCAAAAGTCACACATATGTTACAAATAAGCAGTTAGATCAAGCCAATCAACATTCTAGATAACTGATTAAGCTTAGATTAACATGGATGTCTCGTATCAATTCAAATGATATAGATCAAAATCTCGAAGCAATGACTCAAATTTCAACATTTTCTAATCACAAATGGATGCAATGTTTGAGGATTCCAAGATTAGTGGCAAATCTAGGTGATCTATCTTTGAATGGTCATGATCTCTCTAAAAAAATCTTTTAGAAAATGGCATCTTCAACATGATTGGTCATAGATGTGAAGGTATCACTAAGATGGACATGATTAATGGTTAAGATTGTTCAAAATTATTGTTTTTGAGTTAAAGATCAAAAGAAACACATTGGACATCTAGTATGGAGTTTCCAAATACATAAGAGAAGGTAAGGAAGTGTGGCATGGATTGTTTTCTTATTTTGGAAACTTATTATATATAATGAGAGGCTAGAATAAGAAAGGAGAGGGATGGTTGCTATGTTGGAGATATGAAGGTTTCCTAAATGGGAACCAACCTTTCTTTATATATAAGCATATGAGAAAGGAGGCGAAGAAGCGGATGCTGGTAGACGTGAGAAGAGACTACTTGTGATGCTCTAGGTTTATATGGAAATAATATTCTTAAAAATTCTCTAAACTGAATTGGACATCCCTTCTTTAAAAAAAAGTATTTTAAAATGTATACAATAGTACAGCAAATTTAAAAGCCACTACTTCTAATCCTGGGTGTTCAAAACTTTGAACATATAGAAAACATAGCACATTCAGAACTTATCAGTCATAGCCTAGAGCAACTAACACAACCATCCAAATATTTTAAGATGTAACTAAAATTAGAGTACTTATTACAATATTATTGAATGTCAATATTCGTGAGAGTAAACATTAACTAAAATTTTAAGTCTTCATACTTATTTTAAATTTCTGGTTCTTCCTCTTCTTCATTGTTGACCTGGTGTCTATTTTTCTGAACCTTCTCCTGAAATGTTGTTTTGAGTATGATGACTTAGTCGGAATCTACTAAGATAAAACATGCAAAAATCACATGTGTGCAAGAGAGTATAGAGAAATGTTTCTGATTAACCTCGATTTTTATCAAAATCTTCAAAACCAAACTAAAATCTCAGAAAAATATTTTGTTAATCAAATGATATTCAAAATATTGAATTCATATGTAAAGTGATCAATCATCTGATATCAGATAACAAATCAGACAGTGGTAAACTGCTGAAGCCATAAAGCCATGAAGCACTTTGGTCCTTAATCCTTTAGGATGACCAACATGGAAACGATTTCCTATATATATAGATAGACGGTCCACTATGCGTATACCACTGAATCAGCTATTGTCGACCACAGATACGGCACGGTTGATTATCACGCTCTCATGGGTAGAACGAATCAAAGGAGTGGAGGCTGCCCATGATACTGCCACTCTTCAAAGAGCCTCTCATGGGCTAGTTATCTATGTTTAAACAGAAATTAGAGTGACAGTGGCCAACCGCCACCTCTAGCATAGCGACCATGGGGTCTTATCACTACTCAGACAAGGCTTATCATAAGCCATGATACAAATAGCAAGAATATATAACAGACACTCCATAGAGTGGATTCTCGTGAATGGAACAAATATTCAGATCCGTGTAAATTCCAATTCAATTCATAATATCATATGCACTCGACTATCTCAGGCAAAGCAGAAATATCATACACAGATGGAAGACATGACACTATGCTTAATAAATAGTATCCTACTCATAATCGAGGACTTAAATCGTGCGATTCATTGGATAGCAGAATTCATGAAACTCAACATATATAAGTGTCAGGCCATTTTCTATTCATACTTCCTAGAAAAATGCTTGTAACAACATAATTCATAACGCTATAAGAAAGAGAATTCTAACACTCAGAAAGCAAGATTTTGACTGATCTTGTAGATAGTCAAATCAAAATTGGTGTAGAGAAAGGGGAATGGTATTTCTGCCCCCGTTTCTCCAGCATTTTTACTCATCTATTTTGCTATTCTTGGAGATGATTGCATTTCCACTTCCTTTTGCATGTCTATCCTGAAAATCAAGTAATGGCTCTGACGTTTCGTGGTAATGGAGATATTACAAGGCGGAGGAAGGGGTATTTTGGGATATTCGTTGGAAGAAGATTTTGGCGGGCCATTTTGGTAATTGCACGCCGCCTTAAGGGAGCGTGTATGATTATAAACCAGCGAGGCCACGTGAGACGTGGAGTTAATGAAGCAATACGAGGCACAAAGACATGACCATGACTACACATAATTCATAACGTTGCCTGAATTTTGCACGCATTCTTCATGTGAAGCCCAAGTTGTACACAAGCTGAAGTAGCTGCTAAATAGACAGGATAGTTTGCATACTACAGTCCAAAAACAGGTAGTTTCATGGATGGTCATGCAAGATTACTAAATCTAAACAACAACACTTTTTGCATGTTACAATTAGAACAACAGAAACATCTTCACAGAATATGAAATAACAAGAAGTTATCCTCAGTCGAAGTCAAGCAAAAATGGAATTATTGGCATCGTATAATGGTCAAAATTAAGATTGAAAACTTCAAGACAGCACGGTTGATTCCAAAGGACAAACAGGCGAGCATTTTAGGGGAAAAAACAAGGGTCTAACTTAATAAAAAGCCAGTCCCCTACCTCTGATTTGAATCTCCTTTGTTTCCAGTTGATCCACTCTCCAAAATAGTGTGAGATCAGCTTTGTTTTGCTCCAAGATATAGAGAGGATGGGACTGCTCTGTGTTCCAAAATGCAGAAGCTAGCAGTCCATGCGTTTCCTCTTCCTTTCCTTCTCTCCTTCTCTCACTTTCTTTCTTCTTTTCTTCCTCTCTTTCCTTTCTCCCTACCTTCCCACGGTTTCTTTTTCCCTCTAAAGTTTTCTCCCTTCTTTTCCTCGCGCAAGATGTCTCCTTATGCATGGGACGTCTTGGCTAGTTTCCTAACTTAGCCACACTGATACTTCTATGTATGGTTGGTCAATTCTCAAATTTGATCTTGGCCCTTCATTTGAAATTTCTTTTTTTTTTTTAAGATCATTCACATATTCTTGATCTTCACCTTTTGATTCAAATTTTTATTCTCTCCAATTATGGATTGTCTTAATCTCTCCAATTTGGTGTGATTATTCTTTTCTAGCTGAGGTATGACTTTTAAATTGTATTTGGTTCCAAAAGTTAATATTATATCATTTGCATGCGATTATTCTTTTCTAGGTAAGGTTTGACTTTTTAAACTGTATTTGGTTCCAAAAGTTAATATTATGTCATTTGGTTGACTTGAACTCAAAACCAAAGGCTTAACATCAGCACTATAACCAATAGAGCTATGTCTTGCAAAAACAAATATTTATACTAGAAAAGTGGGGCTATTACATCCTTCTCTAGTTACAAAAAAATAACTAGCTAAAACAATCTAGGAAACTTTTGTCTAAATTCATCTTCCATTTCCCAAGTGGCTTCTTCTATTAAATGCTATTAACATAGAACCTTGACTAGGAAAATAGTCTTATTCCTCAATATCTTTACTTTTTGATCTAAAATTTGAACCAGCTTGTTTCAAAGGTCAAGTCAGGCTATAACTCTACTGGTATTCGATCAAGTATATGAGAGGGATCGGGTACGTATTTTCTTAGTATTGATACATGAATTTCATTATGCACCTCTGATAATTGTGGTGCTAATGAAATCAATGGGCTACTTTTCCAATCCTTTCCAAAGTATTAAATAGGCCTACAAACCTTGGACTTAGATTCCCTTTAATACCAAACCTCATCACCCCTTTCAACAACCAGACTTTCAAGAAAACATGGTCTCCTTGAAGGTCTCCATGCCTTTTGCCTGAGTAGCTCTTTTAGTTGTTGTGAGCTAGGAATAATGGTTTCCAGATTATTCTAGCCTTTTCTACACCCTGCTCAATCATCTCTAACTCATAAGCTGTCATCTCCAATGTTGCTCTAACATGTTGGTGTACGACAGGGTCTTCCATCGAGTGCCTTGTATTGTGCCATGTCAATGCTAAAAAGGCAGCTATTATTCTAGGCAAACTCGATGAGTGGAAGGTGCTCATCCTAGTTTTCTTTCCATTCTATTGTGCAGGTTCTCAATATGTCTTTGAGTGTCTAAACAGTCCTTTCAGACTATCTGTCTATCTCAAGGTGGAAAGTCATACTAAATTTTGTGGATGTGCTAAGTCCCTCCCAAATGGTTTGATAGAAATCATGGGTGAATCTACCATCCCTATCTAATATAATTGTCAAAGAAACTCTGTGTAGACACACTATCTCATTTATATAGAGCTTAACCAAGCTCTCCAATGACTGCTTCTATTTGATAGGCAAGAAGTGTGTGATTTTGTCAATTGGTTCACAACTACCCATATCATGTCATGCCCATAAGAAGTCTTGGGCAATCCCATGATGAAATCCATAGTTATGTGGTCTGATTTTCACGCTAAGAGCTCTATGATTTGTAACAATCCTGACAATCCCTGTGCTTAGTCTTCACCTAGTGGTACGTGAGGCACCGAGCCATACACTTGCCTATGTCTTTCTTCATTATGTTCCACCAAAAAATTTGATGGAGATATTAGTACATCTCTATACCTCGTGGGTGGATGGTGTACCTGAATGTATGAGCTTCTTGTAACAAATCTTGTCTCAGTCCAAATGGTACCACTAAGTTCCCTTGGAAGTGTATCCCTTCGTCTGTACCTTTTGAGAATCCTTTCTTACCACACAATGTTTGAGTCTCCTCTACTTATGCTTGAAGTACACAGTCCACAAAGGTGGATCTCACAGATACATTAGCCAATACTTCATGTACTTTTCGGCTTAGTGCATTTGCAACCACATTAGGTTTCCCCGAATGGTAATGTATGGTGAAGTTGTAGTCTTTTAGGTATTCCATTCATCTCTGTCGCTTCATATTCAAATCATTCCTAACATGTTAGTTCTTTTTGAATTTGGTTGTTTCCATTGAATTTACAGCTATCCAATAGATTTAGACACTAATCTTCATTGAAAAATTTCATCCAAAAGTGGTCGAAATCATTGACAAAAGTAGTGCACTTGATCAAGCATATTATTTGTAAAAAATGGAAACTTTTTTGAAAGTCAAAACTAGTAGTGTCACTCTCCACTTTTATACGCGCACTTAACTTCTCCCTCAATTTGTATTATTTTTTGAAATCAATTAGTGTTGTCTTTATTAAAATTGTTCAATATATTGATTTTGCTATTAATTTTCAATTTTTAGTTTGGTATAGATCATGTGGTTGAAACTCTTTACTTTTGGCATTGCTAGTGTCACTCACCTGTTATTGTTTCACTATGGCATTGCTTATTTTTTTATTCCATGGAAGCTATGCTTGGTTTGGGGAAGATACTAAGGTATTGATGACTGAGACATCAAGAACCTAGGCAATCAATCCGATTTGGGAAAGTTTATGCGTTCTTTTTTTAGTGATAGATTAAAATTTTAAATGTGTCTTTTTTTTATACATTTAGTATGTGTAGCTATATCATTCATCTATGGTGAGGATGAAACCCTACTAGGACACTATTTTTACTCATATTTATTTGATTAATTAATTTAGAACTTTTAATTAAATTTTTTTAAGGGTATGCTGCATAATTTGAAATACATAGTTAGTACTCTTTTCATGGGTATTACGATGTATTTTTCATATTTTAGTGACTAATATATGGTTAAATAATAATTAGTATATTAGATAGTTAGTGATTGTAAAAATACAAGTAATGCTTTAAATACATGCTAATTAACCTAGGCATATCATTAATATTAAAAAAATATATAATTTTTATTGAACACATTTTCCATGTTGATATTCTACTATTGTTATATTAACATGTGTAAACTAAATTAATAATTCTTATCTATGGATGTCTAATTATTAATATGTTGGATTCCCAAACCTTAGACTTTCATAATTTGGTTAATTTATCTTTTTTAGTGTTTTCCATTACTTGGATAAGTTAGAATAACTTAAGTTAGTTTTCCATCAATATTCCTAATTTTAAAATTAAATCTTTGTGGGATCAACCCATACTCGCATATCTATACATCAATAGACTTGTGTGCATGCGGTAATTTTAAAACAAAGACACCAAGATTGATAAGGTTATTGGTAATAGTAAGAATACTTTCCTCCACTTTGACAATTGGACTAGTATGTGTGTGTGCTCTGATCTTGTTCCTACTTCTAAATGGTCGGCATGCTCTCCTGATCAAAAGATTTTGATTTTATTGACAACAATGGAGAATGGAAAATGGATGAAATTGCTTTCCTTCCTTCCAAATTTAAGTAATGTATTTAGCAAATTAGGCATTTCCTCAGTTAGATGATAAATTGGTTCGGGAGCCATCTAACAATGGATTTTTTTTCCCAATCAAATATGCATGCAACTCTCTATGTTATTCTGATAATGTGAATCCTGCAGTTTGGACAAAGACATGGAATGCTTGTCTAGAACTTTGAGTAAAGATATTTGCTATGGGAAATTGTGCTTAGTAAATTACTTTTTAGAAGTAAGCTTGCGTGGCTATTAAAGGACCGGCAAAGTATTTTTGTTGCATGGAGAACATGAAGACACTTCATTGCACATATTTTGTGACGACTCGGGTTTTATATGATGCAACTTTCATAAAAAGGCGAGCTCTCTTGTTTTAGAAATATGAAATGCATGAAAATCTTTTGTTTTGGAAAGCAATCCTTCGTATAAAACCCCGAGTGTCAAAACACATTTTCAAATTATATAGCTATGGCATAGTTTTAAATCAACTCTATTCCCAAAAAGTGTTAGTCACAGCCCCAGCTACATAGAGTAACTACAATCAAGTAACATTCACTGAAAGATAAGGTAGGGGTTTACTTACTTGCACTTAATTTGGATGTTCTTTATCACGGGTGTATCCTGTCCTTAAATGTATACTTGTATCTGAAAAATATTAAGGATTGGGTGAGTATACACTGTACTCAGTAGGAGTCTATCACTACTAGTTTTACAATGCATGCTATGTTTGAAATCATATGTTCTTTAAACCATGTGCATGTTTGAACACTCATGTTTAATATCAATATTAAAAGCCATTGCCAAAATAGCATACTGACGACTTAAAGAATCGCATAATCCAAGTCGAAAGTAACATAGATATCATGAAAATATACTATGATATGCATAAGATGCTCAACTGAATCTAACTCATGGATCTATGGTATGGTTGACCATCCTCATGTCATGCCATATGCAATGCAAGTAAATCCTCAAAAACATAGGGCCCACTATGCCCAACGACCTCATGGCCGTGTGGTCCCCGGGTACTTAGAGACACTCGGTCATAGCTTTCACGGGGCATATGACACTTCGATCGGGTGCCATGACACCAGTGGTAGTCCTCGTTACCACTTAGCAATCGAAGTAAGGACAAGCCTTTTTGGCGTGGTATCCTTTCCACCTATAGTGGTAGAGGTTGGGAGGCCACCTCGAACCTCTCGGCATAGCACCCAGAGCTTACTAGCCCAAATTATATATGATCAAGCAAGTAAAAACTTCTTTTTCAAAACATGTCCTCTTTGGGTCTCTCACAACTGCCTGGCCCTCACAACTGCCTACCCAGCGTCTTTTGGGCACTCCAGCGTCTTTTGGTAACCCTCAAGAATATGCATTTATTCAAAACTCAATAATCACAAATCATGCAATTTATGCCATCGGTTGCAAAACATGCAGGCAATGCATAAAATCTGCTCATGCTAGTATCGCATTCAAAGTCATAACCTTGCCTAGAAGCCTGATAGCCTAGAAGCCTGCCAGCCTAGAAGCCTGTCAGCTCTCTCGGGCCCGTCCTCATTGACCAAGGCTACACTTATCATGCAGACAAGAATCCTTTTTCAAAACAGGTCTATGCATGTAACACATGTCTTGACAATATATGTGCAATGTATTTTTCATATGCATGCTAAGTTCATTTATGAAATCAATTCATGCTATACATAAAACATGCATTACAAAAGCAACCATGACTCAAAACATGCATTCTCAAAGCATCATGGGTTCTTTTTAAAAGTTTAGTAGCGATAGAACACTTACCTAGTTTGATCGCGCTAGTCCCCTTGTCCTCGTACGTTCCTGGACATGGTTTAGGGGAAAAAGGTTAGCTTGGCCTATTTCTATAGGTTCTAGACTAGTTTACCTCACTACTTAGGCATTAAGGGTTCATTCTCATGCCTAAGGGCTTCCTAAGGTCCCTAACTGAGCCTTGGTATAGTCAGGTTTGCAAAGGTTTAGTGGCCCCACGCCACTATCATGGTTTAAGGGTCATTCTAGCCTTAGATAGGGCTTGATTAGGTATTTTATGATTTGAGTATGTCTGCGCCGTCGATACGGACACAACACCTCTCGCGGCACCTCAATCAGAGTCCTAGAACTCAAGTTATGAGCAATTTTGTGTTAAGAATACATAGAAGGCCCATACGAGGTGGGATCCCAGGACGCGTTAGCGGGGCGCGCCCCACAAGGCGCGTCTGCCTACGCACCGGGCTTCTGCCCTTGTTTTCGTTTGTGTGGACGCGCCCGTCGGGTTCTCCTTAACACGTGTGGCACGTTTTTGTTCTGTGGTGACCTGGGCGTCCTTGGGACGCCCTAGTTCGACCCTGTCGAATTGGTACGCCCCAGGCACCTTCCCTGGGTCCGTTGTGGCTCCCTAGAGCCTTGTTTTGTATGGTTTCTCATGCAAAAACTTAGGAAAATTCATCCTAAGACTGAGGGGGAGATGGGTTTGGAGTGGTTTAAGGTGTACCTGGTTCGTGGTCAGGTATTTTCCACGTTTTCTCCTCTTGCCTGCTTCTCCGAGATGGGTTTTTCCTAGGGTTTTGGGCTGCCATTGGAGGCGCCTAAGAGCTCTATTTATAGAGCTTAAAGAGGGTTCTGGAGGGGGTTTCTATCGCCATTCCATGGCGGTGGAGAAACCTCCAGAATGGTGGTGGTTTCTCCCCTTGCACACCGTCATTCTAGAAACCTCCAGTATGTTTGGGAAGAAGGGGGTGCTCATATCAAAACGGGTCCCTATTTTCTCAGGCCAAATTCCGTTTTTAAATTTAATTACCATTTTGCCCTTGAACTTCAAAGGGCCATAACTTGCTTATTTTAACTCCGTTTTGGGTGATTCTGGTCTTGTTGGATTCTTTTTTCTGAGACGCACCTAAGGGTACCATTTTAAGGACCAAATTTCTGGGTCTCGTTAGGGTGAACAGTGAAATGACCAAATACCCTTATGTCAAAAAGTGATCTTACCAACTTGGGATTTCAAGGTTACAAAAAATGGATTCATTACATATTTTTGAAATATTGAAGGCAGTTTCTTGCTTATGGAAAACTGAGGAAAAGGAATTTGGCTTATCTTGTACAAAATGTGGATCCATTAAGGACATTTTAGTGAAGTATTTTAAGTAAGAAATACAAAATTCAAATTTAAGTGCCTTAAAGTTATAGCTTGTGCTCTATATGTGATACAATATGTTTTGAAAGAAACAAATTGCTTGATGGGGGCAATATGGATTGGAAGGGTACCTTGATTGGCTGGAAAGCAAGAGTAATTGAGCAGTCAAACAATAATGCTAAATGCCCACTATTTTTTGTTAATTGGCTTCCTTTACTTGTGAGGTGGGACAAAGCAACATTATTAAGACCAAAACGAGCATGTTTAAGTTCAAATGGCAACCTCCAAGAAGTAGCTAGATCCAACTTTGTTTCTACAGGTCCTCCTTTAAAAACTTAGGAAGGGAATCCCTATGGATACTGATGGGAAGTGTGTTGTAACATTCGGCTATTATATTGGTAGAAAACATAATGAAGTAGAATGAAATGCTTTTTGGAAGGGTATTATTTTAGCTATTGACATCATTTTGATAAATTGTACATATATACTCAAAAGTTGTCACCAACAGAATGAAACACAAATCTTAGTAGTAGATAGAACATGACGCAAATTAAGGAGGAATGTAAGAGGATGATCCATAGAAGGAAAGTTGTGTTCGAGCTTATATATAGTTAGGCAAATGTGGGTACTAATTTTTGGGTAAAAGGGCCTTAACAGTGGAGAAATCTAAAATATAGAAAGGAAGTTTACTACCAGCATTATTTGTTACCATTCTGAATGATGCTAGAGGATGTAGCTATTAAATGAGATGTCAAAACCTATAATCCTTTGCTTTATGATATATTTTCTTTTACTTTTAGTGAATCTTTGTTTACAAAAATAAAAAAGCATGGTTAGTATTATTTTCATAGGCAAGGTGGATTGCATTGGATATGGTTGTCGATAAGATTTTAAAATAAATATTAGTGTTCATCTTTGGACCATTTATTGCTTTTTTCTTAGTTAAATTTGTATTAGAATCTAAACTATTTGGTGTAGATCCAAGTGAATATGTGTTTGTGAATTTGAACATTGTGGTTCTATTTGTGTTTGTTTAAAAAATGGAGAATGTGTGCCATGTCTAATATTTAGGAGCATAGCCTTTTAAAAAATAAAAATAAATAATGTGTTATAATATCAATAAGAAAAAGAAGAAAAATCTCTTCTTCTTTTTTCCTTAATGATATTATCTCTCCTTTGTAGCAATAATCTCATCTATTGGGGGCAAGGGAGAGAAAAATAAAAGGAGGTTTTCTAGCATGCCAACACACACAGAGAGAGAGAGAGAGAGAGAGAGAGAGAGAGAGAGAGAGAGAGAGAGAGAGAGAGAGAGAGAGAGAGAGAGAGAGAGAGAGAGAGAGAGAGAGAGAGAGAGGTCTTCTGTTATGGAGAGAATTTTTCAACTGGAAGGGACAAAGGTTTTTGTTTTTAATGTTGTTGGTGGTACTAAGGTAGAAAGAGAGAAGGAGGAGAAACAAATTCAAAGGAATTATGGTTCAAACTTGTCGCTAATGGTGTTGGTGCAGAAAAAGATAGAGAATAGAAATATAAGAGAGGGGCTTTTAGTTTTGGCAATTCTTTTTGTAGTTTTTTTGAACACACACACATACACACTCTAGCAGTGTGGGTTCAAGATGGAAGAGATTTTTCTTTACTTATTTTTAATGGGCAATACTACTACACACAATATAAAGAGAGAGACATCTAAGTTGATATGATAGTAAGGAAAGAGAATAGAGCGCCATTAGAAATTTAGAAAGATGACTATAACATCCATTAATTCATGTCCAAAAGTCAAAATTAGGCTTGTTAGGGGAAGCTAAGGTGTATATATTGCTACTTAATTGAAAAGGCAATTAAGATGTATTAATCATTTATTTCTCTATCACCAATTAGTTGTTTTGTTTAATCAATTATAACTCTAGAAATTGTGAAAAGGCTGACATCCAGAGTGGCCCTCTTGAGTTGTTAGAAATCTTGCACAAGTTAATTCAGTAAACCTTAACTTAGAGACACTTTTTAAGTAGTTCTTGAAGAAAGTTGAAGCCTCTCAAATTGTGTAAGGGATATGATAGCTCTATCTCCAAGTTTCAACCAACTTAGGCTTAATATATATGTCAACTGATTTATATGATCAAAATGAGTATGTACCTTTAACTCAAAGCTAATGGCTTAAATATTTTTCTTAAATTAATGAATCAAATAAACAAGTCTATGAAATTGTATTTCTCAACTTTAGGGTAAAAGTTCAACAAATTTAAAAACTTATTTAAAACCAATATCTCAACTAACCAATGCAAGAAGCACTTGGTGTTAGACAATCAAGACTCTAAGGTCTCGAGAGTTAACAAAAGAAAGGACATACATCAGGCAATTAAGATAATATTTTGAGATCTTAAGAATCAAGAAAAGAAGATATCTATGTCAAACAATCAAGACAATATTCTGAGATCTATGTATGATGAGATATTTTTAATTGAAAATTACTTACTACTTGGTTCTTTGAAATATATATCATTCTTCTAAAATTTGTCATTTTTCGTAACGAAATGTGATTTCATCAGTTGTTAGTATGAATTTTAGTTTATATCAATTGGATAGCAACCACTTTCAACAAGGTGAGTTAGAGGACGAGGGTATATGTAGAAGTTTGTTGCTTTGCAAAGGTGTGCAAGCAAAATGCTATTTTTCCTAGTAGCCTCCCGTGCTGTCCTTTTGAAATTGTAATCGACTTTATAAGAGTTTGGCCTACAAATGTGTAGTTAATCACTTGGTTTTTAGTAGGAATCTAGAAATGATTTTACAGCATTGGTGTTGTATGTAGATGACAACATTTTGAAGAGGAATCATGGCCAAGAGATGTAAGAACTAAAGTTGTTTCTTGTAAATGAGTTTCATATCAAGGATTTGGAAAAGATGTATTTCTCGGGGGATTAAGTTCCAAGTCTATTGAAGGTAAATCATCGAGTAAGTGTAAGTATGTGTTGGACTTACTTGATGAGATAGGGTTATTGGGTCTATAACCCAATAAATAATAAACAATGTGATGAGACAAGGTTATTCGCTCTAGAACAATAAACAACTTGATGAGAAAGGGATATTGGTTCTAAAATAATAAACAAGTTACTTCATGCCACAGGGTTACTGGGTCTAATACAATAAACAACCTATGGATTCAAATACAAAGTTGCTGTTGATGATGGCAATGTCGTGTCGGACCTTCTAAGCATAGAAGGTGATGCAACAAAAGGTCTTTGTACCCAGAGAACTACTGGAAAGCACAAATCTGAGAAGTTGAAGAGATGATATTTAAGGAAAAGAATGTATACATTTCAGGGTGAAACTATATTCACATTAAACCACTCTCACCAATTCATTTTCTTCATTATTTCTGTCCCAAGTAGTGTAGAAACAAACAGGCAAAATAGAAACCCATAAGCAAATAATAAAAAAAACAATATTTTTATCTACTAACCAAGATAGCAATAGAGAAACTCATTTCTACAACATTTGTAGACCTTAGCTGGTACTTTCTAACTAAAATAAGTAACAAACTTTAAAATAAAAAGTTTGGATGGCAAGCAAAGTTAGTTTCAGTGTTCTACTCCTAGTTGAGCTAAATGTAAAGTAAATAGAAAAGACATGACTAAAGAAAGAAAGGGAACCATTAAATAACTAAAGAAAGTTAAAACAAGTTATTTCCTTGTGGTACATTTTATCATTCTTTCTATCATCATTAACATTCACTTATCTCAGCCATATATCTTTTTCTTCTCTCACAAACCTTGCGACCCTTTGGATGATCTTACTTCTTCACAAACTCTACTTCTAAGAGGATAGTAGGAAAATAAATTCTTTAATTGTGGCTCAACTTAATATTTTTTTAGGAAAAAATGTAGGAAAAAACCCTATACTTTTTTGAAAAATTTAATCTATACCTTGAACTAAATTTCACCCCAAACTTAATTACGATTTTCAATGGAACTTACTTTTGGGACAATCATTAATAGAGTTAAAGGTCGTATTACATGCACTACTTGGGTGGAGTTTTGATTGCCAACATGTGCGTTGAATATTGTTGTGGGGTGTCTTGCAGTCATGTGAGTTGATTGTAGTTGTGGCATGTGTTGTAGTTACTTTACCTTTCACCAAATGATAAAAGAGAGAAAAAAGGAAAAATTTAGGTGGTCTTCTTCCTCGAGCTGAAAGATCCAGAACACAGGAAAGCAAAGAGTCCAGACTAGACGAAAGCGAATTGTTGGCTAAAGTAGAAATCTTGTCCCTCCCTACCACAATTGCATGCAACTAGTTCTACCTCTGTCCCTTATGAGATTTTTGTTTTTTTAGTCCTTCTATTTGTAGATTAGACTTGTTTTGGCCTTGCATCTCATGGTTGCTTCTCACAAGTTTCATTTTCTACTAGTAAACTAGAGGGACCAAAGCAAAGCTTCAAACTTGATTTTTGCATATATGGAAGTTGTAGACTTGATGAACTCTTAAAGGAAAGGTCATGTTTCTGATAACGTACAAGGATAGGCTTTTGATTCTTTTTGCTAGAAGTATTTTATCTTTTTCTATTTATGTTGTTGGTTTTATAATTCTCTATTTGATTCTCCCTTCTGATTTTAATATTCCAATATTAAGTGGCATTTATGAGCCAACCAAATAGTAGTAGGAACAATGTTCCCTTTGCATTGACAAAAATAAAATATAAAAAAATCTATATCCATCATAATCATAGTAAGATTCTAAGAATCTTTAGGGACATGCGTTTGATTTATATTATGTTGAATATGAACTCTCATGGTTGAAGGAGTCTTCTTTAATATATATCTTTTGATTGATTCTGATAGCTAAATGGAGTGTGGTTGATTTTTATTATGCTATGATATGACTTGTCATTGATTACCTTAATTACTTATCTACCACAATCTGCCTTGTAGAATGTATGTTGAAAGTGATCACACTATAAAAGATATATGTTGTATAGTTGGTTATCATAAGAAGCAACTCTGCCATACTTAAGGAGTTGATTAAGTAGGCATGTGTGCAAGAGAGTACTTTGAGCGATGGCATTGTGACTCCTACATAAGTTAAACACAAAATGTGAACTTAGCTTTGAGTAATTCCTTGTTGTGTCTCTTAATACTAAAGTAGATGTTTGATATGTATATGCTACTTGAATAGCTATATATAATGAACAAACTCCACAAAAGTGCCCCAAGGATTGTGGAGTTGTGAAAAAGTGTGCATTTTTTAAACCAACAAGAATCTAGGGGAGAAATGCTATGAGTACCCCAACTGGGAGAGGTTGAATGGACGTGGCTATTTTAGGTAGTAACATCAAGGTATTGTGGAAGTAGAAGGTGGTGGGATAGTTGTTGCTCCTAGTGAAGTTTCAAATGTCAAGAAAGAAGTTGTCAAGATGTATGGAAGAGAAATTATGAGTCAAGATGGTGGAAGTGTAGACATCATCCTGCTTTTGAATAGGATTATCAATGTAATTTATTTATTTTTTCACTTGTTCTTGTAGTTCCTTTGATATTGTCTCTTATAATTGTACTTTTGTATTAGAGAGATAGGAAATGTATATGTGGGAATTATGAATGAACAAGAAGTCTTTCACACAAGTGTACATTGCCTTGTGCAAAGCGAACAATCAAGAAATATTTTATTTCAGTTTTTCTTAACTATCTGTCAATTTTAAAATGTTCACTAATACGTTGATTGTAATCCATGCTAGATGTACATTAAGATTATGATTATAATCCAAAGAATGCAGACTGTAATCTAGGTTAAACCAAGAAAGATTGGCCTAGGTATTGTTCATATAGGATTGAGCTTGGTTACTGCAAATGATAAAATTAGGAAGTGAACCAGCAAAGACTGCTCGAGTAATTCCTAAAGGAGCATAATGTGTTCTTACAAATGATAAAATCAAAGCCTACTAAGGAACATATCCTAGAATAAAATCAAGCCTATTATAGGTCGCACAGATTTTGGCAATTACAGAAAATGAGGTGATGGTGTTTATGATAGAAAAGTGATCTATAGGATTAGTTGGACAAGTAAATAAATAACGGCATTGAGCAACTATAGGGTGCAGTTAATAATGAATTATCTAATCAGTATACAAATATTATCAACCAAGATATTGATAACATGATATTTTATCACAGAAAGAGAAAGTAGATCTAAGTAAACATTATAACCTTTAACCACATATACTTCTAGTGATTGGATAAACATTGCACCTATAATGAAGAGATGAAACTGTTTCTTTGTGCAACGTCACTATAGACACATGACAATAATTGCAAACATTGGTCAAATAAAAATAGGAATTGAAAAAGAACACATACACACATGTGTGTACGCACACATACACATAGAGGGAGAGAGTAATCTCTTAAGATGATCAACTTTTTCAAAGCATAAACATATTAGGGCATGAAAAAATTAGCAAATGAACTAAATGTTTGCACCCACACGGCAAATAAAACAAAACAAAAGGGGAATGTAACTCGTCACATCTAATGAAGTCTTACATGAGAAAAGAGAAAAGCATCTACCTCTGGAAAAGGAAAAACACTAAGAATCAGAATTTGACAGCTTCAACTTATTTTTTCTTTCTCTTCACACTGCTCAATAAGAGATATGAGAAGGAAGTTAATTATATGGAAGAGGAGGCTTGGATATAGTTAATCTTTGATCATCTAACCCTAAGGCCATTTAGAATTATTGTTTTTTGAAAGTTCAGAAAATCCCAAAGAAAAGAGATAGGAAAATTGTGCAGGAGTCTCAATTTCCATTTGATAGGCATGGATTTTTTTGTATAAACTTGATTTTTTTTGTTATTTATTTCTTATTATTTTTAAAAAAAAATTGCATGTTCTACTTCAGTTTCCACTAGAAGGTTTTTGTAGAGTAGAAAAGTCCTTCATTTGGCCACTTGTATAATGCTAGATGACCCTCATTTGATTGGTTTCTCTAATTTGGAGTCTATTAATTTGAATCTAACACTCAAAGTGGGGCATCTATACACAACCGAATTTGTCTAATAAAGAATCAAATTATGATAATATTATTCACTTTATTTGACTTTGTTTATAACTCTAAAGACAATATTTTAAGTTTTTAGAATTCTTTTTCCAATGATGAATACACTCTAAGCACTGTTAACCGATGAAAACTTGAAAACGGAGTTAAATGCTTAATTAGAATCACCTCAATCACCACTGCCTTAACTCACATTTCTAGAACTATTTTATTGCACAGGACAATTTTGTGAGCTTATCCTTAATGTCATGTTATATTACATTTGGTTGACTTTAGCAAACTTTGTTCCGATAGCCACGTCTTTTTCTACCTAAGAAACTTAGTCTCACATTGATGTAATAGCTTAAATTCCCTGAATCATAGCTATATAAAAATGAAATTACTTATCAGCAACAAATACAATGAATAATGAGGTAATAATACTTGATGGCAAGTACATCTAACTCAACACTTTTAGTTAAACTATTGAAAGAAATTAACTTTTGGTTTACTGATTAATTAGTTAATTCAAGTGCTTTTGGAATTTTGAAAAAGCTTGAAGACTCTTCCAATTAAGGGTAGAGGTTCGTTAGCCACCTTCAAGACAATCATTCAGTCTTTTTTAGTTTGATTTGTTTAACTACTTTAGTTTAGTTCACTTTGGTTTGGTTTAATTTGATTTAGTTTTTAGTTTAATTTAGTTTAGTTTAGTTCAGTCTAGTTTATTTTTTATACTTATTTTGTGAGTATTTGATTTTTAGATACTAGGCTAAAAAAGAAATTCCTAGATTAATATTATGCTAATTGATAAGTAACTAATTTTGTATAAAAGTGCCAAATTAGTAGTTCATGTGTTATAAATTATAGGGCATTATTCTAGTATTTTTCTAAAATTCATAACATATGCATTTCTAAACTAATGATCCAAAAGCTTGATATTTTGTAGGTTCAAAAGCTAATCCAAAGTGGGTATATAATTTTTCATAATTGTTAAGTATTAATTTAAGGTTTTTTTTTATATCTTTTCTAGGTGTTAAAAGAACAATCCAAAGGCCAGGATAGCTTTAAAGGAGAAATCAAGCCATGCAAGCCATCTGAGCCATATAATCATGCTAGAAGAAATAAAGCCAAATGAGCAATGAAGTCAAAGAAGCAAGCCATGAAGCCACAATGCTAGAAGTCATCAAAGGAAGCCATTTAAGCCAGGTCAACATGGGTCCACACATTTTGGGAACTTTCTAAGCAATTTTCATTTGAAGAAAATATGTTTTGAAGAGAAAAATAGGAAGAAAGGTTGAATTGTCAACAAGGGTAAGTGGCATGCACATGTGGACCAATTAGAGCAGAGGCTACATTCTTTAGACTCTCCTTTTCTCTGTCCTTCTAATTCCCTGCCACTCAGCTTCCTGGTTTCCCACTTCTTAAAGTCCTACTTCTAATTCCCTTATCCTATTTTTATCTCTTTATCATTCTTGTCTCTCTTTCCTATCTTCCTAGGATAGAATCTTATCAAATATTATCACTTAGGAAGGAGGAGATTAGTTATAAATAGAACATCATCTCCTCAATAAGGAGTTCCATGCCTACCTCCTTGAGGTTGGTCCTCTACACCTTCTCCAATCTTCCTCCATGCCTCTTCTAGGACCTCTCAATTCCTCCTTCCCTTGTCAGCCTTCCAAGATCTTTTCCTCTAAGTTCCAGGTTAGTTTTCCATTGCTTATTCCCTTATTTTGTTGTTTGCTTTGCCTTCTAGTTTCTTGAGCATAATTCTAGGATTATTTTCCATTGAGTGAGTCTTGAATTTAGTTTGCTTTAGTTCTCTTTGATCTAAGGTTAGATATCTCTTATAGTAATAGCCAAGAGGAAATAGCTTTTGGATCATCCTTGCCTTCCTTGTTCCTTGTTCTTCCTTGTTTTTCCCTTGTTTTGGTTCCCAATTTGATTTCATCCTCTAATGCAATTCTCTGCCTTGGTTCACATGCATGGGACTTGCTGGAGAGCATTCAACTTGAAGATTGAAGTCAAGACAAAATGTTTAGAAATTTAAGAATTATGTGCACCTCTCTTCTACTCTTTTACATTCAATAAAATAAAGTTTTGTTCCATGCTTAATTTTCTAAAACCATGCACACTCTTCATGTATGTCTCCTTATCTTTAATATGCATGTTCCATGATTAGATTTCATTGAAGATTCATTGCTTAGGTTGAGATGTATGTTTATATTTTACCTTTAAGAAGTTCTTGATTTTGGCCTTAGGAAGTTCATTCTAGAATTAGGTTTTAAGTTTATTCATGATTTAGTTTCTTGTTTTGAAGGCTTGTTAGTTTTAGATAGCTTCTATTGAGTTAAGTTAATTTCATGCATGTTTAATTGTCCAAGTTGTTTTAATTCCTAGATTAGGTCACAATCTATCTATTTTGGCCACGATAGTTCATCTAAATCAAGATCCAATTGCTTAAAAATTTGTGAGATTCTTGGAGGGATTGACCTCACTTGCATACAAGTAATACTAATTCGTGTTCTTACATGTAATATTAGAGATACACCTTTAATATATCTAGTTTTCCAAAAATAATTTTCTTTTGACCCTTAATTGGGATAAGGTCTTAATGATGATGATAAATTTTCTTTTGACAAACTCCTTACTCTTTACCTTTAACTTTGAGAGCTCATTTATTTGCATTAGAGGTGGACTTAACTGATCGAATAGCCAAATCTATAGGTGGAGATTCAATCATGGTTTTCACTAAATAGCTAAAGGATTTTCACTTGATAAAGTGCTTAGACCTAATATCTAGACAAATTAATGACCGCAACTTCTTATATCTCCATATATACCCTCAAAAGGTATGACGGAATCAAAGGGCTTTTTATTCTATAAATACATAGAACAATGCTTAAGGTCCCTAAATTTCACTCGATCATGGCCTGACCCTAGTATTAATCAGGTCAAAGCTTTAGTCTAACCCTATTAGGGCTACAAATTTCTTGCCTCTAATCTAACCTTCATGACTCAATTATAGTTGGGTCCCCTAATTGACTCGACCTTTTCCATATCTAAATGTCCCTATAAAGTCATGTATTCCATTATTTTTTGTAAATAGAGTACGAAGTCATTCAAGTAGGTGATTCTATCAAATGACTATGAGCAAAGATGAGTAATGATCATAGCAACATTACAATAGTAAACATTGATCAAAGCCATATTTATAGAAATAAAGCTATCAAGATTGTATCATTAGACTTGAAAACATACTTTCCACAATGGAACTCTTACTTGCTTTATTCGTATGACTCATTCTCTCTTAAGGCTCTTCATTTGCAGCCTACAATAGGAGCCAAAGAAAGAGTTTGAATCCAATCTACTTATTGAGAAGGACAAATGAAACACCTTGTCGAAGGATATGTTTTTGAATCAAGCTTATTCGCTCCCTATTGCAAATCCAAGTTAAAAAATCATGCCCAAATGTCAGAGAATTAAGCTCGTTTAGAGGAGCAACTTGTTGATTATTTTATCGCAAGTGAATAGGCTATTGTAGTGTAGCTGATGTAAGTATAGGTCGATCCCATGGGGACTTGACTTAAAAAGATGGAGTTAAAATAAAATTTAATTGTCTAAAGATTAAAAAATAATAGAAATTAAATAACAATGAATTAAAATTTTAGATCTATTTAACCAACAAAAATTATGAAAATCCAAGTTCAAAAAGACAAAATATTAACTAAAAAACAAATAAATTTCTCTTCCCTAGCTTAATTATAACAAATTACTTCAAATTTGATATCATCAATGTCGATTGGCCTTCACCAATCTCTCACTATTACTTCTGATTAAAGATCTAATTGCTGATTGTTCAGATTCCGCAAAATTTTTATGATTTAGACTAAGTAATGATTTTGGATTTTGGATGACTTAGATCAAATTTTTGGATTTTAGATTGAAGATCAGGAATGATGAATCAACTAGGAATTGTCCTAAGACCAAGATATAGTAATTGATTGAAAATTAAGGAATCCTGTTTATTAAAGCCAGATCATTGATTTGGTTAAGCTTCAATAAAATAGGTTTGGTGTGGGAAGAAGAGGTAGGAAGGAGATAGACTTTGTATGCTGGTCAGGCAACACCGACAAGAGGAGGGTGAAGAAAGATGGGTTCTGGTAGCCTTCAGTAGGTTGCCACTTGGGACTGCTTGGCTCAGTAGCCTCTTAGGATTAGACCGAGAAAAGAAGTCGCGAGAAAGAGGAGATGGGATGGGCTGATGTAGATTGGCTTGATTAGGGAAGAAGAATTGTGGATCTTGAACCTACATCAGAGAGGAAATTAAAAGGAGGTGCGATGCATTCTAGTTTCCTACTAGAAACCGAGAGAGAGAGAGAGAGAGAGAGAGAGAGAGAGAGAGAGAGAGAGAGAGAGAGAGAGAGAGAGAGAGAGAGAGAGAGAGAGAGAGAGAGAGAGAGAGAGAGAGAGAGAGAGAGAGAGAGAGAGCAGGGGGTTGTCGGCATGAGAAGGAAAAGAGATGGGAGAGTGGAAGATTTCAGCATGGTATGAAGGGAGAGGATGAAGGAAAAATGGGGATCATGTGTGACATCCTGGGGTTTTCATGAAAAATTTTCACATTTATTTCAAAAGGTGGAGTGCCTCTAAATTTTAAAATGCAAAAACAGAGAAAGATTTTTCTTTAAAATTCATTTTTCCTAAAACCTGGATGTCACCTTTATGTTCAAACTACACACACACACATGCACACACACACACACACACACACACACACACACACACACACACACACACACACACACACACACACACACACACACACAGTTTTTTAGAAGACATAAATTCATTTCTTAAAACAGGACCCATCCAGTGGAAATTGTTAAAAGACATACAAAATTATGAATATAATCAATAAGCATCCTAATCTACATTCTCAGACTATACTGGGTTTCAGAATCATATTCCTCATCATGTGGGATTAATAATCATTCAGCATCTGCTGGTATATTAGTATAATCCTCATGCCCCTTACTATATGGGGTCCACAATCCTCTAGCCACCGTTGGGAAAACAATATAAGGCATATCATCAAATACTAAGACTACTATGCCATAGTCTAAATCCGTACAACACGCCCGAATAATTGCATAATAATCCACTAATACCGAGGTGGAAATAACAAAATCCATGTATGCATGGGTGACGACCATGGCTGTCATAGCGGCGGCCTTTCCATGATTGCCCCACCCGACTTTTAACCTCCCTTAGGGCTTAGTATCTGTATCATCACAATTTCAGAGAGCGAGTGGCCAAACCCTCAGAACTCTCTTAGCATAGTGTGACAACCAGGGTTTTATATGATGCAAATTTGATAAAAAGGTGAGATCTCTTGTTTTATAAATATGAAATGCATGAAAATCTTTTTGTTTTGGAAAACAATCTTTTGTATAAAACCCCGAGTGTCAAAATACATTTTCAAATTATCTAGCCATGGCATAGTTTTAAATTGACTCTATTCCTAAGTGTTTACTTTGTGTCTGAAAAATGTTGAGGATTGGGTGAGTATATACTATACTCAGTAGGAGTCCATCACTACTAGTTTTACAATGCATGCTATGTTTAAAATCATATGCTCTTTCAAAACATGTGCATGTTTGAGCACTCAAGTTCAATATCGAGATTAAAAACCATTGTCGAATTGAAATACTGACTACTTAAAGAAATCACATAATCCAAGTCGAAAGTATCATATATATATCATAACATAATGATATACATAAGATGCTCCACTGAATCCAACTCATGGATGTATGGTATGGTCGACCAACCTCATGTCATGCCATATGCAATGCAAGTAAATCCACAAAAACATAGGGCCCAACTATGCCCATGACCTCACCATCGTGTGGTCCCCGGGTACCTGGGGACACTTGGTCATAGCCTCCACGGGGCATATGATACATTGACCCAGTGCCGTGATACCAGTGGTAGCCCCCTGTACCACTCGCAGTTGACGTAGGGGCATGCCCTTTTTGGGCGTGGTACCCATTCCACCTAATAGTGGTAGAGGCTGAGAGGCCAAACCAGACCTCTCGGCATAGCGCCCACGAGCTTACTAGCCCAAATCACATACGATTAAATAAGCAAAAACCTCTTTTTCAAAACCTGTTCTCTTTGGGTCCCTCACAATTGCCTACCCAGAGTCTTTTGGGCACTCCAGCGTCTTTTGGTAACCCTCAAGGACATGCAATTTTTACAAAAACTCAATGCTCACAAATCATGCAATATATGCAATTGTTTGCAAAGCATGTCTATGCATAATGTATTTGTCATATGTATGCTGAAGACGTTTATAAAATTAAGTCATACTAAACAAGTCATATAACTTAAACTTAAAACCAGCATTCTCAAAACAATCATGGGTTCTTTTTAAAAAAGTCTAATAGTGATAGAGAACCTACCTGGTTTGGTCACGCAAGCCCCTTTGTCCTCGTACGCTCTTGAACATGGTTTAGGGGAACAAGGTTAGTTTGGCCTATTTCTATAGGTTTTAGAGTGGTTGATCTCACTACTTAGGCATTAAGGGTTCATCCTCATGCCTATGGGTGTCTTAAGGTCCTAACTGGGCCTTGGTATCATCAGGTTTACAAAGGTTTAGTGGCCCTGCGCCACTATCATAGTCTAAGGGTCGTGCCCACCTTAGATTGGACCTTGATTAGGTATTTTATGGTTTGAATATGTCCGCGTCGTCGACACGGACACAACGCCTTTTGCGGCGCCTCAATCGGAGCCCTAGAACTCAAGTTATAAGCTTTTTAGTACCAAGTGAACATAGAGGGTCAAACAAGGTGGAAGCCCAGGACGCGTCAGTAGCATGCACCCCAGCGGACGCGTCTTCTGACGCACCGGGCTTCCGCCCGACATTCTCATTTGCAGGCGCGTCCATGGACGCACCCGTCGGGTTTTCTCAATGCACAGAGTGCGTTTCGGTTTGACAAGGACCTGGGCGTCCTAGGGACACCCTAGTTCGACAGGGTCGAACCAGTGCGCCCCAGGGACTGTCCCTGGGTCCTTTGTGGCTCTTGAAAGCTCCGTTTTGCATGATTTTTCATGCAAAAACTTGGGGAAACTTAGCCTAGGACTAAGGGGGAGACCGGTTTGGAGGGGTTTTGGGTATACCTGGTTCATGGCTAGGTTTTTCTCCACGTTTTCTCCTCTTGTTTGCTTCTCCAGGAAGGGTTTTTCCCAAGCTTTTGGGCTTCCATTAGAGGCGCCCAAGAGCTCTATTTATAGAGCTATAAGAGGGTTTTGGAGGGGACTCTTACCACCATTGAATGGCGGTGGAGAAACCTCCAGAATGGCGGTGGTGTCTCCTCCAAACACCACCGTTCTAGAACCCTCTAGGAGGTTGAAGAAGAGGGGTGCCCGTATCAAAATAGGCCCCTATGTTTCTCAGGCTAAATCCGTTTTTTTAGGGGCCGAAAAATATGACATGACACGATAACACAACATGAACCTGACAAGAATTTAGCGGGTGCAGGTCGAGTCTTATCGTGTTCGTGTCATTTTCGAGTGACCAAAATGACACGCCAAAAATCGTGTCGTGTTCGAGTTAATCAATTTGACCCGTTGTGTCGACCTATTTGACACGCGACCTATTTACTCATCACCTTGACATGATTCTCACCTATGGAATGGTTGAAAATGTAGGACTGTTCTTGAGGAATTGTCTTATATTACTCATGTAATATAGGACGGTTCCTGAATAACCGTCCTCTATTGCTAGTTATATAGGACGATTCCAGAAGAACCATCCTATATTGCTAGTTATATAGGACGGTTCCAGAAGAACTGTCCTATATTACTAAAAATTAGATTAAATGCTAAAAATTAGCTAAAAATCATTAATACATGAAGATTCAAGCATGAGTAAGCTATATATGTGGATTAGAATAGGTATTAACTAATAAATATAAAAAATAACAAAATTTTCCTAATTTTCGTAACTTATTTTTTTTGGAAAAATTAAAAAAAAAACTAAATTACAAAAAAAAAGAGATGAAAACATTATCACACATGAATAAACAACATGGGAAACCTCTATATGTGGATAGAAATACTTTTCAATGAAGAAATACGAAAAAACAACGACTTTTTCTTAAATTTTCATAACTGATTTTTTCAAAAAAACAGTAAAAAACCTAAAAATAAACTCAAATCTAGGGCAAAGAAATATAAAACTCAAATGGAATGTTTCTCATACACCTAGAACTAAAACCCATCAAGATCTATGAAAAATAGTTAACGAAAAACAAAAAAATTGAAAAAAATAAATACAGATTATAAAATTTATAAATACATACCTTTTTTTGCTTAAATCTGTGAAAGATTGAAGAGGAATGGTCGTTTTCACCTTCTCAGACTAAAACCCATCAAGATCTATGGAAAATAGTTAACAAAAAACAAAAAATTTGAAAAAAAGGGTACTAGCTTTTATGTTTTTTATAAAACTGTATACAGATTGTAAAATTTGTAAATACATACCTTATTTCGCTTAGATCTGTGAAACATCGAAGAGGAATGGTCATTGTCACTTTCTCAGTAGTTTGGACCGCTGGAAGATTGAAAATTTGAAATTAGGGATGATCAAGGTGAAAAATGATATATAGAACAATATAGGACGGTTTTTAAATAACCGTCCTATAATATATATAATGAAATATATGACATTTTTTTTATAACCGTCCTATAAGTTATATAGGATGGTTATTTTATTTTTTAGAAAGTTATGGGACGGTTGTTAACATGTTGTTGCATAATCGTCATATAAGCTATAAGAGTTATGTATTTAATTAATCTTAGTTGAGGATGTGTTTAAATAAAAAATAGTTATTAAGTATAGAGTAAAGAAAGAGTTATGTAATTAACTCATCTTAATTTCCTTAAGGATGAGCTTAAAAAGACAGAGCATATATGTAATTAACTTATCTCAGTTGAGTATCAACTTAAAAACGAAGTTATGTAAGTAACTCATACTGTCATACTCAATTCAATAGTTGTTGAGGTTGAGGATGAGTAAAGTAAGTGTTATGTATTTAACTCATCTGACCTCAGTTGAGGATCAGCTTGAAAAAGCAAAGTTATGTAAGTAACTCATACTCAATTCAAAAGTTGTTGAGGATAAGTAAAGAAAGAGTCATGTAATTAACTCATTAGGTAAGAATGACTAAATGAGAATAAAAATAGTTATGTAATTAACTTAGTAGCTTGAGAGTTGAGAATGAGTATATAAAGAGTTATGTAATTATCTCATTAGTGGATAATGAGTATAGGAAGGGTCCAAAGGAAATAGTTATTAGTTATGTAATTAACTCATTAGGTGAGGTAAGAATGAGATCAGAGAATAGGAGTTATGTGTTGAATTAACACAAATGTTGAATGATATTACTAAGGGAGTTACTAAATTTTACTCTACATGAATGATGGATCAATGAATTATGGATGAATGAGTTATTCCTAATATATTATCATCAATTAGGAGTTAGAAATGAGAAACAAATATTGACTTATATGAGTTGGATACATGATATTCATGAATTTGATTAAAAAGAGATATATTAGATCAATTGGTGATGACATGTGAAATTAACATAAGAAAATCATTAGCATTTATAATTTTATACAATATTTGACAGTTAGTTAGTCTCTCACTTCACTTGTACTTGTACAAGTTACAAAACTTGGTTAACTAATTTTGTACTAAGTGTGACTTGTAAGTTTGTAACTGATAATGTGTAGCTAATCTTAGACTGTTTGATAAGAAAATTAGAGACAGTGTATAGGTGTAGCTAAGTCTTAGGTTATAACTTATAGTTATAGCAAACAACCTACTAGAGCAGGGGCTTTAGCTTAAGACTTCTAATTCAATTGGATAATTGGATTTGGGCTTACTTACTTACATACAAAAAGATAAAACAATTGCCTTGAGAATTAGTATATAAAGAGTTATGTAATTATCTCATTGGTGGATAATGAGTATATGAAGGGAATAGTTATTAGCTATGTAATTAAATCATTATGTGAGGTGAGAATGAGATCAGAGAATATGAGTTATGTGTTGAATTAACACAAAAGCTTATCAAGAGAGAATTAGAAGGATATTGATATGATAACTTTGGTGAAACTAAAATTAATTATGGATTGTGGTCTATACTCTATAGTGAAAACTGAAAAGAAGTGGCATTGATGGTAAAATGAATAATAATCATGAGAGAAAAATCACATGTTGAATGATATTACTAAGGGAGTTACTAAATTTTACTCTGCATGAATGATGGATCATGGATGAATGAGTTATTCCTAATATATTATCATCAATTAGGAGTTAGAAAAGAGAAACAAATATTGAGTTATATAAGTTAGATACATGATATTCATGAATTTGATGAAAAAGAGATATATTAGATCAATTGGTGATGACATGTGAAATTAACATAAGAAAATCATTAGTATTTATAATTTTATACAATATATGATAGTTAGTTAGTCTCTCACTTCACTTGTACTTGTACAAGTTACAAAACTTGGTTAACTAATTTTCTACTAAGTGTAACTTGTAAGTTTGTAACTGACAATGTGTAGCTAATCTTAAAATGTTTGATAAGAAAATTAGAGACAGTGTGTACGTTAGCTAAGTCTTAAGTTATAACTTATAGTTATAGGCTTATAACAAACAACCACCAGTTAGGCTAGGCTCTTTAGCAGCTTAGCTTTAGCATAAGACTTCAAATTTAATTGGATAATTGGATATGGGAATTGGGCTTACTTACATACAAAAAAACAAAACAATTTCCTTAGACTAGATTGACTTAGTAGACCTAGATAATTATTAATTAGTTAAACCTTTATGTTTTCAGTTTTCATTTTGTTTTCCCGCCACTACAAGGGGGGCCCACACGTCGGATCTAACATCAAGGACTCAAAATATTTGACAAATGATTGAAGTGTAAGTTTCATTAACTCCAGTTGCCACTTGCCAGTTTGGAATTGGAGGAAAGAAAACTATCTGTCCCTGTTAGGCAGGCCGGCGCCAAGGCTAGGTCGTTTGCTTGGCACGAGCAGGCCCAGTCCTTTGGAAGTTTGACATATCACAGTCACACTCACAAATTGGTAAAGTACTAATAAACCATATCCATATGTGTAAAATAGGACGGTTAGTTCTTAACCGTCTTATATTCTTATGTAAAAATAGGACGGTTAGTGCGTAACTGTCCTATATTTAGACAATATAGGACAGTTATGTACTAACCGTCGTATAAAACATAGCATATTTAACCGTCCTATAAAACATAACATATAGGACGGTTATTTCACAATCGTCCTATAAAACATAACATATAGGACGATTATTTCATAACCGTCCTATAAAACCCATAACATATAGGACGGTTATGATATAACCATCCTATAAAACATAACATATAGGATGGTTATTTCACAACCGTCCTATAAAACCCATAACATATAGGACGGTTGTGAAACCGTCCTATCTTATATGTTATGTGTTTTATAGGACAGTTGTAAAATAACTGTCCTATGTTTTGTGGTTGGTTTGGCTCCATTCACTTGGGAGCAATTTTTTTACTAAGTCGTAATAGGGAAATTGAGTCGTTTTATGTTGTGCCGTGTATCCAACACAACTCAGTTAATTAATCGTGTTACATAGGTCATGTCGTATTATTTTTTTAAGAACTGAGTCGTGTACGAGTCATAGGTTTTTGACACGACTATTAATCGTGTCGTGTTCGTGTCGAACCATAACTCTAATTGTGTCATGTTCGTGTGTCCACAAACACGGCCCGCCAACCCAAATTGCCACCCCTACGTTTTTTAATATAAATTATATTTTTGCCCCTGAACTTCAAAGGGCCATAACTTGCTTATTTTAACTCTGTTTTGGGTGACTTTGGTCTTGTTGGATTCCTTTTTCCAAGGTGCACCTAATGGTACCATTCTTAGGATCAAATTTCTGGGTCTAGTCAGGGTGAATAGTGAAATGACCAAAATACCCTTAGTTCTAAAAAGTGAACTTTTCATTGCTAACTTGGGATTTCAATGTTACAAAATTGGAGTCATTACGTATAGCATCCCTAGGCATATGCCTATCTAAAACAAACTCTCAGGGTTCCATGCCCGGATGTAAAATAATTATAATAGCAGGCAATTCGCCTGCTCATATATTTTATAAAAAGAATAACATCCTCACTTATTTGGTGATAACCCACCAAGGATGTATCCTATAAACGTAGACTCATACATCATCAATACTTACATGGTACCCATGTACCATCAACATAATTTCACAATTCACATACATGATGTACAAGTCATAAGTATCAATTATAATATGCAATTCTTTTAATTAACATTATTTTTATCATTTTAATTTAAAGCATGTCAAATAACAATCATACCATTTTAGTTTCATAACATCCATAATTAGAAATAAGATGTAATGACCCAAATTTTGAAGACATTTTGTATGAAGAACAAATATAATGCTTACCCCTTACCCCTGATACTGTAACTTATCTCTTTTTAGGAATTAATATATGTTTACCAGTCTTACAAGGTGATTGGATGTTTTATTTTAAATTAAATATAAAACATAGGAATTTGTGAGAAAAATTAGTACCATTAGATTCTATATTCAAAATAGAATTCAACGCCTCAAAGAATGCCGAAAACAGAGTTCGTATGAAAAAGTTACAGGCGTTTAAAGATTAAGGGCATTTTTGTAAAATCTAATTAAAACAGAACAACCCGAAAACACAAGGGGCTGTTTTACTAACGGCACACCCCCAGGTCATCCCCTACCTCCAGCCACCACCATTCTTGACCCTTCCAGAACCGCCTCTGTAATGCGGCAACAATGGTGGCACTGCCTTCGCGAGGCTATAAAGCCCGTGTTCCCCTCCTCCCCAGTCATCCTCTTCTCCTCATTCTTCTCTTCTTCTCCGACTGCTACAGCATAGGGTTTTCGAAAAAATCGAAAAACCCTCTTTCTGTTCCCTACAAATTCTGGCATTGGCTCAAGTCCTTTCTTCGGGTAGGCCATTCCCCTCTCTCTTTTCTTCTCCATTTGTTTTCCCTGGTCTCACCGGAAGTTAGGATTTTCCCCCTTCTTCGTGGTTTCCGGTGACCTAGGGTTTTAGAGCGGAAAAGGGCGCACCTTCAGCAATGGGTCCCCTCCTAGACTACCCAGGTAAGCCCCTCTTTCCCCTCTCTTTGTTTTTCCCTTCTTTCAGGCCGGATCCGAGCATTTCCCAACTGAAGAACACGCTGAGAAAAGCCGGGTTCCTCCCGATTCCACACAAACCAGGCGTCCCAGGAGTGTGGTGCCCGACGCATGCCTGGGGCATGGTCCCTGGCGTGGCCTTTGGGCGGACGCGGGATTGGGGTGCACAGGTCCTGGCTCAACCAGGATGCACGGGGTGCCCTGGGAGCTAAGATGCGTTGTGCTGCGCCAAAGACGCGTCCGCGCGATGCCATCCAGGACACTTGTCATAGCGCATCGCTTGGGCATGCATGTGCGTGTGCGAATGCAGTCCCTGGCGTGACCTTTGGGCACGCACGACATGCCAGCGTGGGTCCTAGTTTGACCAGGGCACGCGAGCGTCTTAATAACCATGACCGTGGGCCCTACGCGTAGACAAATCTAGTTCATCCGTGATTTTGGGACACAAAATGCAATTACGGAGGCTGTAGGACTCCGATTGACCATCCGAAAGAACCGTTGCGTTTGTATTAATGGCACGGACCTAATGAGACTATGAAACTTAGGATCATAGAACTATTCAGCATAACTCTAGCCTAGAAGCACGCTAAGCAAGGGCCTATAGAGCTAAAAAGGCAGATCTAGCTGTTAATCTATAAGTTTAGGTACTGACCCATAAAGGTTGGAAAATAATACTTGAGTCCTTGTTATCCATTAATATTCAGGGTTACACAAAAGTGATCCAGGGTCGAGTAGTGAAGAACGCTATTCGAGGAACATCGAGGTAGGTAGTTTGATACTACTAAGTTTTCAAATACATTTCAAATCTGAATGCTTTACTTGGCTTTAATTACTGTATTTCGCATGCTTTTTGAGATATGCTGTTCTTATATGAGTACGCGGATTTGTCTTCATGATTTATGGCCTTCAAGCACTTGAATCTATCACCGTGTTTAACATGCTTTTGAGATATGATGTTTTTGTACAAGCATATGGCATTATGGCTTTGAATGCAATTACTGGCATGAGCAGATTTAATGCATTGCTTTCATGTTTTGAAAACAAATGCCTAAATTGCATGATCTACGATATGTGAGATTTGGATTATCTATATATTTTTTTCGTGGGCAGATCACCGGATGAGGCAGTCCACAGTGGGCACTATGCTGAGGGGTACAGGTTTGGCCTCCAAGCCTCTACCACCAAAAGGGTGGATGGTATCACTGCCAAAAAGGCATTGTCCCTTCCCTGACTGCTGTGGTAAACAAGGACGACTACTGGAGGTGTTCACGGCACCCTTTCGGGGACGGCTATAGTCTCGTGGAGGCTATGGTGGGTAAGTCTCTAGATACTGGAGCCACACGAGTCAGTTGTATACTGATCGTGAGCATAGTGACCCTATGATTTCAGTGTGATTGATATGCATATAGCATTGAGATGGTCGTATACGAGTACTCGTGACCAGTTGGCGTGATGTGTTCGCCTAGAGACTCATGAGCATGATACTGCATATGCTTGAATGATGACTACTTTAAGAGTTTCATCATTATTATATTTGACTCGCTGGTTGATGCATTTGCCGAGATCTTCGTATATGGATCTATCGATTTCTATTTTAGTCATAGTTATATGATGTGATTTGCATACGGATTTCATAGTTGAATCTACATCCATGAACTTACTTTTATGCATTAATATGCAAGTTTGCACAAAAAGGAATCACTGATGTTTTACATGATAAAGCAACTTGAATCATGTATGTTACCTACTGTGTTTCCAAAATAGTAGTATCAGATGACCTAGGTGAGTTAAGTACGAAGCACCACTGTGTGTAAAGTTACTAATTTGTACGTCTATGTAGCATATTATAGATTTCAATAAAGTTTATTACATATTTCAATAGAATTTCACAATGAATCCTAATAAGTATGGAGCTTAGAAAATCTTAGGCAATCCTTTGCCTTCAAAGACTCTTTGAATAAATAACAAACAAGATTTCTCTTAAATTCCTAAAACAACAACTAATAATCAAATTCATCTTCTAAATCATTAAAGGATAAGACCTAGAAGAAAGAAAGATGAAATAGTAGGTTGGTAGAAGGTTAGACGAAGATCAAACAAACTCACTTATGATTAAATTTTATCTTTCCAAGCAAATGAAAATAAGTAATATCATAGGTCTCCACTACATGAAGATTTGATAAGAAATCCTTAAATAAATAAATAAATAAATAAATATATTTAGGGGAAATTGTGACCTAAGATTATTATGGAATAAAATCCATCACAGTAAAATTTTAAAGAAATAAATTACATTAGTACCCTAAAATTTGTCCAAAATATAATTAGGTACCCTATCTTCAAAAGTATCACATAAGGACCCCACTATTTGTTACATGCATATCTAGGGTCCATTCTTTAATGGGTCATTTAATTTTCATGTGGAAATTTGAAGGGCAAAAAAGTTATTTATAAATAAACTATTTCTTCTTCATTTGGAACCTTATTTGGGGCTTTTTCTATAACTTGGAAACATAAATGCAATCACTAGTGAGAAGTTAGAAGTGAGTAAGAAATCAACTGAGAGATTCAACAATCTAATTAGAACATCAACTCTTTTTTCTTTCTTTATTTACATTGATGCATGTTTCAGAAGAGAAGGACGTCTATTTCATTTTCCAACTAAAAACTCAACTTAAAAAACTCAACTAAAGACAATGAATGCCAAAAGCCTCAGAGTGTTTATTATCTTTTTGCCATAGTAGAAGCGAAGGAGATCATTTGTAGTCTCTTGATTAGAGATTGCAACTTCTTCAATTCTATTTCTTGCTCTCATTTTAATAGATTTTTCTTAATTTTTTAGTTGAGTGTTGTTGTTCTAACTCTAGTATGAGGATTAACACTTAGAACATTTTGTTTGCATAGAACTAGTAGATAATGACTATCTTTAGTCCTCTGATGTTTATATGTAGTTTTACAAATTCAAAGCTCTAAATCATTTATATAAACTAGTCGAAGAAAGTTTTTGTAAGAAAGGAAGTCAATTTTCTATCTCTTGCTAGTTCATTATTGAATTCTCTATGTATGCAGTCAAGGTGGAAATGTTGAAAGCTGGAGGAGTATCCTTCTTTGATTAGATTCACTTGGAGGATCAGTCATGTTTCCAAGTTAAACAATAAGGTACACTATTCTAATCCTTTTCTCATTATGGCTGCATGTGGTAAGCACACATAGTGTCTATTAGGACATATTGTGTGTATTAATGGAGATTTTCTTAACCTCAAATTATTATTCCATTTCTTAGGATAAGCATGTTTGGGTTCTTTTTTGAAAAGGAAGTTCAGATTTGTTGTAAAATTGTTATCTTGCCTAAAATAATTTTTAAACCCACCTTAGAAGATGCACTGAAAATAGTTAATGCCTCCCAAATGTGCAAGGGATCTCAGTAACTCTATCCCTAACATTCAACTAAACCACACTAAATCTTTTCCCTTATACTAATCGACACTATCAAATTAGGGCCAATACTTTTAGTCTCTAATGAATGCCATAATAAACTCTAAAATTTTGAAAATTCAGGTTTCTCATATCTCAATCAAATCTTTCTTTTTCATCGGATCTCAAGAAGTATGATGACTTGGACAACACAATTAGAACTCTAATTTTCTTTAGTTATCAAGGATTAAAATGATCTTGAATACATAATCTATATTTCTCTCCTATGTATCTAGTTCATATCTCAAGTAGTATGATGATCTAGAATACATAATTAGACCTCCCTTTTCTTTGACATATCTCCTTGAGATGATTACCTTTAGATCTCAAATCTATGATGATATGGAACATATATTAAGATCTCATATCATCTTACAAACAAGATCATAGATCAATAATCTAAAGTTTTATTGAGAAACTAAATTGTAGGAGCATACTATGACCGGGTCAATTTGTATAACAAGAAGAACTTCATAAGATTAGTAACTCTAGAACTAGAAAACTTCACAAGAGGAAGATTGCTTATAGATTGATGCACTAACTACCAATATCTAAAGAGAGAGAATAGAGTGACACACTTTGGCAAAATCTAGAGAGAGAGTGATTTGGTATAGTGAAAATGGCCTAGGAGTGCCTTTATATAGAGGTTTAAGGTAACCAGCTCATAAAGCCCAAAACCATTACTCTATACCTATAGAAAAAACAATAACACAATATTTTAAAAAATCATTAAAGATATAATGGTTATATAATAAACCCTAAAACCATTTCAAAGGAAACGATTAAAAAGCATAATCTTTGCACATTCTTGCATGTAATAGGAAAATGAATTAAACTATTTACGCATAATAGCCCATGCAAATAAATATAAATGATTTCTCATTTAACATAAAACAATATTCAACACAATTTTGTTATCCAAAGGAATACCACACACTTCCAATTTACCTAGATGTTGCTGACAGGAGTTTGCGCAGCAGATGGAGTGAAGAAGCCAAGTTTAGCCTTGTTGTCATTAATCAACTTGACTATAAGTTTACTATAAGTGCAGGCCTCTCTGTATGAAATGACATTTTTGCCTTAAAAAAATCCACGTAAAAATCATGTGACACATCTTTGTATCAAAATTTAATGACCCATTATTGAATGGACTGGAGATGCACATAACAAATACTGGGGCCCTTGTGTGATACTTTTGAAAAAGATGAGGTACTTATGTGAGATTTCTTAGTAGTGAAATGAAATTTTTCTAAAAAAGAAATGAAGAGATTCGATAGGAGAAGCGCATTGATGTGAAATTTTTCAGAGAGAGAGAGAGAGTAGTCTTATCCAGAAAAAACAACCAAAAAGATAACTAAAGATTGTTGTTAGTGATGACTTGGTCATTTTGAGTTTTTGGGTTTTTGGGTCATTTTAGGTGGGGAATGAAGAAAGGAAACAAGAGTCAGAGGGAGGAAAATGACGTAAGATGACTTGGTAATATTATCCAAAGGTTGGAATTTGCTAGGCGGGTTCTGCAGTCGATCTCAGAACTCAATGTCACTTTTTGGAAAAGCTCCTTCAATTATGCTTTTACACTCCTATTAATTGAACTGAGCCCCTTGATTGAGCAAATAGAAGTTCCAAGTGATTCGAAAATTTTTGACCTCTATCCAACGGTCTTCCTTAGCCACAGTACCTTAGTAGGTACATCTCAGGCAGGAATGTTCCACTAGGGCATAACTTCCACCTCACTTTTCCACCATTGGCCCGGCTTGAGGTTGATTCAGGACCATTAATCTGATTTATGTGACACCTACTATCCATTCCATCATGGATTGGTGTACCACCAATTGTTTCTTTTGTTTATCTTTTCTGAAGGCGAAAAATATAAGAAAAAGAAGAGACACTTTGAAGACGAAGTTCCGCATCAATTAGAAAATGGAATTCCTAAATAACAAAAGTGTTCTCCTATATTTAAATTTTTAAAAGAATACCAGCAGTTTCTAAATCTTTCCAGACTCGTTGCTTGCCAACACGATGCTGGACAATGGTATAGGCAGCCAAAGTAGAGTTTTCGACCCCCAAAAAACCATCTAAAATGTATGGTTAAATTTTCTCCATTTAATATATATATATATATATATTTTCAAATTAAAAACCTCGTTGTTTCACCAGTCCAAAGGCCTATATTCAGATGTCATGGGGCTTTTTATTACTCGAAGGGTATTCTTTTTTGCAGCATTTATCAAGAGAAAGATAGAAAACATGGATTTAACAGATACAGTAGCAGGTATCATATGAGAAACATCAAAGGAAAAGTAGATCTGGAGATTTCTGGGAGGAGTAAGGAAGAAATTCCGTTGCGTTTTTTTAAGAGACGAGGGAAGGTAAAGAAAGGTTCTGCTGTTACGCAATAGCTAATGTCATTTCTGTCATCTTAGAAAATCTAAAAATATATTTTTGAATTAACAACTGTCGTTAACGTGGGTCGTTGTGTTTTCTCCGCTTTTGACGGCAACTCATTCGGGTTTTGCTGGTCTCTCTCAAAAATGAAAGATACAAAATCCAGCCGATCATTCCTTTGATTTGTTTTACGCAGTTTTCCAGGCAAATGTGTGTTTCATAATGGGTTAGGTTGCTTCTAACGGTCAAATTTTTACCTGCAATATAGTATTAGACCAATCTCAGTCGGGAGGAAACGCCGCCCTCTATGCCATCGCAATTATTGAATGTCGCGACCTTTCCTTTATGCCACAGTGGACAAATCTAATTATTGGTTTAGAATATAATCGAAACAATTCAACAAGATCAAAAGCGGACCAGATTCAGAAAATAAGCATCAAGCAGGATGATCAAGTCAATTATCCAAAAGTTCCTAGATCAGATGGATCAATAGTTATCAATGGTAGGTAAGAGGGTTAAATCCTGGCCGCATCTTCTCTCTCTTCTATTCAGTGATCCATGGTATACGGAGGCCCACAAAGAAAACCAGAGGTCCACGCTTTTTATAATCGGGACATAAAAAATTGATTAATGCCAATTAAGCTATTTACGAACATGACCCCACAACTTTCAAGCCATATATAGACAACAGAAATCAATCAAGGATACCAAGGACATCAAAGCGATACGAATGGCAGATGCGTACACTTGTAACCATGGAACAAAATATTGGCTTTATAACCAATATATTGGCCTCTAAACTGATATGATATTTCTCGCGATATATGGCCAATATATGAAGATTTTGGCTTCTACAGCTGTAACCGACCGATACTGCTATTTTGTTCTTGAGACTCTATCCACTCGATGCATGTGCATACTGATCAATGGAATGTTGGCACACGTTCTACTTGGACACTTATTCTAATCCTCTTGTCTTCGTTGGTAGAGACGAGAGCGGGCTATAATAATTTAAAGTAGAGAATCTTATCTTATATTTTTTTAAGAGGCTGATTTTATATCTTGAACTTGTGACTTCACAGTCACATGACAATTTTTACCATTACGCTAAGGCTCCCAAATAAGGTACGTGGGGCCTCGGCAAAACAACTTTTTGATAACTACAGCCACTTTTTGGTGTCAACACCTTTATCGTTTCTCTTTATGACCCTTTTACCTATATTGGGTGCTTTTCTTAATGGCTAATGGTTAAGGGGGACATTACTTAATACAGATTAAAGAAGGAAAGAATCTCGAACCCAAAATTGCTGGTATTGACAAGGATGGAAATCTATTTTAAATTTTCTTCTTCTACCTATACGGAGAAAGAAATGTTATGTCTGGCTACTAGGCTATCACGTCTAAAAGTTCTATGATCTGGAGGGTACGACCTCCCCAACCTTCCCCATTTTTTTATTTTTTTTCTGAATACTTTTCGTTGGGAAAAGATTGGTATGGTCCACTGTTGCCCAGACTATTTGATACTCTTATGTTGTAATTTTTTGGTTTACCTTAAATCAGAAAAAATTAGCACAATCCCCTTCAGATCTTGAAGGGGTGGCTAATTTAGTCAGAAATGATGTTCTATGTTAACATACTATTTTATGTGAGTTCAGGAAACGTAAATGAGAGGAACCCATGTGTTTCACTGGGTCACATAATTTTGTAGCAATAGGAACCTGCATTTCTTCTTGTTTGATCAACAAAATTTTGCACCCATTAAGCATGTGATTCTTCCATGCCTGGAAACATCGATCGACGGAAACAAGCAACTAAAATCTAACTCCAGACGATCACTCTTTTTGATAGTTTTTGTGTGGAGATCTCCCGTCAGGTAGTCAGACAGAACGGTAACATCTCTCGTTTTGCTTTTAGACAAGCACTAATGACAATTAGTTAATGACAAATATATCCTTATCTTTTCTGCAACAAATTAGAAAAATTATCTTCTTCTTTTTTCTTTTTTTTTGTATATACATTGCAAGGCTTAGGAGAACAAAGATGACATAGGCATGCCCTACAACAATTTCACATTATTTCCTTTTCTATGAGATAATTATAATAACTGAAATTAGTATTCATCAAGGGCATTTTCAATTATTTTTTATATAATTAAGAAAGAATAAATGACACATGATTGCTTCCAACGGTCAATTTTGAACTTAAATTTGAACTCACGTGTCTGTCAGTTTATAATAGCGTTTGTCCCGTTTATTGTTAAAAAGTGCAAAGCATCCCTCAAAGTGAGCTGCTTACGTTCAAACCTCAATAAAATAAAATTGCGCTATAATGTAAGATATCTGGTCCTAAGTCCTCAATAAAATTGCAATTCTTGTTTTTGTATCATCTTCCCCTATAAAAGAGTTTAATCTTAACCATTCTTGCAGATCTATGTCATCGCAATACAATGATGGACCCCCATTTCGCTCCACCTAGGATTAATCCCAACCACCCTCAGTTGGATAGCACGCACGTTAGATTTCCAATTACCCAAATGCCATGCCGGTTGGAGACTCTTAATCGCTGATCAAATGAATATTTTACTTGGTTAATCCATGGTCAGAAACTACATAAAACAACAAATCGTATTGAAGATTATCAGATGGACAATCTAGATCATTCATAAGCGGGCTCACTATGTATTGTGGCCGTGTGTCATGTGTACTGCAGTCAATAAGAATCAGCTAACTGAACGGGTCGGATCAACAATACCTGGGGCGTGCTCGAGTAAGATGGGGCCGCCAACCTACAGTACTAGTAGTATTCTCAACTTGATTTGGCGGTGTAGAGGGTCAAAAGTTGGTGGATTCTGAGTCGGAATCAATTTAGCCGGGTTCTTGTCGCTTTCTACCTGTCCCTTTCAAATTTTATTCCTTAAATAAGGCTGTTTTCCTTTGCCAATAAAATTTGCACCGTTCTCATCAGAGTTTGAGCATTGCCGTTCAGATTCCAACTTTTACCATGGTGGGCCCTGCCCCTAGTTACAGTGTTGCTGACCGTCCATATCTCTATAACCAAATGCAGAATTTTCCGCTTTCAGACTCATCCAATATTAGCTGTTCTTTCAGCGGGTCTGCTCACCGTGATAAATTTGGGAAGCTGTACAGAAACTTTTGTCCCTGTCGCGAAGGACTTTAGCATTATGTTCCAATAATGCTTTCCTTTTTCCTTTTATATTTTGCCCCGTTCTTATCACTCTTATACCCCAAGCCGAGCTGTCTCTCTTTCCTACCTGAACTCTCGCGTTCTCTCCCTCCTTCCTCTATAAATACTCTTCTTTTCCTCTCCTTCTGTTGCAATGCTCTAAATCCATAGAGCAGAAGAACAGCTCTAGGTTTCTGTCCTATTTCTCTTTGTAGATTTCTTCGTAAGATCTCTTCATCTAGTTCTTCTGTAGGCTGATCTGAAGTGATTTTTGTGCATTTTTTCTTTTCTTTTGCTTATTTAAGCTGTTGAACTCGTTCTTTTCTTGTTTCTGATGAATGTGGTTTTGATTTTGTGTTCCTAGCCGCGGACTTATTTTAGAGCCTTTTGTATTCTATTCTACCGATTCTAATCTTTGAAAACGTTTTGTTTCTTGTTTTTGTTTCTGTTCTTGTTTGTAGCTCGAGATGAAATCTTTCTCTTGTAGCTATAGATCGGTGAACGTTTACTAATGAGTTTTAAATCTAATGTGGTCAGTGTAGATAGTTTTGAGTTGGTTATTGTTAGTTGCGGTGTGATTTTGGAGTCCTTTTTCTCGCTGTTTGAAACTTATTTTTTTCCTGGCTTTTTGTCTGTTCTTGTTTGCAACTAGAGTTGGATAGATCGATGACCTCCTATTAATGAGCTTAGATTGGAAGTAATGAATGCAGATGCTACTTTTGCTTCTTGCAAATTGTGGAGCGATTTTCAAGCTTTATTTTTCTTTTCTTCTTCTGATTTAGGCCTTGCAAAACGCTCTTTTTTTGTTTCTAGCTATTTATGATGACCTCATCTCTATGAATTTAGGAAAATATGATGAATGCAGGCGCCTTTATCTATTTTTTGCTAGCTGTGGGATGTATTTGAACCTTTTCCCCCTTATTTAAGCCGTTGAAGACGTGGTTTTCCGAACTTTCCTCGTTTTTATGCCCTTTTCAAAAGTATCATCCTTGAGTTTTTCCTTTGGTTTGATTCAGCCGTCTGTTGATGTTTTTGTTGTTTGCTATTTCAAGAGCTCGATGAATGAGTTCTTGTTATATTAAGTATTATATGTCATTCGGAGCTTTCAGCTGTTAGATAGTTTTCATTTTTACTGTTTCAGTTCTCTTTAGATATTTATGCTCTTGGGATCTAGATCGCTGAATGCTTGTTTACTTGGACCTAACATAGCGGTTCATGATGTGATCTTCCTTTTCTTGAGTTATTCCTTCACCATTCAGAAAACAAACAGAATTTTTTTATTCCTTTTCTTCTCCATACTCTATACCTTTCTTATCTTCCTGTAAGCTGTATTCAATGTTAGTCTCTCTAAATCATGGAGTATTATATGCCATTCGTAGCTTTCAGCTGTTAGATAGTTTTCATTTTTACTATTTCAGTTCTCTTTAGATATTTATGCTCTTGGGATCTAGATTGCTGAATGCTTGTTTACTTCGACCTAACGTAGCGGTTCATGATGTGATCTTCCTTTTCTTAAGTTATTCCTTCACCATTCGGAAAACAAACAGAATTTTTTTATTCCTTTTCTTCTCCATACTCTATACTTTTCTTACCTTCCTATAAGTTGTATTTAATGTTAGTCTCTCTAAATCATGGTTTTTTATACTTTTTTTCAGTTGTATATAAGTGTAGTTATTGAAGATAAATGATTTCCGGTATTTCTTTCTGCTGTTTATCTTTGGCAGATATTGATCTCTGCCATTTCCTATTTCTTCTTGCTGAATTGTTTACTTTTTTCTAGCCTTTTACTATTCTTAATTGGTTTTTGGTAATTCAAATTTGATAATTGGAACTTCTTCTGTCTATCCTTTGATACAGGGTATGTGCTGTTATAGTTATAGTTATTATTGACATTGATTTCTTTTGGTTTTACATTTCTTACCCACTATTGGTTCTCATCAACTTGATCTGCCAATGTGCCTCAATTTGTTCTGGTGTCCTCTCTGTTTGGAATTCTCAGTAGTTTGGAGCTTTCAATGTGCTTCTGTTGTTTAATGGTTCAGCCTCTATGTTTGCTGGTTTAGACTGTTGATTTGTCTTTTCCTTTTCTAGTGTCTGAGGGGTTTGTTTTTTGTCTTCGTTTCTGTGCTTATATCTTCTCAAATATTGAAGTCTCTGACTTATCGGCTTCAGTTGTTTTGAAACATAGTTGCACTTGAGTTGGACATTGATATTCATCTTTTATATCTTGCTTTCCATTTTTACTAGTTTTAGTGAAATACTCCTCTTTGGAAGTTTTAAATTTTAAATTTTGTTGCTTCATTATCTACTTTTTGAAGCCTGGTCAGTACTTTGATAATTCTTTTTTACCAGAAATGACTAAACCACCTTAGTTTCTTCCTGATATGATCATATTCATCTAGAAGGGTTAAATGTACCAATAAAGAAAAATAATTGTTTGGTTCGTCGTCCCTTTTGCTTCTATTGTGTTCATAATGTGTTGCTCCATGAAACCATGGTTAATTATTGATTAGTATATTTCTCTTCCTGGCTGTTCTGCGGTGTTCCTTGTTGCTTATGGCGTTTCTCTTGTTTTCCAAGGGCTTATGATTTTTTGAGGTGTTTGTATACCTTTATCTTGCTTATGGCATTTCTCTCTGCTTTCTGGCAGCTACGACCCAACAATTTGTGTGGTGATAACTTCAACAAAGGTTTCTCTGATGAATAATATCTTCAATAAACCTAACTAGCTTAAGAATACTTTGAAACTTGGTCACTTTATATTAGTCACGTACACTTGTTGGCTAGATTTTTGTTTTCCTTCTCTGAGATCTAGGAACTTGTTTTCCAATGTGTTTTCCCCTTTTTTTGTACTTCCTTTTTTTTTTTTTCCAGCATGTGTGTGAGGAATGGTGTGCTTTCTTTTATCTTTCCCTGACTCTGCAGTCTGACTCCATATTTATTAGGACCAGAGACAAAATTGAAAGTTGTAGGCTGGATTGAAGATGGCAAAGCTGAGAGTCTTTGTACTATGTCTTCTAGTTTTGTGTTGTTGGGTGGCACTTGGAGAAGCCACCTACATGAAGTACAAAGACCCTAAACAACCATTGGCAGCTCGAATAGAAGATCTTCTAGGCAGGATGACTCTAGCAGAAAAGATTGGTCAAATGACACAAATTGATCGATCTATTGCATCTGCTGAGATAATGAACAAGTATTTCATCGGTATACATCTTTCTTTCTCCTGACTTGTATTTAATTCATACACATCAATTATCTCTTAACTTTATATAGTTCTTTGCAGGGAGTATATTGAGTGGAGGAGGGAGTGTACCTGCCCCAAAGGCTTCAGCAGCGACTTGGGTCAATATGGTGAATGACTTCCAAAAGGGTTGCCTCTCTACCCGTCTTGGGATTCCGATGATCTATGGAATTGATGCTGTTCATGGTCATAACAATGTCTATAATGCAACCATATTCCCTCACAATATAGGGCTTGGAGCTACGAGGTAAATCCTGTTTGAGTTCAGAATTTAAACAATATCGCCTTCTATTGTGCTGTTATAGAATTCCAAAAGATTAAGCTTTCTGTTGGAATTTCATAAATGACACTGGTTGTTGGAGTGGGTAGAACATGATTATAGACTTATCCTCTTCTCCAAGTACTGATCCTTCAAAGTATTTCCATTAATGCTTAACTGTTGCTGTTTGATAATCTCTAAGCACTGTGTTGTTTCTCATTGACCTCAGCTGAAACATAAGACTTCTGATACTAGTAATGGCATTTAGGCTTTTAAATGAAAAAAGTTGGCATTTCGTTTTTTCTTTCATCCTTTGGCCTGTGCAATGGTTTGTCTTTCTTATCTGAAGATTGGTTCGTCTTGTAGCTGTTGTATTTGTTGCATAAGTATTGAACTTTAATTAATTGGTTGTTAGGGATCCTGAACTTGTGAAGAGGATAGGTGCTGCAACTGCTCTTGAAGTTAGAGCAACTGGCATTCCTTATACTTTTGCCCCATGTATTGCGGTAAAGAAATAAGTCAACCAAAGCTGCAGTCAATTCTGTCATATTTTATAATCTTTTACCATATGCTGGGTTGTTTAAAATTTGAACAATTAAAGTGCTTGCAGCTTCGGAAACCAAATTTCTGTATTTGATCTATTCATACAGGTATGTAGAGATCCTAGATGGGGCCGTTGCTATGAGAGCTACAGCGAAGATTTCAAAGTTGTCCAAGCCATGACGGAAATCATCCCCGGTTTGCAGGGAGAGATTCCTGCAAATGGTCAAAAGGGTGCTCCATATGTTGCTGGAAAGTAAGAATATCCACAAACTATAAAAGCTCCTGTCAACATCCAGCTTTCCGATCATTTTATTCAAAAATGTTATAGTTCAAAGGTTTCATCACCCTTTAGCTACTATACTACTACATAATAGGTTTTGGATTCTGTTTGGTGCTTGGTGGGGTTTGTACCAGTTCCTCTGATTATAAAGCATAATCACAGTTTGGATTCTGGTTCGTGGTGGGTGTTATCCCAGTTCCCTTATGAAATATTTATCAGTTTTTTTCCTCATTATTAACTTTGCCCATAAAATACCTTTCCTTCAAAATATTCCATCTTGGAGCTTAGTTGATGAATCTCATAAATAGATGTTTGACTATCAAAAATCTTCCAAGTCAATATTAGACTTGGAAGATTTGGCAACATTTTAATTATGATGAATCTAAGTACTTTGGGAGCTTATACAACACATATGACCTAAGTACTTTGGGAACATTTTAATTATGATGAATCTAAGTACTTTGGGAGCTTATATCAAAAATCTAAGTACTTGGCTGTCATAAGGCCATCAAGTTGAATTCACTCTTTTTTCCATTGGCTGATTTTTGGTCCACATGCACCCTTTTGAAAAATCATACCTTTTCGTTTTGGTTGATGGAAGCTTGGGTTGGTCCATTTGTCTTTATTTTTGTTAGGAACAAAGTTGCTGCATGTGCTAAGCACTTTGCTGGGGACGGTGGGACACATAATGGCATCAATGAGGACAACACCATCATTGATCGCCGTGGATTCTTCGGCATCCATATGCCTGCCTACTACAATTCAATTATTAAAGGTGTTGCAACTGTCATGGTTTCTTATTCAAGTTGGAATGGACAGAAGATGCATGCCAACCAAAATCTTGTCAGTAATTTCCTGAAGAACAAGCTCCGTTTTAGGGTAAGCTTTGTTATGAGCATTTTCCTATGTGGTGCTCGTGTTTTTTAAAAACGACTGCAACTGTCCCTAACTAGTGTACGGTCTTACCAACAAATCTTTCAGGGTTTTGTCATCTCAGATTGGCAAGGCATTGATAGGATTACATCTCCAGCTGGTGCAAATTACTCGTACTCTGTTCAGGCTGGAGTTCATGCTGGTATTGACATGGTGAGTGTTTAACTTCTACACAGAAAGCTCACAGGTTTGTTCAGATAATCACAAATTTTATTTTTCAAAGAAACCAGACGTATTTAAAATAATCTTGACTAAAAATCTAATTAAGGTTCAATGTAAGTAATGAGGGCAAATTTGGCAGATTTAATGTTATCTCTTATGGGTCTTCTTCTTATTATTTTATTTGCAGTAGAACCCAAAGTTTTCCAAAATATTGTTGACTCCAAATCTAATAAAGTTTCAGATCAAGTTAGATTTTCCAAAGAAACCAAACGTATTTAAAATAATCCTGACTAAAAATCTAATTAAGGTTCAATGTAAGTAATGAGGACAAATTTGGCAGATTTAATGTTATTTCATATGGGTGGTCTTCCTCTTATTATTTTATTTGCCGTAGAACCCAAAGTTTTTCCAAAATATTGTTTACTCCAAATCTAATAAAGTTTCAGAGCAAGTTATGAGAAGAAATTTAGCAGATTTTATGTTCTCTTATGGTTATTTTTCAATAAAAAACAGTTCCCTTCTTGAGAACTCTTGTGACTAAATTGTAGGCTTTTAAGAGTAACTTGGACCAAATTATTGAGTTCAATCTAGTTTACAATACAACAATAACCTATGAACCTGATCAATGACTTAACGTGGAAAGGGAACTCATTCAGGTAGGTTTCCCGTGTTTTTGTCCAATCAATCATGACAGTTCAAAGTTGATTTTAGATATGTTAAAACATCAGAATAACATGTAATTCAATATGAAATCCATCTTTATGCTTTGATTTTTTTGGACAATGCTGACAAGTTATTTATTTAACATCACTACTTTCTTGGAATATATTTGTAGGTTATGGTTCCTTACAACTACACCGACTTCATTGATGATCTGACCTACCAAGTGAAAAATAAGATCATCCCTATGAGCCGAATCAATGATGCTGTGAGAAGGATCTTGCGAGTCAAATTCATCATGGGTCTGTTTGAGAATCCATTGGCTGATCTTAGCTTGGTGGACCAGATTGGAAGTCAGGTGAGCTAGTAAATCAAGCCTTGTTATGTACTTAAGCAGTTTATCTTGCTTAAAAATTTGGGACTCTTTGGTTTTTGAACACTTGAAAATGAATGTCAGGTTGCATTCTTACTCGTTCTGTATCTTCTCATAGTCTCAAACAGCCTGATGTGCCAAACTCATCTGTTTATTTATTTTTTGTGGGTTTGATTAAATGTTTTGACAATGTGAAATTGAATGGCGTTTGCATTGACAAAGTTTCTTGTTCGGTTCAAATGCATCTAACAGGAACACAGGGAATTGGCTAGGGAAGCTGTAAGGAAATCTATTGTGCTGTTGAAAAATGGAAAATCTGCTGACAAGCCATTGTTGCCTCTACCTAAGAAGGCTCCTAAGATCCTCGTTGCTGGAAGTCACGCTGACAACTTGGGCTACCAATGTGGTGGCTGGACAATTGAGTGGCAAGGTGTTAGTGGAAATGACCTTACCACAGGTAGGTATCTTGTTCGTTTTGATCTTTTAGATTATGAATGACAACCAGGTCTCTGCCACTACCTTGTTTCAATGTTGATGCCTATTTTACACTCTTCAGTCAGTTCAAATAAAGCAACCCTACCTATGGGAGACCAGACAGAAGTTTGAGATAGTGAGAATAGGATCAGCATCAAAACAAGAGGGGGATTGCTGATATCATTTCCCTTGGAGAAATCCTAATCCTCCAGTAGTAGACTGGACAGAAGTTTGAGATAGTGAGAATAGGATCAGCATCAAAACAAGAAGGGGATTGCTGATATCATTTCCCTTGGAGAAATCCTAATCCTCCAGTAGTAGATGAAACGTGCGTGCTTTTTTATACTCTTATAAATGATATATGGAGTATATAATCAGTGATAATCCACCATAAATTTTCAGTTCCCAGAATTGAGGCTGTCGGTGCATATGTTTTTCTGTTCTCTTGATAAACTGCTAAAGCTTCTTCCAAACAGGGACCACAATCCTCACTGCCATTAAAGCTGCTGTGGACTCATCCACCAATGTCGTCTACAACGAGAACCCAGATGCCAACTTTGTCAAGTCTGGCGACTTCTCCTATGCGATTGTCGTTGTCGGAGAGCACCCATATGCAGAAACTGCTGGTGACAGCATGAACTTGACAATTCCTGACCCTGGCCCAAGCACAATTGACAATGTCTGTGGCGCTGTCAACTGCGTTGTGATCATCATCTCTGGTCGACCTGTTGTCCTAGAACCCTATATTTCTAAGATGGATGCTCTTGTGGCTGCATGGCTTCCTGGCTCGGAAGGCCAAGGTGTTGCTGATGTCATCTTCGGAGATTATGGCTTCTCTGGCAAGCTATCCCGCACTTGGTTTAAGTCCGTTGACCAGCTCCCCATGAACGTTGGTGACAAGCACTACGACCCGCTTTTCCCCTTGGGTTTCGGTCTCACCACAAAACCAACAATGGCGAGGTAGAGATTATGAATGTTCTGAAAATTCTTAGTCGTTCACCCATTTGTGTTCTAGAGTTATATAGAGTTTCTAGTTAATTTTTTCCTCTTTTTATGTCAGAATTTGCCAAAGAGTAAGTTGTAGATCATATCATAGTTTTTCAATAATGAAGAAAAAAAGGTGTTTGAATTATTTCTTATTACTGCGCTTAATGTCATTATTTATAGGTTAACATCTGCTGCTGTTGTGAGCAAAGGAGGAATTTACTGTAGCATGGTCTCTCTTTCCGCGACTTTGTCTCTCTTAATTGTGTTGCAATTGTTAATTTAATATCAAACTGGTGTGTTGTAAATGATACCTTATGTTCAAGGGGATGGGACATTGGTTGGAGGATGGGTGAGATTAAATTATTCAGTTTTGAGACTGTTGTTTACTCCTTGTTTTATTATTGGCGCAAATGTACATGCCAAAGAGTTTGTTTGCCGTGATTGATCGAAAGAATACAAGTTCCGAACCGGCAGTGCAAAGCACAAGACAGCCTCTAAGCCTCATACATCACTCAATTCCATCCTCTTATAGACTATACGGGGCTTAAATACTCTTTATTCCTCAAATTACACTTCAGCCCGTTCACTAGTTAAATTATATTGCTGCCCTCAATTAACAGCTTAGCCCCTTCTTAATTTTTAAAGCATTCACATCATGTGTAATATGAGACTTGGACTGATATTTTAGAACATTTAAATCTTCCAGAGTATAAGATAAGTGAGAATTGGGCCTATATTTTAGCAGATTCAAACTAATCTACATGGTCCATGTGAAAATACTTGGGCCACATTTTAGAAACATTTTTTACCATTCAAATCATAGGTCATATAATTATTAGGCCTATATTTTAACAGATCTAATGTTTTAGAAGATCTAAATTTGTTCAAATAAGAGGCTATATTTATTGGGCTTGTATTTTAACGGATCTAAACCGTCTAGGACTTGAGCCCACATTTTTGAAGGGTTTAGATCTTCTACAATATGCCACCCTCTTGAGTCATAGTTGCCCCCACATTCTTTTACGGTGAATATTAGAGTGGTAATATCAATAAAGGCATATAGAATTAGGTGTAATATCAAAAGAGTATCTTGTATTTGTTTAATAGATTATAATAAAAAAATAGTAATTTAAAAAATAAGAATGGGTTGACAAGTGGTTGGAGTGTGAAGTAGACGAGTGACAAGGAGTTTTGGGATAAGGGGGTTTTGTGTAATTTAACTATTGAAAGGAGCTGCAGTGTAAAATCAATAATTCATAAGATTTAATTCATGTATAACTTTTTCTTGATCTTGACATTTTTGAAGGGTTTAGATCTTCTACAATATGCCACCCTCTTGAGTCATAGTTGCCCCCACATTCTTTTACGGTGAATATTAGAGTGGTAATATCAATAAAGGCATATAGAATTAGGTGTAATATCAAAAGAGTATCTTGTATTTGTTTAATAGATTATAATAAAAAAATAGTAATTTAAAAAATAAGAATGGGTTGACAAGTGGTTGGAGTGTGAAGTAGACGAGTGACAAGGAGTTTTGGGATAAGGGGGTTTTGTGTAATTTAACTATTGAAAGGAGCTGCAGTGTAAAATCAATAATTCATAAGATTTAATTCATGTATAACTTTTTCTTGATCTTGATATTTTTTCTTTATGAGTTTCGACAGGAATAGATACTAATAAGCATTTGTTAGCCTATGTGCTGCCCCTAATGATGATTTTTGGTGAATCTAAGCCATGCACAAAATGACTTAGATGGGCCATAGATACAATTTCATCCCCATTTTTTTAGTTGAAAATCACCATTGGTTTTTAAAAGACCCAAAAACAAGTGGTGAGGATCATCCAAATGCATTGAATTTTACATTTTATCTAATTTCTATGCACCCAACACGAAGAACAGCTTACATTGAATAATCACTACAGCATCATTACTCTACCATGTTCCATTGGGGATGTTTTGCACATCAACAGAATAATGGCTAGCTAGGTGTCAAAGTATGGAAAAGCCTTTAAGGTGTAGAATGTCAAAACTTTGTGCCGCCTTAAAAAACTGGTCAATTCTAGATTTCATTTCTCAAATCTTGATAAGAGTTGGCTAATTCTAGAGTGTTGCATTTTGAAGTTCAAAGACATTATTCCACTAATGACACTAATATTGTGCATAGTATGCTAATGACTAGTAAAAATAAAAACAGTGGGGATCACTGCACCTGACAACATGTGGTCCCTATATAACAAGTGGGATGCATTAAAATTAAAGTTGCGCAAAGTGGGGTCACTTGTATCCACCCATGTGGGTCCTATCATAAAGTGGGGCTATAAATTTATAAAGCATATCAAATTGGGGTATGGTAATTCATGAACCTATAAAAGAACTTGGAAACAAGAGAGGCATCAAAATACCTTGAAAAATTGCTAAAAAAATCCTCTACTTATCAATTTTTTATTTTTCAAATATATCTTGGTTTTTCAATTAAAACAAATTTACACTACATTAAACAAGTGATTGCAATTGCACTTGGCAAATAGACGGTGGTTTGATGCTGTCTCCCTTATCCTATGTGGAATATTGACTCAATCGTCTGGTTGCTGTGTGTGTATGACTTTAAGTCTAACGTGACTAGGATTTTGCTGTCATTAAGAAAGAAAAGCAACCTTGATCCTTGCAACTTTTGCATGAAAAACCTTCAAACTTGAGAAGCTGACAAGTAGTACCCTCTTATATGTAGATCGTTTGCATAATGTTCAGTGATTGGGATTTTGGTGATCTACATCTGAGGATGCGATTAAAATAAATAATTGTGATTTGGTGTGGAAAAATTGTTTTCATCTACAAGGTAATATGTTAATCAAAGTTGCTTTTCTTGTTGTTCAATGTAAGCTTTTTTCTATATTAGTGATAGAATATCGAAGTGGCAATGTGTCACTTTCATCGTTGTGGTTGATTTTTTTTTTTTTTCACCAATTTTAATGTCGATATTAGAAACTTCCGTGAAGTAAACTTTGTAGATTTCTTGACATTGAGTTTAAAATTGTGCCTTTCATGAATTAGGAAGAAGAATGTGAATTTTCTACAGTTTGTAGGATCGGATCTTTTACCCATGGAATTTCATCATATTGTGCGGTTCAGTAGTAAGAAGTGGGTCTATTATAATGTTGAAGAGATGTACTTATTTGAGAACTATCAAGTAGAATGTATTTCTAGATTAAAACTTCTTTGGTGTGTTGAGGATAATGGTTATAAGGTGGACTAGGTAAAAGGACCGGTTTTGTACGTTGCCAACTACATGTTTTATGCGCTTGGAAAAAGACGAGTTGTATGATGTTGCAAGGTGTGTGCCCAATGGGGGTTTTTGACAATATACCTAGAACTACATGCGAACCAATGCCAAGAGGAATTTGTACTCATGGATATAGTTGATATGGAAATTAAGCAAGAAAACATCAGTCACATGATGGAATGTGGGAAGTAACTACAGCAATTGATATAGATGAAGAGTAGTGGCCTACCAGTTTAAGATACTCTTCAAGTGAGAATGAGGAGCTGTTTGTGGATAAGGAAGAGGTGACTGATGTCAGAGCCAATATAAGAGTGTCAAAGAAATTGGTTGGGAGAGACTTGGAGTAGCAGGAACCTCCAACAACTATATATACTCAATACTATCAAAAGGTAGGTAGAAAACATGTGCTGAGAAATCATGGGTAAGTGTAGTGGAGGATGACAGTAATCATTCAGATTATTTAGACTCAACAGACTATGAGTCATTCTTTGAAGATGGGTTCTTAGAGGGGATAAGAAAGAAGACTACTTTCCAACATATGATACCAAAAAAGAACATGCTCGCTATACCTTCTTTGTTGAAATGTAGCTTACTAACATATAGTAGTTTCAAAAGTCTGCCCACCAATATTCATTTCAATAGATGAGAAACATCAGATTTATCAAGTTTAAGGCACATTGGAATGAGTTTACATGAGGTTATAGTGGGTGCCCATGGAGAGTTTACGCTTCTTTTATAAGAGTTTTCAAATGTTCTAAATCCAATCTTGCTAAACTGAGCACACTTATGGGCAATCTCATAAGACTAAGAAATTGGCCTCTAGTTATTTGACCAAAGGATATGTGGATAAGATAAGAAAGATGCCAAATATCAAGTAGTGTTGGGAGGTAAGAGAGATGTTTGAATTTGCTGTTTCAGTGGTCCAGTGTTGGAGGGCTAAGGCAAAGGCATTTAATCTCATTCATGGATATTTAAGGGAGTACTTTGGATGACTGCAGAATTGTGTATGAAGTCCTTCTACTATTAAGTTAGTAGTGTAGAGTCTGGTGCTTGAAGAGCTTCAATCTTTCATAGACTGTATATATGTTTTCATGAACTAGCACAGGTTGGAGAGAGGGATGTAGGCTAGTTACCTGTTAGATGGCTGCTTCATTAAATGTTTTGCAAGGGAGAGCTTCTTTGGGTAATAGTGAGGGATAGTAATGATCAAAGTCCCTCATCGCTCAACCCCATGTCAGTGATTAATTGTTACATGAACCATGATCAACCATTCAAGTTCTCCATCTCCATGACGACCCAAGAACTTGATCTCACTATTATCAGTGATAAATAAAAGTTTCTTCTTGTGTTTTGCACCTTTTATTTGTTATATTCATCCTAATTTTAGAACTTCTCTAAGCATCTCATGTGAATTTTGTTTTGCAACGATTGACTTAGGCTATAAAAACTTGACCTCACTAGTAAAGCATAGAACTTGTGTTGGACAAATTTATGCTAACTGAAAGAAAGGAAATGCTGGCAGTGATCTTAAAAAATGTTTCTACAAGAATTCCAAATACACTACAAGAGAAGCCTTTAAGAAGGCATTGGTGGAGATGGAGGGCATAGTGAGGTGGCATCCAGGCAGTTTAGTGAGCAGGGGATGGGAACAATTTGTAGGCATTCTTCCCAACATGGAGTGGATGTGATTCAATTGACAATAACATGTCAAAAGCTCTCAATGACTGGAAGAAGCCAATTATAAAGATCCTAGTCGATATTAGAAGGCAAGTGATCGTTAGAGTGGCAAGGAAGAAATTAGAGATTAAAAAATGCCATGAAGTCATTGGCCCAAGAATCCAACACAAATTAGATGAAAACAAATATGAGAGTTTCAAATGTGACGTCTTGTATAATGGCAATGAGCAGTTTTAAGCCATGCATAATAATCACACACTGTCAGTTTGGTTAGGAGATTTGCGCATGTAGAGCATGGGATCTCTTTTTGTCATGGCATAGCTGCAATTTGGAAGATGTGTGTCAATGTGGAGGATATGTTGCTCATTGGTTTAGGAAAGAGGAATCTTCTATCGATCCTGTGCATGGAAGCACTTTGTGGCCAAGACAAACCTAGGTGCAGTTCTCCCGCGCGTGACAAGAAGAATGTCAGGTAGACCAACAGTAAATAGGAGAAAGGATGCCTTTGAAAAGAGAAAAGAAAGTGGGAGTAGGTTGAGTAGACATAGGAGAGTAGTCACTTGCAAGTTGTGTCATGAGAAATAGGTATAACAGGAGTGGATACCCTCACAAAGAGAACCCCAACTTTCAGCCCCCTCAATGACTTCTGAGGAGACTTAAAGGTAGCCTATGGAATGAGAAGGTGAGTTAGACATATTCAACATCACATACTTATTATATATTACATTTGTGGTAATCATAATACCATAAACTTGGATTTCTATTTGTTTCATGTAGGAACCAGAAGCCTAGCAAGCAACAAGACCTAAAGGTTGACCATCTATCAATAGTGGAGGGGATACAGCCCAGGAAAAACAAAACACAAGCAATGCCACCTCAATAGCTAGCAGGAGAGGAAAAATGTCAGTTGGATATGGGATACACACCTTGCCTACAAATGGGAGCGAAATATATATGGTATACTTTAAAAACTAAGCCAACATCAGCCGCCCACTATTGGAATTTTTGATATACCATAAATGATAATAGTAGCTGATACTCTTTTGTTACTATGGATGCAAGGCTAGAGGCCAAAAACTTTGATACATACTCCTGTCTATGGCCTCATAATATATATTTCAGAAGCCAATAGCCAACTGATATTTATAGTATAGCAACTAGAGGGGTCTTACAAATCGCTAGTCTAGGTTCAACTATCACGAGTCGCTTGTAATTTTCATTTTGTAGCCAATGGAGTTTTATAAATCTCCCCCAGGCTAGGCTCAACTCTAATGAATTGCTTATTTTCTTTACACACTTACAGGTGTTATGTATGGTTGTCCTTGTAAGCTCAAAATCATATACGGTCAAAAATACACTTACAGCTGTTACATATGCCAGTCTTGTAAGCCTATCATGTCTGTTCTATGGTGCAAAAGCATTTAAATACATTTTCCATACATGTGTGAACTTTTGTACTATACTTTGGTGCTTATTCCATCATTTCATGTATGCAGAAAATATTATTTTCAATAAAACATTTCATATTGCTCACTAAAATTTATATGGAATCACAGGTTTGCACCCAACTATGCATCATCTGAAATCATTTACCAAACTATAATTTTTATTGTGCATTACATATGCCACATTTTGAATAGAATAATCACAGCGTAACATGTTATAGTCTTAGTACATGTCCATGTATATCCATGGTTCAAAAATTTCAAAATCATATGATGTCAAACCCATCCAAACCCTGGGCGCTTATACACCTGCGTGCACTGTAGTCTGTCTATGTACATTGTCCAGTGTGCACGCCGTGTCTGTGTGTTGTGTGCCGTGCGCTTGCCCAGTGCCATGTGCACTGGTCTGTGTCCATGTGCTGTGCCCAGTGCTATGTGCCCTGGTCTGTGCTTGCTCATGCCCATGCGCTAGGTGTCATGCGTGCTACCCATGGTTGGTGCCAAACACTATCCCTGCGCTAGGTGCCATGCGTGCTACCCATGGGTTAGTACCAAACACACTATCCACGCACCAGGTGGCAAAACACATTATCCAGTGCTAGGAGAGATGCATGCTACCCTTGCCCTAGGGCCAAGCATGCTGCCCAATGTTCCGAGTGCGCACCATCCAGATCCTAGCCAAATAATGACCTTGCGCTCTATGCCAGCCCTTCTAAAAATGTTAAAAACCAATAATGTTTCATGCAATAATTCCGCATGTACAATCAATGACAAAGTCTCAAAGTAAATTATGTGAAAATATTAAGATTGAAATAGCAAACTTAATCAGAGCCGTAGAATTACACGCACACCTATTGAAGATCCAAAGTTCAAGATAAACACGCAACCACAAGCAAATTTTCATGTGTCATGCGTTAATTCCATTTCTGATTCTAGCATAGAACCGAAAACCCATGATGCACGAATCTATTGGAAAAGTAAAATATATCGTGCTCATGTCTATTAGAAAACCGAATTACAGCATGCTCATGTCTGTTAGAAAAGCAATACATCATGCTCATATCTATTAGGAAACAAAAATATATCATGCTCATGTCTGCTAGAAAACTGAATTACATCATGCTTATGTCTATTAGAAAACCGAATGCATCTTGCTCATATCTATGGGAAAACCTTGATCCGTCATGCCCATATCTATTGAAAAAAAAAGGTATATCCATTATTCCCATATCTATAGTAAAACTGTAAATTTGACATGCTCATGTCTCTGATAAGGACCGTGAATCCAACGTACTCTTTATTTGTAACAAAGCCGTAAATCCACATGCTCAAATCTATGCCAAAAACATGATTCATCGCATTGTTATAACGAAACCGAAATCAAGCATGTTAAATCCAAAATTAAAACCGTGAATCATCCATGAAATATCATGCTCAAAATGTCAAACTTTGAATAATTTCATCATGTATGAGTGTGCATGATCTATAACTCTGGGATGAAAACTCGAAGAGATCATGCTCATACATGCTGTGCATGACCATAGGCCAAAACCATCTCATTTCAAACCGTACAGATCTAAAAAATTTGAAGGAAACATAGATAAAAACTTAACAAGGAATTTCACACTTTGAAAACAAACTATTTTAGGTAATTTTCTAAGCCTCCAACCTCGTTGAGGAAAACAATCTTCTACCTTCTTCTTTTCCAAATCGAAGCATGCAGGTGATTCTTGCTGTAGGCTTTTTCTTGGCTGTTCTTCCTCATTGTCCCCTACCTTGTTGAGGAACACACCATTTATAGGTGTTGATAGTTGAGTTAGAAAGTGCAAGGATGGAGTGAAAATCATATATAAAATTGATTCATATAATTAATGGAAAATGACTCAAGTAAAAGTCATGAATAGTCAAGGAAAAAGGAAAATGATCAACTAAATGAAAAGTAAATTCTCATGAGGATGGTTAGGCTTTTAAGGTAAGAAATCAGAATATGCATGCATGAGTTAGTGTCTCTAACTGAGAATATTGTTAATAGATGATTTACTAATGGAGACAAGTTATTGTGAGTATAATTTTTAAAGTGAGAATAGTATGTGTGAAGCTTTGGAGAGTACAGGGATTACTTGTGAGTAAAGAATCAGAATAAATACAATAAATTACTCTCTCGAGTGAGAACTTTACTATATGATAGAAAATATATGTGTATGAAATTCTTTTGAGCTTTTGAGTGGAAGAGTATAACGACTATTACTGCTACAATAGAGAAAGATCAGAGATGATTACAAATAATGAGAACTCGAGAAAGTTTAGAGAAGCATTGTAGTAACCCAAACTTGAAGTGGATTTATTTGACGAATAAATTGTAGCATGGTGAAAATCACTGAAAATTTGATGAAATGAAATCCTAATGTTTTTATGAATGATTTTTTTGATCTATGAGATGAAAATTAATAAGTTCTTGTGCATACAAAAATATTGATGGCTAGAAATTAGTGAGAAGTGAATGTTTATGAATTATTGTGTAGGTTTTAATTATAATTTGAAGTGCATATTGCTTGGAGGACATGACAACTATTTTATATGAATAATTTTAAATAGTGATGATTATGTAATGAATCAACTGGAGAGAAAGACAGATGAAATGAATGAGGTAAGATGAAATTGATTAAAATTGATTACATTCAACACTAATAGTGATGATATTGTAGTTCCTAATAACGATTATTATTATGAAAGATTAGTTTAATTGGATGTGAGATTGACAGAGTTGCAATTGATTTTGATTATAATGACTATGAAATAATTCATTAGTTACAGGAAATGAAATGGTGGGAGTGAAGACACTAAGAATGTAATTATGAGGATTCTAATGATGGTCATTTGAGAGTACACGTTCCTCTATTGCTGGGGCTGGGACTTTTATTTGAAAGGTATTAGAAAGGCTTGTGATGATCAGTGTCTTCACCTTATGAGCATTTGGGGATACTACAAGAGTTTTGTTGCAGAGTAGAGAAATTAGACGGTTCAACGGTATTGAATTGGTATACATAGTTGAGAAAACTTGTGCCTAACTCCTTTATGATGGATTAGGAGGTTGCAAATAGATTATGTTATGTTGACACATGGATTGAGGAATCAGGTGATAGTAGCACATCCTGCATTGGTGATAGAGGCTGTAGATTTGACCTTTATGTTATAGAGAGATTTTCTTGATACTCAAGCTGATTGTAGGACATGAGTAGTTCGAGTCAGCCCAGTAAGGGCAAGAGACCCCTTTTCATCAATATAGTTACAGAGGCTACTGAGTCAGTGGCATTTTATTAGGTAGTATTGGGATGTGAACAAGAGAAGGCGCATTAGTACAAGACACAGGCACCTGGAAAGCTATATTTTGGAGTTAGTAGACCATCGCAACAATGATAATAACATAAACAGTGGCCATTACAGTGGTAATTTTTAAAATATTTTTACTATGGAGAGTCATAGTATTTTAATGGAGATTGTCCTAGAGGATAGTACAGAAATGGCCCCACATTGGCAGGGATGAGTTTCGACCATTACTTAGAGGTCTGGTAAACATGCTATGATCCTTATTGATTTAGGATCTAGTCATTTTGTACCTTATGTATTGGCACCTTGATGAATATTTGTATATTTCACAGTCTCTGAGTTGGATGTTATGACGCTGATGATGAGTGAGAAGATGGAAATTGATCTCATCTTACTCAATATGATTGATTATGATACCATCCTTAGGAAGGATTCTATTTATTGGGGGACATTTGACTGATATGAGGAAAAGATTACCTTTAGTGTACTTGGACAATCAATGACCTCGTTCCTATGTAGGAGGAGCATCACTAAGGTTGCGTTAATTCTGCCTTAAGGTCAGTGTGTATTTTCTTGTGGTGTCAAGTCCTCCCTGTTACAGTGATAGTGGATGATAGGTATCGGCCATAGATTTAGCACACAAATGGTATGAGGGAATCCATAATCTTTCATGAGGAGGTTCCGAGACTTTTTGCCACAGAATATTGATATTGACATTAAGTGGGCATCAGACATAGTACTATTTTTCTAAGGTGCCATACAGGATAGCCCCACCTGAGTTGGAAGGGTCCCAGTTATAGTAGTTACTTGATGAGGGTTTATCAAACATTGTGAGTCTTCATAAGGTGGGCCCTCACCTTTAGAAATTTTTTGTTAAAAAGTGTTTGAAAAACCTGGGTTGTCACAGGTAACATGTTGTAAGAGGTCTATTGTGGAGATATGATCATTACATAACACATCAAAAGACAGAGCATGAACATTAGTGCAATGGTAGTAATATTAGGGAACTTGAAACTAATGTATACTTAATAGTAATAACATGCCATTTAAACAATGATCTAAATCAAGTAGGCATAGCAAAGGTAATACATGACATGAAAACAACTAAAGTTAGACATGCTTAACTCATTAATTGATAGGAATAACAACATGAATTAGGTACCTAAAATAGTGAGTGAATCATGGCAACAAGACATTCACTATTACAACATGAAAAACCGAGTGAAAGATGCCTAAGTGAAAAACCAAGAGAAAAAAGAAGTGATTTACAATTTCTAGCTAGATTTAAGGTAATTCAATCCTATTTAGACTTATCCAAACATGGATCATGAAATCGATGGCTAGATTATCTTAGAAATGTAGATCTAGCATGAAATTACATGGAGTCAGCCTAAAATCCAAAATCAAAAGTTGGATATTATAGATCCCACCTCTTAAGTATGGTTTCGTGCTTTTTCTTCTCTTGGATGAGCTGAATTTATCATGTTTTGAGGTGAAATCCTCCGATCTCCTCCTTCTCTTCCTCTCCTTCTCCTTCTCCTTCTCCTCTTCCTCTCGTTCTCCTCTTCCTCTGACCCTTTTCTTCTTCTCTCCCTCTCCCTCTCTATTTCTCTTTCTCGGCCTTTGGCAATGGTCTGTAATTCCAACACTGAGTTTCTTCCACCTTCTCGTCCTTCCTCTTCCTCTCCTTCTCCTCCTCCTCCTCTTTCCTTTCCCCCATTTCTTCTTCTCTACCTCTCTTTTCCTCTTTCTCAATTTTGAGAAATAAAACTTATGGTCTATTTCGTTTTTTCCTTAAAGGGAAGGGGAGTGTCGATATCAAACTTGCCCCCCTTCCTTAAAATACCCTTGCATTAATAAATTCATAACTTCTCCATTTGATCTCCGATTTTAGTGTTCTTTATATTATTGGATTCTTTTTTCGAGTAAAATCTAATCATTTAGGTTTTATGGGTCAACTAAGTATTTTCTAAGGGTCAATTCTATGGGACCTAATTAAACACATAATTTAAATTTTTTTATCAAAAATTTTTTTGGGAATCATTTAAATGGAATTCGAAATTTGGGTTATTACATTCTTCCCCTTACAGGAATTTTGTCCTCAAAATTCTTCTTATTACCTTAATTCTTAAAAATTTTGGGATGTGTCCATTGCATCTACTCCTCAATCTCCCATGTGGATCTTCTATTGAATGGTGCTGCAAAAGAACCATGACCAATGGAATAGTTTTACTTCTCAGCTCTTGTACCATTTGATCTAAAATTTGTAAAGCTCTTTACTCAAAGGTTAGATCTACTCACCATTCTCGAGGCATCTACTCTAATACTTAGGAAGGATCCACTATATATTTCCTTAACATAGATATATGAAAAACATCATGAACATCTACCTATTGGGGAGGTAAGTCCAGCTGGTAGGCTTCATTTCCAACCCTTTTCAAGATCTCGAATAGTTCAATGAATCGAGGACTCAACTTCTCCTTAAAACCATGTCTCATCACACCTTTCATTATTAAATAGATTGGACAAAAGTGTTGGATCGTCGTTGGATCATAGCGACACAACTCAATTACGACTGTCGAGATCAATGATAAACCATCTACATTCCATTGGTCAAAGACTACATAGGTGAGATATGAACAAGTCCATCTCAAATATGTCATACATTTCTCCAAGTTAGTGATTTGACTTATTATTTTAGAGTCTAATTTTATACTCAAAGTGTTCAAATCTAAGCTTAAGATCATGATCAGAAGTCAAATATTTTTATTTGATAATTTCATTCATGATCCATCAATTTTGAGTAATCAAATTTGTTATTCAGGGTTAAAACTCAACGATCAAAACTTTGGCAAGGTTGTTGGAGTTCTGATCATTAACCAATTAGTATGCATAGTTATAGATAAATGATCCTCATTTAGTCTATTAGATTTTTCCAATTTGGATCTTTGAAAATTTTGATTCATTCTATCAATTTAGGGATGGGAAACCTACTGGTAAGGTCAGATCATTGATCAAGTATTACCAGATAGTATTTACACAATAATAGATCCAATGGCGGAGATTGTTTGATCAATTTCAAGCCTAGATCGACAATATTCTTAGTCAAATTTGATAGAGAAATAAACATGATACGATTAGGTTAAGCATTTTACCAAACACTAAGTATACGAAAATTGTAAGTATTTAAAATAACTAAATTACATGTATGCACACATGTGGAAATTTTGAATTAACAATATAAAAAGAAGCAAAATATGATATATATATATATATATACTTTCTAAAAGAAATTTAACTTTAAAAGGCAACTTTTCAACAATAACCATGCAAACAAACAAAGATGTACTAACCAACACTAAAAAATCGATATCAACTGTGAATATATGAATGTAGTTCCAATTCATAGTTGGGAAATAGTTGAGGTAGCTACAATTCAATGTAGTAATTTTAAAGTTGCTTGCGATAAATGATTTTAAAAGTATGTGATTTTTAAAGTTGTTTAATCAAACAACTTTAAAATCACTGTTTTTAAGTTGTTTGATGTAAATGACTTTAAAAATCACTGACTTTTAAAGTCATTTATATCAACTGACTTCTTTAGTCTGGGACTATCAAAGTTGTTTATAACAAATGACTTCAAAAACTAATATAGTTTCTCTACACTATATATAAATATATAATGAAATTAATTTTTTGTGATAATCAGTGTTGATTCATGCATTCTTTGCACACACACACACACACGCACACACACACACACACACACACACACACACACACACACACACACACAGAAGTCGGTTAAAAGAAAAATGACTTCTTTAGCCTGCCGCATAGACAAAAATTTTATGTAGGAAAGGATTTTTAAAGTCATTTGGTTCAAGCGACTTTAAATGTCTAAAACTTTTAAAGTCTTTTTGCTTTAAATGACTTCAAAAGTGAAGACTTTTAAAGTTGTTTGAACTAAATGACTTTAAAAGTCTAACACTTTAAAGTTGTTTTGTTCTAAATGATTTTAAAAGTTAAGACGTTTCAAGTCGTTTGGTTCAAATGACTTTAAAAATCTCTTATTAAAATCTAATATATATTTCACTTATAATCTATTACTTAAATAAAATGAAACTTATTTTTTTATGATAATCAATGTTGATTCACACATTCTGTACATAATAAATACAAAAATATTCGAAAGAATTTACTTTTGAAGTAAGTCTTCAATTACATATGTGTATACATACATATATATATATATATATAATGTCACATATATATTATTCATCTCACTTCAATCTATATACCTTATGATAAAAGAGCTAATTATAAATCTGGAATTATATTGCAACTCATTAATACAATTCATATACCCCCTCATATATTGTTTTATACCCAAGCACCCTCCTCACCAGTATCATGCACATAATCCTCATTCTCACTAAGTACTTCAATTGATGGGATTGTTTTGGTAGTACAAGGGTAATTTATTTCAGTATCTTTTAGGTCATCTTCATCATAAAAATCCCTCGGATAGGAAGATAAAATAGTTGATCATCTTTTATCACATCTGTCTTGCATGTAAAATACTTGTTTTTCTTGAGATGCTAAAATAAATTTATCATTTTTATAGCCGATCTTGTTGAGGTCAACCAATGTCAATCCAAGGGAATCAGTTTTGATGATGTCTTTGTTGTGCTCCACCAATCGCACTTAAACATAACCAAAGTTCTACAATTATAATCTAAGGCCCATATCTCTCTTATAACCTTGTAATAAATATCATCCGCCACTATTGGCCTATTATCCTTTAAACTAAAAAGGAATGTAGCATTAGAAACTATGCTAACCCCACTATTTTTTTGCACTTTTGAGTTATCACGTCTTTTGTGTAAAGCAATAACCACTAATGGCATATCCAGCATATTTTATTACTTTTGGTCATGGTCACATCACCATCGAGCCTAAGGATTTAGATGTACCGTTGTTTGCTACTTCTCACTAATCTTGAATCTATGTATACACATATTATGTAGGATATGATAGTTGCAAGTAAGAATATATATGTGTATATATAATGCAATTTATTAAGTGGGAATCTTTCATTTTACCTTCTAATGGAGCTAAGTATTAAAAGTGCAATAATGCTCAAACTGTAGCCACTTTTGTTTCTTTGTGTAACTTCAATTTTTTGCCTTGAGGGCATCCATGTGCTCACTATACACACACATAAATTAATGGAGGGATCAAAGAAAATGTAATCATTAATAATTAATTTTTACTCAAGTACATGATCAACTTACTCGATGTATAGTTGGAGTTTATAAACATTTCGCAACATGGTAAGATGTACTTGCTCCCATTCTTTATAGTGAATGGTCAATACATGACCACTCAACAAAGCTTCCCCAATTTTGGGATCATGAAATATAACCGATTGTTTCTTTCTTGGAATTTCAATAACATCCACTCCTAATAAGTACTCTGTGCAAAACTCTACTACTTTTTACAATATAACATTTGGCTATACACCCCTGGCCAGTTATGATTTTGTACATACCCTTTTAAAATTTCATGTACCTCTCAAATGGGTACATCCATCGCAAGTAAACTGGCTTACAAAGTCTGACCTCATCAATGAGGTGCACTACTAAGTGTATTATAATGTCAAAGAAGGATGATGAGAAGATTGTCTCAAGTTCACATAAAGTTGTCATTAGATGTCCTTAATTTTTTTTGTAATTTTAAAATGTTCACCATCTTCTTGCATAAAACATTAAAGAAGTAGCAGTAGTTTGTAATAGCTCCCCTAACTTTGTTCGATAACACCGAATGTATTGCTACAGGTAAAAATTGTTGCATTAATGCATAGTAATTATGGGACTTCATCCCCAACAATTTCAACTCTTCCACGGAGACAAAGTTTGAAGAGCAGCCATCTGGGACTTGAGCTTGGATAGGATTTTACACACTATTCACCCTCCTCTTTAGTGAGCATATAATTTGCCTTAGGTATGTATGTTCTTGAATGCCCATATTATGTCAATGTAACACCCTCTTCAAACCCATCTTCATAAGATCTATTCGAGCTACAAATCCATCCTTTATTTTTCCTGGGATATCAAGCAAGGTACTAGTCAAGCTTTCACACACATTCTTCTCAATGTGCATGACATCAAGCACATAGCATAGATGCAGTGATTTCCAATATGCAAGCCGAAAGAATATTGATTTCTTCTTCCAAAAACTTCTACAATTGCTTTCACCCACATGTTTACTTGATTTCTTCTTTCCCTACAAGACATTAATATTTTCAACCTACTCTAATACTTGTCATCTTGTCAACATCTTTGAAAGTGTCCTTATCTCTACATTACCATTAAATTCTCCCTTCTTAAAATAGTGTGAATGGTCTCTACAGAACCATCTTCTATGGCAAAGGAATATCATTTTCTTACCATGTTCAAGTCGTACAGTACATGTTTGATCACTATAAATGGGTCAAGCATTGTATCCCTTTACAATGTATCTAAACAAATTATCGTGCACAAGGAAGTCACTTATTATCCATAATAGTATAGCCTTTAGGATGAACGACTCTTTTCTGTATGTGTCGTATGCTTCAACGCCTACGCGCCATAATCTTAAGATCATTGATAAAGGGAGCCAAGGACATAGCAATACCATTCCTTAGATGCTTTGTACCTGATATTAACATAATTAACACCATGAACTTCCTCTTCATGCATAGAAATAGTGAGAGGTTGTAATAAACTAATATAATGAGCCAACAACTATACTTGTTGCTTATAGAATTATGAGAATTAATCCCATCTACAGATAATACAAGTCATAGTTTTTAGGTTCTTTACCTAAATTAGGCCACATGAAGTCTCCAAGCTTCCTTGTTAGGCTATCTATTGTATGGCATGAAAAGCTATCAACTACTCTGTCCTTGTCATGTCATACTAATTTTTTCACTGTTTCTGTAATACAGAACATTCTTTTGAACCTTGGAGTAGGGGAGAAGTACTATAGAACCTTTGGAGGAACGTTTGTAACTGTCTCAGTTGAATTCTTCTTTAACGTCTATTTTGATTGTCTACAAGTTAGGTATGTAGGTTTGTCCTTATGCTTCTTCCTGTACAAGATGTAATTATTGGGATATATATGTATCTTCTCATACTTCAACCCTAGTGCAGCCATGGTTTTCTTTGCCTCCCATGTGAACCTCGCCAATTTATTATGCTTTGTTAGCATCTTACCCACTACTTTCAAGACTTCTGTAAAACCTTAATTTGAAAAACCAAATCTTAATTTCACATTATATAATTCTACCACTGCATACAACTTGGTATAATCTTTACACTTAGGGTACAACGGCACATCGATTTCCTCTAATATTATAGTATGAAATTGTTAAGGGACATTATGGAAGTCATCATATGTTTTATATGCATCTTAAAACATTAGTATAGTACTATCTACAACAGTTCCTACAATGTCTTGATCATATCTTTTAGGCCTTATCGAGGGCCTATGCAAAAGTTCTTTTCCATGCCAAATCTGTGGGTAACGGATTTCATCTATTCCATTAAAGCACAAGTGTTCTCTTAACACCTCCACAGTTACTTTTTTTCAAGTTTTCACATTTTGAACATGGACAATGCATATGATTACGATCAATACCTGCCCTAAGTGCAAACTCTATTAAATTTTATATTCTCTCCTCATATTCTTTTGATGTTCTTGTCGTAGTCATCCAAGTATATTTGTCCATTTTTTCAACAAATTGAAGTCAATCTATATGTAAAGACTTATTAGACATGAAAAAATTATAGTGAACTTAGTTAGGCATTTTATCATATACTAGGCATAAAAGAATTATAAGTGTTTGAAAAAACTAAATTACATTATCAAGATAAACTTTTAAATCTTTTCCAACAAAAAAAAAGAGGGACTTTTGAAGTCATTTCTTGAAAATGACTTTAAAAGTAGTAATTTTTAGAAAAACAATGTTAAAAGTCTTTACTTGAAAAACGACTTTAGAAATCATTTTTCAAGAAAAATAGTACTTCGCACTAGACTACAGTTTGACAAATAGACTTCTTAAATATAATTTTTAAAATCACTTTTTCAGAATTGCTTGGAAAATATTTATAAAGTCGGTAAACTAGAAATTTATTTCTTTATGCTGACATATGCCTATTTTTTAAATTTCACGCATTGGATGATACAAATGGATTTCAGGCGATGACTTTTGGGTCGTGCTGCAGAATTTTTTTATTCTTGCAGCAAAGAATCTTCTAGCAGTCTCTTCCAGGTCAATTGACAAATCCCGGGTCTTGCGATCAGTTTTGCGACCAGATGATCTTTGTTCTTTGTCCAAAGGTAGATTTCTGACTTTTGTGCTTTTCAAAAGTTGACTTTTCGCAGGTAACGGTGTTACCCTGGTTTCGTTTACCAGTACAACAAGGGATTATGTAGCAAGATGAAGGTCTTGATTTCTCAGACCAGATTGCAGCATTTCCCAAAAGGTGATCGGAGGAGCCGGCCAACCATTTCCTCTAGTGGAGGTGGCGGAGAGATGGAAACCCACTACTTAGTCTTTCCACTTCTGGGATCACCCTCGTCAATTTTTGTATGCTAACGAGGCTATCTTTTGGCAGGCAGGAGATTAAGTGTTAATCGAGGCGAGGTCTCAGCGGAGGAGCTTTAGATCCTGCTTGGTAGTATCAATGTAGGAACTGCTACCGGAGGCCTCAGGGCCTTGAATGTGGCCTATTTCTGGAGCTTGTCCAGGGAGTGCTGCCTCGCTTAGCTGAGAGTGGACAACGGCAGCAGCCGGGAGGAGCATATCTAGGCAGTGCGGCGTTATTTTCTGATCGTGTTCGCTGACAGAATGAACAAGTTGCAGGCCTCATTTGTCCAAATGCTGAAGGGCATTCCTCTTATGGGTTGAATGGACTGGGGGAATGCGGCGTATGCCGCCTTGATTGACAATCTGAGACTGGATGCGGATGAGGCCACCGACTCCTACCTACCACCCCCTATCTGCTGCTGGTGAGTTCTTTCTTCGACCAGTTTTTGAATTTTGACCGACTGTTGCCTTCTATGCTTTTGCAGTTCTAGGCTTACAAGCACTTTCCGTCTCTCTCCCCTGATCATCGGGATCCCACTCTGACGTTTGCAGTAGTTTCTGGCTGGCGCTCCTCGTGTCTGAACGAGGTACCTACTGATGAAGAGGATGACGGCATTGATTTTGCAGGGAGGAAGAAGGGATTGGTGAAGCTTTCAGATGCTGTGAAGAATGATCGTGACAGGCTAGCGTCTGAGACTAGAGGAGATTGAGGACGAGCATGTGAGTTTCAAACAAACTTGCTCTTTTCCTTTTCCTTTTCCTTTCGTGAATGATAGTGTGATTCTCTCATTTTCCAAGTTATTTGGAGACGTTGGCATGGGAGTGGTTTCATCCCTGATGATGATCTTCAGGTTCCAGGGAGCAGTAGTAGTGGTGAAGGTTGCAGGAGACCGGATGGTAGAGTTGCAAGGACTATGGTCTACGATGGGTCCTGCCAGGCGATTCTTCCTAGGCGATTCCTAGTGCTGGTCCTGAGAGGATCCCGAGTTAGATCCGAGCTCATGGTGCGGAGTTCATCTCCCGCGTTTCTGTGGGCCGTACTCTGTTGGACCCCATGCCGGAGGAGTTAAGGTTTTGCATGTCAGTTCTCCTCACGAGAACCATATCAACAATGACGATGATTTTGCATTCTTGTCCTCCTTTCATCTGATGCCCTCATTGGCACAGATGAGTTCTTGAATTTTTCTTCTTTTTTTTCCTCTGATTTTTGGTCCATCACCTAGTTCTCTCATTTGTCTCAAACCTTGGCTGTTCTCGCTGCTTAGCGAGCCTCAGCTTGGGTGGCTCCTCACCACGATCATCCTGCCCCTTGTTCTTAGAGATCTTTTGGGCCTAGTTCTTCTGTGGCTCCACGTGTTGCTTCTCCTCCTAAAGTTCCTGCTCCTGAACCTCAGCCTGTGCCGGAGAGGATGGAGATCTCTGGCTTTCTCCTGTCAATCAGGAGGGTACTCTGAGGGCAGTGGTTAGCAGTGTCCCTTCAGGAGTTGGTTCTCCTCCACTTTCCCCTTCTTTGATCGGGAGGACAGTGGAGGGCTTGATCAGGGAAGTTCCTCTTCCTCAGCTCGTGTCTTTGACCCCCCATTCTGTTAGAGATCCCAGCATTAGTATGGTGAGTTTCTTTTTACAATCCCTTTATTTGGCTTTTTCCGCCTTTGGATTTGTCTCATTTCTTTTGATCAGGTGCCAGTGGAGCATTTCAACGCTTCGCTGGAGATGTTTTTCCAGAGTGAGGATTATGCTCCCCGGTTGCCGACTTAGTTGAGGGATTATTTTTCTGAAATTTCTCATTTTCTCATTGGCTAAACTTTTAGCTCGAGTTTTCTCCGTCAGATTATTTTGGACCATGGATTCACCAATGGGTGGTGGGAGAGCTTTGGGGGAGGATTCGTGCTTTGGAGGAGGTAGAGAGATAGCATAATCACGTGCACTTAGGGCAGATGGTAATCATAATTACATGCATTGTTTATGCTTGAAATGTAAAAACTTGAGAAAAGTAACTGTAGGGGTGTTGAGAGAACACTTGTATATCAATAGAATTAATGAGAGCTATCACACATTGATTTAACATGGAGAAGAACTTTTGCATGAGCCATTGATAATAGTGGAAAGATTTGAAAACATTATAAGAAGTGTCATAGATAATACAACAACATCAATGTTGTGAGATGCATATGATGACTTTTAGGATGATCCTGAACTATTTTATACCACATTAGAGGAAGCCAATGAGCCATTGTACCTTAAGTATAAAGATTATACAAAGTTGTCCACTGTGGTAGAATTTTATAGCATGCAATCGATATTTTGATTTTCATATTAAGATTTTACAGAAGTTTTAAAAGTAGTGGCTAAGATGCTACCAAAGGATAATAAATTGGCGAGGTCCACATGAGAGACAAAGAAAACATTAGCTGCACTAGAGTTGAAGTAATTGAAAATACATGCCCATGCTAATGATTGCATCTTATATAGGAATGAGCATAAGGATAAAACTATGTGTTCAACTTGTGGACAGTCAAGATGAAAGTTGAAGAAGAATTCAACTGTGACAGTGGCAGACGTTCTTACAAAGGTCTTATGGTATTTCTCCCCTATTCCAAGGCTTAAAAGAATATTCTGTATTATAGAAATATCAAAGAAATTGGCATACTGAGGAGAGAATGGCTAATAGTTTGTCACACCGTCCAGTAGATAGCTTAGTATAAAAGCTCGTAGACTTCATTTGACCAAAATTTGGAAAGAATCTAGAAAGCTATGACTAGCATTATCTGAAAATGAGATAAGTTTTCATAGTTCTATGAGTAACATGTGCAGTTGTTGACTTGTTATATTAATTTGTTACAACCTTCCTTTGTTTCTACTTATGAAGAGGAAGTTTACGATGTTAACTATGTTGATATTAAGTTTGAAGTAGTCAGGGAACAACATTGGCATGTACTTGGTTCCCTTGATCGATGATCTTGAGACATTACAAGACGTGAATGTTTAAGCTTATGACACATACAAGAAAGAGTCATTTACCTTAAAGGCTATACTTTTGTGGACAATAAGCGACTTCCCTCCATACAATAATTTGTTTGGATGCATAGTGAAGATATACAATACTTGTCCTGTCTGTAGTGACCAAATATGTGACATACGACTTAGACATGGCAAGAAAATCACATTCCTTGGGCACAGAAGATGGTTACACAAAGACCATCAATACTGTTTTAAGAAGGAGAATTTAACAATAGTGCTGAGACAAGGAGACCTCCAAAGATGTCAATAGGACGACAAGTATTGGAATAGGTTGAAAATCTTAATGTCTTGTGGGAAAAGAAGAAAGTAAGTAAACATACATGTGAAAGCAACTCTAGAAATTGTTGGAAGAAGAAGCCAATATTCTTTTAGTTTGTGTACTGGAAATCACTACATCTACACAATGTGCTTGATGTCATGCACATTGTGAAAGAATATGCATGAAATTTGTACCAATACCTTGCTTGATATCGGAGGAAAATAAAGAATGGATTTGTAGCTCAAATGGATCTCATGAAGATGGGTTTGAAGAGAAGGTTGGGTCACGATATAGGGCAGTCGAGGAATATACCTACCTAATATGCTCTCAAAAGTGAGGGGAGAAGAATAGTGTGTAAAACCCTGTCCAAGCTCAAAGTCCCAGATGGCAACTCTTCAAACTTTAGAAACATTGTCTCCACGGAAGAGCTAAAAGTGTTAGGGATGAAATTTTCCACGATTTTCATGCATTAATGCAACAACTCTTGCCTATAGCAATATGTTCAGTGTTGCTAGACAAATTTAGATGATCTATTATAAAATTTTGCTACTTCTTCAATGCTTTATTCAAGAAGGTGGTGGATGTTTCAGACTTACAAGAAATCCAAGAACATATAGTGACAAATTTATGTGATCTTGAGATAATCTTCCCATCATCCTTCTTTGAGATCATGGTATACTTAACAGTTCACTTCATTGATGAGATCAGACTCTATGGGTCTATTTATTTGTGATGGATGTACATATTTGAGAGGTACATGAAAATTTTAAAAGAGTGTGTATGAAATCATTATAAGCAGAGGGGTGTATAGCCTAGTGTTATATTGTAGATGAAGCAGTGTAGTTTTGTACAGAGAACTTATTAGAAGTGGATGTTGTTAAAATCCCAAGAAAGAAATAGTTAGTTAGATTTCATGATCCCAAGGTTGGCAAACCTCTATTGAGTAATTGTAACCATTAACTATAAAGAATGGGACCAAGCACACCTTTACATGTTATGAAACATTGATGAAGTTTAGCCATAAATTGGGTAAGTTGATCATGCATATTGCAAACATTAATTTGTGTTTATAGTGAGCACATGGATGCCATCAAGCAAAGAATCCAAGTTATGCAAAGAAACAAAAGTTGCTACAATTTGAGCATTATGACATTTTTAGTACTTGGGTCCATTAAAAGATAAAATGAATGAATTCACAACTCTAACAAATTATAGTCTGTATATGTAATAATACATTTAGTTGCAACAATCAAATCCTACGTAATATGTGTATACATAGGTTCAAGATTAGTGAGAAGTTTCAAGCAATAGTATATCTAAATCATTGGGCTAGATGGTGATGGGACCATGATCAGTATTAATAAAATATAATGAGTATGCCATCAATGGCTATCACTTTTACATAAAAGACTGTGATAACTCAAGATTGCAATAGAATAGCAGGGTCAGCTTAGTTGCCAATGCTATATTCTTTTCCTATTCAGAGGATAACAGGTCAATAGTGGCGATTGATACTTATTACAAGGTTATAAGAGATATGAGCCTTGGATTATACTTGCAGAATTGTGGTTGTGCTTGAGTGTGATTGGGTGGAACATAATAAAGCATCAAAATTGATGCCCTTAGATTGACATTAGTTGACCTCAACAAGATTGGTTATAAAAATGATTGGTTTATTTTGGCATCTCAAGTGAAATAAGTAGTTTATGTGCAAGACAGACGTGATAAGAGATGATCAACTATTATATCATCCTATTTAAGGGATTTTTATGATGACGATGACCAATGCAATAGTGCAATAATTTACCCTTGTATTACAAAAATAATTCCATCAATCGAAGTACTTGGTGAGAATAATGATTATGTGTGCGATAATGGTGAGGAAGGTGCTTGGGTTGAAAACAATATATGAGGGGGCTATATGGATTATATTAGTTAGATGAAATAATTCCAAATTATCTCTTTTATTATATACTATATGAATTGTATTAGTGAGATAGAATACTATGTGACACTTAATAGATATTATTGTAAGAAAAGAATAATAAATGACGAGTTATTTGAAAAATCACTTCTTTTTCATATTTTTGTGTTTATTATGCACAAAATGCATGATTCAATATTGATTTGTATGGAAATTTTTTTTTTTGTGTAATGTGTTAATTAGTGAATTCAAGGTTGCGAAGAAAATGAGTTTAAGGACTTTTAAAGTCAGTCTCGAAAAATGACTTTAAAAGGGGAATTTTGATGTCATTTTTTAAAAACGACTTTAAAAGTCCATTTTCCTCTATGAAACTAAAATGTCTTATTTTTTCCTGTATTCCCTATCTATATTCTTCATCTTACAAAGGGCAATGATGGCCTCATCCTTTGGTTCTTCTGTCACCCTTTCTTGTTTCCCTTCTTACCTTCTATTTTAGATATTTTGAATGTTTGTTGCATGAAAAACACGGTAAGGATACTAAAACCTCTTATTATCATCCATGAATTTCTTGTTACTAACTCTCTGTTTGCAATTTGTAGATGAAGTGGGTTTTGTTAATACAAATCATGGGGTCAAGAAGTTAGTTAGATCATTATGATTCTGGCAAAAATTGTATGATCTCATTACAAATAACAACTACTTCTCTCTCAAACCCTCACTATTAGAGAAAACGAGAACCTTGTGCTTTGCGATTCTCGTCAAATTTAGTGTTTGATGGAGAGAAATATTTTCATCATGTTGGCTGAGGAAGTTTGAACTTGAAGTTTTACCATCTCTCTCCCCGTTAGAGAGTGGTGTGTATTGAATACTAAGAAGACATATCTTGATTAAATAGTTCCAGATTAGGAGTTATTCAAAAAATACTTCAATTTCCTTATTCTTATGTTTGTTTGTGTGTGTGTGTGTGTGAATTAAAGCAAAATTTTATGAAAAATTGGTGTCATTGAAAGCAAGAGTTTAAAAGTAAAAGTAAATAAATAAATATATATATATATAATTTTAAAGTCATTTTGAAAAAATAATTTTTAAAGTCATCCTTTTTAAAAACAACTTTAAAAGTCATTTTTTTAGACTTTTAAAGTTGATAAAAAAATGACTTTAAAAAACTATTTTTAAATTCATTTTTTACTAATTTTAAAAGTTTGAATTATATAACATCGAATTTTCATTCATTCTGCCAGTCCCCTTCCATCTTTGTCATCTACAGTTGCCTGCATTGTCTCTCTATATATTGATGCTACACCCCATTGAAAAGTTCATGCGTCTTTACCTACATAAGGTACTTCCTCTCTCTCTCTCTCTCTCTCTCTCTCTCTCTCTCTCTCTCTCTCTCTCTCTCTCTCTCTCTCTCTCTCTCTCTCTCTCTCTCTCTCTCTCTCTCTCTCTCTCTCTCTCTCTCTCTCTCTACCTTGTGCGATCATCGACAGGCTTGAGTGACCATGCGCATCCCCTCCCTCCTCCCTACTCTCTCTCTCTACCCTATACAATCATCGGCCAGCCCTGATCAGCCATGTGCATTTGCTCTCTCTCTCTCTCTCTCTCTCTCTCTCTCTCTCTCTCTCTCTCTCTCTGCACGATGGCGGCAGCCCTAACCAACCGCATGCATCCTCTCCCTCTCTCTACCCTACATAGTTGTCAGCCACTCGACCGACTGTGCATGCATCCCATCCCACTCCCTCCCTCTCTCTCCCCTTGCACTGCGTGGTTGCCAACTAGCCCTGACTAGCAGTGCGTGCATCCCATCTCTCTCTCTCTCTCTCTCTCTCTCTCTCTCTCTCTCTCTCTCTCTCTCTCTCTCTCTCTCTCTCTCTCTCTCTCTCTCTCTCTCTCTCTCTCTCTCTGCCATGCACAGTTGAGGGCCAACCCTAACCGATTGCACTCACATCCCATCTCATCCCCTCCCTCCCTCTCTATCTCTACCTTAGTGCGGTTCTCAGGCAACCTCGACCAACCGTGCGCGCATCTTGTCCCCATCCCTCTCTCTCTCTCTCTCTCTCTCTCTCTCTCTCTCTCTCTCTCTCTCTCTCTCTCTCTCCTGCTAATCATGCACGTGAAACCCTACCCCTCTTTCTGTCACAATTGGTCTTGGTTTGTTATGTTATTTTAGCTTTAATCAATCTCATGAAGAATGTTTGAAATGCTTCTTTACATTCGTTATGTTGTTTTAGCTTTATTATTTGTTTATGTGATTCTTGTAATGGTAGGTGTAGGATATTTAGGATTAAGATACATTAATATCTTGATTTATCTCATAGAGAATGTATAAAATGGTTGTTGTTATTTGTTTCTGTGATTCATGTAATGGTAGGTGTAGGGGATTTAGGATTTAGGATGCAAATATGTTAATATCTTGATTTATCTCACAGAGAATTTAAAATTTATTGTTGTTATTTGTTATGTTGTTTAGCTTTGTTATTTATTTATATGATTCTTGTAATGATAGGCGTAGGGGATTCAACAAACTGATTCATATCCTTATTGGAATTAAAAAGTCTCCTTAATGACTACATAACAACAAAATGAGGTGAGTACATGAAAGTAAAGGGATGGGAAACTGAGAGATGATTGGGATATGGATGTGTAATCTTATGGAAAAGAGTGCATGTGCAATTAAGCATGAGTGTGATAAAGGTAGGAGGGTGGTGGGTGCATGCAATGGTAGATCTGCATGAAATAACTATGCATGAAAACTAAATGCACGATCTATCTAAACACCAATATGCATGCAGTCCTAAATTGATCCCAGATTGATTAGTGCAAAAAAAGATAGAAAGTCTAACTAAGCTAAACATGAGATTAAAAATAGAAAGTAACATGCTTCTAAATAAGAAAGTGTTATATCTAAGAATTGATCATGCATTTAGTTCCTTAAGTGGTCCTAAGATGTACTAAAGAAAGATGGAAAATGGACAAAAGCTTTAAAAAGAAAGAATCTATGATCTATGTGTGAGATTCTAAAATTAGAAAGTAGTATAGTTCTAAATTGGGAAAGTTCTAAAAACATGCAAAATTAAAATGATGAAGGCTTTCTAGACTAGGACAATGATCTATGATGCTTACTATGCTGGAACCAAAGTGTAGGATGCATGAAAACCTAGTGTTACACATGTAAACCTAAAATTTGATACTATCTAAAAATAGAAACTACCATGTAAGATAGGAAACTGCTAAACAAAATGATGAATGGATATTGTGCCATGGACTAAGTATATGATACTTGAAAGAACTAATTAAACATGCAAGTTTATGATGCTTGAAAGAACTAATTAAATACTAGCGTAAATTCATCGGCTAACGCCACCTTTGTACTAAAAAAAGTAAGTTTCTTATGTTTTGTTCTACTTTTGTTTTCTTTAAATGCATTAGATGGACTATTTGATTTCATTATTCTGATATCATTATATTCTTATTTGTAATAAAGATGGAACCTAAACAATACCAAAATGAAGAATATGGTTAGTATCAAGAGCATGAACAAGAGGCCAACTTCAATATCAACTCAAAAGAGAAAGGGCATAGGATGAACAATGATTGAAAAGGTTATCAAGAAAAAGTAGAAGAGAATTACAGAAACTGTCTAATATAATAATAAGGGCCAAGAGAGAGGTGAAAGTGCATAATCTTATAACAGTTTTCTCAACTCCACAATAAGAAGAATGGTGCTTATGACATTTGACGATTAGAGACGTATGCCACCAACAATAAAAGATTCAATATGGGAGATGTTGAAAGTATGTAAAAACATTATGTATTATATAATTTATAACATACTTTATCTTCTTATTTTCAAATATAGTTATGTACTTTGTACTTTATAGACTGCCTTTGAGGTACCTGAGCACAAGAAGGTAAGTGCTTTGTAAGGAGCTAGTGAAAAATAGAGAAAATGAAAGAACTACCTTGTTCGCAATCACATAGTTCCATATGTCAATGATCTGTTGAGGTTGTACACAATGTGTGCCATTTATAATGAATTTACCAGGACATGTGGATTACATTTGTAAAGGATTGCACGTCCTCTGAATTTGAGGTATGTGCTAAAATAATGTTTCGTTTAACTAATTATATGTAACATCCAATTATTGCACTTGATGACATACATACAAATGTATAGGCAAAGAGTGTTAGAAGGAGAAACTTGCATTAACTAATATGCGATACTACCTCTCTATGTTGGGCTATGCCCATTTGGAAGAGCGTGAAATAAGTATTTGTGACAGTTTATTCCTTTCAAATTATACTGTAGTTATACACATTTTATTAACTAATTATAGTGTTTTACTTAACAACAAAAGAAAGCAGGGACTACATATCCCATTGACTGCTCCATCTCTAGAAGATGGCACATTTAATGGATCATAATGCCTAAACGTTCACAGATGAAGCTACTGCACAAGTTACTTCTTATATTGTAAGTGAATCCACATGTCTACCCTTGACTACCTTCAATTTTATACAATTAAATAAATGAACTGATCATGTCCTTCTAATTAAATTTTTTAGGACATTCTTACCCAAGAATGTACAAGTAAAGGAACTCTAAGTAGCGTCACTCCCAATGATGACATCCTATATAGGGATATGGGCAAGAAGGTTATGTGAGAAGATAAAAACAAATATAATTGACCAGTTGCTTGAAGGAGGTTTCATGATAGTTTCTCAATTCCCTATACCTAATTCTTGTACCACCCTTGTACCCCATCAAATGCTAACTACAATTCTCCTATCGAAGAAGTTCATGAAGGACAACATGCACCCTTCAAAAGAGAAATTTCAACTGAGGTATACACATAAACACTTGAACTTTTTTCTTGTCCTTTCATAATTCTCTTATCTCAACCTCTCTAGTGTAAGATGCATTTATCATTTGCAAGATACTGGGCTATATGTTGTTGCAATTGGATCATGCTATAAGCATGAATCAATCATTTTGCATGGGATTAGTATGCCTCCATATACTAAGCACGCTTCCACTACACTCGCTTTGATTGCAACAACCTACCTTCCATTCCTTTAGAAATGGAAATATTGTAATCGTTAGGTAGGCAAGTGTATATCATGTCACTTGGCTAGAGAAATTCATCCTTCTGACAAAGTTCATGGTATATATATCTCTTAAAACTACCTTTCTCAACAATAATTTTTAGCTAGATATCTCAGTGTAATTGTTTATTAACTATATCTGAGGTTAGTCAGCAATAGAAAGGGTCATTGAGGCTGCCACCATTGCACCATCAACTACCATCGCACCAATGGAATCAATACTAGTGTTTATGTTTATTTTTTATTGTAAAATTAATTTCCTTCATTGATCAATATTAATTAAAAAAAATCTTTACAACTTTTATAGCAATTGCATAAAGATCATGTGGAATTCCCACTTAACACTCTTCGATCGCTAAGGTTACTCTGGGGACTCATCAATGAAGATAATGTAATCAACCTCGCATAGATCAAGGTGGAATACTTGCTGATGTTGTTGTTGAGGTGCCACTTATGGCAAAGGACCTATTATGAGTTTGCCAATAGGATCAACTCGAGCACTCTCACATTGTCTCCTTCGTAAGGTATATGTAAATATCTACTTGTAACATACTTGACATTACATGTTATTTTTTCATTATAAGTAATAATTATTTATTTTATGTAACTTCTTCAATGATGCAATGACCCTTTTTGAGGTCGAGGATGTACTTTACCAATTTCTTAACCCTAGTATCATTTGTGAAATGGTGGAGCAATGGTTGATAGAGAGGTTTATTGATGATATATTACCAATGTTCTTCCAATGGTTGCAAGGCTTAATGATTCACTAAAATAGAGGGTAATTTTTTTATTTTTTTTCTTGCCAACTTATTGTATACTGAAAGATTATAAACTTTAATTATATATAGGGCTCGTTGGATGCTGCTCATTTTGGATGTACATGGTAGCCATCCTTTCTTTTTTTATTCTTGTAGATCGACTTTCGTCTTGCCCTTGTAGAAATCATAAACAAGCTTTAAATATTTTAACGTATTATGTATAGATAAATATTTTTTATCCTTATTTAATGTATTAGAAGTATAAAATTATAGAACATGGTTAACATAGGCTAATGTGACTGAGACTATGCAAATACCTAAACTCATTTGGAAGAATGTCAAGGTATTAAAAATAGTTAAATACTCTATTTTATAATTAATTAAACTTATAATATTATAAGTGATATTTATTTATCCTTTTTGTTTTTCTTGTTACACAATTCCCTAGACAACAATTTGACTAGGAATGCAAGTACTATGTCCTGAGATATATGAGGACCTTAGTACTCGATGGTGTTAATGCCTCTCAATTAAGAAAGGTAAGACAATTTTTACTAGACATAATCTTATATTTTTTTTATGGATTTGAGTGTGCTAATTAAATTGAATATGTTGTATTGCAAACTATTGTTCTTACTAAGTGAAAAACAAGAAGAGTTACTTCAAAACAAACCTTAATGAAATATGAAGCAAATGGGCTAATAATGTAATTAGTTTCAATGAGAATAACTGGAGTAACTACATAACTATAAATTACCTTATCCATAATAAAGTATTATTTCCATTGATATGCATGTGTTCTCCTAATTTTGATTATTTTCATTGAAGTATATAAATATTGTGGGATGAATAAGGGGAACTTAGAGTGTGGAAGCAAATGGGTATGTGTATATAGACCTGTAAATAAAGTGAATCTAGAGGTTGCATTTTCATTGATATGCAAGTGTTCTAGTTTTCATTATTTTCTTTGAAGTATATATATTTTATGGTATAATGAATGAGGGGAACTTTGAGTGTGAAAGTAAATGGGTATGTGTATATGGACTTGTAAATAAAGTGAATGTGAGATTGCAGTAAATGAGTTGTGGTTTCTTTTATCAAGTCTTTTCATGTGTATAAAGATTGCAAGAATAATGTAGTAGGTGGTACATTAAATATATGTAGCAATATAGGCAATGATTGCAATGTAAGCAAAAGAAAAAAATCAAGAACTTTTAAAGTTGGAATTCCATGAACAACTTTAAAAGTTCTAAACTACTTCTAAAGTTAGAAATCTAAGCTGACTTTAAAAGTCTCATGAACTTTTGAAGTTGGAATTCCAAAAACGACTGTAAAAGTTCTTGGAACTCTAACTTTTAAAGTCATTTTTCTTTTTTACTTCTTTTCATACCAAATTTTTTAGTCGGATCGATAAAAGTTGCTTTGATAACTAACTTCTTTTAGTGATTTTAACTGACTTTAAAAACCTCTTGTGTAGTAGTGTGTGTCCCATTATGTCAAAAAGACATGCAGCATAAGACCACAATAAAGGTCACATGGTCATCTCTTACCAAAGAGATGTAGGTGCATGGTTATTCGGATTGCCATATGTTGGCCATCCAGTGTCCGGTTAGGTAGATTTCTTTGACATTTTGTTCATTGTTCTACCTAGGATCTAGATCTACAATCTAATTGTTCAAATGAGAAAAAAAAAATTCTAAAAAATTCACTTACCTCTACCCATTGAGCATACTTGGAGTGGTGGCATATGACATCAAGAACCTAGATTTTGGTGTCACTCTAGTTCAAATCCCTCCTCGAGCTCCATAGTCATGCAGTCATGTGACCATTGACTTTTGAGGTAAAAAGCCCTTCCAATAATCTATTTGTATAATTGACAAGATATATTGATTCCATCATTAGGATCAAACATATCCATCCATCAATTTGCATCAACACCTAAGATGAAACTGATTTGATCATCAATTTGCATCAAATCAATGGACCCAATTGATCTAATTAGTAATTTGCATCAACTCGTCAAATCCGCACTGAGCAACACTTCTAATCCATAGAACAATCTATAGTTGGAAAGGAGAAAGGTAGAAGAAGAAAATTTGTCTTACCCTAGTGGTGCGGCTGTTGGAATGATAACTATGTGTATTATGAAGGATGGATATTTTATTTTAATTTAAAGTTAGTCTAGCTAGAATGGAGAATATATATATATATATATATATATTATTTTCTAGTGATTTTTATTAACTCTCTACCCTAAGTTCATGTGAAGCTAAGTAGTACAAAAGTAGAGTCACCACCTAAGATAGAGATGGTCCTTAGTGACCCAAATTAGTTTATAAACCAATGGTTCTAGAGCTCTAACATACCCAAAATCAAAGATGAACAAGAATGTAAGCAAACTTGGACCCCATGAATTTCTAGGTTGAAGATACTAGCTACTTTAGGTTATCCAATGCTTGGGCTAGAAAATCTAAAGTGAGATAATTAAAATTTTAATCAACAAGAAAACAAATCAAGTCATCTTCAAATCATCAATGCCTTTTTTCATACATTGAAAGTGCAATATAAATACTCATAAGAATGGAAAATGAACTAAAAGATAGAAACATGGAACTAACTAGATGAAACTAAATACTTAGAATATAAAGAAAAGCTAAAAATCACATGTGCAATGAATGGAAAACACAATAGAAAGTAATCACACACAGAAATTGATACTAAGTAGGTATGAATCATGACATGAACTAGAATATAGAACTTAGTAATAATCTAGAAACTAGAAACATCATGGAAAATATTTAGAGACTAGAAGGACACTTAACATGAATGAAGAATAGAACATAAAGCAAAGCTAAAAGGCTACAAATACGTTCTAAGCAAAACTAACTATGAAGGTTTGAAAATTTTGGCAATTAGAAAACTATAAACATGATCTTTTTCAAAAACTAGCCAAAAATTGGAAATATACTAGAACACATCTTTTCTATTTTTAAAAAAATTATGTAAATAATAATAATGCAAATAGTTATTTACAACATAAGAAAGATAGGATTAAACCCTACAAAATTAGAAAAGCGTGCGAGAACATAATTTGAGTGAGAGAACATAGAGTTTGAAGGCCAATGACTATATTGAACCTAATTTTGCCATCCAGATGATTTTTGAGGGCCCACAATTCTGCTTTTCAATCACAAGCGCAAAGTAATCAAGAATCAAGGTTTGAAGGCACAAGGAAGTTGCGTATCATGCCTTGAGTGGAAGACAAAGGTTATACACTCTAGGGTGTGAAAAGTCAGCACAAGTTTGCAAGATTTGGGGTCAAAATGAATTTGAAATAGAATAGGATTATGATCTTTCTAAGGTTATTCTCCCTTAGAAATCCCATGACACTACAAGGAAATGGAGGGGTTAAGGTTGTACATCCTTGATGATTAAATGAAGTTTGCGAAAAATTAAGATTTTCAAGATTGTTCTTCCTTAAAATCCTAGGAGTTCTGAGGGTTATACTTCCTTGAAAAGACTATGAAACTTGTAAGAATTAGGATTTTCAAGGTTATGCTTCTTGATGATCCCATGGAATCAAAAGGAAAGAGAGCCCTCAAGGTTATATACCCTTGAGTAACTACAAAGTTCACAAGAACTAGGTTTTCAAGGTTATCCTTCCATGAAGATCCAATAGAATTGAATGGAAAAAGAATTCTCAAGGTTATACTTTCCTGAGAAACTATGAAGTTTGCAAAAACTAGGATTATTAAGGTTATCCTTCCTTCAAGAACCCAAAGAATTGAAAGGAAGAGCCAATTTTGAAGATTATACTTCCCTAGGAAACTACAAATTTGAAAGGAAATAGGGTCACAAAAGTTATTCTTCCTTGAAAAACTTGTTAATCATTTTCAATCTTGAAGAAGAAAAGTCTTTGATCCAAAAATGGGGTTTGAAAAGGATAATCTTTGATTTAAAAAAGATGTCCAGAGATGAAAAGGACCATCTCTGATTTGGTGATGTTTGAAGATAAAAGGACTACCTTTGATCCAAAAAGTATTTTTAAAGATGAAGATGATCCTCTCTGATTCACAAATTATTTTCTAAAAATGAATATGATCACTTTGATTTGAAAATGAATTTTTAAAGATGAGTAGGATCACTTTGATCAAAAAATGATTTTTTGAAGATGAACATGATCATTTTTTCTATGAAATGGTTTATGAAGATACACAAGATCACTTTGATCCAAAATGATTTTTCTATGAAGATGGCAAGGATCATTTTTTATACAAAAATGATTTTTGAAAATGAATAGTATCACTGTGATCTGAAAATGACTTTTTTCTCATCTTTGATATGAAAATGATTTTTTTAAGGATGAAAAGGATCATCTTTGATCAAAAAAAGATTCTTGAATATTAATTTTTTGTTAACTTTTTTTTTTTTAATTTTTTTAATACTAAATTAGCTTTGAAATGCAAAAGACTTGAATGAGTTTTTTTGTGTGGAAATATGAGCTTTTTATGAATATCCCTACTACCACCTCTAAAAATTAAGTTTATCACTTACATATTTTTAGGCTTATCACTTTACATACCTTTAATACTTGTAATTCTTCTATGATATGAGGATTGTCTTCCAACAGGTAATCCATAGTTTGAGGATTGTATCACAATTTTCTCCTTTTTATTTTTAGTAAAATCCTCTATAAATAATGGGTTTACAACCAGTGGTGTTGCCTTTGGCTATGTGGTTTTGTTTGGGGTTCTATATTTAGATTTTTTGGGGCCCATCTAGGGATTAAGCTTAACTCTGCCTATGTGATTTTATGATCTCATAGGCGATCCCAAGTCAAATCAAGGAGGAGGGAAGTGTCAGATTGCCAACTCATGTAAAATCTTTTTGCAAATCCTATGACATGAATCTAACTATGACATTCCCTCGGGTTAGGATATTCCTTATAAGTGATGTGCTACATCAAAGCCTGAATGCAATGGGGAATAGGAAAGGGACACTAGGGCATTCTTTCTTAGGAGACACGTTGCATTAGATCCACATACATGAGTTAATGGACAAGGGCTACTAGAACATTCCCTTGATTGATGCAGTGCATTAGAACCCAGGTGTAGAAGGAAGTAGGCATGGGTTCTCACACTATTTTAGATGTGCACGAATATACAAACTCGCTCGGGAGAATAAGATTTGTATTGTCACATGGAATGTAGACATATTAACATGTAAGAGTATAGAGTTGGTAGATATAATGAAACATAGGAGAGTCAATGTAGCTTATGTCTAGGAAACGAAGTAAAAAGGGACTAAAACTGGAGAAATCAATGGATATAAGCTTTGGTACATAGGAAAGGACAATAATAGAATGGTATAAGGATAGTGGTGGATGAGGATTTAAAGGATAAAGTTGTAGATATTAGAAAAACCAGTGATAGAATTTTATTAATAAAACTTATTCTAGGAGCACATAGTTAAGTTTAGAAGATCGAATTAAGAGACAATTGTGGGAAGATATGGAGAGAGTAATGCAAAAAATTTCAAACGTAGAGATCATATTTATAGGAACGTACTTACATGGTCATGTAGGAAAAGAAAATGAAGGATATGATAGGCTACATGGAATGTATGGTATTGGAAAAAGAAATGAGATAGGGAAAGCCATCCTGGATTTTTCTTTGGCATATAACCTACCTTTAGCGAAAACATACTCTAAATAGCAGGATAAACACTTAATGACCTTTAAAAGTGGATCATATAAAATCCAAATAGAGTTTTCTACTTAGGAATACTTAACAATCAATATCTAAGGATTGTAAGGTGACCCGATGAAAGTTTAATCACACAACGCAGGTTAATAGTTATGGATATTTACATTAAGAGATGAAAGAAAGGAAATGAACTTAATACATTTCCAAAAACTAAGTGGTGAAACTTAAAAGGAGAGAAGATAACATTATTCACAAACAAGTTGATGGTAGAAGAAAAGTGAAAGAATGAAATAGAAGTAAACACCACGTGGACTAATATAGTTGAGTCCATTAAGAAAGCAGCAAATGATTTTCTAGGAGTATCTAAAGGTAAAAGGCAACCAATAAAGGAAACTTGGTGGTGGAGTGAAATAGTTAAAAAAATTATTGAAGAGAAATGGGTGTGTTTTAAAGCATGACAGACTAAAAATAGTGAGAACTTTGAACAATATAAGAATGCTAAAAAGGTTACTAAGAGAGGAGTAAGGCTAAACTTAAGACATGTAATGATCTTTATAATAAATCAGGATCAAGAGAAAGTGATAAAGATGTGTTCAAACTTGTAAAGATAAGAGAACAAAAGACTAAGGACTTAGACCACTTTAAATGTATTAGAAGTGCTGATCAAAGGGTACTAGTTAAGGGTGATGAGATCAATCAAAGGTGGGAAAGTGACTTTCAAAAATTACTAAAAGTACAATTCCCCTAAGAATATAAAGATAGAAAGAACCATAAAACCAAACAATGTTGAACTATATCAGGAAAGGCCTTGGGTGCAATGGTATACTAGTAGAGGTTTGGAAGTACATGAGAGACACTTGAGTAGTTTGGTTGACAAAGTTGTTTAACAAAATTATAAAGCCAAAGAAAATGACAGATGAATGGAGGAAAAGCTACATTGTACCAATTTATAAGAATAAAGGAGAAATACAAAGTTTCACTATTTCTCGTGGGATCTAACTTATCTGTCATACCATGAAACTTTGCCTAAGACTAATTGAGAAGAGGCTACGACATGAGATGAGTATATTGCAAAACTAGCTTGATTTCATGCCTGGGAGGTCTACCATTAAAGCTATTTTCCCACCTAGACAATTGATAGAGAAATATAGGGAGAGGAAGAATGACCTCCACATGGTCTTTATTGACTTAGAAAAAGCTTATGATAGGACCCTAGAGATTTAATAAGGTGGGTTTTGGGTGAGAAAAGGGTTTTATGGGGTTATATAGACATAATTAAATATATGCATGAGGGAGTGGTAATAATGTTAAGACCACTAGCAAAGAGACCACTAATTTTCATATCATCATAGAATTACACCAAGGATTGGCATTGAACCCAGACCTTGGTTATGGATGAGTTAACGAAACTTCTACATGAGGAGATTCCATGGTGCACGTTATTTACGGATAACATAGTTTTTATTAACAAGATAAGGGAGGGCATAAATACAAAGCCAAGGTTGCAAAGAGATGCTACAGAGTCTAAAGGATTTAAAATTAGCAGAACTAAGACAAAGTATATGAAATGCAATTTTAGCAAGAGGAGGAGTGGGTTTGAAGCACCAGTAAAGATTAATAACTAAGAACTCCTCCAAAAAGACCATTTTTATACTTTTAGTGATTTGTGAGAGCGGAGAGATTTAGAGGATGTTACCTAGAGAATCCAAGCGAGTTGGAACAAATGGATATGTGCCTCAGGAGTTTTGTGTGATCAACATGTGCCACTCAAACTCAAAGAAAAAGTCTATAAGATGGCCATAAAGCTGGCCATGCTCTATAGATCAAAGTGTTGGGTAGTTAAGGAACAACATGTTTATATGATGAGCATAGCTGAAATAAGTATGTTGAGATGGATTGGTGGCAAGACAAAAAATGATAGAGTTAGAAATGAAAACATTAGATGAAACTTAGGATTAGTACCAATAGGCAATAAGATAAGAGAGGGTAAGCTTAGATTATTTGGACATGTCCAATGTAGACCGAGAATGGCACCAGTTACAAGCAGTGAGTCGATCCAAGTTGAGGCTCTAAAAGGGCAAGGGGGAGGCCCAAAAAGATCTGGATAAAAATGGTGAGAAAAGATTCAAAACCTTTTAGACTAAATGAAGCCATGACACTTGCTAGAGGGGAATGGATGAACAAGATTCATGTAGCTGACCCCTAATTGTGATAAGGCCTTAATGATGATGATAGTGATGATCTAGGGATTAATCTTGGGTTAGGTGATTGCTTAGAGCTAGAGTTCAAATTTGAATCTTTAATCTCCGCACCAGAAATTGAGTTGTTTTGCTCAAGCTAACATGCCATATGCGCATTAGAATTTATGCCAAAATCAATGGTAGCCAGAGTGATTTATGGCCATTCAAAATTGTTAGAGAAGAATGGGGGAGGGGATCTTGTACCATCTTTGAATCGTGTCTTTGACCCATTTTGTTGAAGTATCTATCCAAAAGGACTTGTCTTTCACCTTCACTTTGATGTTAGACCTAGTTAGAGGAAAACCAAAAGATTTGAATATCATCTTCACCTCTCTTCACTTATTACCAAAGGACTCAATGATTTAATCTTTTGAACTCCTCAAAGTGTTCAATTATGGCTTTGAAATTCTCTTGACACTAGTCAAGGGTAGGCACCCCTTACCTTTAATCGAAAGAAGTCTACATGTATAAATGATTTGGATCACCAGTAATGTAAAGCCTTGAAGGGCTTGAATTGTAATGTTTGCTAAGTAGATTGATTCGATTATAAAAAAACCTCCCAATTATGTTTCTAACTTCACATGTGCATGTGCAAGTGTATATCATATTAAGGTTAGAACAATTGAACATGGACTATATTAAGAATCAGATTTTGAAAGACCAAACTTCACAAGTTTACAAAATCTAGTTGATTATAAATTGGACATTAGTCAATTATTTTGTCAAAACAACAAGGAATACATTCAAGTTAAATGACCTTGGAAAATCAATTAACTGCTTAGGGATGAAATTTAGGATTCTAAAAATAGAGTCAATTATTTTTCAAAAAAAATAGTTAGTTGTTGAAATTTTCAAAAAAGTTCATGACAAGTTTCAACTAATCAAGATAATTTTCTACTAAAAGAATTTAGCTATTTTAGCTATCAATGCCAAAAGCAATCAACTGTAATTGAATTCCTATCAATTTCTGAGCACTAATCAATTTAAAGATTATATAGTCATTTCCTAAAAGACTCTAGCTAAAAGAGAAAGTCTTGTTTAAGTAAACTTGGCTATTTCGGGGATCCAGTTAACTATCTTAAGAAAATCAATCAACTTCTTAAGACAACTTGCAAATCTTGCAAAGATGTTATTAGCATGACATTACTGAATATTCATGTCAACTATTTTTGAATGATTTAATTCTTTTTAGATTTAGCTAAAATGTATCTTGAAGGTATTTCGGTGGTTTGAGGCAATCTAATTAACTATTGTTTATTGTTTAACAGCAAGTGCATGGGCTATTGTAGTGTAGCTTATGCAAGTACGGGTCGATCCCACGGAGACTTGATTTAAAATGGAGTTTTTAATAAAATTCAATTATGTAAAATTAAAAAAGAAATCACTCAAAATTACTGGAATTATTGAAATGAGAATCAATGTTCAGATCTACTCAAATTCTCAAAAATACAGAATTTCCAGTTCTGAAATAAAACAAATCAAATCAAATAATGAGAAAAAACTACTTCCATAGATCAATCGTTATCAAAATCTTCACTTCTGGTCTTCTAAAATCTGATCCACCTTTACAAATATCTTCAAAATGTTCTTGATTAGTGATCCACTAGTCGGATTTGACAGATTCTTCAAAATGGTCAAGATCTAGGCTAAATTGTGATTTCAAGATTTGGACGGCTCAGATTGATTTCGGATTTCAGATCTAAGATTAGAAGTGTTGGTTATGTCTAGGGATGTCCTAAGAATGACTCTGTAAAATTAATTTGAATTACGTTGAGAAACAAAGGAGAAATTGAAGATTTGGTTTTGATTAAGGCTAACTCGTTGAGAGGTTAGGCCTTAATTGGTCTGATTCAGATTAGGCAGTTCCTGGATAAGAAAAACACGGATAAAACAGAACTAGAATAAAACGGGACAAGGATGTAATTTCTGAAAAAGGACAAAATTGTAATTGATCTTAAAAGGAGGAGGGCAAAACCGAAATTAAGAGAAAATTCTGGTTTTTAAGAAAAACCAGACGGAGAACTCGATGAAGAAGGGAAACTGGAGGAGGGAGAAGAGAAGGAAGAAAGGGAAGAGAGGAGGAGGGAGGAGGGAGGAAGGAGGAAGGAGGAGAGGAAAGAAGGGAGACCCGTTTCGGGTTTTCTCCCCTGGGCCGGTCGGAGTCGACGCTTGGGTCAGTGGTGAAGATGACGCCGGATCGTGGGGTATAGGAGGAAGGAAAAAAACATGACACCTGGGGTGTCGACTGGTTCAGACAGTCCTGGATCATCCGGCCGTCATCTGGTTCTCTGGGCGGTGAAGAGGTGCGTGGAGCAGAGGAAGAAGGGCTTGATCGGTGGTGCTCTGGTTTGGGGCGTGGAGGAGATGCGGTGCGCTATGGAGGGTGGAACTCGGTTTTTTGTTTTAAACCAAAAATGGAAAAAAAAAAAAAAAAAAAAAAAATACGGTCTGGGTAGAAGAAAACGACGTCTGCTGAGCAGACTGTCCTGGGATTTGGTTGTTGGGTGTGAGCTTGGAGCAGTGAAGACCGAGACAGATGAGAAGATCCGATTGTAATGATGCTGGGTGGACTGGGAAGGAGAGAAACCAAAAAGGAAGAAGAAAAAAACAACGATGAAGTAAACACGAGAAACTAAACAGAAGCAAAGGTGGAAAGATGGGTTGGTGTAAACAAAAGAAGAGAGGGATCAGAACTTGAGAAAGATAGATAGGGAGAATGGAGAAGGAGAAGTAGAAGAGAGAGAGCAAGAGAAAGAGAGCTTTGGATGAGAAGAGAGAAAGAGGAGGAGAAGAGAGAAGTGGGAGAATTGGAAGTGGGGGAGAGTTGGGTACGGTTGGGAAAGAGAGGAAGATGAGGAGAGGAGAGAATAGGATGGTGAGAAAGGAGAAGAAGAATAGAGGAGAGAGTTGGTTACGGTTAAGAAGGAAGGCAAAAAGATAATAAGGAAAGTGGGTACGTGAGAATGAGGAAGGGAAAAAGAAAAGGAAAGAAAGAAGGAAAAAGGAAAAAAAGAAAAGAGAAAAGGAAGGAAAAAGAAACGAAAGGAAAGAAAGAAAAAGAAGAAAAAGAAAAGGAAAGAAAGAAATGGGGGAAAAGGTTGCCTTTTTCTCCATGATTCCAAATTTAGCTCCATTGTCTTTTAGGAAACTATCACATCCATCTTCATGGGTGATCTGGTCCATCCATTGCCCTTTAAGATGATCTGCACCGTTAACTTTTAATCTTAGCCGTTCGTGCGTCCTTTGGTTGATCTGCAAAAGAAAAAACTAAATTAGAATCATATGAACCGTACATTAGTCATTTAATGAGCTCTAACGATCATCTGACCATTGATTTTGACAAATTAAGGTTTGGATGGTCAATTGGATTTAAATTCAAAATCATGCTAAGTTTTGTAAAATTGAACGATTAGATGATCTAATTGAATGCTAAATTAGGGGTATTTTGACCAAAATTGAATACTTAACAACTATCCATAAAAATTATCAACTTTCTATGAAATGAAATCAGTCTCACCTCTAGGTTCTAAGAGTGAAAACCTTATTCTTTAAAACCTCTTGTAATTGACCGAGTGGTGTAGCTCTCATGTTCTTAGATACTTCTTCTAAGTGTATGTAAGAAACTAAGCTTGCTACAAATGCTCAAGTCCTTTGTTTGCTTACCAGCACAATGTTGACTTGTGGTGTAAAACCTTACAAGGATTAGTGGAACACTAGGTAGGTGTTACTTAGAGCGGATTGAAGTAGGTGCTTTTTGTTGGCTTGCTAAACTGTATAAAAATTCGTTGCCTAGCTTCTTATATACCTAACTTTTGATTTCTAAATTTGTTCTTGTTGTTGAGCACTTAGTATAAAAGTTGGTTAAAGTTTTTAAGCTTTGATTAGGGTCAAATTAACCCTTGCTCTTAGGATCTCTAGTGTCAAAGCATATGCTATTGTTTAAAAAAAAAGAAAAAAGGATCAAATTTCTATTTTTTGAAATGGCACAACAAGCTATAAGAATCACTCCTAAAGAAGATAAGTCTACTCACTAGCCCCCCATTCTTTGATGGCATAAACTATCCCTACTGGAAGGCCAGAATGAAGATCTATACAAAAGTGAAAAATATGTCTATAGAGGATAGTAGAAGAAGGTTCTCATAGACCTTTTTTGTTAATGAACGATGTGCCAGACCACACACCAAAAAGTGAATGGAGTGAAGAATACCACAAAAAGTCCTAAATAGATGTCGAAGTAACAAATTTTCTGAAGTAGACGCAAATGAGTTCAATAAAAATTTCTAAGTGTGCATCAGTTAAAGAGATCTATGATGAGTTAGAAGTCAGCCATGAAGGATAGATAATTGAATAATAGTGTAATTCTAGTTCACAAGTATTAGCTTTTCTTTGTGAAGTCTAATAAATCCATCATAGAAATGTATACAAATTTCACCAACATTATCAACACTTTAAAGTATCTTAGTGAAGTGCTTACCAATTGTCAACTAATGAGCAAGATTCTTGGGTCCCTACCATGATCATGGAATGCTAAAGTCATTGCCATTCAAGAGGCGAAGGACCTCAAAACATTGAAGTTGGATGAACTCATGGGTTTACTGATGACTTGAAATCATTGAAAAGAGCAAAGATGAGGAAGATTCCAAGATGAAGAAAGACCAAGGCAGAGCTCTCAAAGATGATGATAAAGGAAGTGAAAATGATAGTGATGAAGAAGCTACTTTTGTCACAAGAAGATTCAATAAACTTATCAAGGAAAAGAAAAGTGGAGATGGAAAGGAGTTTTACAAGAGGGTTGCAACAAAGGTTGAAGTTATTACTATGAAGGATCTCATTATGTGTTTTAAATGTAAAAATTCAAGACATGCCAAATCTAAGTGTCCACTCTTGAAGAATAAGAAAAAGACACAAAAGAAGAAAAAGGCTATGGCACCAACATGTAGTGAAAGTGAAAAGACTTCATCTTTAAGTGAAGAAGAAGTGGCCAACCTCGGTTTCATGGATTTCAAAGAAGATGTTCATAAGAGGAGCAAATTGGGATAAATGCTCTTGCTTATGATGATTTGGAGATAGTTGTTCCTTCGTACAAGTTTGAAAAGCTTGAATTGAAAAACATTATTGCTAGAAAATATTTCTACTAAGTATGAAAAAGTTATTTTTTGAAACATATGTGTTGAAAAATGATATTTAGATTGCAGATTTGAGATAAGCATCTTGTTAAAAAAAGTTTCACTATATGAGGAATGTGAAAGTTCAAAAAATAAGAACAAAATTTTGAATATCACTTCAAAAACATTGTTGCTTTGAAAAATGTGTTGGAATACAAGGTTCTAGCCATTGAAAATAGATTTCTTCTAAGAGTTATCCTTGTTATTCACAAATGCTATACTCTCATAAAAGAAAGCCAACTAACTCTCAAGGACTCAAACACTTAGGTTTAGTTACTTAACACCAAAGATAAGGGCCTATTTACAAAGCTTGAACCTAAAGTTGGAGGCCCCACTCACTTACAGGTGATGGGAAAGGTAAAATATGTTATATTGGTACTATTGGAATTTTTTCATGTATTAAAAATGTTTATTATGTTAATGAATTGAATCATATCAATATTGGTACTATTGTAACTTTTTCATGTATTAAAAATGTTTATGATGTTGATGATTTGAATCATAACTTGCTTTGTATCAACCAATTATGTGAAAAAGGTTACAAAGTTAAGTTCAAATCATTTACATTTTTTATTGTAGATAAGAATGACGATAGTATTAAGCATGTTGGTGTAACACCCTTAAGTGGATGTATAAGGGTATGGTTATAGAATTTGTTAAAAGTCACATATTAAGGTCAATAATCTGGATGTCCAAGACACTAAAGTTTAGTCACCTATGAGGTAATCTATAAGGAGTCTCCGCTTGTAGAAAGAGAGTTATGTCCCATTTTACTCATCATTGATCATCATAACCAAAGCCTTAGGTCTTCTAGTGGAAAGAGCTCATCACCCATTGGAACTATGTAAACAGTTATTAATAGCCATATGTGCCCCAATTATAGTTTAGGGCCTCCAAAAGAGAGAAATAACATATTATTTAAAGCAATATAACCACAAACTCATAGAATTTGGGATTTAGTAGTCATGTGTTCCAATTGTGGTTTGGGGCCTCTGAAAAGATAGAATTAATAGATTTGTGTAAAGCAAAAGAAACAAAAAATCACAAATTGTTCTAGTGAATATTATATTAGAACATGTCGAGAGGAGTTTCACCAATATAGTTAATAAGAAACTCTAAATGCTTCAACATTGTGCTACATACACTAAAGGTCATTCAATGATGTAAACCTCTTGTTGAAGAACCTAAGCTAAATTTCGATGACTCGTCCATGGGGAATCTAAGGCAATTTGGCATGAAGAAGGCTTATTAAAGGCTTCAATTGTCAAGTCGTGATGCAATATTTATTCATGATCCAATAGGAGTCACATATTCAACACAAGCAAAGGTGTAGGAAATCTTTAAAGGTGTTTCCATCTAGGAATCTAACAAGCTCCCACCTATCATAACAGATAGAGATTCATCAAACATTATTCATTGGCTCTTTAGAAGCACAAAAAAATTCTTTAAAGATTTTGGAGTCAGTTTGAATCTATTAATCAGATGATTAGCAATTTTCAAGTGGCTTTTTCACATTTTAGAAGGACTGCAAAGGTCAAGGCAACGTTCTGGCAAAGGAAGGAGTCAATAGAGACTTCCTTTTGGATTTAGCTTCTTAGTGATAATGCTTACAAATAAACTTTTCGAGGGCAATTGCCCTTCAATTTCATGGTACTTTCATATAGCTAATACTATGAGTAAGCATTTCTTTCTTGTAAGTTTTCCTTGATGAATTTTATCACCACCCAAAAGAAAATGATATTTAAAGTGCAACAAGAGGATATGTTAAGACTAGAATGACTGTCTCAGTAGCTGCATAAGCTAAGTGCCTAAGAATTGAGAATGTTTAAAGAAATAAAAAAAGAAACACTCAAAGACTTGAACAATATGAAAAGGCATATATAGCAATAAAATGTCATTGGCAAATCTTACAAAGTTTGGATTTGAAAAAGATATCTATAAAACTCTAAAAATATTTTCAAAAGAGTTATAGATAAATTGGAGATTAATTTGCAACGATTTAAAAGTTTTGATTAAGAATTTGACTAAACATTCATAAAATTTGAGTTTAATCTAGTAATTTTGTGATTAATTTGGTAGAATTTACAATTGAGATATCAAATTAAAAAATTTTCGATTATACATGACCTAACTAGAACATCAAAACGTCAAGATTTTCAAAATGAAAACGAGTACTCAAAGAGTTGCATCTCTAATATCTGCCAAATATGTTTCTGGGATTTCGATCTTTTATCATCTAAACTTGTCTCCTTAGGACTAATTTTTAGATATGTAGTCAGCAAATTTTTTTCTCTTGTCTTTTGTGATTCTTTATATTTGATTTCTAATTGTGGTGTATTGTGGATCCGTATAGCTTTTCTTCCTCAGACACAGCAATGCAGTTTTGCTCAGTATTGAAAAGAAATGATACATAATTCTTTTCTTCCCTTCTTGTTTCTTATCTATGTAGAAGCATGTGTCATTCAATAAAAAATTCTTCAATTTATTTATTATGTCCTAGTTGATCCTAATTCGACATTAGAAGTATATTGATTGTTTTCCAATAACCGAATGCTTTTTTCTATCAAGACTACATGTTTGATTCCATCCATAAATCCATTTTCTTCCCTATGAGTTCTAGTATCAATAAGAATTCTAGTTCTTACTCTTCATATATTATGGTATGAATATACCATATCATTTCGTTATGTATGGATGATGAGATTCCATTGATATAGAGTCAATTCCAATACAATTAGAAAGAAACTTTTCTATTTTCATCCATGGATCCTTTACTCATTACTCTTTCATTTAGAATGCTTGATCCAACTAAAAAAAAGTTATGCTTCACAAATCTATAATCCAATTTTGTTATTCAAATTGTGCTATCAGAGAACAATTAGCCAATCTAGATTTGCGAATTATTACAAACCTTTCACTGGTGGAACAGAAGGAATTAGGGGAAGAAGGGTCCACTTGATGGGATTTGAATCATGCACATATATGATTTGACATATCCATCCATTGATTTAGCATTCAATTACACACTTACCTCTCAACAGAGAAGGAAAGGTGATCGAACATAATTATAAGTTCCCATGTTCATTATAAAATTACTCTATTCACTCTATATCTAGGGTTTTGTGACAAATCGCCCAACTGACGAAGAATACCAACAAAAGAAGTAACAAAATAATTGACCTCGAGCTATCTTTCCTAATTAAAATAGTTATGAAACTCAATAAGTCTGGATGAGCCCGAAGTAAAGCATTAACGGAAACAAAACATGCCCTAAAGCAAACACATTTTCTTTAAAAAATAAACAGAAATTCAACCCAAAGGAAAACCATACATGAAAAGATTACAACTCCCTTTTAATCCAAGTTCCACATGCATCCTTAAATAGAACTAAATCCAGAAAAGAAGAAGATTATATAACCATCTCCTTGAAGACTTAAGTGTTAAAACCCTTACTACAAGGCCATTAGCAGCATCATTTCCCTGCCTATGTATATGTTTAGTTTGCTTGATGTTCTTCCGTTGCGCAAGTCTTCTGCACTCCTCGATTTGCAATGCACTCCACTTCAACCTTGTTCCTTGTATCAAGTTGAACGTGATCTTGGAGTCTACACATAACTACAAGTCATTCAAACCTAACTCAATTGCTAAGAGAAGTCCATGGTAAAGGGCAATCCATTCAACCTATCTGTAAGTTGGCTATGAATAGCAACAAACTGCCCTTTCCAGTCCCTTATTATTGCACCAAATCTTGCACATTCTTGACTACCCAAGGAAGATCCATCAAAACAAATTTGAAACTGTAATCACAAGGAGACCATTTAATTAACCGGCACGGCGCACAATTTAGTTTGGACAATACTTGTCTGCTGCCAGTCATTAACAACGGACATTTGCTCACTTGTGAATAGTGGACTATGCTTCAACAAGTGAGTATCTTTGATGACTATTCCATGTAAGTATGCCCAGTCTCCAATTCACCACCTCACCTTTGATAACTTTGTTTTTGTTCATCTAGATCATCTCCACCATATTTATATAGGCCAACGTGATGAGGTTAGAAATACAAACTTTCTTTTTCCTATAGATAGCCAACATATAATACACTTGTTTAAATTTTCATGATCCTTGCTAAGCAATTTGAACATTTCCCGTAATGGTTTTGTAGTTAGACAACCTAAAAACATGTGCACAGCAAATTCATCAATGGCATTGCATGAGGGCATTTTCTTTCTCCTTCTTGAAGTGAATTGATGTTATCCCTTGTTGGCAGCTAGTTGTGAGCTATTTGCCAAAGAAGAAACCTAAGTCTAGGATGAATACTATATTATATACGATGGAGAGAACTTGCATAAAAAGTTACATGCAAATTAATGATAAATATTCCGTCATTATCAGATGATCCTGTCTTCTTGGAAAAGATAAACGCTTGTCTCCTAAATCAGTTGTTTACAGTCTTCATCTAGAAATTCAACTTCTTATATAGAACAATTCTCCTTCTTAATAATAGAAGAGACCTTTCTGACTGATAGCTATTCAATCTTTTCAGAGGAACATAGTCTCTAAGAGGCCCAACACCCAACCAGTTATAATGCCATAATCCGATTGTTCTACCATTCATAATAACCCATCTGACTCCATCGTGCGTTTGCTCCCTGCAATTCAATATATCAACCCATAATGGAGATGCATTAGAAGATAAGTTCACTAGAAATAAGTCTTTTCTCTTGAAATAGTTAGCACTGATAACTCTTACCCACAAGAAGTTAGGGTTAGATAAAATTTTCCAAGCTAATTTCATTTTAGAAACATGGATAAAGAGTTTAAGCTCTCTAATGTCCAATCCACCATGAAGTTCACTTTTGCATACTTGGTCCATCTAATCCTAAGGGGAGCCTTGAAGAAACAGTAAAGTTGTCACTGTATGACCTGAAGGTCATGTGTTCGAGGTGTGCAAACAGCCTCTTGCAAAAATACAAGGTAAGGCTGCACACTATACACCCTTCATGGTCTGCCCCTTCCCCCAACCCTGCATACGCAGGAGCTTCATGCACCGGGCTGCCCTTTAGTCCACCAATGTCTTCTTCTCTTATTATCATAATAAGGGCTAGAATTCCAAAGAAAGAACTTCAAATTTTCTTTACTTGCTGTAGAATACCTCTTGGCATAACACCAGCAGCAAAAGCAGAGTTACTCGTACCTGTTGTAACCAAGCTAATGAGAGTTTGTCTTCTTACATTCGATAGACTAACACCTTTTCCAAGGTGACATTCTCTTTTTCATCCTTTTTATAACGAATTCAAAATCATTCTTCTGTACACAAAAATCAGTGATAGGAAGCCCAAGATAATGAAAAGGGCAGCCCCGGTGCACGAAGCTCCTGCTTATGCGGGATCCGGGAAAGGGGCGGACCACATGGGCCTAAAGTACACAGCCTTGCCTTGCATTTTGCAATAGGCTGTTTCTACGCCTTGAACCTGTGACCTCAAGATCACACGACGACAACTTTTACCGTTGTACCAAGGCTCCCCTTCAAGCCCAAGATAATGACTAGCATCAAATATGAAGAATTTTGTAAGGCTTTGGAGTATGAACCTTTGAAAAAAATTAATACAGATTTATTAGAGATAACCTTCAATCTGAACTCTCCGTCAAAGACGGTAAAGTTATTGACTGATTTTGCCCGAGTTAAATTCTGCTTTCAAAGAAATGATAATGTCATTAGCATGTTTTAGATGACAGATAATGAATATCCTCTACAGGTAACAACAGGAGATAAAGCTTTAGAATTCATTGCATCTTGCAAGAGGCTCAAGAATGCTTCCACACATAGGTAGAAGGCATATGGAGACGGGCAACCTTGTCTCAGCCCACAGCTTTGTTTAAACCAATTAGACATACCATCATTAATCACAGCTGCATAGCTAAGAGTAGCAGACATAAACGTTGTAAGTTTAATAACCTGTTAAGGAAGACCCACAAGATCAAGAACAGTAGTGATGAATTTCCAACTCAATGAATCATATGCTTTGCAAATAGGTAACTTAATAGGAAGGTTCTTATTCTTTGCCTTCTTATTTTTAAAGGATGGAATGAATTCATGCATAATGAGCAAGTTTTCTTGAATAACTCTTCCTGGAATGAAGGTGATTTTGTTCTTCACTAACATGATCTCCCAAATCAATTTTAACTTCTAATGATCACCTCGCATAAATCTCATGTAAGTTATTACCTATACTGATAGGTCTAAACTTATCTGAAGTATCTGCATTTTCTTCCTTAAAAAGAATTTAGATAAGAGATTCTATTCAGATGTTTTTAGGAAACATTCTTCTATGGAATGCACCTCACACAAATCTGAGAATGTCATGGGGGATTGTAGGCCAGGACCTTCGAAGCAGGGACTCCATCTAGGCCACATGCTTTATATGGTATCAAGTTCTTCAATGGAGGCAGGCTTCAGCAGAAGAGGGATCTTACTCTCAGGAGGTTTTTTCTGTACGAGAGACAGAGAGCTAAAAGGACCTTCATGTGCATTGTCAGAAAATAGGTTCAGACTTTCTTATGAAGCGCACTTTCAGGTCTTTTTTGCACGTCAAGAGCAAGGCAATTTTGAATTTTCCCAATCAATGTACAAGGAAGTTCTCCAGTTCCAAGAGCCAAACACTTCTACTTTTTTTAATTTAAATTCAAGATTTGAAGCTTCAAACAAAAAGCATGACTAGCAGGTGTGAATGAGTTTTCCCAGCTTTATCAACAATCAAATCAAAATCCTTATGATCTTGCTCAGCAACATTATACTTATAATGTCTATAACTCCATCCTCTCTCTTTCCAACGAGAAAAGCAGAGGACAGTGATCCAATGAAAGCCTTTGTAGATGTGTAATCCAAGAGTAAGGAAAAGATTCTTTACAAAGCCAAGAGCTTAGAGAATAAAGATCCATGTGAGACTCCAGTGGTTTTAATTCCAAAGGACCTGTATGTTGCATAAACACCCAACAATACGGTGGCTAAAATATAAGTAGGGCAGCCCATATTTCGACCAACCTAAATAATTCATCCGCTTACCCGGACCTTTGATAGGAGGTGCCTCAAAAATATCAACGTGGTTGGTGAACCTATCCCTCAATCAATAACTTTCTTGTAATTAAGGTGATGCCATAGATGAGCTGTACCTTGAATGTCCCTCATTCCACAATCATACGCTTTGATGTGGAAACTATGCTACCCCTATGTTATCATGGGGAATTATGCTGTACAGTGCATCACTACTGGCCTTGCATTTGTATTACCATCTCCACCTGGGTTGATTGGATCCATTTATCTAATTTCTCTGACTTCAAATGATTACTGGTCCACAAAAACTATGAACTGACGAGTCAGGAATCTGAAAAAATGTACTTCCAATCACACAAAATGGACGCATAAGAACACAGCTTAAAGAAGACCAGGTTTGATCTACCTAAGAGGAGGCCTATGAGGTTAAAGTGGCATCAGTGGGGCAACCTTCCTTACAGATGCACAGAAACTTCTTTTTTTTCATTATCTGGTTGGTGATACATGGACACCAGCCTTATTTCAACATCCATCTAAAGAGCAAAATGGTAATTTTGTAACAGAAAAGAAATGAATTATGACACATACAAAGCCGACAATGGGTTAGATCTATAAATAGTGAAGCAGCCGCTCATACACTCAATTGGGTGCAATGCTCCATGGATGCTGCGGTATGGTGCTACAAGAAAAAGTATGCAACAGAACAATGCTACGGGGAAGTGAAATACTTCAATGGAACGATAAAGGGACAGATAATTAGTTCTACTGTATAAACCCATGAAAGTACAATATAAGAGCTTTTATCTCAGCTCAATACATTCATCCAAAAGTTGTCCAAATATACAACATTTTTGTGCATCAAAATAACCTGGTCAAGGTGGCCAGTCCATTGCACTTCATCAGCTCAAGAAAGTACAGTTCAAGAAACTTATTATTGCAGCTCAACATATTTATCCAAAAAGGCCAAAAGTTTTCAATATTTTAGTTTTTCTACACAAAGAAACTTCCAAAGTGGTTCAAAGCTGCAAAACCTACCAGATACTGCAGCAAGAGGAATTCAATCTGTCCGAAGCTCTTGCCCAGTTGCACTTGGCTCCCCATGTTGTTCTGTTTCGTGATCAGCTAACCCGCCGGCTCTTTCAAGTACACTTCTTCAGCTTCTTTGATCAATTTCAAGATATCTGCTTTCTTGGCCAACAGATCTTCCAACTTTGCATCTATTTTCTCTAGCTTTTGTTTGAGCTTTCCAACATCCTTGGTAGTCTTGCCATTGAGCTTCCTCTTCTTCTCACCATCCTTCTTCTCTTTTTCATTTTTCTTCCCTTCAAGTCCACTATCTTTTGATTCATCACTTTTATCTTTCTTTGTCTTCTCCTTACCTTTTTCTTCCTTCTTAGCTTCTTTGTTTTTGTCTTTAAGTTTCACCTCATCCTTTAATTTCTCACCTTCAATTGTGATCTCTCTAATGCTCACTTCCTCGTCTTTCTTCTCGCTGGTCTTCTCCTCCTTGCCACTCTTTTTCTCCTCATCTTTGTGCCTCTTCTTGGTCTTGTCTTTGTCTTTGCTCTTCTCTTCTTCAGTGTGGCTTTCTTTGCCTTCATCATCTTCATCTTTACCCTTCTTCTTCTTCTCCTTCTTCTCCTTCTTGTCTTTCTCCTTCTCCTTGGGCTCTCCATGCTTATCTTCCTTTTTCTCCTCTTTATCTTTGTTCTTGTCCTCTCCTGCAGAATCACCTTCCTTTGCATCAGACTCTCCTCCTCCATCTTTGTCCTTCTTCATCTTTTGTTTCTTCTCTTTTAATTTTCCATCATTGTCTTTCTTCTTCTCTTTCTCCTCCTCCTTCAACTCTCCATCTTTGTCTTTCTTCTTCCCTTTCTCCTCCTTCAACTTTCCATCTTTGTCCTTCTTTTTTTCCTTCTTCTTTGGTTCTTCATTTGTGTCTTTTTTCTTCTCTTTCTCCTCCTTTTCTGTATCTTTGTCTTTCTTCTTTTCTTTCTCCTTTTCCTTTGTTTGTCCATCTTTGTCTTTCTTCTTCTCTTTCTCTTTGTTCTCCTCACCTTCACCTTCACTTTCTTTTCTCTTGGACTCTCCATCTTTATCTTTCTTCTTCTCTTTCTCTTTCCCCTTCAATTCATCATCGTTGTTCTTCTCATGTTTCTCTTTCTTCTTTTCATCTTTATACTTGTGGTCCTCCTCCTTGTCTTTCTTATGTTTCACCTTTTTTTTCTCCACTGAATTAGTCTTCACATCTACTTCAATCTCTGTCTTTTCATCAGTCTCTACCTTGGGTTCTTTGTCTTTGTTATACTTGTGGTCCTCATCCTTGTCTTTCTTATGTTTCACCTTTTTTTTCTCCTCTGAATTAGTCTTCACATCTACTTCAATCTCTGTCTTTTCATCAGTCTCTACCTTGGGTTCTTTGTCTTTGCTCTTAACTTCTAGATGACCTTCTGTTTTATCCACTGTTTGTCCTCCCTCAACTAAGTCGGATTTACCCCCCATCTATGGATGACCTTATATCAATGATGATGTTATCTTTTGGTTTCACTTGTTAAAGATAGCCTGAAAGCAGAAAATGATATATTTATTCTTAAACTAAAAGAAAATAAATTTCAAAGTACATGAAACCAGTGGAATAAATTAATCAGCATTGCATGTTGATATGATGAGGGTACGAACTACCCTATTCAAATGATCAGGATGAAAATGGAGACTTCAAACCAATTTGAAGCAACTATAGATCAGCCATAATTCTGGAAAACTTAGCCTTGTAGGTTAGCACATTTCTCAATAAACAGAGAAATTTCTTCAGAAAAACACCTGAAGAAATTCATTGTCCAAAATGCAATTCTACATCTTCACTCCCAGAAATCAAGATTGTAAACAAACAACAGCCAAATTGCAAACTTAATAACAAAGTGCATAATTGGACATAGGTAGACTAGGAACAGAAAATCTGACAACCTTGAATCCGATCCCATGCACTGGACATGCCAGAGAACACTCGACCAAACCATAGAGGAAGCATTTTAAAAGACAATAATTTAATCTGCAATTAAATTACATCTGCAAATATGAAAACAGCTAAAACATTTCCAATATCCTGATTCTGGGTTTTCATTTGACCTTTATTTCTTCAGTTGAAAGGAATCCAGTAACGGAGAAAGAGATTAAATACCAACTAGAGTGCTTAATAGTGGATAGTCAAAGAAACTTTAATCTCAGAGATAAAAGTATAATACACCTACTACATAGCTTGCAAATTCAGGGTGGTAGAGACCTTCAAGAAGCATTCTTCAGAGCAGAAAAGAATTGCCAAGAAGCTTTCCCAAATGCCATAAATATTCAGCAGTCACGTATTGGATGACGTGAGGTTGAAAGCTAAACCAAAATTGAGTCAGATTACATTGTGTCAGTAGAACATGTGGAATGTCTAGCAGCAGGAACCTCCCAATCACATCCTACTACTGGGTAGTAACTTTTGCAGCTACATAACTCCTTATTGGCCTAGTAGGCATAACACCTGAAGCAGTGTTTTGTGCCACTGAACATCTAAGATAAGAAAAAAAAGCGTTTTTGGCAAAATAAAGCATTGTTTTAATCTCAAAGCTATCACTGCTTTCTACCTTTCCTATTATTGCAACAGCATCACCCTTGTCATAGTATCCCAAGAAATATCACCAATACTATGCACAATTTTCCTACTTGGCTTTCCATGTTCCTTGGGGAAAGTTTCTCTATTGCTTCTTTTGTGGCAACCCATGTCCCCTTGTAATCAGTTTGCTGCTTGCTCAGCAGCCCCAGAAAGTTCCATGCTAAGCAGTCTTGAGTTACTTAATAAAATGGATGTCAGCACCCTGTAGATCTAGAAAACTTCTATGCTGTCAAAGTTTATATCAATACAATCTAGCAATGACACATCCCAAAACTTAGATATAGAAAACTTCAATTGTCAAAGTTTATATCAATATGAAATAACAATGATGCATCCTGAAACTTAGATACTGGATAATATGCAAAGAAACAAGCTTTTAAAGAAACCAGAACTACAATGGGAGATCAATTGTGTGCTTCTCTGACAAATTCTGCATCGAAAAAATTGAGGTCTCCCTCAAAACCTCTTTCTAGTGTAGTTTGAGAAGTACAAGTAATTTAGGATGCTCCTTAACCCATTACATACTTGTAGAAGTTCTTGCATTTTCTGGGACATAAGTTTTCGTTTCTGGGAGATCTAAGTGACAGCTATCATTTTCTACAATTGACAGTTGGTTGTCCTCTCTATTTCCAAGTCTTCTAGTAGTAGGCAGCTAGTTACATACTTATTAATTTAAGTGAAGGTGAAAGATAGATGGACCAGATATACCATCTTGACTCTCATATTTAGTCCTCTCATTTCAACTTTTCCACCTCTACTTTCCTTCTGGCACCTTTAGCAACCAACATAAACAGAACCACAGATACAGGAACATGGCATATTTCTAGAGGTAATCTGCATATCCATATCTTCAAGTTGTGGACAGGAAGTTCCATACTCATGAGCTTGAGGGATTGAACCATTCAACACATGAGGTTCCATCTTCTGTAGCCAAGCTTCAACCATTCTTCTCAGAAGCCAATAACATATAACATGGAGCTAAATTTACAGTTTCCTACCACTGGCCACATAAACAGAATAAAGGATAAAGGTAAATCAGCGTATGTTAGTGCTCAAGCCTTAGGGAGATGTAACAAGCATCCCTTCTATTTCCAAGTCTTCAAGTAGTGTGAAGCTAGTTTTAGGTGAAGATGAAAGGTGTGGACCAGACACACCATCTTCACTCCCATATTCGGTCCTCCTGTTTCCACCTCTCTAGTTTCCTACTAGCAACCAAGATAAACAGAAGCACAGATAAAGGAAACAGTGTATTTCTAGAGGTAAGTCACATGTACAAATCTTCAACGGTGTCAAGTTACATACTCATGAGTTTGAGGGATTAAACTGTTCAATATATGAAGATTCCACCTTCTCTAGCCAAGCTTCAGCCATTCTACTCAGAAGCCAATAACATTTAACATGGAGCTAAATTTACAGTGGACAATTATCCATAAATATAAAAGAAGAAATGTCTTGCCCTTGAGGCTCAACTAGCTAATGTTATCATGGAAAATCAGGTAAGATTTTAAGGCAAACAGAGGTTCATGAACAAACCAGACCTTCTATAACTCAACGGAGCCCAATAGATCATAAAATCATCTGTCTGTCATTAATTTGTCAAATCTCCACATAACTAAAGAAACAGAATTCAAGTTCAGGATCCAATCGATTTTGTTGACTTTCTTAATCACTAGAAAACAGTTTCTTTGATGAACTGAAAGGCAACAAATTAGTGTTCATATTGATTCTCTTCCATGATAGACACCAGGTCATAACTTTCTGACATTTAGAGCTTCTTAAGCTGACTTCACAAGTAGTTCTCATCAAAACTGTTGGCTAAACATTGTGCTCAATCTTGGGGAAAAGTTCTCCCTGAACAGAGAACCAGAAGATTTCCAGTAATTATATCTTCTGCTTATTCTGAAGTCAAGAATTTGCCAACAACTTCTGTCAAGTAAATTTTGCTATTTAATCTTCTTTTTCCTTAGGTTACATAATCAAGGTTATTGGCACCAGCTGCCGGAAGCTTATCTTACCCCTTCTATGAATGTTGAATGCATGGAATTTATTATAAACTTATCCTTGTTCAAAAGAATTTCGCAGATTGTGTTACCAGCATCCTTTTTTCCTACTATTAGCTTCCCAAGAGAAGAGGGCTCTCCCTGTAGAATTCAGTTTTACTGACAATATGTATTGTTTTAAAGAGAACAGTGATGATAACTGTCCAAAAACGAATCTCCACTCAAAGCATTGAGTGTTAGTTAGTATAAGCCCATTTAGATTTATCGTGCCAATTTTGGCCACCGACAGGGTGCCAATCTCTTTAGCTAGAAGATCGACAGCATATATATGTATCATCTGCTAACAGCTCTTCCTTATTTGTGCTATATCAAAATGGGTGAGAGCTCCTCAAATCTCTTTTCCAGTCATTCGTATTACTAGGGGAGAACAATATGGCTCTCTCTATATATATATTCTTCAATTAAGGTGTTTCAAATAGTAAGATCAGTCTTTACAACGAAGGAGACTAGTTGAGATTTGACAACAACGAGATCTGTAAATCTTGCACAATGAATAACTTGTACTTCTTATTAATAGTTCCCTTTGGAGTCCCACATTAAACTTTTCTTTCCAAAGCGAGAAAAAATAGAAGACCCAGGAAGAACTTTCAGTGTACTAGCTTATTCCATATTGCATCGAAAAATTCCACAATCAACCAGGTGAATTTAACATCCAATCTCATAACAAATACTCATAACTCAAAGAAGAAAAAAAACACATAAAAAGCCTTTCAAAGACTTAGACAAACTGAATTTAAAAGGAATAATCATGACTAAAATTCAAACCAAACCCATATATGAATCAACCAAATAGAACCCAGAACCATCTCTTTCCCGAATAAAAGAATCGAGCGAATCAAAATACAATTGAATCCATAAAGTTCTATGCATCTAAGGATCCAAAACAATCATGGGAAAAGCTGAAATTGAAAAAATCTGAAAATTAAACACAAAACTAAATGGATCAAATGGAAGGTAGATGGAAAACAAACCTTTGAATGGGTCCTGAAAGACGCTGAAATGCAGAAATAATTCTCTTGCTCCTGTGTTTTAATACGAGACAAGTAATTCTCTTCGTGTTGAAGAAACTCAATGACGCCTTGCTTTACACGTCGAAGGTGGTCCGCGTGGGTCCTACTTTATCACGCTGCTCCGCGTGGAGACGGCATGCAGGAGGTCAGAGTGGCTGGATAATTTTGACAATTAAAATGACGTAATGGGCCTTCATATCCTGCTCCGCCCCTAATTTTGATAATTTTGACAAACAGCAACGCCCCCAGTGCAAATGCCCGGTAACCAATAGTGTATTTACCTCTTTGTCATTTTAGAATAATAAAAAATAATTGTGTACGATCTCAAACTCTGGTTACATTGTAAAGAGATTCTCCTCGTACGACTAAACTAGAAGGCATTGGCATAAAAAATTTATTTTATATATACGTACTACAGAAAATAATTTTATTATATACATTAGCCTTACTACTAAACATAATTTTATTTTATATATACTTATTTCATAAATATACTATTCTTATTGTTATAAATTGTAAAATGTATTTCCTTTTCTTTCTTGAACTACATGTGAGTGGATTACCATCTACTAATAGTAAAAGAGTATTATATCAAATACAAAATAAAAAAGAAAAGACATAAAAAATAAGAAATGAAATGTGGTTATTTTAATATAATAAAATTAGTTGATTTGATTTATATGTGGCGGATTATATCACAGTTTTGATACATGTAAATGACCTACAAAATTTGGACCATTTAGTGGTTTCATGCAATATGGCATTAAATTTAGGAGAGTGTAAGTGATTTGCTTTTAATTGTTTGCTTTTAAAATAAAAAAAGGCATTATTAAACAAAAAATCCTAACATCCACTATACATATTCACAAATTAGTCTTCCAAACAAATCCTTCAAAATAGTAGAAGTAGTCTATTTGATTTATTTTTAGATATTATTTCTCACTTTAGATACATGTATATAGCCTGCAAAATATTGATCATTTTAGAGGTTTCATGAAAGATAAATGATATTTCAAACACCTTAGCTACATATTGAGGCACTTTCATGACCCTCCATGTGTCCAATATAACCCAGGAGTAAACCCCGCTAGTTAACTCCTTTGTTCTAAAAAAATTATTAAAAATTGCACTTTAAGATCTCAGTAAAAAGAAAGAAAAAAAACTAACATATTAGCTATTCTACCCAGTTGCTAAGTGTAACGCCCCACATGGGCCCATACAGTTAGAATATTGTCCGCTTTGGGCCAGGCCTGCACAGTTTTAAAACGCGTTCTTCATGTGAGGAGGACTCCCTCCCTAGCACAGCGGAAGCAATATTGTCCCCACATGGGCCCACACAGTTAGAATATTGCCCGCTTTGAGCCAGGCCAGCACAGCTTTAAAACGCGTTCTAACTGTTAAGGTCTTCCGGGACCCTTATCAATCGTCCAGGAACTTTCCCCCTAGCCGATGTGGGACTAACTCTCAGCGCATCCCGCCTTCGTCCCTCAGATTATATTAGGGACCTCCCCCTCAAACCTTCTTGGCGACGGCAACGGTAGCCCTATCCCCTCCTTAGGGGCCACGCGACCTCAGGTGGGGTTAGCTTGCTACCCTCATGGTCAAGGTCTGGCTCTGATACCATTATAACGCCCCACATGGGCCCACACAGTTAGAATATTGTCCGTTTTGGGCACTAAGTTTTGTCATCTTCTTCTTCCTCAGTCCAACAAAATCAAAAGCCCAAAATTTTCTTTTCCAAGGTTTGCTCATGACAAAAATACTCATCAGCAAAAATATTCAACTTAATTTGTCATGTGCATAAATCATTTTCATTAGGTGTCAAAAAGTTTAAACTAGCTAAGAATGCTCCTCCAAAGCATGTAAATTGTAAAATGTATTTCCTTTTCTTTCTTGAACTACATGTGAGTAGATTACCATCTACTAATAGTAAAAGAGTATTATATCAAATACAAAATAAAAAAGAAAAGACATAAAAAAAAAAAAAAGAAATGAAATGTGGTTATTTTACTATAATAAAATTAGTTGATTTGATTTATATGTGGGGGATTATATCACAGTTTTGATACATGTAAATGACCTACAAAATTTGGACCATTTAGTGGTTTCATGCAATATGGCATTAAATTTAGGAGAGTGTAAGTGATTTGTTTTTAATTGTTTGCTTTTAAAATAAAAAAAGGGCATTAGTAAACAAAAAATTCTAACATCCACTATACATATTCACAAATTAGTCTTCCAAACAAATCCTTCAAAATAGTAAAATTAGTCGATTTGATTTATTTTTAGATATTATTTCTCACTTTAGATACATGTATATAGCCTGCAAAATATTGATCATTTTAGAGGTTTCACGAAAGATAAATGATATTTCAAACACCTTAGCTACATATTGAGGCACTTTCATGACCCTCCATGTGTCCAATATAACCCAAAAGTAAACCCTGCTAGTTAACTCCTTTGTTCTAAAAAAATTATTAAAAATTGCACTTTAAGATCTCAGTAAAAAGAAAGAAAAAAAACTAACATATTCGCTATTCTACCTAGTTGCTGAGTTTTGTCATCTTCTTCTTCCTCGGTCCAACAAAATCAAAAGCCCAAAATTTTCTTTTTCAAGGTTTGCTCATGACAAAAATACTCATCAGCAAAAATACTCGACTCAATTTGTCATGTGCATAAATCATTTTCATTAGGTGTCAAAAAGTTCAAACTAGCTAAGAATGCTTCTCCAAAGCATGTGAATTTCATTGAGAAATCAAAGCACACCCCCCACCCCTGCCCCCTCTCCTCTCATCATCCTCTAGAACAAGATTCTTAAAGCTTTGATCTTGTTGTAAAGGTTTGAATCTAATTTTCTTTTTCTTTTGTTTTGCCCCATGTCAATGCATATGTAGGATCTATGTCCAAATTCTAGGTTTTTGGTGGATTAGGTCTATGTGGGTTATTTGAAAATTGAAAGATACTTCTAACTCTTGAGAGACTAATACCTTACCATTAAAAGTTCTACGCAACTAAGGCATCTCAGAATATTGTTTCTTTCCATGCCTTTTTGTTGTAGAGAGTATTTCTCTAATAAGCAAAGCTTTAGAAAGAAAAAGTTAGGTTTTTGCTTCTTCTTCTTTTTAGGAAAAAGAAGAAGACAATGGAAAAACTCTAAGACTAGGCATGAAGAGGAAATACTTGGGTATTTTCTTTTCCTTATTTTAATAAGATCTTCAAACATTCTTTAATGCTTTTTTCCTAGTCAAAGGGAGTTAACTACCCCCGTTCATTGCTAGGTTACATTGTACATGTGGTGGGTTGTGAAAGCACCTCATTCACAATCATGGTGTCTCAAAATATTAATCCTCAAGAAATATGTAAGTATCTAAACTTAAAACCAAATGAGTGGGTAGTCATTAGCGAACCAAAAAATCCTTTACATCAACTATACACATTGATAAATTAGTTTTACATTCACAAGTTAGTCTTCCAACTATATTCATCAAATAACTCTAAAAAGGAAAGCAATTTGGTTACAAAATAGATGGCTAAGAGAGAAGCATGAGCAAAAACTAATGTAAATACATGCTAATAGCTAAAGTTTTTATGCATACCATCCATGTGATACAATCGGGAGATATAAAGTGTAGTTGCACGAGTTGAAGATGGTTTAGTTGGTTAAGACATTGTAATGTTATATATAGTGAATAAATGTTGACACCTTTACTTATCTGGACCATGCTCTGTAATTCTCATCCATTAGATGATCATAGCAACTCTTGTTTTTAGTTATAACATGAATGGTGAACCTTTTACCATCCACTTTATAAATCAAGACAACAATACCTAGGATAATTAAATATATGAGAATTTGGAAACATGGCCCATCCAAGTCAAGAGAAACATTGTGAATGATTTAGATCTTTAGAAATATAATCCCGCCTAGAGCTTTTTTCTTTTTTTTTTAAATTGTACTAAGCACACCTAGAGTAATAGCCCTTCTTATTATTTAGTGATGGGCTTGTAAGGAAAAATAGGGGGCACATATATCACTATCCTTTGGATAATAAAGATCATGAAAACCTCCTTGCATGTTCTTAACCACTCTTTAACTAGGTTGTAAATGGAAGGTGAAAGGGTTTCATTGGCCATTTTATGACAAAACATATAGTTTCAACCAATTGATGAGACTTTCATATTATGGCCCATCTATCTATCTCATGGCCAACATTGTGGATGGTCTCTAAACTTGTGGCCTCAAAGACTTCTATCCTTGCCATAGTCTTGCCTTCGTTAGACTATCACATTCTTCTATTACCTTTTAGAATAAAAATGGACAATAATGACAATAAGAAAATTTTTAGCCAATTTGAGTTGGTACATTGGAATTTTTCTTTTGGGTGGCTTTTTTCTTTTTCTCTTAAGCTGGTAGATCTCCAGACTATCATATATTCTCCTATTACATTTTGGAATAAATTGGACAGTAATGATAATAAGTAAAATTCTTAGCTAGTTGGAGTTGGTACAAGAGATTTTTCTTTTGGGTAAATTTATTCTATTAATTAAGATAAGCAAACGTCAGGTTTTCCTTGGCCTCCATTGGTCACTACAGTCATCATAATCATATTCAAAATAAACTCTATAAGGTTATCCACCCACAAAACATGTCCCTTAGGAGATATAACATAATTAGATAACTATGCTCCTCTCCCCCAATATGTTTGAAATTGCACAAATTGAATTCAATGAACCTAGGTCTAGAAGCAAACTTATAGCAATTGCTTGATGATAGTGGATTTAACCATTTTGGCATGGGAAAAAGGGTATGAAGGGACTGGGAAAGAAGAATTGATAGGGAGGGAAAGAGGTGAAGAGAAAATAAAATTTTGAAAAGAAGGGATGCCCTGTTTTGGGCTCAAGATGCCATGTTGTAGGAAATAAATCTCTCAAAGAATATCATAGATCATATTCTTATTTATAATAGATTTTTACAATAGAAATGGAAATAATTGCAAGTAAGGAATTCTATGAATTGTGATAAGAACAAAACAAAAGCATTGACTTAACATTTATCTCTAACAAACCTTACCTTTGAAGCATATGTCCAAATGTGCTTCTTGAAGATAGTTGAGGCCTCCAAAATGGTGGAAGGGGATATGACAAATTTATCTCGAGAATTCAACCAGGATAGACCAAATCTGTATATCAAGTGATTTGCACAAATAGAATCTATTTATACTTTTGTTGTCAAAATTGAAAGCCTTAAAATAAATTTCTTCAAAATGTCTATCCTCAAATCATAGTAAAATCTTTTAAAGTGAGCAACAAGATTAGAACTCAAATCACTTCAAAAACCAAGATCACAGATATCAGCAATCTAAATTTCAATGAGAAATTGAAATTCAAGAAGAGCTTCATAAGTTCAAAAGCTCTAAGAACAAGAGAACTATAAGAAGAATACACTCGAGTCACGTCTTACTAGAACTCAAGAAACCAAAGAACTTCACAAGTGGAAGAAACCTTGAAAAAAATGTCTTTGATTGGTAGGCCCTTAAATAACTAAAGTAAAGAATGCCTCTAACCAGTATACTCTAAAAGAGTGTTGACCCAAGCCTCCATGTTTTGATTATAAAACATCACATTTGCATGTCTCTAACTTATTTTGTACATAAATGTATATTTGTCTAAAAATTAATAGGTATCAACTTTGATGATGTTTAAGTCAAATGCTTTAATATGACAATTGTCTTGCTAAAATTAAAAAAATAGCCACTAATGAGACTTAGCTACAAGGAAATGTCATGCTAATTAACTGGTTCAGAAAATCAAGTTGACCATTTCAAGATCCAGTTTATTAAAATGAAAACAAGTCTACCAAAGTGAAAATCAAGTCGATTAAATGACGACAGAAGCAAAGGGACAGTTTTCCTAGATAATGGTCGACTATTCATGCATAGTTAATCAACTAATCCCACTCTTTCTATAACATGAAGATCTATATGTTTGCTAATTAATTGAAGAAGAGAGTTGAATTGAAGACTAAAGACTTCACATGTGTTTCAACTCATGTGAAAAAATTATCCAACTATTATAAACATCGAGTACACTATTTCATTCCAATGAAAATGGAATGAATTTGATTAAAATGAAGACCAAGTCTATTAAAAGTTTAGGGCAATACTTAGTGGGCTAATTCCATATTTCAGTTGACTAAAGTATAAACCAAATAGGTTTCAATTTCTAACGTGAAAATGAGTTGATTAAATATGAAGAACATGCAACTATGCTCAAATGGTATGATTGTAGATTTATCACAAAGGGAATTTAGTAAACTAAATTGGTAAAATAACCTACTATACAAGAGACAACTTCATCTGTTGTTAATTTGATTTTGAATTTTTATCTTTAGGACAGATAATGATTGTCTCCAATTATAAAAATTGGTCCTTAACAAATCTTTTTGAATTGGATCTATACATATATGAGTCATCTGGAGACAAAAACAAGTAAAGGAATTGAAAATCAAGTGAAGTTCCAACAAGCTATTTACTCAAGCAAGTGTGCTAATTCTTTCTATTCTTTATTTTCTATAGGATCTCTGTATCTATTGTATTTATATTGAGTGTACCATGAGATATCTATTTCTTCAATTCATTTTTTGTATTTAAGAGAGTAGTGTAGCTCTCTTATCTTATAATTTTTCAATAGCTTTTAAGAATGTTAAGCTTATTGCAAATACTCTAGTCCTTTATTTGTGGCAAGTGTATTGCCAACTGGTGTGTAAAACCTTGCAAGGATTAGTGAAACCTCAAGGTAGGGAATACCTTGAGACAATGGAATTAGGTTTTAGGTTAATTGGTTGGTTGTCGAACCATTATAAAATCTTATGTATAATTCTTCTAGTGTGGCAAAGTTTTATGAAACCCATTTTATTGTTTTAAGCATCTTCTTTTAAAAGAATTTAAAATTTTTATTCAAGGCCTAATTCACCCCTCCCTTGTGACTTATGAGAGAAGAGAGAGTGCATAATGTCTATAAGTGGACAGACTTTAGAAGAGAAGAACTAGAAACTTGAGAGCTCTAGGGAGAGGAGGATTTGGTGCAAGGAAAAAAGCCTAAGGTGACCCTTTTATAAGGGTGCATTGCTTGGGTGCCAATTAACCTTTTTTTATCCCCAAGCCATTCTAGAAACCACCTGAACTAGCCCCAAGGAAAGCCCAAGCCAACTTTCCTATTTCTCCTTTTCTCTGGTGAGCTCTAATGAGTTGGACATGCTTAAGCAGGTTGAGTTGCCTCTATAGCTATGGGCCAAACATCCAAAGCCCCACTCCATAAGCCAACCAAAACCAAACTCTCCTTATCCCATAAACCATCCGTTCTAATGGGCCTAGGCTGGTCCCATCTAAAATTGGAAAGAATTTAGGGAGGATCACGGTGATGAAAGTGGGTGAAATGTGTACTAATGCACACAAGCACACTTATGCACTTCCACAAACTAAGGTGTACTATTTCCATATTGAGCTGTTGAAAATTTAATGTGAGGAATATAGAGGATGTTTATAAGGCAAGAAGATCTTTTTCACTTCCAATAGGGGACTAAAGTTAGCTTATGTCTTTCAAGCCAAATAAAAAAGACGAGACTAAAATTTAAAACTTTAAGCTATATTTTAAATTCAAATGAAATTTAGATTGCCTCCAAAAGTAGAAATTATTATTTCACAAATACCCTTTTGGCTTTAAATCAAACAATATGTGTTGTTTGGCTTAAAACAATTATGGCACAATATGTGAAAACTCTTCATGTCCTTCCAACAATTAAATGCACTCCTCCATTGCCTAAGTTTGCTATGATGATAATGCTTTTCTCGTAATAATGATGTACAAACTCTCCCATGTGCCTAATTGGTGATGTTATAGTTCTCCGCTAATTGTAAACCCTCTAAATAGCAGACTAATTTAGCACTAAACTGGTGATGTTATGCTTCTCTAGTAAATTGTAAACCCTCTAAAAGTGTAGATCAATTTAGTATAATTCTTATTAAAAAAATTTATAAATAGTGACTACAAAAACAAACTTCTTGTTGTCATTCCTGATAATCCTACTAATACTTGCCCTACGTGATTGTTCTTTGAAGGACCTTTAAAATTAAAAAGATGTTAGCAAGAGGTTACCATTTGACACCCCCAAGTTTCCTTTTGATTTCAATTTGCTCCCATTTTTAGGAAGGTTTTATCGTGCTTTTGATTGAAATTGTTAATCATGTCAAGATTAGAAATTTCAACCACATTAGCAATCCACTTATTTTTGAGAAATTTTAGGTTATCTTTGGTTATCAAATGCAACCTCATTTGTATCTTTTTAGATGTGATTGACAAAATAACAATGAGAATTTAGACATAGTTTCGGCTGGGAGTTGTTGCTCCTTTTTTATATGGATGGTCAATGTTTCTAGTAGATATAAGCTGTCCATCATGTTTAGAGTACCAAAATAGGAAACCCACAAGAAATGAATGCATATAGGGGATCTTAGCCACTCTTTTAGATCTTTACAAAATTTAATGAAAATGGATGGTCATGATCTTCTATTAAATAAAATACATGCTAAGATATCTATTGGGAAAACTTTGCTCCCTAAAGCTATGTAAAGCAATCGTGACATGGTGAATACCTTGATACTAGAGAAAAGCTTCACCATCTATGGAAAAGAGGAGCTTGGACTCCACCTGGGTTCTTAAACATAAACTTCTCATTCTTCCTTCAATTTTCAATGATTCAATGCAAGGAAAAATAATTATGATAATGGATTTTGAAATCCTTTTTAAAATTACTTCGAAAAGCTCTACTCATATGACAATGAAAAAATGGCATACAAGTTTCATTTTTTTCCAAGGCATATTAGTAAAGTGAGAAAGTTGTCATATAAGGTATTCTACATGAAATTCTTTTCATCTGGTTATGACTTACAATTGGATCAAGCAGATGATGAAGCCTACGTGTCCTGTGTGATCCTATTAGGAAAGGCAAGTACAACATGCTATTAGCGGACCATATAAAAAAATATCTACACAATTTAATGAATTAGGGACTTTGATTTGTGTATTATTTCTTCTTCTTTTTCCTTTTCTTTTCTTTTTCCTTTTTTTCTCTACGACAAAGAATTATGAAGCATATTACCTACAACCTACTATCTTAATTCCTAAATCTACTTGAAATCTCCCTAACAAGGGAGAAAGTGCCACCTCAAACCTCCATCCAAGTGTAACAATGAGAGGCTCCTTGTTGTTTGTACCCAACTGTGTTATCCCAATGTGGGGTCAGAAGAAGGGACAAACTACAAAGGGTTTATAATACACAACCTTACCTTGCATTTTTGCAAGAGTTTGTTTCAATGCCTCAAACCAGTGACCCCCATGTCACATGGTGACAACTCAGTTATTGCACCAAGGCTCCCCTCCTACATCAATAGAGTAGCAATAGTGCAATTTTCTATGGTCCCAAGAGTTTTGGGATGTTTTGGGCCCTCCTTGAAATTTTTTTTTTGGTAAAAACTCATAATTTACAATTAGGAAGAGTTTGGATAGTCTACACATAAGTTCAAACTAATAAATACAACAAACAATAGTGCAATTTTTTGTGGTCCTAATAGTGCCAAGGCTCGCCTTCTGCCTCAATAGAGCAACAGTAATGCAATTTTATGTGGTCCAAAGAATTTTGGGATGATTTGGGCCCTTCTTGAAAAACTACAAAATTTTGGAAAAACTTATAATTTACAATTTGGAAGAGTTTGGATGGTTTGCACATAAAGTTTCGACAAAGGAAAGACTTAAGGATTTATCGAGGTTGCGCCAACTAACTAAAGCACCTATTTCATCTCTCTTAAAGCCATCGTCAATTTGAGTTTTCCTAAAACTTGTGAGAGTTTTATACCTCCAGTTGGTGTATTTATAGTATACTATAAGGTTTCAATATTCACAACTGCTCAACCACTCCAAGCAACAGAAGAACAACTTCTCAAAAGAGAACCTCTTTCTCAATAAGTAAAACAATGAGATGATTAAGAGTAAATTTCTATCTCAAAATACAACACTATAGAATGGAAAGAGAGAGAAAAAAGAGAGCTTAACAAGTCAAAAATTGGAAGAATTTGAGCTTGGAGCTTGAAGCCTCAATTTATTTCTTGCTAGTGATTCTTTTTTCTTGGGACACCCCCAAATCTTCTTTCCAACCTCATTAGAGTCATTGTAACTCCAAACTTCCTATTTGAAATGGAATAATCCCATTAGAAATCTTAAATTCCCATGCAAAGATGTGTCGATAGTGCGATGACCTAGGTTTTTTTTATATATAATACATTTCAAATATTTCTTCAAAATGCGAGGCCCCTAGTTTGAAAATTTTCTATTAAAAACAAACAACTGAAACATTTTTCTATGAAAACCTTTTTCCAAAAACCATGAGTGTCATTTTGTTTCAAAAATAAGGATTTAATAGTGTAAATGAGCTCATCATTTCTACCAAAAATCTTACAGAGTCTCCTATGTTTTATGGACATTTATGCATTTAATGCATGCAATGTAATTCACCTCATAAACAATTGAAAGCATTTTAAAATTTTAAAATGTGACTCAAGCTCACTTCTCACAATTCTTAGAACTTCTAGACACAACCACACATCACATTATATATTAGTCACAATCCATACATGTCTGCAATTTCAAAGTACACAATATTGCATTCTTCATTTCTAACAAAAGGAGTAAACTTTAAACCATACTATAACTCACATTCTATCTTAGTGGATCTTTGTTCCTACAGTTGCATAATAAATATCCCTATGTTTTTACTTCTAACTCAAGCTATTTTTCTTTCAATTTGGATTCTTTGAATCTAAGATATTGCAAATAATACAATATCAAAGCAAGCTTATGCTTATGTAGGTGGAACAAAATTGCATTCACAAGTAAAAAATATATATATATATATGTATATAATATAATCACACCTGATGTACACTTCTATATTATAGTAAACCTATGCTATTTCCAAATCAGTTATAAACAAAACAAGATGCATTATAGATTTATAAACTAACAAAGACACACTCATCTAGGATCAAATCAAATCCTGCATCTCATAAGTACAAAACTGTAATGCATTTGTGCGAGAACAGTTAATAATAATATCAATCGAGCTATAAACTTAGTAAATGATAATATTTGTTAATTTATAAAATAATAATAATAATAATAATAATAATAATATCAGTCAAACTATAACATAGTCAATAATAATATTCATCAAATTGTGAGAACAATCAATTATAATATTCATCAAACTATAAGTATAGTCCATGATAATATTCAGCAAACTGTGAGAGCAATCAATTATAATATCTATCAAATTTTAAGCATACCCATTAAACTATGAGAATAATTAATTGGTCTTTAACCCTCAAGGATAACCAACATGTTTTCCATGTCCTATATAATAATAGAAAATAGTAAATCTGTTAGCCTATTTGTCAACTTAACTATGCCTATAAGTCATCTTGGATACCACACATTCTACACCGCTCTTCAAGGGAAAGGCAGAAATGTCAAAAAGGCAGTCTTCCATGATACTCCTCTCATCCATTAGCCTTTATTTTTAGGCAATATCAACTTCAGAGGCCAAGGGCCAGTATGTGTCAACCTAGGATAGTAAGCATGGGGTTTTATACAACCCATAGGCATAGAACAATTAGTATACATAATAATGGAATTAGTTTGTCAACATACTTTGGTACAAAATTCATCTATCAACATGCTTTGGAGTTCCATTAATGAAATCCGATGAGATCGCATAAATTTATATGGTCTATACCCATCATTATGAAATCTATCAATCTTATGAAGGTAAGATTTGTCATTTGATTATAAGAACCATCAGAGTTCTTTTCAATCATGGACTTACAATCTAAACTATGCATTCAATTCAAAAAATGGAATGTGAATTCTCATGGAAAGCATTTATTCAAGTTGATACAATCAAGGCCATTCAAATACCTCAACAAGAAATCCTAAATACTCAAGCATATTTCTCAAGATACAAGGATATCATATGAATATGAAATCTATTTTATTTTTAAGAAAAGATTTTCATATCACGAATAATCTTAGATAAAATAAATAAATACTAGTAACTCATTCTATATGATTCAATCATACAAATGAAATTATTTCTCATAAGCATTTAAATCATGTCAACATAATTCAAGGTAGTTAATATCAATTCAACTCAATCCATTAATCAAAGATTTGGTAATCCTAGAATCACCCACTTGAAATTGTAGATCAATTTTTTGAGATCAATAAATATCCAAACTGAAGGTCAATTGGTGATCAGGATTCATTGATCTTAATATCTAACAAGAAAATTTTCATTCCTAATGATTTTGGGAGTTCTTCATTGTCGTTTTGGATGAAAAAACATAAAAATTGTTCCAAAAAATGCAATTTGTCAAAAAATCACACTATTATTGAAAATTTTGTTTTCCCATCAAATCTTCACAAAATCTTGTCATTTTACATTGTGGAAGCAATGTTTGAGTTGGATTTTCTTTGATCTATTATTCAAAGTTTGTTTTCCTAATTTTTCTAATGGATTCGTGCAAATCTCATCAATTTTTTTCAAATTTCATTTTTAGGTCACCGAAAAACTATGCTTTCACTTGTCATGCCCCACGAGTGTGAGAGGAAGAGAGGGAGAGAGGAGAGAAATCAGCTAGGTGTATAGTTGACAATTCTCTACTTTCATACCCCTTTTATAAGATAATGGGAGTGTGATTATCAATTTTGACTCCTTGTTAGCGATATTCATACTTTCTCATATCTAGAAATGTTTGCGATCAAGTAAATGGCTCTACTAATGAATGGATCAGATCAAATTGGAGAACTTAGATTTATGTGTTCTTAGTGTTACTAAAAAGCGCTGCTCAAGCACATTTCAATTATTGAGTTTTTGACAATCAATTTTATATCTTTCAAAAGGTAATTTTCTAAAAAAATGTATAATCTCAAATTAACAATTCATTCTAATTATAATTTATCAATATCACTTGAAATAGAATCTAAAAAATTAAGATTATTACATTCTTCCTCCGTTAGAGGAATTTCATCCACAAAATTTTTTTCACATCATTCCTCAAACAATTATAGATGTGTCCTTTTCATCTCATCATAAATTCCAGTTCTAGGTTGCTACTTGGACTAAATGATTTTAGAAGAGGGCTTTAACCAAAGGAATCACTTTATTCCTTAACTTCCCTTTTATTCCAAATCTTATTCCACTTATTAGCATAACTTTTTTGTTTGATTTTCACTATGTATAGCCACTTCTGTTGGGTACTCTAATACTCAACCTTAACTTATTAATATGTCAACACTATTTTGCAAATTCTTCCCTTATAGGTGATGCCTCTAGATCTTTAGGGCAGATATCACAACTGTCAGTTCTTAGACATGAGAAGGATAACTTATCTCATGCTTCTTCAATAATTTAAAGTATTGGCTGTAATATTCACCCACTGGCGACGATTCTCTGGCAACGGATTTCTCCACCTTGGAACAGCCGGGAATGAGGTAAGATCACTCCACCCTCCTCTTTGTGTTAAATTTCAACGTTTATTTACCTGTAAACGTCGAAAAATGGCATGAAAACGTAGGTTTTTGCAAAAATCCGTGCTTACTGATTTGTATAAAAAATTTGTATGAGATGATGTTAGATTTAGATCTGGACCGTTCACATTATGTATGGTGAGGATAGAAAAGGACCCACAAAATTTCGTGACGATCGGACAGCTAGGGATGGCGAAAAACACAAAAAATCATAGTATGGGAGTTTTTGAAAACGTGTTAAAAATCGTAAAAAAAAAATAGATTTAGGTGGAATTTGGGAAAATGAAAGGTAGAAATGGAATGTACGTGAAAAACCGGATTCGAAGGTATAAAAATTACAAAAAACGGAGCATATGGGGTCGCCGGCGACGGCGAACTAGTTCGGTCGTCATCTCCGGCAATGGCGATCGGAACAGGGGGAGCAAATGCAAGGACCATGGCATGCCACGTGGCGGAGAGACTAGAACGCGCCACGCGCTCCGAACGCGCTGTTTTGTCCCCCAAGCGCAGAGCGCGTCCACAGAAGCGCCCGCTACCCTGGAGTGGGTTCTGACGCTAGGCGCTTCCACAAAAGCGCCCAGCACAGGCAGTGCGTGCAAGTGCGGCGGGCCCCATTTCGGGATTTTGGTCTTTTTTGACCCTTTAAACCTTTAAATTTTGATTCTATGAGCTACAGAAGTCCAAATCACGATCCGAAAGAGGCGTTGTGATCGTCTCAACAAGGCAGAGCTAGATTTAAGACAAAAATCTAGTTTGAAGTAACTTTTTAATAGCAAAACTACTAAATGCTATTAGATGATTTAGATCAAACTGATCCATAGATGATCAGGCTTTAGATTTTGATTATGTGCATTAACCATGACATGATTTATGGCATGACAGGTACATGAGGGCATACCCCTTGATATTGGTTACGCGTTTGTTTGGGGATATTGCGATACTGAGGTAGGTGATTTCATTCACAATTTTTCTATGATTCCCAAATGGTCATTTGAGTTTTTGAGGCATGTGATTTATACCTTATTATATGCATGAGATTGAGTTCAGCATGTAGCCTTTCATGTGCATGCTATCTTTCTGGTGATTTTCGCATGCACTGTTTGTGATATTGTTCATGATATTCACCTGATTTTTGGTCTTCTTGACATGTGGGAGTCGCTCTGACTTGATATTTAAGACTATTGATCCTGTGGTAGGATGCGATTTTTCACACTGTGAGTGCTTGAGTGCCCGTGAGGGTGAAAAGGTGAAAGCGGGTGTGCAACGCGACTTTTCGTGAGTGCCTGAGTACCCGTGAGGGTGAAAGGGTGAAAGCGGATGGTACAGAGAGCTGACCCCACATTGCCGTGAGTGTATGTGAGACACTCACAGGGCTTGACTGTGCATGATGTTGATACTTTTGACATGCATTCATGTGTTTCTAGATTTTCTCGGATTGTGCATGTCCTAATATCATGGTTGATGATATCTTATTCATTACATGGACATGGTATGTCCTTTATCATGTGATTTATGGCTTTATATTATGTTTGATCATTTTATGATCTTTATGCCTTATGCCATGTGATTTTGTTTTTATTGAGTTTAATTTGAATGTATATCACCTACACAAGCATAGCTTGCTGAGGCATTGCTTTGATTTGCAATGCCTCAGATACAAAGAGTGACAACAGGTTGACGTGCTGACAGAGCAGGTAAAAGTAATGGCAGCTTTCCAGCGAAGCACAGACGATGTTCAAAGATGACTAGGTTTGTTCAAGACCTCACTTTGGATTTTGAGTATGGACTGTACTTTAGTTAAAAATGTAATGTGGCTTGGATGTCAGAATGTGGATTATGTTGGATGTGATGGCTGTATGGAGGGACCCTGGGTATTTGGTAGTGGATATATTTTCTTATCCTTTATTGGAGTATATTTTATTGAAAACAACATTTGGTTGTGGATGGGTGTGGAGACTAAGTCCCTATTATGATATGTATTATACATTGTTTATCAGGTGATTTTGTATTGCACTGGTCATGTGCAATGGTCCAAATTATAGAGGAAACTCTGTCGGATTTTCGATGGAAATGGTATTTCATTTCACTGTTAAATTCGTAGTTTTGTGGTTGTATGACTCCCCAGACTTTGAAAGAAATGCTTTCGCTTAAGTTTTTATTTTTGGTCACTTTAGAAATGTTTTTTTATAAAACAGGGATCCCGACTACTATTTTTGGCTATTATTATTTTAGTGTGTATAAAAACCCATGGTGTCACATTGGCAATCACCTACTCATTATACATTAATATGCATTCCAAATCTTTACCCGATGCATCACTAAAACCACAAAAGCTCCATTGCCTAAAAGTAAGATAAGTAATGGTGTAGTGGTCATCTTTCTTTTCAATTCTTGCAAGCTTACTCCACATGTGTTGTTACACACGAATCTCACATCTTCCCTTGCCAACTTTGTCAAATGTAAGGCAATACGTGAGAACTACAACAATCAATAGTTGTCTAATGTAAAGCCAACCAATCCATCCCCAAAAGTACATACTTTGACATCAAAGTATGTAATTTTGAGGATGATTAAGTAGGCATTTTCTTCTTTTTTTTCTCAATGATAATTGGCTACTAGAGGTATTTCTGGGCACATAATGACTCACCTAATAGAGTCCACTTCTAGACATTAACCTAAATTCTAGTCAGGACTATCTATACACAATGCAAAACCATAAGAAGTAGAGGAGTGTGTAGATTTGTAGAACTAGAGCCAAAAATGAATTTTGACAGGTCTATTGTGGACAAGAGGCATACTTTCAATAATATTCAGATAATTTTCATGCAAACAGTAAGTGTAGAAGTTAATTCAATTCCTTGACTAAACTTACCCATTTTCACCTCATGTCATTGCATAAAATGGACATTAAATGCTAAAATTCATGATTTGAAGTCAAATAAACATCATAAGCTCAATACTTCAACCATGAACAACCTAAGTATCTCTTAGTATCAATATTTTCATTGAATTCTTGTAATACCACAAGAACTCATTGTAAATAAGCCTAACTTCCATGGATGTACAATTATATTGATAGTGGTAGATAGGTTGTCCTATGTTAAATTTTTAGAGCTCTTTTAACAATTTGCAATGCTGCCTAAGTAACCAAACCCTTTGCTAGAATCAAAATCAATCTCTATTAATTTTTAAGATCAAATTTCATTAGATAAAGAGATTATCTTTCTCAACTAATTCTAAAAAGAGTTGTTTACTATAAATGAAACTCTTCTCAAATTTAGTGTTGCATAACTATTATCAACAACTCATAATTTAAATCATGCTCAATAATTAATTTCATCAATAATAGAGGATCTAAAATTATCTTCAATTATCTTAGTACACACACACACACACACACACACACACACACACACATCAATCATCCAATTAAGTGTCCATTAATCATACAAATTCATATCCATTCTTCTAAACTCATCAAGTTTTTCTTTTTCTTTTTTCTTAAAACTCAAATGAGTTTCTCAAATTTTTAAGCTTATCCAAGCTCTCACTGGAAGGGTTGGTAGATCTCAAGATTACCCCCCTAGTCAGCACCTAATTCAAAGTCAACAACAATCCCAATATACACCATTTTTGTACTTCATATTTGGACAACCACTCTCACTTGTTGACTTTATATGCCTTTATTTACTATGGCCATTTTTCACTCCTTTTCATTTTTCTCAAACTATTGTTGCACAAAGGCAATTATGTCTCACGAAGTTGTATGTACTTCATCCAAGTTGGAGCTAAATTCTCCAGTTGCTAGGTCAATAGATATATCATATGTTATAGTTATTAATTAGGGACATGAATTTGTATAATCTTAAATTCTAATTCTTTACTCTAACAACTATACCAAATTCATGAGAATATACTCTCTTTTACTCACGCAAGGACCAAAGTCTCCCTGTTTTGTTTACTATTTATGACTTTCCTCAATGTGATTGGTTATGATTGGATTGAACATGAGTGTTAATACCAATTGGGGTGACTCAATTTTTTTTAATAATAACATTTTAAATAAAATTTTGAAATAGAGGACCACGACTTTTAACATCTTCTTTTGAAAACAAACAACAAAAATATTTTTCTATGAAAAGCTTTTTTTGAAAACCCCGAGTGTCATTTCTTTCAAAAATAAGGATTTAATGGTGACAATGAGCTTCTCATTTCTTACCAAAATCCAACAAAGTCTCCTTTATTTTTCATACATTTATGCATTTAAAACATGATGTGTGATTCTTATGATAAACAATTGAAAGTAGTTTTAAAATTTGAAATGTGACTAAAACTCGTTTCTCACAATTCCCTGGACTTCTAGTCACAACCAAATGTCATATTACATACAAGGCACAACCCATACATGTCCACAATTTCAAAGTGCACAATATGACATTATTGATTTCTAATGAAAGGAGTAAACTTTAAATCAGACTAAAATTCACGTTCTATCTTAGTGAATCTCTGTTTCTACAGTTGCTTAATGAATATTCCAGTGATTTTCCTTCTAACTCCTTGCTTTTCTTTCAATCAAATTCTTCTTATCTGAGATATTCTAAACAATATAATACCTCAACTAGCTTGTGCTTGTGTGGGAGGAATATAATTTCACTTACAAGTTAAAAAAATAATATAAAAAAATCATAATTTACAATATAATTACGAATCCTATAATGCTTCTATATTAAAGAAAATTCATGTTGTTTCCAAATCAATTCTAAACAAAATAAGATGCATTTGTATAGTTATAAGCCAACAAAATGCACATCCATCCAGGTGAAATCAAATCATGCACCTCATAAGTGCAAAACTATAATGCATCTATGTGAGAACAATCACTGATAATATCAATCAAACTAAAACTAGGTCATTGATAATATTCGTCAAACTGTAAATAATAATAATATTAGCCAAACTATAACATAGTCAATAATAAAATTCTTCAAACTATGAAAATAGTATATTATAATAGCTATCAAACTATAAACATAGTCAATAATAATATCCATCATACTATGGGAATAGTCAATTATAATATCTGTCAAACTGTAAGCTATTCAATAATAATATCCATCATACTATGAAAGCAATTAATTGGTCTTTAACCCTCAAGGATGATAGATAGGTTTACCATATCCTATATAATAATATAAAATAATTAATCTGTTAGCCTATCTATCAACTTAACTATGCGCATAAGTCATCCACGAATAATGCACAGTCTACAACACACTTAATGAGGAAGATAGATCTGTCAAAGAGGAAGTCTTCCATGATACTCCTCTCATCCATCAACTTTTATCTTAGGCAATATCAATTTCGTAGGCCAGGAGCCAGTCTGTGTTTGCCTAACATAGTAAGCGTGGGGATTTATACAACCCATAGGCATAGTAAAATTAGTACTCTATAATAATAATATTGGTCTATCAATGCACTTTGGCAAAAAATTCATTTGTCAACACACTCTAGCACTCCATCAATGAAGGAAAGATTTGTCATTTAATTTTAGGAACCACCAAAATCCTTTTTAATCATGGATTTACAATCTAAACCACATGTTCAATTCAAAGCATGGGACACGAATTCCCATAGAAAGCATTTATTCAAATACATGGAATTCCGTGATACAATCAAGGCCATTCAAATAGCTCATTAGGAAATCTTGAATATTCAATCATATTTTCCAAAATACAATGAAATCATGTGACTATGAAATTCATATTTTTAAGAAAACATTTTCATATCATGAATAAATATTACGTTGCACAGTAAATACTGATAACTCTTTCAATACAGTTTAGTTATTCCAATAAAATAATTTCTTAATAAGCATTTAAATCTTGCTAACATAATTCATAGTACTGAGTATCAATTTGGTTCAATCCACTTGCCAAAGGATTAAATCATTTTATCAAAGATTTTTCAATCCTAGAATCACCGACTTGAAATACAATTCCAATCTTTCAAAATCAATAAATGTCCAACCTAAAGGTTAATTGACTATTAGGATTGAGTGGCCTTAATCTTTAGCATGCAAATCTCCACCCCTAATGATTTTGGGAGCTTTTCATCATCATTTTGGCTGAAAAAACATTAAAAAAAATTATTGCTAAAAAACTTGTCTTTTTTTTTGTTAAATCTTCACAAAATCTCATCATTTTACATTGTGGAAGGCATCTTTGAGTTTTCTTTGATCTATTATCTAAACTTTATTTTCCTAATCTTTTCAATAGATTCATGACAAATCTCATTGATTTTCATCAAATCTCATTTGTTGGTCACTGGACAAGGATGTTGTTCATTTCTAGTATCCGGCTAGTGTGAGAGGAAGAGAGGGAGAGGAGAGAATCGTTCGATCATAAAGTCAACGTTCTATCCTTTTATACCCTTTTATAATATAATGGGGGTCTTTGTATCAATTTTGACCCCCATGTTGGCAATATTCAAATTTTCTCATCTAAACTCTACTCTTTGCATTCGTAGTGCTGTTGAAAACCTCTTCTCGAGCACACTCCAATTACAGAGGTTTTGGTTATCAATTTTATATCTTTCAAATTTTAATTTTCTCAAAACACAAAAAGTATAATATTGAATTCACAATTTATTACAATTAAAATTTATCAAAATCGCATGGAATAGAATTTAAAATTTAGGCTTATTACAAGTAGGCTTAACTATCAATGGGTAGTCGACTACTTTGCAAAGTAGTGGACTACTAAAGTCTTAGAATAATTCACAATAGTCAACTATTAATGTATGGTAGCCAACTATTTCTGGTAAAATCTTAAGTTTCAACATGGGCTAGTAGACTATTTTTAAGGTTAGTTGACTGCCTATAGAACAAATGCATTTTTAGTTAGGCACGAGTTGAACTATAGCAGTCAACTCTCTTACATAATTGACTACCTCTAGAAATTGGTGAAAATCCTCTTTCGAACTACAGTAGTCAACTACGCTAGGATGGTTGTCAACTACTTCCTCTTGTTCATGATGAATTTCACATGAAACTTCAATATAGAGTTTAGAAAAGTGTTTAGACCTTAATGGAATGTTTGTAGTGACCTTAAACACATGACACTCTAACTCAAATGATCATTGAAAAGATAAGCTCCAACATAAGTCATGAATTATATTATCTTCTTACCAACAGAAGTTTCATTACGATCCAACCACTAGGAAAGGCACTTTCTCGACCAAGGAAAAATTATACATTCTTGGGAATAAATGAAAAGGTTGTGCGAATCCATACTCGTTGACATCAATAGCTAAACCACATACCTTTAGCTCCATGCTAAATAAATATTCCATCAACATGTTATAGTTCCCCAAAAACCAATGGTTCACATTTTCCTACCAAACCCCTAAGTAAAGCCTTGGATGAAATGTCTAGGAATACCTAATAAAGATAATATTTTAGTAATATGGGTTGGACTCATAATTATCCATCAATTTGGCAAATTGGATCATGCCTACATGGTACATGTGGGTCCCAAAAGATGTACTTCTTCATTGTGTCATGTTAGCATTTAAATTTATTATTATTATTTTAATTTCATCTTGCCTTGTTAATTGGATACATGGGCCCTAGAGGACTTTTCTCTCTCTTTCTACTGCATGTGAATGTCTTCATAGACTCTATCTCTTTTTATTTTCTAGCCACCTTTCCTAGCACCCCTTGGAAAATAAATACTTAGCAAATAGTCAATTAAGTGATACAATTACTTTATCTAAGATAACTCTTCATATGGTTTCTAATTGGAAACTTGAATGCTATTTTGCCTTCTTCTAAGTCATCAATTTTGAATTTTTGAATTATTTTTATTTTACCTTATGTCATTAGTTGCATTGATGAGCTAATATTTAACTATTCTAATATTATTATCTTATAGTATTAATTGAAGAAGAAGGCCCCTCAAGAGTCATTAAGTTCTTTCATACTTTTCTGCCAACCATTATAAGATAAGAGTTTGAAACTATTAGGACTTTTCCTCTTACCCAAGTGTATTTATTACAAATAGTTTCTTCATTTACCAATTAATGATTACTTCTAATTTAATACTTCCTCTACTATTGAGCTGTAAAATCTCTCTCTAACCTTTTTTATGTTTTCTAATTCTAATAATTCAATACTATCAATGGAAAACAAAGAAAACACAGAGAAATTTTAGTGCTCACATGAGTTGTCTAACCATGTCATTTTATTGCTTTTCTTTGGATTCCCAAGGTTATATGGCCTACCTTTGGAAGAGTTAAGCTCATCTTATTACCCTTGCTTTGAACTCACTAATATTAATGAATGATAATGATGGTTTTTATATCAAGGATAGCTATTTCACTTCAAAATTATACAAGACAAGTAGTATAAAAATTTACATAGTGAATTTCCTATGACTAAAAATGAGAACCTAAATTTAAATAGAGAAAGTTCTCTGAAGAGCTCCAATATATGCAATAATGACAATTAAGACAAATCACCACTATCAAAATTGAAGCCAGCAAAATTCTCAACCAACTAGAACATCTTATTCTTTTTACTAATATTTTTAAAATAAATATAAAGTTAATTTCAAAGCAGGTCATTGGAGAAGGAATTTGAAAAGAATAAAGAATTAAATAATTGAGAGAGATGGTTGAAGAAGCATTTTGAAATGGACAAAGATATACATAATCCAAGATAGCTATATCCACACATCGACTAAGTGCATACGATATCCAATTGCTAGGGTATAAAATAGAAATATAATTTTCATAAACATTTTTTACTAAATTGCACCCAAATTTTTTTAATAACTAATTACAATCAAATTGAATAGCTAATTTTGGGATGATGTGGATCAATATGGTTATCAAGCAATGTAAATTATGATAAAGCATTAGATGTCACTCTAATGAATAAGCTATCATCAATGAAACACAATAGTATTAAAGGTATTCTTAAACACATTTTGGAGATGAAGATACTACAGCTCAACTCATATCTTTAAAGATTAAAATCTTTGAGTTGTTTCTTGTCTATTTCATACTCAACTCCTTGCCTAGTGAATATGTGCCATTTAAGATTTCATACAACACACATAAAAACATAAAGAAAATGATAAATTAATGAACTTCTAACCATGTGTGTTTAAGAGAAAGGGAGATTAAAGCAAGAGAAACTAGAATGTACTAACCTAGTAAGTCACAAAAAAGATATGTGGGAAAGAAGACAAGTATTCATCAAGACAAGAACAATAACACCATGTTAATGAAGAGAATTAATACCGAAAATGATCCTAAATGCTTCATTTGTAAGAAAAACTGACAATGATCAAGGATTGGATTAAATATAAGAAATGACTTGAAAAGAAAAGTACACTCATATCTCTTATGTGTCATGAATCAAATCTTATAGATTTTCATAATAACACTTGGCGGATTGATTTTGAATCAATAATTCATATTGCTAATATTATGCAGGGCTTTCCTAATAAAATGAAATCAACAGAAAGTGAACACTGCATTTATTCAAGAAACCAAATATGTTCAAATGTGAAAGTTGCAGGAACATTTCGTTTAGTTGTGGAATATGACTTTGTTTTGGATCTTGAAAGGGTCTTTTATATTCCTTCATTTTTTAAAGATTTTAGTTTTTACTTCTAGACTCGTACCTCTTGATTTCAATAAGTTTTCTTAATTCAAACTTTGATTTAGTTAGAAACTATATTTTTGCTTTTTTGTTTGAACTAGTAACTCACATGCCCAAGAAGTCTTTTATATATACAACCTTTAATGTGTATCCTTAGGACAACCCCCCTCGACGTGCAAGATCCCTACATCCACTGAAGGGATGTGATGCACTACCTCGATTAGTAACCTACTTACAGGAGAGGTGACTCAGCCTAACTACTATGTTTTGTTGGCTTATGTGTGGAACTCAACTATTGTTGTAACTACAACTTTAGTTAATGATTTGTATAAATTGCATCTTGATCCAACCTATGAGTATAGTCTTTTCAAAATAAATGATAATATTAGTATAAAGAATTATGTTATTAATAAGAGTTCCTTCATGTCAAAGGATAGAAGATTAGGACATCTCTCCAAAAAGAATAGAATAAGAGGTTAGTGAATGCTAGAGTCTTAAAGACTTGACTTCTCTAACTATGGTGTTATGTGCATTGTATAAAAGTACAGCAAACCAACAAGACCAATAAAGGATATAGGAGGACCCATGAGATTCTTGAATCATAAAAACAAATACATGTGGACCTTTAAGTACTCATTGTCCTAATGATCAGGGATATTCTATCTCATTCATTGGTGATCATACCGGTTACATGTGTCTCTATCTTTTGTTTAATAAAGTAGAGGCATTAAATGCCTTGAAACTTTTAAGGTAGAAGTAGAGAACCAATTAGGAAAGCAAATCAAGAAAATAATATTGCATAGAAGCAGAGAGTATTATAGGAGGTACCCAAAAGCAAGACAAAGATTGGGTCCATTAGCAATCCTGAGTTCACTGTATCAAAATGGTGTAGCCACAAGAAGAAACAACACTTTCATGGACATGGTGAGAAGTATGAATAGTAACTCCAACCTTTCCTTAATATTTTTAAACAAAAACCAGTCTCTGTTGCCCTATGAGAAGCCGGTGAAGACGATGAATGGGGGTCTCTGGGAAAGAATCTGCTAGCGATGAAGCCGACCGGTGATGGCTGCCAATGCTGAAGACAGAGAAGGGACGAGAGACAAAGGAGAACCTGAGAGGGATGAGGGATCGGGTAGGCGACTGACTCTGATGGAGAGAGAGAAGAGATGGATAGAAGATCGGAGTGGCCCCGAGAGAGAGAGAGAGAGAGAGAGAGAGAGAGAGAGAGAGAGAGAGAGAGAGAGAGAGAGAGAGAGAGAGAGAGAGAGAGAGAGAGAGAGAGAGAGAGAGAGCATACAACGGTGATTGGAGGAGATGGAGGGATCTGGGGTTGTGTTGAATGGTGACTGGTTCAGGGTGATTGGAGGAGATGGAGGGATCTGGGGTTGTGTTGAATGGTGACTGGTTCAGGCTTCCACCTGGGATGGTGTCACACTGGGAGAAAGAGGGAGACTGGTGCAAACAAAAAAGTGAGGTGCTGGTCAAAGACAAGAGCTAGCTTGGGTAGAGTAGATGAAGCTGGTGATGGGAGCGGACAGTGGTGTTGGGCGGATGACGATGGTGACAGTCTGAGCATTGTCCGGTGATGACAGAGAGAAAGAAGGAATAAAGGGAGTCCGACCGGTAGGGCTGATGCCTGAGCAGAACGAGAAAGTTCTGTGGGGCAACAAAGATGTTCTGGGTTGGTGGCCTATGTGATCCTACTTAAGGCGATCTGTGTAGGTTCCGGTTGGGTAAGGCATGACGCCAGGAAGAAGTGGACAAAGAGAGATGAGATGGGGGGTGTAGTGTGGGTGCAAAGGAAGGAGCTAGCAGGGGTGCTAGACTGGGGAGTGGAGGAACAGAGATGCCGGTGCCAAAGAGAGGTACTGGTAGAGTGCGGGAAAGAGACGAGAGAGATATAGAGAATGTGAGAGAGAAATGCGTGCGGATCAGGTTGATCTGAGCCGTGATGCCGTGGAAAGAAAGTGCTTAGGGAGGTGTAGCTGAGAGCAAGGAAAAGAGAGAAAGAGGGGGACAAGAGGGAGAACACAAGAAGTGGGGTTTGACGATGATAAACAGATAGGAAAAATAGGGATCCGAGAGAGAAAAGGAAGAAGAGAGTGAGGGTGGTGCGGTAGAGAAGAGAGAACAAGGGAGAGAAATAGAGAGAGAAGGAAGGTGGTAGTGAAGAAGAGGAGCAAGGGACAATGAAAGCGATGGGGGGACGTGGGAGAGGAGGAGATGACAAGAAAGGAAAATGAGGTAGGGAGTTGATGGCTTCCTCTTCTAGCCAGAGAGAGAGAGAGAGAGAGAGAGAGAGAGAGAGAGAGAGAGAGAGAGAGAGAGAGAGAGAGAGAGAGAGAGAGAGAGGAGAGGGAGAAATCTACCAGGCTCCAACTTTTTTTTCTTCGAGATTCTTCCATGTTTATAGATCTTTAGAGGAGTTTGAATTGAGTTTGAGTTTGATTCAAACTCCTCCTCTTCTTCCTAATCCATCCAAGTTTCCTAGTGATCTTCAAATTCTTCTTTTTCCGAGAAGCTTCCTCATCCTTATATACTCCATCTATCTTGATCTCGATCATCCAATATGATCTGATTGTTCTGCAATGCACAGGACCAAATTAGAATAATCTAAACTATTCATTACTCTTTTGATTAGTTTTGATGATTATCTGGCCGTTAAATTTTGCAATTCAATGGTTGGATGACCAATTAGAGATAAAATGAAATATTTTATGTAAAATCTCAAAATTGATTGCTTAGATGATCTAATTGAATACTAAATTAGGGGTATTTTGACCAAAATTGAGCACTTAATAGTTTTGGAGTGAGACCTTAAAAATCATTATGTATATCTTAAATAGCATTCCATAGGCAATTTCTAAGACACCTTTGAGTTATAGAATTTATGGAAATCAAGTTTGGAGCATTTATAAATATTGGGTTGTTCAATTGAGTTTAGGGTGTACAATCCACAATAGAAAAAGCTAGACCTCACAACAATTAGTATAAATTTTATTAATCATGCAGAGAGGTCTAAGAGATATATATTTTATTGTTAAGGTAAGAAATGCTAGATTTCTTAAGGATAACAACATTATTGAATGTGTAAATCCATAAATGATAGAATTTATGAAAATACCAGTTCTAGTATAGCTCATAAGTAAAAAAGAGTTGATTGTTTCTCAAGGAACTGCAACTCCAAACAACTCATCCATGAGGAACCAATTGTTTTAGAACCCATTATTTAAAATCCACAAAATGTAGATTATATAATAGATTTGCAAAGATCTTTAAGAGTTAGATAATCAATAATTTCATTGATATTCTAGTTTATGAATAAGAATTTGATTATGATGACAACATTGATGATCCAATGTCATTTTTAAAAGCATTGAGTAAGAAGCATTCCAAATGTGGTCAAGGCTCAAAGGAAGAAAAGAAAAGTCCATAACGGATAATCATGTCTGGGGATCTCATTAAATTGCCACTAAGAATCAAAGTTATTGGTTGCAAGTGGGCCTTTAAGACAAAAAGAGACTCTTGTAGCAATACAAAAAGATATATGGTCAAACTTCTTGTCAAAGGATTTACTCAAAAGGAAGGCATTGAATATCATGAGGCATTCTCTTCACTATCTAAGAAGGTATCATTAAGATTATCATGGCTTTGGTATCACATTTTGATTTAAAGTTATTTCAAAGGGATGTGAAAATGACTTTTCTATATATATATATATATATATGTATGTATGTATATGAGGCAACCTAGAGGGTTTACTCAAATAAGAATAAAAATTTGGTTTGCAAAATAAGGAAATCCCTTTATGGATTTAAGCATGCTTCTTGCTGATGATCTTTAAAATTTCATCTTCATTTGGTTTCAAGGAGAATATCATGGATCTATCTTAAAGTTCATTGCTATATTGGATGCACGCTATTGAACTATGAACTCTATCATATTGCTACCTTTTTATTGTTTACCTACTTTTTTTTTCCCATCGTTTTCAAGATTTACCTATCTTTTTTTTTACTTTTGGAATAATTTCAAAGGCAGCATGAGAAACTTGTTTAGATTAAAATACATATGCACACAAAAAAGTCTCGCTAGTTCTCTAAACCTTTTCTCTTCTTTTTCTACATGGTAATTTGAAAGGTCTATTTTCATTTGGACCTTTGCTAGATTGTTATTCTCCAAACTCCACAAGGACCCTAGAGATTGTTTTTAACACAACTTGTTATTATCTAAAGTTATTTTTTATGTCACTTTCTCAAAGTTTCACATTATTCTATCTCAAGGAGAGATTGTTTATGATATTTTCATTTGGACCTTTGCTAGATTGTTATTCCCCAAACTCCACAAGGACCCCAGAGATTGTTTTTAACACAACTTGTTATTATCTAAAGTTATTTTTTATGTCACTTTCTCAAAGTTTCACATTATTCTATCTCAAGGAGAGATTGTTTACGATATGACACCATGAATTGATAACATGTTAGGTTGTTTGCTATTAGGACGACAGCTCTTATAGGAAATAGAGTTTCCTTTATGCTTTTAAGTGGCATATATTCGTAAGGCTTCTTTTAGCATGATATTTATATAGTAATACACATGAGAATGAGAGAAAGAGAGCAAAAGAAAATTGACATAAGTACTTAGCCTAGTTGGTTAATTGTCGTGTCTCATAATGTAGAGGTTGAGGTTTCAAGTCACCACTTGCCTACCAAAATAAAGAGAGCAATAAAAAAACCACTCTTGAGGTTTGGATAGAGAGAGTGAGAGTACTTTTGAGGCTTGGGTTTTGTAAAATCATTTAAAAACCTATTTGATGAATGGTATTTGTTCGTAATCTCTTCTATTCTTCTTTGGTTATTAATGAAGACTATTTCTCATTAGGTTGGGATTTTAGAAAACCAAAAAATTTGTAGTAGAGAAATAGGACAAGTAAAGAAGCTTATGTGTGTGTGAGTAGACACCTTATTCTCTATTTTACAGATGATTTGATGTATGATATTTCTTGTGCAAAACAAGAATTTGTGAATACTTCATTTTTTCTTCTTATTTTCCTTCATCGTCAATCATAAATATACAGATACAAGCTAATACATAAACAGGAAATAAGTTATTCTATGAAACTATATATTCCTATAGTTATACACGAAAAAGTCAAGTTTCCTAGAATTGATCATATTGATTTACATAATCAATTCTAAAGATTATGCCAAAAATAGCTTGTGCTGACACTCCCCCTCAAGTTGGTGCATAAATATCTCCCATGCCCAACTTGTCAATTATATCATGAAACACCTTTCCTGAAACAGCTTTTGTCAGTACATCAGCTGGCTGACTCTCGGATTGGACAAATGGAAATTGTATAATCCTTTGATCAAGGTTTTCCTTGATGAAATGGCAATCAACTTCGACATGTTTGGTGCGATCATGTTGTACAGGGTTTTGTGCAATTTCGATAGCTGCCTTATTATCACAATAAAGATTCATGGGCCCATCATACTCAATTCCCAAATCTTTCAGAATATTCCTAATCCACAATAGCTCACATACACCATGCGTCATACCTTGAATTTCAGCTTTCGCACTTGATCTCGCAACAACCTTCTACTTCTTACTTCTCCAAGTGACAAGATTCCCTTCTACAAAGGTAAAGTATCCAAATGTGGACTTTTTGGTCATTTGATCACCTGCCCAATTAGAATCCATGTATCCGTCAATGCGAGAGGTGCCATTTTTTTAGAACAACAAACCTTTGCCCAGAGAACTCTTAAGGTACCTTCAAATGCAATATATTGGACCCATATGTTCTTCACTTAGCGTATGCATGAATTGGCTTACAACGTTTACAGCATAAGCAATATCTAGCGTGTGCAACTAGTAGATTAATCTTCCAACTAATTGCTGAAAACGAATTTGTTCATTGGGACTTGATCTAGAAAATTTTCAAGTTTATGATTCATCTCTATGGGTGTTTCAGCTGGTTTGCAATCAAGCATCCCTGTTTCGGCTAAAAGATTTAGCACATATTTTTGTTGTGAGAGAACGATTCCCTATTCTGATCTTGTTACCTCAATTCTCAAGAGATATTTAAGTTGTCCCAGATCCTTCATTTCAAACTTGGTAGCTAAATATTCGTTTAAAGCCTTCATCTAGCATGGATCATCTCTTGGCAAGACCATATCATCAACATATACAATTAGGGTCGTCATCTTCCCTTCTTTGCATTTTATAAACAAAGTGTGGTCTGAGTTACTTTGCTTATAACCAAGTGGCTTCATTGTAGAAGAGAGCCTCCCAAACCAAGATTTTGGTGATTGCTTTAGCCCGTACAATCCTTTCCTCAATCTGCACATTTCATTTCTACACGTTGAACTACGTTTAGCACCTGGAGGTAATTCTGTGTAGACCTCTTCCTCCAAATCTCCATTGAGAAAAGCATTTTTGACATCATAATGTTGCAAGGGCCAATTTTGTTTTGCCGCTATATATATATATATATATATATAAGTATGTGAATAATGTTGATCTTGGCTATCGGTGCAAAGGTCTCTTGATAATCCACCCCATATATTTGTGTATATCCTTTTGCAACTAACCTTGCCTTATATCTATCAATACTACTATCTACTTTGAGTTTCACAGTGAATACCCATCTACATCCAATCGTCTTCTTTCCTTCATGTAATGGAACCAGTTCCCAAGTGAAATTCCTTTGTAGAGCCTCCATTTCTTCATTGATTGCCTTTGTCCATTTGGGAGCTACTAAAGCATCCTGCACACTACTAGGAATAGATACATTGGATAATTGATTAACAGTGAATGCATATGATTTAGATAATCTATAAAGGGACACATAGTTGCTAATCGGGTATTTGGCCTTGGCTCTAGGATCAGGTTCATATTGTCTTTTTGGAATCCCTTTATTCGATCTCTGCGGATATTACATGTATCAACCCCACAATATCCGTCTTGAAATGGCATCATTTGAGTTATAGATAGCTGTGAGGAAATAGCTTGTATTTGTTAGATTGAAGGTCACCACCATGCATGCCATTTGGCTGCTCCCATATTCAATATTGAAATTGATGAGGATAGGATTCCAAAGTATCCATTTTCTTCTATTTGGATGTGTGCATAGCTTACCTGGAAATTTCACTCTCTTCCTATTTTTCGTTTTTGGCTTGTTTAAATTAAAATCATTAGAGGAAGCTAGTTTGAGCTATTCAAGTTACTAACCTCACTTTTCCTCCCTTTTAAGCCTATGACATTCCATGCTTTGAGCTTAGTCATCTTAACATAGGAGTAGGTGCTGAAATTTCAGCCATGCTCAAGTCATTGAATTGCATTTTCTCATCAATTTGTCTCTTAAGAAGTTTTACCAAGCTATAAGAAATTTTTGTTCTATGGAATTAAGAGACTCCAATTCAATTTCTTCATCAACTTCTTATTCTTCATTATTAATGCAATCACCATTCACATTAACACTAAAGGAACTACTTTCTTAAGAGGTGAGATAAAAAATTTCAAATGTTTTAGTGGACTCTTCTTCAATAGTTTCTTTTGAAGTCATAACCCAAGTACTCTGCAAATTTAGGCAATTTTCACAATCAAGCTTAGCAAATACATCGAAAACGTCACATAAGGAACTCTTGGGTGAGATTTCTTTCAAATTCTTGCAGCACTTTGTCTATTTAATGTTTTTTTCAGCCTCTTTAACAATATGGTCTTTTGACTTCTCTTCAATAGAAATATTCCCATCCTATCTTAAAACCTTGCTAGAAGGAAGCTAGTTTAGAGCCTATATTGTCAACATATGGTTTACAAGATTCGTTAGACATGGGGTTCGAGATTACCTGAGGAGGAGAAACATTTTGAGTTGACTCTTCAGTTAATGGTGTAGGCATGGGCAACTTAGAGGTACTCGATGACTCTGGTGCTTCTGAAATGTTTCCTGGGAGAACTATCAAATCGCTTTCCATTTCACAAGTACTATCACTATGTTGCTTCCCAAGATGTTCATGAATTTCTTCTAAGTCCATGAACTCATATCTGTGTCCATCATTGTATAACCCATTCTCTTCCCTATAACTCTCCCTCTGAAGAGAAGGCCTAGAAACTCCCCCAAAATAATAAGGTTCTAGTTCATGAAAAGAGGCATCCAAGGTCACATGTAGCTTTCGGGTTTCAGGGTCATAGCATCGATAGCCCTTCTGAAGATCGGAATAGCCAACAAAGATGCATCACTTAGCACAAGGATCAAGTTTGCTCCGTAAAGGTTTGGGAATATGGACATATACAGTACAACCAAAGATTCATGGTTCAAGGTTAGGAAGATGGGGAATAGAAAGTAAGGACTGCATCTTTTGATGGGGGGTTTGAAAATCGAGAATGCGAGAGGGTATTCGATTGATGAGATAAGCAGCAGATTGCACAGCTTCTCCCTAATAGAATATGGGCATGTTCATGCCAAAGAGGGAAGCAGGAACCACCTCCATTAATTGTCGATTCTTCCTTTCTACCAATCCATTTTGTTGTGGAGTGTAGGTGCAAGAGGTTTGATGTTGAATCCCATGTTGGCTTAAAAACTTAATGAAGGAGGCATCGATGTACTCGATCCCATTGTCAAATTGCAGAACACGGACCTGCCTTTGATACTAAGTGCTCATCGTTTTGTAAAATTCTTAAAAAATTGTACTAACATCACTTTTATTGCGAAGTAGTGACACCCAAGTCATTCGAGTGCATTCATCAATAAAGGTAACAAAGTAACGAGCTCGAGAAAGAGATGTTATTTTTGTAGGACGCTAAACATCAGAGTGAGTAACCCGCAAAGGGCTCAAAACTTTTATTTAAACTTGGTAAATATGAAACTTTGTGGCTCTTAGCCAGTTCACAAATGTCATAATGAAAATCCATATCATTCATAACGAAAAAAAGCTGTAGTCGTAATTTTCGAAGATAACCAAAAGAAAGGTGACCTAATCATCGATGCCATAACCAAATAGTTACACGAGCTTTGGCTTCACTACTAGTCTGATTTGCCTACTAGATTCTTGGTCCCCCACTTTTTGTCAATTCAAGGTAGTAGAGTTTGCCCCGCCTAACACCATAACCAAGAATCTTCCAGGTCAGAATGTCCTGAAAAACACAAAACAAGGGCCAGAAGGTAATAGTACAAGCAAGGTTAGAGGTTATTTGGCTAACTGACAAGAGATTATATTCAATAGATGGAACAACAAGTACTGTGTCTAATGTAAACGTATCAGATAAAATGATAGTGCCTTGTCCAGTAATGGGAGAGGTACTACCATTCGCTGTTGAAATTACGGATTAGGGTGATGGATGAATGGATTTTAGCTGACCATAGTCGCTAATCATATGATCAGATGCACCTGCATCAATTATCTAAGTATTATTCGTAGAAGATGTAGAAAAAATAGTGGCCTTCCCAACAATACCTGGATGGGCAACATTAGCTGTGGGTGGTGGTTGTTCGTCCATTGTTGTCATTGTCATAGCCTTTCGAGCAACCTTCTTCCTTGGTTTCTTTGAGAAATCCCACCACTCAGGATAGCCAATGATTTCATAACACCGTTGTTTCGAATGGCTTGTTTCTCCACAATGGGTACACAGAAGGCCACCAAGTTCTTTCCCATACTATTATTCTGATTCTTTGATGAAGCAAGCAATGGTCCTTGCCAAAAATGGTTAGTCAGCATCGCTATGCTCTCAAAGATCATATGAGAGTCACTCATTGTTCGTCGTTGTTGGTGCTCCCTCCAGATATATGCATATGTGCTCTCCAAATCCAGTTTTGGATCTTTCCATAAATTCTCCCCACGAACTTGATCAAACTTAGCGTCAAGTCCACTAAAAAAAATGTGAACTCAAAGCCGAGCCATTGCTAAATGTAGCTGGACCACCCCTTCTACAATGCCTTCCTGAGACCTAGTCTTGTGATCAATTTCCTGAAAAATGGAGACAGGTTCATTATAGTACGTCGATAACGGTCGATCATTTTGTTTGGTGGAGAAAGATCTCTAGTTCAATTCAAAAAGGCACGTTTCATCTAATCCATCGTAAAAGGTTTTTTATACAGCCTCCCATATCTCCTTAGCTATGGTTAGATGAATAAATCATTGCATTAATGTCGGGCTCATTGAGTCAATTAGCCAGCTCTTGACTCTATTATTTTTTATAATCCATGTTCCAAGATTAGGATTTTTGGGTGCCGGTTTGCCACTTCTCCAGTAAGATACCTAGCCTTGTTACCATCTCTAATACGCATCTCCATGAGTTGAGACCATAACGGATAATTAGTCTCATCTAAGATAACACTTGTTGAGAAGGTAGAGTTTTCTTGGTGCACAATAATTTGTGGATTTTGTATTGGAACAACAGAGTCAGAACTTGCCATTATAAAGTCATTGCGTGGAAAGAAAAAAAAAAAAACTTTGGTCACCTCTTTTGTGTGAGTTCATCAAGTTTAATGTCACACTACCTTTCCCACTGAGCCTAATAAAAAATCTCTATCATTATGAATCATAGTGTCTGGGCGTGATTTTTTTGAGGTGTTGCTGTTGCGGTCGTCGTCTCTCGGTCATTGGGTTCGTGGATCATGAATCACTGGTTTGTGGATCATGGAACCAATTCGTCGCCGTCTGGATTCGAAATAGTACCAGAAATCACCCTCAATCAGCCAAACAACACTGCTTCTATAAAGAAGCAATCGAACCCATGAACCAAATGACACCAACAGTGCTCTACAGCCATGTCACCACCCTGTCGACCCCACAGCAACGATATTGTCCCGTGCGCACTCACGTGCCACGGGTTTTGCTCTTCCCCCGCGTCCAGGGGAAAACTGGTTGTTGCTGTGAAGGGAGGCATTCCCCCTTATAACTCAGGCCCATCACCCCCCTAGCCGATGTGGGACTAACTCTCTTGCATCCCGCCCTCAAACCATCTTGGCTCCCCTCACAAGGCCAAGCCTCAGGCCATCTTGGCACGGTAGTTGCTCTTCCCTACCCTGAGGGTGGTGGCTAGCTGCACTATCGCTTGTGTGGTGACACACAGGGGCATGTGTCCCGTAAGCGGGAGATAGCTACCGTGCCAAGATGGCCTGAGGCTTGGCCTTGTGAGGGGAGCCAAGATGGTCTGAGGTCGGGATGCAGGAGAGTTAGTCCCACATCAGCTAGGGGGGGTGATGGGCCTGAGTTATAAGGGGGAATGCCTCCCTTCACAGCAACGACCAGTTTTCCCCTGTACACGGGGGAAGAGTAAAACCCGTGGCACGTGAGTGCGCACGGGACAATATCATTGCTGTGGGCCCGACAGGGTGGTGACAAGCCATTACACAGGCGCTACCATTTTTTCCTTTCTCCATCGTCTCTTTTATTCTCTCTTTAGAGTCTAATGGGGGATGAAGTCGTTCTCCTGGATTTCTAGCCCAGCCCTTTTGGGATGAAGGTCAAAATCTCCTTGGCAGAGAAAGGGGTGCAATATGAATACAAAGAAGAAGATCTCAGTGAAAAGAGTGAATTGTTGCTCAAATCAAATCCTGTTTACAAGAAAATCCCAGTTCTACTTCACAATAGAAAACACGTATGTGAATCTCTCATCGTTGTTCTGTATGTCTATGAAATTTGGAGTGAGAAATCTCCCCTGTTGCCCAAAGATCCTTATGTATGGGCACATGCCTGGTTCTAGGCAAATTTCGCTGATAAGAAGATGTATGACTGTGGAATGAGAATTTGGAGGAACAAAGGAGAAGCTCAAGAACAAGCTGAGAAGAAATTCATTGATGCTCTGATACAATGTAAGACAAGAATTTGTGTATAATTCATTTTTTTTTTCTTATATTTCCTTCATCATCAATCATACATATATAGATATAAGCTAATACATAAACAGGAAATAAGTTATTGTAGGAAACTAAATATTCCTATAGTTATACACGAAAAAGTGAAATATCCTAGAATTGATCATATTGATTTACATAATCAATTATAAAGATTATGCTAAAAATAGCTTGTGCTAACATCTTGTAATCTCTATTATTCTCTAACTATTACTGAAGATTATTTCTCATGTTTGCTCTGTGGATGTAAGTAGATTACCAAACCACGTCTCTTGTTGCTCTCATGTGGTTGATTAGCCTTGGTTGTCTACCCATAGTCCTTGTTTTTCATTTTTGGAATTGTAAGTATGCCAATAAATAGTCTCCAAAAACATACAAAATAGCTAGAAAGAAATAACATAGGGATTGGTCTTTTCATGTAGATGAGTATATTGTTTTGAGGTACAATAAATTGTAGACTTTACACCTTCATATGGTCTCACACACCTGGGGATGGAAGTAGGACCCAATTTGGGGTTGGAACAATAGTTGCACATAAGTAACCTATTAAAGTTTTTCATTTACCTATCGAACATATAAAATTCATAAATCTAGCAAATAAGAAATACCATACAATACACAAATTACTATATTGACAAAAGATATTTTCTCATTATTATGGAAATTAATATTTAGAAGATTTTTTAGTTTCCATCAAGTGTTAAAGATATATGAAATAAAAACCTTAACTGTCTTTTTATCGAAGTTGTGCTTGATACTTTCATAGAGTAAAACTCATCTATGATGAAGCCAATGCTAAACTTTTTTGGAATTTGCGTATCAACATGCATAATGAAATAATCAATGAGAAATCCATTCTCCATCCTATTATGTAATATCATTTTAGCAATTCTTGTGGTAAAAAATGCTTGTTTTGTTGTAGTGGACATTGAAAGTGTGACGATAAGCTTTATTAATAAATTAATAAGTAGGTAGATGATTGATATCTAGTTTTTATCAATCCTTTACACAATTATGAAACTGTTGATAGTTGTTGCATATTTGCATGTTGAGGCACATTGTGTTCATAATGTTGTAGCTAAATTTTCAAATGCATCTTTCCATGTTCATTAAATTCTTGAGAATATATAAAACTTATTTGGCAAGCTTACAAATATCATCAATTTTGAAGGATTTATAATCATCTCGAATCTAAAGCTGAACACGAAACATGTAACTCCATAGCATGCTCACTAACCTTGGTATTCAACTCTTACAACTAATTATCAATTATACATTGACAGCTTCAACTCAATAATAGTGTTCGACACTAATATGATCTTGTTGGTGGCGAGATCAACCTCTTCTAGGATCATATCAAACACTTAAATATAGAACATGAATTTTGTGCTCAAGTGATTTTACCTTGAGAATAAGGGCATCCTATCATGTTTTTATCAAAATTTGTAGTTACAATAAGACATGTTGCATTTAGAATATCTTGAGACTGATGCTGCAAAGCTTGACAAAGAATATTAGTAATATCTAATGTAACTTTCATAAGATGTAATATGAATACAAATTTAGAAGATGTAAATGCTTTTTAAAATGCATCTGCATCTCTAAAGTGAGAGTAGGAATTACCTTCATTAGCTATATTGTTAAGAATAATCCAAATTGCTTTAAACATCATTATCAAGCTACAAAAATAACTCATGTATGAACTGAAACTTGTATTTCCTACCCTTTGCAAAGACCCAATTTTATTAAGGCCTCTACTAGTATCAAGCTTGTCTCTAGCAAAGTTTTGTGTAATTTCAAAAGCTTGTGCATGTTTTTGTTCATTATTACATTTACAAGAAGCTCCAACAACATTAATGATAAAAGATAGGTCAAAAATAAAATTTGATGAATAGGAATCACCTCTAGATATGCAACTAATGCCAAATGAAGGCAATGGCCAAAACAGTAAATATAATAAAAAAAAAATAACATTCATTGAGATTAAGAATTGTAATCCATTTTATTCTCCACACATGTTACTAGCCCCATCATCTCCCTGACCTTGAATAGTCTAAACATGAAGGGTGTGATGAACAAGGGCATCATATATTGAACTCTTTTAATGATAAAGATATCATGTCTATGACATAAAACAACATAAAAAAAAACTACTCATTAACAACAAAGCTGAAGACAATAGCCATTTGTTCCCTTTTTGACTCATCATGAGCTTCATCAACAATAATGGAAATTTTCATGTCACTAATTTCTTTGTAAATCACCTTTTTCACATTTTTTGATAGAATATGCAAAATTTCTTTTGAGTCATAAGAGATGTATAGGTGGCATAATTAGGAGCTCTATTTAATACAACATCAGCAAGTTCTTTATCGTAGAAAGCCACCAAATTTCTGTGATATTTTGAGCATGCACTTTCATCTTGACCTCTAAAGCACAAGATTAAAATGTTAGTAAACTAACTATATCTATTGAGGTTTTAAGGCAATCGATTGGCTTTAACTTGTTGAGGAGTTTGTTCCTCAAACAAGTGTTAAATATGTTGAAACTAATTTAATAGATCATGAGATGATCTTAAAGCAATTTTGTGAAATGAGTTTGGGTTGCTTCCATCATGAATTGAAAATGTATATCTTTTCCTCCCAACTCTTTTCCAACTGATAAATCCATTTTCAACAAAAATATGCACATACCCTCTTATGAAAAAGATAACATGGTAGACAAAAGTAGCATTTTTTTCTAAGACAATATTCTAACCAAGATGATATAAAGCAAACTAGGAGTATTAGAAGCTATAAAGATGATCTTGAGCTATGATGTTTGGATATTTTCAAAGTTTGAAATAATTTGGACTAGCTTTGAAACATGCTAGGTGTATATCATCATGTTTTCAATAGGATACTCCCAAATTTGTGGTCATAATGCTAGATCATGTTATATAAAAATAGTTTCATTCTTGTTTACTTGGATTGTTGGAATACTAGGAGGAGGATGCTCATGTTTAGGACAAGATATTTCATTCAACTCACTTGGCTTTTAAAGTATTAGAAGCTTTTCTTTTGAAATAAGCATCAGTAATACCTATTTTTCCCATTTGTAGTCATAGAATGACTTAAAAAAAATCAGTAACTATATATTAATTGTACTGGGAGGCCTGTTGGCATATTAGATGAGATAGAAGTCATAAAACATTAGCAAACTAAAATGAGTAACAACTAGCAAGGGCAAACTATAACTAATCATTATGTCAAAAAGTATAATTCAATCCTCATTAGAGACAATCAATTATTTTGTCCCAATAAAAAAAAGAAAAGCTTTAACATCTTTGCTAGAATCCTACAGTTTAAGAATTATATTCAAATGAACTATCACTATCTCTCTTGATTGCCCAAATTTCCTAACTTTTGCCAGATGAAAATATAATCCCTTTCCAAATTTAAAGCAAATAACATTGACAAGAGTCAATCATTGAGTGTGACTTGACAATTCATTCATGATGCATCAAATTGACTCAATCAATAAACTTGAAATGAAAAAATAGGAATCCATCCAAATTCAAGGCAAATAGCTTGGAAAAGAATCAATCATAGAATGAGAGTCCATTATTGATTCATTAAGCTTTGAATTAACACAATCTTGAAAATTGAAAAGGGAAAAAAATACAAATCCTAACCAAATCCAAAGCTAATAACTTGGAAAAAAGTCAATCATAGAATGAGAGTCGATCATTGATTCATTAGGCTTTTGCTTAACTCAATCATAAAAATTGAAAAAGAAAAATATAAATCCTATGCAAATTCAAAGCAACTAACTTGGAAAAGAGTTAACCATAAAATGAAGGTTGATAATTGATTCATTAGGCTTTTAATTAACTCAATCATAAAAATTGAAAAAGAAATAATATAAATCTTATACAAATTCAGCAACCATATGCTGTTCATTTTCATATTAATTATTTCCCAAAATTGTGAGGTAGGAGTGGGAGAGGGGGCACAAGAGGCCCCTTTGGCAGTAACATAGCTCCGTCTCTATACAAACCTATGTCACATCCGCTGTTGGGTGGATTGCTCATCTATTGTTGGGATGGCCACCCACGTTGAACCGACAACCTATTTGTTATTTATTTATTTGAGAATATGAATCTGTAGCCTATTATCCAACGAGGAAGGTGTTGTTCTTCTACAACTAGGCCAAAAGTCTTTTGCGAAGAAGTGCTTGGGGTTCTGTATAATGCATTTGGTGAACGGTGGAAGTTGTCATAGGGAGAACTTTATTACACGAATTTTTCTTATCTTCTATGTGACACTAAGTGGCTCACTTAGTCAGCCTTCTAACTTTCTCTATTACAACAAAGAGGGATATAAACACTTTGTACAACTGACCCCAAGTTCCACTCATAGTTTACAGGCAATAGCCTAATCTTTTTATTTACTTCTAAAATACAAGGATTCAAGCTTTAGGTTACACACAACATGGGCGTCTCACACACTCTCTCCTTTGTGAACCTAGGCATGTCTTTAAATAAGCTACGACAAAAACTGCTTGATGGTTATAACCCAACCACCGTAGGTCTTGTCACCAATCATAGCTTGACAACTAGCTTATAACTATATGAAGCATCTTCTCTTGCTGCCACATGGTAAAACCGTCCACAACTTCTTTGGAGAGCATTTTTCACTGTGCCATATGTTAGGAACTAGCATAACTACCTTTGAGCCATCTCCTTTAGGTGCCATGTGTTGGAATTGTCCATAACTACGTTGGTGCCATATGCTACAAGAATTTTGTGTCACTTGTCACTACATTTGGTGTCACTTGCCACAATATTTTAGTCCACTTGATACAATGTTTTTATGCCACTTTGCCTTACTTTTGAGCTCAAGTCCTTCTTTAGGTGCTTAAGGTTAGTATGAGTATAAGGTAATATCATATATTTTCCTTACTATGCCACGAGCTAGGAGCTCCATGAAGTCTTCCACCTCATCAAAGTGTCCTAGCTTACGGAGGGGCTTTCGTGGAGAGAAAACTCTTTTCCCAAGATGAATTTCAAAAATTTTAGGGTAATTTCGGACATTCTATAACGAAAGCCGTGGCGATATTGGAAAGTGAAGTGGGGATATCAAATTCAGAAACCGCCCTGCGGTACATAGGGCTAACATAAGAAACGTTATTACCTTCACGCGCTCGTCTCTCCGCTCTTTCTGCCCCTCGAGCTCTTCGTGCTACTACCACCTTCTAGGTTTTTGTGTTATTCCACTTCAGCTGGTACGCTCGCCCTGTCTCTCTTACCCTCCGTATCTATTGAAGTTGTGCTTTGTCTGTTAAAGCAGATTTCCTTCTTGCATTCTGTTTTTTTGCCCCTGATTTTTACTTGCTCTGTGCATGTACTGTTTCTGAATTTTAAGACTAATATGTAATCCAATGGAAGATGCATTTTGCATCTTTTAATTTTTAATTTTTTTTGGCTTTCAGTTCATGCATTGATTACCACTTTTATTTGATTTTGTCAGATTGGTTTTGTACTATTTCATGGAAACAATCAATATTTTAGGGCTTTTAGGATTAGTTCTTCTCTTTTTGTTTCTTGTGTGTTTACGTGGTTATTTTGTCCTTACGTTCATCTGATGATTGGTTGCGTGGGTGGCTTAGGGATTTTGTGTCGTTAGAATGTAAACCTTAAGTGAGGAATTGAATCCTCGGAACTAACTCCATTGGTTGTGCACATATGGTCACTTGAAATTAAATTTTGTGGGGTGGAATTCAATTTGAATCTTATAACTCGAAACAGTCTCGTAGAAAACTCAATGTTCACTTTATGAGGTGAAAAGTCACCTGTCTTTTTTCTTGAGGAATGCTTGCTGCACACGCAGCCAACACACCCACTGCCCACACACGCATTCACGTTGATGATTCCCTCATGAGGGATTTCTTTCCTATTTTCACTCGAAAAGAAAACTAAATTGAAGGATTTGTAGAATCAGATACCCACTAGAAGAGATCGATAGGGCATCAGTTTTGGTTTCCTGACTGAAAATAGGAGAAAAATCCCTCTTATGTAGGAAATCATCCACGTGGTTATATGTGGTGGCTGTGTGTGTAGCTGGCACCCCTCGTTTTGATTTGCATATTTGCCTTGCTTTCTCACTTTTTTTCATTTTGGGACAAACCAAGAAATAGTTTGCAGGTGAAAAACAATATCTCAGAGTTAGATTGCAGAAATCATTTCTTACTTAAGAATTAGCTCCCAAGGGTGCCCACCCCTCCCACTCATAGAATAAAGATAGGCTGAAAAGAAGACTATGGCATAGTTTTTGTTTGTCAAATATTTGAAAGATGTGTCCATCTTGATGGGTTCTGCTTCTTGGACTTAGTATGGGGGTTTGCTAGTTGATTTTTCTGTTTGTCTTTTTTCTTTTTAAATTATTGTTTTGTTTTGATTACTGCCATTCCTTGTAAGTTTTTTAATTGCCGGACATTGAAGGACTAATTGTAACCAGAGATCAATTATGATTGCTCGTAAAAATGCTTAATTTAAAATTTTCTTTTTCTTTTCTATTTGTATAGTGCTTTGTGTAGTGGAAGGGCTTTAATTTTGCAGATTGGGAGTAACTGATTAGCATTTCTGCACTTTGGGAAGACTTTACCAAGTAAATATGCAGGTATAAGTTCGATCTTATTGTTTCCTTTTTTTGTGCCGTCTGCTTTCTGCAGTTCATTGTTCACTTTAGAAATTAAATCATTATCCTACATTCGACTTTCATTTGATGATGGATCTGTTAGCTTTCCTTGTCTGCCTATCTCTATGTTGATATTTACATGTTCACAGAAAATTTTGCGCTGCATTTTATTTTTGTGAAACCCTAACCCACAAAATTATCTTTCATTGGTAATGGATTCTTCATAGCCAATGATCCAGAAAGCCCCCCCCAAACACCCCCCCCCCCCCCCCCCCTCTTTTTTTTTTGTGGAATTCTAAAACCTTATTCTAAAACCTAACCCCAGATTAGCTTTCGGTTTATGGTGATATGTTTTGTTTTTACTGTGCCTCTCTTCTTTTCTTTGTTTAAAGTTTTCTGCTGAGATCAACTTGTTTACCAACATGAGAAAAACAAATCTCTGCTATTTTATCCCTTTACCACAAGTTGGTCTGCAACTAACACATAGATCCATAAATGTAAAATTCCTGTTTAAATTGTTTATTAATTGGTATGCCTTCTCTCCACATCAGTCCAATTGTGAAACTAAATTCTCAGAAATGGTAATTGGTATTTTTGAATTCTTGTCACTGTGCTATCATTTAATAGTAAAAATATCTTCTATCTTTTGGTGTAGGCCAGCGATAGGTTTAACATTAACTCCCAGCTTGAGCATCTCCAAGCTAAATATGTTGGAACTGGCCATGCTGATTTGAATAGATTGTAAGTCATCTACATAAGTTTTCCCCACTGTTTTTCAACCAAAATGATTGTTTTAAAAGTAACGTTGTTCTTGATCTTCTTGGCTGTGTAGCGAGTGGGCAGTGAACATCCAACGTGATAGCTATGCGTCATATGTTGGCCACTACCCCATCTTAGCCTATTTCGCGATTGCAGAAAATGAATCTATTGGAAGAGAGCGCTACAATTTTATGCAGGTACATATTAACTTGTTGGACTTCTTTTCTGTCATTCATGAAACTTGTAGTTCTTTTCTTTTACCAACTAACATCATGATTCTGGATGGATTAGCTTCAGCTTTGGGGATGTGCTTTTTGTTTCCTATACATAGCATATCTTTTTGTAGATGCTTGATATTTTACTGGGAGTAGAGCTGAGAACCTTTCATCAATGGAAAAAGATAAAACATTGGGACTGGTTGGGTTCTCCACTTCAATCTGTCAAGACTTTTGTCGCTAACTAATGGGTCCCACACAGGAGGCTGGATGATTGGTTTTTGATTCCTTTGGTTGGAAGGTCAGGCGTATACTTTTGATTTGGAGTCCACTTGTGGCTAGAAGAATGGACATGAAGTTTGGCCTTTCTCTTGTTTGATAATTAGTCACTTTATGGGGCTGACACATCATCAATGAAGACATGCTCATTAGGAGAATTGAATGAAATATGTAGGGAGTGGCCAATTTGTGGGTTAAATGGCAGATTTAATTCTTTTGAGGGGTCTTCTGAACATCAGGTAGTGGCTAGTATGAGGGAGTTCTCAGAATTTATCAACTAAAATGTGTTAATCAATGCTTTATCTAGTACAATTGAAGGAACCTTCCATTGCTCGAGAGTCTCAATCATCCTCTTATCAACAGAGTAGGAACTGAGTCTACTGGTCTCCTTGAGTTAGTGTAAATGAAGAAAGTATCAAGCGATCCCTATTTATTGGAAAGATTCTTTTTCTGTTGTGCAATTATTGCTGTTAAATACCAGATTTTGGTCTTGATGAAAACTGTAAGTGGAGTGGGGAGGGCATCTCTTCATTTGTGAGTCTGGATTGGAGGCTAAAGAATCTTACATAAAAGCTTGAGGATGCAAAATTTCCTTTTTGGTTCAACCAAGTGGCAAAAGCAAGTGGTTGAACCACTAGAATTGGGTGCTTTGGAGAATGCTCAATTCCTGTAGGTTGCTTCTAAAGGTTCAATTGGAAAATATTATTAAACTGGAAGAGATTAAATGGTGGCAAACATTAAAGGCTCTTTTGTTGAAAGCGGAAGATACAAATGCGGCCTTTCTCCACAAGTGAGTTAATGCTAGAAGAAAGAGAAGATTTCATGATTAAATGTGAATGATACAATTCTGGAGGAAAGACAAATTGATGAGGCTGTGGAATTCTGCAGAATCCTTTACCAAATAGGATTAAGTCTAGAGGGATGGGTTTCTTTTTTCCTCTTTTATTCTATTTCACTAGGTGCATGTCATTTATAGAAGGCTGTTTGGTGAATCATGCTATCATCACAATGGAAGGAGATGAAGTTCTCTGGCTGATGGTTTGACGCAAGTGTGTTCTTTCAAGAGTATTGGGAAGTGATGAGAGGTGATATCAAGTATATTTCTTTCCTTTTATGGTGGTGGAAATTTTGTAGAGATAAAAGGGCCCACCTTTATTATGCTAATTTCCGAGGAGTGTGGTTTTGAATTGATGGATTTTGATCCCATAGGTTGGTTACTGGGCTATATAAGATCCTTTTGGAGGTCCACACCAAATATGCATCAAAACGGTAGGGGAGATCATTTCTCTAAACTGAGGGCCTTCTTTGGAGAAAAGCAAATAATAGATGGTGTAAGTGTTATAATTGTCAAATCTTTATAGCGACTTTAGAAAGAGGAATGGTAGATCATGCATCATCAAAGAAGCTGATGTAGAGAAAACCTTTGAGAAGGTCTTTAGTTGATATGGTTTAAAATTTGTAGCTTGATACTAAAAAAATGTAACTTCCAAAAGTAAGCATCAGTTAAACTTTTATTCCCTCTGTGGTCATCTTGATGATTTGGCGACAAAGAGAAAAGCCTTCACTGACTCGATGCTGCCAAAGGGGAATGTTGGGCTTATTTTGTCCAAGACTTTTAGAAAAATGAATGTAGCTACAGCAGGTAGCGTCTATGGTGATGACTGTGTTGTGTAGGATAACTCTAATAATCATTTGAGGAGCTTCTGGAAGTGAGGAAGGAGAAATTTATGTATATTTTGGTACTCATGATTACATGATGTTTATGGATTTTTATCTTTGGAATCAATCTCAAATAGACACTTTTTTACTAGAATTTCACTTTCATTAGATCGTAAGTCAATCTCTAAGAGTCTTTCCCTTGGTAGTAGGATCCTATCATAGGTGCACTCAGTTGAGTCTAGTTTAGGAGTGAAAGAACGGCGAAATGAAGTTTCAGAAAGCACCTGGAATTTAGCTCCTCGTTGAAGTGTGCTTTGGTCAATGGTTTCACATGAGTGTTCTTGTAAGAGCATTGGAAATTGATTAGAGGTGATATCAAGTATATTTCTCTCCTTTATGTGGATAGAAATTTAGTAGAGATAAAAGGGCCCACCTTTCTGAGTAGGGTGGTTTGGTATTGAAGTGTTTTCATCCCATAAGTTGGTTTATGGGCTCCACAAGATTGTTTTGGAGTTCCTCACAGATACTTGTCAAAGTAGTAGGGGAAATAATTTCTCCCATCCAAGGGCTTACGTTGAAGAAAAGCAAATCCTAGATGGTGGGATAGTGGTAAATTAGTACAATGACACGAGAATTAGACTAATAGATCGGCCAAGAAAATCTTTGAGAAGGTCTTGACTTGGTTTAGTTCAAGTTCTATAGCTTACACTACAATTGCGTGACTTCCTTAAGTAAGCATTAGTTAATGTTGGATTCCCTTTCTGGTCATCCTTATTATTTGGCACCAAAGAGAAAAGCCTCCATCAATTGGGTGCTGCCGGAGGGGAATTTTGGGTTTATTTTGTGTAAGAATTCTAGAAAAATGAGTTAAGTGTTGTCAGGTAGCTTCAATTAAGGATGACTGTGTTGTATAGTCTCATCTTTAATAATCATTTGAGGAGCTTATGAAAGTGAAGAAGGTGAATTTTATGTATGTATTGGTACTCATGGAGGAAAAGCTCTATAGTACCAATTTATAAGAATAAAGGAGACATATAGAGCTGCACTAATTATCGAGGAATCAAACCCATGAGCCACACTAGAACTTTTTGAAAGAGTGATTTAGAAGAGGCTACAGCATGAAACAAGTGTATCGAAGAACTAGTTTGGTTTCATGCCTGGGAGGTTTACCATGGAAGCTATTTTCTTACTAAGATAGTTGATAGAGAAATATAGGGAGAGGAGGAAAGACCTTCACATGGTCTTTATCGACTTAGAGAAAGCTTATGATAGAGTACCTAGAGAGTTAATATGGAGGGTGTTGGGTGATAAAGGGGTTTCATGGTGGTATATAGACATAATTAAAGATATGTATAAGGGAGTGGTAACAAATTTTATTACTAGTGTCGAGACTTGTGATTAGGATTGCACTAAGGATCGGCATTGAGCCCATACCTTTTCATGTTGGTTATAGATGAGTTAACAAAACATTTGTATGAGGAGATTTCATGGTGCATGCTATTTGTAGATGATATAGTCTTACTTGATCAGACAAGGGAGGGTGTAAACAGAAAGCTAGAGTTATGGAGAAAAGCATTAGAATCTAAAGGATTTAAAATTAGCTGAACGAAGACAGAATATATGGAATGCAATTGTAGCAAGGAGAGGAGTAGGAGTGGAGCACCAATTAAGATTGACAACCAAGAAGTCCTCGTAAAAGACCACTTTCGGTACTTAGGATCAATGATTCATGAGAGTGGAGAGGTTGAGGGAGGTTACCTAGAAAATCCAAGTTGGTTGGAACAAATGGAGATGTGCATTTGGAGTTTTGTGCGATCGACGAGTGCCACTCAAACTAAAAGGAAAATTCTATAGGATGGCCATAAGGCCGACCAGGCTCTATGGATCAGAGTGTTGAGCAGTTAAGAAATATCATGTTTAGAGGATGAGCGTCGCAGAAATGAGGATGTTGAGATGGATGAGTGACAATACAAGAAATGATAGAATTAGGAATGAAAACATTAGAGGAAACTTGGGGGTAGCACCAACAGAGATTAGACTTGAGATGGTTTGGACATGTCCAAAGGAGACCAAAAACATCACCAGTTAGAAGGAGTGAAATAATACAAGTAGAAGGTTCTAAAAGGGCAAGGGAAGGCCCAAAAGAACGTGGATAGAAGTGGTGAGAAAGATTTAAAAACTTTAGGAGTAAATGAAGCCATGGTACTTAATAGAGAAGAATGGAGGAATAAGATTCATGTGGCCGACCTCTAATTGGGATAAGGTCTTGATAATGATGATGACCGGTACTCATGGTTACACAATGGCTATGGATTTGTAACTTTGGAAATAATTTACCGTGGTGAAATTTATGTATATACTGGTACTCATGGTTACAGATATGTCTTTGGAAATTATTTAGCCCCTTATTAATGAAATGGATTTATGGGTTTTTGTACCTTGAGAAGTATTTAGTACCATACTAATTGAATGGCACTCAAGCAAATGCGTTAATTCATGAAGATGGTTGAAAAATTTCTTGTTTCACAATGTAGCTGGGATTGCAAATAACATGGTGTAGATTCATTAAAATCCTTCACTTTTGTCTATGATCTACTTTTGTCAAGTGCCTTTTTCTACCTTTTACGATCCAAATGCTTCTTTCCTTCAAATATTTCCCGTGACTGCTAGAGGAGTTACCTACAAGCGAGTCTTCCCCTTCTCACTGAAATAAAGTGAGAACCAACTATGAATCTGATATATGTAGTGCTCACAAACACCTTTAAATAAAAAAAAATTCAACAAGAACACCAAGAAAGTTCCAGCTTGCAATAAATGTGGATGCAGCTTACTAATTCTTTTCTTTTCTATATACTCATTTGGTTACTTTGTGAACGTAACGTCTTAACAGTTTCAGTGATGCCATCCATCAAAAAGACTCAAGTTGGAAAGTTGGGAAGGGCAGTTGGGGGAGGATATCACTTATATCCTTAAAGACAACGGGCCTAGGGACCTGGTTCTAGTTGTTAGATCATCTTGAAAAGGTCTTCTTCTGCTGCTTAGGACCATACAGTTTGATTCCAAGCATGGGGGATGCTTTCTTTGTGTTGTCTTTCTTCTGTAGCTTTCTTGTGTGGAATAGAACCTCTTTCTTATCATCATCCATTTGGAGATCTTCTCCTCCGAAAGATAAGGTCTTGGATGGATATTTGTGCCTAGAAAGAGTGAAACTTCATGTTCGTAAAACAAAGAGGTGACACTTGGTCAATGGGTGGCTTTTATCTGGCAAGGTTGAGAATCTAGTCTCTATCTTTTCAGCCATTGTTTGTTATGAAGAAGTTTGATGTGTACTTATCCTTTTAAATTTGCATTATTTGGGTGTTCCAAGCTCTTCTGGAGAAGTTATCTTGCCATTAGGTGTTTAAGAAAGACAACATTTGGAGTAATAATTCTGTCTGTCTTTGATGCCATCAGAATTTCCGATGGTAAGGACCCTTAGAATGTCTGTCAAACACATAAGCTTACAAGTGTGAGCTTATATGGAGGCTAACATCCCTGGACTAAATTGTGTCATTTGAAATGAAGATATGGAAACTTTCCTCATCATGTGGGGTAATCATTACATCAGAGTTTTGGCAGTAAGCAAATGGTGAAAAATCAGTTCATCCTCCTTCCACAAATACCATTATGTTGGTGACTTTATCAAGTGCTTGTTGGCTGGTTGTGGAGATGCTTTTGATGGTAGTTAGTGTAATGGGTGTTTTGGGACTCGTAGGAAGCCACTTACAAGAGTGGATGGTGTGTACCTTGGCAAAAGGTGTAAGCCCCTGTTCTTCTATGCTGCTAGGATTCTGTAATTTGTTGAAGGAATCGATCAGCATAACTTTGAGGCTTTTCTGATTTCTTGTATCTGATGTTGTGGGAGATATAGTATCAACTGGGGAGTTTGATCATAAGTATTAGAAAATATATCTATGCGCTATAGTTTTTCAGTTCGGAACATCAGCATGGCAAACAACCAGTTCAAATTCTGAAACCTAAGGTGAATTATGCAGACCAAGATACAGAACTCTTGAGGATGGAGATGAATACAGATCCCAGCTTCATGTGAGTTAAATGGTGAGTAGCAAAGTCTGGAATCTGGGATGAACAGAGTGAGCAAAAGAGACGTGAGCAACATGAGTGTATATGGTTGAGTTGGAAGCAATTTGGACTCAAAAACACAAATTAAGTCTCAAATTCCTGTGGTGAGAGGTGTAAAGGAGATCAAGCTCAGAAATCTCACCAGTGTAGCCAAAACTCTCCCGTACAGTGTATACATTGTATCGATCTTTTTAATCTACAGAAGATGAAAGTAGATTGTGCATTTGGATAGTCGGTGTGAGGTGGTTGATGTCAAATTTGGTTTTTGGCAAGTCCGGAATTTGTTGCCTGATGATATGTGTGGCCATGAGAGTGTGTGAACTAAATGTTGGAGTGGGACAATTAGTTAGGTTCTGATTAGAGTCCCACAGTTACCGGTCAAATTTCAGACCTGCTAAAAGGGGTTCAATCCATCAATTGAATATTCAGCATGCGACCAGTTTTGTTGTATATGTTGATTCTATTTTTCGATTTAGAAGCTGGGATGAGCTGAGTTGAGTCTGCAAGCTTTGAACAAGTGCAACTATCAGCTAGGTAAGTGCTATTCGCTTTGACTGATTATAAAAGTCAGAGATTCTTGTCACTAATTTAGAGGATAGGTTTGAGATCATGCTACTGGTAGGTATATATATGATTTAGTAATGCTACTGTTTCATACATGCTTTAGGGAACACTTTCGTAGTTTCAGTCTGCCGTTACCTTGTCTTTGGTTGCTTTTGGATATTAGCATATTTTCTGTTATCTCCCATATAAAACCAAGAGGATTTTTTTTATCAAAGCCACTCTTCTTTTTGCTGCCTTTGGCCATCGAGTCCAACCGCTGGTCCTATAGCTGATAATCACTTTTCTGTGACTGCTGCACCTTTTAGTCAATGTCTCTGTGTCAAACCAGCCTTATTTTCTTTTTGGTTTTTAAGAGATGCTTATTCTGCATTTTCTACCAAACATTCTACATGCTGATGCTCTTAGAATCCTTTATATGTGCACATTATCTAAGTTTTTGATCCACTAATCCATGGACGTACTATTCTTTGTTGTCCTGCAGAAAATGCTATTGCCTTGTGGTCTTCCCCCTGAAAGAGAGGAAGATTGAGTTCTGCAGACAAATGAACTGAAGCACTGGACACCCTGATTTGGTTCCCTTTACATGGCTGACGTACTAAGATTTATCCTAATGTTTTGGGTGGATTGTGAAGCTTTGTAATTTTGTATTTTCCTATTGAAACCAAACGTAATGTATTACCTTTTAGTTTTTTCATTTTTTTGCCTGACATCTTAATGTATTGCATTTAGTATATGGATGGTTCTGCATTGTGTTCGGAAATGTGAAGATGTTGGAGAATGTAGTAGCTCGTTAGAAAATGACATTATTAAACCTATGGGAAGCGCCTACAGACGAGCCGCATTCTTCATTCATTTATCAAAGCATAGTTCAATTAGGATGGTCCCTAGCCTAAGACATACTTGATACTGTGGGTCTACTTGTCCAATTATCAGCATACAATTTTTGGAATCACTGAGGTTTAAGGATTTTTTTTAATTTATACCCTTAAAAAAGGGCAGCCTCGTTGCACGAAGTTCTCTTCTATTTGGGGTCCGAGAAAGGACGGACCACAAGGGCATATAGTAGGCAGCCTTATCTTGTATTTTGCAAGAGGCTTATTTCATGTCTTGAATCCGTAACTTTTACCGTTAGCCAAGGCTTCCCTTTTATCTATACGCTTAAACTAACTGCAATTACCCCATCAGACTTACTTATCGTTTTCACGGGCATCCAAATGTCAGACGGCGGAAAGAGGAGTCATCGGTGGAGGATAAACAGGGCCGTTGAAAATCTGACTGGCCCTCTGACGGACCATTAAAATGAACAGGGAAGGGAGATAAGTAAGGTCTTCTTTCCCCAGGTGAAGGTACATTGCCCAGTTGCGGTCTCCCAGATTACTCGTTGTCGGTTCTAGAATTTCTCTTTCCCCCTCTTTACGGAGTTCTCTCCACCCTCTATTTGTAGTTTTACTTCAAATTCATAGGCTCAATTCCTGTCAGATGCATGTCAATGAGAATGTTGAGTGAGTCTATTGGGATTGGCTCTGTATTAAAGGATTCTCATCATCCATACATAATGAATTGGTATCCTATGTTTATAGGATGCCCTTTATGTGCTCTATGCCCTTCGTGTGGTGACATGGAGCTCAAAAAGGTGAGGGATGGAGTTTCTCTTGCTATTAGCTCAGTGGTAGAGCACGCCCTGAAATTGCATCGTCGTGCTTATCCGTTTTGAAGGAATGTCTAGGGTTTTGGGTCTATTTGTGAAAGATTCTGTTTGGGTCTTTTTGAAGCAAGAGGTTGCTTACTACTGTAAAAGGAGTTGGGTTCTTCTTTCTAATCTTGTAGCAACTAGGTTTTTTTGCATCCCTATTTAAGCACAGCTGAACTGGGTTTTGATTTGGGCAAATGGTTTGGCAATATAGTAGTCATGAATAATTTCTTTCAGCTTAATGGCGGTGTATGTGAAGAGCTGAATCTCTGGGGAACTCTAATAATACTGTAGTGAATTTGAATTTCAGGCCTGTGACTGAGTTTCATGGAGATACTAGCAATAATCGCAGAAGAAGGTCACGTGGATCCCAAAGTGGTAAAAAATCTGGCATATCGAAGGATACATGTGCTGTATCCCCTTTCTTTCATGGACTCCTTTTCTTCAATGGGAAAGGTGAAGATCCAATTGCAGTAAGGTAGCCACTTAGAACGGCATACCAGTACATCAGGTGGTTTCCTTCTGATGACCAGTGCATACAACTAGTACACCCAGATTCTGTCTTTCTATACAATAGCTCTCTTGCACCCACTTTGAGTGTGCGGATCCATCATTGAAGAATCGGGTTCACCTTTATTTCTGGGTTGAGGAACTCTCAAGCACTGTGGATGTCACAGGTTTAGGATGGTGCTTTGTCCTATACCCAGCCAACAGAACTCGGACCAAATAGCTCAAGAATAGTTTCTGTATGCAAAGCAGAATACAAAACCACGAAGGGGAAAATGGCTTAAAGTTCTTACGCATGCATGACCTGTAAATACATGTACTTCCTGGCTGGACCAACGTGAAAGCACTCACCCAGCTGCAATGAACCAACACTCTTCCAGTACCAAAACGGGTGCTCATTGAAAGGTAGGGTCTTTCGGTTTCACAGTCCAAGAAGAGGGTTCTCTCAGGATTTTCGGACAGGAAGGTCACTTTATCTACTTCTTCTCCTCCATTTTCCGCTACATTAACTGCATCAGAGGCCAAGTCAGATTTTTAACGCGCAATTGGCACGTCAATGGCCCTGTCAGCAGGCCACTTACCACTCCTCTTAATACCGTCGACGCCTGTCGGACATTTGGTTACGATTGAAACCTTTAATTAAGTCAGGATTATAATTACAGTGAGATACAGTCAGGTATATATGAAAAAAAAAAAAAGTACTGGTTTTTCTATACAATAACATTTTAAGAGAACAAATTTAGGGATATATTTGTCATCATTTCCGAAGAAAAGTTTTAATCGGAGGACCTGATTAGTTGACATTAAACGGAGGAGTTCCAATTAGTTTACATCCTGTGGCTTCGGATCACGGGATGGAAAATGTGGATGTGTGGTCATCTGTAACAGGAACTTTCAGATCCAATAGCAACTTTTTTTTATAATGAACTAGTCATTTACACAAGCACGTGAGTGAGAGAGATTTTTCATCACTGGGAGATAATGACGGGCGCACATTTTCTCACTTTCTCCCATTTATTGCTTCAATGATTCTTTTTCCGAGATATACACGTAGTTAATGTTTCTTTCTTTGTTTCTTTTTAAGGCCACATTAGATTATATACCAACATGACTCTCTTAACTTGGTCAGTGATGGACCCACTTATATATAGTATAGATTATTTATATGTAGTATAGATTATTGCATTGAGCTGATAAAATGTGTCTGGTCCTAGCTTGAGCTAACATGGTTAATTAACAAGTCTAGTAAAGTAGTAAAATAATAAACTATCAAACCATCTAATGCGTTATGAATTAAATAAATGACTGCTTGACTGAAAAACCACACAGAAAAGGAGGCAACGCAGGTTTTGGAAGACCTTGACTATTTTTCAAGATAAACATATAGTCAATGTTTCTTTATTTTCATTTCTGTTTTACCCGAAATACACCACAAACTATTGGATAGTACACTAATATGACTTCCCTAAGTTGGTCAGTGCTGAATCCGGACAGTTTCTTTTATATATAGTATAGATTATCGCATTAAACTGATAAAACGTGGCCAGTCCTAACTTGAGCTAACATGGTAAATTAACAAGTTTGATAAAGCGGTAAAATCATAGAATTTTCAGGCCATCTAATGCATTCTAAATCAAACAAACGATTGGTTGACTTAAAAACCACACAAAAATGGAGCTTGTGATTGCATTTAAATATTTTATATATTGGTTCTCAGCCACACTCTTTTTCTTTCTTTTTTTTGTTGTGATCCAAGCTCATTCGTCTTTCCTGGCTTGCCTGAAAGAGCTAATCACTCATGTATTTGATCACTGGAAAATCTTATTTTTTAGATGTTTTGATGTTGTACAATAGATAGTATTTTGGGCTCTTTTGGCCTAAGTATCAAAAAGTTTATCTATGACTTCAAAAGATCCAAAAAGCATGATTTTTTTAGTAACTTAATGGATGAGATTTTTGGTACTTAGGTCATTTGAGCAGCCCTAATAAGATGAACAGCTGGGCATTGCCAAAGAAACTAAAATATATGGGGCCAACATCTAATTTATAGGACACCTATCATGCAACCTAAATTAGGCTGAAAACAAGATATTACTTCTAGAGAGAGAGAGAGAGAGAGAGAGAGAGAGAGAGAGAGAGAGAGAGGAGTTTTTAAGTGTTGGAGAGAATTTGAAAAAGTTGTGTGTGTGTGAGAGAGAGAGAGAGAGATTTGTCCAGCTATTATATAGAAAAATATGCATGATAACTTAGAGAGTAGAAAAGAATTGAAATTTTCTGCTACCACAATACAAATGTGTGTGTGTGAGATTTGTCCAGCTATTATATAGAAAAATATGCATGATAACTTAGAGAGTAGAAAAGAATTGAAATTTTCTGCTACCACAATACAAATAACAAGCATTTGAAATATAATAATGGGGAAAATCCTAAATTAAGTCCCAAATTTGCATGAGATTTTCATATAAATCCTATCTTTCTAAGATTTGGATTTTACCTTGAAGTTATAGTTTTGTTTTTTTGTTTTTTGTCCAAATGATACTAGCACCGCCAAGGGATTGACGGTGTGAATTCATGCCAGCTTCTCCTGGCCATATGATAGTTGACTTGTGATTCTAGCATGGACCATTCTACTTGGAAAGAGAAGGTTAAAAAATTGTAAAAAGAAACCCTACCTGGCTCCATTTTTTCCCTTTCCCTTTTGCTTTCATTTTCCATTTGCAGTAGACATTCTAAGTTTAAAAAAACTGTAGGGTGTTGGAATAAGTAGCAATGAAGGTGTAATGGTTGATCAGTCACCTCTCTAATGTCTTTTGGTCGAAGAGTACACCTAAATCCTTGGATGCTTCCACTGAAAACAAACTCCTATGGGAAAATCTAGATTCAAAAAGTGGTGGCCTTGGTATTGTTGATATTTTAAACTAGTTTATGAGGGGTCTTTGACCAATAAAAAGTAGAAACTAATTGTTACTGGTCTATGGCCAATAAAAAAATAAAAAGTACAAACTGATTTTGTAGTTTCTAATATAGTGAGATTAGTTCAATTACTTATACTTAAACTCTGTACACACAAAATCAGTTTGTACTATGAGATGAATGGAATTCCTAATCAATTTATTCCAAATTGTAACTTTTGTAGACATCAGAAGGTATTTATGCTAAGAGATTGAATGACAGTGATAACAAAGAAATCCAATCAAGGTGTAGAGTAGTGAGTTACAACTCCTATATTGGAACATGTGCCAATGGATTGTATATGCAATTTATCTATACATGGCATGGTAATGGATGCCAATCAAAATATGGTAATGAGATTTTACAAACTAGATGGATTATATTAGAAGAAGCAAATGATTAGTTTGTAAGAGGAATAAAAAAGAAGGAGATGTCAAAGAAACATACTTCTTGGTAAGAAGCAACGAACAATTAGCTGAAACTACTTAGGCATTCCATGGGGGATTTTCCATGTCAACTCTCCAAACATTTTTAGGGTTTTCTTCACAATGAAAGTCTATTTCAAATGGGAAAAGGAAGAGGACAAGGAAAGGGAAAGCGAGTGTGGGCCAGGGTTTCATTTTAATATTTTTAGATGTTGAACCATACACATAGAGTAGTTTTGCCAACCATGCCACTCAAATGTCACATGTATATGACATGCTAACATCATTAACATGTTCAAATGCTTTTAATCATGCAAGATGTTGCTCAAAATGATATACAAATTTAGAGGGAAATAAAAATCTCAAAAAGTCGAGGGTTAAAATGAAAATCTCATGCAAGTTGAAGGTTTATTTCATGATTTTCCCCATAATAATGTAATAATATTTTCCTATAAAATAAAATATTTCTAAATCAATAGAAAACCTTCCTCCAAAGGCTATTAATTAGGAGTTGCAGAAGTGGGACTCTCCTACACTTTTGTTAGTCAAAATTTCTAACAAGATTATTTAAATGAAACCTACACCCCTTTTGTTATTAAATAAATATGATGTTTTGAAGGTGGAGGAAAGTTTAGATTACACTTCACCATGAACATTTTTCTCAACAACTAGTAAAGGGAAAAAGGTAGCACAATGAAGGCAATGTGGTAGGAGGCTTGGGCCTCATGACACTGCAAGCAATAATGGTTAGTGAAGGAAGTCCATTGATTATTGCAAAGAGTTCTAAAACTTAATTTCTTGGTGATTAGAAAACATTCTTGTGAGGGTACGCTTTTCCAACATCGTTACTGAATAGTGAAACATTTTACTTGCTACTAGTTAGCTAGAAGAAATCCCTTTTGCTAGTTGCTTCCCTTCTCTGACCATTTGGATTGTAGAGAATCAATTTTTATTGAAATTTTTTAGGGAAAATCAAGTTGCATTCTTTCCTAAAAAGTACTTAGTTGTTTGGTATGCTAACTTTTCAAACAACATAGCTTTTCTAGGAATTAAGGTAATGATGTACATTTTTAAGATGATCTACATTTGTAGCTAATTTTGGCTTTCCATATCAAACTACACAAGGGAACTAAAGTTTAGCTGGAATTGTATTTCGATTTTCACCTATATCCTATTAACCAAATAGGTCTAGGACACAAGGCATTTTAAATGTATGATATGAAGCATGAACATTCTCTTTGTTGATTTCAATCAACTACCATCAAGAATAGTATTTAGTAGATATAATTTCTGGGGTCCTTGTATGGTACATGGACATACTTTCATTTGGCAAATATTAGCAAGCAAAAAGTACAGGAGCCCTACTCTTTCAGTGACACAAACTATTCATTTAGGAGGGTCTCATATGAATGAATCATAGAAAAAGTTCTCTCCTACATAAGAGCTACAGAATTGTTAGTGGCTCAAAATTAATTTTGAAGAACTGTCAAAGGATCAAATTTACTTCTTCAGAATTGCATGTCCTTGTTTCATCAATTTAGAGGAGGTTTTGGAAAGGCAATATCTTTCTAAGAGAAAATACATAAAAGTGACATTCCTTGTGATATATATATATATATATATATATATTTGAATTAAAGTAATTTAGATTATTAAGGCTAATTTCTGCTTAAGTTCACCTTCATAGCAATCAGGGCTAATGGAGCATGAGAGGTTTAAGCCATCCATAAAGAAGGCTAGGTTTGAGAAGAAACTATATCTCTTGTGTTTCCAAAAAATTAAAATTGAAGGTCAAAATAGATTTAAAGTTAACTAGGTGGGGACTAGTTCTAGTTTTGAGTGGAGAGATAAAGATGTAGTTGGTGCCCTAGGAGGTTTGCTTGTAGTACAATTCTATCAAGTTTGAGCTACTAAATGAACAAGAAGGTGAGTTTTTTATTTGGTTAAATTTTGATAGAAGTCTTCTAGTTTTGCAAGCATGCTTTTAGGGGTATATTGTCCTAAAAATGATGCAACCATATTCAAACTTTGGAATGAATTGGGAGATGTGAAGGGTAAATCACCTTCCATGGTGTATGTGGAGATTTTAACATGATCAAGGAAATGGGAAACTCTATTTCTTATTTCAACATTGAGTTTAATGATTTAACTAGTTCTTATGAATTAGTAGATATGTCAAGATTTGATGGTCTTTTTACTTAGTTGAATAGACAAAAGCTGATAATTTTGCCAAAACTATACACCTTTCTTCTTTCCATGGAGTGGTTTGAGGGGCTCCCACATGTTGGTGCTTATGTAGACCATAAGCCAATTTCAGATCACTTACCCATTTGGCTTGTTCCTAGTGTCAAGTCATGGGGACCCAATCATTCAAATTTAAGGTATTTTGTCTAGACGAGAGAGTGTCTAGGCTTATTGAAGAGGTGGTGGAATAAATATGGCGTGTTAGGATTAATAGGAAAAAACTTGATTTGAAACTTTAAGTTTCTTAAATGCAAAGATGAAAAGACTTGGTTAAGAAGATAAATGTAAATAATTTGAACAAGACGTGAGAGACTAGATCTTTTCTTGACTCTCTCAAACTTAAAGAAAAGAACAACATACTGATTAATGATGAAAATCCTAAGAAGATGGAGTGTGAATAGGACCTGGCACATTTTGACCTCATATATGAAATTAAGTGGAGACATAGCTCAAGGGATAGATGGATAAAATAAAGAATAGAAATTCTAAATGCTTTCATGTCATGGTAGGATTAAGTAGAAGGCATAATTTCTTTACTCTTTTTTTAATGGGAGTGTTGTTGAAGACCATGTTGAGTGTCCATTTTTGTATTCAAAATCCTAACTTTTGCATTATTTTAAGTGTATTTGATCTATCATTTTTCATACTTACAGAATAGATTTGTACAAAATAGTTTATTTATCATCTAATCTTAATTTGGTATATTTTCAGGGCTAGATTGACATCTAGAGGTAAGTTAGGAAATTTTCTCATTTTGTAAGTCATAGATTTGAAGCTGCTAAGAGAATAAATGGTTAGATCAAGTTATTCAACATCGTAGATCACCTATCAAGATCAGATGAAAATGGATGGTCCAAATCAAGCCAAGATGAATTTTGGACCACCTAGATCAAGTCAAGAAGTACTAGCCTATACTCTAAAAGATTCCAAGTGTAAGGAGTCAGTATCATTCTAAAGTGGACAATATTCTAACTGTTGGGCCTTGGGGCTATTATAGTTAGTGGGCTCAAAGTGCATCTATTAGATTAATTGTTGAAAGAACAATTTTTTTTTCTTTCTTTTTTTTTTTTTTAGCAAACTTGGCATGAGAAGGTCTATGATTGAGTTGAATGGAGAATGGTGTTTTTGGCTACTCATGGGGGAATTAAATACATTCTTGTCTGAGTTCTTCAAAGTTCTTAGTGCTGAGTCATCAATTCCTATTGGATATTTTAAAAGAACTAGGGGGCTCAAGCAAGGAGATCCACTATCTCCTTACTTGTTCACCATAGTAGGGGAGGCTTTCAGTAAAATGATGAGCAAAGTGGTCGAGGACTGGCTCTTTCAAGGTGTAGATTCAATTCTTGTAAAGTAAATGTGTCATTGCTTCGATAGGCATATGACCCATTAATCATTTCAGTTCTTGAGCAAAACCATGGATCTAAAATCAATATTCTGTGAAGTGTTACGAACTGGTTGCGGCCAATTTGTATATTTTGTAAGTTAGTTCTGCTTAGGGTCATAATTGAGGAGAGAAGGCTTGTAGAAGAGGCTTTCAACATAGGTTGCACTACTTGCCAACTTGCTTGCTCCTGCTTAGGTCTTCCATTGTCTATTAATAGACCAAGATTAGCTCTATGGGGATGTGATCGAAAGAGTCAACAACAAGTTGGTGGGATGGACAAAGATTGTTGATGGGATGGAGATTAACTTTGATAAATGCTTCTCTGTCAAACATATCTTTGTTCTATATGTCCTCATATAAATTTCCAACTAATTGTCCTTCAGTTGGAGAAGGTTCAGTGGACTTCTCTCTAGGATGAATATTTTAACAAGCGGAGGTACCATCTTGTTGGGTGGACTCAAGTCCGTGGTCCAGTTGAGGAGGGAAGCATGGGTATTAAGGAACTGAAGACAATTAATAGAGCTTTACTATTGAAGTGGTTATGAAGGCTAGAGATTAATTCTGATTGTTTATGACAGCAGATCAAGTCTAGGTATGAATGGTGGTTTCATAGGGCATTGATAAGAGAAAGTTTGGTGAGATATATGCACTGATTATGATATTTTTCTTGATAATACCTTCATTTATGTTTGAAAGGGGAATGCAACCAGTTTTTTGAATGATTTTTTGTTCGAAAATAGGTGCTTGAGAAATGACTTCAGAAGAGCATTCAGAGTGACTTCCCAAAAGAAGGGATGAGTGAAGCTCAAGTTGGAGTGCTTCTCTCTAGAGTTCAGGTGGGCAGGAATTTCTTGTATGAGTTTGAATAAGATGAAATTGAGGAGCTTACTCAAAAGCTAAACTCCAAACGTCTGTCACATTGGACGGAAGAGTGATTATGTTTGAAGCCTCAAGCAAGTGGAGATTTCACAGTTAGCTGAGCATATGGATATTCAAGTTGCCTGGTTATCTAATTAAAGTTTCACTTCCGAGGATGGACGCTTTTAACTGGATTTAGTCACAAGGAAAGCCTCTTACCATGGATAACTTACATAGCAAAGGATGGCAAGGGCCATCAAGATGCTTTTTCTCCCTCAAAGAAGATGAACAATAAGTCATCTTTTTGATCCATTGTGAGATGACTTGCCAGCTGTGAATTTGTGTGTTACAGCTTGAAGATGCTATCCATTTGCTCGGAATCTCCACATCAAGTGATGGCTCACTGGAGATGCCAAAGGCCAGTAGAAGTACCAGAATTCTTTGGCATCCAAGTGCTCTTGCTACCTTCGGGTGCATCTGGGAAAAAAGGTGTGGTAGATGTTTTCAAAGTAAAATCACTTCTATATTGACGCTGCAAGAGAAGATTTAGAATTTTGTCGTGTTTGGCAGCAAGTGTCACAAAGTTCAAAGGTTACTCCATGCAACAGATTTGCAATCAGTGGGAAGAAAGCAGAAATTTGAAAATCCAGAAGCGTAACTCTAATCTAGCTTGGTGACCAACCCCTCAAGGAGTCCTTAAACTAAACTGTTATGGGGCATACCAGAGGAATCCAGGCATTTCTGGTTTGGGCGGGACTGCTTAGAGACGACATTGTGCAGAAATTTTACTGGACCTTGCTGGCCCAAGCCCTATAGGGATGCACGCAGAGGAGAGTTAAATGCAGTACCTCAGAAAGTCTATGGAGTGTCTCATGTGGTAGTACTGTCTAATGAGAAAGACCCCACAGACGCAAGCTCAGTATTCCTCTGTCAAGAAACCTCTGCAAATGCTACTGCAGACCAATTGGCTTGAGAAGGTGCGCATTTACAGGAGCCTAGAGAATGCATGTAACTAGTCTCGGGAAAGTTAGTTATGGTTTTGGGTTGAGAAGGGGATGAAACTCTGCTCCCCGTTTGCAGTTTAGTGTTTATGTCTTCTTTCTGAACGCTGTTTTGAACGCTCGCAAGTGGGAAGAGTGGTCTACCATTGGTTGAAGGCATTTTGGATGGTTTTTGTTCGATCACCTCGGTCAGACTTGGTTCAATAAATTACCGTTCAAAATGTTATTCTGAGGTGTCAAATGGAAGGTTCCTGATTTTAAAAATATAAGATATAAGACGACTCAAAATTCATAAGTGTTAACATCGCTAGCTAGGGCATGGCTTATCGAAGAAGTGGCCAGGAGGTGAATTGTTCGGATCACTCAAATATAGACCCATTTGCGCTTTGAGCACTCTAATTTGCTTAGTAGTCAATAACACGTTTCTATCGAAGTGGTTTGATTGCTAACTTTGCGGAAATTCTTGATTGCCAATTGGGTCTTTGACAAGATGGAAGTATCTGTGACATGCAGATGGAGATGATCCATGATCTTATCATCTGGCCGAGCTGGTTAACTGTGCTCCACAACCGAAAGATTGTGGATGCAAAACCATTCAACTTACCAAAAAAGAATGGCGAATTTCTTAGCAGTATGAACTGACGTACTGCTCATTGTTCATTTTTTTTTTCTTTCTAAAATGAAAAAGGGTGTGGAGTCTCCCCTCAAGATGTGGAAGAAATCCATGCCCCCCTTTTTCATCTTTTTTGAAACATCTAAGCTGTTCATCAAATGTTCCGCAGACAAAAATAGTTAACCCACGATAAATCAATGAATTTAAATGATCTTAAACACTTGTTTAGAGCCTTTAAAAATTTATAAAAATCAATAATCAAGATTTCCAATAAAAAGAAACATAGCTTGAAAGTACCAATGAGTATGAAATCTTGTATTTGGCCTATTTAAGCCATTATCAACACGATGAATAGCTTAAATATGCAAAAGTCTATCACTATTATAAAAAAGGTGATGTAGACTTTTTCTATGCTTTTGAGCATGGACTTCTGTTGGGACTCAAAAAGAAATATATTGACCCGGTAGAGTCCACACTTGAAAAGTATGAAAAGAATTAACATCACCCATTGAAATATGAACCATATTAAGAGAACATAATACAGTCCATATTTCAAGGTGAGACCCATTGGGCATGTTGCATGAGACTTTTGGTAGCCACCCATCTTGAGCTGCGGCAAATCCAGTGTAGGGTTAAATCATCAAAGGTGGAGCCCCACAGATGGTGTGAACTCCAACCATACTTTTTGAGAGTGGACTTGTACACGGGCTCAGGACTCATATTGAATGGTTTGTGGACAAGAAAGTCTATCCGCTAATCCTATACCATTTTTGAGCAGCTGCAAATCCCATGAATGGGTTAGATCACTCAAAAATTCAACGATAGAGCCCACTTGTTGGACTTCTTCATGTGGACTCCTCGTTCAAGAATGGTTTGCTGACGAGAGAGTCTATCCACTTCTGAACCATCGAGTTGTCTACATATCATGTACCACCTATCTACTACCGTTTTCAACTGACAGTTAGTTCAGTGGCAATAAGAAACAATACTACATTCAAGAAGTCAGTCATAAAACATTTTATCATTTCGGTCTGAACTGTTGGCTTCATATGATTTCGTGACAAGCCATTTGAGAAATACACCATAGTTTCCTCAGGAAAGAGTTGTTTCAGTTTCAACAAGCAGTCGACTGTTTCTTCAAATTAATTTTCCCATTTAACTTGGGAATGCAAAGTGAGTTACCTGTTGCCACATTTTCTTTCGCTTGACAATTTGCAGCTTAACGTCAAAAGAATTTTTATTTAACATACATAAATATGTCAAGGATCTCACTGAACATAATATTCCAGGTATATATGGATTCCGACTGTAGAGATGCACAAGAAACTGCGAGTATTCTATATTATAGACAAGGTCACATTTATCTCAAAGCTTATGACAGTGCTTTGTGAATCATCTATTTTGTTTAGTAATTAAATAGACAAACTAAAGAACAGATTTCTGGGAAATGAAGTATTCTAAGTACTTCTCGACGTTGTGCAATCCACAAAGCTCTTTAATGACAGGCATGGTAGCAGGGACAGCCATTTGGAATGTCATGGAAGTGCCATCAAGGCCACTATAAGAAAGATACTCTTTCCTAGCTTCTCTAATAGCTTCTCTTGTTGCGCAATAAGCAGAGACTGAAAGCAGCAATGGTGGCTCTCCAGAAGCTGCACAAGAAAATCAATTAACTAATCAAAATAAAGTGACAATTCCAGATTGCACTTAATCTCAAAAGTTGAAAACCGTTATGGATATTGAAAGAGACTGAGACTGCAACCAAGGTATCTTAAGATCCACAAGGTTATGGGCACATGAAGATATGATAATTTAGACTGTTTACTTACAGAGACATGTAAAATCATACATGCAATCTAGGAAGAAAATTAACACAGGTTGAAAAGAAGCTCATACCTTTGGATGAGAGAACACGTTTTTGGTGATGGCCACTATTAAGTATCTCAATATTGAATTGTTTTGGAATGGTGTCAACTGTTGGGATCTTGTACGTCCATGTTCCTTCTGAAATGACCAATCCATCTGAGTTTGTAGCATACTCTTCGAGCATGAAAAACCCAATTCCTTGAACAAAAGCTCCCTCAATCTGTAAAAGTTGATCCAAAACGTGATGTAGCTAACTCTACATTGGTATTAGTTTCAGGTGGTCATGCTAAATAAGATCTAAGAAACTTCAGATCATTGGTGCAACTTTAAGGTAGAATCAAGCTGATATAGGATCCATCACTAGGAAGATATACATTACCGATGCTCATTGTGTAGTGGCATGATAAATGTGATCTCAATTTGCACCCTTAATTATGGAAATTGGTTTTATGAGGTGGAAATTTGTGCTCTGTAGAGAGTAATCTTCAGATGTCCACAATTAATAATATTATTTTATCAGGTGACTCATCTTATTATGCAATATGAAGAAGATGAGAACAAGCCATCCAGAAGCATGGTCTTAGGAGTCCCTTTAATCAACGTACATTAGAAAGTTCAAAGCACATGGTTATACATATGTGTTGACACATGAATGATTGTCAATGAAAATACTGAATACTGAAATATGATTAGCCAAGATAATTTTCATTTCAAGACAACCTAATTATTTTCCATATCCTACCGATGAGACCGAAATAAGAGACACAGTAGGTACAAACACCAGAAATAACAGTGAAATCCCTATATTCCAATGTATGATATTTAAGGAAAAAGTTCACAAGACAAAATTTGCAATAATCATATAGCCAATGGCCATGGAGTAAAGCTATGTTATCAAAACAAACCTCAACAGGAAACAGCAATCCTCAAAAACTTGGACCAAAGAATCATTAGCAAAAATGAAATTCACAAACAAATGCTAGAAAAATAGTATGTATCTGATACAACCCTGAGTCCAAGTAAAATATGCATCTGCATTTTCAATCCATGTTAAACAGTTAAGGGACAAAAAACAACACACTGCTTAGAGTTTTCATATTAACTTGGAAGGTCAGGCATATCATCCATGGCCATTTTCCACCAAAGAAGAAAAATGAACTGTATTTCCATATCTCTTATGATATAATTGGATCTCGACAGCAGAAGTTAAATTCTATGTAAGCCAACACCAACTAGTTGAATTCAATACTTCATATATTTCAAATGAAGACTGCTTGAGTTTGAAAGACCTTGCTTTTGGTGATATTAATGCATTTAATCAACACAAAAATCCCAATCCTACAAAAATGAAGAAAAGAAAGGAAAAGAATGAGAGAATAAGAAAAAGAAAACCAAGGGGAAAATATTCTTCCACCTGTTTTCTTCCACAAGATATTTTTGAGGATCTCTCTAATTGTCCAAACCTTGAAGGTATTATAGGGATGAACTATGTAGTTAAAGGCGTGAGGTGCACCGAGGCGCAAAGGGGTGCGTCGAGAGCTGGGGTGCCTAGGCGAGCGCCTGGAGCTTGAGGCACAAAATTATATTTTTCACAATTAGAAATTAGCTAAAAATGTTAAAAATTAGCTAAAAATACAAAAAAAAGCATGAAAAATACAGCATACATGAAGACACAAGCATGGGAAAGCTGTATATGTGTATAAGAATAGGTATTAACTCATCATCATCATCAAGACCTTATCCCAATTAAGGGTCGGCCACATGAATCTTATTCCTCCATTCCACTCTATTAAATACCATGGTTTCATTCAGTCCCAAAGTTTTTAAATCTTTCCTCACCATTTCTATCCACGTTCTTTTGGGCCCTTGCCCTTGTAGAACCTCCTACTTGTATTGCCTCACTCCTTCTAATTGGTGCCGTTGTTGGTCTCCTTTGGACATGTTCAAATCATCTAAGTCTAATCTCCCTCATCTTATTACCTATTGGTGCTACCTTTGTCTTCTAATATTTTCATTTCTAATTCTGTCCTTTCTTGTCTTACCACTCATCCATCTCAACATCCTCATTTCTGCGATGCTCATCCTATGAGTATCATGTTCCTTAACTGGTCAACACTCTGATCCGTAGAGCATGGTCAGCCTTATAGCCATCCTATAGAATTTTCATTTTAGTTTGAGTGGCACCCGCCGATAACATAAAACTCCAGATGCACATCTCCATTTCTTCCAACCCGCTTAGATTCTCTGGGTAACCTCCCTCTCAATCTCTCCACTCTCATGGATCAATGATCCTAAGTACCGAAAAAGGTCTTTCACAGGGACTTCTTGGTTATCAATCTTGACTGGTGTTCCACTCCTACTCTCCTTGCTAAAATTACATTCCATATATTCTGTCTCAGTTCGGCTAATTTTAAATCCTTCAAATTCTAATGCTTCTCAGAAAATTTGAACAAAATAACACTACAATACAAAAAAAAGCATGAAAAGTACATCATACATGAAGATACAAGCATGAGTAAGCTATATATGTGGATAAGAATAGGTATTAACTAATAAATATAAAAAAGAACAAGTTTTTCCTAATTTTCGTAACCTTTTTTTTTTTGGAAAAATTAAAAAAATAACCTTAAATTACAAAAAAAAGGATGAAAAAATTATCACACATGAAGACACAAGCATGGGAAAGCTATATATATGTGAATAGAAATACGTTTCAATGAAGAAATACAAAAAAATGATGACTTTTTTTATTTCCGTAACTGATTTTTTCGGAAAAACAGTAAAAAACCTAAAAACAAACTCAAATGGAATGTTTTCTTATACATATAGAACTAAAACCCATCAAGATCTATGGAAAATAGTTAACAAAAAAAAAAGATTGAAAAAACGGTACTGGTTTTTACGTTTTTTATAGAAACTGTACACAAATGCTAAAATTCGTAAATCCATACCTTTTTTTGCTTAGATTTGTGAAAGATAGAAGAGGAATGGTCGTTTTCATCTTCTCAGTAGGTAGGAAGATTGAAATTAGGGTTGGAAGGTGAAAAAAGAAAAAAAACGAGGTTTATACGTTATCGGGTAAGTGTTCTGCGCCTCGAGTCGGGGGCGCGCCCAGGTGCACCCAGGCGCGCGCCTAGGCTACCGCGCCTCATTTCCTCTACACCTGGCACTCTCCCAGGCACTTACCTGTCAACTTGCGCCTAGGCGTGCCTTTAACTACATAAGGGATGAACATCAACAAATTTATTATAAGCACAAAAAACTGAAAACTTCAAAAACATCCCAAATTTTGCTAATATAGATCATGTGCACCAACTACCAAGTCAATATACATCTGTCAGTTCCGTCAGTTTGTTTGTGCAGAGATGTAAGGGAGATGCACAATCACATTTCCTGCATTTGGAGTACATTTAAAAGCTCCTGAAGTAATTATTCACAGCATAAAGTCAACTTGTTTTTTGAGCCCATTGACTCAAGCCGGAATTCCTTTGTCTTGAGATACCTCAGCAAGTTGGTGCTCATCTACATGCTTAAAAGGCACTAATGTGAACAATTGCACATTCAAGAACACAGTGCAAATGTCTTGAACTGCCCTTGCTGCATATATGCAGAACAAAGAGCCAAACAAGTGGATGCATATCGAGTTCAAACTGAAGATATCTTAAGACATGGCGGTTTGACAAAGAACATGGGAAATGCAAAAGGCAGCAGTAAAACATAAAGGTAAGGTGAATTCACCTGGCCCAAATCTACCGCAGGATTTAGGCTTTGACCACAGTCATAGATAATATCAGTTCGCAAAATTGTAGTAGCACCTGTAAGAAGATCTACCTCCACCTGGAAAACCAATTAAACCAAACTTAACATCTAAAAGTATGATTTTTAGATAACTGAAGCTAACATGATTGTCAAATTTGATACACAAACAATATAAAACTTTCCTTCTACAATTACTTCCAAACAATAGTGTGCCGCAACTTGCCTCCCTACAGTTCAACTACTAATTCTGGATGCCGAACCCAGTTCATTGATGGGTATTGCTCAAGAATTTCAAGGGATCAGATAATCTTAAATGCATTACTCCTGCACTATATAATGACAGTTGAACTACATGAAAAATATAACAAAACCCACATTCAGTAAGAAAAAGTTGCATTAACTGTCTGAAGTAGAACCTGTTTTTCAACCTGAGTTTGGATTGTTTTCACAAGGCAAATAATGTGCATTCTCATGTGTTCAGCAAGGAAGATGAGTACTGGTGACTCACTCTGGTAGCGGTAGCATCTATATGGGAAAACCAGGTGATAATCTGCTCAATTATTTTATAACTTGGATCTTGCTGATCTCTAAATTGTGATGACTTGGAAGAGCAGCTGAAACGGTAAAAACAACCAAAACATGACAAGGAAAATGGAGAATAAAACAAATGAATATCATATTTTTTGAATTGGAAACTTAAATACATGAAGTAGATCTATTTGCAATTTTAAAAGGTTAAGGTTATGGGAAGCTAAGGAGGAGTTGAACCTTCTACTAGCTGAAGACTCGAAATGGAAAACCATTGGAGTTAGGGTATATTCCCTTAACAGGAGAAAACGAGTATTTTCAGAAAATAAGGTTGATTCAAGTTCGGGGAAATTGCTCCAAAGGAAGCTTATAATATTGACAATTGCCTTGATCAATATTATGGACATAGGGTGTGTGAGTATCGTGCAGTGTCACAGGAGGGATTCTCATATTGTGAAGGTCACAGGGTCAAACTTGTAAAGAGTGCGTGTGTGTTTTATCATTCAAAAAAATGGAAAACCAAAACATTATGGACGGATAAGTATAAACAACAATTTTTTCTATCAGCCTTCCATAACTGCAGCCAAATTCATGAAAGTCATTTCACTGTGACCTTGTCATGTTGGCACAAACTTGGTGAAGTTTTCTATGTCCTTTCTTTGATTTTCTTGAAACTGGGTGATTTGGAGTGCTGCTCAGTACCCAGGCAGCCCAATTAACTTGCTAGAGTAAAGACCAGAGCACCAAAACTGCGAGTTTCGAAGTCAGGAAAACATGCATGGGCCGTGAATTTACCTCACTTACTGCAGCCCCAAAGTTTAGGTAATGCATGGAACTATGGTCCGGAACCCAATAAGTACTTGCTGACAAATTGACTGCTTGGAAATTTGCCTGCAAAACAGATTAAGTGAAAAAGATAAGATCATTGTTCTGTGATTACCCTCTGATAAAGAGACAGATCCAAAAAAGGGAGTAGTTAACAAGCAGCTGTATGATGTTCATCCAAAAGGATATTGTAGTTAAAGTTGAAACATTTTGGTTCTGCTTCCAGTAGAAATTTTTACATAACTTGGGTTCTTGCATGAAAACGAGACATCCAACACATGCAATTTGGCAACCTAAAACAATACACTGCTGTTACTTGAATAAACATGTAAGAAGTCAACAATGTCTAGGGCAATTAGTAGCAGAAAACTTGGCATTTACAGTGGAATATGCTTGGTTGCGGGTTCGAGTCACCACTTTCCCCTTTGGCCCGGGCTTAGATTTAGGAGAGAGCATGTGATTGATTTGCTTGTACAAAAGCCACCAAATCACCCAGATATCACCCCACACAATTTTACACAGTGAGCAGGAAACCTTAAAAGGACACGGCATCTTTCTCTCTTCCTATGTACCTTGCCAGTACAAGTTGCAGGTCAACAACTGTAAATTCTTCTCACTCCAGATAATGATGTCTCATATTGTTCTCCTTTTAGTGATCTGGATATGAAGTCCTCCCATCAAGGTTCTGTTATATACCAAGTTTCATGGACCGTAAGGATCAGTCATATCCAAATAAGTGCTCAGAAGCTTTGAGCTTTGTTTCTAGTCTCTGTAGAAACGAACCAGATCAGTTTCTCAACCGGAGTTCTCTATGCTCTTTACTTTATTCTGCTAATTGTTTCAACACTCAGATGGTGCTGCATCAAATTTTTACTAACTAGTAATGGGTCATTCCAGCTTGCAGTTTCAGCAAGACAATTGACTTAGAAGGTCATATTGGGCCAGAGTTTTTCTCAAGGTTGATAGGAAACTGTCATTAAGAATATTATTTTACAATTGTCAAACAAGCTGAAGAAGGTAACTTCTCATGTTACCATTCTGCGGTTTTTGTGAGTTTGACTATGCATGCTATAGAAATGGCAATATTATCTCCAGATTCACCATTATTTTAACTTAGGCTCCGGAGCTCATTTGCTACAAAAAAATTGTTAAACTAACTGAACAAAGCAATATTACTGGGTTCAGAATTTTGAGTTCCATTTCATGTTTTACTTTCATCAACCCCATACAATCAAACAGTATTCAAACAAAACAAAAATGAATCCGCTCCAGGTTTAGAACTGCATGCTCAGAAAACTAAGGCACAGCCTTCGATTGAATGAACATGAATACTGCGAAGATACTTGCAGATAATTTCCCTATTGCCTATAAACCTGAAATAACAGCCAAGAAGGTTTTACGACAATTATTGCTAGTGGTCCTAACTCATATTTGTCATGAAAGATAGGAAACACTATCTTTTTACCTTCACAAAGAAGCGGTTTTGAGTGACTCCTAACATTGATGATCATGACTGGTTTTAGCTTTCTGATAATTACAATTCCCCCTTAAACTTTATATCCTTGGTGTAAGGATATTTTATAAAAATATAACGGAGAATAAAGTTACTGAATTCCTCTCATATTTGATAAGCAAGTCATTTTTCATAGATTATAAAATGTAAGAGTTTCTTCATACAGAAGTCACTATTCAAAAAAAGGAAGAAGCATCAAATGAAGCTTAATTGATAACAAAATTTGGGAAGATGGGAAATGTTTTTTTATGAGGATCCACGAAAACTTGGACCTAGGAAGATGATCCAAATCATTCATCTTGTGGCCCCATTTATAAGTACTATCATACTATTATATGAGATATTAAGAGCTAGTTATTTCAGCTACAATAGCCATTTTGGACCAAATAGGCTAAACACTATGACCGAAAAATCTTCTGTCGAATACCTTTATATATATATATATATATATATATATATTTGGGATAAGGTCTTGATGATGATGATGATGATGATGATGATATATATATATATATATATATATATATAAACTAAGTAATATAAGAGTTTATAAAATATTAACCGGCAAAAGGACTAATGCACTGGCATTCCTATAACATTTTTATATACATTCAGTTGTTTATTTATTGTTTTTTTAGTTTGCATTGCTTTCAGTTAAATGTAACTCACCCATACAGGGTCCACAAATGAGCATCATATAATATGAGCGTGATCATACAGATACCATCTCATCACATAGCATAGGACAAATCAAGCCAACAGAAATATCCAACCTCATAAGCACATTATAGATGCTCATGCACATCATATCTATTATAACTCAAAGAATCATGAGATTTAAACATTTACATACTCAAGCATTTAGCATAACTTTCATTGAAGTAGCTCATCAAACTCATGATTCACATACACTATACATAGAAGGATTCTCACTGAATAGGTAAATCAACACATTATTAGTTTGGATTTATGAAGTTCAGGTATGTTCCCCAAATGCTAAGGTAAGTGCTCTCACCCATGGACATGTTATTTTTGCAAGTTTTCTTTTCTAAGTGGCATAGTATCCATTCATAGTTGACATTAAATAATCTACCATTAGTATTGACAATCTAGTTAATGTTTATGGTTAAGATTTCATATCCTACCAGTAACCATTATATTGAAGTGTCTGATATTTTGTCTAATGTGTTTTTAGATGGTCTTTCTTTTGTTCATATCTCAAACAGTTCACATAGTGTGTTCATGCTCAAACTGGTTTCAACTTTGCCAAGTGTGTGCTAGTTCTACAAAAGCAAGCTAACTGTAAAACCTCTTTGATATTACAACCTTGGTTTAATGATAAATCTAACAAAATAAGTTTAATGGTTGAATTTACTAAGAGGAAAGATCAACTAAGTTTCATTGTTAAGTAATCTCACTGTCTACTGTCATAAATGAAAGAACAGTCAGACTTTACTCTGATCATCTAGTGATCTAATGATCAGATTTTCATGATCTCATTGAATGAGCTTTACATCCATACTGGATTTGGTCAGATCAGAGGTCTGGATCATATCCAACACTCAAGTTTCTTAAAAGAGGTTGTCTACAGAAAACTGCTTCAGACAGTCTGCAGGAAACTTAATATTTTCTAACCTTTTCCTAGACCTAACCTGATAAAAAATTCACTAAATTTTAACTGAAATGTTCCCCTCATGTCTAGTTTATGTACTTAAATTTTTGTGAAAAAATTCCTCAATTTGGCACACGAACCAGTAGCATCATTTTACACAGGTCATTCAGCCTATCTGCAGAAACAGAGTCCAAACTTTACTGTTTTTCGATAGTTTGCCCGATCAAATCTTATAAAAACTAGATCAAATTTTAAATGAAGTATTCTTGTGAAGTTAGGAATATGTGGTTCAAATTTCATTGAGAAATTCCAGCTTTTGATGCATGAACCAGCAGCATCTTTGTATCCAAGTCATTTAGCCTCTCTGCGGGACTGAAGTCCCTTGCACACAGTAACAACCAAATCCTTGCTTTTTCATATTTTCTCATTCGGATTCTCAAATAAAACTTTTAGGCTCTTGTTAGGCATTAAATCAGGAACACATGAGTATAACTTCCATAGCATGATGCATCTAATAAGCATACAAAATCATAGATGGGATCAGCAATGCACAGTTATGCGTACAGCAGAACACAGTACAAGATCATGAACAAAACATGAGATTTCTTTACCCAAAAGCCATGAGGTTTCTTCTGACATGAAATGCAATAATAAACCAATCATAGCGAGTGAAAATCTCATAAAAAACCCTAGCATAGCATCTGTTCTAATGTTTGGTCATACTTTTCCTTCAGCTTTAGTTTTTTTCCACTAAAGATGGACGTCTCCTAGCATATATAATCTTATCTCTAGGTGTTATTCTAATTAATTTAGGAGATTAGTCCCTTCTTAGACTCCTAATCACCTTCTACCATTCATTAAGTGTATAGGTTCAAAGAATCAAGTTAAAGAGTCAATTCCAGCTGGTTTCCTTCTCTCTCCTAGAGTCCTAGTTGAATTGGACTCCTCTACATTTTTTCCTTGTGCCATTTGGGCTTCCCTAATTGGGCTAGCTCCTCATGGCCTAAACACTCTATTACCCAATTGGCCTCTTAACTTGCGGTCCATGCAATTGTCTTGGCCCATCTTAAGAGTCTTAGTCCCATTAGGACTCTCATCAGCTCTCGACATTTCGGCTAGATCCATCTAGTGTAAATTTATATGACTAGAAGAAAGCATCTTAGGCTAGCCTATGATTGTCTAAACCAATTGTGTTTCTCATTTTTATGTTTTGAAAGTAGTCCTACCCAAAATGTATCTTCTATTTGTCTATAAACTTGGTGTCTATTTTAGTCATGCATAATATTTTGACTTATAACTACTGTATAAACATAATCTTCACATACATAACCATGGAATTTAAATATATTTATTAATATAAAAATTCGAGATGCTACATCCTACCCACCTTATAAAAAATTTGTCCTCAAAATTTCACAACAAGTCTGTGAACAATTCAAGAAATCTCTTCCTCATATCCTCTTCCAATTCCCATGTGGCATCCTCCATCAAGTGATGTTACCACAAGACACCAGCAATAAGTCAATAAGTTTTAGGTTCACTAGATAGAGTTAATAGGGAACTTATTAGGATTTTCTTTTGGTGAATATATACAAATATCACCTAAGAGACACAAAGTTGATCCTCAGTTGTCCATTGAAGAGTCAGCCCCTATTTAGGAATATCTTGCCCATGCAGAGGAGCAACACACCCCAGTTGAGGAACCAGAAAGCCAATGTGCACAATGTATTCCATATATCAATGCTAAGGAAGTATATTTCGGACCCAACTCATGTACTTGAGCAGATGCCAATGGAATTAAAACCAAATCTTACTTTTGAAGAGAAGGCAGTGTCGATTATTGATTGAAAGGAAAAAGTGTTGAGGAATAAGGCGATACTTTTAGTCAAGGTCTTCTGGTAATATCACTTGATGGAGGAGGCCACGTGGGAAATGGAAGAGGATATGAGGAAGAGGTTTCTTGAATTGTTCACAGACTCATCGTGAAATTTTGACAAAATTTTATAAGGTGGGTAGGATGTAACATCATGAATTTTTACATTAATAAGTACATTTAAATTCCATGATTATGTATGTGAATATATAATCTTTATAGAAGGGGAGGCTCGGCGCAATGGTTGAGTTGTCACTGTGTGACTTGGAGGTCACGGGTTCGAGGCATGGAAATAGTCTCTTGCAAAATGCAAGGTAAGACTGCGTACTATAGGCCCTTTGTGATCTGCCTCTTTCTCGAACCCTGCATACACGCGAACTTCATGCACCGGGTTGACGTTTTTTATATGATAGTTATAAGTCAAAATAGTGTACATGGCTGCCAAAGAGAGAAGCACATTGTTTATAGCCAAATAGAATATACATTTTGGGTACCACCATCAAAACATAAAAATGAGGAACACAATTAGTTTAGACAATCATATGCTAGCCTAGGATGCCTTCTTGTAGTCATATGAGTTTACACAAGATGGTCCAAGCCCAAATGTTGAGAACTAATGAGAGTCCTAATGGGACTATGACTCTTAGGATGGACAACGTAAGATAGGCTAAGACTCTTAAATGGGAGCTGAAGTTAAGAGGCCCAATTGGGCTGATAAACAAGTGGTAATAGAGTGTTTAGGCCATGAGGAGCTAGCCCAATTAGGGAAGCCCAAATATAAGGAAAAAAACATGGAGTCCAATTCAACTAGGATCTAGGAGAGAGAAAAGGAATCCAGCTGATATTGACTATTTGACTTGTTCTTTGAACCTAGACACTTAATGAGTGGTAGAAGGTGATTATTGGTTAGAAGGGACCAATTTCCTAAGTAAAATAGGATAACACCTAAAGATAGAACTATATATGTTAGAGACATCTAGCTCTAGTGTAAAAAACTAAAGCTGAAGGAAAAACACAACCAGATATTGGAGACCAGATGAAAAAATGTGGAAACCATAAGAAAAAGGAAGACAAAACAAGTAGGGAGTGTGGCTAAACCTTAGAACAGGGTTTTTGAAGTTTCTCTAACATATAGTTGTAGGGTTCTCAAAGAAAGCTTAATACTGTTTTCACCATAATTTGATCTCTGATCTTCTTCCATGTTAGAACAGATGCTATGCTAAGGTTTTGGATAAAATTTTCACATTATGATTGATATTTTGTTGCGTTTCATGTTAAAAGAAACCCCATGGATTTTGGTTAAAGAAATCTCATGTTTTCATCATGATATTACACAATGTGTTTTGCTGTACGCATGATTGTACACTGCTGATTTCATCTACAATTTTGTATACTTATTGGATGCATCATGCTAGGAAAGTTATACTCTTGGGTTTCTGATTTAATGCCTAACATGAGTTTTTCCATGAAATTTGAACAACACATTCCTGACTTAACAAGAACACTTCATTTAAAATTTGATCAAGTTTTTATAAGACTTGTTTGGGCAAATTATAGGAAAACAAAAAGGTTTGGACAGACAGGCTGATTGACCTGTATAAACGTTTCTACTGGTTCTGGTATCAAATGGAGGAACTTTTCCACAAAAATTTATATACATAAACTAGACTTGAGGGGAACATTTCAGTTAAATTTTGGTGAACTTCTGAACAGGTTAGGTCTAGGAAAAGTTTGGAAAATAGTAAATTTCTTGCAGATTGTCTGATGCAGTTTTCTATAGACAACCCCTTTTGAGAAACTAGAGAACAGGTCAGGTCTAAGAAAAGATTGGAAAACAGTACGTTTCCTGCAGACTGTCTGACACAGTTTTCTATAGACAACCCCTTTTGTGTAACTAGAGCCTTAGATATCGAGACCTCTGATCTGACCAAATGCAGTATAGATGTAAAGCTTGTTCGATGAGGAACTGTTTAGAACAAACTGATCATGAAAATATGATCATTAGATCACTGGTTGAATAGCATAAAATCTGATTGTTCTTTGGTTCATGACAATAGACAATTAGATTACTTAACAGAGAAACTTAGTTGATATTTCCTCTGAGTGAATTCAAGGATAGAACTTATTTGTTATTGTTAAACCAAGTTAGTAATAAGATCATAGAGGTTTTGCAGTTAACTAGCTTTCTTGGAACTAGCAAACGCTTGGCAAAGTTAAAATCAGTTCAAGGATGAACACACTAGGTGGACTGTTTGATATATAAACTACCTAACATATGAACATAAGATAGACCATATGAATTGCAATATAAAAATTCATTAGATGAAATGTTAGACACTTAAATATAATGGTTAATGGTAGGATATGATATCTTAAACATAAACATTAAGTAAATTGTCAATACTAATGATAGATTACTTAATGACAACAATGAATGGACAACATGCCACTTAGAAAAGCAAACTTGTAAAAATAATATATCCATAAGTGAGAGCACTTACCTTAACATCTGGAGAACGTACCTGAACATCATAAATCCAACTTGATAATGTGTTGATTTAGCTATTCAATGAGAATCCATCCATGTTATGGTGTATGTGAATAAGCTATTTTGATGAAAGTTATGCTAAAAGCTTGAGTATGTGAATATTTGTGTCTCATGATTCTTTGAGTAATGATTGATATGATGTGCATGAGCATCTCTAATGAGCTTATGAGGTTAGATATTTCTATTGGCTTGATTTGCCCTATGCTATGCGATGAGATGATATCTGTACGATCATACTCATATTATATGATGCTCATTTGTGGACCTTGTATGAGTGAGTTATATAATATATTATGCTTATATGTGGACCCTATGTAGGCAAGATATATGATATGATGTTAAAGTGTTGAGCTCGTTGGCGACTAGAGTTAATTATGCGAGGGTTGTTATGCCTTGTGGCCTATGCTAGGAGGGTTTAGACTAGCCCTTGACCTCCTAATCAGGATACCTACCAACATATATGGCTTTCGTTATAGGGAAGTATATGGCATAAGCAAATTACTTCCTATTTGATCTGCCTCCCCATGTGTGTTGGTGTAGGCTGCTTATATCAGTGGCCAAATATGTTTTCCACTACTTACATAGTGACCAACTTTGAGCTTGGACATGATATGCATGTCGATCATCATCAAGGATTGAGCATTGCCTACGAGGCTCATGGTGGGACACTACCACCTGGATCTATGATCCATTAATTATATTATATGTGTGTGTGTGTGTGTGTGTGTGTGTGTGTGTGTGTAAGCTCATTTGATATGACAATTCTTTTGTGAGTTATCATTTTTTATCAATGGATGACTCGATATATGCTTACAATGTGCATTTGATAATTGTTCCATATATGATATTCATCTTGATATGCCATTTGAATACCGAGGTTTTCAAACCTAGTATGAGGTTTATCCACTGAGTATTCGTACTCGCCCCTAAAACATTTTTCAGGCAAGAATCATAGAGGTGAGAGTAATTCAAAGAAAAAAGGAGTTGTAGAGGATTAATGACCTTAGAAGAAAGTATATGATGGAGAAATTTTAATATTTCTTCGAATTAGAGGAACTTAGACATTTAAATTGTTATTTAAGATATTGTTGGACATGTAGGAACATTGTATTTATTTTGTATGGTAGCTTATTATGGATTAAATAGATAGTTGTGGATGTGATAGTGGATCCTATATAAGCTCTTACTGTATAAATTATTTTGAATGTATGAGAAGGTTTTTGCTAGAGATACCCGGGTTTGAAGAAATGGTATTTGAAAAACAATGCATGTGATATTTTGTTTTTTCATAAATGTTTTTTAAAAAGAATTCCAAGGGTACCCTGACATTTTCAAAAGATATTTTTAAGGAAAACTATTTCAGAAAAAAACGAGTCCTTAAGGTAGAGATAGAGTTGGAGTTTGTTTCCTTGCTATTGGAGAGTTTTAGCTACATTTTAGGAGAAAGAGTATAAGGAGATGTAAAGAACATATTTGAGGTGATTTTTTGAATAATATAATTTGCTTCTTATCATAGTTTTTCTTTGCTTCACAGTTTGCTGGTTTTTAGTTTCCTCTGTTTTGGAGAAAAGCATTGGAAGGCCTAAATTGGAGAGAGATATATCAACCTGGTTTGCAGGTAACCTCTTAAACACACAAATTTTTTCCTTGGGATTAGTTTTTAGAGCTACTGCATATCTGTTTGTTTGCTGATAATTATCCTTTAAGACTTTATTGTGGTTAGTTGCATGAAGCTTTAGGTGTCAAAGCAACAGGTTGCTCTTGAAAATCTTTTATTCTATCACTTTTTCTGGCCTCCCCAGGCCTATTGAGGTCTTTTTTTCATCCCTTTTAAACCCTAACTCGTAACTCTTTAATAATCCTATACTACATTATATGTTTGACCATAAATCTACCCTTTCCCAGTCCTAAATGCCTACAAAATCCAAAATCCATCAAATCCTTTTTGCTTTTACCCATACACCTTTGTACAAGGCCCAAAACCCTTCATCTGTCCATCCCAATTCCCAGTAAAACCCAAAACACTCAAACTCAGATGCTATCTTATTATGAAATGCCTCCCAAACCTCATAAAGTTTTTACCAAATAGAAACCACAGAGATTCCAACTATAAGTCATGGAGGAACTAGTTCAAAGGCAAGAGGCAAATCTGAAACGGTTTCAACAACAAATTATGGACACAATTGCAGATCAAATCCAAACTACCATTATGATGCAATTTCAAACCTCAGTCTTAATCAGCATGTTGCTCTCAACCTCCTAGAAACCATGAAGATAGGCATTTAAACCTGTCCAAAAAGGTCGAGCTATTCAAATGATCAAAATTAGGGAGAATGGCATGTGCATCAAGAATGGCATGTGCATCAACTACATCTAAATCTGGTACATTGACCTCCCTTTGAACCACAATAAAGTTGTTGGGATGGAAGTGTAAATGAAATTCCAGAATTTTTTGGTGGTGTGCCAGATAACTTTCACAATTGGGTCAGAATTGTTGAGGACACATTTCAGCAAGGAAATTCCAGCTACTAAAAGGGTTGCTCTTGTCGTCATCCGAATCTGAGGCCGGTAATAACCACTTGGTGGCAATCTTTAAAATATCAACACAAGCAATATTTTAAACCACCTCTTACAGATTAGGATGAATTAAAAAGGCTCATGAAATGGGGATTTTTACCATTCAACAATCAACATACATTGTATGACAAATTACAGAAATTATCTCAAGGGTCGGAAATGGTGCAACAATATACCGGAGAATTCCATAATCTCCTGGTCCATAATCAATTGGGTGAAAGTCCTGCAGTAGTTTTATACTGCATGTAGACCATAACTTACATATCCATCGCTCATGCTAAAGCTTTAGAGGTGGAAGGGATTAAGAAGTCCAATTCCTTTCGTTCTGCAGTGCTGCAAAGTAGTTATGGTGCCAACCAAGGATTTTGACCAGCATTCAACACTCCACCCATCTTGCCTAATCTTGTTTCTACCAATCAACAGAAGGGGGCATCAGCTGCTGTTCCAAACCGAGGTGGACAGTGATATTTCCACTGTGGCGATTGGGGACATATCTTATCAACCTGTACACAAGCTGAGGCTGACATTATTGGCGACCATCGACTTTTACAAGATTCAGATTATCAACATGATGGAGTTGAAGAGTCTCATATCCTTATGAAGATACTAGTGGCCCAAACATGATGAAGTGACACTATTTGCCCCCGAGGGTGAAAGAAACAATATTTTCCTCGCTCGTTGTTTAATTGAGAAATATTGTGCAAAATTGATTGTTGATCCAGGTAGTTGTGAGAACGTCATATCTCAACAAACTGTCAGCCAATTGAATCTTCAGATAGAATCTCACCTATGTCTTTACACACTCACTTGGCTGGCCACACCACATGAGATGAAGGTTGTTGACCACACTCGATTGATGATTTATATCATGATAAAATCTGGTGTGATGTGGTTCCAATGGACGCATGCCATTTGTTAATGGGCCAACCATGGGAGTATGACAGACATACAAGACATGATGGTCAAGTTAACAGCCATTCATTTGTCAAAGATGAATGCAAGTTTGCTCTTATGCCATCTAAGTTCTCCTTGCACAAGAGGAGAACAGTTCATTTACATGCCTGTCCTGATGAGATTTTCAATGCAAATTAAAACAGCAAAAAGTGCTTTACGCCCTAATCTCAAAAAGAGAGATAACAGCACCTTCTACTACGATGATTCACCCATCTATTGCCCAACCACTCATGGATGAGTTTAAGGATGTTTTTCTTCAGGAATTACCACTTACTTTACCGCCTTTGTACAAGGTACAACAATGTATCGATTTTGCTTCTGACTCAGTCACAAGCACCTTCTAATGCAATGATTCATCCTTCAGCTGCCACTCATGAATGAGTTTAAGGATGTTTTTGTTGAGGAATTACCTCTTACTTTAACACCTTTGCACAAGGGACAACATTGTATCAATTTTGCTTCCAACTAAGTCTCATTTAACAAGCCTCATTATATGATGACACCAAAAGAGCATGAAGAACTACGTACACAAGTGGAAGAATTACTAGCATGGGGTGTTATTCGTTAAAGCACCAGCCCTTGCGTTGTGCCTGCATTGTTAGTCCCCAAAAAGGATGGTACTTGGCAAATGTCTATGGACTACCGTACAATTAACAAAATTACTATCCAATACCGATTCCAATGCCACATCTTGATGAAATGCTAGATCAGTTAAGTGAAGCTATTGTGTTTTTAAAAATTGATTTGACAGAGGATACCATCAAATTCATATTTGTCCTAGTGATGAATGGAAAACAGCTCTCAAGACATGTGAAGGTTTGTATCAATGGCCAGTTATGCTATTTGATTTGTCAAACAATCCGAGCACCTTTATGCGCATGACGAACAAGGCCCTTCATCCATTCATTGGCTCCTTTTGGCCATACACTTTGACGATATTTTAGTCTACAGTGCCATTCTTACTAATCATTGACAGAATTTTAGAGAAGTTTTGACAGTTTTATGGGCTGAGCAACTATATGTGAACCTCGAGAACTCATCATCATCATCAAAGCCTTATCCTGAATAGGGGTCGGCTAATGCAAACCTCAATAAATGTTCCTTGTTAACTGACAAGTTGCCTTCCTCGTGAATGAAGATTCAACATTGTATTTGCCTCAAAACAGCCAAGATTAAAGCAATAGAAGAGTGGCCTCTATCATCAAGTATTCACGAAGTATGGCCCTTTCATGTCTTAAAAGTTTCTATCATCATTTTGTTTAGGATTGTAATTCCATTATGGCCCCTTTGACAGATAACTTAAAATCCAGAACCCTTGTTTGGATGACTGCAGCACAACAAACTTTCAACCAGATTGTAGTACTCCTCACTCAAGCACCTTGCCTGATTTCACCTAACTTTAATGGGCTCTTTGAACTTGATAGTGACACGTCTCATGTAGGCACTGAGACTGTTTGATCCAAAACAAGCAGTCTGTTGGTTTCTTTAATGAAAAACTTAGTGGTGTCACCTTGAACTATTTCAACTTATGATATCAAGTTCTATGCAACCGTTAAGGCTTCACGGTTCTGGTGGCATTACATATTGCACCATGATTTTGTATTTTGTGCTTTATTCGAATCATCATGCTTTAAAGTATGTCACTGGTCAGCACCATTTGAATCCTCAGCATGCTAAGTGGATATCTTTTTTGCAAGAATTTACATTTCCCATCTGCCACAAAGCAGGGACTCTTAATCATGTAGCCGATGTGCTAAGCCAAAGCCACTCTTTGCTGGTTAATATGCAGTTCGATGTGCCATGATTTGACTTAATCAAAGAGCAGCTCGCTACTGACACATTTTTTGGGCCAATTTTAGCAGACTTACCTCATATCGAGTTCCCAGATTATGTACTCCAGGATGGTTTTTTGTTCAAATATAGCTGCCATTGTATACCTGATTATTCTTTAAATCAGACGATAATGCAAAAGGCCCATACAGGAGGTCACTTTGGGTGTGATAAAACCATTACCCTTTTTCAGGAACAATTTTTGTGGCCTCAGATTGATTGAGATATTTCCAAACATGTTAAAGATTGTGTTTGTCAGACCTCTAAAGGACCATCATCTAATGCCGGGCCTTACACAGCCTTGCCAATTCCATCCTATCCTAGGGTGGACTTGTCTTTAGACGTTGTTCTTGTTGTCATTGATTGCTTTTCAATGATGGCCCATTTTGTGCCCAGCTGATCTAATTTTGATGCTCATAGAATTGCTGAAATTTTCTTTAAAGAAATAGTTTGTTATCATGGGCTACTGCATACTATTGTTTTGGATTGTGATACAATATTCCTCAGCCATTTTTGGAATTGCTGGGACATCTCCCAAATCAGGTTCCATTGCTCACCCTCAAACAGATCCAAACTGAGGTCATTAGTCACACCTTAAAAAATCTACATCATTGCATACGTTAAGGTCTGGGGCAACTGGGATCTTCTGCTTACAAAGATTGAATTTGATTATAACTACTCAGTTAATCACACCACTAATTTTTCCCCTTTTCAAATTGGCTTGCTGGCAACCCCTCGGTCCACTTGACCTCATTCCTGTTCCTACTATGGGCAAGAGCAACAAGAAGGCTGAAGATTTGATCATGACTTACAAGCTATTTATGACCAGGCTCACCTAAACATTGAGACCAGCTATGCTTGCTATAAAGAGCAAGCTGACAGATACCACTGTCAATTAGTCTTCAAAGAGAGCAACAAAGGTAAGGATGCATCTTCTTAAAGAATGTTATTCAAGGGGTGAATATCACAAGTTAAAAGCAAAAAAGATATGCCCTTGCAAAGTCTTTTCATGCATAAATGACAACGTGTATAAGGTTGGCACTAACTCTGGACCTTAATACGAGCAACACATCCACTGTGGTGGACATTGGCATCCAGAACTCATAGAGTCGTAGGCGAGTTCTTTTCCACTTGTGGGGTCTGATGCAAGAGCATCTCTTCCTACTGCTGAGGATTTAGAAGAGTTTATGCAATCATATGAACACTATAAAAAGGTAAAGGTGTATGAGAGGAAGAAGAAGCTGGCCTACAAGAATAATGAGAAGTTGGGACATGATTTCCTGCAAAACACAAAATATATAATAACATATTGCTACAAGGGAGATAAATTTATCTTCTTTTTCACTATGTTTTATTGACTTTTTTTCTTCCTAAGTTTCACACAAGTCATAAATAGCAGGTAGAGATAAGAGTCGGAGTCTGTTTCTTTGTAATTGGAGAGTTTTAGCTACTTTCTAGGCGAATATAAGGAGATGTAAAGAACGTACTTCAGTGGATTTTCTGAATGAGATAATTTTCTTCTTCTCTAGTTTTTCTATATTTCACACATTGCAGATCTTAGTTTCCTCTATTTTGGACAAAAGCATTAGGAGACTTGAATTGGAGAGAGGTATGTCAACCTAGTTTGCAGGTAACCTCTAAAACAACAAATTTTTCCCTAGGATTTGTGTTTAAAGCTACTGCACAACTGTTTGTTTGCTGCCAACTATCTTTTGAGACTTTATTGCTACTGGTTGCATCAGGTAGACTCTAAGGTGATAATTCACTTTGATGACTATGCATTTCCAGACATCTTATAACCGAAGAGAATCAATCTTACTCTATGGAAAGAGTTCCCTACTAGAGTAGCTGGTTAAAATGGATGCTCTAATGGAATATGTTGTTTGATAGAGGTAAGAAATATGAGGTTGTGGAATCTACAGCAAAGCATAAGAGACTTGATTAGTCTGAGGTTCTTAGCCAGATTTGTATAGGCATAATACATACATTTTAGTTTCTTACAGTTAGAGAAAAGTTGAAGAGACAGAGCATCAGGCAACATTGGTTAAGAATTAGAAATGGACCTCGCAAATTCGAGAACGAATTCTTTCCAACCTGGGAGGATGGATCCAGTGGTATCCCTTTAACAATTAGGAAGTCTTGTATATTTTCACTTGCTTATGGTTTTTTATTAGTTTGCTTTTATTTATTGGTAATCTCAACCATTAAATATTGTTTATTTGATTAGTTAAAGCTTCTATTTAAAATGAGAAGGGAAGACTGTTATTGTGAATTTTGCTCTTGGAGAATATTTTACAAGTTCTGAAAAACTTCATCCTAAAACCTGGAAGAGTTTCAATCTTAGCATAGGAGAACTATCTTGGTGATTGGAAGAGCACCTCCCATTTATTTCTTGTTTTGTATTGTTCTGCTACGCCATGGACTTCATTATGAGAGAATTTAATGAAGTACTTGAAGTTATAAAATTGTTGAATATCAAATATAAGGGGGCCAAGTGTATTGCTAAAGTTGGTAAATAAAATACATGAGATAATATGGAAGTGCTTTTGGATACTCATCAGAAACAAGATGTTCTCGCCCAAATTTTTTGCTTATATTTTCATATGAAAACTTACAAACACTTTTATGATAAACACTAAGGACCAAGGAAGAGATGCAAAGAAAAACCATGATCTTAGAATTGCTTGAAAGTCTTTCATGAAACAAAATTTGGACTCGTATTTACAAACAGTTGAAAAATGTAAACATTTTAGGTTCATGATTTGAATGAAGATACCTTGAAAATTATGGATTTATAGGCAAAAACCAACAATTTAGAGCATAATTCACAGGCCAAATAAAAAGTGAGGCAGAAGTTAAAAGGTTTTCAGATCATCACCTGAATGATTAATGTATCCCATGATAGCGCATCCATTTGTTCCTGTAAACTTTTCTTGAGCGGCATAAGCCTTTCAACCAAGATACTGCAGGCAAACCGAACTGCTTCACAGCTTGATTCAGATGTAGTGCTACCGGCAGTAAATCCTCCTTGTACCAAACTCAAAGTATCTGCCTGAATAACCCGTATTCTTTCTAGAAGGTCTTGACTTCCATCACTCCATAGCTGACCAAGAGCAAATGCTGTCATCTGCTTCACTTTTGTCCAAAGTCCCTGTCCTAGCTCAATACCTCCAACTTCTACAACGATAGAACCATCATTTAGAATACTCACTTTCCCAGGAGATGGTCTCAACATCACCTCCATTACAAGGGGTACACGAGAAATACCCCGTTTCTTCCATTTGCTCCAATTATTGAACTGTTTGATTATTTCAGTCCTGTGGTGAAAGTTTGAAGCCATTGCCAACTTATCATAAACTGAAGGCAAAGTATACTCAATTGCTTCTCCAGCTTTACCTTCATAAAACAACTCAAGGCTTTGGAATGTGTGAAGATTCTTTCTCCTGACACAGTCAGCCTCCATAGAAAGAGACGATGCAACATGCTCTATTATTGCTTCAGCAACAAAAGTGCCCTGTACCTCTCCAGGAGCTCTCATGGCTGATTTACTGGAATGATTTGTTCTGCAGACCTTATATTCAAATGATAAAGCCCCCCAGTTATACTTCTTTAATGCTCCCACCATGTTTGCTGGCATAATCGGGCTTATATCTGCAGATATCCCGGCATTAATTAACAAGTCGACGTGTAAAGCAGTAATCTTCCCATCAGATTTGAAACCTACGGAATATTTTATTTTCATTGGATGCCTTCCTCCTGCCATTACCATATCGGTCTTGCGATCAAGGTAGACTCGAACAGGATGGCGTAACTTATATGCTGCAAGTGCACATGCAGTCGCAACCTAAAAGATCATATGTCAAGATGAGAGAAGCCACTTCGTGAAAATTGAGTAAATATTTCTTGATAGATAAGCAGCTTGCGTGGAGCATTCAATCAGGCACAGAAGCAATTGTTGGAAAAGAGAATCAGGTACTTCTTGGTGCTGAAATTGTAATTTTCGAGTAGGGTAACATGGAAGGAGGATAACCTCCACCTCACTGGGAGATTGCTATACTAGTTTGTGCACTGGAGTTGACTGGAGTACTGAACACCAATTCCATGAAAAATACATCTGTATTGATAATTATACTGGTTAATTTATCATAATTTCGGTATTTATCAAGACTCAATGTCCCAATCATACTGAATTGATTTAGCTGATCAATGAGTTATATATTGTTTTGTAGAGTAAACAGGTAGAATTTTCCAAACAAGTATGCAAAATTCAGTAAGTCTAAGGAGGTTAGCTTGCTTTTCCAATTTCCAGTGTCATAGGTATTAAAAAGTAGAAGGGGAGTCTTGGCACAATGGTTGAGTTATTGCCATGTGAGCTGGAGGTCATGGGTTCAAGGCATGAAAACAGCATCTTGCAAAAAAATGCAAGGTATGGCTACATACTATAGGCCCTTTGTGGTCCACAACTTCCTTGGACCCCGCATACAAGGGAGGTTAGTGCACCGGGTTGCCCTTAATAGGTAGTAAAGTGAAAGGGAAATTTTCGTAACCGAATCTAGGTTTCTGTATATATATATATATATAGCAGCAGTAATTTCAGCTGTTTCATGCAGGTAAAAGGTTCGTATGATTGCTAGTGATTACAAAATTGTTCACTCGTTTTCAAATAAGCATTTTGTATCTTAGGGGATTTGGGTTTCAAAAGAGTTCTCCACCAGCAATTGGCACAGCTCGGTTACAGTCTTGCTAGCCATGCCCCAAGGGAATTTGAGTTAATTTTAGAACTCTCAGACTTCACCAGATTTATCCCTTCTTGTATTTGGTTTTATGAAAAATCAGGTCCACTGACATAAACATGGAACATATCCAGTTCATTTTAGAAAATTTCACAATAAGATATTTCTCGAAGAGGCAAAGGAAGTTTTTTGTCTACATTAATGGTTAATGAAAGTGATATTACTTGATACTCACAGGCATCGCTCTCATGGCTTTTCCCCCAAATCCTCCTCCAACCCTTCTTGTAATCACACGAACATTATGGTCAGGAATACCCAGGCATTTTGCAATGACCCTTTGTGCATTTTCTGGACATTGATTTGAACTGTAAACTACAAAACAGTTATCTTCGTCTGGAATAGCCATGGCCGTTTGTGTCTCCATATAGAAATAGTACTGGGAGCCAAGTTTAATCTGAAACCACAGAAATATAAGTGCAAGACATAGAATCGACTTCAGAGTTTAATCTGAAACACATCAAACTATAAGTGTAAAACATAGTATTGACTTCCAAGTTCCATCAGAAATCCATCAGAATAAACGAAGATGACCACAAATTTCATGCCAATAAGTAGCTAAGTTTGACAAACACTAAAAGAATTAAATCTACCTAAGAATTGGGGGAGAGAAGGTTTACGAACTGCATTTAGGAAAATATCACCATGTAGACTTGACAGCATGTTAATATAGTATTACGGGCAGATTATACTCCAAGCAACAGGTTCATTCCACAAGACTCAATCATCAATTCCAAAAACTTGCAAATCAAAATATGGCAATATTCTTTAAACTTTGGGAACGCCACTTTACTTGACTAAGTTAGGGGCTCCCTCATACTTGGATCCTCCTCTGTCAAATTTTGTGCTTTCAAGCTCCAGTTACAATCCTCCTGTAGGTTATCATATCTGCTTCCAGTAAAATCTTACCAGTAGAAATTTCCTCTGTCATTGGAAATCAACACTGTCATTTCAATTGACAACTCTCTATTCCATACTCAAATGTTTTGTCACACAAACTGTCTTTGAAGACTGATACAATTATTAGATGTTCCATGACTTCCATTTCTGTCATAGGTTTATAATCAGCATCTTGAATGCAAAGCATCAAATTAGCTATCCCAACTTCTTGTAAAAATTCAGAGCTACTAGTGAATATTATATGCTGGATTTTATCAATCTAATAATTAGTTTAAGATGTATATCTCCCAGGAATTAGGAACACCTTAGGGCCCATGGAGCCCAAAGAATAGAAGTATAGATTAATGCATGTTTATGCTATGTATCTATTTTATATTTTTGTCAGGCATTATGCATGTAATTATGTCCCCTTTTCTAAACAATGACTTAGAAATGAAAAGGTAACAAATGAGAATAAATGATGTACGAGCAGTACCTCAGCAGATAGGATTTTGTGATCAGCTTCTGCCATTCCCTTTGAGAAGTCTCCAACCTGTTTTGGGGCAAGGAAAGATGGGACCTCAAAAAGACTGGATCTTTCAACAGCTTCTTCTACTGTTAGAATGGGTGGTCCAAGATTTTCTGTGTCATAATTGACTATTGCATGATTAGCAGCCATGTTGGCGTATCTCTGAGTATCTGCAATCTAAAAGTGCTTCCACATTTAGAGTTCCCCAAAAAATAAACAATACAACAATAATAAGAAGAAAGTTCCACCCACCAATTAAGAATCTCTCCATGATAACGCAAAAAGGAAACCTTCAATCTATACAAATTCTATCACCAAGCATCAAAGAACAAAGAAATTGAGAGAAGAAAGAGTGAATTACCACAAAACCTATAGGCTGGCCAGCATACTGAGTAAGCTCATCAGCAAATAAAGGTTCTGGACCAAACATACTTTTAGAACCTATGTTCTCGCCTCCTCTTGGAATGTCTTTAGCCGAAATAACTGCGATGATTTTCTGAGATGCTGATGAAGTCTTGAAGTCAACACCTTTTACACGAGCTAAAGACTTAGTGCTGCAAATGAATGCACCATGAAGACAACCATGGGGGGAAGGAATGTCATCAACAAATACTGCTTCACCTGCATGATTTCATCATAAAAATCAAACTCTGTTCAAATGTCTTCCGGCAAATGCATGCTGCTTCTTTTCTTCTTACTTCTTCTACTAGTAATTGTTTCATTTTTCTGCCAATAGGCTTCTTAGACTACATCAAGATGTATGATTCATTAGCGGCTATACTGAAAATTAAAATAAATGCAGTGAAAAGATTCAGCGCACCCAACAAAGAACATTAAAGTCAAAAGGAAGTTAACGTCAGAGTTACGAGATATGAAGTGATACACTTCATGACATTTAGAAATGAAAAGCAGCATACTGTATATAGAACATAGACCAGGACAGACATTGTTAGACATGGATGAAGAGACAGAAAGCTACAACTAAAAATTTCGTAAGCTATGATGTTGGGTACTTGGATAGTTACATGGAAGTGTGACAGTTTGGATTGTTACATGGAAGTATTGGAACATAGAAACATGACATAGATGGTAATTGATAAAAGCATGAGAAGAAGAAAGGTGTAACTATATAAATAATCACAATTTGTACAGGTTTCCATGTGAGGCCCCACTATAGATAGGCCATGAACCTGAAGCCATACATGGGCGGATCATCCTAAGAACTCCTCTCTTGGGCTGTTAAATGGATGGTAGACAAAATGACAATAGAAAAAGACCACTATTAAGTAACATTCTTAATAGCCTGTTCAAGATCATGTTGAAAGACATAACATCCATAAAGTATCACACAGTCTGAAATAGAATGAGGATGTTAGAAATATCAAAATAGGGTATAACATACCAGAAGCTTGAAGTTCAGCTCCTGCTTTCTTAGTAGGCTCACCAACTGGATGATACTCGGTGCTCATTTCCACCACTTGCCTTGCAGATATGAGTGACGTCGGCTTCTCTGGATGATTATACTGATCATAATAATAACCATCTCCATAAGTCTTATCTTCCACTCCATTGATATATCCATTAAGGCCATGGGTGGGAACTTCAACTCCAGCAAGAAAATTAGATAAACACAAATCCTTTCCAGTATCTGTCAAACCTTCAACCAAGGGACGAAGAAAATCAAAGAAAAAACCAACAGCCAGACTTGATCTGTAGGCTGGACTGGAAGTGCCTTCTTTTGGTTGTATAGTAGCTCGAAGCATTCCAACTGCCTCAAGCAGAACAGATGCGGTGACAGTTTTTCCTTTTAAAAACTCCTCCACTGACCTTGCCCTGGTTGCGTGTTCAGTCCCAAAGGCACCAAAAGCCAACTGTAGACTTTCCAAAACAAAATTTTGTGATCTGATATCAGCAGAAACCTGAGCTAAGAAAGCAGCATTGAGGTAAGGGAGTGCATTTCCAAGGGGACGTGGTGCAGCTCTGTATGTCTCAAACAACAACTGAGTCTCTTTTCCAGTAGAACCATGATAATTGGGAGAGAAGCTTCTTACTTGATACCAGTATGGGATTCGAATGTGTAACAGTAAAGTTTTAGAATTGCAGGGAGGCTTCTCCAAGAACTCCTCCAGTGTCATATTCACTCTTTTTAAACCCATTTGGAGACTTACAGATGAACCAGCAGCAAGAAGGATAGTAGCAATATCAGAGGGAAATGACCTCCTTTGTGCCATGATTAGGTTACCCCCCAAACTTGCAGTGTTTCTCACAAACTCTGATGCAACCTTACTCATATGATCTGCAATTTTACAGAAAATCAACCCGTTGTTTGATCGAGTCAGAACTGTTTCTTCTCTCAGGGCTCTGATACAGTTGGAAATGGCCACAGTGGCTCCAATTTCAATACCCATACTGTCTCTTTTAATCTCCGAAAGCTCAGGAATACGAGTTATATCTATGTACTTGTTGTAGTAGTCTATTTCCTTGTAAAAACCGCTTCCAGTATTACCAGCAACCAACTTCAACTTGTTTCCGTCTTCAGCTTCACAGGAAGAAAAGGTTTCTTCAGATTTCATCAGCTCCTGAAGTTCCTCAAGAGTAACAGGACTATACCAATGACGCTCATGGAAATGTTCACTTCCACTTCTAGATGTGAGAGGTTTATCCAGCTTGGAAATCCTAATATCATCAGAATTCCTCAAATGCAAGCTAGAAAAGCAGTTCATGGGTGACTTAAATTCATTTTTCAAGAAATCAGGGAATGTGCAGATCCCGTCACGACTGTAAAATGGTAATCTACTTACATGTTGATCTACTTTCTCTCCCTTTCTCCAAAACGAATTGATACCGAGATCCTCCATATCAGCATCTGCTGCAAAACTTTTACATACATCAACAATGGGTCTATAACCAGTGCACCGACAGAGATTGCCAGCAATAGCTTTCTCAGCTTCAGACACTGTAAGCTTGGAAAACCCAGCAGGGGGATCAGGCCTTGTGGTTTTGTCAGAATTAACAAGAGATGAAAAAAGAGACATGCACATCCCAGGAGTGCAAAACCCGCACTGAGAAGCATGGAAACCTGAAAACCGTTGGTGAATTGAGTGGAAGCCGTCTTTACTGTTTCCAAGGCCTTCTGATGTTGTAATGGAGCAGCCATTTATACTACAAAGAAGAGTAAGGCATGAGCTTACAGCAAACTCTTCAATTTGTTTGTGTACAGGGTCATACTTTGAAAGAAGGACGACACAAGCTCCACAACCACCTACAACAGAAAACTGCAGCTTAAATTTCAAATGCAAAATCACACCTCTTGTGAGTGTGTGTGCCTGCACGCATGAACATGTAATAAGCATGCCATGAGCGTATAAATGGACGTATAACTGCCATATACATCTAATGAAAGAATCAAATCTCAAATGATCAACATCCCATACCATGATCCTTCAGAATATACTGCAGCAAAGCATCAAAACTTTTTGAAATAATCAATCCACCATCAAAATCCAGTAAGAAAACTAACAAAAATGCACCCCACAAGGAGCAGGTGTTGAAAAAAAAAACATGAATAGCCCAAGTGGCATTTTAACATAAACTCTACAAAATTCTCAGACAGAATTTGATCATGCTCAAATCAATTGAAACTTCCGCAGGTTTTTAAATTACATCAAAATCCTAACAATGGAAAAGAAAAAAGCAAAACCAATCAAAACGCATATAGGTTCAAATCAATTAAAACATCTGAATATTTTGTGAGTTTAGGAAAAGAAAGATAGTTGCAGAAGCATGTTTTTCGAAATCCCCATTTGCAAACTAATCAAATTCAGTCAGCAGACAGTAAAATCTTAAAAACTAACCCATAACTTGCCTGCAGAATAACTCATGATTATAACGTAATCTTCCTCCCAACAACAGATCCATTTCAAACATATGAAACCTAAAATTCAACTAAAATAATTCTGGGAAAATGTCATCACTTGGACAACAAAGAAATACAAAATTCTCCTCCAAACAAGGAATTTAAACTTGCACTAGAAAAGGATAAAAAGAGTTCTGAACCAATAAAATTTACTTTTCTTTTTGAAGAAAATTAAACAATCTAACACAAGTTGCTTGAAAAATAAGCCCAGATAAAATTAAAACAACCTACTTTGCAAAGTGAAAATTTAACCGCTTGGAACAAAGATTTTCATACAAAACTAGAAAATCTGAACAATCGACCAAACAAACTTCACAGTGCTAAACCAAGAAAGCTAATATAATAAAAGAACCCACAGAAGAGCTGAACCAAAACAATCCATCTGACAAACTTCGGCTACGATGCATTCCACTACGAAAAAGAGAATTCCCCGCTCTTACAAGGAAACAAAAAAATGCCCAAGATCCCCAGAAAGACAAGCCAACCAAAAAACAACAAACGAAAGAGATATATGAGAGAGAGAAATACCTTCTCCACATCCAAGTTTCACTCCTTTGAACTGGGTTTCTGTCCTGAGGAACTCCAACAAGGTAATAGCAGGCTCAACAGTTGAAAGCTCATATCTTTCTCCATTAACAGCAAAAACCAGCTTGTGTTCCCTCTCCATGATTCAAACCCACCTGTGAAAACAATCAATCTGCTAACGATAAAGGGAAATATCGGATAAGTAAGAGACTGTCCTTTTGTAATCGAAATCCTAGCCATGGACATTCTGAATAAGAGACAAAGAGACTAACGTCACAAACTGCAGTTTTCTCCTTTTTTAAGTTTGTTTGGACAACGGAAGGAGCAAAAGCATCTGCGCAACAGTTTCTCCCTGTCGAACTGGAATTTTCTATCTTCTTCAGAGAGAAGTCCACGCCCCTTTTCAGTGGGCACGCCCTGTGCTCTCGCCTATGCAGGTCTAGAAAACGGGCTAATCACAAGAGTAGAGATTAAATTTTATATTATATATTTTTATAATAAAAATATTGTAAATGAAGAACATGATGAACGGCTATATACCAAAAAAGAATTATAAAGTATAAAAAAGAAAAAACAATAGACTTCTTCTTCTGCCCTCTAACGTGTGTACACCCATCTCATGTCTCAATTGTCCAAGTGTCTTTCATTGCTTCGATGAAACTTTTGTTTGTAAATCCAAGCCATTTATCTGATTTAGAAAAAAAGCCTAGATTGGCTAGAGATAAATTTCATGCCATTGAGTACTTGTATCCTATGTTTCTTTCAGTCAAGACTCACTATCACTCATTTATATTAATTTTTTAAATACCTAAAATAAATAGTTAGATCATCTAAATGGATTAATTTATAGTGAATAACCAATTTTTTATACAAAGAACGTAAGAAATGACTTAGATCTATAAAAAATACTTCATCATGTATGAAAAAGAGAGTATAATATTCTTCACTTGTTCTTGAGTATGTACTCCTACGAAAATCTTTCAATCCCAAACTTTCAAACTTCTAATTCTTTTCCAAATAATTGAGAAAGTTTTATATTTTTCAGATTCAGTAAAAGTTTACCAAATCAGGCAAGAATTTATGAAATCAGAGTCAAACTTTTCGAGTGGCTAGTAATATCCATTGGACCTCCTTTTTTCTCTAATTCACCTTCTCTCTTGAGGCCCAAAGAAATTAGTGGCAGTGATTATATTTTTTCTGATCTTCTCGATCATTTCAAATGATAATATTGTCATTTATCATTCATGAAAACAAAATTAGACTCAATCTTGACCAATAATTTGTCGTATTCTCAAATAAATTTCGATTAGGTGCTAGTTACTAGCTTGCTTGAACAAGCCAGTCAAAGTGAAGGAGAACCACATGGCAAATTTGTCTTGGAGCTAGTATTTGCTGTTGAACTAGAAGAAATTTTTTCTCTTGAACTACAAGTGGTAAGGGAAAATTGCTATTATATATTCTTTCATTTGACTAGCTTGCTCAAGCAAGCCGGTGACTAATTTAGGAGTTGTACTCTATTCTCAAATACTATTTGTGAATTTAGTTATAATTTGAGTCAAATAAATTATACAGTCACATTTTTGTGCTGCTTTTGCCTGACTTTCTCTGAATTTTTTTCACGTATTCTATGAATTTTATAATATTTTGCTTTGCTGACTTTTTTCTGAATCCGTACCTTCTAAACACGAGTGAAACTCTTTATCCGTTGAAAAAGTTCTCCATCAGATGCTTCTTTAGTATTGGGTTTGTGGAGGGTTTATTCTGTTTGTGCAAGTTGTCTAAATTTAGTGCCGCATCGACTTGACATTTGACCAAGTTCGATGCGGTTTTAGACTGACTTACATTTGCAGCTTGGATTCACCGCATGTGCCTGAGTTAAGGAAAAGACTTTATTGGTGATTCTATCATTAATATTAAATTATATTTTTGCCCTCAGTTAACTTGCGCGTTTGCATTTTTTGCATCTTAATGAAGAGGAGCACTGGCGCAATGGTAAAAATTGCAGTCATATGACCTTGAGGTCACGAGTTTAAAATGTGAAATCAACCTCTTGCAAAATGTAAGATAAAACTGCCTACTATAAACCCTTGTGGTCCCCCCTTCCCTAGACCCTGCATAGGGGAGAGTTTTGGCAGCCCTTTAGTCAACTTGTGTGTCTGCATTTTGAGTTTCAACGCCTTGATCTAAAGCCAAAGCCAGAGGCTTAGAATTTTTAGATGGGTTGGAATTTTAGTGCAATGCTCATCTTTAACTAGTGCAAAGCATTAGTTAAAGCATGTCTTTCCCTGAATGAAAAACATAGTTTACAGACACTAAGAACAAGTCAAGGTAGGCCCTTTACAGGGATGGAAGAACTTTGAATTATTATTTCGAATGACACATTGGCATGCATCATCATTGACATTATTTGATTCCATTTTCATCGTACGTTAAGCTTTGGCTAAAAGTTGTCGTCATGTGACATTGAGGCCACAGGTTCAAGGCGTAGAATCAACCTCTTGCAAAATGCAAGATAAGGCTGCTATTATGGGCCCTTGTGGTCCACCCCTTTCCCGAATCCTGCATAGGCGGGAGCTTCATGCACCGGGGCTGCCCTTTAGTCGACTTGCACGTTTGCATTTTTAGTTTTGACACCTTAGTCTAAAGCCAAAGTCAGAGGCTTAGAATTTTTAGATGGGTTGGAATGTTAGTGCAATGCTCATCTTTAACTAGTGCAAGGTATTAGTTAAAGCATGTCTTTCCTTGAATGAAAAACATAGTTTATAGACACCAAGAACAAGTCAAGGTGGGCCCTTTCCAAGGATGGAAGAACTTTGAATTATTATTTCGAATGACACATTGGCATGCATCATCATCGACATTATTTGATTTTATTTTCATTCTACATTAAGCTTTGGCTAAAAGTTGTTGTCATGTGACATTGAGGTCATGGGTTCAAGGCGTAGAATCAGCCTCTTGCAAAATGCAAGATAAGGTTGCTACTATAAGCCCTTGTGGTCTGCCCCTTTCCCGAACCCTGCATAGGCGGGAGCTTCGTGCACCGAGACTGCTCTTTAGTCGACTTGCGAGTCTGCATTTTGAGTTTCAACACCTTGGTCTAAAGCCAAAGTCAGAGGCTTAGAATTTTTAGATGGGTTGGAATTTTAGTGCAATGCTCATCTTTAACTAGTGCAAGGTATTAGTTAAAGCATGTCTTCCACTGAATGAAAAACATGGTTTACAGACACCAAGAACAAGTCAAGGGGGCCCTTTACAGGGATGGAAGAACATTGAATTATTACTTCGGATGACACGTTGGCATGCATCACCATCAGCATTATTGGATTTCATTTTCATCGTGCATTAAGCTTTGGCGCAACGATAAAAGTTGTTGTCATGTGACCTTAAGGTCACGGGTTGAAGGCGTGAAAACAACCTCTTGTAAAAATACAAGGTAAAGCTGTATACTATAAGCCCTTGTAATCTGCCCCTTCTCCGGATCTCATATAGGTGGGAGCTTCGTGCACTAGAACTGCCCTTTATGTTAATACTCGTGCTAAATTAACGCAACAAATCCGGTCATAAGTTGGGCCGACGTGAGAAATGACAAACTTTAGTGAAATAACAAATCAATCCTTAAGGGTCATTGATTATATAAGAGCATCCTAATATATATATATATATATATATATATATATATATATATATATATATATATATATATATATAATAAGTCCCAGCAAGAGTCGATGCTCTTAAGCATCCTAAGGTTGAATAAGAAAAGTCGAAATGTCATTTTCCTGTTGTATCAGATTTCTAAGAATACAAAGTCATTACTCTTTGATCTTCTCCGCTGTTTTGTTTCTTCCCGTTGGGACTTAACCGTCATGGTATTTTCTAGCGACGACAAAATCAATTTGACCTCTACTTGTTTCTGAAAATACTTGCTTGTTTCTGCAATTGATTGAATTTGGTAGTATAGAGTCATCAGATAAAAAGGGCAGCCCTGGTGCACGAAGCTTCTTCTTTTGTGGGGTTCGAGAAAGAGGTGGACTACACAGGCCTATAGAGTGATCAGATATTTTGAGAAATTCGTTACTCTACTCTAACCGAGCAGCTGTTGGGAATGATGGTCAACCACACAATGAAAAGAGATAAAGAGCACCGATCAAATAGCAAGGACATCAAAGGACATGGAACCAGAATCCCAATGCCTAGGCAAATCGTTGGAGGAAGAGATCAGAGAGAAGATTGAAAAACGAGAGATGAACCAAAGGAGAGCAAACAAGCACAAAAAGTTAATTTAAACTTAAACAGAGGCATCAAAGGCAGAAAATACTCTAAAAAAGAGAGAGAAATACAAAGTCATTGATCTCAGGAGAGATGGCAACTATACATGGTGGATTTGCAGAAAATGTGGTTTTATTAATTTCAAAAGAAGAGTACTGTTATGGAGATGCGCTGAAGCATGGTCAAGTCGGGACTAGAAAGTGAAGTACAAAGCTTCTGATCCAAGCAGAAATTAAAAACAAAAAGGTTCTCGGATCCTGCAAACTAAGACCTTCTCTAAAGTGGAAGCTGGCCTTAGCATTATAGATCTCAGAGATTTGATTAACAGGAAAAGGATTAATAAATAACAAGCAGCAAAGGCTAAGGAGCAGTCACCAAATGCTCGTCCCAAATCTTTCCAAGTAGCCCTTAACAGGTAAGCAACAACCTTCGAGGGAAACAAAAGATGCAATTCTAGTTCTTCATGTCCCTGACGCCCATGTGGACAAAAACAAAGAAATTCTTGGCTGGACTATTATTGGACTCGATCAAAGGCAGGATTGGTAAGAAAAAGATTTTTTAACAAGTGGGCTATGGACTCTGGAACTTGCATGGCAGATCGAAACATAGCTAGCCAGAAATAAAATGTTAGTACTTCCATTGAATGAAGAAGCCAAAAAATCCTCGGTGTAAAAATCAGGAGAACAAACAAGTGAAGAATCACTTCTTCTGGTGGAGTTTTCCTTTTGTTCCATCAGCAATTTATGGACTCAGAATACGTGATTTGGCCCCACAAGGATGAAATTGTGACACCCTCAAGGAAATTGCAAATCGATATGGTGAATTTATGGAATTGGAGAGCCTTTCTTTGGAGCTAGAAATAGAGAAAGCAAATACAAGTGAGATGTTTTGGTGTCCCCATATTCTCCATACTGAAAACTCAGGTGAAAGGAAGAATTTTCTGGTTTCAAATCTCTCCGAATGGGCTTCATACAAGCCAATCACCATTACAAATCAGAAAGAACAACGGGAATAGCAGGTCCCTTCACTGGAGAAGACGAGCTACCTTCCATGTCAACATTGAAGACCCATTCAAATCAATTTTCTAATTTAGATAATGCTGCCTCATCCACGTCTGGACCCACTATCCCTCCAGGGAGGAACTTTTGAAAATTTAGTTATAATGCCTCCCATGGAAAAGGATGGAGAAGCCCAGATCCATGTTCATAAAACTTCAGTAAATATGCAAGACCTTGTAGCTAAGCTTCAATCCAGCAGAGGGCATATACAACCTTCATCCTATGGTGATACCAACAACAACCTTCTGATAAAGTATGCTAGGAGAATTCCTCTACCAAAAGCAAGGTCAGTAGATGAAGTAGGTACACCTGGTGAGCCAGAAGCCCACTTCCTGAAGCTATGCCATATTCTTGGCTTCCAATTAAATGGTGGGTGTTCAGAAGACAATTAACTGTTTAGGAGCAATGAACTATAAGCAAAAAATATCTAATCTTTCGGCAGACCAACAAAACAGAACCTACTAAAGTAAAGGAAAATTGATCTTAGCTGTCGAAGACGATGACTGAGATTGCTGGGATGGAGAAGATGATCCTTAATAGTTTGAAGTGAGAATATTAGGGGACGGGAGACCCAGCAAAAGAGCAATTCAGAAGGATAATTCATTCTCTTAAGCTGGGTTGTTGCAGTTCAGGGAACTAAATTGGAGACTTGGACCCATCTTGATTCAAGAAGAATTGGTCTTCATAGCCTTTATGATTTCGTACATGTCGATGTTTGGTTCTTTAGGTGTCATCCTGCTTACGCGGATTACTTCAAGGATTACAGTCATTAAGCGAATGGACGGCATTTATACTGCATCAACAAACTTCCAGGTAAATTCTAGCAGCTCTTTTGCTTCGTTTGCCACTAACTATGCCCCTAAGGATAACTCAGAAAGAGTAGTAAGGATGGAACTTTGAAACGTCCTGCAATCATGGGAATGACCTTGGTGTTATGGAGGTGACTTCAGTGTCATCAGATTCTTATGTGAGAGAAATATTGCAAGTTCTACTCCCAAGGTATGATATCCTTCAACAATATTATTGAAAGACACTGTTGATCTAGAGCTCCAAGGAAGCAAAATTACCTGGTCAAATGATCAAGACGGACCTGTGCTCAGTAAAATTGACGGATTGTTAGTGAATTTGGGCACGATTGATCTGTTTTGAAGCTACAATGGTAAAATCTTAATTAACCAGCATTCTGATCACTGTCCCATTCTGCCGAGCTCCCACTTTCTGCCATGGGGCAAAGGGCCTTTCAGATTTGAGGTCGAATGGTTGGAAAGCCCTGAGCTCCCTGATCTGATAAACTGGTAAAAAAATGACGGGTAGAATATAGACCCAATGGTAATGCAGGAACCTCAAGCGAAAACACCTCAAGAAGAATCTCAAAAGATGGGCAAGAGATCGTGATAAATAATGGAAGGAAACTTCAAGTATCTTAACCTATTCTCGAAGGAGTGGAGAAGCAATTCTTATCTGATGTTGAACTAAAAATCAGATCAGTGGGTGAAGAGAAACTCAAAGAATTGGCGATTAGTGAAAAAAATTAGATGGAGGCAACGTGCTATAAACAAGGGGCTTAAAGCATATGACAAAAATACAGATTTTTTCATGCTAAACCAATTCACATGAAGAGGTCCAACTGGATATGTAGCCTCTTTTATCAATTTATGCAAGATTCCAAAAGTCATTTTTCATGAGTCCATCAACTTCTTCCGTAATCTATACGCCTCTCCTGCTAGCCATTGAGGTGGTATTGCTTGTGTTTTAGCTTCCTTGGCCTTCATCCCCGCTGCTATTAATAGGTGGTCTACCTCTAGGCCTTATTGCCCTCGGACTTTTTGGTTCTGCATGAAACAGGTAGAAATTGAAGTTTATGACCATCACAAGTAATTGAAATGTTGTATTTATTCCTTTTTGTGAAGTTGAATATGACTATACTTCTTCTTCCTTGGCCTACCCTTACGTCTCTTTAGAGGTTGTCTGTTTGAGGGCATCTTCTCTAATTATGACCTTCATCATGAAACAAAGTGGGACTACTCTCCCATGTCTACTCAACCTACTCCAACCGTATTTTCTCCCCTTGAAGGCATCCTTTCTCCTCTAACCCTTAGTCTACCTGGCTTCCTCATTTCCACAGGTGGGAGAACTGCACCTAGGTTAGTCTTGGGCCACAAATTGCTTCCATGCACAAGGGCGATAAAAGATAGGTAGCACTTTGCCCATGCCTCTTTCCTAAACTAGGAACCAACATAGTCCTCTACTTCGTCACAAATCTTTCAAATGACAACTATTGGATAATAGTAAGGGATCCCACTAAGATTCCGTGCTCTGCATGCACAAGATCTCATAACCAACTGATAGTATAAGAGTATCCCCTACCATTATAGAGCACCTCACATTTGAAACTCCTAAACTTTTTTCATCTAACTTATGTTGGATTCTTGGATAAATGCCTCCATGGATTGTTCAATCTCCAATTTCTTCCTTTCCAGTCTCACCATAACCTACCTCCAGATATCTTGCAACATCTCTACGATTAGCTTCTTTCTAGCATCTAAGATGTAGTCATTGAAAGTTTCTGACATGCTATTGTTTTTTAGACAGCCATTCTAAATTGGGAAGAATGCCTTACAAAATATTTCCATCCCCTACTCTCTAAATTGCCTAACAACCATCTCACTGTGCCCCTCCATCTCTAGCAATGCATTTGCATTCGAAAGCCCTGTAGAAACATTTCTTAAGATCACTAGCAGGATTGCCTTTCTTGCAATTTTCATAAATGTGAGCAGTATATATTATATGATCTACTTGAGGAAGGAAGTTCTTAATGGCATGATTCAATTCCCAAATAATACAACAATACAAAATTCATAGAATATTTTTGGAAAATGCATGATATTAGAATGAATATGATTGTTAAAAGGTGCAAAACACAAGTACATACCTTTTGTTTATCATTGATATGGTGAGATCAAATCCCTCATCACTCAATCCTATGTTTGTAATCAAATTTTGCTTGAACTAAGACCAGCTATCCAAGTTCTCCACCTTCGCAACTAATCTTGTTTTAAAATTACCTCAAGCACATAGGTCTATTGAAATATAGATGTGTAAGTACGAGTCGATCCCAAGAGGACTCAGTGTTGAAATTTAAAATATTTAATGAAAATCTACTTAGATTATTCTAACCTAGCAAAACAATATGGATCAAATGAAAATATATAGTTAACTACCAATTATGCTACAATAAAAAAATTTAACAAACTAAAAGGCTTATGGTTCTATAATCCACTATATTAAAATTACAAACACTCATAAACAAATACCATATTTTAACATTTGACATGTTAATATAACATTGATGGAATAAAAATATGAATGATATGTGCATTAAAAGCCTTAATTCTTATATTTTATCTACTCATGATTACCTAGCTTAACCTATATAGATTCAAAGAATAGCTTATATTTTTTATAATCACAAACCATGTAAGATTTCATACATAGATAATTAATATATCATATCTAGTCTAAACTATGAAAAATATCTAATAATTTTTAGGAAACAAGTACTAGTTACACACACACACACACACACACACACACACACACACACACACACACACACACACACACACACACACACACACACACAAAGTTACATAGCTTTGACACAAGAGTTAATAATTTCAATTCTTAAATCTAATAATGGTCACTTCTATGTGATTGAAGTTACTAATTTTTATCTAGTTTCATCCTCACACTAGGCAAAAAATTAGCTATTCATGATTAACTTCAAAAGACACCCAAAACTAGCCCAAATAATAAGATAAATATATTTAAAAATTAAAGTAAGTGTAACCTATCTAGACCACTAACCTAAACTATAAAATAAGCATGAAAGAAGAAAAAAAAATTGGAAAATTTTGTCCTAAGACTAGTACAAAAACATCTTAAAAATTATTATAATTCTAGCCTAAAACAAATGGGAAAAGAGTTCCTAAGTTAGCTTAGGTTGACCAAGTTTTTAGCCATGCTTAGGATGGTTAAAAACTATACTAAGGTGGCTAAAAACCTTATTAAATTATAGGCTAATCTTAGGATAAAATTAAATTCTAAATCTAAGCTAAAACAAAACACATAGGCTATAATTAAAACATGTAAATACACCAATCTAAAAACAATGATAAACTCCTAAAATACTAGCATCTAAACATCCTAACTAAATATCTAAAATAAACAAGAGATGCATGATATTATATCAAGACTAATTCCTAAATCATAACAAGTGCCTAATAAATTTTTTAAAGAAAACATAAAGGAAACAAGAACAAACTCAACTATGACAAAAAATTGAAATAAAATCCCAAACTAAACTAGAATAAATAATATAAATAATAGAACATTAAAACTAATAATATAATTAAGAATTTATTAATACATCATCTTTAGAACATTGGAAGAGTAAAGAAACAGAAAAAGGACAAGAACTTCCTTGGATTGGAAGTAGATGCCTAAGACTACCCTTGATGTGTCATGCATTGAAAAGTCTCTTAAGATCCACTTCAAGCCGAGCAAGAAAGTATACGAACCTCCTTCAAACTACAACCAAGTAACACTCTCTCTTAATGTGTCACTTGTTACAAGAAGAGTGCAAACCTGAAACAAGCCACACCCAAAGAACCTCTCAAAACATTATAATACTTTAGAACCTATACCTTCAAACACAACTAATACAACTCTCTCTCTCTCTCTCTCTCTCTCTCTCTCTCTCTCTCTCTCTCTCTCTCTCTCTCTCTCTCTCTCTCTCTCTCTCTCTCTCTCAATATGTCATTCATCAAAGAGAGAAAGTCAACCCAAATCAACCACCATCCCCTATAAAATCCAACAAGAAAATGTTGAACTCCAGCCCCCAACCCTCTTCTCTTCCTTCCTCCAAGTAGAAAAAAAAAACCCATTGAGAGCCCCAAAGAGTATATAGTAGGGACATCCTATCCTCTTTTGTTAAAGATGTCCCTATCTTTCCTCCCTTTCAAGCTTCTCTTTCATAGCTTATTTAGATGACTTCCTCCTCTGTCATGTTGCCATTGGTCCATCTCGAAAGATTTCCCTTGAATTCCTCTTCAGAATCTCTTAAAGCTGTCTAGATTCATCTCCCCTTTCTCTCTTTTCTTCTCTCAATAGCATCCCCTAAGAATTCTCCATAAAGCTGATTTCTTCCCACATGAAAACACAACTTAGGAGCTCTTATGAGAGATCTAAGTCAGCCTAAATTTTGGCCATTGAATTATCTCAAAACTCATCATCTCTTAGCCATAGATTTCCCATTTTACCATTCTCTAAAGTAGACATTTTTTCCCCATTTTTCCTACATCTAATGCTCCTTTTATTTTCTCATGGAAAACACTTCTCCTACATGTGCACGTCTCCCACTATGGGAAACATGCTTTCTCCATGTGGGTCCCCTTGTGTAAGTGAATGAGTGAGTGAGATAATAACTCTGCATTTGGGACCCTTCACATATTTTTCTGTCTCACAAAGAGTGGAAACATGTAACTCCTCTTTGGGCTTGTATGACTTCACTTACAAGCTTTGTAGGTTAATGAGTGCATGCATGGAATATCTTGCCACCTTATATTTTGATAATGATATCCCATCTTGTGCAAACAAAGGTGATTGCATGCATGAGATTTTCAAAAGATGTGAAAGTAATATAGTCATCCACCAATGCTCATTGGGCTCTTACAATCGTAGTTTTTAAAATGTGGGCCCGCAATTTTGCTTGAATGATGTACTTGCTTCTTTTTAGGGTCTCGAATCATCGAAAATGTGTAAATGGCTACTTTCAACCCCAATCTTGTAAAATGAAAAATGATGTGTCTTAATAATTACTGTAGGTACATGGTTCTATTGAAGTATAGAATCAGCAAATATTGGTCGATATCATGAGGACTCTATGATTAAAGAGAGTTAATTAAAATTAAGTTGATTTACTTTAACCTAGCCAACAAGTAAAGAATTTTAAAATAATTACCTAATCTAAGAAAACTAAATTAATGCAGGAAGATAAACTAAGAAAGGAAACTAACTAAGACATAAAACAAGAAAGTAAAGTAAAGAAAGTAAACTAACTATGAAAAGGAAAACAATGATTTCATTAATGGAGATTGAATTACAAGGAGTACATAAAGTAAGAAAGAGAAACAACAAAGCAAATAAGAAACTTTCTTGAAGTGACTATTATAGGAGTCCTTCATTGTGTCACCCAATAAGACTCTTTATATGTACTATTCTTCTTTGCTAGGTTTGAGCTTTACTTTACGGCCTTCTTGTTTTATCACTCAACAAGGGCTATACTTACATTCAACCCAAAGTACAATAATATACAACCAAGCTTTTCACTTTTCATTAATCCAACATGCCATAAATCAAATTATTTCTCACTCATACTTTAGGAATTAAAATTAACCTTGGCTTCCATAGAAGGGTATAAGGTGCTCTTCCTTTTGTTTACATTCCCAAATCTTAAAAGAGAAGAAGAAAAGAAAAGATGAAGGAACAAGATGTGTGGAAGAGAAAGGTGGATAAGAGGTGCGCGTCTGCGTACGCTCATGCGTGTAAGGGTTAGAAGAAAGGAGGGTAGGCATGCAATGAAGGGTGGATGGATGGGTGTGTGAGCGAGTGTGGAAAGATGGGAGTTGCATGTGAGTTGACAGTGAAATATGGGGACAGGCAAGGGATAGAATGGAAGGCTAGATTATAATGCATGTAAGAAACAATAGATGGTGGTAGGAGAAGGTTGATGAGTGTAATACTTATGGAAGTGGGTGAGTGTATGTCAGAGTGTGGAGGTTGGAGACGATGTGAAGGTGGAATGTGTATAGTGTGTGTTATGGAATGAGAGGAAAGGATGTGAGAAGAAGAAGATGGGATGACAATAAGAACAGAAGAAAGATAAGAGGAAACTAGGGATGGATAAGCTTCTTTACCTCTTCTCCAATGGATTGACTTTGATCTTATGGAAGCTTTGGTGAAGGTAATCACTCTCCTTCAGATTCTCCTAGATTTAGCTTTCAAGTTCAAGGGAAAGGTGAGAGATAAATATTTTTCTTCTCCTTCACCTCTTATTTACAGAGTTTAAGGAGTGGAATCCTTAAGGATGAATACCTAGGATCTAAGGGAGAGGGGAAGAAGGGTTGAGTTGGAATGGATGACAGGAAGATAAGAAGAAGGGAGTCAAGGGGGGTTGGATGTGAGAATAGACTAGGGAGTTGGTGATTAACATGGAATCTAAGTTGGAGGTGAGGTAGGATAGGAAAGTGGAATGGGGAGAAAGGAAAGTGATGTGGTGGTAGGAAAGAAGAATTCTTAATAGGGAAGGAAGAGAATCTAAGAAGTTTCATTGGTTTTTGAAAGTGAATAAGGGAGGGAGGCATGATTTCCATATTGGGGAAGTGGAGTGGAAGAGGAAAAAGAAAGAATAAGAAAGAAGAAATGTTAAGGGAAAAAAGGGAATAAGTGGGAATGGAAAGAGGTATGAAGTAAAGGGAAAAAGAAAGAGAAAGAAAGTAGGTGGAGGAAATCCATGGTTTTCAAAATTAACAAGTGTAAGGATGGAGGGTGTGAATTCTATGTGGGTGTATGTGTGCTGTTTTAGAAACCCTAAGATGCATGTGGACCATTGGATGGGGATGAGTGGTTGAGATCTTCCTTTCCTTAGGGTTTTGGGCTAGCTTTTTAACATGGAAAAAGTGGTTAGGGTTTGTAACTTTCCTTTACTTCAGTCCTATCCTTTAGATCATGCTTACTTTATCTTGAATGGATGGAATCCCATTAGGACATGTAGGTCTTTCTTAATGCTTCATTTACTCTCCACCATTGGATTGAAGTACCCTATAAGGAATGGCCTTGATTCCCTATAGATTTTCTTCATTTATTTCATGTGGGACCAAGAAGACTTCACCACCTTGAGTGGGAGAGTGAAAGTAAGCAAAAAGTCCTAATGTGGGTCATGTTCTTCTTTTATTTCTAAGAAGCTTTCATTGTATATGACCTCATTTGAACTTCTCCCACAAGTTTCCTAAGGTGGTGAAATACATGCATGCATGCATTAGGAATTTGCCACATTTGTATCCTTATTTAAATAAGAGTTGTGCATGGGGTTTCTGACTATGTTTTTGGCATGTGTGGGTCGACAATATAATTTGGTTTCTAAATTTGCCCTTTTACGAATAAAATTATCAAAATACCCCTTTTCTCATTTGTATCCTAGACTTACAAAAAAGAGAATTAACCCTAATTAGTAATGTTTAAGTGATTGTCAGGGCTAAAATCTACTAAGTATGGAGGTAAGAATGTAACATATATATATATCACAAAATAAACCTTAATTAGTAATAAATTGAGTGATTAAAAAGTTTATAAATGCAATTTCTAAGAATATTATTTGTATTGCCCAGGCAATGGAGAACATCTGATCATTAGCATCCTTCCCCACTGTACAAAAGGAGTTCTCCATTGCAAAACTAGTTAAGAAAGCATCCATCAAACCCTATAATTGGCTTGTGTCCTTTTATCTGCCCTTATGCCAAGCACAAATGCATGCATATAATATGTAAAAGTCTTGAGGCCCAGGATCAAGGAGGGAATTAAATTCTTCTATTAATGTGTTCTCATTACACTTATTAAAGTGGGCCAAACAGGCCTCAAGTAGTTTCAGCAAGGAAGAGGTTATGAAATGATCATGCATAACTGAATTTATCATATTAACATAGTGCAAGTCATTGGAGACTTCTCTTGCTTGCTTACAGATATTGAAGATGTTCAATTCTAGTGTCATGTTGCCAAATGAAAGCTTCATGACACTATTTATGTAGTTTATTAAAGAATTGGACATAGCTAAAAATAGACGTCTAAGGATGACATGAATTTCTTTTTGCTTATTCAACATTGGTTGTGTGTCCAAGACTAAGAAATTGATAGGGAAAAGAATTGCTCTATTTGGACTAAAACATCTTTTAGTATGCTCCTAGGTAGTACCACTAATCTATTAGCTAATTAGAGTGTAGTAGATGCTGGCTTTAGGTCTCTTAGTCTTAGCTAAACATAGACTATGTAGGGTAATAGATGGACACTGGATCCTAGATCAAATAAGGCCTAATTAATCTTATGGTTGTCAATGATACAAGTGAAAGTGGGGTATCCTGGATCCTTATATATTTTGGGTGTATGATACTAACGAATTGTACTTACTTGTTTGGTCACAAATGCCTTCTTTTGCACATTCAATTTCCTCTTCATTATGCATAAATCTTTTAAAAATTTAGCATATGATGGGATTTGTTTTATTGGGCCTAAGATCAGTATGTTGATCTTGACTTGCTTGAATATCTCCCTAATTTCATCATTAGTGGTATTCTTTGTGACTTGGTGCAACCTTTGAGGGAATGGAACATGGATATGACATTATTCAATAAGTAGAGTGGGGTCTCTTTCTTTAGATTTTTCTTTATTTTTAGTAGGTTTTTCTACCTTATCAATCTTTGTGGCTCATCTTTTTCAATTATTTTACCACTCCTAAGAATGGTGACAGCCTTAGTCTATTTCATGTTAGAACTTGATGATGCATTAAATGCATTATTACCAACCGCATGCACACCCTTAGGGTTTGCTTATGGATAAGTTGAAAACTTTCTTTTTTTATATTTTGCATCATTTGACTTATCATATTTTTCATTCTATTCATAAATTATGTGGCTTGTTTTACTTGGACTTCTAATTGAGAAGTTTTCCTTTCCTAGTTTTGGATAAGTTGATGTATATTATCCTCTATAGGCCTTTAGGTGGGAACAAGTAAGGTGCAGAAGTAGGAGATTGATAAGTTTGGTATGGGCCTGGAGTAGTGTGTCCTTAGTTTTATTGCTGAGGTTAGTATGGGCCAGGTGTGAGACATTGGCAAAAGGTCCATTCTCCAGCTGAAATTTGGATGGTTTCTCCAGTTGGGATTATATGTCTTAGAATATGGAGAGAAAGGTCTTTTATATGTATTTAGTGTATTAACATGATCATGAAGTAACTCTTGGAATACTATAATGGTGGGACATTTTTGAGTAAGATGCACAATACTTTCACAGACGCTACATACTTATTCATCATTTTTAGAGATATTCTTCCACATTTCTGTGGTCTCTAATTTTTGAGCTAGGGATGCTACTTTGGCATTAAGTTTATCTTTTTCAGATATGGCATACATGCCTCTCCTGGAAGATGTGGTGGTGGGCTTAGGTCTATCTGGATGTTTAACTCTTTTTGAATCAGCCCAAGTTTGTGTACTTTCAGCAAGCCATTTCAAATACTCTTAGGCCTCCTTTGGTTATTTATTTAAAGAGTTGCCATGGCACATCATCTCTACAAACTAGCACATGTTAAAATTAAGTCCCTCATAGAAAAAGCTAATTATACACCATGGTTCATAGGCATGATGTGGGCATGTGAGTAATAGATTCTCCCAACATTGATAGAATGATTGCTTGTGTTTTTAAATAAAGCTCATTATCTTATGGGTGAGTGTATTTTTTTATGTATAGGGAAATTTTTTTTCAAGATTTTTCTAGTCATTTGATTCCAAGTCCTTATGGAACCTATTAGCAATGCATTAAACCACATTTTATCTTTTTCCTTTAAAGAGAAAGGAAATAGTTTAAGCCTTAAGTATCTAGACCAATGTTCTGCGTAGGTTGGGTACTACATACCTCATCAAACTCTTTAAGCTATAGGTAAGGACTTCCACTGTCTAACCCGTGGAATTTTATAAGTAATTGGATTACTCCCGTTTTCAATTCTAGTGCGCTAGCATTCTGAGAAATAATAACATAAGATAGTGTACTAGTGTTTATACACTAAAGGTAATCTTTTAAAGTACTTCCATGAAGATTTTGATAAAAATCATTATCCCCGTGGTGACTTTGTTGGTCCCACTTCCTATTGTTATTCATTCTCCAATATCTATTTGGAAGATGATTATTCCTCCTTGGTGGAGATTGATACTCATCATCCATTAGAGGTGGTGGTCCCTTATTCATAATCAGTGAAGGGCCTTAATCACCTCTATTACTTTCACAGGGTGAGTTATCCTTAGATTGTTGATCAGTCATTGATAGTAGCTAATCTGGTTGTATATCACTTTGGTCGTACTTGACTAACCTTCTAGTTTTATCATGTAATAAAAAAATGCATACAACAAAAGAACTACTTTTTTAATTTTTTTCCAGTAATGAAAACAAAACTAAATGATGCAACCTAAATTTTAGAATAATGCACAAACAAATGACACAATCAAAAAATCCCTGAGGCTAACAAGATAAAATATTTTGATTTTCTTGAATTTATGTGGGGGAGAAGCTTTTAGATTAGCCTAATATAATGCTCCTCCTCTCTTTCAAATATGTCCACCACTTACCAGTTAGATCCTAACTTAACCAACCACTTCATATCCTCCTCAGCTAGTTTTAGGTAGTTCGAGTTAAAGAATATATTGGCAGAGCTAGTCGTTTAAATGCTAACGCAATTAGTTAGATAGGAGCCATAGGAGTGGCAATGGCGCCTCCTTCCAAAGAGGGTCCTATGAGCATGTGATGGCCTCTATAGGTCTCTTCTAATTAATTTTAAATTAATTTTCAAGGTTGAGTTATGCACTTGTACTAACTATCTTAGGTGGACCAAGAGGTGGTGATTAAATCACCCTAGATCTTGTGGGATGAGTGCCCTTACTAATTAATTTTCATACTCCATGGAAGTTTGATCAACATATAAATTACCATAAAACAATAAACATGTCCTATGAATGCAATTAAAAACAATAAACTATTGCAAACCCTAAAATATAACAGTTATCAACTCATCATCATCATTATCATCAAGTCATCATCATCACCATCATGAAGACCTTATCCCAAGGTTTTTAAATCTTTTCACACCACCTCTATCAATGCTCTTTTGGGCCTTCCTATTAAGTGTTCAATTTTGGCCAAAATGCCCTTAATCTAGAATCTAATTAGATCATCAAAGCAATCAATTATAAGATTTTACATACAATTTTGCATTTTAGCTCTAATTGATCATCCAATCATTGAATTACAAAAATTAATGGTTAGATGATCATCAGAGCTAATTAGATGAGTAATGAATAGTTTAGATGATTCTTATTTGGTCTTATGTGTTGTAAATTAATCAAATCAAAATTGGATAATCCAAATCAACTTAAATGGACTAGATCAAGATGAGGAAACTTCCTAGGAAAAGAGAAAATTGATGATCATCAGGAAACATATATGGATAAGGAAGAAGAAAAGGAGTTTGAATCCAAATCAAACTCATCTAGAAGATCTATAAAAAGGGAAGAAATTTGAAGAACATGGAGTCTTTTAAGGCTAGGAAGTTGCTAGTGGATCTCTCCCACTTCTCCTCTTCTCTCTCCCTTACTTCTCCCTTCTCCCTTTCTCTTCTCTCCCTTCTCCCTCTTACACTAACTTCTCTTTCTCTCCTACTTATCCCTTCTCACTTTCTTGTTCCCTGTCTCACCTGCACCTCTCTTCTCAGCTCTTGCTTTCTCATTCTCTCTATCTTTCTCTACTTCTCTCTCTTATTGTTGTTCCAGTCAAACTAGATACACCCCATTTGTCTTGCACTTCTCTCCCTCTACTATCACACTCACATTCCCTTTTCTCCCTCCTCTTTGATCTCTTTTTCCCACACACACTCTCTCTCTCCCACTGGCTAGATCCACCATCTCTCTCTCTCTCTCTCTGGCTGCACCACCACCATTCTCCTCTCTTCTCTCTGTTTCACCTAACCCCAACACTACTTGATACCTAGCCCATCTCCCCCCTTCCTTAATCCATCTTGGTTTCCAACAGGAAACCAAAAACCAGCCTCCACTCCCCTCTTCTCCTCTTACTTCCTTTCTCTCTCGTCCATATTCCTCCTTCTTCCCCCTATTTTTCTCTCTATCTTTCTTGCTTCATCTATCGCACTAGTCATAGCCAAGCAAACTAGTCACCCATTTCTTTCTCACCAATCCCAGATCCTCTCTCTCTCTCTCTCTCTCTCTCTCTCTCTCTCTCTCTCTCTCTCTCTCTCTCTCTCTCTCTCTCTCTCTCTCTCTCTCTCTCTGCTTCCTCCAGTGGTAGTACCTGAACTCGACAGTCACCATCGCACCATTCTCTCTGTCACAAGTCAATCCTAGGTACCATTCTTCCCCCTCCTTCATCTGCCCAGTAGCCGACCAGCATTTTTTTTTTCCAATTCTCTCCCACCACTCAATGCACAACGACCACCTCTACTCACTCTCCACAGAACTCTGCTTTCTCTTCCGGGCGGCACCATCGCACCCAACACCCTCTTCTACCTTCTCCCCCCATCCCCTCCATCGTCTCCTCCTTCTCCATTAGTTGCCCTGTTTTTCTGTTAAAACAAAAAAAAATGATGAAATTCCAAATTTACCCTTCCCACTTTAAATTTAATTCCTTTTGTGTCCCCATTTTAATTTAATGTGTGTTCCTATTTTATTCTATATTTTCCTTATCTTTGTTCTGCTATCCAAGAATTACACAATACAATCTGATTTGATCAAGGCAAAATGTAATCAGCCTTAATAAACAGAATTTCTCCATTTCTCATCAATTTCACATCAGATCTTCAATTAGTTTTCAAATCTTGTTCTTAGGACACTTCCTATAGTTTTGATCTTCAATCTGAAATTTAGAAATAAGATTTGAGCTATCAAAACAAAAAATCCTTATTTAGCCCGAATCTTCTAAATTTTGGGGAATCAACTCAATCCAACCATCAGATATTCAATCAGAAGTACCACAAAGAGATTGATGAAGACCGATCAAAGTTTCTGATATTAGATTAGAAGAATTTGGTCATAATCAAGCTAGAAAAGTAGACTTTATATGTTTTTTAGTTATTTTTTGTCTTTTTGAATTTGATATAATTTTTAGAATTTAATTTATAATTCATTATTAGTTAATTTCTATCATTTCAGTTAATTTTTAGATAATTAAATTTTATTAAAACTCTATCTTTTTAAGTCTAGTCCTCATGGGATTGACCCGTACTTGCATCCACTATACTACAATAGCTCGTGCACTTGCGGTAAACATAATCAATACTTTCCCTTACCCTTTTAGAACCTCTGACTTGGATTGCCTCATTCCTTCTAATTGGTGCCCTTTTTGGTCTACGTTGGATATGTCCAAACCATCTAAGTCTAATCTCTCACAACTTGTGTAATGACCCCAATTTTTGTAATATTAAAATCCCATGAAAAGTTCAGTTTTAAAGATAAGGGCATTTTGGTTATTTTACTAGCTGCTTTGACTGAACCCAGAAACTTGGTCCTGAAAATGGTACCATTAGATGCATCTTAGAAAAAGGAATCCAACAAGACCAAAATCACCCAAAACGGAGTTAAAATGAGCAAGTTATGGCCCTTTGAAGTTCAGGGGCAAAACTATAATTTTTACAAATATCGGATTTAACTGCAAAACACAGGGGCCCGTTTTGATACGGGCACCCTTCATCTTCCACCTCCTAGAGAGTTCTAGAACAACAGTGATTGGAGGAGAAATCACCGCCATTCTGGAGGTTTCTCCACCACCATTCAAAGGCGGTGAGAGCCCCCTTCAGAACCCTCTCATAGCTCTATAAATAGAGCTCTTGGGCGCCTCTAATGGCAGCCCAAAACGTTGAAGAAAACCCATTGAGGAGCAGTGACCTAGAGGGGAAAACAAGGAGAAAAACCCAGCAACAAGCCAGGTATGCCCAAGATCCCTCAAAACCCATCTCCACCGTAGTTCTAGGATCAATTTTCCTAGGTTTTTACATGAAAAACCATGCAAAATGGAGCCCTAGAGACTCACCAAGGACCCAGGGACATTCCCTGGGCTGCACTGGTTCGACAGGGTCGAACTAGGGTGTTCTGAGGACGCCCGAGTTCCCCAACGAATAGGACGTTCCAGTCGGAACGTCCCACGTCGACCAAATTTGAAAAAACCAAACGGGTGCGTCCAGGGACGCGCCCGCAAAAGAGAGAGACGGCGGGAAAACCCGGCGCATCTGCAGACGCGCCCGTTGAGGCGCACGCCGCAGGTGCGTAGCGTGCTAGCAAGCCAAGATTTTCGTTTTCTTTAGAAAGGGCGGGCGCATGCCGCTGATGCGCAGTGCCCTAGCATTCCATCTTTTCACCCTTAAAGCTCTTATGTACATGCCACACTAAAACACTTATAACTTGAGATGTAGAGCTCCGATTGAGGGGTCGCAAAAGGTGTTGTGTCTGTATCGATGACGCGGACACATCCAAACTATAAAATCCCTGATCAAGGCCCCATCAAAGGTGGGCATGACCCTTAGAATAGGATGGTGGCGCGTGGCCGCTAGACTTTTGGAAAACTGAGGATACCAAGGCCCAATTAGGACCTTAGGACACCCATGACATAGGGATGGACCCCTAATGTCTAAGTAATAAGACCAACCACTCTAAAACCCATAAAAGGTGGGCCAAACTAACCTTGACTCCTCAAACCATGTTCAGGATCGTCCGAGGACAAAAGGGTTAACGTAACCTAGCCAGGTAGGTGTAGGTGCTCTATCGCTACTAAATTCTTTTAAAAGAACTATGATTGTTTTGCAAGTACATGATTTAAGTATATGACTTGTTTAGTATGCATGTGACAAATGCTTTATGCATAGACATGTTTTGTATATACATTATGCATAGATATGTTTTGCAAACTATTGCATACATTGCATGATCTATGAGCATTAAGTTCTTGCAAAGATTGCATGTCCTTGAGGATTGCCAAAAGACACTAGAGTGCCGAGGGCTAGGCAGTTGTGAGGGACCCAAAGAGGACAGGTTTTGAAAAATACATTGTGCATGTATTGCCAAGACATGTGCTACATGCATAGATTGCATGATAAGTATAGCCTTGACCGATGAGAGTGGGCCGATGAGGGCGGGCCAGAGAGAGCTAACAAAGCTTCTAGGCTGTCAGGCTTCTAGGCAGGGTTATGACTTTGAATGCAATACTAGCATGAGCATATTTTATGCATTGCATACACGTTTTGCAATCGATTGCATAAATTGCATGATTTACGACGAATAAGTGTCATATGCCCCGTGGAGGTATATGATCCTGTGTCCCTAGGTATCCAGGGACCACACGGCGGTGAGGTCATGGGCATAGTGGGACCCTATGGTTTCGTGGATTTATGTGCATTGCATATGGCATAATATAAGGTTGGTTGACCATACCATGATAGATATCCATGAGTTGGATTCAATGAAGCATCTTATGCATATTATTATGTTATGATATATTAGTATTTCAGTTTGACAATGGATTTTTAATATCAATATTGAACTTGAGTATTCAGACTTGCACATGATTTGAAAGAGCATATGATTTTAAAACATCTCATGCATTATAAAACTAGTAGTGATAGACTCCTACTAAGTATAGTATATACTCACCCTATCCTTAACATTTTTTAGGATGATTCCATCCACGAGTAGAGGACATCTATGTTAGTGCTACGAGCGAGTGAATAAAAAAGGAAACACTTATACATGTATGTAAATTCTCAACCCTTTGGACATGTATTTGTGTTTATTTACAATTGGGCTGTGTGCTGTGACTGGATAGATCCGGGGAAAAACACTTATGATTTTCTAAAGCTTTTTCAAAAAAACTACTTTGGTGGTTGTGAAAGCAAATGACACTCTGGATTTTCAAATAGAATTTCAAACAAAGGATTTTTCTACTGCATTGCACTATTTTTCAAATTGGGATCCCACCTTAGGAATTTAGATTTTTCATTTAAAAATGCATGAGAAAACCCGGGTCGTCACAGTTGATATAAGAGCCCAGGTTTTATCCTTTCACAGCCAGTCCAGCATGTCCAAGGGTCATAGACAATAGAGAAAATCAAGAAGTAGTAGAGATGACCTACTTCTATTACAATATTAATGACTCAAGACATTTCACCATAAACACATAGGTGAAAAAGGAGATAGTCCTAGCAAATACTTAGATATTGGATTGCTTGAATCCTATCAAAATCATAGGAAATAAGGATTGTTGTGTAGTGGTGCAAAGATGAAATCTCATATAAGGATCAGATTATGATGAAAATGAATGAATGAAGATGATTATTGGGCTTGTTAGTAGATAGTGTTAACCTGCATTAAAGCAATCTTATCAAAGGTGAGAAAATCAAAGAACCTAGATGGCTATCTTACCATCATAAAGAATACCAGAATATGAGTACACTATCACAACGGATATGATATGAGTATGATAAGAGATATAAAAGGAAGACTTTGAGAAAATTTTGATGATAATAGGGATAAGCATACAAGATGATACTAAGGGATAATGGTGACCCATACTAGAGCACAAAGGTATAGCTCAATTTTGGATACCTTAATTGGAGTCTTATGAAGAGTGAAGTGCTATCGAATAATAACTACCAGAATATTATGAAGCAAATCAAAAGATGTATACAAGTGACATATTATGTGATAGGAAAATGAATTCAACCAAGTTATCAAAAGATTTTGATGATAATACTAAGGATGATAATAGATTGATCCTAACGTGAACTTGTAAGAGAAGTATAACACGATCAAAACATCAATGCAATTATTAAGATATTGTATAAATTTTATTGAGGCTATAGGCGACTGAGGATTTCAATGATCTTAAGACAAGCATTCAATTTATCATATTTGTTAAGTAAAAAAATAGATGAAGTATCAAATATATGCAATAAAGAGACATTGATCTAGGAAGACAAAAGTAAGGATTTTGAAGAAAAGAGAGAAAGAGATAGAGATGTAACTACCAGTATTCAATGAATATTGAATATTCAAAGGAAGAAGATCATGACTCTATGGAGATACATACAATTCTATCATCTTGAATCCTATAGGAAGGTAGATAAAACAAATGCAAGGGAATAATACTAGGTGCGTTGGTGATCTTATTGTAAAAAAGTATAAAAGAGAGAAAGCATATGGGGGTTTAAGACTTTGAATAGAGCATTGAATAAAAGGACATTAAGCTGTACAAAAATTTTCAAAGAGGACCAACTAGAAGTTAAAATTCTACAAAATGGTTTGATATCAATTATTATTAGATTCTTATCAGATCCATTAACTTATGAGGAACACCAATGGATATAGTCCATAAAAAGAAAATTTTGGTGATATCTTACCTTACCGCTACATGAGTAAATAAAGGAATTAAGCCGGAAGGGTACCATCGAGAATCAAATTGAGGTCTTATTATCATAAATTTGGAAGACCAAAAATCCTAAGACCATTATTTAGTCATTACCTTTAGAGTACTGTTGACTAAATAAAAGATATCCCACCCTAATTAATCAAGTATGAGAGTATGCATCCGAGTACGCAACAAAAGCAGCTCTTATAGGTGAGGCCTTATAGGAGGAACAATAGAAATAATAAATTAAGGATGAACCTAGATTTGATCCCAAGGGGGAGAATGCATTCACCAAGAAGTTATCTGAGAGACAAATACCAGGAAGATGATAATTTATGGAATTTCGAGGACGAAATTCTTTTAAGGGGGTAATAATGTAATGACCCCAATTTTTGTAATATTAAAATCCCATGAAAAGTTCAGTTTTAAAGATAAAGGCATTTTGGTCATTTTACTAGTCGCCTTGACTGAACCTAGAAACTTGGTCCTAAAAATAGTACCATTAGATGTGTCTTGGAAAAAGGAATCCAACGAGACCAAAATCACCCAAAACAGAGTTAAAATGAGCAAGTTATGGCCCTTTGAAGTTCAGGGGCAAAACTATAATTTTCACAAAAACGGATTTAACTGCAAAACACAGGGGCCCGTTTTGATACATGCACCCTTCATCTTCCACCTCCTAGAGAGTTCTAGAACGGTCATAATTGGAGGAGAAATCACTGCCATTCTGGAGGTTTCTCCACTACCATTCAAAGGCGGTGAGAGCCCCCTCCAGAACCCTCTCATAGCTCTATAAATAGAGCTCTTGAGTGCCTCAAATGGCAGCCCAAAACGTTGAAGAAAACCTGTTGAGGAGCACTGACCTAGAGGGGAAAACAAGGAGAAAAACCCAGCAACGAACTAGGTATGCCCAAGATCCATCAAAACCCAGCTCCACCGTAGTTCTAGGATCAATTTTCCTAGGTTTTTGCGTGAAAAACCATGCAAAATGGAGCCCTAGAGACTCACCAAGGACCCAGGGATGTTCCATGGGCCACACTGGTTTGACAAGGTCGAACCAGGGTGTCCCAAGGACACCCCGGTTCCCTAATGAATAGGACGTTCCAGTCAGAACGTCCCACGTCGACCAAATTTGAAAAAACCAAATGGACGCGCCCGCAAAAGAGAGAGACGACAGGAAAACCCGGCGCTTCTGTAGACGCACCCGCTGAGGTGCATGCTGCAGGCACGCAGCGTGCTAGCAAGCCGGGATTTCCATTTTCTTTAGAAAGGGCGGGCGCATGCCGCTAACGTGCAGCGCCCTAGCATTCCATCTTTTCACCCTTAAAGCTCTTATGTACATTTTACACTAAAACGCTTATAACTTGAGATCTAGAGCTCCGATTGAGGCGCCACAAAAGGCGTTGTGTCCGTATCAACGATGTAGACACATCCAAACTATAAAATCCCTGATCAAGTCCCCATCAAAGGTGGGCATGACCCTTAGAATAGGATGGTGGCACGTGGTCATTAGACCTTTGGAAAACTGAGGATACCAAGGCCCAATTAGGACCTTAGGACACCCATAGGCATAGGGATGGACCCCTAATGTCTAAGTAATAAGAACAACCACTCTAAAACCCATAAAAGATGGGCCAAACTAACCTTGACTCTCCAAACCATGTTCAGGAGCGTCCGAGGACAAAAGGGTTAACGCGACCTAGCCAGGTAGGTGTAGGTGCTCTATCGCTACTAGATTCTTTTAAAAGAACTATGATTGTTTTGCAAATATATGATTTAAGTATATGACTTGTTTAGCATGCATGTGACAAATGCTTTATGCATAGACATGTTTTGTATATACATTATGCATAGATATGTTTTGCAAACTATTGCATACATGGCATGATCTATGAGCATTAAGTTCTTGCAAAGATTGCATGTCCTTGAGGGTTGCCAAAAGATGCTGGAGTGCCGAGGGCTAGGCAGTTGTGAGGAACCCAAAGAGGACAGGTTTTGAAAAATACATTGTGCATGTATTGCCAAGACATGTACTACATGCATAGATTGCATGATAAGTATAGCCTTGACCGATGAGGGCAGGCCGATGAGGGTGGGCCGACAAGGGTGAGCCAATGAGGGCAGGCCAAAGAGAGCTGACAAGGCTTCTAGGCAGGGTTATGACTTTGAATGCAATACTAACATGAGCAGATTTTATGCATTGCATGCACTTTTTGCAACCGATTGCATAAATTGCATGATTTACGACGAATAAGTGTCATATGCCCCGTGGAGGTATATGATCCTGTGTCCCTAGGTATCCGGGGACCACATGGCGGTGAGGTCGTGGGCATAGTGGGACCCTATGGTTTCGTGGATTTATGTGCATTGCATATGGCATGATATAAGGTTGGTTGACCATACCATGATAGATATCCATGAGTTGGATTCAATGAAGCATCTTATGCATATTATTATGTTATGATATATTAGTATTTCAGTTTGACAATGGATTTTTAATATCGATATTGAACTTGAGTATTCAGACTTGCACATGATTTGAAAGAGCATATGATTTTAAAACATCTCATGCATTATAAAACTAGTAGTGATAGACTCCTACTGAGTATAGTATATACTCACCCTATCCTTAACATTTTTCAGAATGATTCCATCCACGAGTAGAGGACATCTATGTTAGTGCTACGAGCGAGTGAATCAAAAAGGAAACACTTATACATATAAGTAAATTCTCAACCCTTTGGACATGTATTTGTGTTTATTTACAATTGGGCTGTGTGCTGTAACTGGATAGATCCGAGAAAAAACACTTATGATTTTCTAAAGCTTTTTCAAAAAAATTACTTTGGTGGTTGTGAAAGCAAATGACACTCGGGGTTTTCAAATTGAATTTCAAATAAAAGATTTTTCAGCTGCATTGCACTGTTTTTCAAATCGGGGTCCCATCTTAGGAATTTAGATTTTTCATTTTAAAATGCATGAGAAAACCCGGGTCGTCACATCTTGTCACCTATTAGTACTATTCCTAACTTTTCTCTAATTTTTTATTTTTAATTCTATCCTTTCTTGTCTTACCATTCATCCATCTCAACATCTGCATTTCGACAACACTCATCCTATGTACATATTGTTCCTTAACTGCTAAACACTTTGATCCATGGAGTATGGCTGGCCTTATAGCTATCCTATAGAATTTTTCTTTCAGTTTGAGTGTCATCCTTCAATCACACAAAACTCCAAAGGTGCATCTCCATTTGTTCCAACTCACTTGGATTCTCTGGGTAACCTCCCTCATCTCTCCACTCTCATGAATTATCGATCCCAAGTATCCTAAGTATTCTTTTAGGGAGACTTCTTGGTTATCAATCTTTACTCGTACTCCACTCCCTCTCCTCTCCTTGCTAAAATTGTATTCCATATAATTAATCTTAGTTTGACTAATTTTAAATCATTTATATTCTAATCACCTCTCCATAACTCTAGCTTTGTGTTTATGATCTCCCTTGTCTCATCAATCAAAACTATATCATCTACAACTGACATGCATCATGGAATCTCCTCGTGTAGATGTTTTGTTTACTCATCCATAACCAACGTGAAAAGGTACAGGCACAATGCTGATCCTTGGTGCAATCCTATAATGGCATGAAAATCACTAGTCTCTTTGCTAGCGGTTCTAACATTTGTTACCATTCCCTCATACATATTCTTAATTATGTCTATATACCACCGTAAGGCCCCTTTCTTGCCCAACACTCACCATATTAACTCTATAAGGATCCTATCATAAGCCTTTGCTAAGTCAATAAAGACCATAAGCAAGAAAATAGCTTCCACGATAGACCTCCCAGGCATGAAACCAAGCCGATTATCCGATACACTTTTCTCATGCTGTAGCTCTTCTTTATCACTTTTTCAAAAGTTTCATGGTATGGATCATAAGTATGATTGCCTGATAATTAGTACAACTCTATCTGTCTTCTTTATTCTTGTAAATTGGTAAAATAAAGCTCTTTCTCCATTCATCTAGCATTTTCTTAGATTTCACAATCTTGGTAAACAATTTTATCAACTAAACTACCCCAATATCACCCATATACTTTCAAACCTCTATTGGTATACCATCAGGCCCTAGAGCCTTTCCTGATTTCATCTTTTTCAAGCCCTATTTCACTTTAGGTATTCTAATCTTACGCTCATATCTATAATGCCCAATGTTATTTGGGTTTATGGTACTTTCAATCCTTGTATTCTCAGGGTAATTGTCATTTAATAATTTTTTAAAGTAACTTTCCCATCTTTATTTGATTTCATCATCCTTGACTAGTACCCTTTGGTCATCACTTCTAACACACTTAATTTAGTCTAAGTCCTTACTCTTTCTTTTGCAAGTTTAAACACATCTTTCTCATCTTCTCTTATTCCTAATCTATTATAGAGATCATCATATGTAACATTTACTATTTTAAATATTAGGAAAATTTTATTTTAGCAATAATAATAAGAATAAATGGAAGGGATGAGCATTTGCCACTCGTGGAGTTTGCGTATAATAATAGATATCATGCGAGCATTGGCATGGCGCCTTATGAGATACTATATGGCAGACCATGTCGGTCTCCTTTGTGTTGGAGTGACGTAGGAGAGAGACAGATCGTGAGGTTAGAGTTGGTTGAGCAATGTTCTGAGAAAGTTTGACTCATTCGAAAATGATTACTTGCAGCCCATAGTCGCCAGAAGAGCCATGCGGATAGGAGACGGAAGGACTTGGAGTTCGAGGTCGGAGAGCATGTATTTTTGAGAGTTTCCCCTATGAATGATGTGATAAGGTTTAGTGTAAAGGGGAAACTCAGTTCTAGATACATTGGTCCTTTTGAGATCTTGTGCAGAGTTGGACCAGTAGCATACCAATTAGCCCTACCCCCACAGCCAGCTAAAGTGCATGATGTTTTTCATATCTAGATGCTGAGGAAGTACATATCGGACCCATCCCACGTGCTAGAGCAGATATCACAGGAGGTATGGCCTAACTTGACATTCGAGGAGCGCCCTACACAGATCTTGGATAGCAAGATCCAGGAGTTGAGGATTAAGACCATTCCCCTAGTCAAAGTCCTCTGGCAGCATTACTCGGCACAGGAGGCTACTTGGGAGTTAGAGGATGAGATGAGGCGTACCCATCCAGAGCTTTTCTCGTGAGGTACGCACATTTTAAATTTCGAGGACAAAAGTTTATATAAGGTGGGTAGGATGTAACATTTACTATTTTAAATATTAGGAAAATTTTATTTTAGCAATAATAATAAGAATAAATGGAAAAAAAAAAAAAAATAATGATGTATATGTTATAATTAAGAGGGGGGAGTGCCTCAAATGCACTTCCCTCCCCCCTCCTCTCTATTCTCGTAACTGAGCCACTGGCAGCGACCTTCTGGCCACAGGCATTCCTGGCAACTAGACGAACGCGGTGGGGTCTCACCTTCCTCTGACTAGCTTGACCAAGGTAGGCTCGGCCCACTCTTTTTTGTATACTTCTTTCCAAGTTTATCAACCAGTAAAGTTAGGTGTTACTGCTGACCTGGGAAAAAGTCAATGTAAAGGTGTCAAATGAGGATCTAGATAGTTCATCTTGAACCTAACAATGCAAGGAAAACGCCCATAAAATCTCAAGGTGATCGGACGGCTAGAGATGCCAGAAAACCCAAAAAACAGTATGGCTGGAGTTTTCAAAAACACAATAAAAATCGTGAAAAAATAATAGATTTAGGAGGGATTTGTGAAAATGGAGGGTGAAAATGAAATGTACATGAAAAACTGGACACATAAGTGTAAAAATTGTAAAAAATGGAGCACTTGGGGTTGCCGGTGAGCCAGTCTGGTTGTCGTTCCCGACAACGGCGGCCTGCACCGGGCTGAGGACACACACACACACACACAGACACATGACACACGGCATCGCGTCGATGTGCGTCACGGCCAGGCTTGACGCATGGTGCGACTAGCGGGCCACGTGGCGTAGCAGACGTGTGCCACATGGGAGACGCGTGGCGCAACACACACGCACCACACGGGAAGAAAATGAGTGAGCCTGGGAGCTCCACATGGCGCGACGAGCGCGCGCCACGTGCAGGGCACGTGGTGCAACTCGCGCACTCCACGCGGTGCAGCAGGAACGTGCAGCGCTACGAACATGCGCCACCGTTGCTATTTTCCCCCACGCACAGAGTGCATCTACAAATGCGTGATCCAGCCGAGCTAGTTCTAGATGCGCGCCATGTGTGTGCGGATGGCGCGTGCCGCATAGGTGGCGGGCCCTTTTTCTTGTTTTTGAGGTTATTTGACCCTTTATTCATAAAAAACGTGATTTTAGGAGCTATAGAGATCTAAATCACAATCCGAAAAAGGCGTTGTGATTGTCTCAACAAGGTGGACCTATATTTAAGACATTTAGTTTGGAGCAGCTTTTTAATAGCCAAACTATGAAGCACTATTCAATGACTTAGATTAAGCCGATTAATGGATGATTAGGCTTTAGATTTTAGTTATATACGTTAAACATGAAATGATTATGAGATTAGAAGAACATGCCCTATTGAATTATCAAGAAACATGATTCTGATGATTGATTTGAGCAGTTCCTTGAGAGGTGTTGTTCAAAGAATGATTAGACTGTCAGATCAACAAGCGATCACAAAGATAACTATGGTTTACTAAACGAAATAGAAAATTTAGGGATCATGGAGGAAATGAGAGGCCTAACAATTAATAATGATTTATAGCGTGACAGGTACATTAGGGCATACACCTTGATATTGTTTACGCATTTGTTTGGGATATTGTGATACCGAGGTAGGTGATTTCATTCACAATTTTTCCATGAGTCTCAAATGATGACTTGGTGATTTGAATTTTGAGACATATGATTTATGCCTTACCATATGCATGAGATTAATTTCAGCATGTAGTTTCTCATATGCATGCGATCTTTCGGGTGGTTATTGCATGCGTTGTTTTTTATATAATTCGTGATATTCACTTGATTATTGGTATTTTTGACATGTGGGAGTTGCTCTGTCTTGATGTTTGAGACTATTGATCCTGTGGTAGGATGCATTTCTTCACCCCATGAGTGCCTGCGTACCCGTGAGGGTGAAAGGGTGAAAGCGGGTGTGCAACACAATTTTTTGTGAATGCCCATAAGGTGCAAGGGTGAAAGCAAAAGTAGAACGCGTCATTTCCGTGAGTAACTGAGTGCCTGTGACGGTGCAAGGGTGAAAGCGGCTAGTACCGAGAGTTGACCCCACATTGCCGTGAGTGTACTTGAGAGACTCATAGGACTTGACTGTATATGATGTTCGATATTATGTTTGACCATCTTACGATCTTTATGCCTTGCGTCATGTGATTTTTTTTTATTAAGTTTACTTTGAATGTATATCACCTACACAAGCATGGCTTGTTGAGGCATTGCTTTGTTTTACAATGCCTCAGAATCAGAGCGTGATAGTTAGAAAGGGAAGCAGGCGGACTAGAGTGGAGCTGGACGGGGGCTTGAGGACCAAATACTGTCAGATTCAGAGACAGAGTAGTGTACATTGTTGGATTGGTATTGGATATTTGGAATTCTACTTAGTCGTTGTATATATTGATAGATTAGACCCCTATCACTGTATAGTATGCATATGCTTATACATGGGTGACATGGTGATCTTGGATAGACCCTGGAGCTTTGGAACTTTCACTATCATGTATCTTTACAATTGTAAAATTTCACGGTGGTTTTAAATTGTGAGCATGCTTAAAAGGTTTACTTTTAGTTCTGTTTATTCAGTGTAGTTTTTGAGGTGAAATGACCCTCGGGATTTTCTTCATTGGTATTTTTCTTGACGCTATGAAAAATTTTAAATTATGAGTTTTAAGTTTTGGGATCCCATCTATTTTCTATTAATAAATTATTATTATTTTCATATACATATGGAAAAGGATTTTGAAAACCCGGGGTGTCACATCATATGCCTTGAGTTTAGGCTTACTACTTTCTTAGCAACTTCTTTTAGCACTCTTATATTGCTCAAAGTTTTCATTATTTTTAGTCTTTTGCAATGCTATAAAACACACACATTTCTTTTTGCCACTTTCTTAATGGACATGGCCATATTAGTCCACATGGTGTTTACTTCTATTTCATCGTTTCAGTTTCATTCTATTATCAACTTGTTTGTAAATAATGTTATCTTCTCTCCTTTTAAGTTCCACGACTTAGTTTTTGGACACCTATTAAGTTCATTTCCTTTCTTCCATATTTTAATGTAGATATCCATTACCACTAATCTATGTTGTGAGGTTAGACTCTCATCGAGTATCACCTTACAATTCTTCCACATTGATCTTTTGGCATTCCTAAATAGAAAAAAAGTCTATTTGGCTTTTATATGGTCTACTTTTAAAGGTTAGCAAGTGTTCATCCCTCTTCTTAAAGTATGTGTTTGCTATAACTATGTTATATGCCAAGGAAAAAACCAAGTATAGCTTCCCCTATCTCATTTCTTTCTCCAATACTATGGCCCTCATGTATCCTATCACATTCGTCGTTTTCTTTCCCTAAATGACCATTAAAATTGGCTCCTATAAATATCTCCTTTGCATTGGTAATGTCTTGCATGATTCCCTCCGTATCTTTTCAGAATTTTCTATTAATTCTATCCTCTAACCATACTTGTGATGTGTATGCACTAATGACATTTATAACCTTCTCTCCTAGTACAAGTTTTAGTAGTATAACTCTATCACTAGTCCTTTTAACGTCTACAACTTTATGCTTTAATTCTTTATTTATTATTATCCTACACCATTTCTATTATTGTCCTTTCCTATTTACCAGAGCTTATACCTATCAATTTTCTAGTTTTGGCCCCTTTCTACTTGGTTTCTTGGATTCAAGTAATGTTGACTCTCTACATTTCATCATATCCACTAATTTTGGACTCTTATATGTCAATGTGCTTACATTACATGTAGCAATATGAATCTTGTTTTGATGCATCTCGTCGCTTTCAAGGGAATGCTCTAGTAGGCCTTGCCTATTTTCCACTACACATGAGATTCAAGGCAACACATTGCTTCTAGGGGAACACCCTCGCAGCAGTTGCCCATTTTCCACTACATTCGGGATTCAATGCAGTGTGTCATTTACAAGGAACACCCTAGACTTTGGGAATGTCACAAGTCTATTCATGCATGGGTTTTGCCATGAGTTTTCCTTGCCATCTAGCACCTCACACAAAAACCTCCTCCTTTATCTAGGCTTGGGGTTGGCTACGATAAAACCATATAAAACTAAAACTACATGGGTGTAGTTACAGTTATCAAGTCTACTATCTATTTACAATTATACTACCAAACAATGCAGAAGCAATTCTAATAATGCAAAACCTAACCTAGAAATTATAAGTTATGATTGCTCACAGTGGCATCCTGGAAAAAATCTTCTTGCATAAGGGTGGGACCATTTACATTCCACTTCTACTTTCAGGTTACGATGGTCCACCCTTCACCTGTATTGCTACAAACCATTTTAAATGAACTGCAAATAGTAAAAAAATACAATGCATCCTCACTACAATTTACTCAAAATAAAGATTTGGCTATCCAATTTGAGATCATCCTTTAATTCCTCCCTTTTCAATTTCATGCAAAATAAAAAATAGAAATAAGTGCTAAATTTTCAAAAAATAGAGTGATTATGCACTAAGAAAAATTAAAAAATATACTTAAAATGGCTAGAATGCTAAAATAATATAATTCCTATTTTCTATTTTCTATTTTGTAGAATTTTTAATTAAAATTTATAAAAACTCCATTCCTAGTTCTTTACAACAGTGCCAAAAACTTGTTTGAGTTATTTTTCATAAGTGCATGAACTAGTGTCACATAGCTTATGTAAGTATGGGTTGATCCCACAAAGACTTGACTTGAGAAAGATGGAGTTTAAATAAAATTTAAATTATCAAAAATTAATAAAAATAATAGAACTTAAATAACAATGAAATATAAACTCAAATCTATTAAATTAATAACAAGTACAAATTTCAAAGTTCAAAAGACAGCAAAATTAAACAAAATATCAATTGAAATCTACTTTCCTATATTGATTGTACCAATATGCTTCAATTCTGGCCATATCTAAGTCAATCACCCTTCATCAATCAATTACTCAGGTATCTAATTAATGATTCAATGATTGAATTATGTAGATATTTTAAACATTTGATGATCTGGATCAATGTGAAAAATCAAGATTGGACTGATTAGATCAATTTTTTGGATTGCAAATGAAAGCTTAGATCCAATAGATTATCTAGAAATTGTCTTTATATGAATATATAAAAATTGATTGAAAATTTAGGAGAGAAAGATCAAGAACTTAATTGGTTATGTTGGTTAAAACTAAACTATTTATTTGATTAGTTAAATCCAAACAAGGACTTATTTGGTATTTTTCAAGTTCTATTTTTGAATAGAACAAAATGTGAATAATACAAAACATGAATAAGGATAAAACAAAATAAGAAGAAAAAAACATGAAAAATGACAAACAAGCACTCAATTGGAATTGAAATAGAAGACCAAGGGTAAACATAAAATTCTTAGGTTCTTTTTCTTTCTGGTTTTACCCAATAGGAGGAGAAAAATGACGCAATGGAGAAGACGGTGATGGGGAAGAAGAAAACAAAGGGAAAGAAGGGGATTTTTGGTGAAAGATGATTTGGGTTTTACCTGAAACTAAAAAGGAGAGGAATTTGTGGAAATTTAGGGAAGAATAGAAGATTAAAGTGATTGAAATAGGGAATGGTGAATAGTGGGGAATGGTGAAGGAAAATAGTGAATGGGATGGAGTTGAGATCATTAGAAGAATGACAGTGGACAGAGAGTGAGAGGGGAACTAGAAATCATGGAGAGAAGCTAGGGAAGATGATGAATGGAGTACAGGGAACAAAAGATCGATCCTCTTTCTTTCTCTTTGATCTTCAACAATGAAACTCTCTGCAACTCTCCCTCTTTTTAAGTGTTCTATCTTCTTAGTATTCTTCTCCATCATCCAACCCTCATCTTTCTTATATAGATTTTTTTTCTTAGAATTTTTTTTTTAGTTCAAATCAACCTCTCTGTTCCTTATCCAAATTTAGAAATTGTTTCCTGATTCATTTCCAATCTCCCTTTTCTAGAAAATTTTCTCCTAGATTACATCTTGCATGAGCTGATCCATTTAATTGATATGAGTCGTCCAATTCCTTTTTGGTTGATTTGTAACATATAAAACTCAATTAGAATCATCTTAGTTATGTTTTGATCATTTGTTCAGCTCTGTTGATCATCTAACTATTAATTTTGCAAATCAACTATTAGATGATCAACTAGAGCTAAAATACATATTTAATCTAAAATTTCAAAATTGATGGATTAGATGGTCTAATTAGATGCTAAATTGAAGGAATTTTAGTTAAAATTGATCACTCAATAGGAATGTGGCTACTAATGAGAAAAGAGCCTAAAGATGTCCAAGAGGGCAAGAAGAAGAAAAAGAAGAGGATAGGACATGGAGGGTTCATCAATTGTGCTATCTTGAATTATCCATCATACAAGGCTAAAACTCAAAGCACAGGGATCTAGAGAAACAAAGATGTGTGCAAATGTCCTCTTTTTCATGTTTTAGACTTAGACTTGAAATTTGATGCATGATAGTTTCATGAAAGAGGTTCCTTAAGAAATAATTTTTAATACAACAACATGTGTGGTGATTTATCTTGTAGAGGATAGCTAGGTATGTTGTTGATTCTCAATTTAATTCTAATACGTATAGTTTAGAATAGATAGTCATGAAATAGTTTTTCTTTTAAATTTATTTATAGGTGAGTGAAAGTGATCTATTAGATAGATTATGCTAAGATCATATGAATCATGCTTATAGTTTGTAGATGATTGCACCAAATCATAATGGCCCATGTCATATGATTAAGTTCTCCTTCAAAAATGTTCTCACTTGTAGCCAAGAACTTCTTAGTTCTACATGATCATGATTGATGCGGGACTGAGTATGATTTTGGTGGTGAATTCAAAATTCGTAAGCTGCTCTTCATCATCTTAGCTTTTGTTTAATTTACTTTGTTTTTGTTTTAATTTTAATTCAAAAGTAAATTTTTTTAGAAATTTGGTAAATAATTCATTCCATCCCATGGTTCGACAACCCTTTATACTTTCCTAGTACAATTGCACATGTACATTTGCAAGAGTTTGAATATTAAAAGCACATCAAATCAATTTCCTAGTGACACTCAAGGATGGAATGAGTTATCTACCCCATTTCTAGAAAACTTTGTTTTCAAATTAGAAGTAAAACTAAAATTGAAGTAAATTAAACAAAAATTAAGATCACAAAGAGTAGCTTTAAGAATTGTGAATCCACCATTAGATTCATGCTTTGTATGTCATCAGTCGTGATCATGTATGACTTAGAAGTTCTTGGCTACAAACTTTAACATTTCTAAAGGAGTAATTAATTATATGGCATGGACTATCATGATTTGATACAAACTATTTGCAAACTATAGGCATGATTAGTCTAATCTTAGCATACTCCATCCAATAGATCATTTGCTCATATGTAAAAAAGGAGTATTTCATGACCATCTCTTCTAAACTACAAGTATTATAATAGAAGTGAGCATCAACATGATATATATAGCTATCCTCTACAAAATGAACAACCACATATCGTTGAATTTAAACCATAAAAATGTTTTTTTATGGAACCTCTTGTCATGAAATTGTCATACACTAAATTTCAAATCTAAATTTAGAGAGAAGAACTCACCTTTGGCTTCTTCCAATCTTTATGCTTTAAGTTTTAGCCTTACATGATGGATAGTGCAGATAGCACAGTTGATGAACTCTTCAAGTCTGATCTTCTTCTTCTCCTCTTCTTAGACTTTTGTGGACTTTTTTTTCTAATGTAAGAAGCAAAAGCAACCATCCCAAAAGTAAGAAACTCTCTTAATTAGAAAGGACTTAGCTACTAAGCTTTCAGAGAATGTTCATGTTTCAAGTAGTTTTGAGCTTCAATCACTTGGTTTCATCAAGAATTGGCTTGTGGCTCTTTGAACAGTGGGATTAGTTCAAAGAGATTTGTGGTGATCAATTAACACATGCAAACTTAAAGAAACTCATTAAATCACAACATAATGGTTTTATTACCATACAAAATCTATAAAAATGAAGGGATTGACTTTTGTATTTTAGTAGCAATTCCTCAAGTTTAGATAAAGAAAACAAGGATTAGTTAGCAAGGAGCATTTCCAGCAAGACGATATAGGAAGCATGCATTGATCAGTTGAATAGGCTCGAGGCTTGAAATAGCAGGGGTCTCACTCTCCATAGATAACTAGGTTCTTGAATTGTATCTTGTGGTTGTGTTAATAAAGGAGAAAATAAGTAACAAGTTCCCTACACGGTACCCACGGAAACAATGAGTCTTGATCGATCTCCAATACTTGGGAAAAAGGGCGAGCAGAAAGACACCAGCTGTCTTGTTCTTTCCTAAAAGACACTTTTTTCAGCCAACATATCCCGCATAAACATGATCCCATCCATTAATCAAAAAGGTGATCGAGCTGAAGGCCATTCCATTGCGACTTTACCTTGATTAAACAATCCAAAACTCTTGATATGAACTCCTGAGTCTTGTGGGAAGATATCTCATTCAAGATGGAACCAGAACCAAGTGGGTCGCCTTGTGTTGGTCTACAAGTTCAGTGGTTAATTTTGGTATCACATACACCTTGCCATATCAGCATTGTCTGACATGTTATTTTCAAAGAAGCAATGAAGTAATTCCGAACATAGCAAAGCGCTAGATCACGAGGCTAAACATGCGATTGCAACGGTCGCTTGATCCCGCGTGCATGACACCAACGCTAGGCACCTGCCATGCAGATGATAAGATGAGGGGTCTGCGATGAGATAAAAAAGGTTGGGCCTGGGTGGAAGAAGCTGTCAATTATCTTAGCTTTCTTTTCGTAAAAGAAGGGAGCAACAAGCCAAGGGTCGGTGACAAAAGCTCAAAAACATCGCATACTTTGCAGTTTTCAAATGGGGTGATTGAATGAGATGGACTCCTCACTTTACACACACATATTATGTACTAAGGTGATTTGGAATCTTTAACAGAAAGGGTTTTGATTGCTGGAATTAAAAGTCCAAAAAGAGGATACAGCAGCTAATTAAAGCCTGCTTGCATGTGAAGTTATGTTTTCTTTTCTTTTTTATCTTTCTACCTACAGAAGAATAACATTGGGTGGCTAAAAGTATAAAGTGGGAGCTGATTTTCGGTGATCTGAGACCAATTACGTTCAGACCATTGGATGGCTCAAACGTCTAAAAATTAACAATAATTGGGAAGTCTTAGAAACTTGTAGGATTGCTGGATCCTCCAGAGTTTTGGACAAGGAACCATCTAAGATGGGTCCAGGCATTAATGGTTTTGATTGCCGTAATGTTGGGTCCACCTTCGAACTCTGCATTAGAAAGCCTTCTCTGTTAACAATCCAAAACATGCTACTAAGTTCCCAACCTTTTGCGGGGTTGAAATCATCCGAAGCAGTAGATTGTGGCATTGCCGATCTAACATGTGCCGTCGAAGATGCATGTGGCTTGGATCCCAACCATGAGGGTCCTACATGCGTTGTAGCTACTTTGTATACCCTCTCTCTCTCTCTCTCTCTCTCTAGTCCTGTGGTATTAGAAGGTGATCTTTAACATTGATTCTCGTGGTCAACTTTAGGCTCTTCAGCTAGTGGATGATCAGAGCCTTTGATGAAACAGCGTTATGTGACTGTCCATTCTTACTCCTCAGAATGAGGCCAGGATCAGCCAATGGTAGAGATATTGGGCCAGCATGCACGGTTAAGATCACTCAACTATGGGCCCCATTTCACTTTATTGCTGGCCATATCATGCATCCATGGTGATTCTTCGACGTCATATAATTCCCCCACCCCTCTCGCGCTTTATATTATCTCTTCCTGCTTGTTTTGTTCCCCGCTCTCTCTCTCTCTCTCTGTTCATTGTAATGCGCCACCAAACCGTAGCCGGAGAACTGATCCGCAACTGGCCGGGAACCCACCACCATGACAACAGTCAGAAAACTGATCGTAGAAGTGGCCGACGCACGTGACCTCCTCCCAAAAGACGGCCACGGAACTTCAAGCCCTTATGTAGTCATAGACTTCGACGGCCAAAGGAGACGCACCCAAACCGTCCATCGCGACTTAAATCCAACATGGAACGAAGTTCTCGATTTCTCAGCTGAAGGCTCCTCCATCCACGGTCCAGAAATGTTAGAAATCGATGTTTTACACGATCGACGTGTGGGTCCGAGCCGGAGGAACAATTTTCTCGGCCGAGTTCGCCTGGATTCCAGCCAGTTCGTTCGGAAAGGTGAGGAAGCACTTATATACTTTCCTTTAGAGAAGAAGAATTTCTTTAGTTGGATTAGAGGAGAGATTGGTTTGAAAATATATTACGTCGATGAGGTTGTTCCTCCTCCGGCCCCACCACCTCCACCGCAGAATGAACAGAAGTCTGACGCACCAGCAGAGGATGCTGGGAAGAGTGAAACACCGGCTGATGCTCCATCGGGTGAAGCGGGACCCACTGCGGAGGCTGCTGCAGATGCTGCAAAGCCTGACCCTCCTCCTACTGAAGCTGGATCCACAGCCGAGACGACTCCAGATGCGGCAAAGGGTGACTCACCGGCAAATCCTCAGCCGGAATCTGGCACGAACCCACCTGCAGAGCCGACACCAGATGGCGGAAAACCAGAAGAAGCGCCAGTTCCCCCGCCAGCGGAAACGATACCGGAGACCCTACCTCAACCACCAGAGAATGCGTCAGCAGACCCACCAGCATCTGACCCACAACCGCCAGCACCACCGCCGGAACCAGCACAGGTTCCACCCTCTGTTCAACCAACTCCTAAGTGGGACCCACAACCGGAAATAATGTTTTCCCGATCATCTACACAAGCATCCGCGCAAAAAATAGCAGGATTCAACGCGGGAGATAGAATGTCCCGGCAAAGGGAGTCAGATATTTATAGTGGAGACGTGGAAGAAAGAATTCGTGGTGGGAAGGAGCGTTCTTCCTACGATCTTGTAGAGAAGATGCAGTACTTGTTCGTGAGAATTGTGAAAGCTCGTTCACTTCCAAGCAAGTCCAGCCCCTTCATCAAGATAGCAGTTTCTGGGTCCGGTGTACAAACTAAATCAGGCCGTAAGATGGCCTCATCTTCGTTCGAGTGGGACCAGACTTTTGCCTTTGGGAAGGAATCTCTTGAATCAGCATCCACATTAGAAGTCTCGGTGTGGGACCCCTCATCATCGGAGGGTGGCGATTTCCTTGGCGGCATATGTTTCGACGCCACAGAAATCCCAATAAGGGACCCGCCGGACAGCCCATTAGCCCCTCAATGGTATAGATTAGAAGGAGGTGGGGCCCACAGAGGTGATCTGATGCTTGCGACCTGGATCGGGACACAAGCAGACGAATCATTTTCAGACGCGTGGAAAACGGACACGGCAACTTCGCCAGCCTCCCGATCCAAGGTCTACCTATCTCCGAAACTATGGTACTTGCGGGCTACCATAATAGAAGCCCAGGACCTCATCTCATCGCCCTACACAGACACGGCATTTCTAGTGAAGGCACAGCTTAATTCCCAAGTCCTCAAAACACGCCTCTCCGTGACCCGCGGTGGGACCCCATCATGGAATGAAGACCTCCTATTAGTAGCTGCAGAACCATTTGGGGACCACCATTTACTCCTTACTCTGGAAAACCGTCAGTCTAAAGAAACCGCCCTTGTAGGCCTAACCGGAATACCACTTTCGACCATCGAACGCCGCGTTGATGACCGGAAAGTGGTTTCCCGATGGCTCGATCTTGAAGAACCCACATCAAAATGTAAACCTTCCTACAAAGGTCGGATCCACGTCAGGCTCTGTTTCGATGGCGGATATCACGTGATGGACGAACCCACACACGTCAGCAGTGATTTCCGACCAACCGCCAGACAGCTTTGGAAACCGCCGATCGGAACTTTGGAACTGGGGATAATTGGTTGTTGGAATCTTCTTCCGATGAAGACCGTGGCCGGAAAAGGTTCTACTGACGCATATGCTGTGGCAAAGTACGGCGAGAAGTGGGTCAGATCCCGAACAGTCGCCGATAGTCTTAATCCGAAATGGAACGAGCAGTATACGTGGCAGGTGTACGATCCATGTACGGTACTGACAATTGGTGTGTTTGATAACTGGGCTGAGGAAGACGCATTAGTGCGTGCTGATTTCCGTATAGGGAAGGTGAGAATACGCATCTCTACATTGGAGAATGGTAAGGTTTATAAGAACAGGTACCCGTTATTGGTGCTGGCTCCCACAGGGGTGAAGAAGATGGGAGAGATAGATCTAGCCGTTCGATTCGTTCGTGGGATCTCGTCATTGGATGTTTTAAACGTGTATGCTCAACCATTGCTTCCTCGGATGCACTACATTAAACCGATCGGAGTGTTACAGCAGGAAGCACTGAGGAGCACTACTGCAAAGATCATAGCCGCTCATTTGTCGCGATCTGAGCCACCACTGGGACGGGACGTGGTGCTGTATTTGCTTGATGCAGAATCACACGGTTGGTTTGGAATGCGAAAGGTACGCGCAAACTGGGGCCGGATTGTGAACGTAGTAGCAGGGCCTATGGAATTAGCACGACGACTGGAGGAGACACGGGCATGGAGGAACCCCACCACGACACTACTGGCGCATGCCTTGCTTGTGTTATTAGTTTGGCACCCAGATCTGATAGTCCCAACACTGGCACTCTACGCATTTGGGGCCGGGGCCTGGAACTATCGCAAGCGGCCTCGCGGGCCTTGGGCCGGGGCACACCCCCTACCTATGATGAACCAATTGCAGTTGGAAGAAGGGAGTTTGGATGAGCTGGATGAGGAATTGGACAGTGTTCCGAGCTCGAGGCCGCCTGATGTAGTGCGGGCCAGGTACGATAAATTACGGGCCCTAGGGGCTAGGGTGCAGAGAGTTTTAGGTGATATTGCTACCCAGGGGGAGAGAGTGCAAGCATTGGTGACGTGGCAAGATCCCAGAGCAACTGGGATATTTGTGGGGTTGTGTTTTGCGGTGGCGATGGTACTGTATTTGGTACCTTCCAAGATGGTGGCTATGGTTGGGGGTTTCTATTACTTGCGACATCCCATGTTTAGAGACCGTATGCCCCCACCTGCTTTTAATTTCTTCAAGAGGCTACCATCACTCTCTGATCGTGTCCTGTAGGTTAGATTTTATCCTGATAAGCTTGTTTTACTAATCAATGCCAACTACGTATAGTTTTGTCTCCTTGTGAATGGACAAAGTTCATCCAGCTTTGGATTTGTGAGTTGCTTCCAACTCGATCAGTTAACCTTGTGAATTGAAATACCGGCCCATAAAAGAGTTATCAAAAGCTATAACAGTTGCCAGAGTGCACTTGATTGGAAAGATTAATCTCTGATCCTTCAATCTTCATTCTGTTTCTAGTTTTCTGCTTATAATTCCCACTTGCAAGTTGTCAAGTCCAGGCCTCGCCGTTTCTCCGTGGAGGTTGATTCAGTATTTTTTTGGGGGGGAACGGTAAGTTTTTCTTGAGGTGATTGCCTTACAACCATTCGAATTGCCTTTAGGAAGGAAGAACACACCCTGTTCACTAAGTGTACAACAAAGCGTCAAGAAAATGTTCCTCCATCTCAAACAACATCAGAGCAACTAGCAGACACAATCCCTAGTTTAGACAATAATATTACATATAGAATTTATGTTTATATGTATATAATAGTAATTGATAATCTAGATTTTATGTGTGCGTTGAAAATGGCATGTTAGAGCACACATGAACTCTTGTACATGGTGGTTAGTCGTCATGGAGTGTAATTGGTCAGTCCACTTAGAACTTGACGAGCATTTTATTGCTTATGGGCGTGAATGATAATTACACACATTTATTAACAGTATAAAACCAAATATTAGTGTGAAAAGCATCTTTTAGGTCTTCGATGGTAAGAATTTGTTGGAACTAAACAAAAATAACTTATGCGTTAAACCATGCATTAAACCCATCACAAATTTAGTATCTTAATCAAGCTTATCAAGAAACCAAAGCTCGTGCAAACGTACGTGCACTTCCATAGTACACTGCAATGATAAAGTTTAGCTCATTAGTCATGCATGCATCTCTATCTCCTTCAAAATTAGATCAAGAAATATATGGATGTGAAGAATTTTTAGGACATGACCTTTGGGTGTTTAGTGTCCGTAGCATATCCCGCCTCATTCTCAAGAGTATCATATAATTACTTATTAATTAAGAAAAAGGATACAGCAAGCGTTTTCAGAGATTACCCGTGCACATAGAATGACTACCAGTAGCAACTCTTTCTTAGCAGGTCGCTCATATATGGACTTTACTAACCACAATATTCGGCTTTCAGCTATAACATATTACCTCTCGTGCTTCAATTCAAACAAAGGTGTCACTATTAATACGTATGCGGAAGCTGTAGCATAGCCATGAAGATGGTATAGTGCTAATTTCCCATGTCCAGAGACAGCTTCTGAATGGTAAGGCAGTTGTTCACTGTTTATGTCGCAGATGATTAGAAGGATAAACAGAATGAGTTGGACACAGGGGGGCAGCCTCAGTGCACAAAGCTCCTGCCTATGCGGGGTCTGGGGCAGGGGCAGACCATAAGGACCTATAGTAGGCTGTCTTACCTTGCATTTTCCAAGAGGCTGATTTCACGCATTGAACCCATGACCTCAAGGTCAAATGACGACAACTTTTACCCTTGCGCCAAGGCTCCCCTTCACGGATAATGAATAAAGAGAAACCTCAAGAATTGGCAGCTCTATATACAACTGAAGTTGGCATTCAAAATTTAAGAGAAGGCCTTCTTATGCTAAGAACCATGACTAGCTAGCTTCTACTTTGCCCTTTATGATCCTAGGTATCGTCGGCTTGATGGTATATGCAAAACAGAAATAAAAACCAGAAAGCCCCTTACTAATTTGCAATAACAATTTTCAACCAAATTTGGAGATACATTATCCCATCCCTGCCTTACAAAGGAGTCTCTTCTCTTCCTCTCACAAACAAATCATAAAACCCGTGAAAAATAAGAGAGATACTAGAACACTTGTTAAATAGGAGACCCACAATCCCAGACATTGGTTCTCTATTAGCCTTAAATTATCCAAAAAACAGTAGCAAGAGATCTCCAAAACATCCTAAGATTTCAAGCCCTAAAATCCTTTGTTCTACTGAGAGAGAGAGAGAGAGAGAGAGAGAGAGAGAGAGAGAGAGAGAGAGAGAGAGAGAGAGAGAGAGGCATAGAAATCATGTATGGTTGTTATTTCCTTTCTCTTATCTTCTTGCGTATATACTAGTAGTCTTAGAAAATTTTAGTCTTAGTCATTCAATTGCCTACTAGTTAGATCAATAGCTAGTACTAACGTTAGGAGATGATTACTTGTAGTAGCAAGTAAAACATAGCCCACTTTTTGCCTTCATGGGAGTTATAAATGGTTCCCAAGATATAAAAGATCTCAGTTGCCCGATCATTTGTTTAGATATAAATTAGTGCAATGCAATACCAAATGCAAATTATTATATATAGTATTTATTAAAGAGAAATCAGCCCTCTTGTTTTCGCTTATATTACCATAATTAGACTCCCTATTTTCCTATTGACACCCCTATTTGTATCATACTTGCTTCCTCCAGCAACTCTTTCCCTTTTAGCCATCATGAACTCACATACTTTTGAACTCAAATATATCAATATTGAATTAGATCGCAAAAATTGTTTGTATTGGACAAAATCAATGACGTCCGTTCTTAAAAGTAAAGGACTCTAAACAATTATTACAGGGTAATACTCATGATCGTTAGATGCACAAAAACTTGCAGAGAGGGAGCAGAGAAATCATTATATCATTGCTTTAATCCATCTAACTGCATTCAACCAATTGCTATGACTATAATTGATCATGATCTAGCTCAAGAAGTGTGGCATCACCTTTGTTCCACTAATCTTCAAACATGTCTAGCAACCTAACTCTAAATGTGATTCCTAACTCTATATAATGCACAATCAATCCTAGTAGTTCACTAAAAAGCTGTTTTGATAATCTTTGTTAACTTGCACGGTGGCAGCTTTTAGATGTAGATCTAAATAACTCCTCCTTTTATCCAAGTTTGACTACTGCTTACTAATTAGGTTATGCTCTGAAGTGGTTAATACAATTCTCATGTAAGGAGACATTTAGACCTCAACAAGTCAATGAAAGCCGTAAAACAATCACTTGATTTTAGGATACCCACTGTAACCACGATGCTCAAAAGCCACTAAATTCACAATAGATCTCCTTCAAAGGGTCCTACAAGATCGAAACCCTAAGTATCTTTCTACTTGATTTTAAGTTAAGCTTTAAGGGTAGGGATCAAGAATATAAAAGGAATTGATTTGATTACCTAGGTGGGCTAAGCATCTAGTGATAAAATCCACTCCTTATCTTATGACGGTTCTTGTTTAGCGCTTATTGTCACTGTGAACATCCATCATGAGGCAATTAAACGTGCCATGCAATACAAGGAAAAGGAAACTAATGCCTACTTATATGCTATTTAGCAAAGGGTCCACACCTTAAATATATAAGACACTAACTAGATAGCATATGCCTTAATAGCCGAGCTAAGGCTAACCATTATTAAATAAGTGCAATCTAATGTAACAATCCTAAATAAGATGCAACAAGCTATAATAAATGACCATAAGCTATGTGAATTACACTACCATCCACAATGCTAATTACATTAAATGCAATTATAATAGTAAAATAAAAGAGAGTGTTAAAACCTTACAATAGGATTTCTGATGAAGATCAAGTATGAGCTACCATATCCCACACTTGGCCTATATTTTACAACTTATTTAAAATAAATAATTAAAATTAAGATTACAAGGGGGCCTCACTATAAGTTATCTCAAAAATAAAAAAAATTAATATATGAAAGCAAGAAAATCATGATTATGTCGATGAAGCTTTGGCCCATAGGATTGTTGCTACTTCTTTTGCTAAATTCCCCTTACTCTAAATCAAAGAAATATGTCAATTTGTGAGAAATTTGTAAAATATGCAAAACCCATAGTTTAATACAACTTGAAACTATAATTAGAGTTAAACAATCTAAACAACAAATCCTTTGTGATTTCTCCATCAATGACACCAAAAACTTACTCGCAAGCATGTGAATTAATGTAATAATTATTCACGAGTGAGGTCGATCTTACAAGTAATCTCATGGATTTTTAATCAATTGGATCATATTTAAATCATTTATGTTTAGCCAAAGAGAGATCAATTTGATTAAATTAGGAATGGAAATAACAAGGAATTGGAAACATGCATGAAATTAGAAACTAAAGAAACATTCTAAACAAAACATCCAATGGAAAGAATTATCCGCACTTTTCATAAGCAAAAACTCAATCCAAAACCAATACTTCATTTTACTTCTACACCATCCAATGATTTCTAGCTAATCTAAGATATCATGAATGTGAAACCCAAAAGAGAAATTGAGAGAAAAGTGTAAGAATGATGGGAAGGAAATTAACAAGAGATAGATCATGATCTAAACAAGGAACAAGAAGACAATGGATGGAAAACAAAATTACTTCAAGGACACTTTTCTCTTGACTATCACTATGAGAAAGAAGAGGTCTTGGATCGAGGAAATCTAAGCAAGAAAACTAAGTAACTTGAATGCAAAACTCAAAGGAAAAACAAGGAAAGAAAGATACACCTAGAACAAAGAAGCAAACATAACAACAAGAGAAGAAAAGAAGCATGATAACCATCCTTGAATTGAAGTGCAAACAAATGAAAGAGTGCTGAACTTGAAGAAGGCTTGGAGCACAGTGGAGCGGTCAGGGTAGAATGCATTGAAGCTTGAAGAGGAAGAAGCATTAGGTGTGGAGGACCAGCCTTAGGAAAAGGTGCGAAACTCATCTCTATCTACGTTTGGTGTGTTCCTTGGGGTTTTATATAGTCTTGGACTTTGTAACAGTGTCCTAAGGGGAAATGTAATGTGGGATAGAGTATGGGAAAGAAGTTAAGATAAGAAGGGAACTTAGGAGTAGGACTCTAGGATAGGAAAGTGATAGAATTAGAAGTTTAAGTGGGAAAGGAAAATAGAAGGTAGAATGGGGTGGGAAGGATGGAATTAGAAGGGGGAGGCACCACTTTTCAAGGAAGGTGGCATGGAACTCCTTCTGTTATAAGGTGAATCACATGGAGGTTAGGAAAGAGGGAGGAAATAGGAGGAAAGATAAGGAAAATGGAGATAGTTTTTCCCTTGATTGGTCCACCTGTGCATGCATATCTTACCAAGTACTAATATCCAATAAAATCCTTCTAATTATCCCTTGAAATTCACTATTTTAGCATGGATAACTATTTGAAAATCTTTCTTCAATTATGTGGCTCTATGTGGCAAGGCTTGTTTGGCTTGATGGCCTAGTTCCTTGGCTACATGGCTTGGCTAAGATAGCTTCTTGTTTGATAACTCATGTGGCTCAAGTAGCTTAAGTGGCTTGCATGGCTCCAAATCACTTGCAAAGGTGGTCGAATTGTATGATTTTGAATGAGCCATTTACTTTGAATCTTGCAATTGCTTTCTTGCTTGCCTTATGATGATCTTGAACCTTGATTGGGCTTTGAAAATGATTAAATTTAGGTCCTAACTCTCTTTTTTTATATTGATCTTTAATTGTCATCTTAGTTAATCTCGGTCGTTGGATCATCCTTTCAATGCCTACAAAAGTTTAAAAATCCTAATTAATTTCTAAAAAATTATCACAATTCAATTATTTACTTTGGATTAGCTTCTGAACCTGCAGAATGTCAAACTCTTAAATCATTAGCTTAGAAATGCAAGTATTACAAATTTTAAATAAATCCTATGATAGTGCACTATAATTTATAACACATTAACTACTAAGTGGATACTTTTTTTATCCAAAATTGAATACTCGTCATTTATCTTGCCAAAAATGAAAAGTTATGTTGTTAGAAGCTCAAGTTGTCATACGATATGCACACACGTGTGCCTGTCTATACACATAAACAAAGGGACAATTTTGAAGCTTGCTTTAGAAGTCCAAGTTATGAACGTTATTATTATTATTATTGAAGCAAATACCATACGATCACCAACTAATATATAGCATTTACAGGTTGTAGACAATTAAGGTATCTCTCCTGAATATACTTAGTTGAAAGTTTAAGTTGCCACTTTCCCCTTATGCTGGGTATTAAATTTAGGAGTGTGTTTCAATAAACAAGTGATTTGCTTTGCAATTCTTCATTTGTACTAAAAAGAGAGAGAGAGAGAGAGAGAGAGAGAGAGAGAGAGAGAGAGAGAGAGAGAGAGAGAGAAAAAAAAAGGAATGTCATACAATCTGAATTCTTAAGTTTTATTTTAAAAGCTCAGGTTGGCACATGATCTCCACTACATTTGCTTGTCCATGCACAAACAAAAATGTGAACTTTTGTTTAGAAGTCTATGTTGCCATACGATCTGGAAGTTGTGCCTTTGTGCAGCTATCAAGTGAGATACTTCTCAAGACCTGTGTTGATTCTTTAATTATATATTACAAATACCGTACGTTGTCCTTCCATACCACTGCTTGATTGCTAATAGTAATATATAATTAAAGAATCAAGACGAGTCTTGATGGGACAATAGCTAAAGGAATGCAAAGGAAGTTGCAGCGTTCCTTTTGGAAAGCACCCATTGCACTACAGGAATGGTGTGTTAAGTGCCAAGTACGTAACTGAAGCCTATGATTGTTATAGATATCAAACAAAGGACTTCTCAAAAGATAGTAGCTGAGAAGGCGCATTATTTCAGTGATCCTAAATCGTTTACCTAGTGAACCTCCTTATAGATAACAAAAATTGTAAGCCTTTGTTTGTCTAAGTGTTTGCTTCTCAACCGCTAGTTTGAAGGTTGCAAATCATGGACCTACAAATTTCACAGTGGATTATTTAAGGTGGACGTACCTTGTAGCTTTCCAAGTTTCGTGAACCTTGAAGAGAAGCACAAATTCGAATATGAATGTTGGGAAGCTTCCTTCGTATGATCGTTTTTGGGATGTAAAGGTGGGGAATATTCAAACTTGTACCATTCAAACTATTTTATTCGATTAATATAAATTTTGAAGGTCATGAAGCTTGTCAAGAATCAAGAGTCCCTTTCTTTCCTAATTTAAACTTCAGGACATTTGAAGCTCGATGAGCTTTACATGAATAATGTTTTCTTTTTTTTCTCTTTTAAGCTATACTTTTTGTGGATGGGCCCTAGCAAAGGTACAACTATAGTTTTATATACGGATAGATATAATGCTTGATGAGTGAGTCTATACACAGGCACAATTACTGGCTCATGTACATATGGGTGAGCTTACATCCATAGCCTGAATTGAGAAAAAGAGGGTTTGGCTCATGTACAATTACTGTTGCGCACGGCTCTGCCCTTTATGACGCCACGGAATGAGAACTCAGAATAAGTGTCCTTCCCCTCCCAATAGATCTTATATCTTGTGAGGAGTGCAAGTTCCTACAAAACCAATCAGAATGTGAGAATAGAGGAATGACATTTCTGTTAGTGCATTTCTCACATCTTTTCCCTGTTTCCCCCGTTTCAATTTCGTGTTTTGCTTCTCAAATTCGTTTCCCGAATTAATCTATTTCCAGAATCACTAGAATCCAGATCTCACTTGTATTTACAACCAACCATCCAAATATATACTCCAGTATTAGTTTTGGCTCTCTTTCTCTCTGAGGTTCTTCCTCTGCTTGGTAGTCATGCAAGTTCCACCATTCTTACACTCCTTTCCTTTTCTCTCGCAGAATGCCTCTCTCTTTGATTCTTCAGCGTCATGACTCAATAGCTCTAGAGCTGTTCTAGAGGCAATCGAGTTATTGCTATTGTGGAGCTCCTTCCGGAAAAAATTGCCCGTGCTAGAATATATATCCTGAGGTGGTGGATGATCCTGGCAACTCAGCTTGGAAGTCAGGATCAACAAAGTTTCACAACCATCTCGCAGTACTCATTGCCTCTGATAGAGTCCCTCACACAACAGCCAATTATGATTTCAAAGAGTATTATTGATATATCAAAATTGGAAAGACCCATGATTCTTTTTCCAACCACAAGGCATGAAGGATCAGAAATAGAGACAGAGATGATTGAAGTACCTTCTCTATGCTTGTTTTTGCAAGCATATGGGTTCCCACATGCATAATCCGAACAAATGAAAAGAATGACTGTATGAAGTAATATGTAGTAGCAAACGTTGGAAGCTAAAAACCAGAAGATTAATGACATTGAACAAGAAAAATGATATGCATAAGTCCTTTCTCTGATAGTTATCCTTTCTTTCTTATAGCTAGATTATTTATGAATATGTTTGTGACAATCAACCCTTAATCAACAGCCACTAGTAAAAGCTGATTAAAAGTACGTAAACCAATAATCAAGTTACATTATTAAAACAAGGGAGTACAGACTGTATAGCAAAATGCCAAATGCTTAACGCCAAATGTTACTTGTAGCAGCTGTAGAAGCACTATATATATGGTGCAACATGTGGTACCCATTGGAACTTGTTACCCATAAGTCACGTTCATGTCACTATTGCCAATGCCATGTGTACTTCCACTTAGATTTTACTTTTTATCTAGCTAGATATATAGAGAAAAAAAAAAAAAAACTGTTAAGAAATTCAATGGCTCATCTTGTTGCCTCACACGAGTGCATAATGGTGGAATATATGCCCGTTTCATATTTTCATCTCTTAGAATATGTGATTTTTGCCCAGTCTACGGTAAACAGTATACTGCCTTCTATGGTAATGGCACAAGGAGTCTAGGGTTTAAGGTTTTATATGGGTTATGAGTATGTGTCTCTAACTTCCAAAAAGAAAAGATAAACAGGGTAGAGAATCGAATGAATAAACAAGGAATTGGCATTTAAATATAATGTGTATCATTTTGTAACGTATGTACTCTCTAAAGCTGAACTTAAGTTTAAGACTGAAGAACCTAATAGAAACCATATCACATAAATTCTGTCTAATAAACTGATGCCTTTGCATTCTTATTGAAATATTAAGACATTTGTCCGAGGACCTAGCATTATTACCTTTTCAAAACAAGAATGTTATTAGACAATTGCAGTATAAATCTCTCTCTCTCTCTCTCTCTCTCTCTCTCTCTCTCTCTCTCTCTCTCTCTCTCTCTCTCTCTCTCTCTCTCTCTCTCTCTCTCTCTCTCTCTCTCTCTCTCTCTCTCTCTCTCTCTCTCTGTGCGTGTGTGTGCTGGTGTGGGTTGGGCGGGGGGAGGGGTTGTGTGCGTGTGAATTAGTTGCCTACTTATATTACCTTTGTCAGGCTTCAAGGCCCATAATCTCAATAATGCAAATGAAAAAAAATTATAATCAAACAATGGATTAGAACTAATCAAATAAATGCATGACTTACGTCTAATAATCAAATAATTCAAGGTTTATGCTTAATTATCATACCTGGGTATTAAGAAACAATTGAAGGTTTATCAACAAACAGCTTCTATATTCCTATTCCTAATTCATTAGATCATCTGGACTTAACTGATTTTGCACCTGTAAAATGTTTAAACGACATGAGTTTTCCCGTCATTGCACCATATGTCCCCTCCTAAAAACTTGCTAAATGATCATTATATTGCTACAAACCTAAGTTTACTTTAAGCTAAATTTGGGTTACAAGTTAATATACAGGTTACGTGCCCACAAGTGATGCAAATTGCATGTACAATCTAGCCAGCTCTTACATGGTAATCAAAACTTGCCAACCACAAGCTTAAGAAACCAGAAACTATGACAACAAAGACAGGAAAATTCCTGATTTTAAATTTCTGCAGAGGATCTTGGGCTAATAACAGAAGAAACATGATTAAAACTGTATCATTTCAGCAAATATCTAAACAAAACATTTAAGAATGTAGTCTTCCAGGCATGATGTGATTATCAAAACCCTAAAGAAGTGAGTTTACTTCGCTGCCATCAGAATCTCTATTCTAATTGTTTTTGAACACTGCAGCTTAAACTTCTCCTATATAAAAGTCTTGCAAGTGTGCCCATTCAGAGCGGAAAGAAAAAGTCTTGCTAGTGTGACTGTTACAATGCTAAGGACTAGATAATAGAATTCCTAAATCCTAGTTTGCATTCATAACTATCAAGGTCTCTGTCTGTACTACTAAGACGATAATGATACACTTCACACAAAGACATGAAACAAATAGCTACAGAAAAATACTCTCTGGATCGAATTCTCAAATAGGGTTTCAATTCTAAGCAAGAAGATTGAGAACTGTACAAGATGTTCATCTGCATTTCAGAAAAGATCTAATCGTATAGAGGCAACAAAGCTAGATACAGGCAACTCATTTGATCGACACTGTAACTTATCTACATCTCTTCCGACGGAAAGGTTGGTATGAGGAATGAAGCCTGGTCCGAGATCTATCCATGAAGGTAGGAAGAATCCACAATTGGAATGCCAAAAACAAAAAAGGAGACGAGATCTTGGATCAAACCTCATTCCAGAGACCTACTTTCCTTGTTCCTCTCTCTTTCATAAGATCATGATTTCACAATCAAAGAGGCTGCAGGCTAGAAGGTTTCTAGTATTCTTCTCATGTGGTGTTAATCTTAAATGGATATGTAGTTTGGAGGAAGAAAAGCAATAATATTGTAGAAAGCACATGACGGACAGGTCATTTGGGTGATAAAATAATGAAAAGCTGGTGGATTTTGGGGATGATGTTGTCTTGTTCTAGGGAGAGCTTTTGATGGGAGGGAGAGTGGTGTGCTTTTACAGGCTATCTCTGAAGAAAAGAGCACTGAAAATAACGAGCAAAAACTAAGGAAACATGGGGGAGGGGAGGGGGGGCGGGACATGGCCTTTTTTCTTTGGGTGGAATTTAATATGCAAAAGCTGAGGAGAAAAAGCTAACAACAAGGACGCTTTCCATTTCCCTATGGAACCATGGAAAAGGGCCACCGCCCAAATCCAAGCATGATATCACCAAACAGACCTTAAATTTACGCATATTTTTTTGTGCGTGTGTCCATGTGTTTGATATTAGGGATTTCCAAAAGAAAATTCAATTTGCTAATGCTTATGTGGATCCTGTAACTGTTAGGGACTTGAATAGGCTAAAGTTGAAGCTCTCCTAGTGAACGGTTTAAACTGTATTCTATCCTGGGTGGTCATCACTAAATGTCTAGCACATTTAACTAACAATAACTCGACATCTTTCCTAAAAACACCCCTAGTCACAAGTTCGAGTTGCAGCTTTGCTCTTTAGCCAGAACTAGATTTAGGAGTATATATGAGTGATTGAATTGCTTTTTAATATTTAATTGTACCCAAAAAAAGAAAGGTGGCCTAAGATCATCCAGAATTACAGAATGTTTCTTTTAGTGTGATAACTTGGGCTAATTACTCCATCCCAGGCCTATTCACTAATTTGACCCATCCATTAGGGAATGCTGAGACTTACTAACTTGATGTCAACAGTAATATCAGCATAAAAATTAGCCTTTGTATTATAAGACTCATTTATAGTTCCAAAGCACAATAGTGTGGATATATGTTTACAGGTGGGGGGCTGTCTGTGTGCTAGGGGAGTTTGTGAGCATGTTAAGGACTCCACCGATACCCCAGGACTGAGGGAATGCACGAAGCTAAATTTATTAAATTAATGTCCTATATTATGATGGGCCACCTTTCATCCCAACCCAAAAGTTAGCGCCACCTAGGATTATCACATATCACCATGCTTTCGTTTGCAGTGGCCCTTGGCTCGCTCTAGGAAGATCTGAACCAGGTAGTCATTTCCTCTTCTTTTTTTTTCTTTTTTTTTTACATACGGCTTTTCTCACCCCTGCATTCAAACCCTTAAATTGGTAGTTCCTCTAATAGCAAATGTTAAGGGTTTAACCAGTATGCTAAAACACTGAGAGAGAGAGAGAGAGAGAGAGAGAGAGAGAGAGAGAGAGAGAGAGAGAGAGAGAGAGAGAGAGAGAGAGAGAGTAGTCAATAATCCAGTTTTTACCTTATCATTAGTTACAGTTCAAAGTTAGCAGAGAGAGAGGAGATGGTGTGGAAGCTTGCTTATGATCACATCAACTACGATAATGATTGCTTCCTTACATGAGGTTTTCACATCAGAAATTATTTTCACTTTTGCTTTCTCTTTGACGGGCCAATCTGTCTTTCTTCGATTGCAATGAACTTGGCTATTTTCCCCATGAAGACTTGGCTATTTTCCCCACGAAGACTTCCAACACGATCTTGACCAATCATTTCCCCTCCTTTTGGGGCCATGGAATTGGAAGATTTATGGCTCCATCTGCCTACCTACTCCTGGTTCATGTCTCTATCCCAGCACCGCTTTTTCTAATGTTGGAGACATACATGATTGGTATGTGTAGGTCCCACCAAAAACGCCTTCACTTTGATTCTCGTGACATGACACGTCTACGGGTCTTCTTGTAAATGAGTCTTGCCTGATGGAACACCCAAGTCTTGCTTTTATCCTCGAGTTCACACACCATTCTTTGGCTGGCTTTTTGATATATTCATAAGAATAGCAAGTATTGGGATCTTTACTGGATTAGACAAATGAAATGCCTAATTTTAAGGCGGTCTATGACCAAATCATTCCGTTCCAAGTACAGTATTTGTCCTCTATACTATATATGTAATGGGAACCACTCGGGTACCCCCAAACTAGAAGTGACCAAATTAGGAATATTTATCTTGTGGAAGCCCGAAGAGGGTATTTTGGAGATAAGTGGAAGAATATTTTAGGCAGAGGCCAAAGGTTACTTTGGAAATAGGAGGAAGGGTGTTTTGAGAATAATAAATATTGGTGCAAAATCCTTGAATAGCACTCTAACTCTTTATTGGCAAATTTTTGCTCCATAGGTGCAAAATTCATCCCTTAAAGTATATTTTACTAGTTTTACACACACACACACACACACACACACACTCTCTCTCTCTCTCTCTCTCTCTCTCTCTCTCTCTCTCTCTCTCTCTCTCTCATTTGTGCATGTGTGTGTGTGTGTGTGTGTGTGTGTGTGACTAGTGTAATTTATGTCTTACTACTGTCAATTAGGGGACAAAATATACACGCATATACTAACTAATAACATGATTTACTTGCCTCACTTAGCTAGAGTTAGCACATGTCCAATTTATTGGATGATTGAATTAAAGCCCTCACATACAATACTTGAACAGCTTTTATATTCCTCAACCTTGCATTCACCTCCATGTTGATCATTTAGATGACTCAGTCATTGCCAATGTCCAAGGAACATATATGGACCTTGATTAATAAGTCATCCTTCATTAGAAGTCCAATTTGTTTCTTAGTGGAGGCATGTATAACAAGGTACAATAAATTCGTCCAAGAAATAAACTATCCTTAGCCTTACCATCAAGATTTAGAATATGGAAGCCAATAAAAGCTATATGTGTAACTTAAACTTGATTTGAAAGGGAGGCAATAAGAGCTAATTTTATACATGCATATGTGTGTGTTAGAGAGAGGGCGGAAAGGTACTTTGTAGCTACCGCGATGGCCTTTGTGTGAGGGAGGTTGTAAATTTGGGCCCACATCAAGTTTTAAAAGTTTTTGTAAACTTTGCACTCAAGTGCTCAACAATGAAAGATAATTTTAGAAAACAAAACTTTAGTACACAAAGAACTAAACATTAATTTAATAATAGTTTGACTAGGCAACCAAGGCACCTAGTTTCACTCTCTTATAGTAACACCTATTTTTGCGTTATATAAACTCTTTGCAAATATTTTACACATTAGTTGCACTGTGTTGCCCACAAATAAGAGAAAAGAGCATTGCATCTAGCTCATCCTTTCTACAAACACTTGAAAGCTAACAAAGAATAAGATGGCTACACCATGCTCTTAAATACAGAGAAGAAGTTTTTAGAAGAAAATCCCTCTCTAAAATCAATACACAACTTCATAAGATTAGAAACAAAGGATTTATGAGCATGAGATAAAAAAAGAATTGAAACTATGATCTTGGAGATTCTTTGCTTGATTTAAAGGCTTGATTTGACTACTTGATGCTCAAAAGTATTCATATTGTTCTTTGAACCTTCAATTTATAGTTTTCCAGCCAATAGATCTAATGGCTCAAAATAGTAATCATTTGAGGGGAAACATATCCATTTGAAACTTCAAATTTTCAATTTCTTAAATATAGCTTAACATTGGATAACTAGATACCAATAGAAAGATTATAAGAAGATGCAAAATTCAGCATGCAAGTTATAGATTAGAAGTTCTAACTCAATAGATACAAAAACATCACCACAAATGCAATGTTGATTAAAGATAGAGAAACTATCTTTTACTTGAAAGTTATGCCCTTCCCTAGATACAACGAATCACCATTGTAGGAATTCAAGAAACGAAACAAGTTCACCACCCTTGGATATAGATGCACCGCCAAGAGATACAAAACTTGAGGTTAGAAGGTAACTCACTTGCACAAGGATACATATCTCAACACCTTGAGATACAAAGCTAGAAAATGTCTCACCACACAAGGAATCCACCAAGTGACACAAAAATACTTTGAACTAAGATGCACTCTGGCTTATCTTAGTCCAAACAAGAGGAAACATCCAATTCCAACCTAGCATATGTGTTAGTAACAATGAAACATAACATGTTTTCGAGGTACTAAACTCTAGAGAGAAAAACATAATTGATTATGTGCTAAAAAAACTCTAGTAAATTGATTTAAAACTAAGGTCTCATATTGACAATTATAAGCTACAAAAGGAACTACCTAATTATAATAGTTGCTTAGTCTACATAGACTTGCTAAATATGTAACTCTTACCCTCCAATGCTTTCTAAGCTTTGACCATTGCTAAATCCTCATTAGTAGTTACTACTTACACCCAAACAACTTCTAATTTCATATAAAATCCATTAGCAAGCTTCTATGCTCATAGACTCTCTTAGCAAGAACTTTCCAAAGCCAAGTGACTAAAATCATTGACTTAGTGAACACTTGACTGCTTAACTAAGCAAGCTTGTAGGGGATGCTATTGACTTTGAATATTTAGAAACTCTTGATTAGTCAATAATTGGCCGGTAGACAACTAGTCTAAAATGTCCAATTCATCATGGACCAAGTTTTCCTCCAAATCTAATCCAAACTATCCATTTGATGCTAAACAAGTATTTTTTTAAAGGGGGTCGAAAACATCTTCTTTTGTTGATGCAATCCATTCAATATTTTTAAGGCTTGAGACATTCATCCATCCATGACCAGTTATGATAAAACATCTCACTTTCTCAATGATTTTGAAGTTAATCTTGGCTATTCAAAGCTAGAACAAACTTGATCTTCTCTCAATCTCAGAACCTTGAGACACCCACGTGTCATTCTCCCCGTGTTAAAAAAAACCCAGCCTGGAGTTCAGCACATTGTCTTCTCTAATTTTCTTTAAGAAGCAAAAGAATCATACCAAATCTTCTTCATGAAATTGAGTAAATTTTCAATGTTTGTTAGCGACTAAATCTTTATTCCACTCCACTCTCAATAGTCCAACAACAAAATTCACAATGTCAAAAGAATTATAACTAGTATAATCTATTGTAGTAATTGTACTCTTAAGAAACTCAAGGCCTTCATTACTCTCCCTCATGGATGTGGGAGCAAACACACCTATAGGTTTGATTCCTACATAAAATTCTCTGTTGATGGCATTGAGGATAGGAACCCACTCCTTACAAGTGTCATCATATTGACGTATTATGAAATTATAGATGCTAACATGTGTTGTGAATACACCAATGCACTCAAAACAGTTAGTAAATTTCAAACCTGATTCTAGTGAATTACATATCTTAATAAGACATGCAATAACATTGTTGTTGACAGTAGGTAGTGCACTATTCATATAATAGGTCTGATGCTTGTGGTAGAAGCAACTAGATGGAGGGATTTTCTTTTGCAACTTAATTGATAATGATCTTTAATAGGCTAAGTACTGCTTCCATGCTAATAATTCTTGTGAAACATTGAAATGCTTTAGATACTCCATTAAATTAATGTCCTTCTTTAGCCAAGTTTGATTAATGTCTCTAGCTAGCTGCAAAAGTCCAATGATTCTCTTGTTTATTTGATAATCTTTGTCAAGAATGTTATATTCATGAAACAAGGACAATATTAAAAAACTTATCATCAGGATATTAGTCAAAGATAGGCCCTTCATCATAATCTTGATCATCCATATAAATAATAGATGATGATGGATCAATATCAAATATGTCAAATACATCTTTGTGTAAATTGTCAATAAATGATTCACTTGAGAACACTTTGGAAGTGTCTTCATGCAAATCACCAATAAAAGATTCATTGTCACTGAAATATTTGAACGTTTAGCATTTAGTATAAAAGAATCAATTGCTTGCTTGCTACTATAGTGAACCACTTTTTATGATATAGAAGTGATTTCAGGTTTTAGAGGTGCTAGAATAATCTTCTCAGCAATGAAACATAAACAAATAAGTATTTTTGAACCCATCATGTTTAGATTTTCTGTCAAACTTCCATGGTCATTCCAACAACAAGTAGCATGAATCCATCTATACAAAATTACACCAAACTTCATCTTTATACTAATTTCCAATAGAAAAAGAGACTAAACAAGCTTGTATAGGGGTTTGACTTCCAAGCTTTAGAAACTCTTGATCGGTCAATGCTTGGCTAGTAGGTAGTCAATCTAAAATGTCCAAGTCATCATCATTCAAGTTTTTCTCTAGATCTAATACAAAACATACATTTGATGCTAAAATAGGTGTTTTCATAAATGTGCTATAAAATGTCTTATTTTGTTGATCCAATCCATTAAATATTCCAAGGCTTGCAATGTTCATCCATCCATGACCAATCCTGCTAAATATCTCATGTTTCAAGTAATTTTATATTTGAACTTGTCCATTGAAAGCTAGTCACTTAGATCACCCTTGATCAATTTTCTACTTCTCTGGATCTCAAAACCTTGACACACACTAGTGTGATAGCTAGCATAAGTTGACTTTATCAGTTGAGTGGTTCAAAGTGGCAGTTGGCTAGGAGTATTTGAAATCAACATTTCAAAATGAGATTTCTTAGGTTCCCAGTAGGTTGGATCTTGAAGGTAATCGGCTGCTTCAAATCCAAAAATTTTAAGTTCAAATCTTGAAAGGAAGTCTCCTATTTCACTCTATGTAGTTAGGTGGTTTCAAGTTAATTGAAGTTTCATCTATTATAAATTTTCCAGGCAACCAACTAGATGGATTACATAGTCTGCTAGGTAAAGAGTGATCATATAGTTCTTCTGTTGTGACTTTCAGTAGACTGCCAATTCAAGTACAGCAAGCAACTTGAAAGGCATTCATCACTTCTTGTTTCAAGGCAATTGTCTATCTTCATGCAGCAATTGGGTTTCTAATTTGCTATTTTCTTGAAGTGAGAATAATTGACATCTGACTAAAAAGAAAATTAGTATTAGGCTATCTTGATGACATAAACAATAACATAAAATCCTCAATCAACAATCTTATGGATTCAAGTTAGTCACACCCTCTCCCCTCCGCCCCCCCCCCCCCCCCCCCACACACACATTCAATTATAAAATGTCTAAACCATGTTAGCATCTAGTTATGAGCCTTATTAAAAATGCAGAAACCAAACAAAAGGGGTGTCCTTATCAATTTTAGAACTTGATTGTTCATCATATGGATCTCCAAGGTTGAATGTTTGCATCTCATTGTTACCTCCAACATCGAATTTTTGTCATCTTGCCATCCTTAGGAAGTTCCTTCCAAGTTCTATCCATTCATTGATGTCTCATTATCAAATTGTTGAGTTTTTTTAGTTTAAAAAAAATCCAATTTTACATTTAATGTAAAATCATAATTTTCATTCATGGTAAAAATAGTTACAAAACTTCAGGTTGTTACATTATCATCCCCTTCAAAGAATTTTCCTTGAAATACTTCTAAACTTTAGTTACAAACAATTATTGGTCTTTCACTTTCATTTCAAATTCCCATGTTGCCTCTTCAACTAAATGTTATTGTCAGAGGACTTTATTAGAGAAATCTACCTTTTTCTTAGCTTCTACTCTTTCCTATCCTAAATTTAGACTACTTTTGTTTCAAATGTCAAATCTGGTAGCAACTTGGTTGGCACTTGTTCAAGCACATGTGAAGGGTTAAGCTATAGCATTGAAATATGAAAAATAGTATGAACTTCTGATAACTGCAATGATAAGGCCTACCGATATTCCAGTGAACCAATCCTATCCAAAATCTCAAAGGGACCAATAAATTGAGGACTTAACTTTCCTTTCATTCCAAATCTCTTGAGTCGTTTGGTTGAGAAAATATTTAGAAATACACTGTCCCCAACCTCAAATTTCAAATCCTTATGTCTCTTATTAACGTAGCTCTTTTGTTTGCTCTAAGCTATAAGGAGTCATTTTCGAATGAGGCTCACCTTATTACCACATTGTCCTCTCAACTTTGACTTTAAAATTTTGTTCTCTCCAACTTAACTCTAAAAAGTTGGTGAATAATAGGGTCTTCCACACAAAGCTTCATACAAAGCCATTCGTATGCTTAAATAAAAACTATTATTGTATGCAAACTTAACTAATGATAGGATCTTATCCTCATTCCATTTCCATTCAATAACACATGCTCATAGCATGTCTTCTAAAGTTTGAATCGTCATCTCAAACTAGCCATCTATCTAAGGATGAAATGCTATACTGAAACTCAATGATGATCCCAATGACTCTCGCACACATCTCTTAAACTACAATGTGACTCAACTATCCCTATCCATAGTAATAGTTATGGGTATCCTTTATAGGCTTACAACTTCTTGAATGTAGGGCCATGCCAGACTACCAGTAGAATGCTTTTGTCAAATTAGGATGAAATGTGTTGACTTTGTCAATCTATCAACTATCACTCAAATGAATGAACCACGGGGAGCTCGTATGAGAGTTGGTTTGACTTCCCTAACCATGGCGGAATATTTCTGGGTATAATGTTTTCCAAAGGTCCATCTCTCATGATTAATTAATAAGTGTAATATTAAAATATAACTACAAAGTAGTACTCATAACATAGAAATGGCATATCAATGAATCTTATTCACTATCTCAATATACAATAAAGTTATGATTAGCTTATAAGGTATTCATTCCCAATAATTTCTCTATACCTTCATCTCTAAGGTACTCAGGAATTTTTCTTCAAGGACATAGTACATCTTTCGTGAAATCAAGACTAACTTGAGGTTATGAAACCAATTCTCATTGTTAAGGCAAGTGAACTTGTTTTCTTCAAGGGACCTAGATAGAGGTTGCATGAATTAGCTATCCAATTCAAATCAAACAATAACAAATAATGATGCACATAGAACACATCATATGCCAATCCTTGTATATGTTAAGGTTTCTAATCACGATGGTTCTATTCATTTTTTAGTACCCTTATCTCATCATAAATCAATAGTCAAGGACCTTATCATTGCTACAATAAATAGTTAATGCTGTGGTATATGATTTTGTGTGACATGTCATTAGTCTCAATAAGGCAAATAACTCCTTATTTATCAAAAGTATCATATATTTGACCCTAGCTATCTCCTCGTCTCTAAGCAGAGACTAACTAGTATGTGCGAATCATAGCTTCTCTTGGTTAAGTTGGACTCACTGAAAATTACAATTACATATAATAATGTAATGGCAATGTATCCTACAGGTAAATTTCCCTATCAATTGCACTTACAAATTCAGTGAAAGGCTTAAAACTTAATGTTTTTAAGCATAATGGCCATTAAATAATACATATGCCGGCATACATTCATGTAGCATACCGCTAATGTCATGAACCAACTTAAAGCACGTACTTATATCAATGTTTGAATGGAAAAAGTGCCAGTGAACTTAATACGCCATTCCCGTGCTAGTGGACTTAAGACGCCGAGGTTGACGATGGTATAATGCATATGCTAATGTTTGAATGAAAAAGGTGCTAGTGCACTTGATGTGCTGATAACTTCCTAAGAGGCGGCCAAGTGGACTTAATTTGCCGATAACTTCCTTAAGTACTATTGGTCAAGTACTGGTTGCTGGGGTCTACCTTATTTTAAGTGCCAATAATAAAATGTACCAATGCCAAAGGCCCCCCTCATCCAATTACCGATTGCATGAAATGTCAATGGAGGATGATGTGCCACTAGAACTTCATAGGATCTCAAAGTTCCACTGGCAGTTATCGTCACTGGCATAGTCTTAAGGACCATCTTGTCCTCGATCACACCATCACCTGATCAATTATATAAATGAACTACCTGTAATTATTATTTTTCCCTCATGGTACTAAAGCTGTAATTGGTATTTTTGGACTAAGGAGTGATTCCAGTGGGTAGCTTTTGAGCACACAGGCACTTTGATAGTCGCAATGGTTCTTGGAATTTTGTCCGCCAACAATATAGTTACAGCCAGTTATATTGCCATGGTGTTTAAACACTATTTGAAGGTCCAGGTAACTACACTAGCCTTCCCACCTGTAATTGGGGGCTTCCTCTCTTCATTCACAACCAAGTCTCACTCCTAGAAGTTCTGTTACTCTACTAGATAACTTTCTTGAAAGTTTTTTCAAGCCTTTTAAATTTTTTCCTCAAGTTCTCTGCCCAAGCTGAGAAACTACTGCAATTTTCTTACTAGTTTCAGGATGCTGGAGGTAGCATTAACCATTTATGGTACTTGACATAGAAAGCACAAGCTCTTATGTTTGGTGCTTCACAATAAGGATATCCTTCGAGGTCTTTGTTATGGTTATGCCTATAGCTAAAACCACCACATACTTGAATCCCTTGCTGGTTCTTGTCATGGTATTATTAACTCAGATAAAAAAACATGAGGATCTCTTATGGTTCCCACTCACCACTAGCTTAAAGCAATACCATAGTCCATGTTGACTAAGCATATAGCCTTTGTGCAAAGCTTGACATATTGCCTCTTTGCATAAACCATGGTCCATAAATCCACTTATTTGTATATCTGTCTGCTTACACCAGGCATGTCATTTTAGCACACCTTTATGGCTCAACCTTACTACAGTAGTACACATATTAGAAGAATGTGATAGATAGTTAAAGGTTTTTTCTTTGGTTTTATTGACTTGTAAATAACAACCACAATGGTTGCAAATATGTACCCATTTCACTTGATTAATAAGAAGCCAATCTTAGTAAAAATATTATATTTTTATTCTTATATTCTTTGTGTATTTGCAAATATATGGAGAGAGCATATCTGCTCATATACTTCCAAAGGTGTATTTTCCATTTGTTTGCCGTGGCCGTAAGCAAATTATTAATAATTACCAGTGGGAGTCAATGCTTATGAGCTTATCGAGTGATCCAAAGCACTTCTTTTAGGTCGTTGAAAAAATAATTAATGGCTATGATTTTCAAGTGAAAGAAATATAGAATAAAAAGTCACGAAATCTGTAGCCTATCTAAGCCATTGTCTAGAAGATGAACCACTTGGATATTCAAAAGAATCATACCATCCATGGTACGGGGCATCGACTTCTTCACAGGCACATGAGCGTTAAACTCCGATAAGGACTCGTTAGAAATTCGTCCAATGACTGCATAATATATATGGTTCATATTTCCTGCAGTTGGATCAACCTCTGGGGCCCATGAGCGATCATATATGTGTAATGAAGACCACTGATCTTCTTAAAAATCGGCAGCCCCCATGGTTTTGATCCCGTGCCCAATAAGACATTCCACGCAGAACGAAATGACTGTTGAAGGATAATGGTTAGAATCATAGATCAAGGTGAAATCAACGGCAGTGATCACAATATTCGCCCGGCATATATTTGGCACGAAGCACATACGTTGCAAAAGAGCCCAACAATGACCAGCTTTTTAACTTTTTCTTATGAATGTGATCTCACTAATGAAGTTCCAAGGATCGCCCAACTATGCTAGGACCAGCTGCAGGGGGATAGACTTATCATTACCCACTCTAAACCATGTCTGGGCAATAACATTTTATTATGTTCATCTCATCATGAGGCGCTGCTTACATTATTGGCCCAGTGATACTGTTCCTATAAGCCGCCTTTTTAGCTATATAAGAGCACTGGAAGCCTTTCAAAAAGGATGGAAGTTAGCATTCCTCCAAGGGCAGTCACGGTGCATGAAGCTCCCACCTATGTGGGGTTCAGGGAAGAGGCGGACCACAAGGGCCTATAGTAGGCAGCCTTATCTTGCATTTTGCAAGAAGCTGATTCCACGCCTTGAACTTGTGACCTCAAAGTCACATAAGGACAACTTTTATCATTGCGCCAAGGCTCCTCTTCAAAGTTAGCATTCCTTTGGAAGAGAGAAAATGCAAACGGAGGGTCAGATGCCTTCAGATTTTTCATTTCTTTGTGAAAATGCTTTGGTACGGTAACCTGTTACTGGTGGAAGGTTAAAAGGACAAATTCAGGATACCTTTGCCAAAATAGGACAAGCTATTCACTTGGGTTCAAATTGATGAACCGGACTTGGGAAATGAAGCCACAGGTTCGGCACAAACTAATGTGAACTAAGATTTGGAACTTCTGCTCCGAATTTCTTCACCGCCAACAACAGCATACACAAATACAGTCGTGCCAGCCACATTCTTCCATATGTACGTATTCAGTATCACACAGTAGCGTAGATAAAACGACAGCTACGTCAAAAGGGCACCCCGGGTGGGAGAGACAGATCAAGGGGTCGATTGTTGTCCAAAAGGCCGAGCAACTTCAGGGAGTAAAATTTCCCCAGAAAGAAGATATGGACCGCCTTACTTTCAGATTGGTTTGTGTTTCAATTATTCTTGTATTAATCAGGACTAGTGAACCGCAGGGTTGGCTAGTCACAATCGCATAATGTTGTTAAACTGTCGCATGGGCTTCTGGGTCTATGACATAATGAGTGATCTACTTGGTGGACCCCAACTTGTGTTCATCTAAGATCAGAGGAACTGCAGAAGCCGATGGGACTCTTTAGTATGGATAAGAATTTGAGAGGGAAAGTCACTTTTAGATTCCTTGTTCTTGTGCTCCCCCCCCAGGATAAACGTGACAAAACAAATTATCAAAAAACAGAAGTTAGAATATAGACCGTAGCTTTTTATAATTTCTTAGAGTCCATTAAGAGGCAGGCTCCAAATTGTCTAATCGGGATGAACTTTGGTAGATGGCTAATCTTTAACGCAGTGGGGAAGACCTTTGGGATCACACTGATCTAAGATGTGACTGCTACCGTTCTGTCTTGCTTTTCTAAAGAATACATGGCTGGAGATCAAAATTCTAATCTTCACCATCACAATGGATACCCTTGCGCAAGGATGGCAAATGGTTGGGCCAAATAAAGAACCCAACCCAAATTTAACCCGTAAGAGTTGGGTCAAGGCCAGTAAATCAATTGTTAGGGTTGAGCTAGGTTTAAATTTGTGACCCTAATTCATGTTAAGTTCAATCTAGGAAGTCAACAAAAATTAGGGCCCCAAATATTTTTAATATGTTTATATATTAACTAAAATGCCCTTACATGTATTTCTCTGTAACTCAAGTGTAAAGACTTCTTAGTTATCAATCTTTAATGAATATATGGAATGCAATTTTTGCAAGGAAAGTAGGGGAAGTGAAGCGCTAATAAAGATTGATGACTAAGAAGTCCCTCAAAAAAATTACTTTGATACTTGGGATAGATAAATTATGAGAGTAGAGAGATTAAAAGGGATGTTACCCAGAGAATCCAAAGAGGTTGGAATAAATGGAGATGTATCTTTAAAGTTTTATACAACTACAAGTACCATTCAAACTAAAAGGAAAATTTTATAGGATGACTTTAATGATGGCCTCACAGAACATCATTTATACAAGATAAGCCTGACTAAAATGACCATATTGAGATCGATGAGTGGTAAGACAAGAAAGGATAGAATTAGAAATGAAAACATTAGAAAAAACTTCAAGTAGGACCAACAAGTAACAATATGAAAGAGGGTAAAATTAGATGATTTGGACAAGTCCAGTGGAGACAAAAAACGACACCAGTTAAGAGTGAGTCAATTGAAGTTGAAGGCTCTAAAAGGGCAAGGAGAAGGCCCAAAAGGATGTAAATAGAAGTGATGAGTAAAGATTCAAACACTTTCAGACTAAATAGTAGTCATGATAGAGGAGAATGGAGGAACAAGATTTGCATAGCCAACCCCTAATCCCAATAATGTCTTGATAATGATAATGATTATGAACTCAAGTGCAAAGACACTTTTTAGTAATTGACTAATTTAATGCTATATCACAAAAAAATTACTAGATAATTATTATCAATCAAACTTTCAAGTGTTAAAAATTTCAAAACTGGGGTCATTTAAGGGATCAATCTGAATTGAGCCTGTAGATTACCATTAGGGCCTGCAAATTTTTTGACCCTACCATTAAAAAGTGTTAGGGTCGAAAAACTATAATCCAAAGTTATTTGGGTCAGCATATTAAGGTTCGGCTAGGGTTAAAATAAAATCATGTTACCATCATGGTTCGTGTTGGCCAGGGTTGGCCAAAATTCTACTCGACCAGACCCTTTGTCATCTAGTCGGAATTATTCAATAATGCGGATTCATTGGCAGTCAACCACAGGCCAAAATGTCCACATTGACTATGAAGAAATACGTGTTCAGGAAAGATCTATTTCCATGCTGCAAGCTAAAATCTGGGAATCAAGACCTACTGATAAAATTTCGTCTCACGAACCAAGTAGGTCTGCGCCTGCTAAACCCAGTCAGGACTAAGGCAGATTTTTAACTTGGTCATTCTTGAAATACATAAGCAAATACAGTCATCGCATTTCACAGTTGCCTAGTGCATATTGAAAAATTGCAAGGTGGAATCAGAATTTATTTCCGAAGGTATTAGCCTATTTTCACCTTCAGCTTGAAGCCAGTAGATTCTTCCACGCCTACCAACAAAAGAAGTTGAAGGAAAAGGACATTAAGGCTAAAATGCGGAAGCATTGAATTCACATGTCTGTACACTAGAATTTACATTAGTGAAAAATAAAAAAAAGGATCAATGATGTACTCTTGATGAAGTTTATAACACATTAGGCTGGCTCCGCACTATCTTAACAGTCTTGTAAAAGCGCTTGAGATCTTTCATGGCCTTCTCTTCCACCTGAATTGATCGAATCGATGAAGGTGCATCTGTCTCTGGCTTGAACCAGCGGCTCGTTCCCCCAGATTCTGATGGTGAGCCCTGGCTAGAAGGGACCGAGAATCCAGCGGTTCTGGTTTTGGGGCTATGCGAGAGGCTGTGATGCCGTTTCTCCTGCTCAAAACCAAAAAGAAAATGGAACTCAATTTACTGGGAAGGCAAACATGGTACTTAATGGTTCAGAACAGTTAAGATGGCTGGAGAATGGAAACCAAAATATGGGTCTATGATAAAACACAAGCATCTCATAAGTCTATCAAAGAATAGTAGGAAAGGGGAAAGCAAAAATTTCACGCTCATACTAGGCTAGATGGGGAAAATATGGGTTGAAAACAAACAGAGAACTTCCAAGGCTACTTGCTTTTACCTGAAAGAAGCTGATTGTTCATAATAAACCAAAATTATAAACAGACTGGTATCAGGAACGGCAACAGACAGCCAGTTGCAGTGGCATTAACTGCCAAAACTTCATCTATATGCAAATGTCATACCCAAATAATGTAGATCACTACAAGTTCACAAACAAAGAAGGGACAGAATAATGATTGCATAAATACAAATAGATTCTGGCACGTTTTGAAGTATGACCTTGCCATAAGACAATTTGATTATTAAACTACCATGAACTGAATCATGAAGGTGGTGGATGAAACCAACAACATGTCTACAGATTTGCAGGGAAACAAGGGCATTGTCATCATTCTTGAAGATTTTAGAATATTTGCAAAAGTTAATTTAACAAATACTTGCCTTAAGCTTTATGAAAAATTCTCTCCAATTCTTTTCTTTAACAGAAATACCCAGAGTTGTTACTGTAATTGTTGCAGTCCACAGAATTTTAGTATAAATTGGAGTTTGACTCGCACAAATCCAGGATAGATGGAAACTGGAGAGAAATAAAATTTTCACAACTACTAATTTACAGCAGCTGGAAATGCCAGGACATGCCGTTCCCACCTCCCTCCTAAATCCAGTAGTGTTAGCATGGTAGGGAAAAAAAACTAAAACACTGTTAGGCAAAAAAACTGAATTTAAATACCTGCTGTATTTGAATGTCTCTTAGAGAAGGACGACAAAAGACAGGTGAGGTCCCTGCTGCAGTCCAAGGTGGGGTACTCTTCTCTCCATCTGATACTGTAGAAACTAGAGTTGGCGTTACAGCTATTGGGCTTGACTTTGCTCCAGAAAGAAATGAGCTTAATCGAATTTGCCCACTATTTCCCCCCTCAACAGAGTCCTCTGTCTGGTCCTTCTGTCTTGTACTTGGTTGACTCCCTTTTGTTTTGCTCTGCTCATTCTGAATGTCACGTAGTGAAGTGAATCCCTTCAAGGTCTTTGCACCACCCCATGCAGGAGCCTCACTTTTTGGTTGTGGTGGCTGAGCAATGATTTTTGGAGCATCGTCAAGAGCACCACTCAGAAACATTGACAAACCACCTTTCTTGTTCTTTTTCTTAGAAGATTTTGGTTGGGAAGTCTTATTAGAGTCAGGGATGTCTTTTGGACTTTGCAAAGGATGCTCCTTAAGGACACAACCGTTTCCAGTTTCTTCGGAATCCAGATCTTCCTGTTGAACAATATCATGCAGCATAATAAGGTGGGGCAGTTTCTAGAAAATAAGAAAGACAACAAAAAAACAGAAATGAGTTGCAGTAATCATCTAATGGAAAGATCAGCTGGTGGAACCATAAGAACAAGGATAGGTTTGCTTGATCTGCAAGCTGACCATACTCATTGTAGCTCATTTTCTCAGCCATATATACAATTGTAGGGGAGAGAGAAAGAGAGAGAAGAAGAAGAAGCAGAAGAAGAAGAACGAGAAGATAAAAGAAAATTCAGAAGGGAACTTCTCTGAAAAAATACTAGTACTATTCAACCTAAATCTCATGAGGAACAATTCGCTTGAACCATATTAGACAGCAATCCTGATTAGAATAAACATCTAGTTTTGTGATTGATGATGGTATCAGTACTGTTGAAAGGTGCAAATGAATAAAAAGTTATTGTATCTTTAGAGTGGTTTCTTCTAACAATGGATTGATTGAAATGCTCACGTATTTCACCCTTCATAGTAATGACATGCCAGTCAGCAACCCACTAAACTCTGATGAACTGATTTGGCAGCCATTTCTTTGAAGTGTCAAAGCATATTATATAATATAATTATTAGTTTCCCAAACAATAGGTACGATTTGATTTATCTGCAAACAATTTGGTTAAACTCACAAACAGATTGTATTATATGTTGAGTTAATTGAACTGACTGAAATTTTTAGTTTCTTGATAAAATCAAAAGGATACAGCGGCAAGTTATAAGTTCGTATAAGAAACTAAGGTAGGATAATGAAAGGAAAATGGAATTACATCCATGTTTTAGTACTGAGACTTCAAAACAATCAGGTGAAATAAAATGACAGCTAGAAACAAAATGAATGGAAGGGGAAAACTGACCACATTAAATGTCAAGCTTTGAAAAACTGACCTTCTCTTTGAAAACTGGAGAGGATTGGATATCTGGAAACCCCTTGATACAGTTGGGCTCATCCACTTCATAATTTCCAGTGACAGGTTCAGCCTGTGACAGTGTCTGCTTGCTCCTTCTCCTTTGCTTCCTAGACAGAGACCCCTTCTTACCCCCTTTCCCATCAGACAATTTTGGTAAGGATGTTTTTGCATCTGTCTCTGGTGGAACACCAAGCTCACTGAGCACACTCTCCAGAGCTGATCTAGTTTGGAGCTTGGCTATTTGTTGGTCATCAAGAAGATGACCCTTATACTGCTTAGCTTCAAGCATCTCTATCTGTTGTAACTTTTTCTTCAGTGCTCTGACTTGTTTAACCATTGCCTGGTCAGCTCCACCTTTGGGACTCAAAAACCCGTCAAGTCTCTGTTCAACATAATTTTGTGAGATACGCTTTTCATGATTGTCACGCAGCCTCATGATTCCTCCATTGCTGTCTTCCTCGCTGTCAATAACAGCAGGAAAAGTAGCTGTGGGAGTTGGCAGTCTACGGTAACTCCATGTCTCAGAGGACCTGGCATCAAATGACTTCTCCAGATTTGCTAGAATTTCAGTTGAGGCACTCGCAACAGCTGCTGCTGATACTGTAAAAACGTAGTCTAGGTTGCGTATAGCTATATCCTGTATATCATTTTGTCATTAGTTTCAAAAGATGGTAAGATACCTATGTGCAACTACGTGAAGAATCCTAGTCAACAAGCCAAAATCTCTGTTCAGAATTAGATCTCATAGGAAGCTGCTGAAATAAACTTTGCCTATGTAACAAAAACAAATACAAAAAAATATATGGCATCCTAAGAACTATCATTAGTTATGATATTCATGATCCACAGTATTTTATCTCAAGGACTGGAAGGAGGTGGGATGACTTAATATCACTTGTTCTCCTTTTCCTTCCACAAAGTTAACGAGAGAATATAAAGTTACATTATTATGACTGATTTGCAACTAAGCTTCTTACATATACCATGTTAGAACCTAAATAAACTTCACAACATGTCTGAATGCACATCAACTTAGAAGTTCATTGCAGTAAAACCTCCCTTGCTATGTGCTTACCCAGTTTAACTTTAATCATAATAAAATTCTAGGAAGAAGAAAATTTAACAAAAGCACTCTGAAAAGTAAAGGAAAAGAAGATCAATGTACAGAAAGCTTATGTATTTAATTAAGCTAGAGAATTACAGTTCAGTAAACCATGTGTGATCTTGCTTATTTCATTACTTTTTTGGCATGTTAACCTTAGAACCTAAGGTAAAAAATATATATAAACAATGTTAGAGCTAAACATTGAGTTGCAGAAATAGCAGAACCCTGATGTTATTCAGTTATTCCATAGTAACTTCATTTAGAATGTAGAAAAGGTATGATCTGCTATATGCTACTAACCAAATGCATAGAAAAACTTGCCAGATTCAGATTCTATCCTCAAGAGTGAATCAATCAATCTGAATAAGAGTACTGACAAAATCGTGTGGTTTATTAAAACTATATGTGATGGTGACCATCATCCCACTTTTTTTTTATGTTATGTTAGAGTTTAGTTTACTTGTGATATTTACCACTAAGGGTATTGGGTTTATTAGTGTGTTGTGACTTAAGTAGCAGCAATTTTGTCTTTTTTTGTAGATTAGGGTTGGATGTCTCTTACTGAAGATCTTTTCTCCTTTGTGTAAGTAGTTTTGATGAATAATGAATGAGATTTTTGTTAGACTTGGTGGATTCCTCATTTTAGCTTCCTTTCCATGGGCGTGAAGCCGTGTTCAGTACAAGCGTAATCGCTTTTGTGTCATCCTGTTCTGCAAGTCTGTACTTTTCTACCTTGTCTTTTAAAGGACAATTTCTGAGCTGCATGTGGTTGTGTGATTTGCATCAGTAGTAACTTAGAATTCTTATCCTACACAAAATTCCTAAATCCTAGATCTGAAGCTTAATCAGGATCGTTCGTCAATTAGAAGGACGCTCCAGATTGAAACTTTGATCTTACCTTAATCAATAAAGATATGGAGCAGTCTGCAAATCCTACAACTCATTGTAGGCTATGCATGCTAATTAAGACTGATTTTCTGCAGGTTGAAGTGTTCGTCGTAGTTTCATATTTGTTTTCTCATTTAAGTTAATTCTGATCTAATCTCGGCATATATATTAGGTCATTTTGCACACTGTCCTACATCAATATGCCTTCAATGTGCAATGGAAAAGATAATTTTCAGCAAACCTGCTCTTTAGGAAAATAACACCAAGAAAATTATGCAAATACTCTACTTCAGTGTTAACCTTCAAAAGAATGGAACCATATCCACGGACAGAAATGACTAACAGTGGCTTGGGATCTTGCAACATTCTTGATAAGCCACAGGACAAGAGTTTGGCTACACAAGTTAGGCATTGACTTTCTTGCAGCCAGTGGACCTTTCACCAATCTGACCCTTTCCCAGAGCCATATTGACTGGCAGCTAGATTCCGACAATCTTTGATCTCATCCAGCCATCAAATGTGGATTTAGAGATGATGTCATTTTCCGAAGATTTTACCCTTAAATCCAGTGTTCTAATCATCTCTGCATTTTTTTCTATATAAATGGAACAATTTTCCTATCAGTTTTTCTGAACAAAGTTGCTGCTAATTGAATGGAGATTGCCAAACATGAAATGGTTTCTTCAATCTTTTAACTAAACCAAGTCAATAAAGTTCTCTTTCAGTCATAATACCAAGTCATAAACTTTGATTGTTTTAAAATTTAATTGAGTCAAAAGATGAGTCAATCTTCTTATATAATTGGAGACTTTTTTAATTCCAGTGGGTCAATAGCAACAAAGTTTTTGGAAACTAGTAAACTTTGATTGTGTTAAAATTCAATTGAGTCAAAAGCTGAGTCAATCTTCTCATATAATAAGAGATTTTTAATTCCACTGAGTCAATAGCAACTAACTTTTTGGAAACTAGGACTTCTATGAGTAGATAAGTCTTTGAACACTCATTTATTGGTAACGAATATAAAGATGGCCATATCTGTCTTGCATCCTACACAAAAGGCCATGCCAAAAGCCATTCAAATAGGCATTCATTAAATAAACTACAGAAAATTGCATAATATTTGACACACATGATCATGAGACAAGGCCAATGATTACCTTACAGTGAACTTTCAGAGTATTACCTTCCAGGGACACAAGACCATGCCAAAAGTCATTCCTATCAGAAGAACTAAAGGCAAGAACTATAATTATTCACTGAAGAAGCTACAGAAATGGCATAACTGACACAGGTCACCACTAGAGAAGGCCAACTGTTACCTCACAGTGCATTTTCAGATCATTAGCTTCCAGAGAATCTGCAATTTCAAGCAGTTGCAATGCATTCCTTGGCTCCACTAGAGACTCTGCTGCCACTTCTTCGCAGAGGCTTTTCAAACTAGGGACAGGTCTGTCACCCAGGGGACTGTTCTCTGTGAATGTTGTTCTATCTGTTAGTGACTCAATAAACATGAAATCTCCATCAGCTTCTTCTATTTCGTCATGCTCTTTCATCTTTGGGTTTTGACGATTTCCTTCCAATTTAGGGGGGTAAACAGGATGGTAAAGAGCACAAACAATCAGTAAATGTGTTTCACCAACTGAAACTGACGTAGCATGCTTAACTCCATGCAAATGAGTTGGAACAGGAGTCTCGTCCTTGTATTTCTTTCCATCCAACAAATACACATTCCCTGTTGCTGTAACTGCAGCAGTCCAGTACTTGCCTGCAGAAATGCTCACCAGACTCTTCCCACACAGTGAATGCAGCTGTAGGAGCCGAGAAGATCAGGATTCAGAAGTAAACAACAAAGGCAGAAGACAGAGGATACAGCAGAGTAAGACTCGAAGACATGAGTAGATGGGATACTCAATCGAATACAAACCTGCTGGGATCTGATATTGGGATCAGATGAAACCCAACAGAATAAAGCACCATCATCAGTGAGAGCTGTGCTATGAACCATTCCTGCTGCTATTGAGACCACATGAAGCCGTTCCATATGATGGAATTTCAAAGGTGCAGTTCCACTCTTCTTCATATTTCTAGCAACGACAACACGCCTAGGGGTGACAAGCCGGTGACCCCAAGTGAACACCTGCAAAAGCCATCCCCATGCAGTACATTGAGTTATAAGAACATTATGAATATAGAAGGGTAGCATCCACTTATAGCAGATTTTTCTATATAGTTTGAACCACAGTTTAATTTCTTTTTCTTCTTTTTGATGTGTGGAAGCAGGATGATGCATGAAAACTGACTTGTCAAACAAACAACACAATAACACAACCAGTACAATAGGGATGGAGCATATGTCATTAATTTAGTCTTATTGATGCCAAATCCAATTAAAAGTGCCCCTTAATCCATACTGCCAATGTAACTGCAACAAACCACCCCTCCTGAAGAATACCCAGTGGCTTGGAAAATCCCATTTAGTGCAGAATCCTCCAAATCACCATGTAACGAAGAGCAGAATGGACCAGATGAAGCATTCCCATCTTGGCACAGAGGTTCAATATATTACTTGCAGTAAAAAAAATGTATACATCAGAATCTGTCAACTACGTCGGTATGTCCACACCGAGTTCCCAATTAGTGTTCTCACAAAAATGAATGTTCAAAACCAATTTATTTGGACACTAGTGACACATGGAGCATCTGATGGAAGGATTTTCTAAAGACTACAAGAAGAGTAGCAGAGTGGGGATAGATCGCTTAAAGTAACAGATGAAGTGTTCATAGGATGGTTGTGAAAGTTTAGGCTGGAAGATATTAAATTATGGGAGAACTTCATTGCAGCAAAGTATTGGACGGAGGAGAAGATACAGGTTGGCCTTCTAATACTTCAGTGCAGGGATTCAGAAGGTTTATAAGAGGCTGATACCTACTTCTTCTGCCAATGCCCAAAGCTTAAATTGATGCAAGCAACATGGTCAGATTTTAGATGATGCATGGTAGTAATGTTTAATTAGAACCCAGACAAGCATTAGGAGAGAGCCTATGCTAGGTACAGAGTAAGAGTCATAGACAAACCTCTCTTTCGTTGGATCTATGGATAGATAGATAGACACGGGTGGCAGAAAGTTTGTTGTTGTTGTTTGAAATACCTATCTTAAAGGAAGAGGTGAGAACATTGAAGTTTACATATGTTACAGTTCTATCAGAGCCACTTCAAGCATGATGGATCTAGGAAGAGAATGCACTATTTACATTCTCGAAAGGCATATGATACCCGTTAGGCCTTACATGATGACACACTTCTTTCTACTTTCATCCAACGGAGAACAAAGTTAAGCAGTGTGTAGCAACAAATACTTAACTTCCCCCATAACATATCTCGTAGTTTTTAAGGGGCATTTTTTCTTATTAGTAATGAGTCCACCTCATCTGGAATTAAGTTTATGTCAGGTTCTCCATTGATATCTATATTTCCATAGTTCCTCCAAATTGACACCTTGTTCATGCCTCTTCGGTGGACATCTTTGGAGGTGATAAGTGTCTTTGGACACAGGATGTGTGTGTGTGTGTGTGCCTACCTATATAAAATTGATGCATGTATTGGATTAGCTCAACTTGTACAAATGACAATTGGAAAGCAATAGGAGATGCATCTACTGAATTAAACAGGGCATCTGTTTGAGTCTACCTCCCCATCAGCTCCTAACCCAATGGTATGATATTTTGCTGCAGCAACTGCAGTGAAAACTCTGCCTTTCAGATATTCAACCACTCGAGGTGTATAATTTGAGGCTGAGTTTGAGGTGCCATATCCAAGTTGACCAGCCTTGTTGCAGCCCCATGTGAAAACTTCACCAGATTCAGATACTGCAGCACTGTGCTTGTTTGCAGCAGCAACAGCAATTATTTTTGTTCTAAGAGAGCCCACCCTTCTAGGTGTGGCTTGAGTATCCACAGAAGTATAGCCAAGCTGACCCTCTGCACATATTGTCAAAGACTTGCTCAAGAATATGGCAAACACAAAAACTGGCAAAGAATAATGTGTTTGACCATAGAAGCACATTCCTATAACCATGCATGAAAGCTAGTCCACAACAAATCAGGAATGCAGGATGGATATAAGTTCTATTAGTTCAGGCACAGCTACGAGAAACAAAGCCAGAAGAATTTGGGGAATTGTCCTTAAATATGAAAATATCCAATAAGCTACGAAGGTCTCAATTGATAATTCAATACCAGCTCAGTCAGAGATAATCTTTTTCCAGTAAAAATTCCTTCATGACTTAAAAAAGCACAAGAAATACAGCCAACGAACAAAAATTAAGCATGAAAGAAGAGATAGCAATCAAAATAGGTAGTGAATGAAGGTGAATAAGGCAGTCGTGAGCAGCTAAGAATTGACTTGAGCTCCACACCCCTAAGAATATAAATATAGGATAGTGATATATGCACCCTTGGTTTTTCCCTCACAAGGCCTCACTAATTGTACAGACAGATATAACTGTAGGTGGACCCATATTTCTGAAGATCCAAAAATCTTTGACAACGTTACCCTGAACTAGATGGGCCATCCTCAGAAATTCCCATCTATTGATGATCCTAATCACTGCTTTCCTGTATAGTAATTGAACAGCAGGAAGTTTCATCATCCATCTCACAACTTAAAACAACAGTTGCTAGGATCATCGAATGGATGCGAAATTTGGAACATCTACGTCAAGTGCAACATTATGTACAATTCCGATCTTCAAAAATCTGGACCCGCCTGGAATCTACCTGTTCGTACGATTTAATGATGGGCTAATGAGTTCATAAAAAGGGATGCATTGTCAATACCCTA